>CM022950.1:75390261-76667365 GCA_012931725.1 Litsea cubeba | reverse complement strand
CTCTTCTCCGACTTTTCACTCTTCTGGAAGGACTTCATTTCTATTTCTATCATAATCACCCAAATCATTGTCGACATGAGTACGTATTTGAAGATTGATTTCGTGTAATCTGAGTTTTTATTAATAAATCAGTAAATATACTTTTCAATTATTGATAAACATTCCCGTGCTAAAAACGATTTGTTGTGCTAGTACCAATTAAACTAACATACCCATTGGTTTTAAGTGATTAAAGATTAATGATTATTACAGCACCACAAATATTGCATGATAAGATTCAATGGTGGATGTTCCGAAGTGTAAAGTAAGGATTGCTTCCAATTCAAGGGGCCCCGACAAATGAATGGCCGGGTTGGCTTGATTATAGGCCCCAAGAATGAAAACTCAAAAAACGAGACGTTAAAAACTGGTTGATGTGGAGAATTCCTCATTAGATATAGATTAAAAGTTTAGAATAACATTGAAGAAACTAGAAATGTAGAAAGAAATAAATACATCAAAGTTTACAGAACTGACGTTGTAGGAATTAAGAATGACATGTAGAGATTTAGATTAAAGAAATTAAAAAAAAATAATAGCCTAAGGTTAATGGGATCTTTTAACCATAGTCTTTTTAAGACTCAATGCTATTGAGTAAAGGTTCTATGGGCTGATCATTGGAGATGGTGTCAGAACATAGGGGATAAGAGTATGAAAGGAGTTGCACTAATAACATAGTCCGCTTATAGGAGAAAATTCTCCCTGTATTAGAAATGTCATAATAAATGGTAGGGTTTGAGATGGATAAGGTTGGTTGAGGTCTCAACCTGGAGCCCAAACCAAAATTGTAAAGACCCAATCCTAACCAAACAAAAACTAAGTTGGCCTAGTCAAATTAGATTGGGCTAACTAGATTGGGCTAAGTTGGCCTATAAATTTAAAATGTGTGAATTCATTACTTTTTTAAATTTCTGGGCTACTGATGAACAACAAAGTTTTTATAGGTCTAAAGACCTTCAATGTTCCGTTGCAATCTCAAACAAAAACAAGTTTCATGCCACCCAAACTCTTAGAATATCTGTCCAATTTCTTCTATATAAAATCTTATGATAGGGTATTAAAGTCTTTGAGTTAGGCTCTTGTTGGGGGATGGAGTTGAATTTTCTTCTTTTAAGAGAGACTTCTTTAAGAAGTATAGAGTTTCCAGATTTTCATGACACAAATTGAAAGGGAGATACCTATATTTGTAGATTTTGGATGCATCTAGCACATGAATCACGAGCTGAGGAAGGTGCTTTGGCTTCCATGGCATGTTCGGTTTTAATTTCCACTCCAGTTTTTGTCTTCTTCTCTTAATCATACTTGTTTATGCCTACAGAACCACCAAAATATATATAAAAAAATCTACACATTCCTTAGTGGCCAAATAACTTAGTTTACAAGTAAATGGTTTTCCATGTGTTTAGATAACCAGTGTTACCCTTGGTTGAATCTGTTTAACCCTTTGACAAGACCACTTATAGGCTTCTAGCTAATAGAGAGTTACTAGTAATTTTGATTATAGACCTGTAACGTCAAATCAAGCTGACTTTAATGTCATGTTTGTTGGTGAGGAATAATAAGTATTTGTGTGAAATGTGTTTCAAAGGAGATTATTAAATGACGCAAGGGGTGAAGTATATATGATAGAGATGTAGATGACGACTTGATATTAGGTTCGTAGCTACGCATTCATTTATGATTACCCTAAATTTATTTTTCACTAAACGGGAGATTATTTAATGATTGTTTATAAATATTTGCATTTGGTTCCTCACATTAACATGGCACTTTAAAAATACATAGAATTCCTAAGACAACCCTTAAAGAAGGAATTATTTATACATTTAGGAGTTGGTAGAGTGGCATAAGGCATGAATTTGTCCCACGCGTTTTGTGCTTGAAACCGTATCAAATTTATTCGGTTTGCATTTGTATAGGGTTTAGTGGGTGTCACCCGAAAAACTAGTCGTATAAGGATAAAGACCTCATGCATATCCCATATCCTTAAAAAAAAAAAAAAAAAATCACTATCATCCACTCAAAGATCTTCTAGATCTAGTTCTTGAATATGAACGGCTACTTCATGGCTTCCTGTTTATGATTTGATGAATGAATGCAATTTTGTGTAAGAATGAGGTGGTCCTTGCGTGATGAACGGCTGATGTCATGTGTCTCGAAATTCACGCGTGGTACAAGATCTTCTGATTGCACGATTATCGCGATGAGGGAGGCCTCCAACAGATACTATATATTTTGTGCAGCTCGTTTTTCTTTTAAAATATTTTAAAGGCAGGAAAGGAAATGGCACGGCCATCATGGCAGCAGTCAACACTTTGACCAGTCAAAGTCATTTGTCAGTCAAGGGGCAGAAAAAGAATGCAATTGTTGTGTTGGTTATAAGATACTCTCTCTAATGTAAAAAGAGCAAGAAGAATTCCCCCCCACCAAACTCACTGTCAGATAGTTCCATGCACTTCATGATATTTCAAGTAGAATTTTTGCCTGCAAAGTGGAAGCTATATAACCTTCCCATGTCTCATTGGTGGTCCTGATCATACATGGGTAGGCCACACAAGGGAGATAGACCCAGGAGATTTTACTTGGAGGAGCCGACTATGTAAAGATAAAGAAAAATCTTAGAGGGGGCTATATGCAAAAAAAATTATTTAAAATGTAAGGAGTTTTTTAAGAGCCATTGAGTATTTATGCATTTTAATGGGTGACAACCTACAAACAAAAAGGCCCAAATAAAGGGCTTATTGGTTTGCATTAGATGACATAGGGATTTAATAAATAAAAGTTCATGATTAAATGAGATCTATTAAAATATTTTTAAAGAAGTGAGATAAGGTTGGAAAGATATAAGATAGTGATGTGAACGGACCCCGACTTTCTTAAAAAATGAATCACTAGGGTATCCATCTCTGACCCAATTTACATTAAAAAAAAGCTCATTTAATGGTCGTTTTTATATGCAAACAAAGAACTCTGTACATTCTCATTCCATCATTTAAAATGATTTGAATTTTAAGAATTCTATATGCTATTTACTACTTTTTAAATGAATGGAAATTAAGAATCCCAATTATGTAACATAGCATTTGAAACTCCAAAGAGACAATTATCATTATCAATGTTAAGAATCCCTAATAATAGAAATTCTCCAAATATTTTCTCCCACGTGGAATGCTATACGCATTTTTAAATTCATTTGAAAAAATCGTAAGCGGGAAGCGGGAAGAGGCGAGGAATTGAGTTGGCGGGCCCACCAGTACTAGGCCTGTCGGTGTGGGCCCGTGGCAGGTACAAATGTCCTTGGGAACGTGGCGGCGAGCAAGAGAATATTTTGTTTTCCCGATAAGTAACGTGTCAGTTTTTATGGGACCCACCCTCGTTATCTCCCTCGACAAGTAAAGGATACGACCTCCCGAGCCGTTCGCCATGAAACGATACCATACCATACGATACGATATAATGACGAGTTGAGAAAACCCCCGCGTAGAAGAAAACGGACGTCACGTCCGATACGTGAGCACCGCGTCAAAACCGTATCGTCCCGCTTTTCTGCGGCCCGTTCCGACCGATATGGGCCCAGGCTACTCGAGAAACATGTGGCCACCATAGATTATTCTCAAATTGACTCAAATTGACTCAATAGACTTGGCAATTGACGCCATAAATTGACTCAGTAGACTTGGCATGCACACACATAACGCCAAGTGACTACTCAAATAGACTTGGCATGCACATACATAACATAACGCCAAGTGACTAGGCAAATTGACTCGGTAGACTTGGCATGCACACACATAACGCCAAGTGACTAAGTTAAGTTATTTGCATGTGCGTCCTCTTTCATTAGATGTAGATTGTTCACATTATACTTCAACTCATTTCCACTCAATCATAATTCTCTTTAACTGGAGAGGCCCTCTAATTGACAAAAAATATGATCAGATTAATAATGATTGATCACTTATTAAGGTACTCCGAGCATTTTATTTAATAGAGAATTCGCTAATCCATCGGTATATATGAAGTTTTGGATTGATATGGGCGATGTTCGCCGTTAAATTGGACGATCAAGATTGGGATTTTCTTTTTTTATCGAATGCTTATGGGTGATGTTTCACTGTTAAATTGGACCAATCACGATTGGATTGGTTTTTTTTTTTTTTTCAAATGATGAGATGATTAATGATTCTCATGATAATGCGAGTTTTAAGTATCTATTAAATCCGGATGGCCATTCAGATCGAAGGTTTGAACATCCATAAGGTCGGCAGCATTGTGTCAAGATTTAAGATTTTTAAAAGACAATCCGTTCTAAATACAGATTTGGAAACCCTTATTACAGTCTTCATTGATATCATCATTTGTTTTAGCTGCTTTTTTTCTAATGAATGCTTAAAATAGAATATGCATGAGATTGGTTAGGATTTTGAATTGAATGCATTGAAAACTTGAGTTGCTTATGATTTCAGTGGAGTTATGAAGCCTTCATATCTCTGCTTCAAATCATGAAAAATTTATAACACTGACAAGGAAAAGATTTTTGTTATAGGTACTGAAAAGGAGAAGATAGTTTATGGGATTTGACTTTTGACTGTTAAGAGCAATTCAGGCCCAGGCTTACAGTTCTCTTCACACAGGACCAAAGTTGAATTCTTTTTTTCACAAGCCCTTATACTGGGACTCAATCCAGTGTATAGGCCACACTACACTTTTATATATTACTATAAGGCCGGGGCAAAGCCAGACACTCGAGAACTCTACAATTGAATCCAGATCTATACATCAGAAGCCAGTAATTAAATGGGCTGGATTGGACAAAATTTTGGCTTCAATCATCAAACACCCAGGACATTGCAAAAATTGCAATCCTATATATAAGGTGACTTCAAACCCAATGATCCTATTTCTGTTTGTAAAAAAAAGGCAGGTAAACAGAAAATCATTTTATGTTCAAGCTCATTGTTGTAAGGCTGTGTAAATAGGTCAGGCTAAGATTGGTTACAGTGTACCCATACTCATTATACTATCAAATGTATTTATATACTAAAAGTATAGAACTAGAGCTAGTATAGATTAGTTCTATACATAATCGTGTGAATAATGAGTCATTTCTTTCTTTATCATCAGTCTCAGTAACTCATAGGAAGCATGCATGATCACTCATAAGCCTCATATATCTTTGCAGTATTGCCATCAGCTAATCACTAATTGTGGGCCTGCCTGGGCCTAACATGAGACACCATTCTAAATCAAGCCAGACGGCAGGCTGCAATTTTTTGGGCACAACTCATATCAGGCTGACACTAGCTAAAACCCTTCCTCTAGGCTGTCATTGCATAGACATTGCATGCTCATAAGATTCACTCATACATTCCGTTGATATGAAGCCCATTTACAACTGTGATCACTGCTATTTCTAAACATCTCTTTACTAAACTTCCTGAACAATCCATTACAGAAAAAAGAAAAGGTTATTCATCCAATTTTCACAAGTAAAATTAATTGTATCTGAATCCCAACTGATATTAACTGGGTCAGTTCCAGATTTTATTCAAATGCATGCCTAAACATTCACCCAACTACATTTTATAACTGTACAACTGTAAGTTATTGGACTACAATGATTAGTATAGAGTTTGACCCAGATTGAGATAAGGTTGATACATGATGGAATCCAGATCAGGTGTGAGAGCAATAACTCTGAATTGCCAAATGGAGCAGAATGTAATATAACTCTGCATCAATCAAAATATAACCCCCTTAAATGCCTAGCCTGAGTTGGGATAGATAAATAAACAAGCTGAAGTCAAACCTATGGGGGTCAAGACACGGACTATAGAAGCAATGGGGCTGGAAGGCTAACCAGATGAGTACCGATTGACAGGGAGTGGTAGGATATCAATTGACAGGGGAGTGGTAGATGTAAAGGGTACAAAAACATGGGAAGTGGTGAAGTTTCAACCCCCATCCAGTCACCATAGGACCCGATCTACATATCAATTTGCAACAACTGGTTAATCTTCATGGCTCAAGGAACCACAGCAATTTGACCAATTGGATGGAGTCATCCAAATGGTGACCTACACATCCCACTCATTCCATCCCTCCCATCTAGCCCCTTATGCAGAGGCCTAAACACACTATTAACCCTATTTGTACTGCCTGTACTAATAAATGAAATATTTAAGACTGAAAAAAATAGTTGGAAATAACGAGTTTATCCCAAATTCAAAATACCTGCACATTCTGATATTAAGTTATAACACCTGAACGAAGCAGGATTACACTTCTTATTATGTGCTTCAGTTTCAAACACAGAAGGTACCCCCTAAATTCAGAAGTTCATATTAACCTGCATAATGACTTGAGGATGCAACAAAATATGTGAACCTGCCGAAGAAACCAAGGAGAAATCCAGCACAATATGCAAAAAGAGCTGCCCACAGGCTCCATATTCATTTTGCTTCAAATGATTAAGACCTGAAGAATGTCTTTGCGCATATGTTTGCTAAGGTGTTTTTAATGTCCCTGAACAAAATAGAATCATCAGTCAGACAGTGCATTCTCACTAGAATGTGGATATTCAAGCCAATGCAGGTGACTAAAACCCAACCATGGCATATTAAATATTCAATTAAAAGTAAATTAGAATTTGATTAATAGTAGTAAGAGGAAAAGATTACTTATCTATCTACTTGCTTGTTTTATCCAAGATTTATCACTACTCACCCAAACAAGAGAGGCCATCAGCATAAAAGCATAAAAAGAATCGGGGAATTACTCAGAATGAGGGAAAAGAAAGGTGAAAAAACTTTGGCTGTCTTTTCCTTCTTTCTTTTTTCACCTTGTCAAGAAATTTTCCAATATCATTGTGAAAGTAGCAATGTTTTTTGCAATAATATTAGAAATAGCTGAGATTTTGAAAATAACTCAGTATTATCAGATAAAAGCATTAAATATAATATCATGATATTATTTGCCAAATATCAGGAATACAGGACATGGGCCAGAAATTCCTTTACCTTGATGAAGATAGCTGATTGCTGCATAACCAGCACAGAATTACAATTACTTTGAATTATTCTCCTTCTCATTCCCAATAACCCAATTCTTATACAAACTATTGGAAATGACACTTTCCTGTCCATGCTTAACTGCATGATCCAAAAAGGCATCTGGTGTAAGTGTGTTAATGGTTTTATCTAGAAAAGAGGAGAGAGCTGTCTTATCACTGGGTTTTTCTGTGGTTGGTTCTCTCATTGGCTCAAGTGATATACTACTATTTCCGAAAGAACAGGTGACTTGCAAAGGACTCCTTCCATTGGGTTTAAGTTCTGCCTTGTTTGGAAAAGCTGAAACTGAAGGCTTTGTCGTGCTTTGTAGGAAATCCACCTTCCTGTCCTGAAAAAGTTCCCCAGAGAGGGAAGAAGATAACAGATCACTAGAGGTATCCTTGCTCTGCTCAACAGGACTGTGAGAGAATCCCTTCACCCCTTTAAGATCTTTAGCAGTTTCCATGTTGAGATTTACATCATCCAAATGCCTGCTCAAACCATTAACTGGATCTTCCAAAACCAAAATCTTCTTTTCAGTGCTTTCGTGTTGTCCTAGTGAAGATTGTTCAAGCCTTTCTTTTACAAACACACTAGGATCACCTTCGGTCGTGGCTAAAGTGCCTGATAGTTTTGCAGTTGGACTTGATAGTTGAAGATGTGGAGTGGAGGCAGGTTTCAAGCTAGAAGCAGCAGAATACCGTGGCAATCCACTACTGTTTGAATTAAACTTCATGAGCCCAGTCTGGGTTAGGGATCTTGTAGATTGGAACTTGAAGGACTTCTGCTTTAGGGCCCCATCAAGATTACCATTCACAGATGTGTTTTTTAGCAGACCAATTTGCATTCCAGAATGAGATTGCAAACATCCATTTGAAGTGATCCCAGCAGATTTCTCCTGGAAATGATACAAACAATTTATTACTCGCACACCAGATTAAATATTTAAATTTACAAACTGTAGTAAATGGGGGAAGCTTTATTTGGCTCCTTTTCGCTTTTTGGGATTTCGTTGTATTCTACTAGTAATAGATTGCAAACAAAACCATGGATGACTTATCAGCTGTCAAAATGGAAAGGAGCCAAGTGCAGCCTATATATGAAATCATTATAGTCCTGAAGGAAACTAACCGCGTCAAAAAAACCAATCTTTGGTGATGGCATTCGAAGGCCTGATGGTTTAAAGCGTGATCCTGCATTTCCAACAAATGAGCTTTTGGTAGGTGCTGCTGCTGCCGGATTTGGAAGTGGCTCTATATTAGCTTTCTTAACACCCAGATTTGGCAACCCCTTTTCCAAATCTTTATTTCCAACGTGAGGCTGCTGATCTTGAGCGTGATTTTGTGAATCAGGCGATTGAGGGGCTTCACTTTCTAAGGAGTCCAAAGAAATAACATCGAGGCTTGCTTTCACACTGTAAGGCCTTTGGCTCGCAGAACAAATAGAAGAAGATGATTCTGAAGACATGCCATCGAAGGAGCTAGCAGGTGATATGCTTGAGGAGAACTTGGAAGTAGACATCACATAAGCAGACAGGTGAGAATTTCTGGAGTCAATTTTATTTCTTGGGTTGCGTAGAGGAGTTTTAGCAGTTGAGTCCATAGAAGATGGGTCAGCATTTCTTAAAAAAGTTTTATTTCTCAACTTCTTTGTGGCAGATTTACCAGTGGAGCCAGATGAAGTACTGTCACTACCATTACCGGAAATTGTTGGACGCATTTTGGTAGTGCATGTGGAGCCCAAAGAAGATTTTGGAGAAGGTAAAGTGCCAGAAGTAATGCTGAGTGAATCACCAGAACTAAGCTTCTTGGAAACTGCAGGCCTCTGGTTCGTCCTCTGGTTCACTGCATTGCCTGCAACATTGAATTAATATAGCAAGCAACATAAGAACATGAATAGAAGTTGTAAGCTCGTGTTTCTTGATTTGAAACCTCAGGAATTCACCCAACCACCATGCATGGAGCAGTCACTCCATGAAAAGCTTTTGAAAGGCTGGTAGGAATAGACCAGGGCTGTTCAAATAGGCTTCTGGGCCCATCCTGCAGAGGAACAGGTTGCAGGCCTAATTTTTAATGAAGGCAGGTTCGAAGGGCTTGGATCTTATAATTTCTATGGAGGCACATATCAAGGCAAAATGCATGTTTAGTAGAGAAACAACCAGATGATTTTAACGGTCAGGCTTGAATTTCAGGACCAATTTCAATACCGGTCCATTTCAGTCGTTAATAATGTGACAAAATCAGCAACGCTTACCGCAAACCTTTGAAGTATTGTTCTTTACTTTGACATCATCAGAAGCAGCAACTATCTTCTTGGTTGGTATTGTGGAGATGGGATTGGCACCGGATAAAATCTTTGGCGGCTTTAAAGACAAATTCCGGTCCACGTTTCTAGTGACAACCTTTTTTATCAGCAAATAGTTTGTCAGTTATGTAAGCTAAGTCTTTCAAAGAAACAACTTGCACTCGGATAATTGCACTTACTGTACGTGAACAAGCAAAAGCCTCCCCTTTTTTCTCTGCCTCCATCTTACTAATACTCTGCCTCTTTGCAGAGATGGGAAGCTTGCTCACTGGCTTCATCTGAAATTCAGAACACCAACCTCAGACATGCATTGAGATGTGACAAACAGTTAGGAAGAATGAACAGCAGTGAATAAAACTAACCAGGTTTCGAGATGCAAGATCAACCTTCTGAGATGCTGCAAAGCAGTAATCATCTTGAGAATAATGTCTAAACACAAATTTAAGGAAAAGGAGCAAAGAAGGAAAACACAATGACATTGACCAATATTCTCAGCAAACTATGCTCCTTTAGACAGCATTTGGACACCACAAAGTCCCAAAACTTCTGAAATCTGACAATCATCGAATTTGTTCACTCTACACTGGATTAATCAGTAGTTGGTTATCGCATAGAGCTGTAAAATGGTCAGTTGTAATGAATCCAATTCCAATCATGGCTGGACACAACCAACTTTTTAAAATCAATACTGAGGTGAA
Source organism: Litsea cubeba (assembly GCA_012931725.1). Lineage (NCBI taxonomy): Eukaryota > Viridiplantae > Streptophyta > Magnoliopsida > Laurales > Lauraceae > Litsea > Litsea cubeba. The sequence continues at coordinate 76,657,275 of CM022950.1, read as the reverse complement.
TCTCAGTCACTATCAACACATGGACACCATGTCAACTTGGCTGAGTTGGATCAAGTCTGAAAAAGAAGATTCATATATGGCCAATGCGATGAGGGCCACACATGACCAAATTAGAATACACATAGTCTGACTCACTAGTACCTTATATTTACACATGTTACACGATTCTGATTTCATAGTTTTACAGTGATTGGTAGCCCCGACTCTTGGTCATATAATTTGGGTCACTACATCGCACATAGATGAAACTTTCTTCACTGCTAGCTAATTGATTAAAATATACAATGAGACCATATTGAATTATCACTAAAGAGTACAGTTCACAGTGGTCGTAGTATTTCACAAAAAGCCAGAAAGTGCTCAATTTATGACCCTTTGCCCATACTGGAACCATCGCAATTGGCAAGTTGTACATCCTTCTGACAGAAGGACTTGAACAGCAAGTTTTTGTTGTTTTCTTAACAACCCACTTGTTATATGTTTATAACCATATATGCACAGTACAGGTATAGAGAGAGGAGATCGAAAGTACATATGACAGCATAAAGCCAACAAACAATGTTCGATCCACTACACACAATTATCACAGTTCATATAGCACTAAATGTTTTTGTGTGTATGTCCAAAAACCAATAGTATTTCGACTGCACATATCCTGGACTCTCAATGAGCAATGGTGTCCCAAAAGCCAAACCCAGTCTCAATCCATCTAGTATAAAAACAGGCCATGAATAGGCAATTTTTTAGGTAGGTTTAGTTGGGTTTGTAATTTGAGTGACCGAAACCATCCACAAATATGCGCGCGCACGCACACGCACGCACGCACACAAGAGAGAGAGAGAGAGAGAGAGAGAGAGAGAGAGAGAGAGAGAGAGAGAGAGAATCTTAGTTCTTTGTACCTTTTTCAGATATTTGAGAATATTAGAAGACATAGTTTTTTATAGTTATATAAAAGAACTCTTTAAGTCGAAATAAAAGGCCACATCCAATGTCTTAAAGCAGGCCTACATAATCTTGAACAAAATGAAAAAGGAAAAGAAAGGAATAAATACAGTAGCAAAAGAAAGGAACATGAAAAAAGAGTAACTTTCTTTCTGAAGATAAAGCGATCCTACTCAGGAGGAAAGTTATAGTAACCTAAGATGAATTCAAATAAGACATTTCTTTGGGAACTTACAGCTAAGATATTGTGCCTCTGGCTCTCTTTGTGTGGCTTTACAAATAGAAGATGCAACATTGGAAATTTTATCATAGCCACGACCAGACTTCTGAATAGAGGCTCGTATATCTTCAAACAAATCAACTTCAAGGCTTTCTAGTGCCCAACTATCACTACCTAATGTAGAGTTTGAGTCGGCTGACATACGAACATCTTCTTCTATGCCAGGTAGTGCTTGTGCTGCAGCCTTTGCTGGTTTATTTACTAATTCCAACTCATCAGGATCAAGAACACCTGATGGGAAGAAACATGTTGGAGATGATAACAAAACATAAACTTGGTTAGAATGTTGCAAAACAGAAAATCATTGAAAACTTTTGAAAAAAAAAATAGGGGTTATGAATGTATACACAAGCACACCTTCACTGGTGAAGAAGGCACTATCCCAAGCTAAACTTTTCCGTAGGTTACACTTGCCAACTCTTCTTGTTCTAGTGGGTTCAGTCTGTTCTAAAGCAACAGCTAGCTGCTCCATTGGATTCTCTCCCCCCAGAGCACTTTCAGCCTCAACCACTCCAAAGCAATTTACTTCATTAAAAGTTTCTGAAAGAGCTGCCAATTCAGATTCATGCGGTGGATTAATTTTGCAACCATGAAAAGCAGGCCAATTGTGAAATACGTAAGCATGTGCAAGAGATTTTAAATAATTTATCAACAATATATACTAAGAAGGGCATAGCACTAGTCATTGGTTCAAAGAAATAATTATATATAAATACATGAGTAATATAAGCTACCATATTGCCTACCTACTTTGTTCACTGCTGCAAACTATACTGATATGGCTGATAGTAAGGGCACAATCAACTACTAGCACATTTAAAACTTGAAACCATCATATGCACCCATCATCTAAGACGAGCACCGTGGGAGCAACATGACCCAAAATGACCAAAATGATGTGGACATTGAATGACTGCACCATTTTTATACAAAACTTTTGTTTTAAACTGAATAAGTTGATAAATTGTTCCATTTTATAGCTCAATTACCAGTGGTAGATCAAAGGAACTCTAAAAAGTTCTCCTTGCCAGCTCAAGGGAGTTCAGACAAAGGGACCTAATCTCACATTTGATTTTATTACTTCACATGGGAGTTCAATTTGGTTTGATCTAATGAAAACATCACTGATCAAAAGCTCCATGTTTGGGAGCCCAAGTTCAATTATGACCATCTTAGTCAGCTCCAACATTTATCCTTTGGCAGTGCCAAGCTTGAAGAAAGTTCAAGAGTTCGTGTCAAATAGATGGTTGACTATTTAAAAAATGCCACACTTTGATGTGAGTTTTACTTTGAGAATGAATCTTGACACCAGAGCATCACAATAGCTGAAGTTCTACAGCATATCCTCGATGTACTCTCAAGTAAGCAAGGGTTGGCTATAGCTTTCCTTGGAAGCAGGGATGTCAACAAGCCAAGCTAGCTCGTAAACCAGCTTGGCTCGATTCAATAAAACCTCCTTATCTCGTATTATCTTTACGTAATTGAGTTTCCTATCACGACAACGTTGATGCCAACTCAACATCACAACCAATTGTCATTCTTTACCCTTTTAATTGCAAATAGCCTAAATGTCATTCCATCTTAGTGGCATAAAACTCTAATCAGTGCCTCAAGCTCTTCATATTGCCATCAAAAAGGATGGAAGAAGATTTCATATCTAAAATATTCATCTTAAACCTTTCAAAAATACTCCAGTGATGCCATACCAAACCACTACAATTTTCTGAGTTTACAGCAACATCTCAATACTGAAATATTTCTAAATGATGTTAAGAGATTGAGTCTAGGTCAACCTCCACAAGAATTCAATGTATTTATGTTCCAGTACAGGGATTCCACTTATGCACAAACAATTCACTCCATATCTAAAGGCATTAGTAGGTTGATACTCATATCAAGGTCAACGACCCTCCAACATATTGCTCAACGCCTCAACCCACTACGATATTATCCTTTTAAACACTAAACAAAATAATAATAATAATAACAAGGAACTAGTCCAAAAGCCCAAACTCCGATAATACCTTGTCTTCCACCATAGATTCACCTCAACGATTAAGTATTAACCATGTCAAATTGGAACTTTTCTATTGACCTAATCGAACAAATCGCCTAATAAAGAAAACATTATTAAAGGTGCAATCAATTACACTTGTAATAGCATATTTATAGTCTACACTGCACCTATGCTCCTCCATGGGAGCAGATCGAGTGACTAATGCAAATGAACTTTCTTCTCTTTTAATTTGGACATCATATTTTCCCCTTCTCCCACGCACTCATCCACCATCCCCCTTGTTTATAATATACACCTTTCCTCCAACACTGCCCCACTAACAAACTCTCTTTTGTACAAGGGAAAAGCCCAAAGGCTCTCTCATTCTTTAAAATTATCTTGCCTGTGACAACATGCCATAACTAATATAAGAGATACCAAAAAGGGACTATCCTTAGTGACTTGGTCATACTGCATTACCCATTCTGTTAGAATGTGAAATTCAAATATTTGGGTTATAACTAATCAAGTTGAAGACCACTAGAAATGAGCCCTCAATTACCCATCACTTGCCTTGTGAAGATCCAAATGGGGGCCTTCGCGCATCGTTTTTATAAGAAAATGAGTTAGTAAAAATGAATTTCTGCAATACTTAAAGCCTAACAACTGAAATTCAATGAAAACAAGCTACGCATAAGAAAACCCAAATGCCCCGGATCGCAAAATCATATCGGATCCGTTTTTTTACAAAAGGATAATTGTGGCCAAGCATCATATACACGGAACCCAAATTCCAAACCCTAGATGGGTACTCTTTGTAAGGAGAATAGAGAAGAAATCCAAGATCAATAAAGGGGGGGAAAAGGGATCACCAGAAGTTTTCGGATTCCGTGAATCGCATGGAGGTGAAGAGATGAAGAGAGAATCATCCTCCGCAGAAACGTCGATGAGAGAGAGCCTTGCTTTTTGCTTGCTGAGTTCTTCCTCCATCGAGGAATCTAGGGTTTTCAGGATTGGAGAAGAAAGGAAGTGAAAGATCGGGAAGAAGGAAGAAACGATAAACAAAGAGGAATCGGGAAAGGAATTTCGAAAAAGAGTTTGATGTAGGTAAGACTAGTGTGAGTATCCAACGATCAGAAGATGAAAAGGAAAGATACGAAAAAGTTAAAACCAGCAGTGTATATTTTGAACATCAAAATGAAGGGAGAAGCGGGAATTGTTTTTCGCTTTAGGCGTTAATGACGAAAGCTGCCATTATTGTAGTTTTTATTTATTTTCTCAATAATGGAAGGGCAAGTTTCTCGTAGGAACCATATTGAACCCGGATCCAAGCCATATTTGGCCTTGGTTGGCATCTCTATTCTTTTTTTTGACAGACCATTCAAAATAGAGTCATTGAAAAAAGAGCTATAAAAAAAAAGAGGCTAGAACAAAAAAACATATTTGGTGATGAACGGGTCTACTTTAAATAGATTGTTTGGTATGCCCTCTATTTATCTCTTTTTATAATAGTTTACCTCTTTTTTAAGGGGTATCTTCTGTCATTATGTAAAAAATGAACTTATGCACATTTTCATCAAAATATACTCTCTACACATATACAATAACATCATAATCTCTTATCATTTGAAAACTACTAACATTTCCATCAAAATATGGCCAGTTTGTAAGCAATTTAAAAATTACCGCAGTCAATATTTTTTTTGTTCATTTGATTTTTTATTTTCTTTTCCTGTATATAAAACAGTACATTATTACAACTTCCAATCTGTGTCATATGGAGAAATTGAAATTGTTGATTCCATTATCCAAGATCAAATCTGCTACACACCCGACATCCATTTCCATTCCAAAACCATCAAAAACTAAAATAAGAAAAATTCATTCCACTTCATATTAATATTCAAACATCCTTTCAACAAAATAAACCCAACCCAATAAAATAGTTGGTAGAAAATGAACATCAACCTTAAAAAAAAAAAACACAAATTTAAAACTATCACTCCATAGTTGAAGAAATCGTGCTCAAGTTACATATAGTCTCTTCAGCTCTTTGCTTCAAAAGTTGCTCCGGACACTCCTATCCTGAAAATAGAAAGGAAGAATGTCAGTAAATAACACCATTTGATTCCCTTGACTCACCTTTAGAAGCGCCCTATCAATATTTACAAAGCCATTTCGTCTTATAGTTATCAGATTCCATGAAATTAAAACCCAATATTGTTGTTCTTTATGTTAGTGATTGTTTCATAATGATTACTACACCAAAGATGTACAGGATGTAGCAAGTTTATAAATTATGTTCACCCATTTCCATTCAACTCATACTTGGATAAGAAAAATCTTATCAACACGAAAATAAGAAAAATAAATAAATTTTAGACAAAACCCAGATCCAAAAAGTCCCCAGCATACCAAAAATCTAAAATAATTTTGCTCAAAACCCAGATCCAAGCGACCCGAAATGCAAAATAAATCTCAATCACCACGACAATAAAGAGACAGAGAAACACAGTACTGGACAAAACAAGTTACCCCAACAATATAGCATTACATCCATTCAATTCAATCACATACCCCCCCTCACCCACACACACACACACAAAAGTCCATCTATACCTACATGTAATCGATTGAATCCTCAAAACCCCAATAAACCCAAGAATCAGAATCATCCAAAAACACATCTACACAGCAAAAGGGTACTCAAAAGAAATCAATAAAAAAAAAAAAAAGAATCAAGAACTCACCACCCAGTAAGGCAACGAAAGGGTCTGGCTTAGGGCGAGCCAGAGAACTCCATAACCGAGAAAGCAAGCAACGGTCCCGATCAAAAGCACGACCCAAGGTGGGGATTTGTTGCAAACAAGTCCAGGAAGAAGACCCACGTTCTCTCCAACGAGCCTCTCTCTATCTCTCTGTTTGTGGTTTCGAGTTGCGAACGAGCCTCTCTCTGTTTGTCTTTCTGTGGTTTCGAGTTGCAGAAATAACGAGAAGACGGTTTTATTCAAAGGACATTCGTTGCCAATAAAATTCCGTCGGGGGCATTTGTGTCATAAAAAATGGATTCCGCATCTACTTTTTCAAGTGGCATTGCCTCTGATTTCTACATGCCCATTTTTGGGGCATTTCCATTTTAGAGGCTTTGCCTCTTTTGCTCTAAAGTATGCAGAGGCTATAAACCACTGCCAAACACCTCTAAATTTCAAAACTTCTGTCCATTTTAGAGAAATAGATGTTTAGAGGCAAAAAATAGACATGCCAAACAGGGACATAGAGGACCCGGATTCGATTACAATAAGAGGTCTAGATTAATGACCGAAATCTAGTTTCAAAATCAATTTTAACTTTTTTATTTTTTATTTTATTTTTTTTCTTAAAATAGAAATATTATTCAACTTATAATGGCGCATTAAGTCTATTACCTCCAAGATTAAATATAAAAAATGTCTAACAAAATTTGATTTTGAACTACAATTTGTAACATTAAAGACTTGTATGCCTGGTGGTTTTGGTTTCACAAGTCAAAACTTACATAGACCTAGAACTGGACCCATTTATAAATTGGATTCTAGACTCGAAACCATTTATAAATCAAAACTTAAAACAAGCTCTAAATCTGAATTATTACAGGTCAGAAGCTTTGTAGAATCGGAGAATCAAATATCTATTTCCATCAAGAATGACTTTCCTAGTGGTTTTGTTGGGTTTGAGTTTAGTATCAATTTATGGCTATTGACCTGAGAAAGTTTTACAATATGTTTGATCATAAGTGAAAAGCCCGTGTATTTAAAGATTTCTTATTGCTACAAATTTGATGATTCCTCTCGAAGAATTTTTATGGCTAAAGATTCTACATCGACACAAATCTACTAAAGTAAGGATTATTAAATCTTATGGATGGGGAGTTGGACTTGAAAAGCGTCAAAAAATGAAGTTCTCACTGCCTAGATCTTTGGGGATTTACAGGTGGATTTCCCAAAGAGAGCTGCTAATGCCATAGCCAAAGCTTCTTCTTCCACATCCCTTTTTTTCATGACTAAAATACCCCTATAGGAAATTTCCAAACTACCTCTCTCCCTCTCCCTGCTCGCCGCCCACCTCTACCTACGCCTGACCCTCTCCCTCTCTCCATGCCTGTCTCCCTCTCCCTCTTTCTTTCTCCCTCTCCTCATGTCACTCTCATTCTCTCTGCCTTTCTCCATCTACTTGTTCGCCACCCACCTCCGCTCGCCTCCTGACGCCGCCCCTTCGCCTAGCCCTTCCGCCGAACCCTCCTTCCCAATGCCCAGCCCCTTTTTCCATCACCCAGCCCACCCCTTCCGCCTAGCCCTCCCTTTTTCCCTCCTTCTCCCTTCTTCCCCCTTCTCTCCCTTCTCCTTATCTCTCTCCCTCTCCTTGCTGGCATATAGAGAGAGAGGATATTTTGGGGACAATGGGATGTGCAGAGAGGAATTTTGGAAAGATAATGGATGTGGAAGAAGAAGCTTGGTATGTGGTATTAGCAGTTATCTTTCTCCAATTTTCAACAAAATTGATGAGGAATTGCGATCTAGATGACAATCTCGACCTTAAGCTGTCACTTGGCAAATCTACTTTCTGTGTTTACTTGACTTAAAACTAATTTAAATAGATGTCAGATAATTGAAATAGCTACATTTCAAATTGATTTATTACATATTTCAAATAGAAAAAGACCTATTAAATATGACTCTTTTTTACCTGCCTGGTCCATATTGTTCCCAATTCACATATTTATAAATGTAAAATTAATATATATGAATAAAATTTTATTATAATTTTTCTATAACTTTTGAAAAAGAAATAAATAGATTAGATGATAACTTTTTTGTAAAATCTTAATAGATGATAATTGATATCAAACCCCACAATACTCCGGTCCGGGTTCCTCAAGCTATAGGTATCACTCTAGGACCATTAGACCCTTGTATACAAGGGCCGGACCCAGGAAATTTATCTTTGTGGGTTTTTGCGGGAGTTGGTGGGGGCTTAATGTAAAAGAACTATCATGAGAAGGGACAAATGTAAAAAAAATACATATAAATTATCAGAATTTGCAGGAGGTTATTTGAAAAATTTTAGGTACGGTGGAGACTTCGTCCTCAAACCCTTGTACTTGGGTCCACCACTGAATATACCCGCCCCTGCCCCTGCCCCCACCCCGACCCATGATGGTCTCGGGGCAAGGCCAATGTCGCCTCTGTCGATGCAGTTAAGTTTAATCTGATCATCATGATTTCTATGGTTATTGCTTACAATCTAGGGATGTAAATGGACCCAAGTCTAGCTTGAAACCCAATAATAACGTCTCCAAAGAGCGTAGGGGCTGTTCGTTTGTAGTTATTTACATGCATAAATGATTTACATCTGTATTTGTGCTCTTTTATGCGCCATTTGCACCCTCAAAATCTTCATGTGCAAAGAGGTGTGAAAATGACTACCGTACCACCTCTTTCAAAAGTGGGCCCATCAACCACCGTTAGCCCCATCTATCACCCTTACTTTTTTCAATTCTTATAGGTTCCATATTTGTAATTTATACTATTCAATTTTTTTTATTGGACTAACAAACTTAATGATCTTGAAGTAATAATCTGTGAAAAAAGTCCCAACATATGAGTCATGTTTTTTTCATACTTCTATGGGCACCTAATTCATGATTCGAACCATTTATCTTCTTTATATGGCTTCTAAAAACAGGTAGGAGGGAAAAACTCTTATATTCATTCTTCATGAATCTTGATAAATCTGCATAATAATAATAATAATAAAATACTTCCAAAAAAATCCAAGGTACACCTATGACCATTTACACATGAGAAAATGGCGATCCCCTTTTGTAATCCTCTATGGGCCTTAATAAAAGTTTCATCCCTTGCCCCAAAAAAAATAGTGATCTTGATGAACATGGTAATATGTTTCACAAATAATACTTGCACCTGTGCATGTAACATCTACATATGTAAGACCCAATTTCCTATTACATGCATAAAATACAAATGACCCCTGTGTGGGGAAAATCCCAAGAGAATCCTGGACAAGGTGCTCCATCCCGGGCCCCCGCATCAGCAAGCCCATCCCGGCAAGTTCGGTCTCGTGCTCCACGCTTCCTATGCTCAACTCCCCCCACCTCGGCAATGCACGCCTTAGCAAGACCGGACACTCCACCTCGGCAGGATCCAGTTCGGCCAAAGCATCCCACTTCGGCTGCCCAGCTCGGCTACAGTGCCAGCCCCTTCCACTTCGGCAACAGTACCATGACCCTACATCTCCGCCAGGTCTCACCCGGCACAACACTTCATCTCGGCCAAGCGCCTCGTATCAATGAAAGTACTGAGCACTGACAGGACAGCTGTCCTCCCATGGACGCTCAAGCACGCTATGGCCTGTGCGACAAGACAAGGAGATAGCCCGTATCTCCTGACAGATCACCGTCCACAGCTCCCAAGGCGCCAGGATATGGCCTAACGGGATTAAGACAGGCTACGACGGGACCAGACAGGCTACGATGAGACCGCGCCTCCCTAGTACCTGACAAAATGGGCTATGACAAGACAGCCAACTCCCCCTTTGCCTCCTCTTCCTCTACATAAACACAGCTACAGCTCCAGAGGAAAGGGCGGACGCCATTACCACTCTGGTATGCCATCTTCTTCCCCAAAAATCTCCTCCTCCCTCTGCTTAGTTCATATACTAACTTAGGCATCGGAGAGCCTTGCGCCGCCCAGGCCAGGGTCCTCTGACCTGCATTTCTCCTTCCTTTTCTCAGGCTCCAGGCGCAGGCATCGGTGTCCCTAATCTCACCTGGGTAAGTCCTCTAAGGCACCCCCCATTATTGTGGGTCATTATTTTTTGCACCTACAATTGGCGCCGTCTGTGGGAAAGTAACATCTCAGCCTTCCCAACCTTCTCAATCTTTCCAAACACCATGCATCGAAGAACCAGAAAGGGAAAGGAACCTATCGCACTGTCGACCCAGCTGCCGACGGTCCCCCGCCGAGAGAGGTCAGGAGCAAAATCTGGTCCAGCAGGCGACCAGCTTCAGGATACTCGGTCGGGTTCATCCTCTAAGGATTCGACCTCGACTCTACCCTCCGAAAGACGCACCCTGAAGAGCGGGAGCAACCGGGCCCATGGCGAAGGCTCGGGTAACGACCGCGACTCCAGAGAGTGGCTCGATCAACGCATAGAGCAAGCAGTACGACAGCACATGGAAATGGCCGACTACGCTCAAGTTCGGATGAACTCTAATGTTTTCGGCGCATCTCCTTTCTCTCCAGAGATCAGAAGCTTCCCCCTTCCCGAAGATTTCAAAGTCCCGAGGTTCGTCATTTACGATGGAACCTCGGACCCAGCAGCACACCTCCGGCACTTCAGTCAGAGGATGTCGATATGGGGCAATGCAGGCCACCTCAACTGCAGAGTCTTCTCTTCCAGCCTCGGGGACCTCCCCCTAAGGTGGTTCTGCGCACTCCCTCCGGGATCAATCAAAAGTTGGCAGCAGCTCCGGAGTTCCTTCTTGACGAAGTTCCAAGTTTACGGGGTCATCCCCAGGTCAGCCGCCGACCTGATGGCCCTCAGAATGAAGCAGACCGAGAGCATCGCGCAGTTCGCCAAAAGGTTCTGGGCTGTCTACAGCCAGATCGAGAGTGCCTCAGAGGCAATAGCAGTCCTGTCTTTCCAACAAGCCCTCGTACCAGGCAACGAGCTTCGAAGCAACTTGGTCATGTATCCCGTGGTCACTATGGCTGCACTCATGACTAGGGTAAATCAATTCATCAGGCAAGAGGAGGACGAAGCCCGAGCCCGGGAGCAGTTCAACCTCCGCGACAGCGACCAGATCGCTTCCAGCTCGGCCGACGCTGCCAGTTCAGCGGACGCCTCCAGCTCGGCGGACGTCTCCAGCTCGCTAGCAGCCCCCCGCTCTGCAGAAATCTCTTCCAACACGGGGAGCAGTTAGGCGAACCTTTTTCTGTCACTTAGCTTCGACCGCCCGTCAGCTTCGATCGCACGACCCTCTACCGTCATTTCGGCGGCACGGTCCTCTACTGTCAGCTTCGATGGCGCCGTCAGCTTTGATGACGCCGGCACGACCCTCTACTGTCGGATTCGATCGTACGACCCTCTACCGTCATTTTGACGGCACGGTCCTCTGCTGTCAGCCTTGATCGCACGGTCCTCTACCGCCATCAGTCATCCAGTGCCACCGAGCTCACCCTGGGGTCATTTTATACACTCAGGCGTGACTCGCCTTCGGCGCCAGAGCAACCAAGTCCTCGGGTAGGCGCACCCAGGCTCCTTGGCCTCCAAACGACCTCATGCAGGTCCGTCCACGTGCTGGTTTCCACCTCACGCTGGTTTTGGCCTCATGCTGGTCTCGACAGCATTTAACGACCTTATGCTGGACCGTCCACGTGCTGGTCTCCACCTCACGCTGGTTTCGGCCTCATGCTGGTCTCGACAGCATTTGACGACCTCATGCTGGTCCGTCCACGTGCTGGTCTCCACCTCACGCTGGTTTCGGCCTCATGCTGGCCTCGACAGCATTTAACGACCTCATGCTGGTCCGTCCACGTGCTGGTCTCCACCTCACGCTGGTTTCGGCCTCATGCTGGTCTCGACAGCATTTAACGACCTCATGCTGGTCCGTCCACGTGCTGGTCTCCACCTCACGCTGGTTTCGGCCTCATGCTGGACTCGACAGCATCTAACGACCTCATGCTGGTCCGTCCACGTGCTGGTCTCCACCTCACGCTGGTTTCGGCCTCATGCTGGTCTCGACAGCATCTAACGACCTCATGCTGGACCGTCCACGTGCTGGTCTCCACCTCACGCTGGTTTCGGCCTCATGCTGGTCTCGACAGCATTTAACGACCTCATGCTGGTCCGTCCACGTGCTGGTTTCCACCTCACGCTGGTTTCGGCCTCATGCTGGTCTCGACCGCATCTGACGACCTCATGTTGGTATCGCCCTCGTGCTAGCTACGCGCTTCACAGGTTCGGCCTCATGTTGGTCTCGGCCAGTGCCATCGAAACTGCCCTCGGGTTCGTACGCCCGGGCTTCTCCATCTCGGCGAATGCCAGAAAAGCAAGTCACAAGGGTTAACAGCCCTGGAAAAGGCCTCGAGTTCGGACACTCGGCCAATTCCTAAACTCAGGGTTTTTACCCATCCAACGGGTCTACCGCCCTGGAAAAGGCCTCGAGTCCAGACTCGGTCGTTTCCTAAAGCTCCGGGTCTTGGGCCCTGGAGAAGGCCTCGAGTTCGGACAACTCAGCCGGATTGGGTCTACCGCCCTGGAAAAGGCCTCGAGTCCAGACTCGGTCGTTTCCTAAAGCTCCGGGTCTTGGGCCCTGGAGAAGGCCTCGAGTTTGGACAACTCGGCCGGATTGGGTCTACCGCCCTGGAAAAGGCCTCGAGTCCAGACTCGGTCGTTTCCTAAAGCTCCGGGTCTTGGGCCCTGGAGAAGGCCTCGAGTTCGGACAACTCGGCCGGATTGGGTCTACCGCCCTGGAAAAGGCCTCGAGTCCAGACTCGGTCGTTTCCTAAAGCTCCGGGTCTTGGGCCCTGGAGAAGGCCTCGAGTTCGGACAACTCGGCCGGATTGGGTCTACCGCCCTGGAAAAGGCCTCGAGTCCAGACTCGGTCGTTTCCTAAAGCTCCGGGTCTTGGGCCCTGGAGAAGGCCTCGAGTTCGGACAACTCGGCCGGATTGGGTCTACCGCCCTGGAAAAGGCCTCGAGTCCAGACTCGGTCGTTTCCTAAAGCTCCGGGTCTTGGGCCCTGGAGAAGGCCTCGAGTTCGGACAACTCGGCCGGATTGGGTCTACCGCCCTGGAAAAGGCCTCGAGTCCAGACTCGGTCGTTTCCTAAAGCTCCGGGTCTTGGGCCCTGGAGAAGGCCTCGAGTTCGGACAACTCGGCCGGATTGGGTCTACCGCCCTGGAAAAGGCCTCGAGTCCAAACTCGGTCGTTTCCTAAAGCTCCGGGTCTTGGGCCCTGGAGAAGGCCTCGAGTTCGGACAACTCGGCCGGATTGGGTCTACCGCCCTGGAAAAGGCCTCGAGTCCAAACTCGGTCGTTTCCTAAAGCTCCGGGTCTTGGGCCCTGGAGAAGGCCTCGAGTTCGGACAACTCGGCCGGATTAGGTCTACCGCCCTGGAAAAGGCCTCGAGTCCAGACTCGGTCGTTTCCTAAAGCTCCGGGTCTTGGGCCCTGGAGAAGGCCTCGAGTTCGGACAACTCGGCCGGATTGGGTCTACCGCCCTGGAAAAGGCCTCGAGTCCAGACTCGGTCGTTTCCTAAAGCTCCGGGTCCTGGACCCTGGAGAAGGCCTCGAGTTCGGACACTCGGCCGGATTGGGTCTACCGCCCTGGAAAAGGCCTCGAGTCCAGACTCGGTTGTTTCCTAAAGCTCCGGGTCCTGGACCCTGGAGAAGGCCTCGAGTTCGGACACTCGGCCGGATTCCTAAAATCAGGGTTTTTTACACCCCTCAAAGACCGTTGCCGAACTCGTGCTCACATCTCTGATCGACTGTCGCAAGGCAGTTCGTCTCGGCCAAAAGCTGGCCACTTCGCCCAATGGCAGCTCGACAAGATTGCAGTAGAGACCGATCCCTAATCTCATCCTTGGCCTCATGACAGTCCTCAGCTCGGCATCAGTGCCGGATTCTAAGTTGGCAGTTACACTGGTCACCTCGGCAGCATCGCCAGAACACTTCCAACGGGGCTGCGCCTCCGGCGACGGGCCAGCTGGTCATGCCTCGATCTCTTAGTTGGTGATGAATCAGTTGGCCGGACCATCAATCTCAAGCGACAAACTGCTCCAAGGCACAAGTGTTACCCTCCATGGTACTTAGCTTCCGACCTCAAAGAGGAGTCTAATGAGCTCAGAAGCTGGGGGGCTTTGTGTGGGGAAAATCTCAAGAGAATCCTGGACAAGGTGCTCCATCCCGGGCCCCCGCATCAGCAAGCCCATCCCGGCAAGTTCGGTCTCGTGCTCCACGCTTCCTATGCTCAACTCCCCCCACCTCGGCAATGCACGCCTTAGCAAGACCAGACACTCCACCTCGGCAGGATCCAGTTCGGCCAAAGCATCCCACTTCGGCTGCCCAGCTCGGCTACAGTGCCAGCCCCTTCCACTTCGGCAACAGTACCATGACCCTACATCTCCGCCAGGTCTCACCCGGCACAACACTTCATCTCGGCCAAGCGCCTCGTATCAATGAAAGTACTGAGCACTGACAGGACAGCTGTCCTCCCATGGACGCTCAAGCACGCTATGGCCCGTGCGACAAGACAAGGTGATAGCCCGTATCTCCTGACAGATCACCGTCCACAGCTCCCAAGGCGCCAAGATATGGCCTAACGGGATAAGACAGGCTACGACGGGACCAGACAGGCTACGATGAGACCGCGCCTCCCTAGTACCTGACAAAATGGGCTATGACAAGACAGCCAACTCCCCCTTTGCCTCCTCTTCCTCTACATAAACACAGCTACAGCTCCAGAGGAGAGGGCGGACGCCATTACCACTCTGGTATGCCATCTTCTTCCCCAAAAATCTCCTCCTCCCTCTGCTTAGTTCATATACTAACTTAGGCATCGGAGAGCCTTGCGCCGCCCAGGCCAGGTCCTCTGACCTGCATTTCTCCTTCCTTTTCTCAGGCTCCAGGCGCAGGCATCGGTGTCCCTAATCTCACCTGGGTAAGTCCTCTAAGGCACCCCCCATTATTGTGGGTCATTATTTTTTGCACCTACAATTCCCTTAGCCTATAGCTCATTTATGATAAGCTCAAGCTCTAGTTCGAGAAAAGTAAAGCGAGTTGAGTTAGGTTTTTTATTTCAGCTCGAACTCGATCTAAACTCAAGCATGTTATACTTGATTTGATCGCTCGAGCTAGGTCAAGCTCGTCTCCAATCGGCTTGGTCACACAGATCATAGTACCACATGACTAGAACATACAAATTGTTACAATTTCTACATCAAATGTGGATAATTGTCTACGTTTGTATTTCAATTATTCTTATCCACAAATTAGGTGGCATAGTTAATCAATGGAAGTGGTTCTCTGTATCTGATGCTATCTAAGTTGATAGTTGTGAGCCATTTCTTCATTTGATTGTTAATTCCGAAGGAAGGGTTGTTGCTGATATTTAAAAATGCTTTCCCATGTTGTGATTGTCAATGTCGAAGAGTCTCTTATTGGGTTGCATAATGAAAGGTGTTTATTATTAGAGCACTGCTACATGGACTAACCCATGGACTAACTCCATAGTTTTGGGGGGGAAAATCACCTGAGATGAGGTGATTTTCCCCCCAAAACCGTGGGATCTGTCCATCGACTAACTCCATGAGTTAGTCCATGTAGACTTTTTGTTACTATTACAACCTTAAAATAATTGTGGTATGGACTTCAAAAGGACTTGGGTTTCAATTTGGTTCCTTGACAAACCTGTTAGGGCGAGGTTGAATACACAGGCCCAGACCTTCCATGGGTGCAACCGTGCAAGTAGGCTCAACCTTTTTGAGTGTTTGAATCTGACACTGACTTGGTTGTTTGGATATAATTGAAGCCGGCGAAGAAAGTTATCTAGTCACATTCCATGGTGAGGTTCTACCTAATCTCATTGACATTGAAATCTTAATACAAGATAATGAGCACTAAATTAGTTTGTACGGTAGAGAAATGTTTTTCTGGATTACATGAGTGAAAGAGCCACTTGATCTACTCTATTCAGACCCACAACTACACTGGTCAATGAGTTATTTCTCTTTTCTCGGTAGGGTAAAATTTGATTCACGTAGGTCATCCAATGCCTAGACCCACACCTGATTTGTAATTGTTTGGAGCAACAGGCCTGGAGCCAGCTTCAAGGCCCTCATTGAAGACAAAACCAAGCCCAGGGCCTACTAGGGTCAAGCCCAAGTGAATCCGTACAAGAGCGGCTCGATCTAGACTGCCATGAAATTGGACCTATGTTTGTTAGTCTCAGACTGGGTCCCAATTCCAGGATCCACTTATATTTATTTGGGGT
Source organism: Litsea cubeba (assembly GCA_012931725.1). Taxonomy (NCBI): domain Eukaryota; kingdom Viridiplantae; phylum Streptophyta; class Magnoliopsida; order Laurales; family Lauraceae; genus Litsea; species Litsea cubeba. The sequence goes on along the minus strand of CM022950.1, from coordinate 76,641,007 downwards.
CTGAATTTCTGATCCAGGCCACAATTGTAACCCAAATAGCATAATACGATGATGATTTGGGTCCAAGAACCATATTCATAGTATGTCCCAATAGCTAGCCGGACAGGCCACACCTTTTTCTTTCCCCTTCTTATCTTTAGTTTTGATCAATTAAAGATTGATTTGAGTTTTGATGTAGGGGGAGGGGAGGATGGGTTTCGATGTGTAATAAGATACATGTTTCAATGGGCCAACTCATGGTTCTACATGATTGGACTTGACTTAAATTAGACCATTATCTAATCTACTTTTTGTGGGTAATCCTTGCGCAGGGGCCATGTTAATCTTCTCTGTATCATTCCAATTTAATCGGTCTGATCTACTTTGATCTTGATAAAATGAGTAACATCCTTTTTTATTTGTTATTTTAAAGATTTTTCGCAACTATCTATTTGCAGGGCACTAACCAAACCTTGGAATGATTCAATTCGGGTCTTTTAATAGTTTCTTTTCCTCAGGGGCCTCAGGCCCAATCACATTGTAAACTCAACAGTTCAACCACCTTTTATGGAATTATGGATGGTTAGCTGGAAAGTGGCAACCATAGATGCCAAGTCAATTAAATCCAATTTGATTTGATCAAGGTCAACTCACAAATCCCAAATATTTTTTTTTATAACATTCATCCAACCGTTCATTTTATTTTATAATCTTCATTCAACTGTCATGATCACCATATCAGACTGAAAATTTAGATCATATGTGCTAGGAAATTGCATTAGCCTAAGTCAATGCAGTTTTCATATGTCACTTCTGTGTAACTCAAAGGGGCCACAGACCTTTCAAGGCCACATGACCTTTCAAGGCCACATGACCTTTCATGCATTGATACATAAAGGGAATGAATGAGTCATGACTTTGAGGGAGAAAAGAAGAAATCTCTTTTGAGTACTCTAAAAATTAAGTTCTCTTTCAACCTTCAGAAAGTGTTAAAAATGGAATGCCAGCTAAATCCTGGACAATATGCCGAATCTTCATTTAATAACTTCAGATCTAGTTCTAGTTTACAAATGAAGCCTATTCAATACTCAAATCTATAGAGGATACTTGCCCAATTGTAGGTCCAAGGGTTACATTGCTGACTGGTAATCCCCCTTTGGCCAATTAGTGTTTCAGGCTGTGACTTGTATTTATTTTTATTATGACAAGGACCAACTTTACTGCCTCTTTACTCTCAGTATTCTTCTTAATAAGTGGAAAGTTTATTAAATTTGGTGCTCATCCGGACTATATTCAACTACTTTTTTATAGACCACCGAGCTGATAGTGGAGAAAATATATGGACTTGTTTGTATAATGAGAAAATTCTACTCTTTGTGCACTTTTATTTCTATGGAGAGAGGAACCCTTCATTGCAATGATCTTATTCCTTTCGAAATCAAAATGCTCTTTATCAAGGAAAATTAATTCACCTTTTTTTTTCTTTTTTGAAGAAAAATGGGTCGCACCAACAATGAAATAGTGGGTTACACATAATAGTTTTTCTCTCTATTGCAAAATTCTCATCTCACAAATGCACCATAATAACATTTACTTTTCATGTAGGTTCAAAAGTGTAAACTCACTTCCCTTAAATCGAGTATTAAAAATATTTATTGGGTTTATTTTTTGCCACCTTCCAAACTATACATACATCAATCTGATAACATAAAAGAGACATTTGACTAGGCTTGTTCAGTTGTTTATTTGCATGAGGGGTGAAATGAAATAAAATTAAGTGATTAAATAAAAAAAAAGAAAGATAGAAAGTAAAAATAAAATGAGCCCAATAACAAAAAGTTACTATTAAAAAGTACTATCCGACAACAAATGCATGTTTAACCGGCACTAAATGACAAATTGGGAGAAGCAATTTTTTATCTTTTAGTTCTTTTGCTATCAACTCCTTCTTATCTTTCTAGCTTTTGATTTGATATTCGATTTTAATTCATTCCACCGCTTTCCTACAGCAAAAGGAATGAACTATTTAGACAAAAAAAGAAAAAATAAGAACGAAGATAGCCACACACTCATAAACAAAACACACTTAATAGGATGGATTTGGACAGGTTTAGTTCCACTTAAAGATATTAGTGCGAAAAAAATCCATTATTAATTGGATTGACAATGTCAACGAATCACCAAACCCTAAAATTAAAAAAAAAAAAAAGAATCACTCAGTGCGAGGCCCATCACCGGGCCCGTTAGATCCTTGATGTGATATGAATATGACTTGAACTTTGTTGTGTTGTGTCGACGCCAGATTAGATTGTCGGGTCAAATACGGACTGAACCCGAAACCGACCTGTTTATCAATCCCATGCTAGGTTAGACTTTTTGTCCAGATCCGCCAAAAAAGAGGAAGAAATTAGGAGCATCAAGTTCAAACTTCAAACCCAGCAGCCTCCTTAAATTGACCTGACCTGACCAGAGACCATCAATGATCAACCTCATCTAAGGACTACCAGTTAAAATAGCCCTCAAACCACGCAAAACCAAAACACCATTCTCCCGAACGGTAACAAAAAAAACGTAGAAAATCACAAAATCCCAAGAGGAGAGAAATCCGAGATCCAAACAGTTTACAAGTCAGCATCATCACATCAGCAGGAATCCGTGGAAACTGGAAATCCCATTCCTCAGAAACTCTCCCCTTTCTCACCTCTTTCCTCCAACCCACCGACACTTTCTCCCCCTTTCCAAACCTTCCCATTTCCAACACCATATCTCACGAATTCCTCACCATAACCACACACTTTTCCACAGATTCATAAATTCAAGGAAAGGCAGAGTTTTCTTGGAGGATTTGTGATGCACCCCAGGTGTTCGACGAAAAGATCGAGGTAGAAAAAGAGAAAAAGAGAGAGATTTGTTGGGGAATTTAGATTGCACAGCAGGTGTTTGATGAAAAGATCGACATAGATAGATAGATAGGTATAGAGAGAGAGAGAGAGAAAGGAAGATTTGCGAGAGGAATTGCACGGCAGGTGTTCGATGAAGGGATCGAGCCGGCTGTTTACGATCGGGCTGGTGACGTCGTGGTATTCGTCCAACATTGGGGTGTTGTTACTGAACAAGTACCTTCTAAGCAACTATGGATTCAAGTATCCAATCTTCCTCACAATGTGCCACATGACCGCCTGCTCGCTATTCAGCTACGTCGCGATTGCGTGGATGAAGCTGGTGCCGATGCAGACCATCCGATCCACCGACCAGTTCTGGAAGATCGCCGCCCTCAGCTTCGTCTTCTGCGGCTCGGTCGTCAGCGGTAACGTTTCGCTTCGCTTCCTACCTGTCTCCTTTAACCAGGCTGTTGGGGCTACCACCCCATTCTTCACCGCCGTCTTCGCATATGTTATGACCGTCAAGAGGGAGGCCTGGCTCACCTATGCCACCCTTGTCCCCGTCGTCGCCGGAGTTGTCATTGCCAGTGGGGTGAGACCTCTATCTATGTTTTTGATTGTCCAAATGAATTGGGTTTTTATTTTGGTGGGTGGTTTGAATTGGGCATGTTTTGCTTGGATGAATTGGATCTGGTGTGAATTAAGGGTGTGTTTGGATGCATGGTGAACCTGATCTCACCCTTTGTTGGATTTGGAATATAAAAAAAAGTAGTTTCTTTTTTTTTAGGAATCAAATCAAAAGAATAGAACAGGAGATCGATGTTTTTCCATTCTAAATCATTAATTGCCAATGATTCCCTTTAATTTGATAGATGTGGGTGGTCCTCAAACTGCTCTAAATTTTAACTTTCTTATTGCTCGGCAAGGTGGAAATTTTTTACTTGTAATTGTTGTTTTGGAATTTCTTCTTTGGTTGGATTGATGATTTACTCTTGATTTGGTTGTGTCTTTTGTGCAGGGTGAACCGAGCTTCCATCTTTTTGGGTTTATAATGTGTGTTGGTGCAACTGCTGCGAGAGCGCTCAAATCGGTGCTTCAAGGGATTTTGCTGTCTTCTGAAGGGTAAATGGGCATCTTTTGCTATAGCAGTGGTTTGCAAAATTTTATTCTTATTGAAGTTGCACTAATTTGTCCAATCCAATGTGGAGTTGTCAGATCATGGGAATGTTTATTTAGATCTAGAACTAATTCTTTCTATTTTGATTGGGGATCGCTTTTATGGGTTTATGGAGTTGTTCATGATTTGGATTGTTGCATAACTAATAGCAATTTTTTTTCCTGCCATACAGGGAAAAGTTGAATTCCATGAATCTCCTTTTATACATGGCTCCAATAGCTGTAGTTTTCCTTCTCCCTGCAACACTTCTTATGGAGGAAAATGTGGTTGGAATTACTTTGGCCCTTGCAAGAGAAGACATCAAAATAATTTGGTACCTACTCTTCAATTCTGCCCTAGCATACTTTGTCAATTTGACCAATTTCTTGGTCACTAAGCACACAAGTGCTTTGACTCTTCAGGTATGCTCACACGCTCAAATGCATTTTTTCTTTCTATTCTCTCAATGTTTTATTTTTGTTCTACTCTTTTTCCTAATCCTGATTCTGGCTCATTCAGTATACTACACTGCAGATTTTTTATTTTATTTTATGAGAAGAAATATTTGCTCAATTTGCATCGTATCTTTAAGTTTCCCTTGTTGTGATGATTCTCCTTTTGCATCTTTGAACTTTCATTTTTCATCCTGTTTAGGCTTGTGTAAACATGAGTATCGGAACTTCGTTAAAAGTATAGAATGAGATGATGATTTTGCAGCCTTATTAATTATGTTTATCGAATTGACCTTGATATTTCACTGTTTGTTACTTCTTATTATGGCTGGTTCACATATGACTATCTCCTCTGTTTTTCTGCGATGGTTTTGCTTGACCATATGTTCCAAAGAAATGTGAGGCATAATGAGTGCATGCTCCTTAATGAATGGATGTTAGTGCCTTGCATGGAGTCATTTGCTTTTTTACTCTATTGTTTGTGCTGATTTTTTTCTTGGATATGATTCCTTGATTTATCTTTTACGACTATTTTCCCTTATTCATTGCTTCTAGGAAATCACCAGTCACTTTGTTAGTGCCTTAGATTAATAAATTGGTGGAAAAAGTTTCGACAACAATTAACTTGTCTCTAAACATGGAGTGTTAAATGATCAAATATACATTGGAAATCCGGTGGTGATTCTTATAATGTAGTACTGAAGTAAAATAAATAAATAAATAACATGATGCAAGTTTAATGCTACCTCCCATTTTGGGTATTTCACCAACCTTTGAGGCAGCTGAAGGTAAATGTACACCAACCTTTGAGGCAGCTGAAGGTAAATGCAGCTGTCGGGGTCTTTGTCTTCCCCACAAGTACGAACATGCTATGGTGTGAAATTAATGCAATGGTAATGAGAGATGGTTAGGGGAGTATACGTCTCTTGTACTGCTTGCTTTTGTTAATGAAAGTAACTATTAAAAAAAAAATAATCTGATCTCTAGTTTCTTGGATCTTTTTTCACATTCATGTGACCTTGATGAAGGACAGACCCCTTTGGGCCCGGCTGATCTATTTTCTTGTTTTACTTTTTTTTTTTTGGTTTATGTCTTTACATTATGGATGTTTCAATCCAGTTTTTAGCCCTGGATTTGCCAGGCCTCATGCCGATGGTATCACACCAGTCACATTCGCAGGAGAGGGCCAAAAGCCAGAATTCTATCATTGATCTTTAATTCTCAAATATGCATTACACGTCCTTTTATAAGTTAAGCATGAACCTAAAACTAATCCTGACGATCGAATCATGCTCAATGGTCAAGATTAAAGCATCCATAATTTAAAGACATAAGACATAAAAAAAAACTACTCTAAATAAAAAAAATAAGAAAAACTTGTCTGGGCCCAAAGGGCTGGTCGACCCACGGATCATGGGGTATGTCCTGCATCAGACCCGCTTTGTATCTTCATTTAAGATTATTCTCTTCTTCATCTCTTTCATTGACACAGTTTTGATTCACAGATCAGTCTATCGTATGCCCAAAATCTAGTGAATTACAATAAACTGAAAGAAGGAAAGAACTCAAATAAACAATACTAATGTGAAGCTTAAATAGAAAGAACACTTCTCAATCCAAATGAAACACCTATCAATCCAAAGGAGAGGAAGAGAAATTTATTCACACTTTCTGAAAAAACAGTAAAAACTTGAGAATACGACGACAGTTGATCCATGCATATAGGATCTGGAATGCTCCGATCTTGAAACCGGATTCTTGTATGTTCCGATCTGGGGATCCCGATCCTGGACACATTGACATATCAAATATATATAGGTTTTAAGGGCCTACATAGCTTTTATATTCATGCTTGAGAGTCTACTTAGCTCTAATCATATACCATTAGTCTGAATTGTATATTTACAAAAATTTTCTTGAAGCTCTTTTGTCCAATTTTACAAATTCACTGCACATACTATTTTGGATCCAATCCTGAACCGGACCCCTTTTCTTAAGTTGATGCCAGATCCGGATGGAGCGTATAAGTTCCGTGTCACATTCAGGTCTGAATCCGGGTCCATATCTATAAAGACGGATCTAGGTCCGGATCCACCGTGGTTTTTGTCCTAGATCCGACCCATTACCCTACTATGGATATTTGGATCTTTTGAGTCCTAGGTGGACCACCCTTTGGACAATGGGGCCCCTGCAGCTACTAGGGGACCCTTGGGTGACCTAATGGAGATAGATTCCATGGATTTGGCCCCAAATAAGCCTACTTTATTAAGGCCCACCAAACAGCAGATTTGTAGAAATCTTACTGTTTATGGGCTGTTCGCATTATTCTGAAAATTGAAATTATGTCACAAATCGTTAAGGGGATGAATGGAATTGTATCGTGATTTATATCTCGATAAGTAGGATTTTTAATATTTTTTTATAAAAATAAAAAATAAAGATTTTTTTTAAAAGGAAAAAAAAAATAGCGATTCATGATTCACCCATTTTCCATCCACAGCTGGAGAAGTACAATGAAAAAAAATAAGACTAGGGTATAATCGTATGAAAAAAATTCATGACATACCATATCTTAATATAGCATAAAAGATACGTGTGAATAGTTAAAGATGTCTAAGATATCATTATTACTAGGAAAATAAATAAGTTGCAGTTTTTCTTAGTTTAGATAAAAATAAAATCCATATCATCAACCTTATATGGTTCGTATTCTCGAAGTTAAGGAAGTAGTCACAAAGAAAAAAAAAAAAAGATGAAAGAAAATAAATACAAGAGAAAACCCCATACATACAATTGAATGCTCTGGTCAGATGCCCATTCCTTATTTATCTTAAAACATCCCCCAATTTGCCAAATTTCTTCAGAGGTTTCATTAATCATTGTATAGCCTTTTAAAAATAGAAATGCTAACAAAAAAGAGGAAGAAAAAAAAAAAAAAAACTAATGTTAATCTCTCGCTTAGATGAATCATTTGAATTGTATGATTTGATAAAACAGGTATTGGATCATAAGATTCACACCTAAACCCTAAGATTCACCTGTAAATGAGATTCATGCAATGGTTATGAATATTTTCCTCGGGATTCATATACGAATTGTAGAATTTTGACAGCAATGGCCGGTTGCATTATATGATCTGTGATATTTGGACCCAATAATTGATCTGAACCATTCTTCTTCTTCTTTTTAATTGAATACTCTCACTGATTTCTTAAAAAATGGTATACCAATTCAAGTCGACCATGCTTGTAGTAAAAGGGAAAATGTATAGTGATATAATGAAGAGAACATATAAAGCTTGATCAAAGAATTGGGCTTTCTCACTAGATGGAAAACCCATAACAAAATTATATAAAATCAATTGTAGGAATCCATTACAATCAACTCTAAGAAATAATCGACAATAAAGTTATACAGAACTCTACGAACCCTCAATTATACGCAACCTTAAAATCTCTAGTTCTTTTCATAATTACCAAAGCAGCTTTGAAAAGAATTACTATGCGCAGGCAAAAGAAGCTCAAAATCTGCCAGGGGCGAACAAAATCTGCGTTGCAGAGCAAACTCACATCAAGTTACATTGTTGCATTATAATTATCCAACCAGTGTTGCAGTTAACCCAGACATTCATACTGAGGTGATGTTTACTGCTGAAGTAGAGTCATCCTTTTGATGCAAGGGTCTAAAGGGATGGTCCCACATGAGTACATGACCCATGTGGTATTCACATCCCATAGAAATCTCCAGAGGGGAGTCGGGCAAAACATCTTTCTTTCAAATTTATATGAAATCCAATTTTTCTTATTTAGTTAAAATTCTAAACAGGTTTTTTGATGCAATATGAGAGGAGGCTTCCATGGAGACCCAAGCCTGAGTATTGAGCCTACAACACCAGGCTCACACCAGGACCCAACCAGGCTTTATTTTCATGTTCTTAATAACTGGCTAGATTTGATTCACCAAACGATGTCTAAATGACATGAAATTGGATATATTGGTGAGTTACTAATTTTCCAATGAGCCCAAGTTTTCTTGAATTGACTATTGTTGAGACAAGTATGGTCAATCTTCTGATAGGATGTAGGGTAGTGACGAATTTAGGCTATTTTATTCCCTTTTATTTTGTGTAATTACGTTTTCTCTTTTTGTAAGAACATATATAATTAATACGAGGGCTAAAAAACATAGCTTTTGTTTTGTGGGGAGTTCATGCCTAAACCTGAGTGATTGTTGGAACCTTGAGACTTGGGGAAGGCTTATTATAGCCGGGGATCGGGGCGACAACTTTCTTGGTTTAATCTTTTTGCTTGTTTCTGGTTGTATTTTTTTTCCCCTTTTGTTTATTGAAGATCTTGACATTTTAGACCCTAAGAGTATTATTGAGTTAATAACTTCCCTTGAGTTCTTTGCAGTCTGGATCGGCCTGCATCATTGTTCATGTTTTAGGGTAGGAGTCTTAAATTACTATGGTTTGTTGTTGTCGTTGTCATTACTTGGATGAGATTTAAATTTTCTAGTTCTATCAATAGATGGGATTTATGGTGATATATGGAATGCAAGTTTAGTCAAAGTACGATACCTGGTAACATAGAAGTAAGTTTGGGTACACAAAAGATTGTAGAGAAAGAAAACTTTAGGTACCTTGGATCTATGGTGCAACAGGATGGAGGGATTGATACTGATGTAAGTCACAGGATTCAGGCCGGGTGGACCAAATGGAGGAGTGCTTCGGTGTGTGATCGGAAAGTCCCCCTCAAGGTTAAAGGAAAGTATTATAAGGTGGCGGTACGACCAGCGTTGTTATATGAATCAGAGTGTTGGGCAGTAAAGCATAATCATGTCAAGAAGATGGAAGTTGCGGAGATGAGAATGCTAAGATGGATGTGTGGGATCACAAGGAGAGATAGGATTAGGAATGATGAGATTCGGGGCAAAGTAGGAATAGCACCGATTGGAGATAAAATGAGAGAAAATCGACTGAGATGGTTCGGCCATGTTAGAAGGCGTCCAACGGAGGCACCTGTTAAAAGGTATGAAAGCATGGAGATTGCCAGGAGTAGGAGAGGAAGAGGGAGACTCAAGAGAAGTTGGAAAGAAACTATTAAACATGACCTTGCCTACATGGATCTAACGGAGGACATGGCCCTAGACAGATTTGATTGGCGTCGTCAAATCCATATAGCCGACCCCACCTAGTGGGAAAATGCTTGGTTTGGTTTGGTTTATCAATAGCTGGGATTTAATATTGTCTAGAGTAGTCTCTTTTACGTGCTTATGAGAGATGCAAGGGACGGATGGTCGACACTTATTATTAATTATTGGAATAAGATTATTTGCTCAAGGTTCTTTTGTGGAAGTTTCATCTTTTGGTTTTGATATTCAAAACCATATGTTCACGAGTGATTTGCAACCTAGTAACCTTTTCGTGCAATCAAAGCGCTTGGACTGGATTAGCTCCCACCTCTGGTGGATTCTGCAACAGGCAAAGCTAGCTAATTCCCAATGCTAGTTCTGCAACAGGCAAAGCTAGCTGTCATCACATACGTCTGTATGGTCTGAGATCTCTATTGCTGCTACGTCCAAGCTGTATGGTCATGTTCTTTTAATCAGTAACTTTTGCAGGCACTTCCCCCACTTATAATATACATTAGTTTGCGATGAGAATATTGTGGTAATTGACTGTTGACTGCTGTGCCTGAATGCTGAAATCAAAGCATTCATGAATGTATCTGTCCAGTTTTCTGGATTCTTGGAAAAAGTTAACATGCTGAGACAAGGATAATATAAGTTTTTCTTACTGTGTTGAACATTTTTTAGTTTGTTGGAATTATTCTACAATTGCTACATATAGTCAGGTAATTCAAATTTGGCTCAACCTTGATGTTGACTCTGAACGAATCTGGACTAAATCTGAGTTTGGTCTGGACTGATTCAACTGGCAATTTATTTGGGATCAAATTGACTTGTCCTCTTTTATTTTCCATAAAATTTTTTTTTACATCACTTCTTCACCCAAGTTAAAAAGTGGGAGATCCATTTGGAAAAAATGCAACTTCATACTAAGAATAGTCAGAGGATGATCCCATTTAATAGTTGTTCATTATTTTGAATGTTCTTGTGACTTGACTTGAAATAGGCTTTATAACTATTTCCTTATTCAATAGAGAAAGTAGAAACTCTATCATAAGGATGATTTGTACAGACATTGTTATTTTGAGAATTCCATATAACTCTATTTAAGAATTCAGGTCAGACTGTCTGATTATACATGCATGGAAGGGAAAGGCATTTTGAAAGGCTTTGGTTTTGTGACTTCCCTTTTAGTACCTTCCCTTGAGACTGTGATGTCTTAAGAGTTTTTTGGGTTGGCGTGGATTGGGCACATGTCTGTAATATCTCATTCTCTGTTGGCTGTACGTATGTTTTTCCTTGTTATATTAAGGTACTAATGTGAAACCAAGCATGCCAATCGTTTAGATTGCTGTTAGGGCTGTAAACTTGTTAAGCACATATTATATTGAATAAATCCAGTTGGCCAGGACATTACAGCCCGCGCATAGCTTTTGCTTGAAGAAATCAAGTCTCCATTACTGTATGACTAGGTTTTCTAGCATGCCATTCAGGTCCCTGGAACACCCATCTGAAGGTGATTTGTGCTGATATTATCCTCCAAGCCCTCCAATCTCTGATTCATTCAAGGAGATCTAATTGGCTGCTTGCTGTTACAGCAGCCTGATGCAGGTTTCTTGAAGTTGCAATCCACTTTGAAGCATCTAGGACTGCAGAATCTTCCTCTTTTGCCCTTAGTGGTGAACCACAAATCTTGCCTGTCATGTGTAGTGCTTGGTTTGGATTTTGTTCTCTCATTGGCTATGCCCTTCGCCCCACACATCTCCTCAACAGTTACAATTAGCAGGGGATAGTATTTATAATTGATCTAATGAAAAGTGGGTTTCAAAATATATATTTTATTTATCTATACTAGAACCTGCTCATTAATTTTTTTCAACAGTTACATTTATTAGAACTTGCCAAGGAAAGGTTAGCTGAAGACATCAAAGAATTGTTATGGGAAATTGGGTTAAGATGAGGAAGGTTTGGACCTTCAGCTGAATGACTTTATAGCCAATTGGCAAGCTTGTATCAGTTGCAGTTGTGAGCGAGGGAGAGCCTTCAGCTGAATATGTCTTTATAGCCAATTGGCAGGCTTGTTTCAGTGGGAGGGATTCACCCTTTACTGTTGAAAATAGGAGTGCGTTAACATTCCAATAGGTGGGTCATTCATAGCATGTGACCACGTGTAAAAAATAGGATTGACTAAGTCAGCTACTTCGTGTTTATATTTGTTAGCCATCTTACAATAATGGAGGCTAAGATAGGAAGTTGTTTTGATTTAAACTTCACATCAAAGTATAAGGAGTTGTAGTTTTTGGTTTATGGAGAAGGTTAACCTAGTTAGATCCTTATGAGTGCTTGATGCAAACCCTAAGAAGAGTTTGGATTGAAAAGTGCCTGTGGCATGTAAACAAGCCTCAGAGATGCACACCATGACGATGGACCTCAGAAATATAATCCAAAAAGAACAAAATCTTATTAAAACTTCTGAACTCATTGTATCAAACTAGGAAAAGAAACCTCAGAGGCTAAGACTTCTAATCAAACTAGGAAACTATCCTAATTACTACTTATTAAACAAAATTAGAAAGCTAATGAAAACTCATTAAGGAAATAAGAAAAAAATTCCTAAACTTTCTTGGGCCCCACATGTGGGCCATGGATCTTCTTGCAATGTCATATTGGCTTTGCATCAGTGCCCAACTGGAGCATTAGTGTCCTATAGTTGATACCTGTTTTCAGATTGGTCGGGTCAGTGTATTTGACCTTGGTGGGGCAGGTAGGGTCTTGAGTTTGGGTTGTGACTTCAACCCTAAGAAGCACGGACACGGACACGGGACACGGGACACGGACACGACACGGACACGCCGACACGGCATTTTTCAAAAAAGTAGGACACGGACACGTTAGGGACACGTTAATAATTAATAATAATAATAATAATATATCTAATCATATACTAAAAGATACTATCATTTTAACTTTGCAATCAATTTAGCAATCAAATAAGTTATGACCTTTTACAAACAGCCCCCTTTTCGTTCCATTTTTTACTCTAATTTTATTATTTTAACTTTGTAATCAATTTAGCAATCATATAAGTTATAACCTTTTACAAACAGCCCCCTTTTCTTTTCATTTTTTACTCTAATTTTATTATTTTAACTTTGTAATCAATTTAGAAAACAAATAAGTTATGACCTTTTACAAACAACCCCCTTTTCTTTTCATTTTTTACTCTAATTTTATTATTTTAACTTTGTAATCAATGTAGCAATCAAATAAGTTATGACCTTTTGCAATCAGCCCCCTTTTCTTTTCATTTTTTACTCTAATTTTATTATTTTCACTTTGTAATCAATTTAGCAAACAAATAAGTTATGACCTTTTACAAAAAGCCCCATTTTCTTTTCATTTTTTACTCTATTTTTTTTCCAATTAAAAGAGGCCAGCGTGTCCCTAGCGTGTCCCCTGCGTGTTCCAGCGTGTCCCCAGCGTGTCCCAGCGTGTCCGAAATATTAAAAATAAAAAAAATAATCAGGACACTCTTTTGGGCGTGTCGGAGCGTGTCCGGAGCGTGTCCGTGTCCGACACGTGTCGGACACCGACACTCTGACCCCGGAGAAGTGTCTGTGCTTCCTAGCTTCAACCCAGTGATACCCCTTGTTGAGCATGCATGACTTTAGAAAAGGCAATCTAAAAGTAAACAAGCTTGAATGTTTTAATCTTTTTTTTTTTTTTGCTAGAGAATGTTAATCTTTGTATGAACCGTAAGCGGTCATTTCTTTGTTTGGGGCTTTCAAACTTCAACTTTGCCTGCTTAGAAGTTTGTATGTCAGATGTAGAATTAGAATTACACTCCCCCCTCCACATTGATTAGTTGTTTGATATTTTAGTATGTACTCAATGACCCAGAAATTAGAAGAAACCTTCAGTATAAAACCATACATGACATATGGTTGGTCATTCTTTCTGATCTTTTTGTGGTCTTGAGTCTTAACAGATGGTTCTCTATCTCTTCTTGAAGTGATGATCCTTTTATGATTCTTTAAGATTTGTGTCAATTAACAGTCTTATTGGTTCTGCAGGTTCTGGGGAATGCGAAAGGCGCTGTTGCTGTGGTGGTCTCTATTCTAATATTTAGGAATCCTGTCTCTGTGACTGGGATGCTTGGTTACACTCTCACGGTCTTTGGGGTCATTCTTTACAGTGAAGCCAAGAAACGAAGCAAATGAGGTATCTAGAAATATTGGGCATTCGCGATAACTTTTTTGCTTTTATGGGTGGCAGCGACTATGTCAGATCCGAGGTTTGCACAAGCTTGCAGCTGATGCATGCGCAACGTTGCACCCCATTCTTTCCATGGAAACCGGAAAAGGGTTTCTGCATGTATCAACATCAACCGATTGGTGAATAGGGAAATTTGAATAAAACTGATTGGTATTACGTTGACACCTTTAATTATATCATTTTTGTCTCTTATATTTGAATGATGGAAGATTGATTGCAATTCTTTGAAGAGAACTGGGTCAATTTTAATCTATTATACCTTTTTGTTTACTAATGATAGACTATTATTAAGTCAGTACAATGTATGTACCTTTTTGTTTACTAATGATAGACTCTTATTAAGTCAGTACAATGTATGGGCACAATTTGAAAGAAAAGTAGAGAGAGAGAGAGAGAGAGAGAGAGAGAGAGAGAGAGAGAGAGAGAGAGAGAGAGAGAGAGAGAGAGAGAGAGAGGGGTATGATAGGGTAAATATTAGTTTTTATTAAAGAAAAAATGGTAGGATTTTTTTCTTAAAACGTCTGATTTCGATTTATGTTTTTAAAATGAAATTGTCATAAACAAATCTCAAAATGTATGAAGTGGTGAAATAAGTGGAGAGGGCCAATAATGAAGATAAGTGCGTAAAACCAATAGATGAAACTATTATAATTCACGTACTTAGGTTTGACAAGTTTGTTTCAAAGATTTATGAACAAACTGTAAATAAACTTACAAATTAAAAGAATTCTAAAAAGAACAGTAAACGGTAAGGTAAAACAAAAATGAAAAGGATATGCTAAAACAATACCATTCAAATATAAAAAAAGATTGCTAAAAATCAGAAAATGTAAAATAAGATGAAGTTAAAATAAAATGGAATAAAATAAGAAGTTGAGATGTAGAAGAATTTTTGGAGAAGGTGGAAAGGATTAAATTTGGACTGGTAAAAGAAAAAAGGTAAAATAAGAGAAAAAGAAAAAGAAAATAAAAAATAGAAGTCTAGATTTCATAGTCTGGATTGAATTTTATTACTTAGTGCGGCTTGACTGAGAATAAAAATGGATATGAGCCAAGCCATAGAAGGTGGTTGGGGTGCATTCTGTGGAGCAATTTGTACAATTTTAGCTGCCAAGCATTGTGTGTTTAAACTTTAAAGGGTCTTCTGCAACATGTGCAGCAGTGATCATACAGATATGATCTGATTATGGTTCTAACTTGGAGGATATGAAATATTCAACTCTGTTGTTATGGAATGAGATGGATTTCTGGCCTGGAAGCCCTTCTTTGTTCAATTAGGATATTGGTCAATGGGGATGCAGGGAAAATCCCATGAGATATTTTTTTTTTTTTTTCGTTGGTGATAATCGCATAATTGTTTTATCTATGGAAACTTCTCCTTCCAGTTCTTTTTCCCTTATTATCAAATTCCTTGGTGGGGTGAAGGAGGGTTGTTATCAACTAAGCATTTTATATTAGAGGGTGGGGGAAATTCTGATGGCCCATTCTAGGTCTCCACTCTTGATCTTTTCTTCTCTAATAGTCCTTTTTCTATTCCTTATCTTTTTCATAATTGTCCCCGTGTTGAAAAACTCGATGGGAACTGAAAATGTATACTCGCTTTGTTTCGGTTTTCAAGGGGGGGTTGGACCTGAAAGAAGCACGGTTCTGCATATTGGATCTGGGTGCATTTCTGTCCTCGAGATCACAGCTCTAGTTTTGTTCGCTCGATCTAAGGAGGGAAAAACAAAAATATAAAGCGACGGTTCTTTATTCAACTACCGATAGTTTAGTAGTAAGACATCTCAGTTGAAAGTACTACTATTAGTCCTAGTGTTATAACGTTTCTCCTATGCGGCTGAAGGATTGGTGTTGTAAAAACTTATAGTTCTAACTTTTCTCCTCTTTGCACCGGAAGGATTGGCGTTGTACAAAGTGATAATTCTGATTCTCAAAGGATGGAAAGAAGCATGGATGGGTATTGGGCTCAGAGAGCATATACACCCATCCATTTACTATTTATTTACGTAGGAACGCAGGAAGAGCTGTTACAGCAGTAGACATGGATTCCCATTCCTAAATGATAATTGGTAAGTATTGCAATGATGAGAACTACCTCTTAGAATGCAGATCTGTTTGTTCTACATTCTCAACTGGAGTTCCCCAATAGGGCCGACTAATTTTACCATTTAGTCGGTCAGTGGGCTCGACCCAAAAAACTTATCTTATTAATAAGAATTAACCTAATCACATATGATTGTGGTGTAAAAAAAGCGAAATATTTAATAATTCTTTTACATTGTGTTTTGGTTTTTTCCTATTGGTAACATGATTTGAACCCATAACCTCAAGCCTACAATAATTGGCGCCTGCCATGGGTGCCATGGGTTCATTTTTTGGGAATGCTATGAGCATCATACCATTCCCCATTGCAAAAAATACCCCCAAGTCCTGCTGGCACATCCTTATGAAAGGATGACCCATCAAAATTGAGTTTTAACTGAAGATTGGGAGGAAGTAACCAATGATCTGGCGATGAAAATTTGGACGCAGAAATAGGTTTTAGCATGGTGACAACATTCCATTGGTGAATAAAATTCATGAATTTATTGAGTATAAATTGGGGGTGGAGAGGATGCATGGAGATTTATACACTATATTAAAAAGAATGGTTTTGGCATTGATTTTGAACGTAAGTCATTCTGTTTTAAAAACTTCTATCCCACTTGTACAAGTACCTATTTATCTCATTATCAAAATCACTCATAACAACTCTCTACTTCTCTTTTAGTGCAAAAAATTTCATTTTAATCCAAACTCTACCCTTTCCTTTTTTTACTCAAATTCTCCTCTTTCCGCCACTAGCTCTTGGCTTGCATAAATAGGTACTCTCATAATCTTTTTATTCTTTTATTTTCTTTTTAAAATATATAAAATTTTTAATGTATATAAATATTGGCCATATTTGTACTGTGTAGAGGTTATTATTAGGGGCATTTGGGCGGAGGTCCATCAACTGTGATTTTTATTGCAAACGGTCCACAACATTTTATCATACTGACAGCAGTCCTTTTGTAAAAGTAACTCACTGAAAAAGACAAAAACGCCCTTGTACACGTCAGCAAAAGCAGAACTCAGACAATTTATCTTAGTTTTGGCAAAACTCAGCAATAATTCAAATGAACTTCTCTTCTTTCATTGAGGTTTGGATGGCGTTAGAGTTTCAGAACGACAAAGTGGTCTTTATGAAGTTTTTAGAGGACGTCTTAAGCTTTTCAGAAAGGTCTGGTTCACAAAAATCCAAGTTCGTTTGGGCCTCCAAACGTTGCTTCAAAGTCAGGCCTGAAAAAAAGATCAGAGATTTCTGTCTTTACCAGTAAACTTCAATGGCCATAACTTGAGTTTCCGAAGTCCAAATCGGGTGATTCAAAACCCTAGAATCATCTACACATCTAGGGATACAACTTTCATGAAGAGACCAAGTCAAGATTCCGCCGTTATATCATAGAAAAACACCTCACAAGTTGGGCATAATTTCTGAGATTTTTGTCAATCCGTTTTGAATTACCTATAATTTAGGGATTGAATTTGGTGAATGTGGGTCGTCGGATGGCACCACATCACATAGTTATTTGTTCGAAACTCAGAAAAGTTGTCAAAACTCAGATAAATTTGTCTGAGTTTTGCCAGAAACTCAGATAAATTTATCTGAGTTTTGGGCAAATTTTTCGAAAACTCAGATAAATTTGCCAAAAACTCAGATAAATTATCTGAGTTTTGCAAATTTATCTTTATCAGAGTTTTGCAAATTTATCTTTGTCAGGGCCATGTGATGGATCGATGGCAATAGGAAGGTCATGTGTTGAAATGGAGAGATTAGGTGTGGAAGTATTGGGTGCAGGTGTTGGAATGGCGGGCCCATGTATGGGATCATGAATAGCAAGCGGTGGTGATGGATGTTGGGTTATAGGTGGAATGGGACAAGGTTTTGATGTAGGTGGATAGGACATGTCCAAAGAAGGTGAGTGAGTAAGATTAGTTAATGGTTCTGTTTGGAGCAGAGTGACTGATTCCGGACCTGAGGTGGATGAAAAATGGATGTCTGGAAGGGCCAATGGAAGTACTGGATTTAAAGAAAAATCTTGAGAAGGATCAAGGGCAACATCCTTGAATGAAAATGTTGTCTCATAATCCCTCGATTTGCAGAGCTCTCTGGTAAAATTCCTCGTTCATAGAAAAGAAGACGGAAGGTGTTGTGCTGAAAATGTTGAAAGGGGCAAATTAGTAATAAAAATATATGATGTGACATATTAGGGACCTTTCACCAAAATATCTCCAGCTGTTTGGACTACAGACATTAAGGAAAAAGTTGATGTCCTTGATGCCTTAGAAGACCGTGCTCAAGGACTTTTGCGTAATTTACCCTTATTATTAGGTTATATATAATTATTCTTCTGCTATTTCCATAGAAACACAATCCTTTTTAACGATGCCCAAAACCAAGTCCCAACTGCATTATAAGACAGACGGGTGAATTGGAGATGGCTCTTGTTGAAACCAGATGCTCCCAAATTGTGATAGGCCTATATGGATGAGGTGGTCAATTGTTTGGGTTGCAAGGGAGAGGTGTGTTCCAGAGTAGATGTGGACCCAATGAGTGCAGGATAAAGTGTATTATATGTTTCTTTTAAGGGAACATTTTTCAGGTGCATAATACTGATTCCAGCAGGGGATGTCATTGCCTTAGAATGGAATTGATGTGATATGTGAAACCAGGTCATCAACAAGAGAGGACTTTCTAGATTATAATGATATAATTTTTAAAGCAATTTTTGACGTTTTCTTTAGAAAGACAAAACATCTCTATTCTTAAAAAGAGGGCCTTTCTACTTGCCAAAAGAAAATTGTGTACCCAACTCCATCGTATATTGGTTTCGTCTTCATAATAAAGTTAAAAATAAGAACCACTTATCTAGGGACAATTACCAAATAAGTATTTAAATATCTCAAAAGATTCAAAGGAGTCCCGAAAACTGTGAAAGGTGTAAAAAAAAGAAAAGGGGAGCTCTATCCACCGCGAAAAAAAAAAAAAAAAACCCTTTCCTAAACTACCCCTCCCCTTTCTCCCTCCTCCTCCTTCATCTTCCCTTCCTCTCCCAGTATCCACCCTCCCTCATCCCCCCCCCCCTAGTCGCCGGTGGGGAGGGAGCCCCGGCCTGCAGCCGGCTGGCCTCCCTTCCCCTCTCCCTCTTTCTTCCTCTCTCCCTCCTCTCTCCCTCTTCTTTCCCTCTTCTCCCTCCCTCTCTTTCCGTCCCTACTCCCCCTCCCCCTCCTAGTCGCCGGCGGGGAGGGAGATCGGCCGGCAGCCGGCTGGCCTCCCTCCCCATCTCCCTCTTTCTTCCTATCTCCCTCTTCTTTCCCTCTTCTCCCTCTCTCCCTCCCTCTCCTTCCCTCCCTTACTCCCCCTCCCCCTCCCAGTCGCCGGCGGGGGAGCAAGGGAGGGAAGGAGAGGGAGGGAGAGAGGGAGAAGAGGGAAAGAGGGAGAAAGAGGGAGAGGGGGAGGGAGGCCAGCCGGCTGCCGGCCGATCTCCCTCCCTGCCGGCGACTGGGAGGGGGAGGGGGAGGGGAGGGGGATGAGGGTGGAGGCTGGGAGAGGGAGGAGGAGGGAGGGAAGAGAGGGAGGAAGGATAGTTTAGGAAAAATTTTTTTTTTTGTCTTGTAGTGCGGTGAGGAGAGAAAAATTCGTGGTGCCAATAGCACCAAAGTCTTGGCTACCGGATACGTAATATTATCATGAAAAAGTCTATACTTCAGGCCGGGTCATGTACTGAACCCGGCGTGCAAATGAGATCCCAGTGTCCAGCTCGGATCAAACACACGGCCCGGCCGGTGTAGCACAGTTGTATTGTCAAATGCTAATTACTTTTTTATGCAAATAAAATAATGGCGACCATGGAGTCCTGTAAATTTTTTATTTGAGATTCTTTATTGAGTAATGCTATCTGTACATATTTTTTAACATCAATCTCGGACAAACCCCTATATTTTTCCTTTAATATCAGTATGTCCAAGTAGACTTTTTACTATTTATTTACCCATGTCAACGCCCTGTCACCGCCCACTTAAACAAGCCTTTGCATGAATTATGCAGCTATGGGGATTTCATAAGTAGGAAAAATTATCTCTAAATCAAAGATAGATAGCATCTGAGACAGAGACCCAGGAGCGGTGCTTGCGGAAGAAGTCGCAGACGTAGCGTGCAATATTGGTAGAGAGGCGGCGGACGATGGGGAAGAAGGTATGAGAGGTGGGGGATTTGGAGGTGGAGAGAAGGTGTAAGGGAACCAGTTTTGGAGATCAGTGATGAGTCAGGCCCAAGTGGCCTAGAATATGATGAGCCAGATCCAAATCCACCAGGGAAGCCCAGGTCCAGATCCACGGAGTGACCAAGTCAAGGCAGGCATCTACGTCGCTTTGGAAGCAGTCCCGCTTCTACCAATTCCTGCGGAGAATATCTCACCTGCCTCCACCTGGCCCGTCCCTCGAGGACAGCTCTGAGGCTCCAAAGAGAAGTCGTCCCCATCTGTTAGGGGAGGACTATAAATAGAGGAGCCCTCTTATCACTGAGGGGATGAACATCTTACTCTCTCTCTCTCTCTCGCTTGTAATCCACCTTATCAATCAAAGATCACCATATTCTAAAGTGGACGTAGGTCATACAGACCGAACCACTATAAATTCCCTCTCTCTCTCTCTCTCTCATTTATTTACTACATTTTCACCTAGCATTTATTACGTGACCGGTGGTGTCCGAAACCTATTTTTGGCATCATCAGTTTGGCGCCGTCTGTGGGAACGTATTAAAGTTCTCATCCGTCTTCTCAAGTTATGGTGATCACGATGAGATCAACTAGGCGAGCAGAGGGCGAGGATGATCTCCACCGACTAATCCTCCCCCAAATGCTCCCACTCCTCAACAAATGTTGGAGACCATATAACAGCCTACAACTCCTGCTCGCAGGGCAATGAGGAACACAGCTCGGAGGAGTACTGCCTGAAGTACCGCATCTAGGATATCCAACTGCTCCACGTCGGGAGCACCTCACCTAAGCGCCCAACCCTATGGCGCAGAAACCCCGGGCGCCCAGAAGAGATCCAAGCACCCGCCATCTGTCCTCTCTGCAGACAGGAAAGTGAGCCTACCAAGTTGCCCTACGCAGAGGGGGTCCGGGGGTGTCCCCCGGCGGGGGTCGAGCTGACCGGTCAGCTCGCGGTGGCCCAGGGGGCAGCGCCCCCGAAAAAAAAAAAAAAAAGGAATACACGTCCGCCACGGGATCAGACTCCCCCGGGCGTCCAAGTCCCTCGGCGCCCAAAGCATCCCTCGGGCGCCCCCGGACTCCCCTGGGCGCCCAAGTCCTTCTCTCCTCGCCCAAGGGGGGATCTCGCCCAACCTGGCCTCACTGCGTGGGCTGCTCGCCCAAGGGGGCATCACCGCGCCTCCCTCGCCGCTGCTGTTCGCCCAGGGGGGCCCCTCGTCCTCGCCCAGCGCTGCCAGCGCGCCGCCCGCGGGGCCCGCTCCTCCCTCGCCCGAGCCTCCCTCGCCCAGCGCTGCCAGCGCGCCGCCCGCGGGGCCCGCTCCTCCCTCGCCCAGCGCTGCCAGCGCGCCGCCCGCGGGGCCAGCTAGGGGTGTACACCGGGTTTTCAAACCCGGACCGACCCGGTAACCCGACCCGACCCGGACGTATTCGGGCGGGTGTAACATGGTCTTATACCGGGTCGGGTCAAACCCGACCCGGAACATACTAATCCGGACCGGGTGCCGGGTTAAGGATTTTTAGTTAATCGGGTTATCGGGTGACCCGATAACCCGGTTATAAAAAAATATTAAAAAAATAACTTTTATATACTAATTAGCTGATTTAGAAATAAATTTTGAAATAAAGTTTTGCGGAAAGTTTTGTGGTTAAACTTGGATTTAGATGAGAAATTCTTCATTTCACAGAAGTTGTTATTTTATCTACATGCATTTTATCAAAAAAAGATTCAGATTGAAATTTTTTTTTTTTAAAATTTGTAACCGGGTTACCCGGTAACCCGACCCGGTAACCCGGTAAACCCGAACCCGACAAACCCGGCTATAGCTAACCGGGCATTCGGTTCGGGTTCCCGGTGTGCATAAACTAATCGGGTCGGGTCAAACCCGGCCCGATAACCCGGAACCCGACCCGATGTACACCCCTAGGGCCAGCTCCTCCCTCGCCCGCGCCTCCTCTGCCGCGACGCCCAGGGGCTGGGGGCCTCCCTCTGCCGTGACGCCCGCGGGCTGGGCGCCCCTTGCAGCGCCCAGCGCCGCCGCCGCTGCCTCTGCCGCGACGCCCAGGGGCTGGGCGCCTCCCTCTGCCGCGACGCCGCGGGCTGGGCGCCCCTTGCAGCGCCCAGCGCCGCCGCTGCTGCCTCTGCCGCGCCGCCCATGGGGCCTGGGCGCCTCCCTCTGCCTGCCGTTCGGCCCGCCGGGCTGTGGCGCCCCTGCCGGCGCCCAGCGACCGCCGCTGCTGCCTCTGCCGCGCCGCCCAGGGGCTGGGCGGGCCTCCCTCTGCCGCGACGCCCGCGGGCTGGGCGCCCCTTTGCAGCGCCCAGCGGCCGTCGCTGCTGCCCTCTGCCGCGACGCCCAGGGGCTGGGCGCCTCCCTCTGCCGCGACGCCCGCGGGCTGGGCGCCCCTTGCAGCGCCCAGCGCCGTCGCTGCTGCCTCTGCCGCGACGCCCAGGGGCTGGGCGCCTCCCTCTGCCGCGACGCCCACGGGCTGGCGCCCCTTGCGGCGGCCCAGCGCCGCCGCTGTGCCCTCCGGCCCACGCGCCCCTCGCCGCGACGCCCACGGGGCTGGGCGCCCTGGCCCCCGCCGCACCCCGGACGCCCGGGCTGCCCACGCCCTGACGCCCACGGGTGGAAGCCCGGGCTCCGCCCGCCAGCGCCATCAGCCACGCCATCCTCTCCTTCAAACCTCGCATAGTCCAATTGCGCGTTGCCTGCAGTCCGCTCAACAACGGTCTCCGTCTGTTTTTTCTCTACTGCACCCATCATTACAGCTACTTGCACACTCTTCTCATTCTCTTGGGATGATTTTCTCTCTCTTGGATGTTCCATTTGGATGAATCATCTCGCGGATCGCCCTACGTGGTGACATGCCTCTGTACTGTTCTCAAACAGGCAGCCTATACATCCGGCTTAGCGGCTCTCTCACGGGTCGCCAAAAAAGCTTGGCCTCTGCACTGTTTTTAAACAGGCAGCCTATCTCCAGCTTAGCGGCTCTCTCGCGGGTCGCCAAAAAGCTTGGCCTCTGCACTGTTTTTAAACATGCAGCCTATCTCCAGCTTAGCGGCTCTCTCGCGGGTCGCCAAAAAGCTTGGCCTCTGCACTGTTTTTAAACAGGCAGCCTATCTCCAGCTTAGCGGCTCTCTCGCGGGCCGCCAAAAAACTTGGCCTCTGCACTGTTTTTAAACAGGCAGCCTATCTCCAGCTTAGCGGCTCTCTCGCGGGTCGCCAAAAAAGCTTGACCTCTGCACTGTTTTTAAACAGGCAGCCTATCTCCAGCTTAGCGGCTCTCTCGCGGGTCGCCAAAAAGCTTGGCCTCTGCACTGTTTTTAAACAGGCAGCCTATCTCCAGCTTAGCGGCTCTCTCGCGGGTCGCCAAAAAGCTTAGCCTCTGCACTGTTCTTAAACAGGCAGTCTATATATCCAGCTTAGCGGCCCTCTCGCGGGTTGCAAAAAACGCTTCGTCTCTGCACTGCTCTCAAGCAGGCAAGAAGTCTGCCTCCCTTTCCAGATTGAATGTCAACAATCGGGCCTCAACCGCTCCTGGATACTAAAGATCCTCCTGGCATCCCAGCTCCCTGCTGGCGCCCAGCACCCTAGCACCTTGGCGCCCAGCACTCTAGCACCCTGGCGCCCAGCTCCCTGGCACCTTTGCTCCTTGCGCCCAGACTGCCTGTCGACCGCCCAGGCCTCTTCCGGGCGCCCAGCCTCCTGCTGCCTGCTTCGTCTGTTGGCGCAACCACCTCCTCTCCGCCTGCACAGCAAACTGCAGATCGGCCGCTTGGTACCTCGTCCTCTGCTCCAACTTTGGGTCTGGGGCATTCTTTTTAGCAAGTTTTAGGCTCATCTCCTTCTTCTCAAAATGCCCCCCTTTCAAAGCTTCTTTGTGCGCAGGGCATTGGGGGCAAATGATGAGTCAGGCCCAAGTGGCCTAGAATATGATGAGCCAGATCCAAATCCACCAGGGAAGCCCAGGTCCAGATCCACGGAGTGACCAAGTCAAGGCAGGCATCTACGTCGCTTTGGAAGCAGTCCCGCTTCTACCAATTCCTGCGGAGAATATCTCACCTGCCTCCACCTGGCCCGTCCCTCGAGGACAGCTCTGAGGCTCCAAAGAGAAGTCGTCCCCATCTGTTAGGGGAGGACTATAAATAGATGAGCCCTCTTATCACTGAGGGGATGAACATCTTACTCTCTCTCTCGCTTGTAATCCACCTTATCAATCAAAGATCACCATATTCAAAGTGGACGTAGGTCATACAGACCGAACCACTATAAATTCCCTCTCTCTCTCTCATTTATTTACTACATTTTCACCTAGCATTTATTACGTGACCGGTGGTGTCCGAAACCTATTTTTGGCATCATCAATTAGCATGAGTTGAAAAAGGGATTGGAGAGAGATGGGTTTTGGGGTTTGGGTCTGACGGTTGAAGAAGAAACCGCCATAGATGATTGGACGGTTCTGGGAGGGCTTACGGTGGGCACAGAAGAAGTGGGATTTTGAGGGTTTGAGGGAGCATTCTCAGATGGGGATGGGGGATATCGTCCGTTGTTCATGGATGACTTTTGATAGTTTCTCCTTTAAAGCTAAACCAAGTACTGTGTTTCTGGATGTTAGTACTGTTAAGCCTTAATTGTGAAATATGTTCGAGCGTTTGATTTCTCATTTACAGAACATCGTTCACATCCAAAATCGTTCAACCCTGGGAAACTATTGCTCGCAATCAAACCATTAGAACCAAAAATTAGAAATCCCAATAGTGTTCTTAATCAGAGATAAAGATAATAAATCAAATAAACCCATACATCAATTACTAATTGTTACAAGAAAGAAACTGTTACATCTTTCTGATTTTGGACGGGCTGCAGAAGAACCTGCAGCTGAGCCAATGGCACAAGGAGCCGTCGAGGATGATACTGCATCGGTTCAGGAACATGTCACATTGTACTTGCCCGTTGCCATGTTTACCTATCCGGTTGCTAAGACTGTTTTGGGCCTTCAGGACTGCTTTGTGTTTTTAGGTATGTGAGGCTTTTTTTGGTAATTGTCCCTTATAATTATCATATATATTTTTTTGCATCCACCAATTAGAATGTGTTGGATATGATCTAATTGACCATAGCTGTGTCTATGGTCAACAATGTTCATATATTTGGCTCAGAAGATGCCAAATCATTCTCTAAATCAATTAGAAACATTAGACTCTGAAAATCAGAGGTTCAACTGTAAGTGTCAAATCCATTGGTTTATATCTTATGTATCGTTGTGATTTTATTTTAATTATAAAATAAAATAATAATATGCATCATCTCGTCTTGACAAAGTGAAAAATATGCATCAGCCCCTATCGGCCGTATTAATGGTCCAAGTGTGAACTTACTGTCGCACTCATATCGTATTATCAATTTCTTCAATATTACAGTTCATCAAAAAAATTATGAACACAACATGTGTTTGTGCTGAGAGAGAGAGAGAGAGAGAGAGAGAGAAGAGTAGTTTTATTCAATAACATAAGGTTCTATTCACCCTTTTGAATGAAGAAGGCCCATACAGTTTACCATAAAATACGCGGGTAAACAAACAGTGGCTCCTTTTGTTACCGATTTTGTTAGAGAGAATGAAAGAATCCAATCAGTCTACAGAAAAGAAACAGATAATAGAAGGAGAGAGAGAGATGACAAAATCCTGGATCATGTTTGCCTTGGAGCCACACCATCTTAATCTTCTCTTTCCTGAACTTTTATCTGCACTCTGGGGCCTATTCCACAGCCAAACAAACTGTCTATACATCAGCTTACTACAATAAAAATTCTTCTTTTCTGGGAGGTATTTTCATGTGATTTCATTTTCCCACTGTCATTTTACTTGATTTTCTGTATTTTCATTTCATCTACATATCATTCTCAATGGGCTTGCAATAAATAGGTCGGCCAGGATGGACCTGAATTGGGCCTTTCAGGATAATAGGGCCAGGACCAGCCCATTTAGACCTAGTCCATGGGCCTAAAACTCAAACCAAGTCAGGCTAATAAGTGGTGAAATTGGGCTAGGCCCATTAACAGCCCTACTTTTTTTGTGATTGATGTAGATGGGATTCACTGAAATATAAGCACCAACCATGTGAGTTGTTGGGAAACTTGCCCAAGTCACAAAGCAATATGGACATCCTATCCATCAGTGATTATGGGTGCATCCACATGGCACATGAAGTGGATTTATGAAACTTAGTAGATGTGTAAGTAGGTACCTGTGTTAGGATTAGGAGACATTGCAGGAGGCTTGGAGATGAAGGGTGGGATGGTGGTTATGGGGCCCGCTGTTGATGGAGGGTGAAAGATGTGTGCTGGGACTCCCATGGTCTGAGACTGGTGATGGAAATGGTAGAATGGATAGATGGGCATCACTGCATTAGGAGAAACTATCCCCTGGCTAGCAGCAGCATACATCTGGGAGTAGTGCCCATTTCCGTAGGATCCTGAGTAGTTCACCTTCTGCATCATCTCATTACAATCAACTACATGTAAGGTCCAGTGTCTTAGGAGAATATAATTAAAAAAAGAAAGATATTTCACTAGGCATGACTCCACCGAGTCGACTCTAACCTGTTTGGTAACGATTAGTAAAAGTAATTTAAAGTCTCCATTTTTCAGACAAGAGTCACATCAAAATTACAAATCTTCAAAATCTCATTCCTTAAAAAAAAAGATATAAAAAAAGCAACCTCCTTTCTCCACGGAAAGATAAAAAAAAAAAAACTTACTTTTATACAAAAAGTAAAAAAGATTCCATACTAATCCGTTAAAAATAAAATACCATCATAAATCTAATATATTTTATTCTCTCTTGATTTGATACTTTACATTACTTTTACTTTAATAATAAATTGCTAACAGGTCAAATGAACATCACTGTTATTAGAGGTGGCAATCTGTACCACGATATCCCAATAACTCAGACCTGGACCATGAAATTGGAGTCTAGCTACTTATTTTGGATCCACTCAATTTTTGGTTTGGGGTTGAGTTTGTGTTTGGGTCTACTGAGCTGGACCCAAAGAATTTGATTTGGGCCGGGTCTGTGTAGTTCTAGACCAGAAGACCTGAATCCAAAATAGACACACCCAAGGCATCCTATATGCATGAAATCTTCACCTAAAGGAGTCCGCACAAGAGGTGGACTATCTCTAAAAGTGAAACCTCTTGAATTAAAGGTGCAAACGGAAAATCCTGCACCCAGAACCTTAGGATCTAGACCCGACTTTGACCCGGATACACTCGGATTGTAGACATTTTTTTGTTTTTTGGCAAGATCTGACCCAGACACACTAGCTGCCATCCCTAACTGTTGTACTGTTCCATGTTGTCTCTCCTTTTCAAGAGGGGAAAAAAGGGACTTGAGATCCAACAGATCCTTGCCTTCAAGTACCAGGTCTTTGTCAAAGAATAGTCCCAATGAGCCAGGTCCAGGTCCAAGGCTCAAGAACCAATGGGCCAAATACTATGGTGAAGGACCTGACCCAGACCTGGATATTATAGCAACAATATATATATAATTTAGTACTTTTTTTTGCTGGAAAAGATCAACAACAGCTTACAGCATTGTAGCCTGTCTCTGCTATGTAGGCTGGAGAGTACCTGAGATAAAAACAAAAGTGGTATTAAATTAATTACGCTAAGCGTCGCTTTAAAATATTAATCATCGCCGTCCATCTAAATTAGAACTAATCTAATCACACAGATCATATCCTACCCATATGGATGGTAGGGACTCCCATAGTGGTGGTGGTGGTGGTGGAATGGAGAATGCGGCGTCCCCGCCGGATAGTACCACTGTACCGAAGTTGGAGGGCCGGATGACACAGGGCGTGGTACAACAGTTGAACCTTCATGTACAAAACCCAAAGGTTAGGGAGTTCAATTCATGATTAAGAAAAATACTAAGATCCTATCAATCTTCTCCTAAATTTTATCTTAGTCTTACAATATACTAGTGTTCATTGAAAGCTCTACTATGTACAATACTAAAAATTTGTCATTCTGCACCCTATATAAGAATATTATACAAGTTACTATCTAAGTGTTTGCCTCCTGTTACAAGTGATCAATTCTAGAGTGGGCCTTAGTGTGACTTGATTGAAACTGGCAAATAAAAATGGCAGAAATTTGATTCAAGAAACGACCCCAGTGTTCACATTGGCTGAGAAACACAGGCCCAAGCCGTCCGTCTTACAAATGTCAGCCCCAAGCCCGCCCATTCAGTCAATCGGGCTGGCCTTAGGATTGCAGATGGAATAGTTCCGGGTCAGAACCATATTAGACTTGGACCTAAATCCATTTCTAAAAGATTGGTTTCAGTTTTGGTTCCCATTTTGACTCGAACCTGTTGTCTTGGTTTCAAACCGGGTTTCAATAGGAGGAACCGAAACCAGGTCCACGATTTCAAAACCGGTTCTAACTTCTTTTTATTTTTTATTTTAATTTTTTTTTCTTAAAATACGGATATCATTCAACTTATAATAGTGAATTAAGTTCACTAACTCCTAGATTAAACATAAAAATATCCAATAAAAGTTGATTTTGAGTTACAATTTGTAACATTAAAGACTCGTATCCCGGGTCTACGAGTCAAAACTTGTATGGACCTAGAGCCGAGCCCATTTATCAATCGAAACCTAAATTGGATTCCAGACCCAGACTCATTTATGAATTGAAACCTAAAACAAGTTTCAAACCCGATTTTTTAAGGGTCAGAACATCCTGATAATCGGAGAATCGAATACTCATTTGCATCTCTAGTGGTATTTTCAGTTACTATTTTTGAAATTTTATGTTACTTGTTTGGGCGAAAAAGTTACTAAACTACATGTATTGTTTATTCAGGCCTGGCCAGCCTGGGTTCGAGCTTTCTATCACTTAATTCAAGTCCTGCCCATTTAGTAAACAAGCCAAAAACTTAGATTCAGGACCAGCCCAAGCATTAAAACCCGAGGCTAGCTAGAACCAACCCAAAAGTGGGCTGGGCCCGAATAGAAATCTATGCCATTACTAATATCTTACTTACTATAGATAAGAAGATGGTTGAATTAAATATGACAGGTATGTAATAGCTAAGTCAAGTCAATTGCAAGAAGTTTTTAAAAAATGGACGGCTATGATTACCTGGTTGTGGAGGAGTGGACGAAGATCGAGGCCTGCGCGCCCCGAGCGAAGCCAGATTGCAGTTGGCTCGGCGCCCGTTTATCACTGGCGTTGGATCTTCGCACGCTTTCTTCGCTGCTTCTGCCTCCTTAAACGTCACCTGTAACGGCCGTTACGGCCACAGCTTAAATCAGTACGAACTCGGTGGAATATATAATGCGTTACAGTGTGGGTCCCATTATCTTTTGACTTTTGACCCACATTCCATCACAGATCGCATTCTACCTATCCATTGCTGGTGGCCGGGTCATGGTTCACTTCATGTCAGTGTTCTTACTTCCATAGATAGAGGGGAAGGCAGTTCATTTAGCCATTCATTTTTAGATGTAGAAGTGGATTCAAGTTTTGAATCTGAGATTTCAAATCATTGATAAGATAAAGCTGATAACCTATTCCTATCATATTAGATTGTAAATATATAGGTTACAATCGAAGAAGAATGAAAGATTTTAACCACCAACAAGAAGTTATATATATATACCTAACCAAAACCAACCATTCAATATTATGACCCATACAGAATCAGACTAGCTACTAGCTAGTGATCTGGATAGTCATGACCCTTTTGCAGTTGAATTTGTTTACAAGTATACAAAAACAAACTATCATACAAAGTCATTTCAAGGAACAGCCCAAATGCTAGCTCTTAGTTTAATAATTCTAAAAGCATGATTGACATTTGGATCCAAAGAAAAATTTTATTTGTATAATTCAATCCAATGGTAAAAAGTGTTGAAGGGTCTCATTGTCTCAAAGTTGTTCGATCTATGAAGCCAATTACAATAAAACCATGGTTTTACTTTTGATGGGGGGAAGAAAAAAAAAAAAAAACTTACAAATCCATAGCCCTTGGATCTTCCTGTAGTCTTGTCAGAGATGATGACAGCCTCCAAGATCTCACCATACTTCTCAAAATGCTCTCTCATGGCCTCCTTCTGCGTCTCCCATGCCAGCCCTCCCACGAACACCTTCGTCAATGTCGTATCGCCGAACTGCCCCATCGCCATCTTTTTTAACTCCCGATACCGTTATGATATCCTCACTCCCATGCAAACACCAATACAATGTATCTTCTCTCTCTCTCTCTCTCTCTCTCTCTCTCTCTCTCTCTGTGGGTGTCTGCAGTCTCTCTCTCTGGGTGTCTGCAGCACGTTGAGTTGTGGGAGTATTGAAGAGGAAGGTGAAGGAGGATGTAAGGTGAAGTGATTATATACAACGTGGGCACGCGGCTGTTACAGCTTAGAGAGGGAATACAATAAAAGGAAAAGACAGTGAAGGACAGATAGATCTAGACAGATAGGCATGGCTTTGCTATCAACGTGCTTGGTTGGATTGGATGCTTTTCCATTTAATATCTCTTCTCCTCTCTCATTCATTACCTCATGCCAATGGAAATGCAAATGGATGATGAAGGTTTTTTTTTTTTTTTTTTTTAATCTGGCAGACAGGCCCACATGATTG
This sequence comes from Litsea cubeba, assembly GCA_012931725.1. Classification (NCBI taxonomy): domain Eukaryota; kingdom Viridiplantae; phylum Streptophyta; class Magnoliopsida; order Laurales; family Lauraceae; genus Litsea; species Litsea cubeba. Next base: position 76,610,182 of record CM022950.1, on the reverse strand, counting down.
ACGTGCCACTTGGTGGTGTCTGTTGGATTATCTGTGGTTGAATCGAAAAATCATCCTTCTGATTGGTGATAAGATTGACGGCTAAGATGAAGGTGATTTAATATTAATTCATGGTAACTGTTTAAGATCTGATTGTTAGAAATGTCCATTGAAAGTGATCTTTTGGAAGGCCTAGCATGCCCATCATAATGCCAAGTGTCTCACCTGACTAGTCAGTATCTTAAATGAAAGGTCACCCGTCTCTGCTACCACGTCTCAATATTAGTTGTGTTGCACACTTGCACTGGCAGGCTGTCCGTCTTTGATAACCTGATAACTTCTCCTTTTTTTTTTTTTCTTTCTAGTTCTGTCTAATGGTAGTGGGTCCTGCTTTCCACTAGCCTTGAAAAGGGTGATTTAGAGCAGGGCTGGCAACTCCCACTTCGTGATCCGTGATATGGGTTATATTCGACGGCTTACATCTAAAGGCCACATTTTGTGATGGTCCGAATTTAATTTACTTCTGTCATTTGGATATTCTCTTGTGCCACACCAGATGAGAGGGGAGATGCTGCTCTGAGAGATAAGGTGGGGCCCTCACATCCATATCCAATGCCAACAACTTAAATGTGAGGCCCCACTCCTATATCTCATATAAGGTGAGAGCCCTAAAAGAGTGTCATTTAAAAACTTCAAATCTTTTAAGTTATTTTAAGATAGACCTCATGTTCACAATTTCAAAAAAAAGTAACCTCATTTTATAATTCTTAAAGTTGGGTTACATGGTCACAATCACAAAAAGGTGGGCGCATATTGTAATAATTTCTATAATGGTGGGACCACATTATAAATCTTATGGATGTGGGCCTTATAATCAAATTTCTAAATACAGGCATTACGTTGTAATTTCTAAAGGTGGGTCCTGTGTCCACAATCATAGAGCAGGGAGACTCCGCGTTATAATTCTTAAATGTGGGTCATATGGTGATAATAACAAAAGGTGGAGCCACATTGTAAATCCTATAAATGTCGGCCCGCATTGTGAATCCTATGAATGTGTCCCCATATTATTCTAAAAGTGGGTACCACATTGTAATTTTTAAAGGTGGGACTCGTGTTCACTACCAACAAAAAATGTTGTACATATTATAATTCCTATAAAGGTGGGCCCATATTGTAAATCTTATGAATGTGCCCCCATCTTCTAATTTCTAAGGGTGGGCACCACATTGTGATTTTTAAGGTGAGTAACGTGCCCATAATCACAAAGAATGTTGCTCCACTTTATAATTCCTAAAAGTGGGTCACATGGTCACGATCACAGAAGGTGGACCCACATTGTAAATCCTATGAATGTGGGTCTGATATTTTAATTTCTAAATGTGTGTATCACGTTGTAATTTCTAAAGGTATGTCTCATATTTACATTTACAAAAAGGTGGCCCTACGTTATAATTCCTAAAAAGGTGGGCTCCCAATGTAAATCATGTGAATATGGGCTCCATGTTTTAATTTTAAATGTGGGTACCACGTAATTTTTATGGGTGGAGCCCATGTGCAATAATAATAGAGTAATAAAATAATGAAAGGTGGGTCCTATATTGTCAGCAATTTTGTAAGTTTCGGGTTGAAACCATATTGGATCTCATGGATCCAAACCCATTTCTAAATAACGGGGTTTCAGTTCTAGATCCGGTTCTGACTTAGAACCTATTTCGTTGGTTTGACTCAGTCTCGATAAGAGGACTGAAATCTAGCTTTAAAACTAGTTGTAACTTCTTTTCATTTTCTTTCTTAAAATAAAGATATCATTCAACTTATCTGCACAAGATTAAATATAAAAATATCCAATAAAATTTGATTTTTGAGCTATAGTTGCAACATTAAATACTCATATGCTGGGTATACTCATATGCTGGGTCTCGGATTCTCTGGTCGGACGCTACATGGATCCAAAACAAGACTCACTCATCCATCATAACCTAAATTGGGTTCTGTACCCAAAATTATTAATAAATCAGAACCTAAAATAAATTTCATATTCAAATTTTTTTTAACATATTGTAACCTCTCAGATACCCATTTGCATCCTAGGTTTTCCGTAAAAGTTATTGCATATGAGAGAAAATCTCATGTTTTTAACATCCAAAGAATCCCATTTAGTTGATCCTTTCCATTCCAAAAGAGTTTTTAAAGAAACAATCTTGGATTTCAGCACTTTAAGATTGAATTGTCTATTTTTCTTCCCAAGTTCGAAACTATAAAAAAAAAACTATATTGATGAAGGTGAAACACACACAAAAAAAAAATAAATAAATAAATAAATAAATTCCGTGGGATCACTCCAGTCCCTACTAAATGCGTTGGAACTTGGAACGTGCAGGATTTAGAAACCGTTATCTTAATTAAGAGGATTTTATGATATTTTAAATGTTGTTATCTTATAAAGGATTTAGGATGAGAGCATTTTATGTGAGAGGATTACTCAAAAAACAAATAAAGAGATTTTAGGAGTTATGGATGAATTTAGGAGAAAACAACGTGTGCTGTAACTCTCATTTTAATTCAAGTTTAAACGGAAGCATGAGTGACCTAAATTTTCTCTCAAGTCAAAATCGGAGTCAAAATTTATTTGAAAACCGAATTCCAATTTCACAATCAATTGAAGAACTAGAGCGCAATTTTACAATTGAATTCTATCTATCTCATGACTCATACCATAATCTTGGATTCCTCGTGGAGTAGGATTCTGGTTGGATTGCCAGAGGATGATGGGTCCCATCGAAGATCACACATGCACTTTGGAATATCAGATTGGGTAAACAAAGAAACTGGGTCCCATCATAAAATCTACGGACAAGGGTCACAAGACTCCTAACTCGTACCGCTTACGTCATTTGGAGATTAAAGAATGCATATAGTCCACATGTCAACTGATCAATATGACTGCTAAATTTGCTACTTTAATGCACGCCAATCCAAGCCATTAATCTGTGGGCAAATCAATTTTTTTTTTGGGTTTGTCCAGGAGAGTACAGTGGATTAAAAAAATATAGGTCATATCGTTTCTAACCCATGTTGAAGAAATCGAACTGCTGCCACCAAGATTGGACGGTTGGATTGGCAAATTTTATGTGCCATCAACATTGGACGGTTGGATTGGAAATGCAATCAGCAGATAGGGAATTGTAATTTGTGATCTGTGAAAGATTCAAAGACCCCAAATGGAAGTAATTTAGCCCTTGGTCTACATTTCCACCGTTTTACAAAAGAATGGGGCCTTGACTGCCACGTGCGTTGCACGTGATGATAAGATTAGTGGACTGGAATTGGGGAATCCCATAGAAAGGAAGTGGCAGCACAGCTATGGAATTGGTGGTATTTGGCTCTTGGAAAGATTCTTAGAATCCTTCAAATGCTGGAGCACACTACAGGTTTTGAAGATTACTTGTTATTACAATAGATTGTCTTGTATGATGTAATTTATCTGATGATACATTAGTGTAAATTTCGGCGGGCACCTTTAATTCAGTAGAATTATGGACCAACTTGCTTAAAAAAAAAAAAAATTCGATCAACGGTTGTATTTACTTATTAGCCTAAGTGCACATTTGAGAGTGGTTTGACCAATGGATGGCCATTTATTTCTTTAATTTACAAGATACTTGACAATTTAAGAATCTATACAAATATAAAATAAGTATTGGCTGGGCTGAACCTTGTCCAAACCCAGCCCAGTCCACATGGATTGTGGTGGACTAGGTTAATTGAGATATCTTAATTGGACGATAGAAAATAAAAAATGAACAGAGAAAAAGCAATCTTGGTTGCACCCAAAACAATTGACTCGATGTTTCGGTGGATGCCCTTTTTCTAAGATTCCCTTGAGACCTGTTGGGGTTTGGGCCAGTCAAAGATTTTCATTTCTAGACTAAACTTTCTCCTTGACTGTGCCTTGGATTGCGCCACAAAGGTTGTATTATTATGGCAATAACCCATTTGATTGAAAGTTGTTCAATTAAGGATAAAGGACAACAATGTAAGCAGAAAGTCACAGAAATCACAGGTATGGGTTTTGAGAGAGGAATATCAAACAAACTATAACCAGAGAGATCTTGTTGTGTGAAAGACAGAGATTGGTCATAGACAAACTCAAAACAGTGGAATTATATGGCCATAGCAGCATCAGAGAATGTCCAATTTCTTGAGCTGTCGGCCCTACTCCTATTTGCCCACGCAAGAAGAAATACCTGAGATTGGGATGTGGAGATATCAAAGAAAGACATGGCATCAATCTCGGAGCAATTGTCGGAGAATACAGCATGGGAAGATGCCAGTAAATGTAAAACTGTAAAACCCAAGGAAAATTTTCAGGTGATCATGTGCAAAATAGTTCAGATGCATACTCCTAGGATCAATCCCGATGGGGCAAATAAAACCACCTTCCCAAAATATTACTGATCCCATGTTTTTTTTTTACAGGGAGGTTAATTATGAGTGACTGTTAGCTAGGGTTATAAACGGGTCAGTTCCGATTCGGGTCCATGGTGGACCCGGAACCATTAAGAAGAACGTGAAATCGGATCCAGACTTGAAACAGTTTCGGAACTGGTTTCTTAGCTCTGGAACTAGAACCATATATCGGACGGGTCCGGATTTAGATAGAGAATGATATTAAAAAATATGATTTTTATGAGAAGTTTTCGAAACTTTAGGTAGTATGTCGGGTCCACAGGTCTGAACCAAGGTGGAACCGGACCCGAACCCATTTACTTATCGGGGCCTAAATAAGGACCCGGACCCAATTTTTAATGGGTTGGAATTTTCGGGTAATCGAATAATCAAAAACCCATTTACATCCCTACTACTAAGGGGTTAGGACAGTTAGGTTGATTTGATGGGCTTAAAATTTTGAACACATGGGTCACATCCAAAGCTTTCCATCCACACCTTCCCATGAATTAAGGGGGATTCATATGGGCCCTAAAAAGGCTCTACATAAATAACCTAGATGACCATGTGCGCACTTGAAAAGCCCACTTGAAACCAATTAAGAGATATTATCACCATGTATTGGCATTGGAAGGAATTTTAATTACTAGGTCATTTGTTTGCGCTCAATTATCAATGTAAGTAATTCATATTCGTAATATTACGTGAGATCTATCTCTGTGCTCAACTTATGAGCGAGAGCTGAGATGAAACTTGGTTGGCACAGCTACACATATTTGGAGGATTACTTCAAACAGTTTGGATTTAAGAGGTAGGCTGCACTGTAATTTATAGAGCATGGGTCTGTTCTTACAAGATCCAGATTCTCTTGAACAGTGGTCAATATTTATCAGATTAAAAGGACAAATAAAGAGCTTGAAGCCTCAAATGGGTAGTTAAAAAAGTAAAAATCAAAGGTCCACACTGAATGATTAAAACATAGAGAATTCTCAATCAATCATTTTGAGGGCCATATATACTCCACCTTACGATAAGCTGAACATTTAGACTTCATAGACTAGCATGTTCATGTGTATGGACTCTGGTCCAAAATGTAGACTAAAGACAAATGGGCATTTATATCTTTCCCTAGATAAAGGGATTTGTTCTACAAAAAATGAGATCATGTCATGTTCTAATACAGTAATGCTCCCCCACCGCTAAGTAAAATAAAAAAATAAAGAAAAGATTTTCCCCATAAATTACAATTTTTCAAGGACCAAAGTTCTCCACAAGTGCTTGAATTTTAATTTGGAAAGTGTTGGCACCCCCTTTGCTGCTGGGCAAAAAAACATGCCTGAAATGTGTAATGTTTGATACAGATACTGATCCCAATCTATTCCATTCCAGTTGGATTGTTCATGTGAGGAGCCTGTGAAATGATTAAATGGCCTGCTTGATGTTAGGTAGATGTATATTTAGTAAAAGTTGTGCTATATTAACTTATCTTCATTACTTGCACAATAATGTAGGGATTGCTGATGATCACATTAAATTTCAGTAGATATATACCTCACATCTTAAATTTGAGCAGTTGGACAATGTCTACAATCAACCCATGATATTAAATTATCTGTTTTTGTCAAAACTAATCTTACTTTCTAACTCACATTTTTTTAAAGAAACTTTCTAACTCACTTGTGGAATCCACAATGACAATCAGATGGATGACAATCATCTGTTCAACTTCTCTGCCCAAAACAAAGAAATATGATGAAATTGACCACAGTGAAATATGTTTTATCAATGTGCTTTCTATTGTACGCAAACGGACCTTATTTTCTGATAATAAAAGGAAGTACATCGATCTTCCATGAAAAAATCCAGACATGGGCAGCCTCTGAGTTTAAATTTCATTATGTCGTCTTATATGTCATAACTATATCAATACAAACTAGTTCTTCATTGATGGATTGTATCTCAGAAGGCAAACTCATTGGTCGATCTTAACCACATATAGTGTACAATTTGTTAGACTTGGTGGGAGGGGCCATTGTCGCATCACCAATTAGTGATATTGCAACAATAAGAGTAATAAAAGTGGGGTAGTTTATTGAAAAGTACTTATGCTAGTTCTACTAACGCTTGTTGGTTTTCGTAGGAATGAGAATGATTAGCTAAGAAAATCTAATATGGTATCGAGTCAACCGATCGTGAGTTCGAATGCTAAAGAGGAACGACTCAATGCAAAAAATATAGGATTTTTGTAGGAATGTTTAGCTAAGAAAATTTAATATAGTTTCCAGTGAATCTCATCCCAGCCCATTGGCCATGTCATCCCCAGTCTATGGTTACAGTTGTCACTCACAAGATGGCTCATGATCTACCATGGCTATGCAGCCATAAGTCTAGCTTTGTGAATAATAAAGACCAACTAACCCAGATATAGGAATCTAATCTGAGAGTAAGGTACCATGTATCTATTGGCAGATGCCAATACCCCATGTGGGTGTCTTATTGTTTTTACTGTCAGGTAACATGGCCAACTGTCAGGGTCAGGGAGAGAGAGAGAGAGAGAGAGAGAGAGAGAGAGAGAGAGAGAGAGAGAGAGACCCAAATGGTGTAAAGGGAAAGGATTACTAGTTATGGTGGGAGTTGGCAAAGGAGACAGGTGCAGCTAATAATGCCATTGGAAGGCTAAAATGAGAGGGAGTTACCTGCTCTTGCCTTTGTTTTCTTTATTGGAGAAAGTGTTCCATAGCTAAGATAGCATCAGAGAGCGTGGGTGAGTTGGCCAACAGACATGATATGATGGGCACGTCGTGGGACTTTTGTTCCAATATTGCTTCGTGAGATGTGAGTCTCAAGACACATAAATGTGTTCTGTTTTAAGTCAAGGAGAGAGATGTTGGGTATCTCAAACTTCTCCGTATTCTATTCTCTCAAGCAGTGGTCACTGGTCGGCCCTTGATTCTTGCATGATGACAGAATATTTTGCCAACTCGGTCTGCAAACTTGGTGACTCAGCTGAGTATAACTTCTCTTGGCATCAGTTAATTAACTTCTCTTGGCACCTTGTCATCCGAGAATTAATATATGGAGAACTCATTGGAGAACTGACTCATTTTGCCACGTTAGTAAACTTGCTGGACTCAGTTGAGCCACTAGCCGAATTACAGAACTCGCCCGAGTATTGAATAGAAACTTTAAAAGATAGCAGCAGGGCTAGTTGTGTGTCACCGGTCACCACTATACCATTTAGTTGTTGCTGTGCAAAGAATTGGGATCCGGTGAGGGATTTGCAGGGAATTCGACCTGCAGTGACGTAGTAGATCATGATTGGTCCAACCATAGTAACGGTGGGGTAAAGCTGTGAGACCCCGTCCCGAGTTAATCACGATTAACTCTTATTAATCGAGCTTATGGCTAATTAAACGTGTTTAGTCGAATTAATGAAGGCTTAGTACCAAATTGACTTGGTTTAGCCTTAAGAGAATGAATTAAGCTTGACAAGCTTGTAAAATGGATTGTACATGGATTGAATGAGTGTTTGAACTCAAATTAGGAATTGAAGGACTTTTGTGTAAATACGTTTTTATACGTATTTCGTCGAATACGGAAACTCTCGATGCCAACGCGCGTATCTCGAGGAGTACGTTCACTTCCGTCAAAGACTCGAAGTCGTTTGACGAGTATTGATTCAAGTGACTCTCCATTTGACTTAAATTGTAAATAATGGGAAATTATGGGGCTAAATGCAAAGTAAAAGCTTATATAAGCTCAGACCTGCAATTAGAAACCCTTTTCCAAAAACCCTAGCCTCCATTTTCCCTATTTTCTCTTCTTTCTTTCATTTCTCTCCATCAAGCATCAAAAGTGACTTCTTGAGAGTGAATTACAAGTGGATTTCATTCACTTCATCCATCTCTTCATCTTCCTCAAGTTCAAGGACAAGCTTGGAGTTGGAAAGCTTGGATTCAAGAAGGATTCAAGTGTTCTTATCTTACACTTAAGCTATCAAAGGGTTTTCTTCCAATTAATCTTCCTGCAAGGCAAGTACTTACTTGTTTTATGCCTTATGATGTTTTTGGATGGTTAGAAATCAATTGGACCCAAAAAGCCAGAGATTTGGCTTCAGAAACCTGAAGCTCGAATTGAGCTTTTGGGTGGCTATCGGTCGACCGATGAACCGATAACTTGACCGACAGGTGAAACCTGTTGTTTTTCAGAGAATTCCAGTTCTCTGGAATTCTGACCGACGTGGGTCGGTCCACCGACGTAGTGTGGTCGGTCGACCGATGGGTCAACCGATAACGTAAAGATGGTTCAGATTGCAGAAAATTTCAGCTTGCTGGAATTCTGACCGACGCACCGTCGGTCAACCGTCAAGAAGCCGTCGGTCGACCGATGGGCGAACCGACGCTGTGCAGGAAATCGTGAAAATTATCTGTTTTAAGGCCTAATGTATACAGACTGAAGATTGTTAATGTATAAGCCTTCATAGGTGTAAACTCAAGTTTCCGAATACACAATTTAAATGATATTCATCGAAAATAGTACGTGTATTGGAAAATGGATGTTTCACTCATTTGCTTGGCTTAGACGTCTGATAACCATTGGTTAGTTACCACGTGAAATTGTGAATGAATTACATTGAACATGAATTGCATAATGAACCATTTCTGCTGCAGCAGATGTTTGAAGTGTTCCGGAACCTCGTGGAAGTCAGTGATCTCTGATCAAGACACTGACTTATTCCATACCATTTGACAACCCTTAAATAAAGAGTGTCCATGTAGATATCAACTTAATGATATTACTGGATCCGTTACTATTATTAAATGAATTAAGAGTGTCCAGATATTACTGGATCCGCTATAATTGTTAATGAATTATTTCACTGGATTATATGATAGCTAGAACTATCATAACATGTATGTATTTGTTGAACCGTCGTGTTCATGGTACTATTGATGAATGTCACAGGCCCAGATGCCCGTGCCGGTCCTGCCGAGGCCGCGCCGCCAGCGGAGGATGCCCGCCCGATACCTCCAGGAGGTTTAATCGAGTGGATTTGATCGCTGAGAGCGAAAGAACAAATTTTGAATGTAATTAGAAGTCCCCGTATTGTATTAATATACGGTGATTGACTTTCTTGAACGTAGATTAAACTTGTGTATTATATTTTGTCAATGTATAATTTCCGCTGTTGTATACAGTTGACAGGTAATGTAATTGATATCCCTTGTGAGTTTCGTTTTAGCTTTTGTTAATTCAGAAATTACGGGAGTAAGTATGAGTTCGCGACTCGGGGTTCGTCCGAGCTAATCAAATCTCGGGACCGGATCGTGACAAAAGCCTAACCAGATGTGGACTCCTGTGCAAAACGTGGAAGCTTATATACTTTTTTTGACAGGAGGAAGATAACATAACTTGACACATAATAGCATGCATGTGTAGAGTGTTTTTTACCGCAGAAGTGAGGATTGTGGGAATTAAATTCCACAATACAGAAAAATAAATCCTTAGTTGGTGCAGCCAGTTTTTCTTGCGGAAAAGCACAAAAATGGGCGATTTCTCAAAATAAATAAATTCCAATGGGGTGGTCGGGAAAACTTTTTTTATCCTAGAAAGATAAATTTTCCATGGAATTGCAGGTTTTCCACGGCGTGTATACAAACGTCCCTTAGAAATGATTTTAGGCTGATAAGCCTTAATTTAGAATGTGCTTTATAAAATTCTTGCAAAAATTTTAGTCAAGCGCTTAAGGCCTATCTTATAAAAAATCATATCAAATAATTAGGGAGCCTTCCTGCCTGGGAGAAGAGCTAATGATCACACTATTGTGGCTAAGGAAATGATCCACAATATGACTCACAAGAGAAGGGAAACAAAGATTTGTGCCTTGAAACTGGGTATCCACAAGGCATATGACTAAATTTCATGGCAATTCTTTAAACAATGTCCTTTTCGATTGGGATTTAGCTAAGATGTAGTGTCCAAGATTATGATACGTGTCGAAACTTCCTTTAATTCAAGTTAAAGATTAATGGAGCCCTCTCTAATCCTATATTTCCCAAAAGAGGACCGAGAGAGGTTATGTTGTCCATCCAGAAGTTCTCTGGCATGGGAGCAGTGGTAATGTGAGAGATTCATATGCCCCAACCCGATCAGGTGACAGGGTCAAAATCTCAGTTTGGCACTTTACTCTTAAAATCAAGTGGAGTGAAGTGAAATAAAAAGTAAGAATAAAATATGTAGTGGGTAATGATGATATTTTGTTTTTAATTATTTGTGATGGAATATTGTTGACTTTTGGTATGAGAAATGGAGTTTTTTTGTCTTTTAGTGAGTAATTATAGTTGTTTTTTGACTTTTAATTTGTTGGAAAAGATGGAGGAAATTATGGTAAAAAATACTTTTGATGTGATATTTCACTTCACTTCACTCCACTTGACTTTACAAGTGGGTGAACCAAACTAGTTAAGGACCATTGGATCCAAAGTATTGAGGATTTGGAACAGGTCCCCATAAAGCCAAACAGTGAGAGTATAACATCCTCCTTGGCAAGGGTCTCGGACCTTACAATAGGAGAATCATGGAATAGGGAACTGCTTTGCACAACTTGGTCATGATGATTATGTTTATGGGTGGTGAGGGAATTGGGATCTTGTGAAAGGGTCTACGCATGGTGATCTTGAGTGGACCACGAGAGATATTTCTCACCTTAAATGAGAGATTGGGTGGAGGCCCTCACATCCATATCCAATGCCAACAACTTAAATGTGAGGGCACCCACCCCTATCTCTCATATAAGGTGAGAGACCATCTCTCATAGGACCATTTCCCTATACATATAAACGGGTTAGGTACCCTCAAGGCCTCAACTCGTCTTGACCCGCACAACCCACATTCTATTTGACCTCTCGTCCTAATTAGAACTTGCTACTAATATGTACCATTCTTTTGAGTTTGAGCACGACTCGGCCTCTTTTGGAAGTGACAAGCTGCTGCTACACCTAAAGCCCTCTCCAGTTTCCGCAGCAATATCGAAAACCTAAAACTCTCTCAAGTAGATCGACCCATCATTGTTGGATCATCGATCGAGTGGGTGTTTGCTCTCATATATTTTGCACAACCAGAGTTACATCTTGTTGGATTATTGAAAAGTAGAGTATGTATAGGAGAGCTCCTGAAGAAATGGCGGATGAAGGTCCTTATTTGTTGAAGTCATCGTTAATTCAACACACGCACAGGAGGCGTTGGGCCGGTGATGCTATGTAGGGTAGGATTTTGTTGGGGATATTTTATTACTAGGATAATGAGATTTATGGTAATCCCTCATTTTATTTATTATTTTTTTTTTTTGTAAAAGGTAATCCCTCGTGGTTGTGTTTCCTGTTTAGAGTAGGATTTTATTTATTAGGTTTGCTTTTAGTTTTCTTTATATTGGTGTTTGTAGTTCACAATATAGCAGAACACAATAATACAAGGAGTTAGTATTTTTGGTGTGTTCATCTTTTCTCTCTTCTTCTCCCTCAACAAGTGGCTCATCTTTATGTCTCCCCCACGCTTGTTGACTTCCCCTTGTCTCGAGTCCTCTGCAGCTAAATTTCCTTCAACGACTACCATCGTCACTGTGCAGTTCCTTGCAATGTGTCCCGGTTTTCCACATTGGTAACACACCTTGTCCTCCGTGTGTTTTGGCTTCTTGTCTTCGATCAGTTTCGACTTCTTGGCGGCAAACATGCTCGCATAGATGTCCCACACTTCCTTCGAATTCTCCACCTCCATCAGATACTCGAGCATGTCATCATCCACTGACACGATGATCGCAAATAGAGCTCTTGCTCCTTTCATGATCCATTATTTCTGCATGGATCCACCAAAAAAGATTCCATCTGCTTCCTCTACAAGTCATAGTTTGCTTTGCCGTGGAGCACCACTAGAAAAGATAGAAAGAAATCGTCCATCTCGAAGTCCACCTGTGCTGATTTGCCTCAATTCCTACACAACCATGTAGATATCATCACCATGAGCATGGAGGATCAGACGGATTTGAAATCCGCTTCTAGATGGCTCCGATATCGTGAAAATAAGTTTCGCGCGTAGGTTTGGTCAAATTGCCCCTTTGACTATGCTGCAGATGTGTCACGTCCCCAAAATAAGAATTGGAAAAAAACGTGAAAAATTAAATCAAATTCAAAGTCCTATGTTTAATACAACACAAACTTCCAAAAGTGGACCCACATAACATCACAAACCGTGGTGAGTCCAAATAAAATTCCATTAAATGCAACGAAAGCTTCATTCAATTGGTATTCAATGATCATAAATAAAATCCAACACGAAAATCAAATAAACATTAATAGTTAAAGTTGTAGAATGAATTAAACAATTACTAAAGAAAGTTTATCATCAAAAGAAAGTCCATCTAAAGAATTGCTAAGATGACGTTCTCTCTAATGCAAGCTCAGACGGCTCCAAAACCGTCTCCGGTATCCCACTCGGGTTCGTCAGTTGGCTCAAACGTTTGAAATGTTTGATCCTCCTCCGTCTCCTCGGTAAAGTAGGGCTCGGTACCTATACACTAAATGTAGTAAACGTAAATAACAAGAACATGATCATAATTCGAAATTAAGATACGATATCAAGACAAATAAAGACAAGTGAGATCATATGAAACAATGATAAAGATAAAGACAAGAAAGAACGTATCACATAAATCCAAAAGACACCAAAGGGAGCAATATATAATTCACACAGAGTCAAGTGTCCCCATTTTGGGTGGTCAACCCTACATAATCGGGAGAGCCCGTCCATAACGTCGGTGGTCATATACCGATCAAATTCAGGATAACCTGTTCACATTCAAAGCGGATTATAAGTAATCCGGACACATCGATGATCAACCGTCCACATACGATCTGCAGTCGTTCATAAATGACCCACATAAAGGGAAACATATAAGCATAATAGACCTGATTAATAAAGCTCCGACACAAGAATCCTAAGTCAAAATGAAGGGCTGACCAATCCATAATCTATATCATAGTCACATCACATAAATATAATTTGCCAAGCCACCTCATAATCCATAATGCAAAATAGGGTATGCATCTAAAGGAATACATAACCTAAACCAACATATGCATGCAAATACAAAGGTTAAGACATAGTGTAAATCAATCCTAAGGTTAGACGTATATTCATATACCCATCAACACACAATAATAACGCTAGTAAGTTAAGGACGTTACATCTCTCGAAATTCATGGTGTATAGATCCAATAAAGGATTTCCAATAGAGATGTATTGACCCTTTCTCGCTAAAGTTCATTAAAATTATAACAGGTAATTGAATCCTACGTCCATTAGATACCGTATGCCCAAAGACGATTCTTATGTATATATACTATATTAGCTTGGACCTTTTAAAGTGTGTATATATATATATATATTTAATTTAGTTACTTATACTATATTAGCTTGGACCTTTTAAAGTATATATATATTTTTTATTTAATTCTCACTTCAGCCTACTTATACAAGGAAATGACTTTTGAATTACCAAAATGTCTATTGACAGATAAGACATCCCGCACTGCGGCATCTTTGTGTGGGTCACGTAAATAACGTAATGATTGTAGGCTTTCTTAAATGATAGAGTTCCACATGATACACACTAGACTCAACCAATCTATCTGCCCATGAGACCCATTAGTGAAACTCGGTGGTCTATAGGATGGTTGGTTGTGATGGTCCCAGGCATATGTAGACAAAGGATGGGTTTGGTAAGTGGTTGCATACTGTGGATCCAATGCTTATGCTGGATCTCATTTAGGTAAGGGTAAAATGTGCAGGATATTCATTAAGTGTGCTGGTTCCATACATTGCAGTTGAGATTGTGCCAGATAACTTATGGTTATCTTTTAAGAGTGAAATTTCCAACTGTTGGAAGGCGCTTTCACTTTGAAGTTGAGATTGTGCCAGATAACTTATGGTTAAAAGAGTGAAATTTCCAACTGTTGGAAGGCGCTTTCACTTTATTTCCGCAAAAACAAACCGGCCCGAAGGGCCCGTTTCTTTGGTGAAATTTCAGGAATTTTTGTATGGGGAATTCCTGAATTCTCAGACAAAGTGGAATTTCTGGATGCTCCTTTAGGCTTGAGCATTCAGTTATTCCACAAAAATGAATAGGGAGTGGAATTCCTGAATTCCCAAAGGTCAAAAGGTGGTTGGAATCCAAAAATGCTAGAAAAAAAACATGAAGTTCAGAAATTCCAGGGGACAGCCTGTCATATCCAGGAATTCCTGGCAGAAATTCTACTAAAGAAACAGGGCCTAAAACACATGCCAGGTATTCTTTTTTGAAAAAGTCTACATATGACCCACTAGAGTGCCTAATCCATCCATTGTGACACACTAGACCCAATCCATCCACTTATGTATATGGGACCATTATAAAAATTATCTGATCCATCCACCTATATAACTATCTAAGTGGGACCCAATAGGACTATGTATGACCCACCAGATCCAATCCATCCATGTAGATTACAGGCTTTCTTCCTTTCAACAAGCAATATTTGTTTGTTTTCTAAAAAAAAAAATATATTTCTGCAATAGGAAAGGCTATTTGATGCTCTTTTTTTTTTTTTAAATCGCCTTTTGGTCTTTCATTTTTAGCCACTTATGGCATAAATTTTACGTATTTAATTCATATGCATTGCAAATACAAACATGCCCCAAGGGTCATATCCACCCTTCTTCACTTCAAGCACTTCCTCATAGTTTCTATACACTATGAAAATTACAAATTCACATTCTATGTACCATATATACAAAGGAGAGGCTTGGGAGCCAATCTTTATCCTAGCTTGATGGTTTGAACCATTGGTTGAAATCATCCAGCCATGGGTTCGAGATGTGGCACCAGAGAGGGAGAGGCTTGGGAGGAACAAAAAGCTCTTTAAGAGAGGTGGAAAGACCGCTGCCCTTCGGTTATTGCATATAACAGCTTCTCTCTCATTATCTCCTGTGGCCAACGCATAAAAAATAATCAGTAGTCAAACCCATTAATAACACCCAATAATCTTATTTAAGAAAAGTGGGGCACTGTCAGGAAAATAATTTATGTTTATTCACAATTGGTCGGTACAATTTTTGCTGGAAGACATGGGTTGGTACAAAGTTTAGCAGCAGTGAAGTTGGCATTGACCAAATGAAATCATGACTGCTAAATCACTCAAGGCATTTACAGACGCCCCTAAAAGTGACATCATAACCCATCTTATGACCACACCCAAGTAAATTAGCATTTAGTGGATGCCACAGTTTGGCATCATACCAGCAATTGCATAAAGAGTTATAAGAATGCTGAATTGGCCCACAAGTGGCCCGATATAAGTCATTAATGAGTGATAGCTGCTGAAACACAGAACCCTTCATTTATTTCAAAATATCCGGTTTGCAGAGGAGGTGTTGCAGGAGAGGTGATATGATAAGAGTTTATTAACAGCCCTTCATAGTTTATCAAGCTATTTCCATGGATCTCATTTTATAGTGCTTACATATTTAATGGGCTTGATTGGGTGAAAACAGTTGAGAATGAAATGGAATGGAAATAAAAATATAATAAAATCGAGGAAAATGCCGTGGAATCTGGATAAGATTCTATGGAAATTCCTCTGCATGAACAAGCCACTAGTAGTTAGTTTAGGAAAATCCCATTAAGTATTTAGTCATTTAACTAGGAGCCCAATTCTGAGAAGAATGTTGCACTCCTAAATTGCATCGCTTCAAAATTATTATTCAATGGAAAAATCTGATTAGAAGACTCTGCTCTGAATTTCTAGGTGTGGTGAAAACTAAATGCATTTTCTTGGTGATGACTCTGACTATTAGGTACTGAATCTAAGGGGTCATCCTGCATCTCTGTGCCATATACCACCACATCATGCTCATACCTAGATAACCCCATACGAAATAGGAGAAAAAAGCACAAAACCTCACCTTAGAAGAATAAGGAGGAAGCTTCAGATAATTTTTACATGTCGTGACACTTGGTAAGTCTGAATCAGGCAATTTGCTCCAATGCTGAAAAAGCAGAGCATAAAGGGATTAAAGATCAAAATACAGCAAAACACGATAATAGAAAGAAAATATAGAGCTTATGGCAAAAGATGGCTTGTAGACCTTGCGGACTATTGTGAGTTTTGGATTTAAAGCTGCTAGGCCTCCTGGAGGGAGCCGAGGAGCTCCAGTCAAAAACTGTAGAAATGCCCGTCTCTCATCACAACCAAATTCTTGTATTATTTCCAGGAACTGCAATGATAAAAAGTATCATGAGAGCTTTTGAAGAGATGTCAGAAGATAAACACTAATGGGCCTCAATTGGATGGGAAAGCAGATTTCTTCTGGAAACCAGGTTATCAAGGGCTGCACTTGCCACACCTCGTTGATGTCATTTAGCATGAGGTGGGCATTCAAGAAGTCAAGTTTAATGGGGGCAATCTGCTAAACAACAACTTCAACATTAACAAGCCCTTTGCCTGGGTTTCCAGTTCACAGTTCAAAGAAGCCCATTGGTTGCAAATTCCGGATGAAAGAGGTTGTTCTAAGAATACTGACATTGTTAATGGGAGGACTGCTAGCTGTATAACCATGGTCAAATTTGAGGAGATCCAACAGCTCACCAGACTGTAAAATAAGAAGGAGCAGAAAGAATGTTAAGAGTAAATTGCAGTCATCAAATCCAGAGAACGAAGCAGAACAATACATACAACCCAAGTTTCTTGTTCACCACAGAGCAAACGCTCAATCTCATCTTTAGTGAATATCTGGAGAGTTTTTAGTGGAAACACCTGCAAAAAGCAATATAACAGTGATATTTGTGGTTAATAGAAAAGTGCCAAATGATAAGTTACTATTTCAATGGGAACTATTTCACACACAGTAGGAACAACCTGATTAAATCCTGTTCTAAAACCTTCCACTTGTCTGGAAATCCCACTCTTCACAGTCGCATCAACCAAAAGCGAAACATACTCTTCCAGGTTTAGAGAATTTACCTAGGAAAGAAAATTAAAAAGTGTTTCCGTAATTAGATATTGTTCACGACAAGATTTCTAGTAAGTAACAGAAGCCACTGTGATATTATTTATTACCATTTTCTGGTCTGGTGTTGAGCCAAATTTATAATCATTATAGCCAGGAAGACTAAAATCAAGACAGAGGTCCTCAATCCTGGTACCGCGGAAGTGCAAGTCAGATTTAGAAGTTGTGTTCTTTCCGGAATCAGATTCCATAGTTCTTTTCCTCCCGACAAGAGCTTGAAACTCAAGCAAAGTCCTTCCAAGCTCAGGATCAAATGAATTAATGTCATATATATCAAGCTCCTAGAAAATGAAATTGAACAAAATAATCAATATAATGTACAGTTTAGAGAAATGTAAATACAAAATGCAGAAGTTTCTTAAACCAACAAGTGGAGAACTAAACAAAGAGAAAACAAAACCTGTTCAAGGATAAGTTTGTAGAAGGCTTTGGAAAAGGGAACATCCATAACCCTTCTATCCTTAATTGCCTTCGCGACAACCTGCCCGAGTAGGAGAAACTTATCGATCACTTCAGTGAATAATTCCCCCTTTGAGGAACATGATGCAGCTGACCATGGGCGAGGGAAAAGTCCCAAAGGAGCTATCACATGCTTTGAATTCTCAACCTGTGAGCTATGACCATCTCTCCACATGCCTAGATCAGCCATTTGGAACTCATGACTGACCAGGGTATAGAACTCCATTGTTGGACCCAGACCAGTACCCACCTCTTCATGAAACTCCACTTCCAATACAGCCTGATTACGGGCATGCAGATTCATCATTTGCACTGCAGAATCCAGAATATGGCTCCGGTGGACATAAAACTTATCACGGTGCAAACCATCAGAAAATGACTGCCTGTTGTTTGTGCCATTTGAATAATCACCAGTTAATTGCTGCAAGGGATGTGGCTGAGAATCCACTTCCCAT
Source organism: Litsea cubeba (assembly GCA_012931725.1). Classification (NCBI taxonomy): domain Eukaryota; kingdom Viridiplantae; phylum Streptophyta; class Magnoliopsida; order Laurales; family Lauraceae; genus Litsea; species Litsea cubeba. The sequence goes on along the minus strand of CM022950.1, from coordinate 76,591,739 downwards.
ACAGCCTGGTTACGGGCATGCAGATTCATCATTTGCGCTGCAGAATCCTGAATATGGCTCTGGCGAACATGAAACTTATCACGGTACAAGCGATCAGAATATGACTGCCTGTAGTTTGTGCCATTTGTATAATCACCAGTCCATTGCTGCAAGGGATGTGGCTGAGACTGCGTCGAACCAAATACGGTCAACCGGAAGTACGTCCTCCTTGCCTCAAAACTAAACAAGAATGGGCATGCATCCATTAATTGACTACACCATGAAGGCATGCCAGCAACAGACACTGCCAATGGGTCTTTCATTTGCTGTGTTAGTTTATCAGACAGTCTACCGTTGACAAACTCAACTTGTGGAACAGCAGGTATTCTCACCTTCAAATCATCAAAGTTATCTATCCTTCCCTCAGCAAAAGCATTTAGTCTTTCGTGAGACATTATCTGAAATGTAAACCTGTTCAATCCCTCCAAGAATTTTAGCAAGAACAATATATCGTAAGTAGGATTTGATCTATCTAAGTTGCAAGGAAGCTCAGCAGCCATCATGCTGGAGACAAATGAAAGTTTCTGCCACAATGACCCCAATTCTCGACGGCAAGCAGAAGAAATCTTGGAATCATCACTCTTTTGAGTATCACTTCGGTTTTGTTCTATAGCCCTTCTATATTTCACTTCATATACATCAGACCAAAATTTTGCGCCAACAGTTACATCATTGTCTTCATTTACTTTTTGCAAAATTGCTTGATAGAGTGTTAACGAGGGATCAAGCTCTTTCCCTTTCAAGTAAAATATCAACTTTGAAGGCGTACATTCACTACTGTACAATTTGTGAACTGAAAGAAAAGAACAGATATGCATCTGGTATCAGACAAAAATCCAGCATTGATAAAGGCATTATATAGTTGTTTATCATTATATAGTTAAAAGAAAGGCGGTATAGATTTTTTTCTGAATAAAGCTCTTGCCAGGCTTACCATTTACCAAGTTCCTTGTTTTCATGTCAGCATTCGTCTCTGCTACGTAGTGGACTCCTTGCTTCATAGTGTCCTGAAATACAAGATGATTAATCAATAACAATGCAGATCAAATGAACCATTTTGCTATTGCATGGTCAAAATGCAAAGAGGTTTTTGTGAGAATAACCTGCATGTCTGAGTCTTGAAAACTTTGCATTGCTTTGTAATTACTCCCTAAAACAGGATTCCCCTTGGAACTTTTGGTAATATTATTCAGATCACCCGTCACATCTTTTCCTGCCATTCCAAACATTATGATCGAAGTAGGAAAAAGTGAAAAAAGTACCTTTTTTAAAACTAACCTATAGAGAAAGGGGAAAGAAAAATGAAGAGCGGACCTTTTGGTTCTACGGAATCGTCAACTCTATTTGTGCCAACTTTAGGCCACAAAAATTGTTCAATATCATCAAAAGAAGAAAATGCATCAACTGTTAAAACATCCAGAGAGTGATCAGATAAGACTGATTCCCCTTCTTCCCTCACAAAATGAACTCTGAAACATGGATGAGTTGTACAACACCCTGGAATATTAGCATAAACATCTCTTGACATGGAAGCATGACTCCCAATAACAGGAAAATGCTCCAATGTTGACAGTGCACTTTGCAGTTTCCGTACTAACAAGGTAAGGAAAGTATCCTCACATTGCGGATGCACTGCTGTTAAAGAAATTTTAACAAATGTCTCAAACCTCTTCAACAGAACAGGGAGATCATTTGGTAGAAGACTATCAGCCTTTTCTTTAAGATACTTCCCGTTGGAAAGATAATGCGCTAAACATCTCACTACTTCACTTTCAATAAACTCAAAAGTAGAAATTGAATTTGCACCATTAAGTTCCATCATTATTTGTTCTAATATGTGAGAGAAGTACTCCTCATCAGCACAACAATCCTTTTGTGACGACACATTCAAATCATTACTCAACAGTGCAGAGAAAGTTTTGAGCTTCTGAATGGTCTCTGTTAATCCAATCTGGGACTTTAAGCGCTTGGCTAATGTCTGGACGGTATCCTTTTCAAGTTTGCAAGGTCCTGTTTCTGACGACAAAGAAGGCCGACCTATATCAAATCCGTAACATAAGCATCTATTGGCAGTTTGAACAGATGACTGGTGGATGTTCCTAGATTTTTGAAACATGGACTTCGAAGATTTCTCAGACATCAGAAGTGCACCAATGGCATAAAGAATGCCCTCTTTTACAAAAGAATTTGGAAAGGTCTCAGGGAGCTTTTGCGTGACAATATCAGCAATCCTCAGAGCTGAAATCAGCACATGGTGATCATCATACTGGGCAAGCACAATGGCTAGAAAGCTGTCAAGATGACAACATGTAAAAATTGTAAATTCCTACTTTCTGGCACTAGGTTAGTAACTTGGACTATGGAATCGTTATTACCTCGAAAGGTTGGCATTATTGAGTAACTCGAGAAGCACCTCTGCAGAACTAAAATAAACTAACTTGTTGATAACATAAAGACATCCATAGCAAACAGTCAAGTTTGCACCAGAATTAACCACCTGCTCCAAGGATGAAAGAAAAAGTTACACCACAGGAAGTCATATTCAGCAAGGTATATAATAATACTATGTCTAAATATAGTGCCCACCTGGATTAACACAGGAAGAATATCCACCCCAAATTGACATAAAAGCTCTGGTTGATCCATTAGAATCTTTTCCTTATCTGAAGCAAGCTCCTGAATATGTTCACCAACTCCAGGTAAAGGAGGCAGAAGCATATTTAATAATTTCAGAACTTCATGTATCTGTGGGAAGAAGATGTGCAAGAAAGCTTTAGTTCTTTTGTTTGATGTCTCCTAGACATCTCTAAATTCAACACAATATATAGACGGGAACCAAGTACCAACATAAAAAGAAAATGCAGATATCAAATCTCCATACTATTTGTGGTGTTCTTCGCTTGTTTTAGTTAAATATGGTGAAGAAAATTTCGCAGAGTATGCAGAGGATGCAAACAGAATCATTTACAGAGAGGAAACCGGAAATGCTTCATCAATCATCAGTAGTAGAGGCTTCTGTTAATCATTCAAAAAAGGTAGAAGCTTCACAGGAAACTGAGTATGACAGTGATTTTAAGCACTGCCACAAATATCGGCTATATTTTTATATAAAATGGCATTTTTTCAATATTATCATGATATTCTCGAAAATCATTAGAAAATGAAAATATTACGAGAACACCATTGGAAAATCGAAATAAAATAAGAAAATAGGAGAGGGATCTCGTCAATTATTGAATTTTTTTTATCAACAAACAGAAATAGAACTTGGTTGATCAAACTCAGGAAGTACTAGTAGCATAGTGCAATTCAAAAGGTGCCATCATCTAATCAGAAGATTCCTCCTCCAATTCAAATAGAGCTGCAACTAAATAAATCATGCCAAAGCTTGTGTAAAGGTTGATTTTGGCCCAAACCTACAATGTAGTCCTGAAAGTGAACTAGCCAAGGGCCAAGTCCATATATTGCGGCTACATAGCAATCAGGGACTACTCACTCTAGGATCTGGCTTGACTAGACTGATGATTGCACTAAATTTAGATCCACTAGATGAGTCCAAGGCGGTTTCTTGATTGGAAGAGATGAATTTACTTACATTAAAGACAACACCAAATTCTTGGGTCTTCCCCTCTCATTTGTTTCCAGAAACAAGTCATATAAAATGCTAGTTGGGGTCTTAGGGAAAAATTAATAAAAGGGCAAGAAAGTGGGAAAGAACTTCATAGAAAGGAAGAAAGCAAATTGGGTCCCTATTGGGCCTTGACAGTTGGACTGGATGCAGCCCTTGTGGATGCATTGAAGGTTTAACTCTTGAGACAGAGGTGGGTGCGTGAATCAAGTAAAATGAACTATGAAGTAAAGGCCTAAAATTTGTCATGCATTTGTGATGCCTTAAGGCAAAATAAATTCACACCTTGGTCTAAAGGACTAAGGAAATAAAAGGAATTTGTCAATACAAACCAAACGTTGGTCTAATAGAAGCACCATTGTCATATATATTGGAACACCAATTCCTTTCAAGTTTCAATACATCAAGTGGACCTTAACAGATTATAATGAACATAAATGTATGACCATATGCCACATGAATCGCCTAAATAGCTGAAAATAGCTTGCTTAATCATTGCCCTAATTTTTTTTTTCTTTTTCTTTTTTTTTTTAATATCTGTGGACCACAAATTCCAATTCTACAAATTAAATGCCAAAAAAAGGTTATTGGCTTCCAGTAAGTAGAGCGTACAGGGGTGCTGGACGTAATTAAATACCAAATTGGAGTGCATATCACCAAGATGAGAATGAGGCCTTTGATGCGATAGATCAGCACTAGTAAGAATATCCTTCAGTGTGCTGCTCATGTTCTGCTCAAAAAGAGTCCTGATCGCCACAAGAGAAACGGAAGCAAGTCTAGCAAGCATCTCAAACAACTCCTGAAGAATCAAATCAACAAAATCAGAGTCTCAAAAAGGGTTGAAGAGAATTACAAAACTTACAGGCATTTGGAAGATGCCATACCATGTATGTTGGTTGCCATACTGTCATCAGACTGTGTAAAGCTAGGAGATGATTTGAATGATGAATCACCCCATGCTTGCAAAGTTCATCCAGCATCTCAGAAGAACAACTAGAAGATGACACTATCCTTTTCAAGGTTAGAGCAACAGTTTCTACAAGCTGCAATTCATTAAGTGTAAAATGGAACAAAGAATGGTGAATGGTGAGTACAATCATTGGGATACTTTATGTGGAGATCCAATCAACCAAGTTAACAACAATAATTAACTATTCATATGATAGTAACAATAATATCAATAAAACAATGGCCATACACTGTGGTCCTCATATTGGAGAAGATTGCATAAAATGGGAATAGCCACCATGACATGTGCAGAACAATCAGAAGGAAGCTCCCTGCATATGTTTGCCACAGTGGAAACAGCAACTCTCTAACATAGAGGAACAACAAGTCAGTCTAGTACATGGTCTAGCCAAAAGCACACTATAACAGGTCTCTCAAGTTCACACTGCAGATAAATTTGCAAACGGTACTGCCACTTGCACTGAAATCATTTCGACTCCTACTAGATACAGACTCATTTGCGTAACGATGTAAGAGTATTAAGTTCAAATAACACCTGGGCACGGCAACAGAGCCACCCTGATGCAGCGTAGACCTCATGGCCACATGTGTAGGGCCCACTTAGATTTAGGACTTATTTAATTGTTATTACTTAATAGTTTTATTTGATGAGTTGTATTTAGGATTAGGTTTCCTATTTATTTGGTTTCCTATTTTAATTAGGTTTCTTAGGGCTTAAGTTGTGTTTTCCTATTTATATGGCATTGTACAAGTTTATTCTTAGAGTTGATTAATGAAATTGGGTTCTCCCATTGAGGTGCGTCCTCGTTTATTGTCTCTTCGGAGATTGATTGTGTCTTAGGACACGTGCTTCGGCACCCATTGTGCTTTTAGCACTTCCCACGCAAGTCCTAACCCTAGGGCCTGCATCAATTGGTATCAGAGCCCAACGATCCCTGATCATTGGAGTGTTACCACTATCCCCATCCCTGCTACCTTCCTCCCGTCAAACCCAAAAAAAAAATCCATTCCAGATTCGCTGCCGCCCTACTTCATCGAGTCCAACATCCAACCAGTACCGTCATCAACACCGTCCCGCTACCAAAAGCCTATCCAGCCCTAGCCACTGCCAAACACCCATCTCATCCCTGCTCCCTGTCTGCGCGCAACCCAGCCGATCCCTTAGACCACTTTGACCAGATCCCGCAACCCGGAACCCTGCTACCGGAAACCCACTTCACAACTTCGTCCGCTAAAACTCAGTCCGGACCACACCACCACATCGCCACCCCAGACGACCCGCTTCCTCACCAACGCAGAACCCTTCTGCATCACTTCGTCCAAAACCCTATACCCATCTCATCCCTACCTTTGTCCTTCATCTCCAACCCAGACTCCAATCGCATCCAAACAAACCCCACATCCATCGGAACACATCTCCCATTCCCCAACCAGCGACAAATCGCCCCAAACCAGAAAAAAAAAATCAGAAGAAGAAAACAGAGAAGAGCAGAAGGGACGACGAGGCGTACCGTTCACCAACGCCGTCTCTCGCTTTGGTCCACCCATCCTCACACGATCGTCGCACCATCAGCAGCTCCTCGCCTTCGCCACGCCACCTAGTCAGCACCGCAAGCCGTCGCTGCCTGACGCCGCAGCCATCATCTTCGTGTAATTGAGCAAGAAGAGAAAGGGAGGCCAAAACCCTTTTCTTTCTTTGGTGCATCGAACCCGAGGAGAGACCCACGTGCCTCCAGTTGGGTCTTCACACAAGTGGGCCTCAGTTGGGTTGAGTTCGACCCACGGGCCAGCAGCAGTACTTACAAAAAAAAAAAAAGGGGTCCGGCAGCCGTACGATTTCAAATCCGTCTTGCTAGAGTGATTGTGGAAGTCAGATATACACATCTGCCAAGATGGCATTGCAACTTGAAATAAATAGCAGGCTTATAGAAGTCAACAAAAGGGCTACAAGGATGACATATGCAATCAGATATGGGCAAAGATATTATGCAAATAAAGACTGCTTTGAGCAGTATATTACTTTGACACAAGGAAATTTGTCTGTCATGGAATATGCCGATGAATTTGAACGGCTACATTATTTATGTGAATTGGGAGATACACTTGATTTCAATCACTTTCTCAAAGGTTTGAGACCAAGTATATTGAAAAATGTGGAGAAGGCATGCAACGATATGTATGACGCATTTGGGAAGCAATTCGTGTGGAGCGGATGCTTAAAAGATCTCATCTAATGGAAGTTGCTCCTCAAGAAGAAAAGTCGCCACACGTCACAAACAGTGTTGCGAAACCGGTGCCAACGGATTTACAGATCGAGCTGCCAGAGTTCGACATCGACGATTCCATATCTACAGTTGGCCTTGAAATTTCTTCTATGAGTACTAATCATTCGGACGTGCACACACCAAGCGATGCAGAGCCAGTTGTTGCAATTTCCCACAATAATTCTCCCGTTGATTTTGAATTTGGGAATCAACAATGCCAACTGAGAGATGACCAGCGAATAGTCAGAGCTTATGATTTGATAGTGCATGATCTACAAGTAAGGCACATCAACACATATTTCAGCCATCAAAAGCAATTATGCATGAAGCTGTGCCAAGAAGTTATAGATCGACCGCCTAATTGGACATTTGTCAGATTGATCTTTGATCCAGGTGGACATTTTCCGAACTCGAGGTCGAGTTCTTTTTCAAGTGGGGGAGAATGATGCAGCGTAGACCTCATGGCCACATGTGTAGGGCCCACTTAGATTTAGGACTTATTTAATTGTTATTACTTAATAGTTTTATTTGATGAGTTATATTTAGGATTAGGTTTCCTATTTATTTGGTTTCCTATTTTAATTAGGTTTCTTAGGGCTTAAGTTGTGTTTTCCTATTTATATGGCATTGTACAAGTTTATTCTTAGAGTTGATTAATGAAATTGGGTTCTCCCATTGAGGTGCGTCCTCGTTTATTGTCTCTTCGGAGATTTGATTGTGTCTTAGGACACGTGCTTCGGCACCCATTGTGCTTTTAGCACTTCCCACAGCAAGTCCTAACCCTAGGACCTGCATCACACCCGCTATTAGATGATGGCCAGAGAAAACAGGTCTACTCGGTCTCAAACACGTGTACATTAAATGGGAGCACCGAAGAGTCTCTCTCTCTCTCTCTCTCTCTCTCTCTCTCTCTCTCTCTCTCTCTCTCTCTCTCCTATTATATATATAATAGCCGTCCATTTATTATTAAACGCATGTGAATTGTGGCGGAAAACATTAGAGACAAAAGGGTTTAGGCTAAGTCGATGCAAAACGGAATATATGGAATGCAAGTTTAGTCAAAGTAGGACACCTGGTAACATAGAAGTAAGTTTGGGCACACAAAAGATAGTAGAAAAAGAAAACTTTAGGTAACCTTGGATCTATGGTTGCAACAGGATGGAGGGACTGATACTGATGTAAGTCACAGGATTCAAGCCGGGTGGACCAAATGGAGGAGTGCTTCGGGGGTCTTGTGTGATCGGAAAGTCCCCCTCAAGGTTAAAGGAAAGTATTATAAGGTGGCGGTAACGGCCAGCGTTGTTATAATGGATCAGAGTGTTGGGCAGTAAAGCATAATCATGTCAAGAAGATGGAAGTTGCGGAGATGAGAATGCTAAGATGGATGTGCGGGATCACAAGGAGAGATAGGATTAGGAATGAGGAGATTAGGGGCATAGTAGGAATAGTACCGATTGGAGATAAATGAGAGAAAATCGACTGAGATGGTTCGGCCATGTTAGAAGGCGTCCAACAGAGGCACCTGTTAAAAGGTGTGAAAGCATGGAGTTTGCCAAGAGTAGGAGAGGGAGAGGGAGACCCAAGAGAAGTTGGAAAGAAACTATTAAACATGATCTTGCCTACATGGATCTAACGGAGGACATGGCCCTAAACAGATTTGATTGGCGTCGTCAAATCCATATAGCCGACCCCACCTAGTGGGAAAAGGCTTGGTTTGGTTTGGTTTGGTTATGTGTCCTAGCATGATCAAAATGCATTCCATCCATATTTTGGGCCAGAAACATACACGGATCCAACACAAATGCCACATAGTCGCATGCATAGGCCAAGAGAACACAAACTTGTTTGCTTGTAAAAAAAACCAGTAAAGAAAAAAATTCCATAGTAGTAAAAAGGAGGAAAAAAGATACAGAGGACATATAATATATGAAGACACCAAAATAAAAGAAAACTGCATCATTGACCCAAAATCCAAACTATTTCTATCAGCACCCTAGTCTGCTAATGAATCCAAAACTTCACTAGCGCCCTTTACACTGTGATTCAATTCTGACTTGATAAATTGATTGGATCTCACACAAATGAAGTTAATTTACCATAGACAGTTCAAACCATTAGCAAAGCTCATGGCATTAGACAAATCACTTTCCACCATTAAGCTATCCGAAAAATAAGTTTTTAAGTATTCCCATTGCAAGTATAAGGAGAAGCAACAGTCCTATTTTTCACTTTTCAACCTGTTTGGATGGGCAAACCAAACAGGGAAAGTAACTATGTCAGCCAGCATAACTTTTACAATTGCTTTACTTCAGATAGATGGGACTTACCACTGCAGATCGCAATAAAGTCTCTTTTTTTTCTTTTTACAGTTTTCAACCTCTTTCGTTCGCCCCACCTTCCCTTCTCCCCCATAACTTTTACAATTGCTTTACTTCAGATAGATGGGACTTACCACTGCAGATCGCAATAAAGTCTCTTTTTTTTCTTTTTACAGTTTTCAACCTCTTTCGTTCGCCCCACCCTTCCCTTATCCCAGTCTCTTGCAACCAGACATATCTGCCTTGAGTCATCCTTCCTCATCAAGCTCCATCCGGCCCTCTGCAAGGATTTCAAACAACAAACAGGTAGATATCTATCCTCTGGCTTCTTTTTTTCCTTGTATTTCGCTTTACTTTATCCATTTCCTTGTTAGGTCTGTTTCAACCTCTTTCGTTCTCCAACAACCCTTTCATTCTCCCAATCTCTTGCAACCGGAGCTCATAATTTGAAGTCATGCTTCCTCATCAAGCTCCATCCGGACTTCTGCGAGGATTTCTCACTAGAAACAGGAACACATCCATCCTCTGGTTCCTTTTTTCCCCCTCTAACTTTCTAGATTCCTTTGTTAGGTATGTCGATCTTTCGGTTTCCAACCGCTTTCATTACCCAAAATTTAGGAATTTGTTTCTAGTTTCCCTTTTTGAGTTGTCATTAGCTTTCTAATTTTTTTCATGAGTTATAATTAGGATAGTTTCTAATTTACTTAAATTTCCTAGTTTGATTAGGTGACTTAGCCCTTAAGTTTTCCTTCTTATTCGTATGAGCATTGTAGAGATTGGATCTCTAAGTTTAGTAAGTTAAATAATATTTTGTGGTGGAATTTGTTTTCCTTTGAGGTGCGCCCTCAAGTGAAATTTTCTGCGAAGACCTTTGTCATGCTTCAGCACTTTTCGATGCAAACCCTAACTCTATGGACCTGCATCACATCTATTCCTCTACAAGGAGACCTAGACAACATTGTTGATACCATTAAGAACCCACTACAAAAGCAAATGGCTGACGATGTTATCAGAGAATTGATGAAAATCGAGGATCTCATTGCACAAGGTGATGACCTTGTGGATGAGTGGCTGACCATGCACAAGGAGTTGGCCATAGCCTTCTTGTCGCATCCAAACAAGCGCAAGTGGATCATTCATGAGACTATTGTACAGGATCCATGGGGACCTGTATCCATGATTTCACCAAAATCAATTTGTGGATTGTCTAATATTGATAGACTTCAAAGATTGTCTTGTTGTGTCTTTCTCGCATTTGTCTCAGTCATAACTTGTGTGTTTCGGAGGACGAAACTTAATATGAATTTATATTGAAAGACTTGGAAAATTCACTGTAGGTGTTTATATTCCCAATTATGTTTCAGAGGACGAAACTTAATACGAATTTATGGCATGTGTGTTATGTTGGAATTTGAGATGACTTGAGAAGTCTTTTGATGAATTGAAGAAGTTAGCATCTCAAGTATTGATTTGAGTTGGAATTCTTGTCAACACATTGTCACAAACGTGATGTTAATAGATTGGTATTGATAGAGCTTAAAAGAAGAAATCAGAATTGGAAACAGAATTGAAACAGCCAGGAATTAAGAATTCCTGAAGCAGAGCACGCGGTCGACCGGGCTCTTCATGCGGTCGACCGAGCAAGAAGAAACCTGCAGAAAACAGAAAAAGGCACCTCTCAGTTATTTTTGTGACACAGTGTGTCTTCGGTCGACCGAGCCCTCAGGATGTCGACCGAGCTCGAAATTGTCTGTTTTCCAGTCAGTGTCTTCGGTCGACCGGGCAAACCAGGATGTCGACCGAGCACGGAAACCAGAGTTGCGCAGAATTAGAAGTTTTGCACGAAAATTCAGCACAGTTATCTATTTCGTTTGGGAATCTTTCTAAACGAATTGTAGCCCGTTTTGAATACAATTAAGGGTTATTAAAACCTATATAAAGGCATGCTTGGGTCGTTCATAAACACCAAGAAGAGACACCAGAGAGAGAAGAAGAGAAGAGAAAAGAGAGAGAGTTCTTGAGAGAAAGCTGGTGCTGTTGCTGTGTTGCTGTGTTGCTGCATTATCAGACGTTTTCTACAACAATTGTGGACGAGGTTATGCTCTAGAAGATGGTGATTCGTCCATGAGTTAAGTGTCTCTCTGTCTATGCTTTAATTTCAATTTGTAAGGGATTGAGAGAGAGAGAATTGTAGAGGGGAAGGGCTGTAGACAGAGTTGATCTTATATTCTGTTTTTACATCAAGTTGGTGCTTGGTGTTTGGGGTTTGGTGATCCTATCTGTGGGTGCAGATAAATTGTAAAGGGAGTCGGTGCTTCCTAGATAGTTGGTGCTATCTGAAACTCAAGGGAGTAGGTGCTTCCTAGATAGTTGGTGCTATCTGAAACTAAGGGTTGGTGCTCTTTGTCGTTGGTGCGACTAAATAAGATTCAGATCTGTCCCGGATTGGTGTTCGGACAGTCTTTGAACCGTGGACGTAGCCTTTCGGTGAACCACGTTAAATCTGGTGTCATTGTGTGATTTGACTTGTTTTGTTGTTGAATTAGACCTGTTTTTAGAAATCACTGATTCACCCCCCCTCTCAGTGATCGCGGTATCCAACAATTGGTATCAGAGCGAGGTTCCCTTGATCAGTTTAATACGCTAAGGGTGATCTCTTGTCAAATCACATGGCAGTCAATACAGGGAATATGAAAGCACCTCTGTTTGATGGTTCTAATTACTCCTTTTGGAAGATTAGGATGCAAGCCTTCATCAAATCTCTTGGCTATGATGTTTGGGAGGCTGTCAGAGCCGGTTACAATGCTGCCACCGTACCCAATGATACAGCATCGAAGAAGTTGGCAGACAACGACTCCAAGGCGCAGAATGCACTCTTTAGTGGCCTTGTGGACAGCGAGCTTGTCAAAGTAATTGCATGCAAAACAGCCAAGGAAATTTGGGACAAGTTGCAAAGCATACATGAAGGTGAATCCTCTAAGATTGCACCTCCTAAAAGGAAAGAGTTTGTGAAGCAAGTCACTGCACCCTCTAACTCCATGAAGCCCACTCAACCTAGAAAGGAGTCCATTCCTGTTAGAAAGGTAATGAAGACTAACCAGCCACAAAGAAAAGTGCAGAAAGTTCCAAAGAATCTCTCATTGTGCAAACGGCATTCAATGCACAAAAGAAGACAGCACCATGGGTCCTTGATAGTGGTTGTTCAAGCCATATGACTGGTGATAAAGAGAAATTCATCAAATTACAACACTATGAAGGCGGTTCAGTGAAGTTTGGCAACAATGATGGTGCCAAAATCTGCGGAAAAGGTGTTATTCAGCTTATGGCAAACAAGATCAGATCTGAAGAAGTCTTATATGTGTCTGGATTGAGACACAACCTGCTTAGTGTGAGCCAGATCTGTGACAAGGGTCATGAAGTTATCTTCACAAAGAATGGGTTTGCCATCAAGAAGAGTAGCAACGGGAAAACAGTGGCAACTGGATCAAGAACTGCTGGAAATCTCTATACATTGTCAGATGGAGCTGAAAAGACCTGCTTGATGAGTCGGACAGAGGAAAGTTGGTTGTGGCACAAACGCCTTGGGCATCTAAGCTTTGACAACATGTCAAAGATTTGCAATTCAAAGGCTGTGAGAGGCATGTCTAAAGTTGAAAAGCCTTCCAATCCCATTTGCGACTCTTGCCAAAAGGGAAAGCAAACGAGGGTTATGTTCAAGTCAAAGGAGCATCATTCCAAGAAACCTCTTGAGCTAGTGCACACTGATCTCTGTGGACCGATGCGAACTCAAAGCACCAATGGAGATAAGTATTTCATGTTATGCATTGATGATTATACTCGTATGACATGGGTATTGTTTCTTAAGCATAAGCATCAAGCACTTGATCGTTTTAAAGTGTTTAAAGCACAGGTTGAAAATCAATTGGAAAAACGTATCAAGATCTTAAGGTCTGATCGTGGAGGCGAGTTCACATCTGAAGAGTTCACTAAATATTGTGAACATCATGGCATTCAAAGACAGTACTCAGCCGCTAGAACTCCACAGCAAAATGGAGTTGTGGAACGGAAGAATCGCACCGTACAAGAGATGGCTCGTACGATGCTAAGTGAAAGCAAGATGGCTGACAAGTATTGGAAAGAGGCAATTCATACGGCTGTATACATTCAAAATCGATGCTTGATCAGGCCACATGAAGTCAAAACTCCCTATGAGCTATGGTTTGGAAGAAAAGCAACCGTCAAGCACTTCAGAGTCTTCGGCAGCAAGTGTTACATCAAGCGGCTCGAACAAAATCCGGGCAAATTTGAAGAAAGAGCTGACGAAGGTATATTTCTGGGTTACTCCTCTACTAGCAAGGCATATAGGTGTCTTAACAAAAGAACCAGAAAAATCATAGAAAGTGCTGATGTAAGAATTGATGAAAACCATGAATCCAAGAATGGAACTCATTATGACAGTCCCGTTTATGAGGACTCGAGTGAGATTGATGATGAGATGGCTGAATCTAATGATTCTGAGAAATCAAAGGATGACTCAGAAGATACTTCACCTAAGAAGCACAGCACTTGGGTAGAGCAACACCCTAAGGATCAAATCATTGGAGATCCTAAGGCAGGCGTTCAAACTAGACAAAGTGTAGTTAGTAATTACTCACTTATGTCCACCATTGAACCCAAGACTGTGGCTGAAGCCAGTCTCGATGATAGTTGGTTAAAAGCTATGCATGAGGAGTTGGAGCAAATTGAGAAGAACTCCACATGGGAACTTGTTCCTAGACCTACTGATAAGAATGTTATTGGTACTAAATGGGTCTTTCGGAATAAGCTGAATGAAGATGGTCAAGTCATTAGAAACAAAGCAAGGTTGGTTTGTAAAGGCTATGCTCAAGTTGAAGGCATAGATTTTGAAGAGACCTTTGCACCGGTGGCTCGTCTGGAAGCTATTCGTATGTTCCTTGCATTGGCAGCATACAAAACCTTCAAGGTATTTCAGATGGACGTAAAGTCAGCTTTCTTGAATGGTTTACTTGAAGAAGAAGTCTACATTGAGCAACCTGATGGTTTTCTCATCAGCAAAAATTCAGATCTAGTGTGCAAATTGAAAAATGCTCTTTATGGACTGAAACAAGCGCCAAGGGCATGGTATGCAAGGCTGGATCTCTATCTCCGCAAGATCGGTTTTGGAAAAGGACTTGTTGATAGCAATCTATATGTCAAAACTGAGTTAAGCAAACAGCTGGTTGTCATTGTTTATGTTGATGACATAATCTTTGGTGGCAATGATGAGGAGATGTGCAGGAATTTTGCAGAAGAGATGAAGAAAGAATTTGAGATGTCGATGCTTGGAGAACTTAAGTTCTTTCTTGGTTTACAAGTTCAGCAGTTGAAACATGGCATCTTCATATCACAATTGAAGTACATTAAGGAAATGCTGAAACGGTTCAATATGGAAGACAGCAAGCCAGTGAGCACACCAATGACAACGAACACGAAGCTTAGCAAAGATGATAAGGCCTCGTCCGTTGATCATACCACCTATCGCTCTATGATAGGAAGCTTGCTCTACTTGACTGCTACAAGACCAGATCTTCTACAAGCAGACCTTTCAGATATCGAAAGATTCTTTTCACTGCTGTAAGGTGCGTTTCAGTTGGTGCGGCTTGAACAAAGCATGTAGCAATTCGTTATCATTTTCTTAAAGATAAAGTTGCTGATGGAGAGGTCAAGTTGGAATATGTTCCAACAACTGAGCAAGTGGCTGATATTTTCACGAAACCTCTGCCAAAGGAAGTCTTCGAGTATCTCCGGAAAAAGTTAGGAGTTACTCACTCTCCTAAACCGTAGGAGTTGTGCTTGAAAGGGGGAGCAATGCATTCATTGAATATCCTATTCGCTCCTCGGTTTGGTCCCTTTGGATTTGTTGTCAAAGGGGGAGAGATGTTATGCTACGATAGCAAGGAGAGATGTTATGCTATGATAGCAAGGAGAGATGTTATGCTATGAAAGCTAGGGGGAGAATGTTGACAGTGCATGGTTGATATTTCCGAATTTCAGAATTGGTTCCAAGTGAGTATTGAAAAGAACTTGGAAGAGCTGCAAGCTGGAGTTGAAAGTGTTGAAGTTCCAATAGTGTTGCCAACAATTCCAAAGGGGGAGATTGTTGGAATTTGAGATGACTTGAGAAGTCTTTTGATGAATTGAAGAAGTTAGCATCTCAAGTATTGATTTGAGTTGGAATTCTTGTCAACACATTGTCACAAACGTGATGTTAATAGATTGGTGTTGATAGAGCTTAAAAGAAGAAATCAGAATTGGAAACAGAATTGAAACAGCCAGGAATTCAGAATTCCTGAAGCAGAGCACGCGGTCGACCGGGCTCTTCATGCGGTCGACCGAGCAAGAAGAAACCTGCAGAAAACAGAAAAAGGCACCTCTCAGTTATTTTTGTGACACAGTGTGTCTTCGGTCGACCGAGCCCTCAGGATGTCGACCGAGCTCGAAATTGTCTGTTTTCCAGTCAGTGTCTTCGGTCGACCGGGCAAACCAGGATGTCGACCGAGCACGGAAACCAGAGTTGCGCAGAATTAGAAGTTTTGCACGAAAATTCAGCACAGTTATCTATTTCGTTTGGGAATCTTTCTAAACGAATTGTAGCCCGTTTTGAATACAATTAAGGGTTATTAAAACCTATATAAAGGCATGCTTGGGTCGTTCATAAACACCAAGAAGAGACACCAGAGAGAGAAGAAGAGAAGAGAAAAGAGAGAGAGTTCTTGAGAGAAAGCTGGTGCTGTTGCTGTGTTGCTGTGTTGCTGCATTATCAGACGTTTTCTACAACAATTGTGGACGAGGTTATGCTCTAGAAGATGGTGATTCGTCCATGAGTTAAGTGTCTCTCTGTCTATGCTTTAATTTCAATTTGTAAGGGATTGAGAGAGAGAGAATTGTAGAGGGGAAGGGCTGTAGACAGAGTTGATCTTATATTCTGTTTTTACATCAAGTTGGTGCTTGGTGTTTGGGGTTTGGTGATCCTATCTGTGGGTGCAGATAAATTGTAAAGGGAGTCGGTGCTTCCTAGATAGTTGGTGCTATCTGAAACTCAAGGGAGTAGGTGCTTCCTAGATAGTTGGTGCTATCTGAAACTAAGGGTTGGTGCTCTTTGTCGTTGGTGCGACTAAATAAGATTCAGATCTGTCCCGGATTGGTGTTCGGACAGTCTTTGAACCGTGGACGTAGCCTTTCGGTGAACCACGTTAAATCTGGTGTCATTGTGTGATTTGACTTGTTTTGTTGTTGAATTAGACCTGTTTTTAGAAATCACTGATTCACCCCCCCTCTCAGTGATCGCGGTATCCAACATGTTATCGTTCTAGCTTAGGTTATATTTAGGGTTTAACTATAATGTGATTCTATTTTGTTTTCAATTGTTGTTGATTGCAAGCATCATTCATTGAAGATTATGAATAACTAACCTGTGATGGATACATGGAAAGTAATGGCTAGATATCATTGTTATGAAGTATACAAGGGCTGTCGACCCAGTATCTACAATTTGTGGAATGAATTCAAAGAGCGGGTTAATGGGTATCCAAATGCCCTTTATGAGGGGTTCACGAATCCCCATGATGCAATGGACGGTTTGAGTAGCTATCAACTAGAAGTGGGTATAAGGACTCAGCCGACAAGAGCCGTCGAGAAAACTGTTGTTCAAACCCAGGATGTGGCGGTTGATCATGCTGACACCCGCATCCGGCTTCTTGTGGGTCTTCTTGTAGCTATTTTCATTATGTGGGCTGAAACCATTTATTTAGTATAGCATGTTTGTAGCAGATTTATCATGAAAACTTGCAGATTGGTTCATAATGCTATGAGTATAGATAGCTGTTGTGTTAAGAAATATTTAGCATTACTTGTAGTTCTTATTGTTAAATATATCTCTAGACTGGTTCACTCTGGGAGTGTGGTACTATTTATGGTGGATTGAATGGAATCATCTAAAGTGTTTATACCATGCAAATGGTGGGCAGTGAACTCTGTAGATGTGAATGTACTATGAGATCTAACTTTGAAAATTCTTGTTTCAATTTTTCTTTTCAGTTTTCAGTGGTAGACTAAGCACATGTTTTAGGGTAGTGGGTAGCCTTAAAGGCTTAAACGAAAACTCAGTTAAAATGGTGTGAGATGGCTCCCTTCTTTTCATAAATGCTTCCTCAATTCAATCAAATATTCAGATTTGTGGAATGTTTCTAACCTTCATGCACACTAAATGGATTATCCTCTTAATTTTAAAGTATTTGTTTGTTTGTGCATGGATTTTACTTTACTTCTGACAAGTTACAAACGTTTCAAAGTAAAGTTCATTACACTTTACAACAACCATCCAAATTCCAAGCACGCTAATTAGCAACTCATCTACTTTTACTTTTTTGTAACTTTCTTTTATCTTTGTCCCCGATATGACATCTCACTCCTCTTCATTCCTCACAAACAGGCCCTAATGGGCAAAGTCACCACTGCATTTGAATACATACCCCTACTATCACACTAGAAAATACACCCCTAATTAAACATCCTATGCAAGGTTGTGCACTTGGGGAGCTGTTTAAATGTGGGGAAAAGGGTACGAAGAAAGCATTTGCCGAGGGGAATACACTTTGCCTGCTTGGTTATCTGTGGAGAGAAGTGGAGACCACAAGGTGGAGTTTTTTCCACTAGAAAGGGAAAATTTTAAAATAAAAAAATAAAAATAAAACCTTTTAACAACAGTGGTGGAAGCAGAATTTGCTGACTTCTAGTTCTAACCACTGAATACTTTCTCCAGCCCCCGAGCTTTGTTCCATAAACACCATGCAGAGAAGTGATGAATGATGAATGGGGTTTCCACTACAAGTTTCCTCTGCATTAACTAGTAGAAATCCCCAACTTTTTGAATTTCAAGTTTCTACACTACCAACATAACCCTTAGCAAACATCTACATTAATGTATCTATGAATGTTGCAAAAAAAATCAAGAACTGAGTAACAATCAAATTCAAGCTAAATTCACAAATACAACCATCATCCATTAAAATTGAGAAAAGGGGCAGCGATATTCTCACCTGAGCACAAGTGGAGAAGGAATCAATACAACTCAAAACCGCTAAAATCACCCCAGCATTCAAGCACACAACAGGAAGATCTCTGGAAATATTCCTCAAAGCTTGCAAACACTGCATGAGAATCAACCAATTCCACAAGAATTACATAAAACAATCAAAACCCATCAAGAACAACAAGAGTGAAAATTTTCTACACTAGACCTGCTCTGCCACATCCAAGTTCTCGATGACCGTCAACCTTGCACAGAGCACCGGCACGGCATCGTACCGGACAAGATAATCGGCCGTTTGGGGTGATCTGTCGCACAGATAGGTGATCGCCCGAATTGCCTGAAGCATTACATTCTGATCTCCATCCTCATTAGCGATGGCGAGGAGGGAGGGGACCAAGGAATCGAAGGAGAATCCGGCAAGTAGGTCCACGGTGGAGGACAACAAGAGGACGTCCAAGAACTCGGCAAGGGCGGAGAGCTGGCTGCACGGCCCCGCTCCGGCGTCGAGGCCGGAGAGAATCCTTTCAAACCTGGAGTCGCTCTCATCACTGGCGTCGAGATCGGAGAGAATACTTTCGCTCTCGCCTGAGATCCGGGGGTGGTGGGCGCCGCGGGGAGAGGTGAGGGCGGCGTGCGGGCTGGAGGGCCCGGCGCCGTCGTCGAGGTCGGAGAGAGTCCTCTCCAACCTGGAGTGGTTCTTGCCGGAGATGCGGGAGAGGATGTCCCTGAAACACCTGCCCGCCGGTAGCGGTCGTTTTGGTCGAACGCCGAGCTGCCGGATCCGGTTAAGTCCATGTCGCAGTCGGTGGCGGAGGAGTTGGAGGGTCCGGGCTCGGTGTGGAGGCTCTCTTGTCGCCGGCGGAGACAACTCTCCGAGCTCAGACGACTTGCTTCCGTCAATTTCCATGCTATCTGACCTCCCGATTAGAGGCCATCATCTATTTGCAGCAAAGGAGATGAGAGATTTGGAAGTTTGCACAAGGCGGTGTCGGTGTAGAGAGTGAGAGAGATAGAAAGGTCTAGAAAGAGAAGAACAGACCTATTTCTATTTGGAATGTAATGCGATGGCTGTTGACAAAAGTCTTGTGAAATCAGAAGTCTGTTAGAGGAAGGTCCCACATATATTCTATTTTTACACTTTGAATTTTTTTTTTTTTTCAATCTCCCCACCAGTTCTTGGAAGGACTCACTATATTTTCCTCTTTTAAGATACCTCTACTAGCCCTGAATAGAAGTATTGAGAAATAACAAGAACAAAAATGGAATATCTTTGGAGGATGTTTCGCAATAGATTTTTTTTTATTTTTTTATATACCCTGTATGGGTTTTAGGATTTATAAATAAGCCGCACGTGGATACCATGCATGTTTTAAAATTAGTAGATTTAGAGCCGCCATAAGTTTTTAAAGTAAAATTATATTTTTGCCCATCTCTTTATCGATATATGCATAATTTCAAAAGCTTTGATTTATTTTTCTTTAAATCTTGTAATATTAACAATTATTATAGTACATTAAGTGGGAAAGAGTAAGTTTGCATAAATCCGTTTTTATCAATGCTTGGCCCGCTTCATTAAATCTAAATCAATCACAATGACCATCAACATTTGTACTTATAATTGACTCAATCCATGCACATGGGATAATTTGAAAGACATTATTAAGACTTCGGATAAAATAATAGTATTTTTATAGACAATGACATACTTATATTTGTTTAATGAATTTAAGTATAAAGTTTTCATTTTTATAAAAACTCAACACAAGTTTTTCGGCGATTACCTTTTCTAGTTATGACTAGTGATTTTGGGGACATAAATGTAGTAAATAAAAAATGTAGTGGGTATATGCAAATATTAAAACAACAATGGCCTATTTACAAATTCTATAAACCCTAGGGTTATATACAAAAAACTCCTTTTTGTTGTTGGAGTTACGTGATAGATTCACACACGCTATTCCGGCATCCTCTTAGTATATGCTCTTATCTTGTAGAACTTGAAGTCTATTGGAGTTGGGGTTTCGAAGATTAGGGCCTATTTATTTACAAGCATTTCTGACAGGAATTCAGGCTGTCCGTGGATTCAAGAATTCATATAAGAAATTCAATAATTTTTTAATGTGATTTCTGGTATTTAAGGAAGCTAGAATTCTCAAATGCCAAAAGGTGGAATTCCAAAATGCTAGCCCCTCCAAGAGCATTTCATAGTTTTGGAACATTGAGAAGTTTGGGTAGAACTCTGGCACCCAACTATGAACCCTCCTACCAACAATAAAGTGTGCCTCATATTCACAATTATAAAAATTGGACCCATGCAATTCCTATCAAGATGTGTCCATGTTCAAAATTTTAAAATTAGGTCTCACACTTTCGTTTCTAAAAAATGGGCCCATGCACCATACACATGAGGTGGGTCCATATTATAATTCTTACAGTTGGGTCCCAAGTTCACAACCACAAAAGGTGGGTCCCATATACTACAATGCATAAAATGTGCAATCCCAGTCTAAAATTTATGTAGCAATAAAACAGGAGTTTTATGAAATCAGAAATTTAAAAATTCTCAAGCAAGAATTCAAATGAAAATGAAACGTAGAATTCAGAAATGACAGAATTCCAGCATTTGGAATTCCCAACAACCTCCATACATGAATTCTAATAAAGAAACAGGCCCTTATTGGTCACAAGCACAAGGATTTGAGCCATTTCGAAAGACAACAAAATAAAATGGGTCAAATAAAACATTAACATATTAAAAAAAAAACACATCTATTTAAAAAAAATTCAAAAAGTTTCTTACTCATTTCACTAAAATAGAAAAGGCCCATCTTCTTTAAAAAAAAAAATTACATTCTCATTTCATTGTACAAAAGGTTATCACTTATTTAGTTGACCTATCTTGTCTCTTAATTTGAGTGCTCACCTCAGTACCTCACTCCACTTTAGCAGTGAAGTAACCAAATAGACCAAATTATTATTTTGTCCCTAACCCAAACCTTTCGGTTGGTCCCATGCCCATGGGCATCAGTGTCATTTCACACTTCACGCATGCCCCAACTCCCGCTCGCGAATGCTTTGAAAATTATGGGAGAGTAGGCGGAGGCCCATCCATCTCTCATGTGACAAACCCTCACTCTCTCTCTTCGATCGATTGATTCAGATCTGAGAAGAAATGAAGGAAGGATTGAAGATGGAAGAAGAAGAAGAAGGAGTTGTTCTTCCACTTTCCCTCATTGAACTTGGAAATGAAAGCCCTCTCAATCTCGACCATGTAAATGGCATCTCCTTCTCTCCCCTCACGGACACACTCACCAGATCTGCCTCTCGACTCCCTCCTCAATCAGGTATCACCATCTTCTCCCTCTTCTTCTTCTTCTCTATCGATCGATCGATCGATTTTCT
Organism: Litsea cubeba; assembly: GCA_012931725.1. Lineage (NCBI taxonomy): Eukaryota > Viridiplantae > Streptophyta > Magnoliopsida > Laurales > Lauraceae > Litsea > Litsea cubeba. Next base: position 76,570,028 of record CM022950.1, on the reverse strand, counting down.
GTTGATTTCTCTTTTCGTGCGGCGTTTGCCCTAATTCTCGGCATTTCCGTTAAATTACAATAAGTTTAGAGAAACCCAAATTCTAAATTTTGATATTGAGAAAGATTTGAGGTAGTTGGTTCTGGGAAACCCTACCCACAAACTGAGATTTATGGAGAATGCAGTGATTTTGAATTTTGTGGGGTTAATTCTTGCCCTTTTTTTTGTGATATTCGACTTCTGAGGATCTTGCAAAAGAATTTTTTTTTTCTTCAAGTTTTTACTATTATTGTCAAGATGGGTGATTAGAATGCAAATCAATGTTCTGTAGAAATTGGACCAGAATTTATAATTGTTAATGACCAGTAACACCAAAAGCTCGAGCTGTCAGTGAATGGCATTGCAATTTATATCAACAGGTTCTGCTATGAACTGCGTACTGATTGGTTTGTGCAAAAGTTGATTTATCCAGAACAGTAATGGAATGGATGTTGCCCAAATTTGGTCACCCATCATGATTGCAGGTGTTCTCCTTGTTGAGTTTTTCAATTGCCTGTTAGTTACTAGAGTTTCCAGGAAATTGACAATTTCCTTTAGTTGGGAAAGGCCTTATATATTGAGTAGGAAAATCTTCAATTCCACCAGACTAGGACATCTTCAGCTACTGTGAATTGACGTTAAAGCGGATCATATTCTGCTGTGTGACTGTGTCTTCACAAGTTTGCTTTGCTGATAGCTTCAACCTAGTTGGAAGCTAAAATTTGTTTGAATACATATTATTTTTACCTATGAAATTGTAACTTGAGATACCAATATCCCCTGTTGTGCAATGTGCCTTTCACTACATGCTTTGAACACATGCCCATGTATTCATTTCCTAAATATTTCCTTTATGTTATCCAGCATACTTACCAGTCATATCCATCTTACAACCAAAATGACAGTATACAATATACCTAAAGCCCATCCTAAGGTGAACGCCAAAAAACAAGCCCTTTCAGGTATTTTGTGCAAGAATATAAGGTTCTCCCCTCCACTCCCATAAAACACACAAAAAGATTGCTATTGCTTACTTGTGATCTCACCATGGTTTTAATTCCTATGGATTTACGAGGTCATGTTTCGGCTTATTGCAGGCTAATTACTGTTTAGACTGCAGATAATTGCATTTTATTGGATCTAATGGTGTTCAGACTTCAACTATAAAATAGTGTTACAATACTTTAGTCTACTTCAATCAGATAAGTGGAATGATCATGATCAAAATATGTTGGTCGAGGATAATGTGTTGAATTGAACAATAATATGCTTTTTTAAGTTTCAGAGGCTTCAATGGATGCAAAGATGCAGACATGCTATTGTTCCTCACCTAGAGACCCCGGAAACAAGGAGAACCATCATACAGAGCCAGGGAATAATCTAGACAAGCCTGTTGTTACTGAAGAGCCTCTACAGACAAGAAAGAGGAAAAAAGATAGAGGATGCAACTTGAGGAAAAGCTTAGCATGGAATAAGGCTTTTTTTACTGAGGAAGGTACAGTAAATGCCTATCTTTCTACAATGGTATTTCAATGAAAAAATTTAAAGAAGTAAGCCGTTGCAGTGGATCTGACTGTTTTTCCCATTTTCTGACTACTATCAGGTGTTCTGGATCCTCTAGAGCTTTCCTTTTTGAGTGGTTCTGTCAGCAAGTCTAGCAAGGGCTTCATGTCTCAAATTAATGAAGGAGAACCAGCACCATCACCAGGTTCTTATAGACGTGGTGATAGGTCTGTTTTGCAAGCATTTGAAGACAATCTTTTCAAAGAAATGCCAGCAAGGTTTCAAAATGAAAACCAAAAGCTTAATGGTCTTTTTTCGAAGTTGGAATCTTCAATGCAGGAAGATCCTCCATTACCCCCGGTTAGTTTAAACTTTTAACAATAATTTGTAGTGGTTTGAAGGAGAATTTTCAGGGATGAGCAGACTGCCTCAATGCTCGGAACAGCTTGACCTATCGATTTCACCTTACCCTGATGATCAATGTCAGTCTTTCACACTCATTAACACCTCACCCTTGCCCTGCCCTGCCCCATGAATTAGCACTTACCAAATTTTATCCTCATTGGAGTCATGCAGTCTGTTTAATTAATCATGCAAGTTTTGGCAACCAATCCTATTTTATATAATGGCTAGGACTTGTACAAGTTTGAATTCCTCAAAGCAGCACCTCCCTTGATTGGAGGGTTACCATTTTTTGCACATAGGTAGTTCATAGGGAGACTTTTTTCATCTACAACCCTCCTCAATGATTGCCATGCTTCCTGGAGGGCTCCATAGATAGGGCTGTCAACAGGTCAGATTTGTGCCAAACCTACCTAGGCCTGAGTTTTGGATTGATAATTATTGAAGGATCCAAATCTAACGCTAACACTAGATCCTAGGTCCAAGCCCGCCTATGAGAAATATCAGAGGCACAAGTGCATTGAAGGCCCTTTGTCCTCAAAAAGAGCTCGTTTATGCCATTCAAATACACAATTAATCAGAACATTTTATATATTTTGTTATTATGCTGCATAGGGTACAAGCCCATTGGACCCTAGTTAGCTATAATTAGGGTCCAACGGGCTTGGAGCCCAGGTGCAAGTCCGGCTCAATAAGGGATCCGGACCCTAAATTTTGATCAATGCCTTGCTTATTCTACCTGTTGGACTGTCCAAATCCTTGACTATCAAACTTGGGCTTGCACTGATCTAAGAGAGACCTCGGTCCATTGACCATCCTACTGTAGGTCAGGCCATTGCAAGCTTAGCAATGGTCTGACTATTCCTGAAAATGCATTGAGGATTGATTGGATGGGATGCTGGAAGGCTGAGTTACCTCAAGAACTCTGATTGGTGAATTGCATTGGAGTCCACTCTTCTTCTTTGCTATGTGATGTGCTTCTACTTGTGCTGGTCCCGGGGTTGGAGAAGGGTCAATGGAGGAGGGTTTGAACTTGCAGTCAGCTATTAAAACTCGACAAACCAAATTCAAATATACTTCGAGGAAAGTAGCACTCAGCCAACCCCAGCTAGAGTGGGTTATTCCCAGTTATGATGACACTTGTGCCCACCCGACTGATAATAGAAGAGATAATGTCATGCTGGCCCACTGAAATTTGCCAGTTTTAGAGATCATTTAGGCACGTCAGACTTTCAGCTTCTTATGGTCTCATTCCTCTTCCTTTTTTCTCAACTGTTTGATGAGAAAATGTCAGGAACTTGTTGATATTCATTCTTTGAAATTCACCTCAGCCTTTTGTTTCTCTTTGCTGAACGCAACATATTGATGCTTCTCACACTTGTGCAACTTGTGAATGTAAACCTACGCAGTCCTCAAGAAAGGCTCAGTCAACCAAAGGCAGCAACAGAAGTATGCCTCAAGGTGGAGGTTGTCCGAGACCAACAACTTCTCATTCATATCCTTTTCATTAGAATTACAGTTATGTCATATGTGCATATTATTTTATTGTGAGATGTTAGCGATGTCCATTTGTGTAAATGTTTAACTTCCATTATCAATATCATCACTGAGGCTTTATTTATCTCTCTTAGGGGGTGAAATCTTTAACTTTGAGATGTCCTTTTAAAGTGTTCTGAGAAATTTGTGATGAATGAATCTTAACTCATTTGTAAGCAAAAGAAATTAAGTAATACAACTGCAACAAATGGAATATCAAAGATACCAAAACCCCTGGCTACCAAAGTAGATTCTTCTCATCTTTCCGTTGCTTCCAAGTGTGTTGTTCAACTTGGAAAGCGCTCAAAGTGTACTCAAAATGCTCCACCAGGTTGTCTTTCTGAACTCACCGTCATTTCTTAACTATTTTAATCAGACCATGTTTCTCATTGAATCAACTTATTATCTTCATTGTCATGCAATTAATTCGTTGTTATTATTTACAGTTATTCCTGTGAAGAATGCCAGCTCGAAAGGTCCCTCATCATGTCCAAGAAAAGACCTTAGCTGCACTGTCCCTGCTAAATCTTATGTACCCTGTCCTGGAAAACATAAGGTCGGTTTATATATAATCTGTTGCAGATGATTTTTGCAAAATGGTACCTATTCAACTTGATTAACTTGGTTATTATCCTCCATCAAGTTTATTTTCATTATTAAAGGATGTGTGGTCTGAGAGAGAGAGAGAGAGAGAGAGAGAGAGAGAGAGAGAGAGAGAGAGAGAGAGAGAGAGAGAGAGAGAGAGAGAGAGAGAGAGAGAGAGAGAGAGAGAGAGATGGCTTTCCTGCCTTCCCCCATGAATAAAATGCATTTAGCTGGAGAGAGAGAGAGAGATGGCTTTCCTGCCATCCCCCATGAATAAAATGCATTTAGCTGGGACCCACGGGGGCAATGGTTGTATTTTTGAAATAGTCACTCTGTAGCCTATGAAATTCAATTGAAATATTTAATAATTTATATCTGACAAAGACACGACCTAGACAATTTTCCGTGTTTGACTAGAATTTTGCCACAAATGAACAGGCCAATCTGCCCTCCGAAACACATTTATCAGTTAACCAGCAGACTCCACAGGTTGTCACAACTATAGATACTTCCAATTTGAAGGTGATTCCGGAACGGTTGCATCAGGTTGACATGCATGCATCAACTAGTCACATTGATTCTAAAGAAGATACAGTTAGACTTCCACAACATGTTCAAACCATTAATGGAAATGTTCCATCTGCACAATATCATTCCAAACCATCAGGCTTGCGGATGCCTTCACCCTCATTAGGATACTTTTGCCAGGTATAATAACTCAACTAATAATGGCTGACACTTGTTTCAGATGCTTGATTCCCATGAGCCATATTTACTCTTTGGATTGTTGAAATAGAGGTGCAATTCAATAGTTTTTACTATTTCTGTATATTTGAATTTTTGCAGGGCAAAGTTTCTGCTTCACGCAGCTTCCTGTCTGACAAAACTAAACCTTGTAATCATTCCGAAATAAAAAATCCTACTGCAAGAAAACCTTGTGAATTTAACCACATTGGTGAGCTTAAGCCTCTATCAATTCCATACAGCAGGCCACCAAAAATGTCCATCAATGCTCCAACAATTGGAGTCACTGGAGCTGTAACAGCTATCAGCCAAGTTTCTTCCAGATTGAAGTATCCGGTTTCTTCTATGGTAACTGCAAAACCAAACTCGGAACTGAACGCACTGAGGAAGGATGGACCGGAGGATTCATCTGAATCTTGGAGCCAGAAGTCACACAACTACCACTTTGGATACAATGATGGGGTTAACGAGCAAAGTGGGAAGCAAGCTTCAATCATGTCCGACCCTGATGAAACGAAGCAAGTCCCTCATAAGGAAAACCATAGATTACAAATGGAAGATGATTCCTTGCTAGCAGAAATTGTCTCTTTTGAACAACCTCAACCTCAGAAAGTTGGTTTTGAGCATGCTAGTGATGACAGTAATGCAAGTGTAGATACTAGTGGTATTGAGCTGGTAAATTCACACTCTCTGTCTCAAGTAAGTTGCAGAGAACATCTAAGTCAACATGTTCCTCAACTAAATTATGAAGATAAGCATCCGCAACTATTTGTCATTAATGAATGCCAAAGATCCTCACATGGCCACTGGCCAGTGGAGATCTGTGGCTTTGTGCCTGATAACCTGTCCGTAGAGACGAAAAACAATATTGAACAAGGACTGTCCGAGGAAGCTGAATCATCTTTAGGGTTGAGGGAAGAGCAAGTGGCAGTTGGAACCGCTAAAAGTTTAGAATTAGTTGGTTCTTCAGCAGAAAATATAGCTTCATCACATCAGGGGGTGTCACAGTCATGTGGCAGTATCACCCTTGATCGTGACAATGGTTTAGAGAGTAGTCTCTTTTCTGAGGAGACTCTAACTGCTCTATCTGAAACTGGTAGGCAACCAGATACTGGGCTCCAGAGTCAATTAAAGGACTCCTTATCTACCAAAGATGAACCTGCAGCGATTGCAAAGTAAGTGCTTGAATCTTTAACTGCCTTTATCTCCTAGTAAAATGGGATGACCATATGTGCAAGATAAGTCTCTCTTTGATTTTATTATTTATTTATTTTGCTTGTTTGCAGCAAGAAAGAACATGTCAATGATGATTCAACGCAAGATCGTACTTCAATGGATTATCGAATGAATGCCGTGCCGTTCTCAGATGAATGGGTAGCTGCTCTTGAGGCCGCTGGAGAAGTGAGTTGACAAAAGCTGATAATAAGTATTTTTTGTATGTTTACGCATCCAGCTTATTGCATGGTTCTAGAAAATCTCATAAAAAACTTATATAATAGCTCTTATTTAATTGTATAGGACTGCAAAATGTTAAGCGATGCTATAAAGAGTAGAACTTTCATTGTCTCTCCTTAGCAAATCTTTATTTTCATAAGTAAACTTGTTGCATAAAAGAAATTGTTATGGGGACCACTGAAAATGGCATAAAAAGTGTAAAATGAAAAAATATGCATCATATTGTAGACATAGCTCACATAGATTTTTAAGAAAATTTAAATTGAAAACAAGGCAAAGCACAGGAGATTAAAGAGGAAGGAGATCTTTTATTAATTTGATTACATATTGGCACAAACGATCCTTACATTAAAAGTGATCCCTAAATCCAATGTACATTTTACAATCAGACTCAATAGCATAAAAGGATGCTAGCAAACTTGAACTTGAACCTTTGATCAGACTTGAGAGGTAGAAAAAAGTCAGGATACTTTCCTTTTCATTTCCAACTCAAAACAGGAAACTATGCGGTTCTGTGCATAGGCTGGCCCATGGCTACGAGTGCGCACAGCGCATCAAACAGTCTGGCAGAAGGATTCGAGCGCACGTGGGCCTTAAGTGGGTTTTGAATTTTGATTCTCTTTTCTCCGCTGGCCATGCCTCTTGATAATCCACTCAGATTTTAGGACAGATTATCATTGTATGTCATTTAAATATTCAAAATTGGATTGATACTATTAAGTCCTGAAACCACACAAGCCTGCAGATGTGTTACATGATCTGTCTATTAAAGTGTCCTTCATATAAACAGATTTTCTGCTATGGTGACTGCTGAAATCAGTTTTGAAAAATTTTGTGCCAACCTATATTAGTTATTTGAAACTGTCTTTATTAAACAAACTGCTGCTTTTATAAAAAAAAAAGGGTTAACATTTCATACTGTAGTTGTTACAACGTTGTGCAATGTAAGTTCATGGTTTGCTATAATCTTCTGAGACAACTAATATTCAGATTTTAGCAACATATGGATGAATCAGAATCATCCTTTGGACCTTTAACATAGGCAGTTCATCATGACCACAGCTCATGCATATCGGGCACAATACTGTAGCTTGTAGACACTCCAATGTTGTCTTTGATATTAGTAACTTAAGAGTCTTAAACTAGAAACTTCTAACTTGGAATTGTCATTGCAAAAGGAAAAAATAAAGCACGGAAGTGGGAGGAAGTTATAGTATATCTATACTGAAGTGTGTCAGTGTCATGTACTACTAGTTGTTTCTGTGAGACATTTACCTTGGGTAATGCCTGTCGTCATACCCAGGATTATTGAAATTAAGGTTCTGCAGTATTGATAACAAGAGACCCTGAAAATTTATAAGATGGTGCAGTTTTAGTAGCATGTCTTGGAACAGCTTCTTAACACTTTATTATCTTAATGTGCTTTTGCCATTTCTTCTTAACTCTTGATTATATTAATGTGTTTTTACTTATTTTGCTGCATGGGCTCTCATCAAAATGCTTTTGCCAGGACATTCTGACAATGAAAACTGGTGCAGTTCAGAACTCTCCACCAGACAAAACTATTCCAGAGCCTGGTCCATATTCTCCGGTATGACCCCTTCCTTTCAATAATTTCACTCTCAAGAATTATCGTGGTCTTGCCCACATCTGGCATGGGTAGAATCAAGGGCTCAGATTTTGTAAATGAAGTAGTGATTATTTCACATTGCATATACATTGTATATTTTGACGTATCCAGGGTCTGCTTTCATTCACCTTCATGACATGCAGTTTGTTGTTTACAGGTGAAGCGCAACACTCAAGACATAGGACCATTCCACTGTACTAAATATACCACCCTTGCTTCTGACATCCATTAATTGTGTTGGACAGAAGTGAGGCTACTTGACAGATAACCCGATTAACCATGTCATTCAGCTGTTGATTGATCAAATGGTGTGTCAGGATTGACTATACTACGGAAAAGAAATCGGAGCAGAGATTCATTTTCAGATATCGTCAAACTGATGCATGCCTGCTTGTCCTATTTTCTATTCTACAGATGGACCGAATGGCTTCTATTAACTTCAAAAGCTTTACAGTGCTGGAAGTTGCAAATGGTGTTTGAACCTGTGTTTGCATTCCACTATCTTGCTATTGTTAGCCTACTTTTGAACAAGTACTCCAGACTTAATTGTTACCCAAAATTAAGTTCCAAGAAACCATTTCTAACTTTCCCGAATTCCTCCTCCTCCTCCTATGTTTCCTTCACCATTCATTGATTATAGAAATATTGAGTCAATATTTGCATCAGCTGCATGAAGGATAAATCTGATGCCATGATTAAGATAGTATGATTATATTTGAAGTTGTTTTAGGACACTTGCCTCCCCCCCCCCCCCCCCCAAAAAAAAAAAATAAAAATAAAAAAAAAATAAAAAAAAATAATAATAATAATAAGGAGCTTCTACTGGGATTACAAGAGGATGGCAAGAAGGTGAAATATTCTCCACAGTCCACAAAAGTAGAAACTGTAAATGGCAGGGATCCAGAATCCCACACAGTTGCCATGTGTGACTGTAGGAGACCATAACCCTGTAACAAGAGCGTTCCTAAAATGCTATGTTGCAGAAAAAGAGTTGAATAGGAGCTCACTTGATAATCTCAGACCAAGTCACCATAAATAAACATGTTAATAATGTGAAATAGTCATGGTTGTCATAAGCTAATTTAAGATATTTATGGCCTACTTTGCTTCATCCAACCAACTGTGTTCATGTGAGTCGCCCCCAGCCCATGTATGGTTATCTCAAATGTCACCCTGTTCAAAGTGCTACAGATTGATTTTGTTAAATTCATGACTAAGTTTTATGCGATATCAATCTTATTGTGCATACCACTCCAAGTATAGTGAATATTGAAATGTGGAGGTATGTTCAACTACAAATCCACCGGAAATTGATACTGATCTATCCATGGACATGGATAATAGTAAGGATAAATCTGAAAAGGTGCAGCCTATTTGAGGATTTAGCGCAGGATAGACAGGAATGGCGAAACATAAGTTTTGATGATGATACGGATCATGGCGAATAATGGAAGGTCAACAAGGGACATGATTTGATGATCGCTACCACCTATCTAAGGGCCCCATTGTTTAAAGATTTTTGTGCCTTAATCAAACCATTTGACTTGATTGAGGCCTTTTAATCATCATTTCATTGCCTTGTGACCCCCTCTCCCCAGAGGACCTTCCAATCCTCCCACCCATGTGATTGTTGTGCATCTCAATGTAGGACCCACATCTAGGTGTGGGTGCCTTGGTATGCAGTCGAATATTCGGATGGGATGTGCAGTTTGGAATTTAGAAGCATGGGCAGTGGGCTCCACAGATCAAAGGAGATAGTTAAATGGAAAGTCCGTTTAGATCTTCTGCACATGATCATTAAAAAAAAAGAGTTCTAATGAGGAGGAGAGTCCTAACTCCTAAAGAAACCTGGAAAGCTTTTTTTTTTTTTTTTTTAATAGCACGCACAGTTTAAATTGAAATTGTACCTAATAACTCTTACTGTTGAATTAGAATTTCTGATCATTCTTAATTTAGATCTTTACCTGTTTTAGCTATTCTCAGTTTGCTCCTTATCATTCTGTCAAGTACGTGTCATTTCTATTTTTTCTTTTCTTTTCTTACTTGATCATCTACACTTCTATTCATTATCTACTTCTAATGCCCCTAATCCGGTATATTCTCTCCCTATCATCTCTACAACTTTTAAAAAGAAATCTCCTTAAATCTTTTCCAGCTGACCTTTCCATCCAATACTTTCTACTTTTTAAGAAGGTGGAACTTGGAAGGCACCATCTATTGGTGTATGTCTCACAAATAAATATTACACTATCCTTCTTCTTCTTCATCCTTCCTTTCACACCTCATAAAGTAATCTTTTTCAAAGTTCTCCCAGTTTCGTCAGTTCTTTGGTTCTTCCTTTTGATTTTTCAATGTAAGTTCTTTGACTTTGTAATCTGCTTTGCTTTACATGGGTTCTTCTTCTTTCTTCTTTCTTCTTTCTCCTTTCTTTCTTTCCTGTTCTTTTCTTCTTTTATCAATCACATTCACATGTGCTGTTGCATATACTGGCTGAGGTTGTGGGTTTGAGAATCTTATTAATATTTCTAAAGAAAATAGGCAAGGAAAAAAATTGAGATGTGGAAATTGATAATTGGCTACTAGATAAAAACTTGGGTTTTAATTGATATCATGTTATATAATATGTGGAGATTCATACATTGCAAGATGCATTGCTTTTTAACAAGTTGTATGGTTCTTAAATCCATACATGAACGGGGTCTTATCTAAGTGGTGAGGAGCGGAAGTTCTCACGTTCAAACCCGGGATATCCCGCTTCTTCACCTTCACATTAGATGAAGGTCATGATAGATGACCCTTTTTTACTTCTTTTCTTTATACAATGTTACCTTGTTTCTTATTTCTAATTTATTTTATGAATGAGGGAAAGAATTCTAGCAGCAGTTAAAGGACAGTTTCCTTGCTTTGGTAAATTTTTTTTAAACTTTTTCCATTGTTATGTTGCGAGTATTAATGATACATAAACATAGGTGCGTGCCTGGCTGTAGTGCTTACCAGACTGCATGATATATTGTAAACTAGATTGTGCAGATATCAACCCATCACATAATCATAATTCATAACCCCCTTTGATTTCTTTTGGGACTTTAAGATTAATTGATCAGTTTAATGGCATTGTTATTTTGACTTTTTAATCCAACAATGAACAATGATCATATAGTGTGAAATTAGAATAAAAGTGAGTGTGATGAATCATAGGTTGGCCACGATAGAAGAAAATTGAAGGATTGCACCCTCCTTTGAGAGCCACACACACATTAATATTGGGTTTGTATTACTCTATAAGGAAACATCCCTCCCCCATAAGAAAATATATATTTATTTTTTACTTAAATAATATTTCTTATAAGTGAATTGGAAATTCTTGTGAAGCCATTCATGAAGCTTTTTGAAAAGCTATTACAAAATATATAAATTTGTATAATAACATTTATCAAGACTCTTTTGAAAATTGAATGGCTGCCAATCATAAAATATATCCTTGAATATTCTTATTATTTTTGGCTAAGTTGGATCAGTGGTTTAATGCATATGAAACTACTCACCCACCCATGGATCAATCCCTAGGTGGCTGTGTGAGATGAGATGCCCCTTTCCACTCGGGCATCTCTAGTTAATTCTCAATGTTCTTATTAATTTATCTACAGATTCTTCTGTAGAGATATGAGTCTGGCTCCTGTAGATTTACAAATGCTTGTACGGGTAACTGGGCAAACTTAAAGAGTGTTGATTAGATTTCATAGAATTTTCTTTAGAACCACTTGACGAAACATTTGGCCATATTTAAGCATTTTCTCTTCAATTTCCTATATGAAAAATAACTAAATGTCTTATAATACGAGTCAGATATGCTTGCTTGTTGCTCATAGAGTTTTTTACTTTTGTCTACACTGGGGACTTGAACTCATGCACTCTCCATTCAATTTCTTGTTTAATATTAACCATATAGATGTTAGGGGCATATTAGTAATATTTGTATTATAAATAACATAATAGATCTAAATAACTAGTATTTTCATATAAAATATGCGAGTTTTTTCAAAAATACACCCTGTATGCCATTTCTTTTAAAAGATATGTATTAAAATGCAACTTTTTAAGAGAAGTGATATCGTACGTGTATAATACATGTATGATATATAGCCTACTTTTTTTAAAAAAATTATACAGCTTGAAAATATATGCCAAATGATATATACATTTTTAGAAAAATCATATAATTTTACATATGCAATTAAAAAAACCATTTCAAAACCTTGTTTTGATGGATGCATTCACCAAATCGAGAGATGCATATCCTATTCCTATGCAGGTATTGTACCACCTTGGTAAGGGAACCAAGTAAATTAGGAGCATTTCTAATCAACCAAAGGTTGTGATCCACCCACAAAACATTTTAACAATTGGGCCTTAGATTTTTTTTTTTTTTTTGGTACTCCAGCCAAGGGGGTTGGGACCCAAGAGAGAGCCCGCACACACACGGAAAGGCCATCCATTTAAGTGGAAAAGGAGCCCGCACAAGGGAAAAGAAAGCCAACACTAGGTGGAGGGAAAAGAAAACAACAACAATTGGGTCTGAGATTGCATTGTGAGAAGCCTTGGATTGGGGTCAATCAGGACACAGTCCTTTCCTGTTGGTCCTCTTTACATTCAAATCAATTTCATTGTAAGTAGCTAGGTGTTTGATAAAGTACAATGGAAGTGGAGGGAAAACACAAATACGACGTTTACAAATATTATCTTTAACTAAATGGTTAGCTAATCACGTTAATGAGATTTTTAACGCATAACTGACGTTGACCATTCAAGGATTCTCTTTTAATAGATAACTAATTCATCAAATCCTCTTATATATATAATTTATTAATAGACTATACTTTCAATACCTTTTGTCATATATAAACATTTTCTCATCTTTATGCTGCCCCATATGTATGAATGCTTGGGATGAGGGCTTTAGTTACAAATTCTCCATTTATATGTGAGAGGCACTTCTAACTACTCAGCGAGATGAACAGTTAGAGAAGAAGGCTATTAGAACTCTATTTTAATGATCCATATTAAATTTCTCTCTCTATGATCCTATTATCACTCTATGTGACCTCTCTTATTTCAGGCTTAATGCGATCTGAGTATGCCCTTCAAATTTAAAGCACTGCTTAGTAAATTGGTACTTTCGTCTCTCAATGATCTTTCATTTTTTCCACATTGGTTGTATGCATGTTGTTGATGCCTATAATTGAAATATGGTATCTTATTCAACAGTAATTCTATTTGTTCCATAGAATTTATTAACTAATTTTATTAGCAAGTCAATGAAGAGAGTGAAGTAGATTAATTGGCTATAAAAGAGGGAGCTTGAGCCTTAGAAACAAGTAAAAGATAACAGCCAACATAATTAGAGTCTATATATAGTCACTAATAGTAGTTTATGAATGCAAAAGAGATTTTGATCAAGTCTGTTAAGGCATATCATATTGAAAGTACAATGGGTAGATTAAGAAATTCATTAATGACAACTGCTTTTGGTTCTCCTACATTAATTGTCAATCTGATTGGTGTTTAGTCTAATTAAACTTAAAAATGAAGAATAAAAATTATAAACCGATTAGGAAAAATCTCCCCAATCAAACCCCATCAACTTTCTAGTATTATGAATGGCAGCCAATAACAACAATGTGGTCTCTCCTCTTGTCATTTTAGGCCTATTTGTTTGTAAAAAATTCTTGATGCTGGATATTTCTAATAACATGTCAAATGCTCCCCTAAGCTCGAGTATAGGGAGAAAATTTCGTAAGCTCGTTCTTGTGGGGCCCACTTTAGTCCATCCAAATGGACCAAACACATGACCCCCTTAAATTGCACATGTTCACCAATTTTCGGTAAGATCCGAATTTATTGGACCAATGGATTGACTATATATCAACCCGAATGGATTGTTGATCATTAAACTCTTGGGCCCATATGGAGATTATAGAAATTACTGTTGGAGCTAATTTTTTATAGAGAGGAAGATCCTAGGGAGTCCTTGAATTCCCCCAATCCCATGTAGGTCCCCAAGTGGACCCCACCACACACTTGAGCTTACCTTATCCTAAGCTCAAGCTTAGGAGAGCTAACTGTCCTCTTAGTTTTTTTTTTTTTTTTTGTTTTCTTTTTTGCAAACTCCGAAGGTATATAGGGTTTTTTCGGCTTTCCGTCTCAATGGTATAAGATTTTGACTTTAAAATATTTAGGAGCCCTTTAGCATTTATAATTTTAGTTGTGAGACAAAATTCGAAATTTTAGATATCTTCTAAATTTATAAGCCTTAAAAGGACATGCTTATGTAATGTTGGAAATCTCTCTCATAACCTTAGTTATTGATATGATTATTGGTTACTAGTTGCACACACAGTAGATAAGAATCTTGGAGAAAATTGATTTACATATGAAAATGATATAGTGTGATTATTATAGTCAATTGTGTAGCTGGCACAAATTGGCCCAAGCTTGTGCTACAAGTCAAGGACCATGTGGGACAACGCCCAGCTAAACACATCCCTAACTAATAATAAGTTCCATTATGTTTATGGCTTGGGTCAAAATCTTGCACCCACAAACTGGGCTTGGAATTTATTTCAGGTCCAAAAACAAAACAGGTCCAACTTATCAAGGAAAAACCCTTTTAACGGATGTGACATAAAATTTAGGCTAAGATCTGGATTCCCCAAAGTAGAACCCTGAGAGGCATAGATGGGATGAGGCTGCAAGGTTATTCTGATTTGAATGCCCTTAAAAGTAGGAGAAAAATGAGAACTAATCTGAGTTCAAAAGGCCACACTGATCCATAACTGAATGGGCTGGTTTTGCACCTCTTACCAAAACTGGACCTAACCCATTTACCCAGCAAGCTTATCATTCAAAGTTACTGAGTCAGCGGGTCAAATGAGTCTGCCAAAGCACTGAGCCGAACTCATCCGAGTTGCTCAGCTAAACCCAAACAGCAAACAGAGGTGCTATTGTGCTCAAAATCAAAACTCACCTCTATCTTGACCGAGTCATGTACTCGTTTCAACTCACTCAGGCCCATTTGACTCGCCCCGCTCTACATCCATTTAGGGCGAGTTAAAACTAGTTTTTAACCCATAAACTCATCTCAAAATGGCCTTAATTACAATACCCAAAACCCGACCCATGATCCGATAAAAAAGGCAATAAGAATCCCAAACCCTAATTGATCGGTCAAGGATCATCTGATGAAAGTGCATAGTGGGCCACACACTCAAGATCAGACCCTTTCCCACCATCCATCAAAGGTGGGCCACCCATGACAAGCGTATGCGAATCTAATAAATAGATGATGAGTTGCAACCCCAATGGCCTTCTAATTTCACAAGATTCTCCCCCACACACAGAAATATATATATTTATATATTAAAAGTTGTGGTCTTCTCTTTCTACTTTTTTTACACCGCCTTCTGCAAAATCTGATGGTCACTGATCTAACGGCTGCAAATCTCTCATCTCGTCTTCTGCAAATCGATGGTCTTTGATTGGACGGTCTAGCTCTCCTGCGGCGATAGAATGGAAACTCGCGGCCGGAAACGGTCGGAGATAGAAGATCAGCCGCCGCCGGCCGACAAGAGGGCCTGCAGCGAGCCCGGCCCCTCCACCTCGTCCGCCGCAGACTGCGACATGGACTCCTCCGCCTCCGCCTCCGGCTCCGGCCGCTCGGGGGTCGACAGCGACCGGGATTCCGGAGATGGGTCTGGCGATTCCGACGGAATGGACGACGCCCATTACCGGACCAGGTCCTTCCGGGAAAGCCAACGCCGGATAGCCGGCGAGAACCCATCCGTTTTCAGGAGTATTCTCTCCAGCCTCGACGCCGGCGCGTCACCGCCCGGCCAGGGCGCCGCCCCCTCCCTTGAAAAGCTCTGCAACGTCCTCTCGATGAGCACCGAGGACACCCTCACCGGATTCTCCTTCGAGTCCTTCGTTCCACGCCTCGTCGCGCTCGCTAATGAGGGGGGCAATCCGGATGCAATGCTTTTGGCGATTCGGGCGATCGTCTATTTGTGCGATAGGTCGCGGCGAGCGGTGGTTTATCTGGTCCGGTACGAGGCGGTTCCGATGCTATGCGCGAGGCTGATGGCTATGGAGTATGTGGATGTGGCAGAGCTGGTATGGTGGAGAGATTTATCATTCTTTTGTTTGTTAAAAGCTTTGGATTTTCATTTGCTTTGTGTGAGGATTGGTGGGTTTTGATTGTTTTATGTAATTCTCATGGAATTGGTTGATTCTCATGTAGTGTTTGATAGCTTTGAAGAAGATTTCCAGAGATCATCCTGTTGTGTGCTTGAATGCTGGGGCGATTTTGGCGGTTTTGAATTATATTGATTTCTTCTCCAGTGGTGTTCGGGTGAGAACAATTCATTTCCCTTTTCTCAATTGTAAGGAATGATGGTTGCATTTGTGAATTTGGATTGAATTTTCTTGTTACTTGGTTTTATAAGAAGCTGTTTGATTTTTTTTTTTCACAATATATTGTATATAGATGCATACATAGATACATTATGTAGATGTTTGCTAAAGATGCTAAAGAAGTCAGCAAATTTGGCTTCTGCCACTGTTGTTAAAAGATTTTTATTTTCCATTGCTAGTTTTCTCCACTTTTCTCCACAAAAAATGCACAACCAATCAGGCAAAGTGTATTCCCAGGGTCCCCCACATTTAAACAGCTCCCCAAGTGCACAAGTTTGCATAGGATGTTTAATTAGGCTGTATTTTCTAGTCTGGTAGCAGGGATTACTTGTAGAAATGTAGTGGTGACCTTGGCCATTAAGGTAGCAATGAGAATACTTAAAAAGTTTCTTTTTCAGGTTTTGCTTAATGGTGGAAGGTGATTTGTCTAATGCCGTGAGCTTTGCTAAAGGTTTGAACAGACTAGGGAAAACTAATTTCATTTGACTGAGATGCAATCAATTTATGAGTCATTAAGTGTCGAATTTTATCACAGTTTAAAGGGCAATGGCGATGTTTTGGATTCATCAGCAAACTAGAGTGTTGATTGAAATATTTTGGATGTTGATCCAATGATGTGGCTTTCTTTCAATTTTGTGTCTTGACAGTATATATCCTCCATATTTCTTATCTTTTCGTCGCTAATGAATTTTTTGTTCTTTTAAGTACACAAGCTTGTGTATTCTTGGCCTATGCATGCGACTATGTGTCACTCGTGCAAGATCTGTGTATGTTTCTGGCCCAAAATATGAATGTCTTTTGTTCATGTGAGTAGACCTGTCTTCTCTGGCTATAAGTAGGTGGCTTTGTTGCCACATCCATGTGTTATTTGGACTAGATACTTTTCCACCTTTTCTGTATCTGGTAAGACTTGAAATGATTTCATGTGCACGTGGCATTGCTGGTTGTAAAATTATCTGCAGTCTGAACTTGAGAGACCTGAATGTGTTGTATTTTGGCAAGACTGTGTACTACTAGACTGATTTGCTGTTCATCTAT
Source organism: Litsea cubeba (assembly GCA_012931725.1). NCBI lineage: Eukaryota > Viridiplantae > Streptophyta > Magnoliopsida > Laurales > Lauraceae > Litsea > Litsea cubeba. Next base: position 76,552,651 of record CM022950.1, on the reverse strand, counting down.
GCCAGAGAGATGCTGTTTCTACTGTGGCAAACATATGCAAGAAGCTTCCTTCTGATTGTTCTGCACATGTCATCGTGGCTATTCCCATTTTGTGCAATCTTCTCCGATATGAGGACCGAGAGGTCTGGCAGTTGTATTGTATTAATTATTGTTGTTAAATTGGTTCATTGGATCTCATAATATATCCCAATGATTGTCCTCACCATTTTGTGTTCCATTTTACTCTTAACAAATTGCAGCTTGTACAAACTGTTGCTCTCAGCTTGAAAAGAATAGTGATGTGTTCAAGTTCTTCTGAGATGCTGGATGAACTTTGCAAGCATGGGGCGATTCATCAATCGGCTCAGCTCCTAGCTTTACATGGTCGGATGACACTAAGCCAACCAACATACACAGTATGGAATTTTTCAAATGCCTGTTAGTTTTGTATTTTCTTCAACCTTTTTGAGACTATCTGATTTTGTTGATTGGATTCTTCAGGATTTGATTGGGATGCTTGCTAGACTTGCTTCCAGTTCTCTTGCGGCGGTCAGGACTCTTTTTGAGCTGAATATGAGCAGCACACTGAAGGATATTCTAGCAAGTACTGATCTATCGCATGGAATGCCTCATTCTCATCTTGGTAACATTGATCCCAATCAGGTATTTAACCATGCTCAGCAAACTTGTATGCTCTGCTTACTGGAAGTGAGTAACCTTTTTGACATTTAATTTGTAGAATTGGACTTTGTGGTCTGCAGATATGTTAAAAACGAAAAAAAATTTGGGCAACAATTCAGCTGGATATTTTCAGCTATGCATGCGTGTAACTAGCAACAGAGGCCCATGCTAAGCCACGGAAAAAGTGATTTCTTTCAAATATTATCAATAAAAGAAATTAAAGAGCCTTTTCCTTGTGTGATTTGGAGCGCATCTGATAGTGCAGCACCCTTGATGAACACAGGGAGCTCTTTTCCAATGTCTCTTGATCCTCTGTTTCTGAACCAAATAGGAACAATATTGGTAATAGCAATAACAAGGTTATTCTCAAAGAAATAAAAAAATAATAATGCAATAATAAATTTTCATAGTGGGCCAGAAGAATTCCTCACCTTGATCGTGTTTGTAGTTGTAAAGGTTGATATTTTCGCTTTTCCTTTGGACATTCAAATCTTGAGAGAACACTTCCAAAAACTCAAAAAGTATAGGAGATTTTGAATAGCCTCCAATGAAAGTAACCAAAAACATACCCATTGGAACTTTAGGCTGATTGATGGCAATCTTGAACAAATCATTCAACTCCTTTTCTCTAGCCTTCTCTTCTTCTGCTTGTGTTTTGGGATTAGGATTTCAGCAAGCATATTAGCCATTTCTATCTACGACTAAAATTGCCTTACTATAACACATACTAATTTGTGTATGTAGAAACAAAGGACTAAATAGTCCATTTAATTAGAGATTATCATATCTTTGACATTGAATTCGATTGGTTGGATGGGCTCTATGAAAAAGATGAGAGGAGTGATGAAGGCTTAAGCATTAAAGAATCATATTGTTGGAGACTCTTGAAATCATACGTGTTTATGAGATTTGATTCCATTCACAAGATTTAATGATGGTTTGAATAGAGTCCAGCTCTATTTGGAAACTAAAGCAAGAGAGATAAGGATACTTTTAATGATTTGAATTTAGTTAAGATAAGCGAATGGTTAGGTCTTTCGTCTAGCTGATCCACACTATATATAAATGGTTAGTCTTTCATCTAATGGGCCCATTTAATTAAAAGGTCCTGAAGGTGGTAGGAATCTTCATCCATTGGTGGTTTTGTGGGTGGATGGATAAAATGATTTTTACATATATAGGTGGATGGATTAAATCTAGTGGGTCACATGTAGATTATTGGGTCCCATTTAGATATTTATGTTCGTTGATGGATAAAGTAAATTTTATAATGGCCCCACATATAAAAACATGGCCGCGAAGGTGTTAGGATCTTCATATATTGGGTGATTTGGGTCCCAGTTAGATGGTTATGTGGGTGGATGGATAAATGATTTTTATAATGGTCCTGCGTATATAGGTGGATGGATCGGGAGTCTAGTAGGTCCAGCAGCACATCCAGAATTTTCTTCTAGGTTCAGCAGCGGAGCCGTTTTGGACATTTTAAAGAGGATCGACAGTTCGGATCATTAATTTGGGGCCCACATTAATAAAAAATTGAAAAAACCGGTCTGGATTAAAAGGACTTGTATAAAATCAGTAGCTACATCCAATAGTCCATTGATATTTTTTTTCAAATTTCTAGAGATCCATGAAGAATCAAGGCACCAAATTTGGTCCCATAGCCATTTTGGACCTTCTAAAGAGAATGAACGGTTCGGATCATGAAAATGGGCCCCACGGTCTGGACTTGCAGATATCTCAAAATATCTGAACATCCGTCCAACGGTTCCACGGTATGTGCAACAGTCTGGACTTGCAAATATCTCAAAATCCGTGATGAATCAACGGATGAAATTTGGTCTCATAGCCGTTTTAGGCCTTTTAAATACATCCAACGGTTTGGGTCTTGATTTTAGGGCTCACAAAATAAATAAATAAAAGAAAAGAAAAAAGGACTGCCCAACATCCCGCCTGTGTTACTGTAGCAGCGTGCAGTGGTGTGGTAAGGAGGTGTGATAATTTCAGGCACCAAATGGACCCTTTTTCGCATCATTTTCACGCTACCATTTATGCATGTGATGCGTAAATTGGTGCAAACAAATTTATGATGCACAACTGTTATGCATCAACCACCATTTACATAAGCATTGAGGTATGAATTGATTTTGCCTCAAGGCATTCAGAAATGCATTACAAAATTTAGGCTTATTTATGCGTCATGGTTCATATGACTTGATGCATGCACCACTGGCTCAAGAAAGCCTTATACAGCAGCAATATTCGGACTTGGCCCCTTGGCAATCCTCTTAGCTGGTTCACTTTCAGGACCACATGATGCGGATGGATTAGTTGCAATTGAAGATCACATATTTAGACTTGCTTTGGTGTATATGAACTATGAAGGCATTCACATGGGGTTCAGACCCATCTGTGAGGAGTCGAATTGAATTAGGGGGGTTTTATAAAAAACCAGAATTGTCTATACAAAGTAAATAATGGAGCAACAGGGCAGTACGTGCAGTGCTTTTGGGGTTTGAGTAACGGGCTCAAGTGGCCCCAACCCCCCTGGGGTTGCCCAATGGTTAGCTTTCCATTGGTAGGGTTCACTATTAGAATAAGTGGGCCATGTGGGCCCAACAGCCAGAAATCTCCAAATTTGTCTGGACAATCCTGACTGAATTAGCAGTAGGGATTTTCTTGATTTTCTTGTCATACTCTTTAATTAAATCAATTAAAGACAATTTGACAATATGACAACAGGGCATTAAATCAAGAGAGAATAATATATAAGGGGGTTATGATGGTATTTGGTCTTTAGTGGATTGGTAGGGAATCTTTTTTACTTTTTGTGTACAAAGTGAGTTTTTTTTTTTTTTTGGTCATTTAGTCGAGAAAGGAGGTTGCTTTTTGACTCTTTTGAAAAAGAATGAGGGAATTTTGAAGATGTGTACTTTTGATGTGACCACTTGTCTGAAAATGGAGGCTTTACATTACTTTTACTAACCTAGTAAATTGCCAAATGGGGCCTTCCTCGTATTTGAAATTCATTGTAAGATGACAACAGGAGGGTTTTGGGGGAATTATATGTACAACAGCTAACTGTGCCTTCCCTAGTGAACAGTTGACAGTTTTCAGTAAAAGCAATCCTTTGCTATTTTAATTTTTGATTCTTCTCCATTGCCTCTCACATCATTCCACCATTATGTTTGAATGTGTGATTGGGTTGTGACCAAATAAATCCTTGTCAGGTCTCTGAATCAAGTAAAGACAGCCACATAAACCTGCTGTGAGGCAGTCTTTACAGTCAAATTCAATCTCTTGAATCCGTTACTCCGCTGCCACATACTAGATGTGGGCCACAATTAGGTTCTTGCTAAGTAAATGGGTTGGGCTTTACACAAGCTTTGGCCTGATAGTTGCAGCTCTATTTGAATTGGAGGAATAATCTTCTGATTAGATTATGGCACCTTTTGAGTTGTACTTTGCTCCCAGTACTTTCTTGAGTTTGATTAATGAAGTTTATGTCTGTTTTCAATAAACTTTTTCCAACAATTGACAAGATTCCTCTTATTGCTAATGAATAAATATCTTATGAGGTGTTTTGGTGGGACAATCTTCGCAAGGGCTATTGCTTGGGGTCATTACTGGAGGAGTCTTACAAGGAGTCTTCAGACAAGGGAGAGGAACTTCACTAAAATAGAGAGTGCATAAAAGATACCTCAGTTGCTAGAAAAATATGGGAGTACTCCTTCCATAGAGCACATCCCATGTTCTGCTACTATTACAACTTTCTAATAAGACTGAAATTCATGACTAGACGGCACCCTGCCAGTAAACAGGCCATAACTCTTCCAAATCATGTCAAAATCATACAAATTTTGTGCTTGTTGGATAGGTAACTGAATAACCCATCAATCACACCTCATGTCATCCAGGTGCTGTCTGGTAATGAAAATTTCCCTTCTCTATCTAATAAAGTGGGATTTTGAATGCTAAGGCTTCTAAGTTGACATAAATATAAATAGAAACTTCTAATCTGATCTAATTACTGATTGGACTTGTAATTTTGTTCACTATATTTAACTACAACAAGCCAACAATGCCACAAATATTTTGAAGATATTCAGCAAATCTCTGCACTTCTTTTTATTCTGTTTCTCATCTTTATGATGTGTCAAATTTAGAGGTGTTTAGAAGACTTTGAAGGAACTAAGCTTTATTGCACATCTTCTTCTCACAGTTACATGAAGTTCTGAAATTATTAAATGAGCTTCTGCCTCCTTTAGCTGGAGTTGGTGAACATACTCAGGAACTAGCTTCAGATAAGGAAAAAATTCTAAAGGATCAGCCTGAACTTTTACGTCAGTTTGGGGTGGATATTCTTCCTGTGTTAATCCAGGTGGGCATTTTATCTTTAGACATACTTTTATTATATGCATTCCCGTCCCGTGGTCTAACTTTCCTTTTATCCTTGGACAGGTGGTTAGTTCTGGTGCAAACTTAACTGTTTGCTATGGATGTCTCTCTGTTATCAATAAGTTAGTTTATTTTAGCTCTGCAGAGATGCTTCTTTCTTTGCTCAATAATGCCAACATTTCGAGGTGGTAGTGATTGCATAGTTTGAGTTACTGTCTAACTGAGCTAGTACCAGAAAGTAGGAACTTACAGTTTTATATACATGTTATCTTGACAGCTTTCTAGCTAGCGTGCTTGCCCAGTATGACCATCACCACGTGCTAGCTTCAGCTCTGAGGATTGCTGATATTGTTATGCAAAAGCTCCTTGAGACCCTTCCTGATACTTTTGTAAAAGAGGGTGTTCTTTATGCAGTCGATGCGCTCCTGATGTCTGAGACTTCTTCACGGTCCGTGCTTCAAAAATCTAGGAACATCCACCAGTCATCTGGTCAAACTGCCAATGGATGCTTATGTTACACATTTGATATGGGTTTGTCATTAGAAACAGAACCTTGCAAAATTGAAAAGGATACTGTCTACACATTAGCCAAGCACTTAAAGGCCACCTACTTTGGTGGAGAGATTTTGAATTCTGAGATCGGACTGACAGAGACCATTCAGAAGCTCAGAACTTTCTGTGCGCTATTAAGTAATGATGTGAAGGAATCGTCACAAAATGATTGTTGTGCCGATGAGGAATACTTCTCTCACATATTAGAACAAATAATGGTGGAACTTAATGGAGCGAATCCGATGTCTACTTTTGAGTTTATTGAAAGTGGGGTGGTGAGATCTTTGGCGCAGTACCTGTCCAATGGAAAGTATATGAAAGAAAAGGCTGATCGTCTCCTACCAAGTAATTTCTGTGTTCTGTTGAAGAGGTTTGAGACATTTGTTAAAATTTCTTTAACAGCAGTGCATCTGCAATGTGAGGATACTTGTCTTACCTTGTTAGTACGGAGACTGCAAAGTGCACTGTCATCATTGGAGCATTTTCCTGTTATTGCGAGTCATGCACCCAAGTCAGGAGATGTTTATGCTAGTATTCCAGGGTGTTGTACTAAGCATCCATGTTTAAGAGTTCGTTTTGTGAGGGATGAAAGGGAATCAGTCTTATCTGATCACTCTCTGGGTGTTTTAACAGTTGATTCATTTTCTTCTTTTGATGACATTGAACGATTTTTGTGGCCTAAAGTTGGCACAAATAGAGTTGAAGATTCTGTAGATCCAAAAGGTCCGTCCACTCTTCATTTTTCTTTCCCCTTTCTCTGTACGCTACTTTAAAAAAATTACATCATCTTTCACTTTTTCTTCCTTGGATCTTAATGTTTGGAATGGCAGGAAAAGATGTGACAGATGATCTGAACACCGTTCCCAAAAGTTCCGAGCGGAATCCTGCTTTAGGGAGAAATTACAAAGAAATGAAAAGCTTTCAAGACTCAGACATGCAGGTTATTCTCGTAAAAATCTGTTTGCATTTGGCCATGCAATAGCAAAATGGTTCATTTGATCTGCATTGTTGCTGATTTAATCAGCTTGTATTTCAGGACTCTATGAAGCAAGGAGTCAATTACATAGCAGAGGTGAACGCTGACATGAAAACAAGGAACTTGGTAAATGGTAAGCCTGGCAAGAGCCTTATTCAGAGAAAGTCCTACACGGCCTTTCTTTTAACTATATAGTGATAAACAACTATCATGCCTTTATCAATGCTGGATTTTTGTCTGATACTGCATGAATATTTGTTCTTTTCTTTCAGTTCACAAATTGTACAGTAGTGAATATACTCCTTCAAGGTTGATATTTTACTTGAAAGGGAAAGAGCTTGATCATTCATTAACACTCTATCAAGCGGTTTTGCAACAAGTGAATGAAGACAACGATGTAACTGTTGGCCCAAAATTTTGGTCTGATGTATATGAAGTGAAATATAGAAGGGCTATAGAACAAAACCAAAGTGATTCTCAAAAGAGTGATGATTACGAGGTTTCTTCTGCTTGTTGTCGAGAACCGGGGTCCTCATGGAAGAAACTTTCATTTGTCTCCAGCATGATGGCTGCTGAGCTTCCTTGCAACTTGGATAGGTCAAATCCTACCTACGATATACTATTCTTGCTAAAATTCTTGGAGGGATTGAACAGGTTTACATTTCAGATAATGTCTCACGAAAGACTCGATGCTTTTGCTGAAGGGAGGATAGATGACTTTGATGATTTGAAGGTGAGAATCCCTGCTGTTCCACAAGTTGAGTTTGTCAGTAGTAGACTGTCTGATAAACTAACACAGCAAATGCAAGACCCATTGGCAGTGTCTGTCGCTGGCATGCCTCCATGGTGTAGTCAGTTAATGGATGCATGCCCGTTCTTGTTTAGTTTTGAGGCAAGGAGGATGTACTTCCGGATGACTGTATTTGGTTCGTCGCAGTCTCAGCCACATCCCTCACAGCAATTAACTGGTGATTATACAAGTGGCACAAACAGCAGGCAGTCATTTTCTGATGGTTTGCACCGTGATAAGTTTCACGTCCACCGGAGCCATATTCTGGATTCTGCAGTGCAAATGATGAGTCTTCATGCTCATACCCAGTTTGTATTGGAAGTGGTGTTTCATGATGAGGTGGGTACTGGTCTGGGTCCAACAATGGAGTTCTATACCCTGGTTAGTCATGAGTTCCAAAAGGCTGATCTAGGCATGTGGAGAGATGGTCATAGCTCACAGGTTGAGGATGCAAAACATGTGATAGCTCCTTTGGGACTTTTCCCTCGCCCTTGGTCTGCTGCATCATGTTCCTCAAATGGGGTACAATTCACTGAAGTGATCGATAAGTTTCTCCTACTTGGGCAGGTTGTCGCAAAGGCAATTAAGGATAGAAGGGTTATGGATCTTTCCTTTTCCAAAGCCTTCTACAAATTTATCCTTGAACAGGTTTTCTCTTCATTTAGTGCTCCACATATTTCGGTTTAAGAAACTTCTGCATTTTATATTTTCATTTTTGAGGACTGTACATTATATTGATTACTTTACTCACATCCATTTTCTAGGAGCTTGATATATATGACATCCATTCATTTGATCCTGAGCTTGGAAGGACTTTGCTTGAGTTTCAAGCTCTTGTTGAGAGGAAAAGAACTATGGAATCTCTTTCTGGAAAGAACACAACTCCTATATCTGTCTTGCACTTCCGGGGTACCAGAATTGAGGATCTATGTCTTGATTTTACTCTTCCTGGCTATAATGATTATAAATTGGGCTCTACTCCAGAGTATAAAATGGTAAATAATATCACATGGCATCTGCTGCTTTTGACAATTCTTTTCATGAACATTATCTAGTTACTGAAACACATTGTTCATTTTCTTTCCTAGGTAAATTCTCTCAACTTGGAAGAGTACATTTCACTTATTGTGGACGCGACTGTGAAGAGTGGAATCTCCAAACAAGTAGAAGCTTTTAAAACAGGATTTAATCAGGTTGGGTCTCTTATAGTGCTGTGTGTGAATTAGTTTCCAATGAAAAAGTCAATTGTCATTTGTTTCTTTCCTATTATTCACAAGTATCACTGTTATATTGCTTCAATTGCAGGTGTTTCCACTAAAAGCTCTCCAGATATTTACTGAAGATGAGATTGAGCGTTTACTCTGTGGTGAACAAGAAACTTGGGTTGTATGTATCAGTTCTACTTAGTTCTCTTAATATGATGACTGCAATTTACTCTTTACATTATTTTACTCCTTTTTTTGTTTACAGTATGGTGAGCTGTTGGATCACATCATATTTGACCATGGCTATACAGCTAGCAGTCCTCCAATTAGTAATGTCAGTATTCTCTGAACAGTCTCTTTCATCTGCAATCTGCAAACAATGGGCTTGTTTGAACTGTGAACTGGAAACCCAGGTGAAGGTCTCGTTAATGCTAAAGCCCCTGTTTTTGCAGGGTCTCCCATTAAACTCAACTTCTTGAATGCCCACCTCATGCTAAATAGCATCAATAATGAGGTGTGGCGAGGGCAGCTCCTAAGTAACCTGGTTTCCAGATGAAATACAGTGAGCCTATAAATGTTTGATCATCTGACATCTCGTCAAAAGATCTTATGATCCTTTTTATCATTGCAGTTATTGGAAATTATACAAGAATTTGGATGTGATGAGAGACGAGCATTTCTACAGTTTGTCACTGGAGCTCCTCGGCTCCCTCCCGGAGGCCTAGCAGCTTTAAACCCAAAACTCACAATTGTTCGTAAGGTCTGCCAGCTGCCTTTTACCAATAGCTTTATATTTTCTTTTCAATAATCATTTGTTTCTGTATCTTGATCTTTAATCCTTTGTGCATCCTCTGTGCTTCTTTTTTTCAGCAATGGAGTACATGGCCTGATTCAGACTTACCAAGCGTCATGACATGTCAAAATTATCTGAAGCTTCCTCCTTACTCTTCTAAGGTGAGAGTCTTTGTGCCTTTTTCCTTGCATTGTTTTATGATTGCATCCTTTGGCACATTCCTTTTTATATGGGATTGTGTAGGTATGAGTTTGATAGGTTATGTGGGAGAATGATGCAGGATAGCCCATTAGATTCAGTACCTAGACATTCGGTCAGAGTTGTCACCAAGAAAATGCATTGAGTTTACACCACATTTAAGGAAAACAAAGCAAAGTATTCTAATCAAAATCCTCCATTAAATAACAATTTTTAGCTCTGCAATTAACCAGTATAGGGGTTTTTGAGTTTTTGACACTTGATGCAAGACTAGGTCTAGTTAAAATGTAAAAGTTTAGCAGACGTTCCTTAATTTTATAGCTAAAAATAAAATGAAATTCTTGTCCAACATTTGTTTCAGACTGGCCTCCTACTTAAAACGACTAGTCTGAGGATACGTCTAATTCTGGAACAAACTATTGGCTTGTTCGTGTGGAGGAATTTCCATAGAATCTTCATGGTGGGTTTCCTTGATTTCATTAGATTTTTAGTTCCATTTCATATCATTCTTAAGTGGCTTCTCGCCCAATCAGGCTCATTATTTTGTGAGTACTATTTGACTGGAAAACGTGAGGAATAATGTTGCGGCAACGAAATGAGACCCATGGAAATAGCTCCCACATGAACAGAGACAAACTAAAGATCTGTTGGATTTTCTTAAGTTGAAGAAATCCTATCATCTCTCTTGCAATATGACTTTCCTAAGCAAACCAAGACTTTGAATTAAACCAAGGGTCATATGTTTCAGCAGCTCTCTCTTAATCAAGAACTAACTTTTATCTGGCCACCTGTGGGACAATTCAACATTTGGGACTTAAGTAATTTTTTGGGTTTCTTCCAAGCCATTTAGAATTGCTGGTAGACAGCAACTTTGGGATCTACTGAACCCAGTCTCAGTGATGTAGTCACAAGACGGGACCCTCATGCATGTTATCTATACTCTTTTCAGCTAGCTGCCCATGTACTTTATAATGTCAATTTTTTATGCCTTCAGTGGTTCAGCACAACATGATTTCATTTGGTTAATACTCACTTGACTCTGATTCTATGCTGCTAGACTTTGTACTGACATCTTTTAGCAAAAAATTGCACCTACCAATTTTAGATACATAATTATCTCCAAACCCCACTTTGTGTCGATCACAGGGCTTTGGAGACCAATTTTCTTAAATAAGAGATTACCGGGCATTATTAATGGGTTTGATTGACTGCAGGAGATAATGAGAGAGAGGCTGTTATATGCAATAACTGAAGGGCAGGGGTCTTTCCACCTCTCTTAAGAGCATTCTGTTCCCAAGCCTCTCCTTTTCTTATGATGTGGTACATAGAATGTTAATTTGTAATTATTGAAGTGTACAGAAACTATCAAGAAGTGGTTAAGTGAAGAAGGGTAGAGATGACACTGCTGGTGAAGGAGGGAAGCCTGTCTTCGCCTGTTGCTGGATGCAGATGTTTATAGTAGGACGTAGGTATAGTAATTGGTTCAAGGTGAAAACCAGTAGGCAAATATGTACAGGTTCTATAGAATGACCTTGGTTTCTTTTCTTTTTTTCTGTTCTGTGTACAGGATCACAGATTGTATATAACTGATTATTAACATTTTCTGCTAAATTTATATATCCATGAATGCATTCATTTTTCCACGAGTAACACAAGCTTACAGAATATTATTGGATGTAATACTTACTGGGGTAATGGGTCAAAATTAGGGTTTGGTTCTGCCTGGCTGGACCTGGATCCAATTATATTTAGGAGAATAGATTTCCTTCTATCAATGTCATTAAAGCATTGTCCCAACAATGTTTTTCAGTCTATCATGGACCAGCTACATGAACTCCATTTCTCATTCTATCCCTGGTGAATGTAGTTGGGACAAACTTTGATAATATGATAATGATTAGTCTATCTTGGGTCATTTCCGCTGATGTTGAACCTTTTCAGATCTATCCTTGCTGCTTTGATGTCCTCTTCGACTTACTCTTTTTCCTTGAGGTGCCCTCAACCTCTGGAAAGTATTTTCCTCACATTGTCGTTTGTGGACTGCATTGGACATGTCTAAGTCATTTCAAATAAGCTACTCTTAATTTAACACCATGCTAAATGTTCCTGAAGAGCTTCATTTTTATATGGTCCCTGTTCTGTGGGATCTATGCCGACCCAATTATTTTCTACCGGATATGGGTCAGGTCCTTTTTTATTATTATTATTATAACGAAGCGTGTCCTAGCCCTTTGGGCTGGACTAATCCTAACAACAACAATGGTAGCATTACTACTACTGGACTTAGTATTACCAATATTAGCATTGCATGTTTGGAGCGATCCGAGGATGCCTGAAAAGGTATCAATGGGGCTGGACTAATCCTAACAACAACAATGGTAGCATTACTACTACTGGACTTAGTATTACCAATATTAGCATTGCATGTTTGGAGCGATCCGAGGATGCCTGAAAAGGTATCAATGCATTAACTGGATGTTTAGATTGTGTGGCTTGAACAGTTGTGATAGCAATTGCATGTTAGTGTATGATTTGCCTTATAAACTGATTTAGCTAAATGCCTTTTGTGTTGGGGTTGGATATGATTATAAGTTTTGATTATGAAGAATGAATAAGAGTAGATTAAAAACATATATTGGGTTGCTCGAATTCATTGATGAGCCAAACATCACTACTTGAACATGGTAATACAAACTTATATAATTACCTTGGTGGTAAAGGTTGGGCCAAGGGCACACCCACTTTTCAAAGGTTGTGGCTAAACAGAAGCATCCTTTTGATAAGAGATGTGTTACAAAAGGGTGAGAACAGATGCAACCATGAGAAGTCATTAAGATATCTTTATAATCCCAATTCATCTCCTGATTTGGTCACGTCATTTCTTCCTGCACTGCATTTGCTCATATCAGTGTTAAGACTCAGAGTTGAGAGAGTTTTACTCTGATTCGTTGCTCACTCAAATTACAGTGCTGCTTCTACATGTGTGATCATTGTATCCTTAAACGTTCAATAATTATAAGCATAGAGTGTAGGCAAATCCGTCAAGATTCTCGTTTCGGTATCACTGTTTGCATGATTGTGAACAGAATAACAAAAACTGAAATATTTTTCCTACATTTTTTTTCCTGTGAAAATCGCATGATGCGTGTGAACAAATTAGAGAATGTAATGCCGTCAGAACAGAATCAAACACCACTTAAATATGTGGTTGAGATTATCTGATAACATTGATGTTTGGTCTCTTTTAATTGTCAAGTACTCCAACATGCCCCCACTGAAGGACCCTTTTATTTAAAAACTACAACTGCAAGTTGATAGAGCCTGACTCGTTTATCTATAGCCTCTATTTATACATCAACAATGATGATTGATTGTTTTGGCAGGCCTATCTTGCCCACCTACCCAAAGCCCCTACACCCCTTGTGAGAGGAGAAGAGGAAAACAAAGGACACCCATCTTTATTTGTATCTAGTACAAGCCTACTACACAGCTACATTGCTTCAATGCCACAATCACATTATCTTTTGCAGCCAGTAGGCATCTAAAATTCTAAATCCTCGCCAGTCTGATTTAACCTATCCAACTCCAATCCGTCCAGAATCTGATCATATATCCTTCATTCAAAGTTCAAATCTTAGGAGGAATTCAAATGTAAGATCATGTTACTTTTTATAGAAGTTTTAAAATTCATGTTTTGATAGTTGTTTAAAAATCCCAAATGCTGGAATTCTAAAGATCTTGTTGAATACAAATATATCTGAATCCATGTTTTATTGGTACTGAATTTATATATATGCGAATTTCATGCGTTTTGAATTTTATAAATTCTCTATTTCATAGCTATAAGAACTTTTTATGAGAATTAGAACTTTTATGCAATGTGATATATGGGATCCACCATTTGTGATTATGATCAGAGGCCACCCTAATCACTTTTGTACATAGGGTCACCTTTGAAAACCGCAAACTTATCTTAAGTAATTAGAACATGGGCCTGTTGGTGAAGCACCTTGCTTCCAAAGAAATATCTAATGATTAGTCCCCGCTTACAACTGAATGTTTAATGACTTGAAAATGTTTGAATACTCTAATTGGCAACTCTTCCCACATTCAAATGATTTCTAACTAGTAATCATAATTTAGAATTTTGAACGAATGTGACTTTTTAAAGTTTATTTGCATGGGGTGGAATGGAGTGAAATTAGAGGTCAAATAAAGAAAAAAAAAGAATGAAAGAGAGTTGAGAGTAAAAATGCTAAATAACAAAAAAATTACTATTCTAGCTTTCATCGTATGGTGAATGTCTATGCTTTTGGCATTTTGTGACTTTGCCATAAGATAAGGTTTTTTTTTTTTTTTTTCACTTTATGACTTTCCGGGTTTATTTAGTAACTCTAAAACTAAGCACTTATTTAATTATTTTGAGTTTATTAACAATTTATTTTCAATCTTTTATCTCTTTTTTTTTTAAATTTGATTTGACTTTTAATTTTACTATACTCTACTCCATTGTAAATTTGTGACGCAAACCAACATTAAAAACACATAAGATTAAGGTGAAGCCTGGCTACATTTTTTTTACAGTAAATGTCTAAATGAATGACTGCCCTGTATTTACTTTTGACCACTACTCACAGCAGTCCTTTCTATCCATAGCCCTCATTGATTATGCCCCCCCTACTCACAGCAGTCCTTTCTCTCCATAGCCCTCATTGATTATGGCCCCCCACCATATACCATTTGTGTCAGGAGATAGTTGTTTTAACTGTTTCTTTTAATGACCTGTAAAGACTTTTCTTTTCCTATTGTGCGGCCCACCTGGATCATCAAAGACAATTAAGATGATCTTGGGATGATGTGTGAAGAGATCATATGATTAAAAAGTGGCCCCATATATAACTCGAAGGAAGGAAAATAGTATCATGTGAAGCATTTTAGAGGAAAAATAGAGTATTATGAATCCAAATGCTTGAGTGGAATGGCTTTCCCATGAGTGGGATGTGTGTTACATTGGAGCTTTGATCTGTTTTTATTATTTTTTAATGACAATTCGAATAGTTGAATAATGCATGGTGAGGGGTGACAATATATAAAAACAATTTTTTTTTTTTTGAGATAATGGAAATTTATTAATTCAGATCCAAAAATAAAGAGTTACAGATAAAAGATGGAGGAGTAGTCTCCCAAACTAAATAATCTGACAAAGAACAGCTGCTCCTCTAGTTAGGAGATGAGCAACATAATTCGCAGATCTTTTTATATAACCATACTTGAAGTTTCTAAACTCTAAAAGTAGTTTCTTGCAATCGTCAATTACTAGACCAAAATGTGAGCCATCTTCAGCTGCAGACTCTAGAGCTTGAACTACCAATAGTGCATCTGTCTCCATCAAAACATTATCAAGACCCTTATTTTTAAGCCATCTAAGAGCCTCACGAAAGCTTAAAGCATCAGCAACCTTTATTTCGGAACAGCCCCACACACGCTTACTACTGGCTGCAATAAATTCTCCAGTTGAATCTCTTAGAACACAGCCCAAACCTGACTAATTATCACACGAGAAGAGAGCCGCATCGACATTACATTTGATCCATCCATTGGGAGGTCTTTGCCACACAGTCATATTCCTTGAAACTTCAACAACAGTTGTTAATATGCCCATACTTCGAGTATCGCGCCACTGATTAAGGACTGAATAAGCAAAACTAATAACCTGATAAACAGATCTGGAAATACATTTCCATAAGATATCATTGCGACCTTGCCATAAGCTCCATAGAATCATTGCCGCCTTGCATTTATCTTTCTCTGCACACCTACAAAAGAGAGCTTTAAACCACTCCATAAAAGGATGCCTCCATTCCTCCATTTTGGCCCAAAACCACACTGCAGCCAACATTCCCGAGCAAATAGACAATCTACAAACAAGTGAAAACAAGCTTCAATGCTATCGTTACAGCGTAAACATAAAGCTTGAACTTCCACTCGTCGGGCAAGAAGATTGTCCTGTGTAGGTAAACAATTGCTACACAATCTCCATAAAATGAACACGAGCTTTAGGGGGTATATTCAGCTGCCATAACTGCTTCCATATGCCACTCTCAGTTTCTAGCTGAATTGCCTCAACATTATCACTTTGTCTTCTCTTTAGTAGGACACCATATGCACTTTTAACAGTATAAACACCCTTTGAATTTGCCCCCAGAAACAAACATCTTCAATATGACGAATACTAAGAGGTATATTTGATACCAGTTGCGCATCTCAACTATTAAACAGAGATTCAACCAAAATCTTGTTCCAATGCTTCCCCCCAACTTCAATAAGGTCTGCCACTACCCTAGCATAAGTTCTTATTTGGTTGCCCAGTTTTTTAAACTTCACCTGGCCTTTTTTTTTTTTTTTCGAGGGTTAAAGTCTCGGGCCCTTGAAAATTAGATACCAAAAAACAAAAATAAAAAATAAAAAATTGCAACAATCCACTGAGAGATTCCTTATGGCAATTGAAATAAGGATTCTTGGCTAAGAATTAGTATAGCTGATGATCACCTTCCCTTGGAGCAACACCCGAAGATTGCCTTACTTCACTCGATGTCTACTTCCCCCTGCCCAAAGGCTAGGGTCTCAACTCCCGTGAAGATTCCTCACGACCCCTCACATAAGGATTCCTAACAAAAAATTAGTATAGCAGTGGATTGATGTATATTGATCCATGTATCAAGTGCACACATTTACAACTAATAGGATTTTTAAATCCTACGTAGAAGGCCTAAAAAATTGGATTCACTTTATAATTGTCAAACATGAGTTTTTTAGGACTTTATAAAAGGTGAAAAGATTTGGTTGTCACCTTATTAATAAAATTAAATATTATATATATATCATATGTTCAATTTTTCGGTGGGGTCAAATCTCATGTATTTGAAAAAATTACACTTTTACCACATCAACTATCACCCTTTTTTCACTTTACCCCTAAACTTTAAAAAGTATCAATTGACCACTAAACTAATCTAATTGCACGACCGTTACCCCCTGAAGTCAAAATCGAGTTAAAATAGACGGAATAGAGCAACACGTGATACACACTTTACCCCATAAACTTTAAAAAATATCAATTGATCTCTTAAACTAAATCAATTGAGTGTCACGTGTTGCACTATTCCGTCTATTTTAACTCGATTTTGGATTTTGGCCTTAGGGGGTAACGACCGTGCAATTGAATTAATTTAGGGGATTAATTGATATTTTTTAAAATTTAGGAGATAAAGTGGAAAAGGAGTGATAATTTAAGATGGTAAGGTATAATTTTTTTCATATATTTTAGATGGAATGCTTAAAAGCCCAGAAAGAGAAGGAAAAAAAAAAAAAAAAGAAAAAGGCAAAAAGAAAGAAAGAGAAGAGTGAGCGAGCATAAAAAAAGGGCGGTGGAGGAAAACGAACGGTGAGTAATAAAAGCAAAGTGTCACAAGCTCTCATCTCAGTCGTCTCCTTTCTCATCTCTTCTCCAGCGTACGATCTCCATCTCCCCCCTCCCCTCCTCTTTCTGTATACAAATTACTCCTTCCATCTCTCCTTCCCTCCCTCCCTCCCTCCCGCCAAATACAAAAAAACCCAACTTTCTCTCTCTTTCTCTATTAAGGTATTGTATTTCGCCTCCTCCCGTTCCCTCTCTCTTTCTTCTGGCGCCCAACGAACGACACCTAGGGTTTCCGTACAGCAGGCGAAAACGAAAATGAAGGAGAAGAAGGGGAAGAAGAGGAGAGATCTAGGGTTTCGTTTTGGTTTTCTACCTCTGTTGATCTTCTTTTCCCATCTTCTTGTATTGATTTAGGGTTTCTGGAGGTAATGGCGGAGGCTCCGGCGAGCCCTGGTGGTGGCAGCCACGAGAGCGGCGACCAGAGCCCGAGATCGAATTTCAACAACGTCAGAGAGCAGGATCGATTCCTACCGATCGCCAACATAAGCCGGATCATGAAGAAGGCCGTTCCCGCCAACGGAAAGATCGCCAAGGATGCAAAGGAGACCGTGCAGGAGTGCGTTTCGGAGTTCATCAGCTTCATCACAAGCGAGTGAGGAGACGACGACGACCTTGACCTTGATCTTTTTGGCGCGCTTTGTTGTGTTGATTTTGATATTTTGATGTTGCGTAGGGCGAGCGATAAGTGCCAGAGGGAGAAGAGGAAGACGATCAATGGGGACGATCTGCTTTGGGCGATGGCGACTCTAGGGTTTGAAGATTACATTGATCCTCTCAAGATGTACTTGCAGAAGTTCAGAGAGGTATGGAGGTTTGCTTAATTTATTTATTTTTGCCTGGTAAAGTTGTAGTCTTGGATGCTTGCAAGTATTAAACTCATGATTATTTTTTTTGATGTTCTTCGTTTTGTTGGTTTTTTTTTTTTTTGTCTATTGTGGGGGATGAATGCGGCGTTGCAGTTGGAGGTATGGTTTAATTCTAGTATCTGTGTGTTATGGTTGATATGTACATGTGTTCTTTGCAATTTGTTTGATTTGTGTATGAATTGGAGATTTTGATAGGGTGACACTAAGGGACCTGCAAAGGTAGGAGATGGGTCTGGTAGGAAAGATGCAGTTGGAGCAGGTTCAAGCAACCAGGTAGATGGTGTAGGGCTTTCTGTAGATTTTAGAAGCAATTTTTGTTGAGTTTCCATTGTTGCTTTTAGGAGATGTGGATCGTTTGTCTAAGTGTAGTGGAGCATTTTATAATTATCTGTCCTTGGTAAATGAAATTGACAGATGGCTCATCAGGGTTCTTTAACACAAGACATGAACTATATTCATTCTCAGGTGAGGTTAAATTTCTCTCTCTCTCTCTCTCTCTCTCTCTCTCTCTCTCTCTCTCTCTCTCTCTCATAGTTTTATAATACTGTTTGATAGTTTTTGTTTTTTCTCCAGTGGTCTTCTTACAGCATTAACTGAAGTCATTCCAATGCCTAATGTAGTTTTGCTTGCAATTGTTGGGTCTTTGTTTGACTTGTTTAAGATTATCAGAGTGTTAGCCACTCATTACTTTCCAGATATCTCCCCATTTTCCATTGGATTGTGGTTAATTCTTTGGAATTTTCCCCTTTTGGCAACCTTTTTTTCTTCACATATGGCGGCTTCGTCCAATCCTTCCTTAGACACACCTACCTGCTTTGTATTGGCACAAGAACTAGTTTGAAATTGATCATGACATCTGTCACCTTTGCATTTTATCACAATAAGTTTGCGTATAATATTTAGTATTCAACTTTAAGAAGGGAAAGTCAAGGCTTGCGTAAAAAAAAAATTCAAACGATGGATCTTCTTCAAGCACAAATGGTAATTGGCGAACTATTAAAATTTTTATAAGTTGGTATCTAGCATTATTAGGGTCTAGTTAAAAACTCCTAAACCACCACTTGAAGTGGTTTGAGAAAGTTGGGTTTGGACGGTCCCACCCCCAGCCCCCGCAGATCCTACGACATGTCCGGGCATACACGATTTCATGTGTCTAAGAAGGTGCCTAGTGCCACCTGATGATCTGCCACTGTAAAGTTCTTTGCATATACATTGTGCCTTTTCTTCTATTACTACTCTGGGATCGGGGACTTTAACTTTATCAAAATGGTTCCAAACTATAGAAGTCGTTTTTCTTTTCTTTTTAGTTGAAGAACCTAAGCCATGACCGCCATTAGATTGGGGATCTAGATGACTTTCTACTTCTATCTCCTGATCCTGATCCCGAGGAAAAAAATACAGGATCTTCCTCATTTATTGAGAAATCAAGGTTGAAAGGTTGTAATGATCCCAGCCATTTTTCTAAAAAACAAATTTTCCAAAAAAAAAACCTAAATAGATAATTATGTATAATGTGATAATTTATATAAAAAAGGGGAGAAGATGAGACTTAATATATAATATTACTTTGTATATTATTACTAAATTAAAATTAAAATTAATAAATACTTCTATGAGAGAGGGAGGGCTAATGGAGAAATCCCGCTAAGAGACTGAGAGAGAGCTCCTTCGGTAGTGGAGAGAGAGAGAGAGAGAGAGCTTCTTAAGCCTTAGCTTTGAGATTGTTGTAAATTTCTTCTTAGAGAGTTTAGAGGGAGTGAGAAATGAGAGAGTAGATAAGTGTTGAGAAATGAGAGGAGAGGAGATATTTATAGAGCTCCTAAGTGTTGAAATGACACAAAATACCCCTCATTTGACCTTTTTGGCAGTTGGAGGGGGGGGGTATAATGGGCAAGTTACACTAACCCCACCAACGTGTATAGCTGTTTGGAGAGAGAGAGAGAAGGGGGGGGGGGGGGGGGGGGGTTTAAAATGGTCAAAAAACCAAACTTGCTGTTTTTTTTAGGGGGATTTTAAAATTTTAACCGTTGGGTTTTTTTTTTTTTGTGTGTGTGTGTGTGGGGGGTGGGGGGGGGGGGGGGGGGGGGGGGGGGGGTCAGGCTGTGTTGCGGGCCTGGCACCCCTAGTCCAGCACGGCCCAGCAAATGGAGCCGTGCCGGTCCGTTGACTCAATCAACGACCCAGGCACAGTTTTTTTCGTGCCGGGCCCGGGCGGCCCGCCCAAATTTACATGCCTAGGTGGAAGGCCCAAACAGGTATATGAAGTATTATCAAACTCATTACTTGGGTGATGTGAGATGTGGGACTTTCCCAACGGGTAACACCATATCATGATTAGGGAATGTTGTTTTCTTAGAATTCATGTTTGGGTTGTGATAATTACGCTAACTATCAGCTTACCTAATGCAATCCTCCTTTATCCGGAATTGGGTCCGGTACTCCAGTGATAAGATCCACATGTGAATTTCATATATTATATTTATATTTGCTTGCCTCAGAAGACCTTCAAAGTCTCGATGGACCTTGTTCTGCTTCTCCAACATAAGGAGAGAATAGCTTTTATTTGGCCTTTCGGTCCACTTCTTTGCGCTGGTGCATGGGAAACTGTAGGTGGCTTGCCTTGGTGTTTGGTAGAAGTGTGTAGGATGGGAACATATGAGACAGTTGCCTGGGTGATATTTTTGTGTTCTCCATTCTCAAATACTTTTACCTATTTGGTTTGTGATGTTATACTAGCAGGGCTTTTGCAGAAACCATTCTCACCAGTCTCCTGATTTGGACCAAAAAGAAGACAGTGGCAACTTGGTAAAAAATCCTGTAATCTGGGATCCCTAGCTGACAATGCGATGAGACCCTATATTTATTTATTTTTCTGAATTGTTGGCCCTTTAATTCTTGAGATATGAGGGGAATCAGATAATCACAATTAGAAGCTGCGAGTGAGGCTCGGCCACAGGCTTGTAAAAGGCAGAAGGCTGAATAGAAGTAGTGAGTCCAATAATGCAATGACTCTATCCACATGTGGAATCTAATGCAGAATATACTGCAAGAATTCAAAGTAAATGCAAACGACTCTCTAACAGATGCATGGGATTCATCTGGTGGGGTCAACTTATTATGGTCCTCATAGACAAGTTTGTTTTGGTGTAGATAATCTTAGAAAGTACATATTACATGCAACATGTATGTAAACTTGGCCCTACTAGAATTGTGACTAAATTGTTTGTGGTTATGTAACATTTTCTGTTCTCTCTAAAGTTGACCTCTGAACAGTTTTAGCTGCCCATTAAGGGTTTGTTGTTGACTGTTTAGCAGATTAATTAACACTAGTTTTTTTTTTTTTTTTTAATTTTACAGTCACAAGGACAGCATCTTATGGTTCCTAATGGAAGGAACTGAATAATTGGATCTCGTAGTGAGCCCAACACTGTAAGGGATGGAGGGCTTGATGATGGCATGTTTTGCAGTGGACTTTTTCCTTATGGGATTTCTGATTATATCATGGTAGAGCATGCTCTTTATATTTTTTTGGGTCTGTATATTTATTTTAATTATAATCATTTGAAGGGCTATTGGAACCATTGATTAATATTACTGCAAGTTCTTTATATTTTCATGATGTGTATACCATGCAATTATGAATTTCCGCCCAGTTCAGGCCGGGGAACCATGATCAGTGGGAATCTCTTTATATTGCATTCAAAATACTCCCAGATCCACTTTGGAAATTCTTTAACTTCAATTTGATCTCCCAAGAATTCAGTGTATCTAATGTGCTTGCAATTCTGTCAATATTCAACTTTTGCTCATAGATTTTCTGTAGCTACTTTCCCTTGGGGGACATTTGGTATTAAAAAGAGGGGCAAATGGAGGGGAAACAACAGTTTTTTTTTCCCTCAAAGCCTGTTCCCATCGGTGGTGTTCTTGGTACACTTGTTTCTTTTGCCCATGTTTGAGGAGAAATACCCCCCCCCCCCCCCCCCCCCTCGTTCCATGATAATCTCCTTTTGGGGCAGATTACTCTTTCTAGTGGCGTTTCTGCAATCTCAAGCAGTGGAATTTGTTAGGGGATCAAAATGGAGGAATTTTAAAATATCCAGTTTGGACTGCCACTGGATTTGTTTCTTGATTTTGGAAGCCCCTTGCTGATTGCAAAAGTATTCACATATATGCATTGTGGAGGCTGTTCCATTTTGCCCTGGATGGACCTATGTGGGACGTACTTCTATGTGAATGACACTATGTTCTAATAAATTAAACTAGACAAGTGCATTGTGGGTGGTGACCAAGTGGTATTGATGGGGGCTTTTATGTGCATCATAGATTGTGATACACAATTCATAATCCAAACATGCAGGCTGCTTTGCGATTGTAGCAGGTACATACATGATACATCTGCTTCAAATAATGGTCTCTGCCGAGGTATGGGAACAGGATGCCGACTATGATGGATGCCTCTCATTTTATTCAGCCACATCCTAATGCGACGAGCCCCTGCCTAACATTTCATTGTTAGAAACTAGTCTTCCGTTGAAGCTTTAGAAGCCACCAGGACCACCAGATGACCTAATCTGCCCAAGTCTAATTTATCTCTTTGATGAAGCCACCAAGTTACCTATATCACTGGCATCAAGATTAAATTTCCAACCACCAGTAAGGGATGTCTTCAAGGCTGATCATGGTGGGCCCTAACATCATCTACCACCTCAATCCACTTCCTCTCAAAATGCCATCTCATTGCAGCAGGAAAAATAAAATAAAAAAAGAAGATAAGTATATTCTTTAGAACCATAGTGCCAGAGTTCATGTTTTATTCTCCAATTGTACATTTGTCTGTCTCATAAATGAACCCCTTTTAAAGAAAAAAAACAAACAAAACTTATACAGATCCACGCTCTTATCATTGCTACTGCTGGTCACACATGGAGCTAACCTGTTAAATTAAATCCCTTTACAAGTGGCATTGGTCCTTATTTGACATTGTTGTCACAATTATTAAGGGATTGAAAATCCCACTCCCCATATGCAAGTCCCTTTTGTGTTTTGTGGACAATGGGATTGAAAATCCCACGCTGCCCATGTGCAGGACTCCTACAAGTAGATTCACCTGTGAGGTCCTGCTTTGTGGACAGCCCATGTGCAGGACTCCTACAAGTCTACAGTAATACTTTTAAGAGCTAGGACCACGTGAATAGAACGATTAGGATTATTTGACCGTACTGATATTTTGTACCCCTTATCCACGTGGAAACCAATCAATATCATATCACTTTTGATTGTCATGCACCCACATAGGCCCACAACAATCTATGGTTGAAAACATCTTAAATAGTGTGGGAAACAAATAAAACAGGGTACAAATGTATGAAAAATTACATATACTAGGATTTTCCCCTTTTTCTTGATTTATGAGAAAATCTTTGACCATTTTTAGAAATGAGAATCATGATGATCCACCACTACTCGGATACATATCACCAAGACAGCAAATGTTTCAGCAAACCAGTATGGATCCACATTGCCAACACACTCATGGTTGAGTGGTATTCGCACCTTTGTATCATACATATGTACCAGGGATCGATACGTGGGTTCTTAAGTTTAAAATATCACACCTGACCACCAGTCCAACTTAAACAAAAAAAAAAAAAAAAAAGGTATGGATCCATACCAATATTTGAAACCATAGTTGTTGCATATTGAAACTATTAACAGTGGGAAGGCAAAACGCATCGTTGTTGGTTTCTGAAACTATGAAAGCATAATTACTGTTCTTTTTATATTGTATGCCTATTCATCTGAATTAGGATCTTAGTGCAATGGATGGAAAAATTATATAGCAACATTTGATTTGTATGAACTGTCGATCCCAACAAAATTTGTTATATATATATATATATATATATCCTCTTAATCTTCAGTGAGGTGTGTCCGTTTTGTTTTCTTTTGATGAACGTGAGCGATTAGACATACCTGTATTAACATTTCACTACAAGTTTCCCTTTCTATAAGCATTAAAAAAATAGATTGATATTAAGTACACAGTTTAAACTTACAAGATTTCAACCATATCAATATGCTATACAGTGAAGTGTGAACCATATCAGCAGTGGCTTTCCCAATAAGAAGACTTAATCTCTAAAATGACTTGAAACTCCAAGTTGCACCATGAGAAAGATTGGTAACTTTTTCAAGATACTAATTGTTCAAAGAAAGCTATTAAGTGGGTACCCTTCAGCACATGCTCTCTGTGTCAACTCTTTCTGCAAAACACAAACATAAAAAAAAAAAAAAAAGTTGCAAAAAAGAAATAGAACGGTTCGAATCAATAAATGAAATGCCGAAGGCCTCAGCTTCGAAGCGCTGACACGCAGCCAAGAAAGCATGAGAGAAACAACATTGCTGAATCCTTACCTGTATTTCTGTGGTGATTGGCCCAGTGCCCTGTTTATTTGCAGGAAAATAACATAAAAATAATCAGTTATGGAAACAATTCCCTCTGCTATAAGGGAAGGAAAAATCCACACACCTCAAATTGCTTTACCACCCATGACACCTCCTTCCAAGTTTTTGACTGCAATGACTCCCATGAACTTGGAGCTTGAACCTTTTCCACATGCTGAATAAGTCTCAAGCTACCTGGAACATGTATAGGGGACTCTGGTAAAATTTTATATTGCACACGAAAGATAAAAAACTGGTTCTGAAAGTCTTTTTTACTACCTTTTTTTGGATGAAACTCTTTTCACAAATAAAATATTAGACAGTCATAAATAATAATAATACTATAGTGTTAAATGCATACTCTTTTAACTCACTCAATATTGGATTTAAGAGAGAGGCTGTAAAATGGTCCCCTAAGTACCCAGCCCAACAGATCTAGCCAGTGAAATCAGCACATCAACCATCTTATGGTCTCGACTGGTAATCAGGTACTGGCCGAGTAGGGACCATACTTGAATACATTCTAATTTGAGTACCATGATAGAAATGATGATGAGCAAACGTGTCGAAATCTCTAGGTTCCTCCAATGAAATTGGTTAGTTCTCGTCTTCACCTCAATGATTGGAGGACTAAATTTGCAGCTTGGTATTACTTTTTTATAGTTTTTTTATTTTTGAAACATGACAACAGATAAATAAAATAAAAGAATGTGAAAATATATTGGGAGCCAAATCAATGTACTTGTAACAAAGGCCTCTTTCCAAAGTTCACGATTTGCCCATGATGGTGCCTCTTCTCGAAGTGGGATTCCCAGGCTTGAGCATACCCTGCACAAAAAAGAAAACAGAACAATAAAATTCACACATTTTAAACATCAATGGACATGGATTTGTTATTTGTTTATTACCTTGCATCAGTTTTAATGTTCTAATTCCACAAACAAATAGAATTACTACTTACTAGAAATGAATATTGTACACAGAGCTTCAGACTCAATAAACTTTCCAATGGTCATACCTCCAACATGAGTGCTGCTGAAATCATAATACTGTTTTACTGTAGGGGAACTATGCAGTAAATGCTGTTTTGTTTTTTAATAGGTCAGCTATCACTTTTACCAAAAAAAAAAAGGTCAGCTATCACAACGTAAACAATATTAATTTTGTTATGCTATTCCAAATTTACAACACTTAACAGTAGTTTAGAAGTAACTTAACAACATTTGACTCACTAAATCTTCTAAATGAGAAGAGTTCTCATAAGACAAGTAGAACTATGTCTTCCAAGCTCCAACACACTAATTCTCAAAATTTGTTCAGTTTCATCTGAATCGAGAATGAACAAATTTGAATTTACAAAAGTTAGTTTCACCAATTTAAGTATGATTAATTATATGACATTTCACAATTACATGATGCATCAGAGCTTTTGTTATGGAAACCATTAAGGATTCATAACAGTGGTATTATACAAAAGTCTTGAGTATCTGTAACTCGTTTTTGCATAAAATGCATAGATGAAAGGAGATAAAGAATCTTACCGTAAGAATTATGTAAATGGTAAAAAAAAAAATGTAAATGTTGGTGACGTTTATGTTTAGGAATGATCTAAAGGTATCTATTTATTAGAAAAAATAGGATTAATCAAATTCTCTAAGTTGTTTTTAAAAAAAGTTGATGCTGTTGACAGGATGCTTGTGGTACAGATTTCCTGGATTTAAAAACTGAACTCGAATTCCGCCACAACAGCAGTTTTCCTGCATACTATAAATCTTGTTCTGTTACTGTATTTTATTGGTTTGTTACACAGAAATCAAATTTTTACGAAGAGTACTCACTTCTCATGTTCAAACACCTGCAGCGACACAAGAATTTTAACTTTTAACAGTTAATATTTAACATTAAAAAAAAAAACTCAAGACTTTTACAGGGTGGGTGACTTTTAGCACTATGTGCAAAGGAAAATGTAGCAAATACTACAATAGCACAGGAAATGAAATCTCACTCAACGATCAGTTGTCGTATGACTCCAGGAAGGACACCACCACTTACAGGGGCAGTCTGTACTTCAAAAGGAAAACCGCTCCTGGGTTCATTCAAGTCACCTAGAGCTTCATTTACATCCTACACACATTCAAATGCTAGCTGAGAATTTTAAAAAACCAAGACCCAATTTCATCTAGAATAGGATACACATTATGACAGAAAACAAAAACACTGGTAAATCAAATAACTGAAACAGAATTGCTATCTAAAATTGTTCCAAACACAATGCACAGATTGAAGAACTATAAAGTGATGATGAATTATCAAAGTAACCATGAAAATCATAGGCAAAGATGAGAAAAGAAAAAAATCAGCTTTATGAAACTGATAACAGCATACCCTGCTACAAACTACAAAGAAATTCGTGACGCTGCCTTCGAGAATTCTATCTCCATCATTTGATAAGAGAAGCTCTGTTACTGAAGGAGGCCTCAACTTCTCCAAGCCCTTCCTAACCCTGCATACAAAACATCCAAAAAGTTATTTAGAAAAAAAAAAGGAAAAAAGCGGGATTTTTACCAAAAAAAGAAAAAAGAAAAAAGAAAAAATTGCAAAACAGACCAAATAGTAACAGGGTTAAAAAAAAAAAACTAATTAAAAAAAAAGTGATAACATAGTGCTTTAGGTTTATTTTTGAGGATTTAGACATATTAGTCCCCCTTAAACTCAGATATTCTAATTTCATGACCAAATTAAGGTAATGTCACCAGAGTCAAATGACTCCGGTTAATATTTTTTAAAAACTTTTTTGCTCTATGGGAACACTGTATGTCATAAAAATTGATAAATCTCGTGATATTATATCTTTTACGTAGCATCTTAGGGAAATTTTTTTCCAAATAATAAAACGTGAGAAATGGTGATAAGATGTGTATTTAGTTTTCACAAAATGTTAATTTTCGTGTTCTATAAAATATAATTTTTTTTACTAGTTGCAAAAAAATATATGATACAAAAATTGATAAATTCCATAATATCATGAAATACGGTGCAAAAAAAGTTTAAAAATTAATGTTTATCAGAGTCAAACGATTATAGTGACACAAGGGCGGCTCTAGCATAAGGCCAATAAGGCCAATAAAGCCTTTGCTTGAGGCCCCAAAAAATAAGGCCTAAAAAAAAGGCCCCATAATATCAGCTGTCATCTTTTGAAATTTCAAAAAATTAAATTTGTCAACTGTCATCCATTTTTTTTCTCCCCAAAATATAAGGCCACATAATAACTCTCTCTTAAAAATATACGATCAAGATTTTTATGTGGCTTTAAAGTGGGCCTATTATATTTCCAAATCTGCCTCATATATAACTATTGGTAGGAGTCCAATTGATTTTAGCACACTATTATATTTCTAGCAGTCCATGTGTATCAAATCTCAACCATACATTCAGTCATGAATTTGCTTTACAAGCCTTTCTCATTATTTTTGTGTATCCTATTTCAATAGGGGCCCATTCAGATTTGATCCATGATGTGGTTGTAATAGATCCATAGCTTGGGATTTCAGCCCTAATAATAGATCTTAAAATTTAAGATAAATAATGGGCCCTGCCGGAATTTATTCACTTGCTCACCGTGCATATGAGCACCGTGCATATGGAACATCCAATACGTGGGGCACAACTCTGAAGTCCATCTTGGATTGTCCTGACTCATGGTGCAATGCGCACCGTGCGCAGGTGAAAATGCTTCGAGCCCCACCAATGATAGATTCAAGATAAATAAATAAATATATATATATATATATTAGGGGAGCCAAATAAGTAGTTAAATTTTGTGACCCAAGATTTCTATGTGAGTTTTGAGGATGGGTCCAAAGTTTTCATGTGGGTTTTGGAGGTGGACTTAAGATAGATTAGCAAAACTTGAATATAAAACTTAATTAGTAATTTTTCATTATAAAAAAGCAAGAAAAATAAATTTTAAATAAGATATTTATAATTATATTAAAACATAGAAAATGCATCATTTAGGATTGTCGCTTTAGGCCTCGAAGTGTCTGGAGCCGGCCTTGTAGTGACATTATCTAAACTTGGTCATGAAATTCAGTTGAACCAATATGTCAAAATCCCTTTATTTTTTTGGATTTTACGGAAAAAAAAAACGAAAAGATAGTCCTTGTAGGAAAAAAAGACCTCTTTCTAGTGGGAAAAAAAAAAAAAAACCAAAGTCCAAAATGCAAAAAATATGAGAGTTCAGACTCAATCACACCTTACCCACTCGGAGAACTTAGCATTTGCAATCTCTCTTCCGGGACCCACAACAGCCAACGTCGCACCGCTCTCTTCCCCCGCAAAACCAATCGGAACATACGCTCCAAAATGCACATAAACATCCAAACCGTTAGAAGCCCTTGAATCCCCAGAAACCAGTGTTGTGATGACGATTTCTTCCTCAGATCTTTCCTTGCACACGATGGGTAGTCCCGATTGCAAGGATTGGGTAACCAAGGGCCGAATTAGAGCATCCCATGATGAGATTGTTGTTGCTGCTGCTGTTTGGGGATGGAAAAATCCGGGCTTTGATTGGGCGATGATTGAAGTGGACTGGGCAAGTCTGAGAAGATGGCGATCCCAGAACAAGATGAGTGAGGCGTTCGAATGCGTGCGAGTGGTTGTGTAAGCACCTGAAATCCGAAATTCGAAATGGAATGGAGATTGTATGAATTGATTGAATTTGCATTGAAGAGAGATTAATGAGATGATTAGGAAGAGAAGGTGATTAGGGTTTTGGGATGGGATACTAACCAGAGTGGTTTTGGAGGAAGACGGAGATGGGAGGGGTTTCAGGAGGAGATGAGACAACAACGCCATTGAGGACTAAGAAGCTGCTGCTGGAACTAGACATTTCAAACACCAAATGATTCAATTCAATCTAAACCTTCTTTTCTCTTTTCTTCTTCAGAGTTAGAGGTTTGTGTATGAGAGAGATGAGTTAATTTAAGCAAATTATAAACATTAAAAAGTCTGCTGATAGGTGAGATGACATCTATACACAGACAAAAATAAACCTCCTGACTTTCAAAGTACCTAATCTAATCACTACACAACACAACAATTTTTTTTTTAATTATTAAAATTATGTCAAAAGTAGTTAGGTGAAGTGTGGACACTAGCCACATGGGAACTTATAACTTTTTTTTTTTTTTTTTTTAGTAATCATTTACTAATTGTATTATAATATATGACAATTTATTAATTGTGTTTTAGTTGTCATTTACTTATAGTTTAATTATATAATTTTTAGTCTTTTAATATATGGAAAATTAATTTTAAATGATCTTTATTTATATTTTCTAATTTTTTTATACCAACATTATTGGTAGGCATGTCCGTGTTTAGCATGAGTTATTGTGCGAGTTATATTATATTCAATCTCGGGTTTCGAAGTTAATTTTGACGGAAAGTTATACTCGTGTTTTATAATTAACTCACTTTCTTCTCCCACTTCGAAGATGTAATTGTAACAACTCAACCATTCTTCCCGTTTTTCATTCTCTTCAACTTCATTTTCATCCCAAATCTCATTTTCCTCTTTTTTTTTTCTACATCATTCAAACCAATTTCTAGTCTACGAACTATCGGATTGAGAAACGAGGTATTCTCGTAATCTTCTCTTCTTTTATTCACTTTTCAAGATTTAACAAAACCAAATCACTGTCAATAAATATTTTGAGGATGATTTTGCATGATCTAATTTTTTTTAATGGATCTTAAAATATATTTTGTAGTTGGTGGTGAACACGCCAGTGCTTAGCACGGGGTATTGTGCTAGTATCTATGAGACCAACTATTCAAGTAAAAGTTAGAGATAGTCTATTAAGTGGAGGATGTTAATTTTGAGTTGATTAAATTTTCAATAAATAGACCCCACTATGGAGTTTTACTTGTTGAGCTCGACATTTTTCATGTTTGTTTAGCAAGGAGAGGAGTAAAGGTGAAATTAAATTTAGTTGAGATGTCATGCTTTATTCTACCTTTTATCACAATCAAAACAAAGTAGTGTGGGAAATATACTTATGATTTTCACATTTCTAACCTTTACTCCAAGCCTCTTTTTTTTTTAATTTTTACCATAGAAAATGTTACATAGTGTTGTGAAGCTAAGTTTATAAAAAGTGTTTCTTAGTTACAAAGACTCTCCTCTTACTTTTGCTTTGGTACCCCTTGGATACCCTAGTCAAGGGAGTTGGGACACAAGAGAGGGCCCACATATACATAAAAAAGTTATCCGCTCAAGTGGTGACGTACCCGGAATTTGAATACCGAGCAACCAAATAAAAACCTACGCTTCTTACCACTCAGGAAACCTCTATGAAAATAAACATTTAACCATGCCTTTGCTTTTACTTCAACCTACCATTCTTCATGTTGTGATTTCCATTCAACTTTATTCATTTAGACCTGATTCCTTATTTTGACTTCTACCAAGGAAAAACAAGATTTTAAAGTTGCACCTTTGCTTTTTTAATCTTTATTATAATAAATTCAATCTTTAACAGAGTGCTCTAAAAATGCACGCACACGGCACACACTCACAGATGCATTTTTACTTGCACAGAGTGTTTTGTTTTTTTCCCTCTAAAATAAAAGGTTCCTTATGGTGGGGCTCACGAGAATGCATGAAGATTGAATGAAAGCTCGGACCTAAATGAAGGTATGAAATGCTAGGATGATCAAATTATCATAAACCTTATCTTTTCATCCTTAATGGTTGAGATATGTTCTCCCTGAGAGCTGTAGCCCTATTGCAGCTCCATGGAGCCCACTTCGGCCCACATTTGATTTGTGCATGTCCTTTCACACTCTCATCTGTTTATGCTTTGGCACCAGCCCAATTTCACTCTCATCAAACCTTTATCCACCGTCGGAATGGATTTTTAAAATTTTATGATTAAAATACCACAAACATTAAGGCTATTAAATCCAGCGCTAGGATGATCTGATAGGATTGAATTTTATATTGACCTTTATCAATAAGGAGGTCCTTTTTATATGCCCTAGCTCCACTAATAAGAAAGCATTAGGTGCGCCCCGCGAGCTGGACTACCTATAAAAAAAATATGCAGCCTTCTTGTAGGAGACCAGTTGCCTTTTGATGGTTATACACCGTTCAAGTTTTGTTACAATAAAACTCAACCTAAAATAATGCATAATATACCTCCAACCAAAAAACATATATGCGTGACCGAATCCCTCACGAATGAAAACTCAGAAAGAGAAAACCGGGGAAAAGGATTTTCCTAAAAACTTCCACATATACACACATTTTCTTCTTTTCACGACATGCCCTTATGCTGAGATTTGATTTTTCTAGTTTTATTTTATTAACCCAGTCAAGGGGGCTTGGACCTAAGAGAGAGTCCACACACACGAAGACAGCCTGCACAAGTAAAAAGAAAGCCACACAAGTGGGAAAAGATGGCATACTCAAGGCTAAAATCCTGGGCAGTCAGGTGAGAACTGCGACCATTTTCAAGATTGCTGTTGTAAATGGATTATGGCCTCCCGTTTTCCGTTCTGCTGTTTTATTGGGCCTGAGCCTCTGTTGGTTACTGGGCGTGTGATGTAGAGCCGGCAGGCTGTATAAAGTTTTTGGCGTCAGCCTCCCATTTGTTTCTGGTGGTCAGGAGATATAGCTCTGTAGTAACCAGAGACTTTCAAAATAATTTGTCTTTGCCAAAGTTATTAAATGATAGTTTTCATAAATAGAATGATTAAGATTTTAAAATGCATTTCTTCACCTGCATCTTAGCCTTCCGCTATATGACTAAAAAAAATGTAAAATGATATAAATGTGACTTTACATAGATGTTCTAGGTATTCTCTTTTGACCCAAGCAGTTCAAGAGTAGGTTTGATGCGAGGTGATTGTAGAGAAAGGGATCCCTCTTGGCCCTGTTTGTTTTAGGTTCTCCAATTGCTGAGGAAAGAAAGACCCACCAAAAGTGTAGGAGAGAAACGAATTCCCTGTTACTAACAACTGAGAAAGTCCCTATTTTTTTTTTTTTAATTTCCCATACACATGAACCCTATTAACTGGAAAATTGATCAAAAGTCCAACATTCTCGCAATTCAGAAGGTGAATTCAATGCAAAAAATCAGAAGGTCATACAAGTTCGGTTGCAACTGGTCATTAATCAACACTCCAATATGTAAGGTCTAACAAGCTCATACGAGAGGGTCAAGATCAAAGTAGAGACATACACTGTTAGGATGTGTGTAAGAGGATATGTAATTCCTAACATATCCTTATATATCCTCTTTAAACATATCCTAACTAGGATAATTATTATACACAAGGATCACAAGAATTGTGCAGCATTCATGGCTTGAAACCTGGATTAAAACTGAGCGCCTCCCTGTAGATTAACTCTTTCATCTGGGCTTCGTCTAATGGTCTTAGCTCAAATTCAAAGGAGAATGGTTCTGAGCAAATAGGTTCATCAGCTATGTCATGCAGTCTTGCAAGGTAAGGATGAGCAAGCGCCTCTTCAACTGCAGAAACATACAATTTTGACATCCAAGTGAGAGGAGAATAACAAGAAAAGAAAAGAGAAAAAAGAATCAACAAGTAAACATTCCAGTATCTTCTTTTTTTCATGAATTAAAAACTAATAATCTTGTCATTATCTCCTGTAGCAGAGTCCACTGCATGAACTCGCCCTTTTGTTTGTATTTTACATGGCCATGCCCATGCTGTATAGTGCCTATGGAAGTGTATGTCTGAGTGTTCCATTCAGGCACTTCAGATGAAACCTACCTACCTTCTTTCTTATTTAAAGATTACAATTATAAAAAATACATATAAAAAAGGAAAGTCAAACATGCAGTTGCTGCACATGGAAGTATTCTAATTTAGTTGCTTTCAGCTATAAAATTTGTTTACTCTCTCTGTGTTTTCACAAGTGGATAAACAGAGAACATAGGAAGCAATAGAAAGGATTCAATTCCTACATTGAAGCACCTTGCTTACATCCAACCTGTTCAATCCCTCCTAGCCAACACCCACCCGCACACCAATTACAACTCGCCCAAATTTCACTCCAGTTGGAGTGGGGCCAAGCATTAGATTAGTCACATGTAACCACTCACCAAGAACCAAACGGAGTTACCACAGGTTATTTATGTGATAAATCTAACAGGAAGGTCCGCCCTGATTTCAGTGAAATTTGGGTAGTGTCAATGGTAGTGTTCGTGTGGTGGTTAGATTCACGTAGGTAAGCTGCATGTTTAAATTCTGCAAAGGGCTCAACTCCCATTTATTTTAAAACAGGGGGCATGTATATAGGGTTTCATCTGAAGAGACATGCCTCCACTTGGATGCATGCCAATCAAGGGGTAAGGAGATGGGAAAGTCTTGACAAGGTGATCACCACTTGTCAGAGACCCCATAGTTTGTATGGTTTTAGGGGTACAGAGTGGGTGGACTTTTGGTTATTTAGACCAACAGTGAATATACCAAATTCATCATATATCAATTCATGGGCAGTAGATGTATGTGATGGGTGAGGATTCACCATAGTGTTTTAAAGATGGAGCCTTCCGACTTTGATGCCCCAAGAATATTTATATGAGGCCCACTATGATGTATCAAAATCCTTCATTAACACATGCTGTACATCCAAGTCTGATGGCAAGAATCGGAGTTATAGTCGCATTGAATTCAATCACCAAGAAAATTTTGAACTATTAAATAGGATGCCCTTAAATTAATGGTCATTGTCATCCAACAAGGGTTAATATTTGGTCCATGTCAAATCCACATCTAGACACAAGAAAGAAAGGCATGTGGCCCATTGGTTCTATTTGATCCATAACTAGAGCCCGTGGCCTGTAATGGATGCAGAGATATAATAATTGTGCAGTGAGGATGTTTAGCCAGTTTTGACTTGACTTGGCACAAGAGCACAACTCCCACGCCATTCCTGGTTGAACTGACGGATCTTGCAATTCTCAGCGAGCCCACCTGGATTCTGAGGAGTACACTTGTAACAAGAAGAAAGTTTTTAAATCTCTATGGATAACCAACTGATTTTCATATAAAGTTGGATACTTTCCCCTGATTGCATGCATCCAGTTGGACCCCAGGAGAAATTTTATCCTGGCCACCTTGAGAGGCTAACCATCCATGGACGCAAATGCAATATAATTTTTTTAACACTGCACAATTTAATTTTTTATTTATTGGTGACATGACTTAAACCCATAACCTCAAGGTTGAGATATGGAGCATCTTCCACTGTGCCATGAGCTCTTTGTCTTAACACCGCATAAATTGAGAAACACTTCCAAAGGTTTAGGACTCTGACAGGGAAAGAAGGGAACATACCTGTAATTCTTTTAGTGGGGTCAAATGTCAACATTCTTTCAACAAGATCAATGGCAACTGGATGAACATGAGGAAAAGCTTGTGATAATGACTTGGGAGGATGATATGGAAGCTGCTTGAGATACCTTCTTGCATCTTCATTCCGAAGAAATCCAAGCTCAGTCTCAGTAGGTGTTCCGATAAGCTATAAAAGGTCAAAAATCGTGTAAATATGCATAGTAGAGACCGCCATTTGGAAGTAAAAAAGGAGATAAAAGATATGGTGGTTGCTGCTATATGACTATGAGGAATGTGCAATAAGAAAGTTGGAACAATTAATAACTGGATAATTCTAGTGAAGGCTATTAAAAGAGGGGGGGGAGGGGAATGGTGCTAAATCAGTCAAGTGCCACAAGCAAGAGAGCAAAATAGCAACGTCCAGTGCATATGCAGTTTCAACATGCATGAGGCACCACCCTCCTGCTTGATTGGCAGGAATGCCGAAACAACTTTAGAGTTTAGAGGATGCTCATGATCTTTATTGCCTTAAAAATCCATGGACCTACAGTGACATTTCACCCTATTTTAGAAGCATCTCTAATTAATTAATACATAGATCTTTCCATCCCCCTACCATTGGTGATTAGCACACAATCATGCAGGCCGCATACGGTGGTTCACATAAATGAAGATGAGAATCAGATCATAGATGACCATAGAAAGAGCATAGAAATAGTCCAACTCAACATGAACTTGTTATAGATATTTAATAGTTAGGAGATTCAATTTGAGATATATTTGTTGAAAGGTTTATCCACTTCAAGCCTATTGGTGATGGCCATCTAGAAAGCCACCACGTGCCCTCTTGTACAAACTCAAGACATGAGGATACTAAGCATATAATGCAATTCTTCCTACTAATAATTCAGTTTCCATCTTACCTCTGTCAATAAACGCATCTGATGTACATGATCTCTACCAGGGAATAATGGTTGCTTGTTCATCAACTCCATGAAAATGCAGCCCACAGACCAAACATCAATAGCAGCAGTGTAGTCTGTTGAATTCAGCAGCAATTCTGGTGCCCTGTACCATCTGGTGACAACATATTCTGTCATAAACTCATTTTCAGCTGTTGGACGAGCGAGACCAAAATCACATATCCTTAGGTCACAGTTTGCATTCAGCAAGAGGTTGCTGGGCTTCAAGTCTCTGTGAATGACATTCGCAGAATGTATGTACTTCATACCACGAAGGATCTGATACAGAAAGTACTGCAAAATTGACCAATCACAAACTGATCAATATTTTGTTACTCATAAGCATATAATTAGGCAGGTTTGCATTTCATAAAGAAATTAAAATACAATTTGAGTATTTCCAAGCCATGCCTCACAGATGTGCCAGCATTGCACACATGCGCGCATTCATGCAACTAGTGGAACCCCTCCATTCAGGAGAACTCCCCCAAAATAGGCAAGTAAACTCAACAGGTGGGTTCCATAGGTCCACTGCATTTTGGCCATTGAGCAGTTATTTCAACTGTCAACTTGTTTTGTACATGTTTGACCTCTTAATGAGTACTGTTATTTTACATCAGGTCCATCTACACACTGCTCCATCTCCGAGGATTGGATGCTTCACTAGTGTGATAATGGCCCATTACCACATGTGATTCTCTCCATCTACTGTTTTTTGCAAAACTGCACTAAAAGAATTTACCTGGCAGTGCTCCTCAGATAATTCTTGATTGGAGCGAATAATCTGATGAAGATCAGTGTCCATAAGCTCAGTAGCAACATAGACGTCATTGAATGCTTCTGGGTTAGGGGGTGGAATTACATCTCGTATTCCTATGACCTGTTTTACATGTTACAAAAAAATTAGAATTAACAGGGGACAAGCCTTGATTACAGTTGGAAGGTGTTCAACGTCCAAACTGCTAAGTAATAATTTACCAATTAAGCAGATACCGAAAATGAATGGCTAGAATGGTGATAACCTTTGCACACGCTATTAGAAAAAATTGGCGGAAACTTAAAGCATTCCACTGAGAAAACTTGAGACAAATTATTTTAAAAATAACATTTGTCTGGCATCTTTAAAAATCTTGGCCAATATGATCACTTGCAAATGAGACATTTTTTGATACGTTGTTATCACTCCAAACTAACATCAACAATACAAGATATAGTTCTCTTTGACCAGGAAGCAGAAGGCTTGAACTTCATCAAACCTTATTGTAACATAGACTTTTATTGTAGGACCCTCTACCCTATAGGATAGTGATGGGCATTTACAGTTATTGTAGGCCCACGACAATTCCTGGAAAACGTCAAAAACCTAGTTTATCAATTTTGATGGGCATTTACAGTCATTGGATGAAAGATCAGCTCACCTTGGAGCAAAATCTTTCAACCTTTTTGGGTTTGAATTAGAAGGCACAACTGACATTTTACTGGAGAATTCTCTGCGTAATTAAGAAGATTGAGAACATGTTTGCCATGAACCATAGAAAACTGGCGTTATGACCAGGTCACAGTTGTATTAATTTCTCAGGTTCAAAAGGGGTCCACACCAAACCCCAACAAACACGTTAAAAAGCAAAAAAAACGTTGAGGGGACTACCTCAAAATAGAAAAACAGCGTTTGTAGCCCCTTCAATGATCAATCTCTTTATTGAAATTAAGACAAACTACTCATCGACTTTCTTAACCTGTTCGACAACTAGACACAGCAATCAACTCTTCCCCACACTTGTAGCAAGTATTTTGAAGACCTAAACAGGGAAAATCACATAATTCTTCCAAAATCATATGCAATTTCTTGCATACTGATGGGCCTTAGAAAGTCCCGATCATCTGCATCAGTCTACACACAGAAAGCACTCGATTTGACACTTTCTAGCACTTGTAGCAAGCATTTCAAAGCCTAAACACGGAAAGGATGCTATTTTTTTTCTCTCAAAACACGAATCATTTCAACTTCATGTGTAAAAAAAAAACAGGGTTCTAAGTTCTAACCAATCACTTACGTTCTCATGATCCAAATGACGAAGCAATTTGATTTCGCGGAGCGTCCGCTTGGCATCCATGTGATTATCGAACGCGTTCGCGATCTTCTTTATCGCAACCATCTCGTTCGTCTCCGAATTCAACACCGAACTGAAACAACACAAATCAACACTTCAAATACCACTCGATCGGAAATCGGAGGCAAAACGCCCAATCAAAGAAATCGATCGAGAGAAAAAAAATAAATCAAAATCAATTACCAGACGATGCCGTACGCGCCACGCCCGATCGGCAAGATCGGAGGCCGGTATTTGGACGTGATCTCGAAGATGTTACCGAAAATGTTGTGCTGCACGTATCGGCCTCCGTGTGTCGTAGCAGTGGGGAATTCCGCGTAACCAGCGGTCTGATGAGCTTCCGCCATTGCCGTATCAGTTGCAGCTCCTTCCATTTTCCTTCTTCTTCTTCTTTCTTCTTAGATCGAGAGAAAGAGAGATCTAGAGAGAGCAAGAGAGATCTAGAGAGATAGAGAGATAGAGATGACAAGGAAAGAAGGAGATGGAAGGGAAAGGGAATTTATAGAGGTCTTGGAGTTTGAAAGGAGGTTGGAGGAAGGAGACGAGAAAACGCGCGAGAAACGCGTCGGGGAAAGATGGACGACTGAAAATCATGCAGCCGCCTGTGATGGAGGGTGGAGATTGAGAGAGAGATTCAAAGGCCAACTGCGTCAATTGGAGTGTGGAAATGTTTGACGGGAAACTTGAAGTCACACGGCTGCTTTTCCAATTGGGTCTGTGTTTTGGGAGTTTTCTATGTCCACTCTTTTGAAATTTCTCTTTTTCTATTTTTCATGGAAAGTGCTCAGGAAAGAAAGGAATGCTCTTGCCTGGCCGGTAGTTAGGTGTGATGTGGACCCGGCTGTGTTTTCACTTTTTTTTTGTATGGGTCTTGGTTTAAGCCAGTCAACGTACCTGGTCCAGGGCCACGGTTAGGTGTGCCTGCAAATGGAGATGTTTAGAGTTCAAAGTCACCCAAGGCCACAAGTTGTCAGATTTTTCGATGCCTTCCTTGGCAAAGAATAAAAAATGAAAAGCCGGATTTTGACCTACGATTCTCCATTCTCCATTCTCCGCAAGAGGAGATCAGAAAATCCTAAATAGTGGGGCCTGAGCTCGGTGCGGAGGCCAGGTTTATCCTCTTCCATGGCTCGACACAAACGCACTTGATGTCTTGGTCATTGGTGGGCCCTGGAGATGCATCTGGTTTGATGATCCGGACCTAGATATATTTTGGAATTGAGGAATGGTCCTAAACCTTGGTTTGAATGCACTGAATGACTTAAAACAGTTGGAGATTGATATTGGCATTCCTTCTCTCCCCTTTTTACTATAAGAGTGCCTGCAGTAAAAGAGGGCATTTGGGAGTGCCATTGTGCCAATATCAATGGCCAAACAGTTTTATTGGGCTTTGCCCATTTTCCAAACAGGCAGACTTGAGTTCAAGAATGATTATCCTTGTTGGACGTAAGACTCTTTAATTGTAAATGGACTTAGGCGTAGACATAGTGGAATCTGGCCTGTTGGGTGGTGTTAGTCAAAATGGGTGCGTTTGCAGTGAAGCAAGAATTACGCAACAAAGAAGACGAGCGCTTTAATTTTGAAAATAACTCGATTTTCAATGGTTTCGTGCAACACATTTCTACATGGATTAGTGATATTTTCTTGAAAGGCAGAAAGCCAAGATCTATAATACAAAAGGTGGGATAAAGTTTTAACTCTTGTAGTATTCTGATACGTATCTATTATTTAATTTCAGTATTAAATATTTTATTAAAATATTTTATTTAGGAATTAGTTTATTAAGATTATTAATTGTATTTAAAATAGTGTTATCCAGATTGTATGTAAATATGTTTTATGTTTGTGGAAGAGTGGAGAGATAGTGGGTTAATAGAGTAGTGGTTTAGTGGTAGAGTTATTTTAGGATTGTAGTAGTTTTAACAGTTATGAAATATTTATAAATATTTGTAGATGTTGTATGGTTGAACATATGAATGAAGAACAATTCTAAAGGAACAAGGCTTTGCTCTTTTCTTAGGAGTTGTGGTTCTCCTCGAATTAAACCTTATGGGTTTCTGTCCCCCTTAAAGTGGACTCTTTCTTTTCCATTCTAATTTTTTGTTTTATAATCAGATCGGATCATCCGATCAATCAGAGCTAGAAAAGGTCCCAGTTAATAGATTGTCCGATCGATCGGATGGCGGCGACTTTTAAAATCTCAAGTGCGAAATTGGTTTCAAAGTTGCCATTCCAATTCCTCTCCTACCCAAACTCTCTCACTTGGCCCAAAATCTATAAATAAGCATCTTCTCTCAACCCTAGGTTGTCCCATATAGGTCTCTCGTTACTCTAAGCCCTAGAAAATCCCCAAATCCACAAAGAGGTTTCTCTTCTCTAGAGAGCCATCTTGTGATCTATGTGCTGAAGTTTTAAACTTCTAGAGCCCATTCCTCTACTTTTCAAGTAGATTCATCTTGTGTAAGGTGTGGAGATTCAAGTGCTAGAAAAGGTGAACGACGTGGTCGTCGGCATGATCAACTACAGTCGTTAGGTTGTAGTCAACTGAAAAGGATAGTGAGTGCATCTTGCAACCTTCATTATTCATAGTGCTTGATCTTTTTAGACCGGTGTTAGGTCATGTCATTTTTTCCCTGTTTAGGGTTTTTCACATAAAAACCGCGTATCCATCTCTTTAGATAGTTTGTGGTGGATTGATTGGTAACTTAGATCATTACTTTCTTAATTCCATATTTGATTGGTAACTTAGAATCTTAGATCATTGATTTCTTAATTCCATATAAGAATCTGTGTTGGGATCTTATAAACCCTTGGGTTGGAGCTAGATTGATCCTCTTGGTTTTTCAAGATAAAAATAAAAGCAGTTGAAATCAATTTTCCAACCAACCAAACAAATGTTTTTTTCCTAAAAATTGCTTTAAAAAATAGCTTACAACGAACTGCTTTTATGAAGTACATGACTTTTTTGGCCAAATTTCACTTTAATTGAAGCTGGGGAGTGGGGACCGATGCCAGCTGATATGTGTGACGTATGAAATTAAAATAGAACACGTGACTTCAAACAGGTGACGTAGAGTTACGGCCCTTAGTGAAACCTCGCCCAATTCCAATTTGAGTGAGACCTGCCCTACACGTAAAAACAAGATGGAACTGTGACTTCAAACAGTTGGGTTCAAAGGTGTGTTCTCTGCTGGAGTTAGGGCCCTGGACTAAAATAATTTTTAAGTCCTGCCCTCAAGAATTTGATAACCAAAGAGTCGAAATTTAATCATTCAGGGCAATTTGAAACTTGTCTATTTCCTCATACAAACATGACTCAAGGCATGTTTAGAAACAATCGTGCAGTTTTTTTAATGTTCTTTTTTCATGGATTTTTTAGATGCAGATTTTACCGTTGTGAAATTTACTTTTTAATTTTTTGTTGTTTGGTACAGCGTGAGAGAGAGAGAAGAGGGAGAGAGCACACAAATTCATGGATACAACCACAAGTCGAATTCCTCTCCCTTTTAGACTTTCAAAATCTTGGCCGACACTTTCTATCGAATGTCCACATTAAACTTTTGCACCAGCCATGGCATTTGAATTATGGGCAAAGCTACCATACAGCATCGCTGGCTGTATCATACTGGCATATGCAAGTGCACCTTTAAAAAATCAAATCCATCCATTGTCTTTCACACACATCCTGCTCTTTGCATATATAACTTTAAAGTGTATTTCATGGGCCTATAGTTAGATTGACCTGTTGATTTTAAATATGTGCCCAACTTCTATTTTCATAAGGAAAGAGAGAGAAGTTAATAAAGTTGAATCATGTGTTTAGGATTTAGTTAATCCAACGGTGTGCATATTGTTGATTCGAATAATATTTTTTATGTATATCCCACAATGGGTGTTAGAACCAATGAATGGATTTGATTTCTTAAGGATGGGCCTCACCCACTTGCATACTATGATGCGACACTGCTGTATGGTAGCTTTGCCCTTGAATTATTGGTAGAAAACTTGCCTTTTCTGTGAAAAATGTTGCTGCACAAATGTGTCATTACTTCTTAGTAGGGTTGTAAACGGGTCGGTTTTGGTCTAGGTCCATGGTGGACTCGAAACCAGAACCGTTAAGGAGAAGGTGGAACCGAATTCAGATCCGAAACTGTTTCGGAACCGGTTTCTTGTCTCCGAAACCAAAACCATATATGAAACGGGTCTGGCTCTAAGTCCGGATCTAGGTAGAGAATGATATTTAAAAAATTATGATTTTTAAGAGAGATTTTAGATAATTGAGGTAAAATGTCGGGTCTAGGGTCCACGGGTCCAAACCAAGGTGGAACGGGACCCGGGCCCATTTACGTATTGGGGCCTAAATAAGGACTCAGACTTGGATTTTAACAGGTCAGAACCTCCAAGTATTCGGAGAATCGGAGACCTATTTACATCCCTACTCCTTAACCATATGCATCGGAAAAAATAAGAATGGAAAAATTATTTGCCTTGGGAAATGCTTTTCTTACCCTCGTATTATATGCGTGAAACTTGATTGCCTCACACTCATTTACCAGAAAAAAACTAGTCACCTTTAGTTACTTTGTTTATTTTTGGTTAACCAGCTTGAAGCCTTGAACAATTAGGTCCGTATGGGCAAATAGTACTAGAAAAACAAACACTTGCACAAGTTGAATGGGTGGCTGTTGTTTTTTTATATGAAAACAAGGCAGCCATTTTTTATGAATAAAATAGCAACCAGCAGTGGTTGCAGTGCAGCTCTATTCGCTATAATCGTTTCATACATTTGCCAAGAACCAGAAATTCCCTTCCAATTTCATCTGATTAGCATTCAATTGTCGTTTCTCCTCAAACATCTAACTAAATTTTTTAATGATGCAACTTCATCTTCTATGCTCCATAATAAGATGGATGAAAATTCCATTTCATGAACATTGCCATTGTTTTTGCTGAGCTTATTAGAATTTTTCTATGATGCCAAGATCTCATTGGATACAAACAAATAAAACTAAATAGGAGGGATTTACAACTTCCTTGAACCATTTTCTTATCTCTCGCAAATTGATGGATTAACCGTAGGCAAGGAAGTAACCCAAGAGATTCTTTTATAGAGAGAGAGTAATTTAAAATCTCTTCAATCATATCTCCCTAATTGAGCAACTTATAAAGACAAAGGAAGTGAGCTCATTTGGTCAAGTGGGCCACACTCCCTTATTCCAAAAGAGCTTACCTGGATCATTGGTTCCAATTTACTGTTCCTGGTTTGTATGCCATGGTGCTTCTCATGTCAGTGATCTTCACTACAGATAAGATTAAGATGATTTTTTTTTTTTCCTTTGGATCTCTCGTGCAGCTATAACGAACTCTTTATTTAATTTACAAGTAGAGCTAGACTTTCAATCTAGATTTCAAACTTTTGATAGAATCAACCCATGTTCCAATACCAATTATTTGCAGTCCAAGCCTTGGATTATGAAATTCAAGCCACTATCCAAGTGGTCAAGATTCTAACCTCTCAAAGGTTTAGTCTTAAACTAAAATCCATGATTTGGACTGCTGTCACTCAGCACAGATTGCGGGTGAATAGTGCATGAAGAAAAAGATAAAGAATCAAATCAAATCAAGATTTTAAAGAAGAAGTTAAAAACAAATACTTGAGATCCTTCTTACATTTCAAAAACGTGAACATAGCTACTATCAGTTAAATTTTACAGATGAACACTGTTCGAGGCAAACCGAGTCCAGTGTAATGTCACAAAGATAGGTGGTATTTTGAGAATATTGCAATGTTACCATGAAAT
The DNA here is from genome assembly GCA_012931725.1 of Litsea cubeba. Taxonomy (NCBI): domain Eukaryota; kingdom Viridiplantae; phylum Streptophyta; class Magnoliopsida; order Laurales; family Lauraceae; genus Litsea; species Litsea cubeba. The sequence goes on along the minus strand of CM022950.1, from coordinate 76,509,044 downwards.
GTACTTCAAGCAATATTTTCAAAGTTGAAAATATTGTGGGAGATTTGCAATATTAATACGATGATTATTGAGAAAAAAATGCAAAAGTATGTAAAATGATTTTTAACTTTTTTTTCATCTATTCATTATATTTGTTTATTTTATTATAAAAAATATTTTATACAACATTTGCTGCATAATCTCTCAAGAAAAAGCCCCAAGCTTACAAATATCAAGACATTCCCCGTCGTAGTATTTGTGCAAAAGCTTTCCTCACTTCTAAACTTCTAATAGCTCGCTCGATAGTGAATATCTGGAAATGCATGCAAGGTGGAATATCCTACAAGATCTTTTAAGATGATTTTACCGAAAAAAATACTTAATTCGGACGTGTTACGCAATCAAATATTTTAACAAGTGGGGCACCAATTAGACCCGATTTTCTTCTTCTTTTTTTTTTACCAAAAGAGCAGTCGTCGGCGCCGACCTTATTTACACTAAATAAGGTCAAGAGATGACCCTGTCCACGATCTATTTTAGGACTCATATATCTATTTCTACTATTCTTCTATTCTTTAGCCCTCAGAATGAACAAAAACGGAGGCTACTGCTACTAGTGCTTGGGATCTCGGAAGCTGTTCTCGTGTCGGAGGATGAGATGTTGTTTCGGGTTTTGGGTATTGTAACAGTTGTGTGGGACGATACGCTGGTGGATGACAGGCAGGAAGGGAACGGCATTTTGAGAGGGAGAGTGAGGGGAGAAAGAGGAAGGTGGAGTTTTTAAAGTGGGGTTTTGGTAGGGTTGTAAATGGGTACCCGATTCTCTGATTACCCGAAGGTTCCGACCCGTTAGGATTCGGGTCTGGGTCCTTATTTTGGTCCCGATAAGAAAATGGTTCCGATTCCGGATCCTTTTTTTAGAACCGATACCTAAACGGTTCCGGTTCCGGATCTACAGTGGCTTAGACCCGTGGACCCGGGACCCGACCCAAAATATACTAATATAAGGTAACTTTATTGTGATTTCTGAGTTTTTGGTTAAAAGTGTCTGTTATTGATAGACAAAATGTCACATTAGTGTTTGTAGGTACGTGATCCAATCGAAATGTGAAAAAAGTATAATTTTTTTAAAGAAAATACAGGTATTAGTCTAGACCCGGAACCGGAACCAGACCCGCCTTACAAACGGTTCCGGTTCCAGTTCCGAATCTGGTTCCCATTATTCTTATCGGTTCCGGTTCCCCTTCTTAGAAAATGTTTCTGGTTCCGGTTCCACCCTGAACTCGGACCGGAACCGACCCGTTTACAATCCTAGGTTTTGGAGATGATGCCACTTGGAAGGATGGAGGGGAAGGAAGAGATTGGTTGATGCGGTTGGTCCAGGGGCGGATCTAGGGGTGCCGGGGTGGCTGCAGCCCATCCCAACTAACTTTCCAAAAAAAAAAAATTGGTGCTTGAATGCGAGCCATTGTTTGTCAATCAGTTGATGCTAGCAAGCCTCTATATTCTATATGGATTAGATGTCGAGATGCTCGGATTCCATCTTAGAGCTTTAATCAATATTTGGTTATACTGAGCATGAATATAAGTGGTATTAGTCCCTTTTGGAAGAGTATTCAGAATAACTACTAGTTGCTTAATAGTTGGATGACTAGTTATCCATGATTAATTTGATGACTCAAAAAAAAAAAAAAAATTAGATGACCCCCATTTTTTTACCTCCAATTAATTTGCCACTATTACCTACCAAAAAATTTTTTGGAGTGACAATTAGTAGTAGCAGCCCCTCCTTACTGATAATCCTGGATCCGCCCCTGGGTTGGTCCGAGGTTGAGGCGGGATTGAGGGGAACTAGTCAACCAGAGTTGTTTCCGTAATCTGTAAACACAATTTTACATTACCAATGAGGCCATGGGAGATCATGTGGAGAAGATGAAGTCGCCCGTTAGAAATGGGGAACTATATGTCATTTGGTTGGCTCACATGACATCCATCTCTATCCGCCGCATATGGGGTAGTGGGGCGGTCGTCTTTCTAGTTTATTCTGTGTGTTTTACATCATCTGGCAGTGCTAACTATCCAATCCAGACTGCAAAGCGATGAATAGTCGCATCTTTGATCTCCATGGTCATTTCCTGAAAGATAACCTTGTGATCAAAGGTTCAAGATTGGTGGCTGCGAAGAGGTGGTTAAGACACTCCAATGGTTTTCTTTCACTGAAAAAGTAAAATAGCATAATGAAAGGTTGGATGGATAAGACCCCCCAAATCTGGAATGCCAAAAAAATTAACCAAGTAATCCATCTTGCCTATTGAGGCACCTGCACATGCACTAGCCTGCCTCACAATGCGATGTGGCAGAATCCAACTCCATACATCATTGACAAAAAATCTCTTCAGTGTGCAAGTTGTGATGCATTTTTTTTTTTTTTCGGTTATCCAACCAAGGAGGCTGGCCCTGTTAGAGCCTTAGAGGCCTACCAACGATAGTACTGATGTATGTATGATCCTATCTTTTGGTTACCAACATATGCAAAGAGTGCCCTTTGGAAGTGATCATTTCACAAAAGGTTTACCCATTCCATGCATGCCCAGAAGCGATGACTCCAATACATACTCCATTTTGATGCATGGTTTTTTTTTTTTTAATACACTTTTAACAAGGGCCAAACGTATTAAACTCCATTTAACCCGTTCTATCATATTTACTAGCTTCATCTTGTCCTAAAAATTTTCATGTTCCATTCTTTTCAAGTGTCCCATATTAGGGCAAAAGGGATGATGATTAACCACACACTTATTAGGGTAAAAGGGAGGATGATTAACCACACACTTCTCTACCATGAAATGGTTCCATTATCTTACATTCTGAGGGGCCAAAGAAGAGAAGAATGAGCAAAAACAAGAATATGAGTCCTAATATGGGTCGTAGACAAGGTCATCGCCGACCTTATTCATTGTAAATAAAGTCGGCGCTGACGGTGTGCTCTTTTGATAAAATAAAAATCAGGCACAATTGCTCTAATTGGTGCCCCACTTGCTAAAGTGTTTGATTGCGTAATACATCCGGATTAAGTATTTTTTTTCCGGTAAAATCCTTATCTTTTATTTTATTTTTTATTTTTTTATTTTTTTTCAAAAATAAGGGGGGTTCGGACCCAGAGAGCCCATACAAATAGGTACGCGTGGGAAAAGAGTTGAACCCAGTAGGATGTTGGGATGTAAAAAATCTAAATAAGATTAAAGGTAATGTCACTCGATCATACAATAATTAGATGAAAAACTGGTCAATGGAGTCGTTCCGTTGATGCATAAATAAGGCTAGGCTTAGCTGAAAGATAAAACAAGTCCACTGACTGAGCGAAGGTGACATGTCCAGTGGGTGCCCTTTGCTACATAGCTAATCTTGTGGCCTAGAAAGTTTTCTTCTCTTTCGTGACGTGACACATCGCAGGAATGGGAGAAAAGAAAGCCAGAGCCAATTTCTATCCAACAATAGCTAAAATGTTCATTGATAGGACTTCTTTATCATATCATCATCTTATCTCATATGTAAGAAGGGAAATTATAACTTTTAATAAGCATGGGCGGCTTGACCATTGGACAAGAAAAGCCCTTGCTTTAGGCTCCTAAAAGAATAAGGCTCCATAAAAATCATCTTTTCAAATTCTAAAAAAACATTCAAACAACTATCATAGTTTATTTTCTCCCAATGCCTCATTATAGTAATTAGTATCACATCTCATTAAAGCCATCTTTTTTACATTTAAACAAAGCATTAAAGCAAACACCATCCTTCTTTTTCTCTACGTAGTGTCTTTTAAATCCCAACAAATATCAACCCAAACTCCTTACCAACTCACGAGTGAGGTTTTTCAAATGAACGTTTCTCCACCAACGCTTTTTTTATCTCACATACTCTTTACTTTCTCACCCTTTGTCTCTCTTATAGATTGTCTTTCTCTATAATTACTTTTTTTTTCTTTCTAAAGCAATCTTCTTTAAAGATTTATTGATCTAATTTTGTCTTCTTTTTAATAATATATGTGGATATATTCTAAAAATATATGTGAGTCTTTTTTATAATATATGTTAATCATAACCCACTAACTCAAATATAATCCATTTTTTTCATAATGAAAAAGCTGGATCAATTTTGAAATTCATCTACATTTACAATCTTTATGGTCAATAATGATAAATCACTAAATCAGGTTCTATTGTTTTATGATTTTAAGATTTTTTAATTCCATGCTCGTATTGTATGCTTATTATAGTTAGTGTTCGTTTTATTTATAAATATTATTAGTTATAATTTATAAATGATAAATATATCTTCCAAATGCTCAAAACTTAAGAGAGAGAGAGAGAGAGAGAGAGAGAGAGAGAGAGAAAAGAATAGATAATTTGAGGCCTCATTTAGTATTGTCGCTTTAGGCCTCAAATTGTCTCGAGCCGGCCCTGTTAATATGCAACATGCAAAAAGGAGAGCATCCTCTGCTCTGATTATGGTAAGGACCAAAAAGAGAATTTTTGTGGGGAAGAGAAGGGATGAGAGAGAAATAATAAGCTAAAAGAATGAAAACCACATAATGGATCCCAGTTGCAGCCGCCCCAAAACCCAATACAGTCGCTCTATTGGTTGTAGTTTGAGGCTAGTCTCGGTGGTCACGATGTAAATTCTATTTTCCTAAAATTATAAAAATATATTAAAAAATCATAATATTGTTAAAGGAAAATATTCATGTGCATCTATCCCTCATCACATTATGGTGAGGGACAACATAGTGGGACCACTTTATGATTCATCCACACCATGAAACCCCCTAAACTACAATGGATCAATTGAGTTTTCATTAATCCGATTGGATTGGACCGTTGGATTAAGGGTCAAAATTTTTCTTTAATATAAAATTATTAAATTTGTGGATCACGGATGAAGGGGTTAGAGACCCCCCCCCCCCCCCCCCCCCCCCCCCGTCCTATTTTCAGTGGGGCCTTAGGTGGGCCTCATTGAGTTTGTCCCTCACCATATGATGAGGGAAGGATGCATATGAACATTGCCCATTGTTAAATATTATAAATAATATTTTTTTCTTTAGTAATAATTATAAATCAAAATCAGTCCCTAAGTCTTAATAACATTTTGCATCACTGTTTATTTAAAGGAGATGCTCTTATGAGAGATATCTCTCGCCTTAAATGAAAGATTGGGTGTGGCCCTCACATCCATATTCAATGCCAACAATTTAAATGTGAGGGTCTCTACCTTATCTCTCATAGTGAGGTGAGATATGCTCTTGCAGGAGTGTCTTTCTATATGGAGATGTTTCTCTCTCGCCTTAAATAAAAAAAAAATATATATATATAAAAAAAATATCTTTATTTTTGTATTTCGGATTTCAATTGATGGGCTTTCCTTCCTCCCACAAGAAGCATGAGGAAGACATTCACATGATACAGATGTAAAGTATCATACCAATGCCAAAACACATTGCCTTGGTTTGTTGGCGTCCTAGGACTACGAGTAACAACCCAACCCAATTGTCAACCAATCATGTCAATATAAATGTTCATTCATGAGATTGAATTTATGGATTGAATTTATGGATTGAACTAATGGTTTTAATTGTCGGTGTCTGATATTGTGTTTTCTGGAATAAAGACAACCAGTCCTAAAAAGTGTCAATTTTTCTAAAATTTTGGTAAGAAAATTAGAAAATACTCGGAAACTAGTAAGAATGTTAAAGTTAAGCTACTCAAGTCATATTATATATTAAAAATAATGATGTTTAGTGTTGTTGAGCACTGAACAGCTGATGGTGTAAGGTTATATGAAAATAGGTACCTGTTTGTATAAAACTATGAAGCAAAAACTATATGAGGTACCTATTTGTATAAAACTATGAAGCAAAAATACTTTTTTCGTAGTCCAAGAGACTCGACCTCACGCACTCATGATTTGAAACAAATTTGAGTCGCGCTGGCTAGAATTTCAAGCCTTGCTCAAAGTAGAGTTTCTAAATTGGGTTAAGTTGGTGTGTTTAGTTGCATTCGATACATTAACTAGAAGTCGTCGCTTTCATCAAGCAGGTTAAAAATTGAAACCTGAATTTTAAAATACTGGGCCAAATAAGATTGGATTAAGTCTTTCCACCGTACTCATCGGAATTGATAATGAATAATTTAAAAAATGAAACAATATTAAGAAAAAACTATATTCAACTGAAAACCTCATTAAATCCAATTGTCTTGTTAACTCCAAAAGAGTCTCTGTTCAGTCCCACAAGCAAAAACTAGAAAATGATCTACTAGTCATATATTCATCAATTCAATGTAGTAAATAAATTCAATTGGTGCAAGATTTAGAGCATTTGGGTTGTTTTTTATACCCCCCTCAAGAGAGACCACACAAGTGGGAAGAGGAAGCCTACACTATGAAAAAACTAGCTCACACACGAGGAAAGTGTGATATATGTTAACTTAAAACTATTCATCGGTATGATATAAATGTTTTAACCTAAAATTAATATAAATATCAGATAAACCACTACAAGGTGCAACTTAAAACCCTTCGTTTGTTAGAAGCTATTAGCTCTACAAATTAAAGTCATATCATCCACTAAGGCCAAGGAAAGCAAAGAAAGTCCCTCAAGCATTTCTCTTTTATTGCTATCTCATGCCAATGTTTAATTTCATTTATGTGAGTTTGTTTATTTATCATATCAATTATTAGAGGATTTTACGGGGAAAAATCTCTTTAAATGCCTCATGAATGAAAGAGGGCCTAATAGTTCTCTACGAACCGAGTGATCCCTAGGGCCCTTTTTTTTTCCTTGTTTTTTTGAGCGGGATATGCCACTCCTTTTCTTCTTTATGATGCAACCGAGGTTCTATTGAACACAAGATCCCAAATCCTCTCTCCTGATTTGGAAATCAAAGAGCCTAAACCCTCTTTGTTTTTTCTTTGATCGTAGAACCCCAATAGACAATTGATTGAAGCCCTTTTTAGATATAAGATTAGATCTCTCTTTCTATGACCCAAACTAGCAAATCTCTACGACAAGAGAGACTCACAACGCTGGAATAAGAGGAATTGTAGATGACTACACATGAGTAGATTTTTTATTTTGGTTTTGCTATACATGAGGAGGGAAACCCATTATAATCAAAAGAGAAAATAGAGGTTTTCTTTTTTTCGAAAGAAAAAATATACAACTGTATGACACTAATAGTCCGTTTGGCACTTTACCAGATCAAAATTCTACTTGTTTATATAAAAAAGTTAAATAAATCTCATACCAAATAACTAAAAATAAAATACCATTATAATCTTATTATATTTTATTTGATTTTGAATTGATACTTTACTACACTTTATAAATTGCATCTACCCTCAAAGACCCATACTTGATACTAAATTAGGAGAAGAAAAACAATCTAACGATACGGTCGATTGAGCAGTGACAAAGGAAAAAAAATGCAAATGGGCTCAAGGAACCATTGGGGGGTTCATAGAAATTTATTGCACCCCTTTTTATTCGTGAGACATCAAAGGATTTTATTATTATTATTGTTGTTATTATCGTTGTAATTCTCATAAATTATGTGCTAATGCAGCCGTCCTTTTCTCCAATCAAATCGTAGCATTTATAAAAGCAAGGGCAATCCACGTCATAACTGAATAAAATATAAATAAATAAAGATTAAATCCATGCCGCTAGTTCTCATAGAGCAGCCGAGCGAGGCCTCTCTCCAACGTGCGACGTGCCCCACGAGTCAATTCAATTCCACTCAGCCAGCCGATTGCTGCCACGTGGCATTTAAAAATCGTCTCCCCTGTCTTATCTGCCATGGAATCTTCTGACAGTGAACCGTGTTCACACTGCCCTTGTGGGTTCCGATCAGGTCCTTTTAATGACAACAAAATGACGGGAAATCACCTAATTCTCCCGGTGAAAAGACAGAAATGCCCATGCCTTCTTGTTGACTTGGTTTATCAGAGACAGAATAGATGGACGGCCAGGATTACAAATTGTGAGGCACAACGACTCCCATTATTATTTATCCTGTTGATCAATTCAATGATTCATATCACTTCAATTAAAAAAAATTTTAAATTAATTTTATATGGATTTTTTTTTGTATAGTATGAACGGTCTTGATCACTCTAAGGTGGATGCCACAGGTGATAAAATTAGAGTTTGACTTCTGCCCCCAACAATCCTCTAATTCCATTAATTAAGTGGCTATAACCATCAATTGACTCGATTTCACACCAATTCATAATGCCTATTCAAAATGGGACACTGTTAACATGATAGATGTGCATTATCTGCCGTCTTAGTTGTGGCCACATGTTGTCTTTCATTGACTTTGAAGGTCATCTGAAGACACATTTGGTGGAAAAAAGTTGTACCATGATGCTTACGGTTCACTTCCCATCTTTTCCATCATATTGCCATCTTCCACTTTCTCATGTTAAAAAGATTGCTATGATGAAAATCTATAGCCCCATACATGTTGTTACACATGTTTGGGTGACTCAATTTCAGTGGGATGTTCACACAGCCCACATTGCAATGCATTAAGATGGAGTAGTACGTCATGAACCGCATTCATCATTTGCCATCAATCCTAACCATTAACCCGACCACCTTCGAATATAGAAGTAAAATCAATGCTAATCAATGAGTTAAAATTAGGTTATTATTGACATCTTCATTTAATCAAGCTCCAATCATGGTTGGAAAACTCTATGAGTGAGTTGACTTTTGACTCTTCCAAGCCATCATATTTTGACAAAGGACCGAGTAAAAAATAAAAGTGATTTGACCAAGTCATCTCATTTTAATAAATTATTTGTATTCTCAATCATTTGATAGATAAATCTAATTTTAAATAATTTAAATTGATTTATAATATTTCATAAATAATTTAAAAAAAAAAAACATGACTCTCCCGATCTCCACATTGACTCCGCCCAACTCAAATTTCTTGCATTGGACAGGTTCAAGTCACGAGTCTTTCAACCTTGACTCCAATACTTCACTTGCAATAAAACTAATAATTCAGACCGCATATGGAGCCAACTAGATGCTTGGCAATCATAAATCATTATAGAGAAAACAAATTATAATGAAAAGTGCATTTAAACTATTCCAACAAAATAATCATAACCCTTGATTTTAAGGTGTGACTTATACCCTCTGAGTCTGGTTTTTCAAGATAATTAGGTTATGTCAATTGGAGAATAAGCTAATTAGCATTAAAAATACAAAAAAAAAAAGAATATGCTTATTCACACTAGGGAAAGTGTTAGGGAAAGTGTCATATGTAGAAGGCCGACCGAAAGTAGATGGAGAGAGGGTCATTTTCGTCAGTGAAAAGGGCATTTTCGTCAGTGAAAAAATGCCCAGGGACTTTTGAATTTCAAAGCGCGTGGCTTTTCTACTTTCCATGGCTATACATTTTCCCACTTTATAATTACTGACCTGCCATCTAACCTTCCATGTAGGACCATTGAATGTATCGAGAAATCCAGTCCGTTCAACTCCTTAGATCGGACGGCTGATAAAGAATTACTAGAAACTTCTCCACCTCACAAACCCCTATATTTTCTCCTTCGGGAGCTACCAGAGAGTGTGTTCTGCTCGTGCCTTCTCCATCTTCCGCTGCATCCGATTCTCCTCTCGAAATCGCAAGGTATCGTAACTGAATCGCTTTCGTTTTTAGATCGCATTGAGATATCGGAAACTGTATCGGATCCGATGCTGTTTTCCGCTGCTGCTTTTTTTCAGTTTTAGATCTGTATCGTTCCTGATACTGTTTTGGAGCGGATGAGTATGGAAACAGTATCCGATCTGCTCCGATTTTGGTCGGATTGAGAAGCGATTGCGATTTGGAGCATCCAAACGCGACGCGATGTAAACTCGTAGGTAGATTGTTCTTCTGTCGTTAGATCTCTCACATTTTTCTTTCTTCGTTCTGATTTCAGCATGGGAAAGTCGTACCCGACCGTGAGCGAGGAATACAAGAAGGCAGTTGAAAAGTGCAAGAAGAAGCTTAGAGGATTCATCGCTGAGAAGAACTGCGCTCCTTTGATGCTCCGATTGGCGTAAGTTTAATCGATCTTCGACGATTTTTCTTTGTTCATTTGTTCTGATCTGTAATCGCTTTCGAGGAAAATTGCCTTTGAAGGAAGCATGGATTGTTTTGGGAAAAGACTTCCTCTGAAAGATGTTTTCACTGTTTTGACTGTTTGGGAACAGTTTCTTGGAAAGTAGTCTATATGATGGGTTCGTGAAGGGGAAACCTTGCAACTTGGTTTTCCTCACATGTATGTGCTGATTTACTGAGAGTTCATCTTTCTAGGAATTTAGTTTTACCTGAAAAGATGAGATTCAAGTAGATTTTGGAAGGAAGAAAGAAAATCTACTAGGAAAGTAGATCTTCTAGTTTGGATTTCTGTATATCAGACATGAAATGGGGATTTATGTTACAGATGGCATTCGGCGGGTACTTTTGATGTTAAGACGAAGACGGGCGGTCCGTTTGGGACGATGAAGTGTCCTGCTGAGCTCGCTCATGGAGCCAACAGAGGTCTTGAGATTGCTGTCAGGCTGTTGGAGCCCATCAAGGAGCAATTCCCCATCTTGTCTTATGCTGATTTCTACCAGGTATGGAAAGCAAGCAGATTACAAGTAAAGTTGGTTTTAGGGAAGCAATTTAATGTTCTGATGAAATGATATCTGTTGTGTTTCTATTGCAGTTGGCTGGAGTCGTTGGGGTTGAAGTCACAGGGGGGCCTGAAGTTCCTTTTCATCCTGGGAGGCCGGTAATACAAATGTTTCTTTTTAGCTTGTGATGTTATCCATCTAGTTGTTCTTTATTACCTTTTTGTCATGACTACTATACTGATTTTGAGTGTCTATAGTCTATAATCATTCTAAATTTCTTTTCATTTGTATTTGATTTTAGATCATTTTTTTTTATTTTTTTTAATGAAGAAGAGGGTGTACCAATCCTTGAACCCTTGACCTCTTTTATGTGCTTCCAATCATGCAACCATAGAGAGACAAGTTGGATTGGTGATTGAAGATCGTGTTTATTGTTATGAAAATGATACTGATTTGAGTGTTTATAATCTATATAAGAAGGGCTGCTCTTCCTTGTGCTTAAGAGTTCCGTTTATTTGTAATAATAAAAGGCTTTTCTAGATTCTTTGTAGGAGTAATTTGTGCTTCATGTAACTTGAATTGCTTCTATCCTATCCTATGAATACTTAGATATGAGCAAGAGTTGTGATTGAAGTGATTTATTTTATGATATACATTATGTAATATGATTATGTAATGTAATCATTTAACATAAGATGACACCTCGTCTTTTGTTTTGAGTCCAAACTGATGGTACCCATTTTGAGTCCAGTACTGATATTTATTTATTTGTTTCTAAAGCAATTGAGCAAATGAATGATCTCTCAAATATTGCCAACGAAGGAAAAAAAAAAAAAAACCCAATTCAGTTAAGAAATTGGTGATAAATAACTTGTTACTGAAATCCAATTGACCCATTGTTCTAATTCGAAATGGTGATCAATACAGTCCCAGGCATAAGTTCTAAGTCGAAATGGTGCATAACTGCATGTTTATAGGACACTGAGTGATGTTTATCAGTATTTATCCCTGAATTAGTGACGTGAAACTGGTTGTGCATGTATTCTCTGACACTATAATGGTCAATCCACTAGGCACAATGTACACACCTATTTGTGATTTTGTTGTCCTGATTTTTTTTTTTCCATTCTCACATGAGGAATATATATTTCTGTTAGTGCCACAATTATTCATTTATCATGTGTTTTCCTTCAGGACAAGACTGAGCCACCTCCGGAAGGCCGCCTGCCTGATGCCACCAAGGGTAAATTTATTAATATAATCCTGAAGTTTAAAAAAAAAAAAAATCCTCAGATTTGCTTATAGTCGGCATGGAACTCAAATTTGGGTCCCTACTCAAAGCGAAATTGAGTAACTTACAGCAATTCAGTTGCCTTGTCATAGATCAGAAAATTTTCATTTGATTAAAGAGAATATGAACATTACTGTTGAGTAGCCCTTGTTTTAAGAGTGGTGAGGCACTTATAGAATGGGCTTTGACAATCCATTTCTTCCCTTGCAATTATCAGGAACTATAAAAATAGACCATGTAAAGATGCTATCCTATGCTCAACCAATTATTGATATGGACATTGTAGTCTGTACTGGTGGATTTTACATTTTTACTGTGCTGCCCGTGCCAAGCTGATATTTCATTTGCTGACCCTGCAGAAAATTGAAATGAAACCCAGAATCTTTTTTTTTTTTTTCAAATTTCAGTAATACTCATGCCTCTTGTTCAGGTTGTGACCATTTGAGGGATGTGTTTGGCCACATGGGTCTCAGTGACCAGGACATTGTTGCTCTTTCTGGTGGACATACCTTGGTTAGTTGCATTTTGTAGTTTCTTATCTTTGTCAAAACTTCCTTTATTGATTCATTCCACCCCAATGTTCCTTGCCTCAGTTAATCTGATCTTTGGTTGGGTGATTCTACAGGGAAGGTGCCATAAGGAACGCTCTGGATTTGAGGGTGCCTGGACTGCCAATCCTCTCATCTTTGATAATTCCTACTTTACGTAAGACTTACCTATCAGTATTATTGTTTTATTCCTTTTAATTGGTTCATTATTAGCATTTTGTGATAATTCAGTTCTTGTGGCATATAAATAAATGTTCATTTTATTATTTTACTTTTTCTATTTTACTAAATGCAAATGTGTTTTCCTTTATCTCAAGCGTGGATCTAACGTAGTGGCTTTAACAGGGAACTTCTGACTGGAGAGAAAGAAGGCCTACTCCAACTTCCTTCAGACAAGGCTCTCCTTATTGATCCTGTTTTCCGCCCACTTGTGGAAAAATATGCAGCGGTTTGTTTTGCTGATCTTTTGTTTATTTTTTGCCCATTTGTTGTTGCAATACATCTTCAGAGGGTGATTTCTAGTTTTTTCTTGCAATGTGTTGTTTAGGATGAGGATTGCTTCTTTGCCGACTACTGTGAGGCTCACTTGAAACTTTCTGAGCTGGGGTGAGACACACTCTCTCTCTCTCTCAATGTTAAGCCTGTTATCTTGTCTTATGCTGACATGGTTTATACTTTGAAATTTCAGGTTTGCTGATGCCTAAATGTGGTAGTAAGGCATTTTGTGTGGGTGTTTTGAGTCCTTACCTTGGGCGGGGTGATGAAATGGGGTGGGTAGTTTAAGTCAGTCAAAGAATGTTATGGTAGTGACTAGTGTCTTACAATAAGAGTGGCATTTGTGATCGTTTTGATTGAATGAAAGTTGTTGACTGGTCATTTTTGGGCATTTCATATTATAAATGAACAGTAGCAGATATGCATTAGTTCCATGTTTGTTTGATTTATGGTGGCTGTTTCATTATTGTTCTCTATGCGACTTAACAATACAACATCCTCCTGGTACTCGAAAGGAGACAATGCCTGTCTACTGTGCTTTAGCGCTTTAATGATTGATTGATGTTGAGATCTTTTGGTAGTTCCTAGCTGTCTCACATATGTGATTCCTTCTGGATTGCCATGGCCAGCAGAGCCTCCGAGTGTGCAGGAGAGATGGATGATTTTATACTCATATTTTGGGTCAGTTATTCCCCTCTTTATCTAAAGAATCATTTCATTATAGCTCATGCCTAATGAATTAGTGTCTTTTGTTTTCCACCATTGCCCAATCCAACTTTGAGCCCATAAGATCAAGTGATTTATGACGTGGCAGAGAGAATGTAGACTGCCTTGTATGCGTATAAAAGATACGCACCAAACAAAGTAAAAGATACCTCATCTTTTGAAGAACCCTGGATATTTTGGGAGGTCGTGTCCTGGACATTTGTGGATGACTTTTTAGGCCGGCCATCTCTAGCTTCCATGGAAGAATTGATGATGGTTAGTTATTTATTTATTTATAACGCAAGGTCCAACTTTTTGGGTAAAAATAATTTTTACAGGTCCGGTATGGGTAGTTTCGAGCCTCGGTTGCGTCCTAGGCCAATTGTCGGGTTAAATAATTGATGATGGTTGAGACTTGAGACGGGTAAAGAAATGCTTCTAGTGTTGAGAGTTGAGCTGTGTCTACAAAAATATTAGATTATCTGTCCAAAGTTGTGATTTCTATCAGCTGTAATGTGTCCATGTTTTATGTGAGAAAAAAAAATGTATATTAAATAACTGAGCTTCATTGTAGTATCAGGGTTGGGACAAGACTTTGATGATGATGAGGGCGACGGTGATACAAGTGCTTGTTAAAAAATAATGTAAGTATAAGATGACCCAATTGGTTGGCTATCTTTCTCCCGTTTCTTCATAGGAATGTTGTGTTGAGATGTGCGCGTCCAACAGGGATGCAAGGATAAGGTATTGCAACTTTTTTGAGAATAAGAATATTCTTGTTTCATAATTGACTTACAAGAGATGCCAGAATATTCTTCTATGATGTGAAGATCTTCACAAAAGTTTAGTTTTGCCCTGGAAGGATCAATTTTTTTTAGGATTATTAAGCAGGTAATTTTACAGGCTCATTAGTTAATAGCAACTCATGCACTCAGCTGGTTAGGGACACTAAAACTGTAGTTCCAGTCCTCAGCATAGCAGGGAATAAAAGAAGTAACAATTTGTGATAATTTTCCGATGCCATTCTGTTTTATCTTCAGAATTTTCGGTCAAAATCAACAAATACAATTCATGAGCGTGATACCGTAAAAGATGCTCGTTATTTTAACCTTTAGAATCGACAACTTGTTAGAATGGGAACTCAGATGATTTTTGGCTGGGCATATACTGAGTACGGACTGCATAAAATACGTAACCAACTCCCCCTTAGCATCCCGGCTGTTGATACCAAAGCCGTTCTATTGTTCGGGGGAGTATTCAAGTGCATCCATCCCTCACCATTTTAGTGAGGGACACTCCCTTTTTGGAAAGTGTCGAGTCTAAAAAGGGGAGTCTATGTACTTGACACTCCCCTTTTTGTACTTGGCACTTTCCAAAAGGAGAGTGTCCCTCATCAAAATGATGAGGGATGAATGCACTTGAATATTTTCCGTATTGTTCGTGTCTTTATAAAAATAAAATTAGAATTTGCTGATAAGAGAATCAATTCAACTGTAGAGCCTTTTGAACTACTATTTATCAAAAAGTACTCATCACAAGCTTTTGGGAAGAAAAAAAAAGTTCTTGTCACACGAATTTTCGAAATCATTATCTCCATGTCTGAAATAACAAACTTGAGAATAATGTCCAATGTTGATGATCCAAATTTTAAAAATATGTCAAAGTTGATTCACTATTATATAGATTCTCTCCGTAAAATTCTAAATCTTTAAATTAAATAAAAACCGAAAAAAGGCTTCCAAGTCAACTCTCCGAGTTGCTTAGATGGCTCTTGGCAAGCTATGCATATGTCGAAGTAGTACAAATATATACATTAAACTGTAATCACAATTACTTGCTTATTCAGTGCATGCATTCAGAACAAAAACAATAATCCTGAGAATATTGAGGTAATGGATACAACACTCGCAGTAAAAAAAGGAATTTTTTTTTCTTTTTTAAGAATAAATTTGTTCGTAAGAACTGTAATACATTTTGTGAAATGATTCTAGTGAAATAAAAAGAGCCAGTAGCTACTCAAGAAGTTGTGTACTTGATATGGACATAAGAGTCCGTTTGGTGAGAGCCAACCTTCCTCGGTCTAAAAAAAAAAAATTTACTTAGCAGGGGCATCCACAATCTTTGCATGTCAGAGAGATGTTATTGCAGACTCACGGACAATGTTATAAACAGAGATGAGAATCTCAACGCCTATCAATATAATTATAAGCCACTCCAAAAAATCTGATTTCCTGTTTTGAAGAATTTCCTGCAGAAAGCGAATGTTGTGCTGCAGAAAAGAAAAAAATAAAAAGATGACAGTTACTTGAAAGTAGAATATGCATGTCAGAAACAAATATAAACGGTAAAGGAAACTAGTAGAAGAAATGCAAGAGGCTATGATAGGCTGTACCTCAACGAATTTTAATTTGAAATCAAGGCTAGCAAATCTCTGAGTCAGTTCGTATTCATCACGAAGATACTCCCATATCTGAGCATAGTTGGCATTCTTCCAAGCAATGTCTGACCTGGAACAGCAAGAAAGTTATCCTCATTTTTAAGTAGGACATCTTGCTTAGAAAAAATTCCAGCCCATACAAGATAAATTCATGCAAATTTTGGCACACATCCCACTTGCATTGAGGGCTGGGATTTGGACAACTTTGAAGCCCTTGAAATATTTCGATGGGATGGCACCCATTTTCTGAACATAGGTTAGGTCAAAAGGAAACCTTTCAAACCACGATTTTCACATGCTTACAAGTAGGCTTCCTGGAATGGTCTGGCCATTCCAAAAATTGGCTCCTATCGCTATTATGTACAGATTAGCTTCAAATGCCGAGTAGATACAGTAGTTGACATTATACTTAAAAAACAATGTTTCACTATAAGTTTTTTAACGCAAGTGAATATCAATTCCATAGAGAAAGACTAAAAGTGGACAATAACATACTTAATACAGAGATTAGGAAATGCACAAGATAACTTGGTTTAAAGCATTGTCCTGGCTGTTGCTCACCTGGTTAGGGGTGTGTAGTGTGCATGGGTGAGAGTAAAGTCCTTTTGCCAAAAAAAAAAAGAAAAGAGAAGAGAAGAAAAGAGAAGGAACCTGGTTTAAAGCACTTGATAAGCAATTAAAGGAGGAGATATCATATAGACAATCCAACTCAATTAGAACCTTTAAATTTGATATGGACCGCATGTTTTGACCAAGTGTAGGGCAAATGATTAGGTTCATCCAATCAAAGTAGTTCTAGTGAGACGGATAATGGTGGTGCAAAACTGGTTTCAACCGCCGATGTAGGTTTCAGCCACCTCTGGCATGCTTGTAAACTTTTCTGGGACCATGGTCTGTGTTGTGGCAGGCAGAAGGCCCTCAACCCCTAAGAGCAGTGCTTCAGGGAGGCCTCAATTCTATCGTCTGGGTGGAACATTTTTATTTTGAAGAGAGAGAGAGAGAGAGAGAGAGAGAGAGAGAGAGAGAGAGAGAGAGAGAGAGAGAGAGAGAGGACGAGGAAAAGGAGAGGGGGGGGGGGGGGGTTACAATAAATTTTCCAGATGCATCAGAACTGTGCAAACAGCTGATGTCCAACTTGGATTTTTGCATCCAAATCCAGATAATGATGGCTGTTTTCAACTCTATTTTGATAATATTTCACTTACGAGTTGGCCACAAGGCAATGAAATGATTATATTAAATATAAAGATTACAAAAGGCAACACATCCAATCCAATAGATTGGAAGACAGTGGTGTAAAAGATTATACCAAACTATCCATTTGCGATGTTTCACTTCCTGAGAGTAGTAATTTACCAAACATTTTTATTTTGAAGAGAGAGAGAGAGGAGGAAAGAGGAGGAAGGAGGGGGGAAGGAGGGGGGGTGCGGGTTACAATAAATTTTCCAGATGCATCAGAACTGTGCAAACAGCTGATGTCCAACTTGGATTTTTGCATCCAAATCCAGATAATGATGGCTGTTTTCAACTCTATTTTGATAATATTTCACTTACGAGTTGGCCACAGGGCAATGAAATGATTATATTAAATATAAAGATTACAAAAGACAACACATCCAATCCAATAGATTGGAAGACAGTGGTGTAAAAGCATTATACCAAACTATCCATTTGCGATGTTTCACTTCCGAGAGTAGTAATTTACATGAAAACAACTCTCAGCAGGACCCTAGTGCATGTATATAAACATAAATAAATGGTGAGGAAATAAGCAATAATCTTCTCCACTCCCATTTCCATCCATCAGTCACATCTATGGTTCCTTGTTTCACTAGTATGGTCCTTAGCTGATAAACCTCATGTTTTTATAGACTTCTATATATGGCCAAAGTGATACCCATCAAGAGTGTGTACACAATGCCAACAGTGAGTGAGCGACTGAGCATTTCAAGAACAAAAATCAAGCATAGAGAGATTCCAGCAACTAAAATGCACCACCTCCAAAGTGAGCCATTTGGAATGTCTTTTCTGGACATCTGGAAACTGGAAAGTATTCTGGAGAGTTTCAACTGGATCTAGAAGGTTTATGGGCTAGGAGGTTTTCACTCTAAAGAGACTTCAATTCATACAGAGAAGAGCCTTCTTATTTATGTTTGTGTGCAAACTACAAGGTGGAAAATCTATAATTCATTCTAGGAATTTTTTTTTTTATCATACGTGGTAAATAATCCAATTGAGTAAAATTAAAATCTTCATATACGAGATAAGAATAAAACAAAACCAACTATAATTAGTAGAATGGAAATAAGCAAGAAATGCTCTTCAGTAACAGGAAAGCAATTACCTATCAAAAAATCCAAGCTTAAGAATAACGTCAGCTAGATTTGAATTAGCCTTTCCTACTAGTTGAAAAAGTTTTTTCCTCTTCATGGTAAAATTACCGTTTTCCTCCATACCACGATTTATGTCTGTAAACTCTGCAACCATTCCATCAACCTAGAGAAAAGATTAAACGGCATGCCATTAATGCTAAAGAATATAGAATAACTTCCATATTTATAAAAAAAATCAAAATCTACCTGACGAATATAGTAATCAAGTGCAATACTTTGACCAAGAACACTTCCAATTGTACGAATCCCATCTATATTCAAATTCTTTAGCATAATATAGTCTAATCCACCTTGCATCCATGTCTCTAGAGTTGGCTTCTCCACTACAGCATAATCTAACATTTAAAAAATCCAATTACTAGGTCTTCAGATAAGTAATGCTGTGCAAGAAGGTCAAGGAAAAAGAGAAAAAAAAAAAAAAACAGAGAAGAAAACGAAAAAAATGAAATGCTGACTGAATAGATGCTTCAAATAGAAGCATCATGTTCTAATTAGAAATCATAATTAAGAGAAGTAGAACGATTAAACAAACCAACCTTATTTAAATTATTAACTAAATGGTAAGTAAAGAATGCACTTAAAAGAGGACAGAGGATAAACTAAATGAATAAATAAATAAGCAGCATTAATAATCATCAAGTAAATTTGTCATGTAAACAGGAACACAATGAGTGTTACCGGACAAAGGTTCACTCAACAATTAAGGCCTACCGGGTTAATCACATTTAAACACGTGATTAACTTCCACCAATCCTTTCTTCCACGCATAAGAATCATGCACCACAATTTTTTGATATACAAGAGAATTCATGAAGGAGTTTTTACGATCCCAAAACAAATCCACTAAATTGGCTTTTCAGGGCATACATGTTTAGAATTTCAGGTGTTGTTCTCAACAATTTACAAAATTGCTGAAATTCACAACGGTAGTCACACCCAGCCATTACCATCAATCTCCTATAGCTAGGTTTCAATAATATGTTATTTAACATGATCCTTCCATTTACTGTGATTAAAAAAATCAACTAAAAAATTCACCAAAATCATGAAGTTCCTGTGACACTGAGGAGCAGATGGTGGCAAAAAATATTCAATGCAGAGAACCTCCAAAACTTTTTTCCCTTATTGGTATATTTCAAAACTTAGATTTTTATAAATTTACTAAAAAAAATCTACAAAGATTTCAAATGTCCTTTTTCAAAGGATTATCCAGTTACCTTTACCTCTATCAAATCTATATCATGATCATAAAACTGATGAAAGAATTGCAGCTGTATTTATGAAATCATGAAACACCAAATTGAAAGAAATGTTAATTTCCAGAGTAAGCAAAAGCATAGGTAAGTAGATCGGTCTAAAAATAAACTCACCATCCTTTCTCATTTCTGAAAGCAATCCAGAAGCATGTTTTAACACAATCTTCAGATACCCATCAACTTCATGATCATTAACATTAAATAAGACAACAGACCCATAGTGGAAAACTACCATGCAACAGCAGTTATTCCCAATTCCCAAGCTAGACTCCAAACCCTGAAATATTACAGAATTACCAAGCTAATACTTTTCACATATTGCCAACATTGCAACATATAGACCAGCAAAGCAGATGCTACAAGTAGTAAAGAAACAATTGTCAAGATGCCGATCATTAAAAAGAAGTAGGCGAAGAACTCATGATGTAACACACTGGTAAGTTTAAACAGGCATACATCTCTGACATTCATAAACAATTGTTCTGTGACTATCTACTAATCAAATGAAAATCCCAATGATATACAAATGAAAACTTGGATAAAAAAAAATTAAAATAGCCAGAGAAAAACACCAAACGGTACAGAAAAAAAAGGAAAAGGAAAAAAAGATGATAGGAAACAGAACAAGTGAGACTGTAAGACTGGAGGTATGTTGACAAAATCAGACTATTGGCAAAGTAGGAGATAAACTACTAAGCTATTTTCAAGGACTAAATTTTGCAGGAGAAAACCTGCAACTCAAAAGAAGTTTTTGCTGGGAAAAAAATAAAAAATCTTTTACCATCATGATTAGTTGTGTCCAACAAAATTTTAGGCATTTCAGGAACCAAAAGACTTCCCCTACCACTCTTCCAACAGAACCTTATAACTTCACCAAAATCAAGAAATGAATTGTTGTGATTGAGGTAGTGGACAAATACTCCAACTAATTCTCAAGAAATGCATAATCCAACAGAAATAAAATTAGAGAGATCTAGCATAAGCTAACCCCTCTTACCAATGATGCGACCTGTTCTGGGCACTTACAACCTGGGAAACTAAGATGGCCCATCATTATTGTGCCAAAGATTCCTCCGGTGCCTCCACCAGGTGAGCCTACATAGCCGAGACACATGATGTGGCTAAATATTTGATGAGGATTCAAGCCCACCTTTTGACATTTGATCTACTAAATCATCATCATCAAAGCCTTGCCCAACCTATCAATGGTGGATTTGTGACTTCTACTTCTCCACTTATCCCTTTAAGTTAAGTTATCTGTCACACCACAATCAAACATGTCACTTTTTTTTATAACAATCTAACATGTCACTTTAGCTACTTCATTTTAAGGCTTCAATTCTTAAAATGCAGGAGCAACTCTTCAATTCCCAATAATGCAGTTGCTTCCAATTTTCTATAACCTAAACAACTTCATAAAACATTCCTTTAGGTTTACTTCTATCAAAGCAACTCCTGCATTTCCTATCATATGTTCACTCAATCCACATGTCCATCTTAGTGTCTGGATCTCGTGCACATGCATTTGGTCTCGTCCGTTTTTTTTAAAAGCTCAGTATTCAGTTCCATACAAGATGCACATCTAACACAATCTCATCATAGAAGTATCCCCTAATTTAACCGGCACTTAATGATCACGTAATATTGCACAAATTTGAACCTACTTTGCCCACCTTGCACTAATCCTATATACAATATCTTTGTTAGAAAATAGTTCATCTACACACTGCGCACCTGTGCATAGCGCATCCAAACCATCCCAGAGGCAGACCCACCTTTGAATACACGCGGCGTACGGTTCGGATGCGCTGTGCGCAGGTGTGCAGTGTGCAAGAGAATATTTTCCATCTTCAGCAAGCCTTCAATTTTGTTTGATAGTTGCCCCCAAGTATTTGAACCAAAAACATTAAAGCATTAAGCAGAATTCAATTTTGACAGATCCCTCACTTTTGAAACCACCATACATGCTCTGCATAATCTTTCATCTTTGTCAGACAAAATCTCATTAAAAAAAGGGGTAAAGTTGCCATTGCCCGTTTGTCTAGTCTCAAAGTAAGGTCTATTACTAAAAACTGATTCATACAGATATTTGAGTGCTTTAGACTATTTAGGAAAATTTACATGAATCTATGACTATATCAATATCAAGACATTTTGTATCTTTCCAAAAGAAATAAAAGTGTAACTTTTTCAATCAGGCATTGTTGTCTAAAGCAATATGGCAACTTTTGATTATTTTTTTTCAAGTTTGTCCACATCACTTTTATTATATTGTAAGTTTGCATGTACTACTTTTACTATAAATTTGCCTGTAATACTTTTATTATATGACAAGTTTGCCCATACAACTTTTACTATATGACAAGTTCGATATTTTAGTTGAATCAGACATACCAAACAGTCTATTTGTAACAGGGTCTAATTGAAACAAATCTATTTAAAAATGATAGGGCCTGTTTGGAAAGTTTTATCTATTTGAAGTAGAGCTTATTCAAATAGATCTATTTAAAATAGAGTTGTTTCAATGACTCTCTTACAAATAGAATATTTGGCATCTCTATTTCATTTAGAAAGGCAAACTTGCCGATCTATAAAAGTTCTATGGGCAAAGTTGTCATAGTAAAAGTAGTGTAGGCAACTTTGTCATAAAGTAAAAGTAGTACAGGCAAACTTATCATATTATAAAAATTATATGGGAAACTAGTATAAAAAAAGGTAAGAAAGTGTTTGATTGCTTTAGACATTCATGTTTATTTGAAAAAGTTACTTTTGAGTTACTTATTCAAAAAGAGGCAAAATCTCTTAAAGCTGATTTAATCAGACATCCAAAAAAGTTTTTCCATCCAGTCTAAAGCACCAAAACATCTACTTGAATCAGTTTTAACTTTTAAGTCATACCAAAAAAGCAGACTTACCAAATGACACCTAATTGAATCAACTCTATTTCAAGCAAATCACATTTGCTAAACATGCCCTAACTCAATTGCCTTTCCCCAATGTTCTACCTACTTTCTTGTCTAACAAATTAGCACCACATCAAAAAACATGCACCAAGAACTTCATGCCAAATGTTTGTTGTCAAGTTGTCCATGATAAAAGGAAAAATAATAATAAAGGCTCAAAGCAAAACTTTGATAGCATAAAGCTCCAATTAAGAATTCAATCGTCTTTTTTGTTTTTTTGAATGTTAACTTTCAATTAAAAAGAGCGACCAGCACAAGAGAGCTATACTGGCAGGCCAAAACACCAAGATCGGAAAGCATTGAAAACAAAGATAACCAAAAAGAAGCCCCAAAAACAAGAAAAGAAGGAACCCCAAATAGAAAAAAACTAGTTGGGCACTTCCAAAACTGGATTACAAATAATTCCCTCCAAGGAGTAGTCCCTAAAAGTTGGATTGATCGATATCCATTAAGCAACGACAAACTTCGGTTTTTCCACCAAATAGGTATCACTGGAAATAACTCCTTCAAAACATCTGGAATTCCTTTCCTTCCAAATAATCCAAATGACTACAAGAAATGACAAACTCCACAAGTCCTTGCCTCTCTAGGCATACTTGTCGGAGCCTTCCATGCCTGAAAAAGGTCTAGGAGAGTGTTTGGAAGGAACCAGCAACAGTCGAACCACCTGTTAGTGCTTCTTCATACATGTCATACATAATTTACCCATATCCATTAAGGGCAAAATTTTTCTTCATTGTACACCCAAAAAACTACCTCGGCTCCTTATCATAAACCTCTAAATTAGTAAAACAAATAAGCAGATATTTATCTTATTGCCTAACTTTTACATGAGTTCTTTCAATAGAAAAATTATTTCTATTGTTGATCTACTTGGCATGAGAGGAGAAGAGAGACTTGTTGATCAAAGGAACTTCAAAGATCTTCATCTGCAAATTTGAACTGCATAATAATAGCTATAGTGGTTTAATGAAAAAATAAGTGTATAGTTGTATGAGTAGTTACATAACCGTCGGTCAAAATTATAACCCACAGTCAAAATTGAAACCAAAACCTCCTATCTTAATATATTATAATGGGAAAAGGGAAAACCATGTCTAAACTCAAGGGTATTCCTTCCATTTACCATTAATATCACAACACATGTAACAGCTCCCATTATTAAAAAAAAAAAAACATGTAATAGCTCCCATTTCAACTCAAATCCCACTTAAAAATGAATTTCAATATTAATGACTGCCAAACAAATCCACCTCTCAAGTCCTAACCCTGCATAAATGAATTTCCTCATAGACTCTCCCTAACTTCAATAATGCGAGTTCAAAAGGAACCCTAAATCAGAAATTTACTTTTTTATTGTAAACCCCGGGGGACCGTCCTTCAAGTGGGGATCTCCATCACTAAACATATTAACAGCACAATGTATCAATTACCTCACCAAATATCCAACCATTGTGCTTCACATGGCATTTAACTATTTATACCTTGCTTAAAACGGTTTAGTCACTAAAATAATACGATAAGCTAAGACAACCAAATGACCACGAAAACTATTCATTATTTCATACCTCAATCAAAAACCTAAAGAGATGGTTTGCATCGACAGAACAAGCAACTTCAATTACACTTATCTGTTTCACTTGTAGGCAAACTGAAACAAATGAATGTTCAATGTTCCAACAATCAAAACCCAAAAACCCAATTGAGCAAAAACAAAAGCTTACAAGAGAATCAACTTCCGAGTATCTGAGAACAACATAGTTAGTAGCGCTGGCGCGGGAATTGGGCTGGATAAAATTATATTGATTCTGTGCCACCAACCCCTTCAAATCAATACTGCAACCATAAAAAAAAAAAAATCATAACCACTCAAAGTAATCCAAAAAAAAAAAATTTGGGGGAGATTCATCTAGAGATAAACAGACTATGTGCAAGGGAAGTAGGCCTTGACGGGTATGAATCGGGTCTGTTTCTCTTCGCGAACGACGCGCAAATGGTCCTGACATCCATCTGAGGCCTCAGAGAAGGAAGTGGGGTCCTCCTCCTCCACTTCCCGGTAAGAAGAGAAGGCCCGGAGGGCGAATCCGATGTTGGGTTTGGGATTTGGGATTGTTGAGAAGGAGATTTTGGGAGAGCAGTGGCAATGAAGGGGGAGGGGAGGAGAAAAGCTTGTGATGAGATGGTGAGGTGAAGAGGGTTTTAGGGTTTTGAGATGGAGGGAATGGTAGGGTTTAGGGTTGGGGAGAAAGGAAGGGGGTGTTTTGGAGAGGAGAGAGAGTGAAAAAGAAGAAGAAGAAGAAGAAGAAGAAGAAAGCATGGATCTCAAGTGGGTGTGGAGCGAGTTATTTCTCCACATTTCCACCAAATTGTAGGAAGTTCACTTCCAAGCATTCGCTGCAAGCTTGTTTTTTCAGACAGACATCAGTTGAAAATAGAGATTATGATTGAATTCCACTTATTTCACAAGAGCCCTCCCTGATGGGAGAGGGAGAGAAGGGACATCTGAAAAATAGATGTAAATTAGGGTTAGAGAAATAAGTTATAATTTATTTTCCTTATATAGGATAGTAAATTAATTAAAATATGTAATGTATTTTTTTCCTTCTTTTTTTAAATAGGTCTCTACTCTCTACAAACTATACACAAGTTATAATCATTTTTTATATCAATATTGAGAATATTTAAAATAATTGTAAATAAGGTGAATTAGGATAAATCAAAGCTAGTACACGAACCCATGCTAAGCACATGCATCTTCACCGACACATGTGAAATATATTTTATAATTTATTAAAAAAAATAGATCATGAAAAATTATCTTTACTTACTGGCAGTGATTTGATTTATATAGAGCATAAAATTTAAAAAATAGAATATATTAAAAGAATATTATAAGAATACCTATTTTTTCTAATGAAATTATTGTAAAGAGGAAAAAGTGGGAAAATACCTATTGATGATATAATATAAAAGTGGAAAAAATAAAAACATCAATAACGGGACAATACAAACAACCATTATATTATCATAGATAAGTTTTCAACAGCATATAATCCTAAAAAAGAGCGATCCTTACAAAAGGGAAAGTATGTTTAACATTCGTGTCCTTCCAAAAAATGCTTCAACAAAATGTGTAAGCCCATTACAGCTACATCTTCTATAAATCACATTAACACCAATCAAAATGGACACGATGACATTAACACATCCTTCAAAAAAATCTATTTCATGTGGAGATTACATTGTCCAGATGGCTGCATCTTCTATCACATTAACACCAAATATTAATACCAACCAAAGAGGAGTTCACATTAATTCTTGCATCCCCCTTCCAAAAAATACTTCAGTAGACTGTACACTGTCCAGGACTGCTACATCTTCTATCACATTAATACCAAACCAAAAAGGAGCATGGTTTTAAAATATCGGCCGGTACCGGTACGTACCGGCCGATACGTACCGGTACCGGTCGGTACCGCACCGATATCTCAGCGAGATATTGGTCGCGGCGATACGGTTGAAAATATCGCCATATATCGGCCGATATTTTCAAAATATCGGTCGTGGCGATATCTCGGCCGATATTTTCAAAATATCGGCCGATCTCCTTTTTTTTTTTTTTTTTTTTTCGGGGGCGCTGCCCCTGGACCCCCGCGAGCTGACCGGTCAGCTCGACCCCCGCCGGGGGATACCCCCGGACCCCCTCTGCGAAGCGCATGTTTTAGATAAATGACAATCAAAATTCAAGAAAATAAAATGATCTACTTGACCATGATAGCTAGGACTCTTTTGCTAATTGTCTTTCTTTTTTTTTTGTGCTTGGATGTCTATTACTATCATAAACTACTAGATACGATATTAAACCTATTTAATTATGTTTGGAATGATATAGTAGTAAAGATTGTGTAATATGCTAATTCATGAACCAAAAGGCTTTATATTGAGTTAGATTCGATGTTACTCACTTATTTTCCCCTAGATCTAGTATTTTAAAGTGTAGATCTAAATTTTTTTATTTCCAAAATTTGAGGCTTTTCTTGAAATCAATTACATTTTTTCACATTAGTGTTCAAATGCATTGATAATGTATTAGTTTAAAATAGATCTATACTTTTGGAACAAAAAAGTATGAGTTTTTGCCAAAAATTGTGGTTGCATTATGTCAGATTTATGATATTTCATCTTATTGATCATGAGCATCGATAATGGTTGCATTATATAAAATACTGGAGAATAAAGCGAACAGCGATACAGACAGGACTCATAACTTAAGGTGACCGAGATTTTGATTTATTATTGTTACTAATGGAAAAAAATATTGTTTTCCAACATTTTCTAATATTCTGGATTTTTTGAATATTTTTGCAGATTTTTTTGGATTAAAAAAAAAAATTCACACCGCGACGACCGCGACGGACCGATATCCGCGACGATATCCGCGACGTATCGGTTTTTCGGCCCGGCCGATACCGCGACCGATACCGATATTTTAAACCATGAAAAGGAGTTCACATTGACTCTTGCATCACCCTTCCAAAAAATGCTTCAGTAGACGTTGTATACTGTCCAGACAGCTACATCTTCTATCACATTAATACCAAATATTAACACCAACCAAAGAGGAGCTCGCATTAACTCTTGCATCCCCTTTCCAAAAAATGCTTCCATCGATTCAACCAATACCAATTTTATCCTTGGACGTCATAGTAGAGAGTTTTGGTGGGGAAGGTTTCAGACCTTCACTCTGACATTTCAAAAACTTAAGAGTTCGGACATTTCAAACACATTTCAAATAACTCAAACACGTTTCAAACATTTCAAATAGGGAGAAACCATTCACAACATTACAAGTTCATTGTGTCTTTATCTTACATTTCAAAAAATATATACATGAAATCTGTTTGAAAATTACAAAATCAATGAATGAAAACCCCACCCATGTTCTCTAATTCCTCTCATCAAATATATCATAGTGAGCAAAATCAAAGAATGCAAACCCCATAACAGCATCACACTTCGTTCCCATGAGAAAAATAAGAGAAATGAGCGTGAAATTTAATTATCCTTTCTCTTCGTCATTTCATCGAACACCTTCATGGAAACTACCTCAACACAGATTTGTGGCTCATTGCTTCTCCAGCGCCTGCATCACCTTCTCCTTCACACCATCACCTTCTCTGGGCCAGATTAAACGATTTGGGTTCTTTGGAACAGAGAACCGTAGAACGGAGACAAAGAAGTCGGTCCTCTGTTGGTTTGGGTTCCGGAAGTCGATCGCCAGGATCAGAGAAGGAGACTGGAAAAGGTGTGGCTGTTGCGACCAAAAATAGAGGAATGGTTCGGCCACTGTGAATGGAGAAGAAGACCATTCCTCGGTCTTGGATTCCGGTGCAGAAGTCGAACCAAATAAATCTGGTTTGATCGAAGAAGAGGAGAAACTCAGAGGATTTGGGCTTTCAAATCGAATCTGGTCTTACCAAAGACGAAGGAGAACCAACAGTCGCCGGAGGAAAAGGCGACCTCCGGTCCTCGTCAGTTTCCATCGCTGCGATTGCAAGCGAAGACCTCTCCCTCTCTTTCCTTTTTTTCTCTTTCTTTCCTCCCCTTCTTTTCTCTTTTCCCCCCTTTATTGCTGCACTCCGCCCTCACAGCCCCTGCGCACACCTCCATCTCCGTGCATCTCATCTGCACACACCCACCAGCTTTCTCTTTCCTTCTTCCTCCTCAAAAATTGTTGTGAGATTGAGATCAGTTGCATAGAACAAGAGAGAGGAAGAGATGAATGAAGGTTGAGCGTCGATATCGACTATAGCGCTAAAAGACAAAAAAAAAAAAGGGAAACGAGGATTTAGGGCCCTATCTGTCTGATCTTTTTTATTGGGGCCAAATGCAATAATAGGCTGTTTAGGAGGGTTTTTGCCGTTAAATTCCCAAAATTGTATGTGTTAGGTTATCAAGCCCTATAAAGAACATGTTTGGATCACCAATTTCGGCCCTACAAAAGTGAGAACAAAAAATGTGGTTGAAGGGGTTCTATTCAAAGTTTCAAACCAACAACCTGTTTCGGGTTAAAACAATTTAGGAGATCAAGAAAAAAACATGAACTCAATCTAACTTGAAATTTATAAAATTCAGGAGATTTTCTCCTATTGGAAGTCTCAATGATTCTGTGAGAAGTTTTCAGTTGGCCCCTTTAATTCAAGGGGTTCCACTTTTGTGGCAGGTGTGATTTTCAACCGCACAACACCACTTGTGTGGTTTCCTATAGAATTTTTTTTTAGGTCAGGTCGGATTCTAACAGGTCAAGTTTAGCTAATGGGTCCGGTCAGATCTAAACAGGTCAAGTTGGGATGGGGTTCCACATGTTGAGGTCCAAGTCCAACCCATATGACCATATCACCCTAAAATACACCTAACAACTGAACCTAACACTGCCTACCTTTTTATGATGCTATTACATGTGGGACCCTTTGTTAATATATTACTGTGAGCCCCATGCAAAAATGACACCAAGAAGTTCATGTTATTCTTACGCCAATGCAGTAAGAAATTCATTTTGCTAAAACTGTGTGGATTAATTTGCGAGATTTCTCAATGAGACCCACTTATAAAAAAAATATATATACTACAAATCAGCATAAATCCCTCCCTCTTGTATGGACCATCACCAAATCTCACTTCAATAAGAGTTTAGTCCTATCGTAAGATTGATCATTAACGTAACACACGAGAATATTATAGAAAATCCAAGTGTTGATGTAGGAAAATAGAAAATCACTTGCTAGTGCAAAATTTTGGTCTAAGCCATTCTTAGTAGGGAGGGTCTCAACTCTCAATTCTTGGATGCTGGAGATTGAAAATCCCACACAACACATGTGCAAGAGTGTGTTTAAGGGTTAAAAGCGCCTCAGTGCTAGTGTCATCTTCTTTGTTAAATTAATGGGCTGATGTATCACTCTTTTAAGTTTGCATTTGGTCTTTACCAGGAAAAAAAAAAGAAACAACAGTTTGCATTTGAGGAACAAAAAAAAAGAAAAGAAAGGTTACATTCAAGAGAAGGAACTCTCTAAAAATTAAAACTTGGATGCTCTATTAGATGTCCACTTCAGATCTATGCTCCTGCGATGCTTTTGTTATAGTGTCATTATCAAGACAAATTTTACTCTAATAAGAAATGAATCCACTGTCAAATCAATTGCATATACATAGTCCTGAAATGTATGCTCAAAATCTTAGGCATTTGCAACTGCACAAAAAATGGGACCCATTTTGATTAATTTATCATTTGCTCCTTCAACTCTTCTGTCTATTCAGGTATGGCCATTTTTTCTCATTTGTAAAGACTTGAACAAAAAACTGAAAACAAAGGGGCCATTATGAGATTGGAAGAACCATTCATGTAAAAGAACCCCTTCCATCATGTGGACGATGATTGGAAGAGGTCCAAGGATCGTGGCAAAATGTAGTTAATTTCATTGCATGTATCAGTAACAACCAACAGCTTTTAGCGTTGCTGTTGCCACATAAGGTTACATAACATCCAAAACTCCACATTTGAACTCAGTTTTCTTCCTTCCATAGGAAGGAAAAAGAGAGAGAGGAAGCAGCGATCATGGCTTCTGAGAATGTAATTGCTAACCAGTATGATTTCTTCTTCTTCTTCTTCTTTTTCCTATTATTTCTCATGGGAAAAGATCAATGGTAATCTTTTTGTTACAACCCATGATGGATAGATAACCCACTTCTTAATCTTCACTGTTCAAAATCATTGCTCCCCTTGTATTGGCACTAGAAAGAATTTAATTGACAGGAGTTAGACCCATTACTGCTTGATCTCTGTGTAAAACAAAATCAATAAGCTAACTATGATTGCAGTAAACTTTGAGCTAGTGCCAATAAACAGAGGAATCATGATTTTGAATGGTTTAGATATTAGAGATGGCCCCATGGATGGGTTCATTGAGGCCTAGACTCATGGATTCAAATTAATTCAATGGCATGTGCTGGACATGGTGGGTTCATACCTGGTTGGGCCCCTCTGTACTGATGCTGCCACCAACTTTAATTTGTTGAATCCAATACATTAATTTAGTCAAAACACTAATCTCATGTCATGGGGCTAGTGATTGACTGAATGGTATAGATCCAACAGAGGTGGGTCCCATTATCCTCGTGTGAAGGGTCATATAATTCCATGAACACAATCCTTTTGATGGACCCCATTGTGGATGGAGCTGCCCAATCTCTAATATCATGAGATCTTGGACGTTGAGAAATGACAGGTTGAAAATTTACCCGAGAAGGAAATGATACCACCAGTCGACCTTCACAAAGAGGAAGGAAAGGAGAGGAATTCAGGGAGTGTAGGTCCCTCACCACTTTTCACCCAAGCGCTCTGAGAAGATTGAATCCAGAAGAGTCGAGGAATTACGGAAAGCTTATGTTCTTGACAAGAATCATTCCTCCTCCAAGTCCATATGATATGAGAGAGAGAGAGAGAGAGAGAGAGAGAGAGAGAGAGAGATTGTGTTTGGAATTTGGATTCTTGGGTTGATTTTCTTTTCTAGCAAGAAAAATGAATACAGTTGAAATGGACATATTCTAAAAACAGACTAATGATAGTCTTAAATGGAAAAATGAAACATGGTTAGTAGGTCCAATTCCACTAATTAATAGGTCAAGATTAATGGGAAATATTCAAGTGCATCTATCCATCACCATAGGGTGAGGGACATTCTCCTTTTAAAAAAGGTAAAGATTAATGAGAAATATTCAAGTGCATCTATCCCTCGTGCATTCTCCTTTTTTAAAAGTTTCAAGTATAAAAATGACTTTTACGTAGGAATACTCCCTATATACTTGAAATTTCTCAAATTCCCAAAAAGGAAAGTGTCAGGGATAGATGCATAGGAATACTCCCCAAGATTAATATACTCCTCTAATATATTCGAGACAGGGAGGGTCCTTGGGCGGAGCACACCTGAAGACACACTCGGGCAGAGTGCGATATAAAGGATCCTACGGCAGAGCACTTGTGGAGCACCCTAAGAAGACCCCTAACTAATGAATTAGGATAATTTACTGTTCTCTCTCAGGTAATAAAAAAAAGGACTGAACTATCAGACTCTTGAGCAAATTCAACTGTAAATTCTTGAGAAAAGCTAGTTGACACTTGACAGTCCAAATCTAGTTAGTACGAGCAAAGTAGCCATAAAAAGAAAACACAACATCTCTCATTATATCCCAAAAAACTAGGATGAAGAAATGGCATGTCGTAGCTAGGGTTGTAAATGGGTACCCGATTCTCCGATTACCCGATGGTTCCGACCCGTTAGGATCCGGGTCTGGGTCCTTATTTTGGTCCCGATAAGAAATGGTTCCGGTTCCGGATCCTTTTTTGGAACCGATACCTAAACGGTTCCGGTTCCGGATCCACAGTGGCTCAGACCCGTGGACCCGAGACCCGACCCAATATATACTAACATAAGGTAACTTTATTATGTGAGAACAGAACTCTTTTTACTTTCTACTTTTCTACATCTCATTGCCTGTTTGGATGTGATTTTCTGAGTTTTTGGTTAAAAGTGTCTGTTATTGATAGACAAAAATGTCACATTAGTATTTATAGGTACGTGATCCAATTGAAATGTGAAAAAGCATAATTTTTTAAAGAAAAATACAGGTATTAGTCTAGACCCGGAACCGGAACCAGACCCGCCTCACAAACGGTTCCGGTTCGGTTCTGGTTCCCATTATTCTTAACGGTTCCGGTTCCGGTTCCGGTTCCCCTTCTTAGAAAACGGTTCCGGTTCGGTTCCACCCTGGACCCGGACCGGAAACCGACCCGTTTACAACCCTAGTCGTAGCTCGTAATTGTCCAAACTAAAAGTTTCTTTTTGCTAAATAGTAATATGTATTTTAAAAGAGGAAAAAGAAAACAAAGACAAAAAGGCCCCAAAAGCTTACAAGACTAAGAAAGGATCCCAAGTCAAAAGAAAAACAAACTAACAAAACAAAAGGGAAAACAAGGGGTCATGGAATCTGATTTGCAAAACTATGGATATATGGAAGAATGAATTCAAAAGTCCAGCTCTCATCCAAATGTTACGAAAAAGAAACCCATAATAAAAAGAAGTACAAATTCAGCACCTATTACAAAGAAACCAAAAAGAAAATAGCGAGGTATATGCAACCTTAACCACAGAAAGAATTGAATGAAAAAAATCATAAAAAATATATATATATATATTTCGCCAACAAAAATTTATATGTATGCCATTTTTTTTAAACAGAACTTAATAAATGTAGACTAATCTCAATGAGACCAAGGTTGGTTGTGCCTTGTCTTCTAAAATCACTTGAGAAAGCACAGCCAATGAAGCTGTAAAGATCTGCAAGTTCGCGAAAGCTGAGAAGCCTAGCCAGTCTCAAATAACAACAGAGCTCAGATTGTTAGTAATATGCCAGAGGCCCTGGGCAATGCTTGAAAGTTGAAACGATTGGGAAGTGGGAAAAGGGGTTTGGGGCATGATGATGCATTTCAAAAACAGATAAACAAGGTCGGCCAATGTTCTACAAACTCTACATGTGGGGTCGACAGAAACTACTATACAAAGAAAAAAAAAATATCATATGCAAAGAGCTTGCCATGTTGTTTGTGTCCCAGAGAGGATTCTCTCCTTCGGGCCTGCACGTGGGTGTCGATCATGACGCTCTGTTGCAATTTCTTAGGAAATTCCACCCTTTTTTCTTCCGGCCTTGGGTCTATTATAATTTCAAATGCTCGTTTGTAAGGTAGCAATAGAATGTGAATAGAGCACTTTGGGCTCATCATTCTATGAGAGAATTTCCCTGATGGATGTCGGTGAGTTTAGAAAGTTAAAGTCACTTTCAAATTCTTAGTTTCATTTATGTTGAAATTCCTAGTAAAGAATTTCACATATCCTGATTTGATAAATTCCCTGTTCATAGGGACTATAATTTCTAATTATAATAGATGAGCATTCATTGTTTATGTACATATTAAAGATCTATATAAATACTAAACCATAAATGAAATGGATATAGTCTCAAGGGATCTGAAAGTGACAATTTCTCCAAATCAAAGATTAAAGGTGATACCGGCCCAGCAAAATCGCATCAGCTGTTTTTTTTTTTCCTCTTTCTCCTTGGCCTGAAACTTTTCGCCCATGGCTAAACCACCCAAAGCTTGGAATGCTTTGCAACTAAGAGGACCCC
Organism: Litsea cubeba; assembly: GCA_012931725.1. Classification (NCBI taxonomy): domain Eukaryota; kingdom Viridiplantae; phylum Streptophyta; class Magnoliopsida; order Laurales; family Lauraceae; genus Litsea; species Litsea cubeba. The sequence continues at coordinate 76,475,061 of CM022950.1, read as the reverse complement.
TGTATTACTATATACTTCAAACCAGACCATATTCCCGCTATGCACAAAACAAAGTGATGCACAATCAACCAACCTGTGCCAAGATTGAAAAGCTCAAAACAAAAGGGTGACCTAATATAATTCTACTATTCAGCAATAACAAAAAGAGCTACATACTATAAATTATATCAACCGAGTTAAAATCCAAAAATGCAAATAGCAGAAGCCTTAAATATGAAAGTAAAATGACAAAAGTCATAAACTCTGTCACCCTAAATCACCACCCAAAACAAACATGCGAAAAAGAAACCCAGTTAGGATTTTAGTCGACCTCCTCCATCTTGCTTTCCTCTGCATTGTCAGCATCCTCAAGTGGGGGCATATCTGCATCAGCATCGGCAGCAGTGTCGTCCTCATCAATGCTCAAACCTAATTTCAACATCCTGTGGATCCTGTTGCCGAAGGTGTTGGGATCCTCCAAACTGAAACCGGAAGTAAGCAGGGAAGTCTCAAACAGCAGCAGGACCAAGTCCTTCACCGACTTGTCATTCTTGTCGGCGTCAGCCCTCTTCCGGAGCTCATCCATTATGGGATTCTCAGGATTGATCTCCATAGTCTTCTTGCTTGACATGTAGCCTGCCATGCTTGAGTCCCTTAGTGCTTGGGCCTTCATAATCCTCTCCATGTTGGCTGTCCACCCATACTCCCCGGTAACCAAACAGCAGGGGGAGTCAACGACACGGTCAGAGACCATGACTTTCTCCACCTTGTCGCCAAGAACATCCTTGATCACCTTGCACAAACCCTCAAACTTCTCCTTGAGGGCTTCCTTTTTCTTCTTCTCATCCTCGCTTTCATCAATCTTCAGGCCCTCCTTGGTTGCAGAGACAAGTTTCTTTCCCTCAAACTCTTTCAACTGGCCAACAGCATACTCATCAATGGCATCGACCATGTAGAGAACCTCATAACCCTTCTTCTTAAGTTTCTCGAGGAAGGGCGAGTTCTCAACTGCCTTCTTGCTCTCACCTGTGATGTAGTAGATATCCTCTTGGCCATCCTTCATCCGTGTCACATAGTCCTTCAGGCTTGTCATCTCGTCCCCACTCTTGGATGAGTGGTATCTGAGCAACTCAGCAACTTTCAACCTGTTCTGGGAGTCCTCATGCATCCCAAGCTTAAGGTTCTTCGAGAAAGCTTCATAAAACTTGTTGTAATCCTCCTTATTCTCAGCAATTTCAAAAAAGAGTTCAATGCACTTCTTAACAAGGTTCTTCCTGATAACCTTGAGGATCTTGTTCTGCTGTAACGTCTCTCGGGAAATATTGAGGGGAAGATCCTCAGAATCAACAATACCCTTGATAAAACTGAGATACTCCGGAATCAATTCCTCACAGTTGTCCATGATGAAAACACGCCTCACATATAACTTGATATTGTTAAGTTTCTTACGAGTGTCAAAGAGATCAAACGGTGCCCTCTTGGGAACAAAGAGAACAGCCTTGAACTCAAGCTGGCCCTCAACAGAGAAATGTTTAACAGCAAGATGCTCTTCCCAGTCATTGGTGAGACTCTTGTAGAAGGCTGAATACTCTTCCTTGTTGATCTCTTCTGGCTTCCTCATCCAGATGGGCTTCTGCTTGTTGACCACAGCCCATTCATGTGACACTTCTTTGATTTTCTTCTTTTTCTTCTCTTCCTTCTCTTCATCAACATCCTCCACCTTGCCCTCCTCATCTTTCTTCTCCTCTTCATCCTCATCATCAGATACCTCCTTTTCAATGGTCTTCTCTGTCCAAAGAGAAATTGGATAGCTGATGAACTCAGAATGCTTCTTGATCAGATCCTTGAGACGGCGCTCCTCAAGGTACTCCAACTGCAAATCATACCAACACACCACAAAACATTATCGGTTGACACTTGACAAGTTATGCATATCTACAAAACCTACCAAACTAGAAATAGAAACAAATTTTGATATAGACAAACAAATATTGAGTCTCCCAGTAGATTAGTCAATTTCGCTTAAATTTTTTCGTGATGGAAGATAAAGAAGTTCCTGATCATGGATGGGATGATCACTCGTACAAAACAAACAAAGACAAACAAAACAAGACCAATAAAGAATTATACAGTCACTCAATGTAATACATTAAAAAAAAAAAAATTCTCAACATCTCTAGGATTCTTCAGAACTTAAAATTTATTTGTGTAACTCTTCTAGCTTTGACCACCAAGTCCAAATGTAGAACAGATGGTAAGTCAATCTGTCAATGGACCTCAAATTATCCAGGTACCTCAATCATGAAGATCCTATTTTGATGATGACCAAACACCTCATGGAAGTGTATGAGCAGCAGAGGAAGAAGAAAGCCAAGGCGTGATCCGGCATGGGTCCACAGTCCCAGCAGAGGGCCCCAACAGCCCATGAATTGCTCTGCTGGCCCAACTGGGGAGCTGGGGCCAGTATCAGGGCCGACCCTGCTCTGACTTCTTGTTTTGGCCTACTTATCTTATGGGCATTTTAGACCTTTTCTTCTTCTGTTTATGATCAAGACATATCTAAACAATGAAAACCCTAAAAAAAGGTAGCTTTTGGGCTGTTGTGGTTTCCAGGTGGAATTAGAAAGTCAGGTTGGGTTAGGCCTGACCCTTCTTCCTCCTCTGTTTCTCAAATACTTCCATCAGCCATCATCAAAATGGGGACTTCATTACACTGCTGGACAGCAGTTGTACCAGTATTCCCTCGTGTTTACCTTCATGTTATTTTGGAGGTAGTGGTGTCACTGTTAGACACCTATAGCTACCCCGATACTCAAATCCAGCCACTGCATTGCTCTTGGAAGATGAGCACTCGGAGTATTTGGAGTCTCATTTGGAGAAATGATGAAAACCAAGTTCATGAAAATAAATCCTTGTGATTTTTTAGAATATGCCCAAAGAAGCACAAAAGCAACTTAATCCCACTTTCTGATTTATGCACCTTTGTGTGCTCCTAATTCATGATCTGAACCATTCATTGTGTTTGAGAGGGCCTGTTGCAGTGCAGAAACAGATTTCAGCATATACACTGCATAAAGATTCTTCCAGCAACCTGCAGTGCATCACTGAAGCACACCTGGCCCGAAAAATCTAGGCATGGACACTCTTCTTGGACCCAATTGATTGGCCACGTATCCAGGTATAGAATGAGTCCATACTCAATACCCAAATACTGATGTTTACCTTGCGCATGTGTATGACACTGAGCGCCCGTGCGCATCTGGCAGTGGGGTCCACCTGTGGCCCCACCTAGGGCTGGGGCTGTGGGGTTTGAAGATCTAAGTGGGGCCCTCCCAGGGCCGTCTCAAGACAATATGTGGCCCCAGGCAAAAGTATAAACGAGGCCCCTAGCTTCTATGTGTGACATGAGAAAACCCTCATCCCAAAGAGCACGCGCAGTCCAAATATCCAATCCAAACAGAAAATGCAAGCCCTCAATTTAAATCTTCTGCTAAATGAAATAACCGAAAAGAGGATAAAATCATTAATGGTGATGACAAAACTACTGAATTATCAGAGTAATGGTTAACAATGAGAGGTCAAGCGTTATCCATATACAATTCTTTAGGGGTGTTTGGTTGAGAGCATTTACGTATGTAAATAACTCATATGTGAATCATTTACACACCTTCATGTTTGGTTGAGGTCATTACGCATCACGTGTGAAATTTTGATGTGTAAATGATGTGTAAAAAGGTATTATTTTCGTACTCAGATTTAATTTTCACATGTGAGGGGGTGGTAAATGAATCGCATGTGATTTGCACATGAAATAAAACCACATCAAACGGCGGACGGTACAGAACAAGTGACGTTCCGTCACAACCGTGCATGGGTTCGAAACCTATCTTCCTTTTTTTTTCTTTTTTTTTATTACGCATATCATCATGTGGTTTTCATTGGCAAACATGCCCTGTTTTCATTTTCTTTTATTTTTTTAGAAAGAGCTCTATTATCATGTTAATGTTACCAATCCAACAGGCCTTTAGACATCAGATTATGATTTTTGGGAATGTGTTTTTATTTAATTAATTATGTTTAGTTACAAATTAAGCATGATTAGTTGTTAATTAGTGTTGATTAATGTGTTAGATTAATTATATGATAAGATAATATGGAATTATTGGTATCAATGAATTTCTGGAATTGTGTTGGACATTTCTTATTTTGGAGTCATATTGATTTGAAATGCCATTTTATGAAAAAAAAAGAGTATTTTCTATCTAAAAAAAGGACTTATTTGTAATTTTGATTTTATGAAAATTTTCCAATGATGGAATTTTTCGATGATTTCAGTTTCATTAGAAAACGGGTCAAATTGTGATCGATTTTCTCTTCTAACTCGGGTTCATTTGAATTCATTTCAGATGATTCCCAGTGAGATTTGATACCTTTAAAAACGGACTTATTTTAGAATAGTAATCTTACTGTGCTTCTGTTTCATTTATCTTCTCTGGTTCTGCTTTTGGAGTTTGGAAATTGGGATTCGACTTTGGAAGTGGGAACTGGGAAGAAAACCCAACCAAGCCACCCAGGCCTACAAAATTATGAGGCCCCCTCATGGTGAGACCCCCACCACTTGCTTCACCTGCCTATATGTGTGAGCCGGCCCTGGGCCCTCCCCTACAATCATGCTAAACCAGCCCGATCAGGTCATACTAAACCTATCATCCGGAGCCTACAAGTTCAGCCCATTTGGATGGGATTCAAGGGGGGTGTGCATGGGATAATATATATCATTTAGACATTACTAATATTAATAATGTATTAAAATCAAACTAATCATTGCTCACAGCACAAATTACATAATGCTCGGTGTTATGATTACAAATGCTTTGTGTTCAATCTCTCAAATATTTTAATGCATTCATAATTTGAGTCGGGTCAAGTCCAAAAATATAAACCTAAATGGGTCCAGGTCCGCCATAGACCAACCCAAACCTGACCCTTTCACATCCCTAGTATACATCTGTTTTAATCCGGTGAAATTATACTAACTTTAAAAGTGATAATTTATGATGTAAGCCACAAAATATAACTGTATACTCGAATATTAACTACCAGCAACCACTGAATACTCATCAGTTAAAAGTCTTTCGAGTGCAACCAATTGGATGCATTTAATGTTATCAGATTCGTTTCGCACTTCATTTTCCACTGTAGAGTCATCATATCAACATAAAACAACAGGTTCAAGCTACAAATCACGTAGAACATTAGGAGCCCCATCTAGATTCTAGTAGGAAACTAAGCTACTTTCAAATCAGTTCATAGTTTCCAATTCTGTTAGATAGTTGAAGTTTTATTAATCAATAGTAATTGGAAGGAATTTAAGAAGGTTAGGATTAGCTTTTATTTATTTAGGGCAAAAAAGTTTACAGTGGTTGCACGGTTAAGCATAATGAATAACAGTTACATTAATGATTCAATAGCAAACTCATAGATTGTAAAAAGGGTTTTTTTAGTTATCACTATCCAAGTACAGACCAAGGTAACTAGTTGAATTATCCACAAAATCACTTTAAATCAACTTTAAAGTCTTCCACAAATAAAATTTTCCAAACATCAGTTCATTAATCCATAACATTCTGCTAATGAACAATACAAATACACATCAATATTACCCCTTAATTTAGTCACATTCAACAGCAAAAGTGCAATAAATCAACACCAACAGAAAAAGGAAAACAAAAATAGAAACCCAATACAAGTATCTGCATACCTGATCCTCCTTGAGGAAAAGTGTAATCTTGGTGCCCCTTCCAAGGTTCTCTGCAGAAGCATCTCTGGTAACTGTAAAAGACCCACCAGCCTGCGACTCCCACACATACAGCTCATCGTCATTGTGCTTTGTCGTCACGACAACCCTCTCCGCAACCAAGTAGGCCGAGTAGAACCCCACACCAAACTGCCCAATCATGCTAACATCAGCACCGGCAGCCAGCGCTTCCATGAACTCTTTAGTCCCAGATCTAGCGATCGTACCAAGATTATTCACCAAATCTGCAAAGAAACAAAAAAAAAATCCATCTCAATATCAAAAAAGGCAAACAAGAACACAAAAAGGAGTAAGTGGGTGTGTTTAAACTTTAGGGGTTTGTGTAAAATTACCAGATTTGGTCATGCCAATCCCAGAGTCGATGATGGAAAGGGTGTTGTTGGTCTTGTCAGGGACGATGTGGATGAACAGCTCTGGTTGCGCATCGAGCTTGCTCTTGTCCGTCAAGCTCTCGAACCTGATCTTGTCCAATGCCTGTGTTTTCACATTTAAAAATAGTAAAGATTGGGACTTTGCGCAAAAACAGATAAACAACGATTGAAAACACAAGATCGCGAGGAAGAAAGGGATATGGATTAGGGTTTTGAAGCTTACATCAGAGGAATTGCTGATGAGTTCTCGAAGAAAGATCTCTTTGTTGCTGTAGAAGGTGTTGATGATGAGACTGAGGAGCTGATTGATCTCTGCTTGGAATGCAAACGTTTCAATCTCTGCCATCTCGAACGAAGAAGAAGACGAAGAAGAGGCTTGAAACCTAGGGTTTTGGTTTGCAAAGGAGCTTCGAAACTAGGGTTTGAGGAGGTGGGGGGCGAGAGGAGCGCTTATAAAGGATGTGAAGGGCTTCTAGATTGTTCGATGAGTTATGCTTTGCGTGCGTGACTTGCCAAGTTACGCAAGAAAAGCGGAGACTCCAGCGTTAAAGCTGGATTGGAGAACCAATGGCTACATCTCTTTACGAAAGTTAGAAGAAAATTTCCAGAAGGGACCTTGGGTTTTTGAATTATATCAAAAAAGGACACCAAGATCTAGATCCTTTTTCTTTTTTTTTTTTTAATGCTTGTTATTGAAAGGGGGAAAAAAATGGAAAAGGGGAAGGAAGAGAGACTGATTGAGATATATACCTGTTTTTTAGTTAGAAAGTTTAGGAGGGCATTATCATCATTTATTGAAAAAAAAAAAGGAGAAAAGTGGCCCATAAATATTGAAATTGATCAATAATCCTTTATTGAAAGAAAATTGAAAATTTTACTTGTAAAATCAAGTGAAATGAAGTTAAGCATCAAATCAAAAGGAAATTAAATATAAGTTGGTTATGATGATATTTTAATTTTAGTTGTTTGGTATTAAATCTTTTTAACTTTTTTGTTTAGAAAAGTGGAGTTTTTTTTCTTTTAATAGATAAAGATAGTTGTTGTTTTTTTATTTTAAGATGGAAAAATTTTTGAATTAAAGTGATTTTGATGTGACATCGTGTCTAAAAATTGGAGGTTTTACTTGACTTTTACTATTATATTAGATTTCTAAATGGGCCCTAAAGTTATCCCTATTTTTGAAAGTTAAGATTTTTGTGTCCAAAATGAAATAAGCCAAAAACTTAAGACCACTTTGAAAATCTTCCATATTAGAATGTTACGTTGTTTGATCTTTAATTGTTTCACAATGATCACGATGACATTAGAGAGTTTAAACAAAACTCATTAAACCAACACAGAATGTCACATTAAGCAACCAAGTTCTCAAAGTAGAAAAAAAAAGAAAATGCTTCCTAAAAGATCATAAAAAATCACGTCTGACAATTGTAAATCTTCAAGGATTTGGAACAATAGAAATCCTTATTTTTTTAGGATTTTCAAGTTCGACCTCTCTCTAAAGAATGTGAAAATCCTCACATTTACGTTTTGAAATCAATTTTTTTTATATGCATAGATATTGATGTGAAATCCTCATATCCATAAATTATTCCTCATAGATTCCTCATCCGGTATCAAATATGCTCTAAATAAATGAATGGATACATAAGATGATAATTACAAATAAAATGAAGATTGGATGACCACCATCCTATATGGATGATCCCGATCCAGCACGGAAGAAGCGGTAGTAACTATAACTCTTGTAACATAGCCAAATTCTCCATCATTTAATTACTAACATATACAAATTGATTAGCGTTGATAATTATTTATTTGATGGGTCTAATGTCCCTTATTTCAAGGGAACAAGAGGGAGCATCCGATGGTTAACGATGTAAGTGGGTCCGATTCGATGGGGTCTACAATGGACCTCAATTCTGGCCCAATCGCGTAACCATATATTGGAATTGGAAAACAATTGGTCCTTGACTCATATCTGATCAGCAACAATTGGGTCCAAAAATAGGGCCAAAACTGGATTTTTATCATTTTGGATTAGAGACCTCAAGTAACCAAATAATCGAAGACCATTATTTTGGATAACATTCATACAAGTTAGGTTTTAAAAAAAGAGTTTCGTGGTTTCGAATTAAAGAAAGCAACCCTCAACCCATCATTTGAAAGAGATGTTTAGGGCCCGTTTCTTTTATGGAATTCAAGGAATTCTTGAATTCTCAGACATAGTGAAATTCCTGGATGCTCCCTTGGACTTGAGCATACTGGAATTCCACCAAAATGCAAAGGGTGAAATTCCTGAATTTCTAAATGTCATTTTGGACTTTTCATATGGTTGGAATTCAAAAATGCTAGTAAAAAAAGATGGCATTTAGAGATTTTAGGGGACAAGATGCCACATCAATTCCAAAAATTCCTAACATGGTAAATTCCTACAGAAATTCCACAAAAGAAATAGCTCAACCCCAGTTACTAATAAGTCATGGTTGAGCTTACTTTTGTTACCTGATATCATTGTTCCACCCTTGGTGTGAATGGGGGTGTTGACACATGCTGACCCTTCATCCGAGGATCTTCAGAAAGGGGATTCCCTTCTATTCACTAAAATGTACTTTTGATGTGATGTTTAACTTGGCTTGAATTTACTTCACAAGTAAAATTACCAAACTGGCCTCCGAAGATCAACTTCTGATTGAACTCAAGGCAATGGCTAAGGGAGTTAAAATTCCGGCTCATTTGGGACATAAGAAGGCATCATTGAGGGTGACCACCTTCATCCATGTGAGGCCCTGCAACATTGAGGTGCACTATCATGGAGGAGGTTGCTGAGCATTTTGTGAGAAGTGAGGCTAGCCCTTTCAAAGTTCACAAAGTTTGGCAACCGGAAAGATCAGTTATGTAGAACAAAAACCAAGAAGGCAGCCGACTGCCTTGAGGTAATTTTTCTTCCATCGTCACATACCTCAAGTTTTTCAGCATTTTCTATTAGAAGATACTACTTCAGCTGACAAACCTAACTTAATGTAGGTGATGGGAACTTAAAGACTCTGTGACATTCGCACAGACGATCATCTTCCATTGAGAAGTAGAAGGAATCAATGGCTTTTAAGCCCCCTTTAATTTGTTTTGTTCCTTTCTATACTGTTTCCTTCAATGAAACATCGTCATGCCAAAAAAAAACAAATGGAAATCCCTCCATCTATCTCATCGTTTCCTTTTCTTTTTATGTTATACCAACATCACTTCTTACAATTACCCCCTACCAACCTTTCAAATAAGCTAAATCATTAGTTCGGCATAAATTTTACCGGAAGGCTGCCAACCCAACACATCAGGATTGACAGGGTCTATGTTACCAGAAGACCCTATAGTTGGATATGGATAATGACCTATGATGCCCAAAAAGGACATGCCATCAACACAGCAGGGGCATAAATTTTACACAGAGAAAGTAAAATATGCTTTACCCATTATGAAGTATCCATGCATCATGTGTTGTGATACCAGAAGTCACGGCAGCCCAAACCCACGAAAATCTGAAGGGTAGGAAGTGGATAGTTTCTGACCGAGTCAAATTCAGGTCAGGCTTCAATTAGCCCATTCCAGCATATTGACAACCAATTTAACATAGTGCCTATATATTTCTTTCGTTTCAGAGTAAGTATGATATAACAATATGAAATCCAGAGTCTCTCACATCCAGCACCAGCTCTAGCTTCTTCCTCAAATACCAAACACGAGTGTCGAACCATGGCATGGATTGGTTAGTTTAAAACGTACCAAAAAACATTACTTTTACCGTTTCTGAAGTATGGCATCAGCTCACCCTGTAGTTTGTTGTATGGAAGAGTATATTGCATGTCTACAAATTAGTAATAGCCAGAAGGAACTTTAGAAGTAGAGGAAAAAAGGAGTTTTAAGTTTTATTTGAATGTAGAGAAAGTAAAGATGTGAGGATTCCTCACCTTTTCTTTCTAAGCTTTAGTTGCTGCCCTCACTAGAGATTTTCATTGACCACTTGGTGAGCATTATATGCAAAGTGATAAGATCAGCTGTATTGGGACATTAAAAAAATTAAGAAAAAGGGAACCATCTAAATTTTATAAAAGGAAAACCCTTCCATCAAATGAAACCACTACATCAATCCCACTCAAATAAGGGGTACAGTATCAGATGATTAGATGGCTTCCCTGTGCGCCACCAATCAAATTCATCTATGAATAACAAAAGACCCAATGCTGGATTACCATGTCCCTAACAAAAATCAGCTCTAGTTACATCATGCTCTACATCATGCAGAGAGCATGCCGAACCTAATCCACCCCACCGAACCTCCTTTTATGTCCTACTTATCACCTCAAAAGTCCAAGTCCAAGGCAGTCGAGGCCCAACATCCAACAAGTGGCTTTGTAAAAATGATCATAAAAATATGGGAGCTGCTTCATGGAAGAGAGATCATTTAGCATCACACAAAGTTCACCAAAATTGAATACAATTCAAAACCTGCAATTAGCACCCTCAGCCACCATGTGCCCTTCTCTAACCATTAAAATCTTATAGGTTGCACTAGCCATTGCTCTGTAGAATCCTATCCACAGAAAATAAAACAATTAGAAACTTCATTATGAACATATTTCCAGCAGCACTATTGTTTAGGAAAAAATTGTTTACTACAGTACATATTAAACTCTATTTTACACATTGCCTTCGTATCAAAGGGGCTAAAATTGATATGAAGGATAACCCAAGCCATCACCCTCGAAAATAAAATATTAGGAAAGTAAGGATCCCATCTATATCTCCACCTTATAACATTCACTAATTACTCTACTACAAGAAACATGAGACCTGCCATTGGTGAGGGTGTCTCATCTCACACAGTGATCCTTGGGCAGGTAGGTTATCACAGTAGTATTGCACCACTGATCCATCTAGCAAAAAAAGACGGGCACACTCTACTGCAAATTTACAGGAATCACTTACAAGTCATCAATGAATTCCTAGGACTTAAAAACACACTAGACAAAAGGGCTCTAAAGGAAGACTTTAAGCAGGCAAAAGATTCTCATTTTCAATCAACAAACAGAAAAACGAAATAAAAAAGAGAAATAAAACCTCACTACATCGGAAAAAGTAAGAAAACAGGCTTCCCAGAATTAAAGAGTACAAAGACGAGTGAAAATGTTGCAAAAGGAAAAGACCAGTAAAAGTTTTCACAAATTGACAAATCTTTCACAAAATTGATAAGCACCAGCAAAACTTTCAAGTCAATCAGTTTCAAGATACACAGATCACAACTTTTTCAACCATTACAAGTTGTTCTCGTCTACAGCTCTTGGCTAAACTGAAAGCGAGGATCAAGAGGGCAGTTGTTGGTGAGTGTATCACCCCCCCCCCCCCCCCCCCCCCCCCCCCCCCCCCCCCCCCCCACCCAAAAAAAAAAATGATACCTATCAGTTAGCTAACATTAATCTAAGATGAGATAAAAATATCCAAAAAATCTAGAATATTGAAAAGTGTTGGATTTTGATGTTAAATAGGAACTAAAAGCAAACTAAATCCATGTATAGGACCCTTCATTTTGATGTATTGCTTATGATTTTAAAAGAACAAAACTAACACAACCATTCACCTATATTCATCTCTTGGTTATATTAAGACCAAATAAAAAGTTAACGGTCAAATAGTTGAAACAAAATTTGATTGCTGTTTAGTATGTATGGAACATGTAATATTATGACATCATCAATTATTAAGGTCATTTACTTCATACCTTCGGTAGGAGCATCCATAAGGCCAAGCGATGAAATTCCCACTACCATGGCAGAGAGCACGTTTCATCAAACTTCTTCATGAAAGACAACCAACCAATTAGGCCAGAAAGGTTCATGTGCACCTCCAGCTGCACAACTATAATGCATGGCCACATCCGTTTACTACTATAATAAGTTACATCCGGAAGGCTCTGTTATATACATCTGAACCGGGCATGTGAAATTTTAACTCCTCGTGACTGGGGAAGTACTTGCCAAATCCTAACCTTTCATTTCTAAGAATCTCTGAAAGAACAAGATCATTGCCAGTTTGGACCTCACTCCAACCATCCCATTGACTGGTCGACTGTTGTGAATTCTTGGACTGCGGAAATGACATGTGTGCTAAGTGAGAGAGACTGTTTCCTTGGGTTCGCTCTACAAGCGCAGAAGGGGTGTACAAATCATTTAATGGTGAAAACCGATCTACCATATGATCAGAAAATCCATAGTTCTGGTGAGTAGAGAAGGATTGTTGCATCAAAAGTCGAAGTCTAGAGTCATGATCAGGGGCATTTATCTGTGGAGGGAAAGTAGGTGCCAAGTCAAAGCATGTGTTGCTCATTGAAAGTGGTGGTGTCCCTTTTCCAACTGCCAAAATTGCAGGATCAATGAACTCTACGTCACCAAAGCTGCCACCAATATTCCCAGTAGATGGGGCTTGATATTGTTTTCTCAGCAAAGGGCTTTCAAGCATTTGATTCCCTGTAAAGCAACAGAATAACATCCAAGTTAAACATTTACAAACAAAAATACAAGTTAAACAGGGAGAACTCCTATTAGCTAAAGCAGATATATCACAAAGATACAAACCAGAAGATGGAGAAACACAAGCTCGATCGGTTCTTTCTTGAGAAGAAAAACCAGGTGGAGCTGATCTGCTTGGTATAGAAAATCCAGGTGGGGCAGAAATTTGAGCCCTTGATACTGCATTGAAAAAGCAAGGGAGAGCAACTTAGATATACAAACGAGGATGAAGTTCCTATTTCTATATATGATTAGCAGAAGAGAAATGATCGCATTCAGATGGTTAACAGTGCAACTAACTCATCATCACACATTTGAATGCTAGTGCAGTTGATACAGTGGTTTCAAGAATTCTGTCCAACCACCGTATGTACTGTAATCATTTCTATTAAAACTCATGTTTAAAGTATCAAATGTTTTAAAAATTCAAACAATAAGTATAATAATAAGAATAATAATGGGAGAAGCAACAAAGTCCCAATGAATTTCATAATGTCGAGCTCATGTACCTTCTATGTTTTCTTTGCACTCATTTGAACACACCCCCACCCACCCACGCATGCACAGAGAGAGAGAGAGAGAGAGAGAGAGAGAGAGAGAGAGAGAGAGAGAGAGAGAGAGAGAGAGAGAGAGCTCATACAACTCTCAGTTCTACTCAAGAGACTGAGCGGAATGGGGGTAAGGCCATGATGATGATCATAGCCTCAACACACTGAATACCTAAAGCACCAACTCTCTCTCCCACTTGGATTCTTACCTATCATTGGGGGTAGGATGGATGAAGGGGTCTCTTTTGTAGAAAGGTCAAAGGTGGCATGCAAAACATCAGCCCCATCACATTATCCTAGCCCCAAAGTTTAATGGTCTTTTAACCATAGATTTTTTTAGATTCAATCCAACAATGAGTAAATGCTTGATGAGATTAAAACTGGGGATGGTCAAAGATCATGAAGGGATAAGAGAGTGAAAAGAGATGCATTAATCGAAAGTGGGCCCAAGTGGGCTACATGGAGTTAGAACACTTGTCAGATAAAATTCTCCATTAGGGGTGCGCGCGCGCAGGCGTAAGAGTGTGAAAAGAGATGTGCTGAGCAAGGTGTGATCAAGGTGGGCCCCATAGAGCTAGACCACTCGGCGGATAAAATTCTCCATTGTTGTGTGTGTGAGAGAGAGAGAGAGAGAGTTACCACCAGCCTTATTAGTAGGAGAAACTAGGCTGTCAATCAGACTTTCAGAGACCTCCAAACTATTCCGAAAGTTATCCCGATAAGTACCCCTGTCATCCACAGAATCCAGCATGTTGAAGTGTTTATTCTGCACATGCCCATGATTGCTGAAAGGGGGGTCCAAATCGGTTGCTTGGTTCACAAAATCCTCCTGTCTAGCAAATGAGAACCTAGATTGACAGTTGCTTTGTGGCTTCCATGAACTTAATAATTTAAGGGGAGAATTTTGTTTCTCTGTTTCGCCAAAAATTTGTGCCAAGCTTGGAGATGAGCTCGATGACTTATCCCATGTGTCTAAATCCAATGACAATATATCTGAGATAATGCTACTCTCACCCAGGTCGACGTCGGGAATTCTATCAAATTTAGATGCGTCTGCACTAACACTCTCTGAACAGCTAACCCTTTCAACATTGGAGATTATTTCAGAATGTTCATCATGACACCCAAGCTCACAATTGCTGAATTTGATCTTGTTGTATCCATTCGATAATATTGAACCACCGAAAGGAAGCAAGGTATCGGCAGTTCTATGATCAGCATTACCTAGAATACTTGAATTACCAGCTTCACCATGATTTGAAGAAAGATCACTAGAAAGATGTGGAGCTTCAAGCAGATTGCTTGAATAGGTAACATAAGAGGGATAAGTAGCAGGAGCTTCTGAAATCTTGAGCCTTCTATCATCAACAGGTAATAGTCCATCACCCATTACACTGCCTGGAGCTTTTTTCAACTCTGAACTCCAGTTTGGTATGTCACTGGAAACACATGAATTTTCTGACACCATCACAGCTTTCCTCTGCGACAGTGAAGTTAATGATTCGATTGTATCATTTCCATCCTCAGAACAACATTGTGCACCAACAAATGGATTTCTGTCCAATCCAGTTGAAAAGTAATCACAAATTAGACTTGAGTGTTTGCTTATGTCAGTGTTTTCAATGGCAAGGTGGTTATCCATGTCCACTGATGACATTCGGAAGGGTTCTCGCTCTATGGTTCCATCAACAGCTACACACCCATTAGCTACTTCACCACGAACAAAACCACAAGTTTGCTGTCCATCAATATCTTCAGAAATTGATGACTTTGTGAGGACTCTATCCTTGTATTCTGGAGTAGAGGAGTAATTAGTCATAGTCACATACTCTGGATCTGAGAAAACCTTCGCTAGTGCATCCGCAGTTGTCTGACACCTTGTAGACTCTGTAGCTTCCAGCCCAGATCTACCATTCAAATGCACTAGATCACATTCTTTACTCACCACAGGTTTCATCCCTCCAATGTTACGCAAATCCGATGTCACAGTCACACTTGCAGTCATTGACGACAATGCAGATGAATCATTATGTATGTCAGTTTTTTGTTTTGTGGGTGCTTGTAGACATGCCATACTAGCAGCAGGCTGTCGGTTGCTTGAAGCACGCAGACCCCTGAAGGAAAATATTCACATATTAGCAATACCTTCTCACTAGCATAATATAGAAGCCACATCAGCAAAGTAACAAACCATGAAGCTGCCGCTGGAAGGACGCTAGATCTTCCTGAGCTACTACTACCATTTGGAGGAACTTTGACATGATTTGAAGGGTTCTGGAGGAAAAGAAAACCACAGTTATGATCACAATAAAAACCATTCAATTGCACTACATAGAATCTTTCAGTCTGAGCAAAATCCAACCATGCAAAATCCAATAGGCACTAAATCTCACATTTGAGGAATTCTTGACCACAAGTTTTCCTGGAGATGCACTGATATTGTTATAGACCTCATCTGCAGGGGGAGGCAACACATTCCCTGAACGTCCTTGAGAATTGTTTGCAGCACCAGTAATTTGTTGAACTCTACTTCTTTAAAAACAGAATGTGTAAGTACATAGAAATACAGATTTTTCAATTAACATGCATGACGGAAGGCATATATACACACAACGAAAAGGAGCATTCAAACATAGATAGAAGAAGATTCCCAGAAAGAAAGTGAGAATAGATAGTCATCACCTTATCAATGTTTTGAAAGTGAAACCAGATCGTAAACAACAATGAGCCAGATCAAATCACAAACAGTAAAGACAGCATACGAAAAAAAAATGCAAATATATATAAGGACTTGTTATCAATATATATAAGTACTCTGTGGAGCTTCTTGGAGGATTAAGGCAAGGAGTTCTCTCCGCATGATGAGACCTTCTATCCCATCCTGCATTCTATTTTTTTATTGTCCCAAGCAGCCCCCAAAAACTACACCTTAATACAGTGGGGCTAACTATTATGTTACATTAGGTATTTGGGACTTCAGTTTCCAGATCATATTGGGTCTCATTGGGATCTCGCTCCTGACAGGGCAGTCAAAGCTTCCTCTGCAGTTGCTCCTTTACCAAATGGTTGGAGGCTAACAATTGCCAAATTGCCACCTTGGATTGTGGGCATTTGTTGGACACACTCTGGTCGTCCATTTCATGGTGTTTCTTTGGAGGAAAATAATGTTTGCCTTGCGGTAGGAGTGATTATGGAGTTGCTGCCATATTTTGTGGATTCTTTTGTTTTAGAGTTGGATTATTCTTTCTAAAAATGGCCAAGTCACCCTCTGAATCTGATTGGAATCAGCATTTTCTAGGACGAGCTGTCCATAGCACACTGCATGAGCGACATTCTCAAGGACTTGGGGCTCTATCTCGACTTTCTTGGCGAATGCTCATGAAAAGGGTATCAGTTTCTGCAAAACATTTCTCCGATCAAGAAGTGATCCAATTGTACGAAGGCTGAGTGTTTATGCCTGACTAGCTTTGTTTGTTTCATTTTCCTGGCCCAGGATGTGGGTTTCCTAATGGGATATGCCCATTGAGGGATAATTAGTTTAGTTATCCCTTTTTTTCTGTATTCTATTTTATTTCAAAGAGAATAGAAAGATTACCTTATCTTTCAAAAAATAAAAAATAAAAAATACTATGATACATAACAAAACATGTGCATGCACATAGAATGTTTAATGTACCTATTAATTTGCCAATCATATAATTGGTCATTTAGCCAAAAGGATGGCGTACACCTCATGTTAATGAACTTACAAGTTCAACCCAACATGGATAGGTGCAGGATTCCAAGTAAGAGACAGAAGCACAAACAAATCATATGATAAGCATACCTTGTATATGCTGAAATTATCTCATCTTTAGAGAAACTATCTTCTGGAGTACCCATGTCATGCAAATATAAACAATCTGGATTGTTGCACACCTGGAGAAAAGATCATACAATGACGAGTGAACTAGAGAGCTTACCACAAAACAAAGTACTCGAGATTTCACTAAGGTGAAAAGCACTTCAATCTGGAGAGTATTTGAACCTTACCATATTCCGCAACCATGTGTGGCAATACTTTGTAGTACCAAAGCATGCTCTGCACAGTGCAAATACGAATTTTGTAGTCATCAAGAAAATGATTAAGGTGTGGCTTAACCAACAACAAATAGTCACGTCCCTACCTTAAGGATCTACCTTCCAAAATAAAACCGTGAACTGACTGGATACATCGAACTGCTTCCTCTTCTTTTCCATACGTGATATATCTAAGCAAAAGTGAGAAAGCAGTGCCTCCATCAAATTTAATATAATAACAAGATGATTAAAAAAACAGCACAAGAGCTAACATACTCTGAATCAGAACTATAAAAATACTGTAAAATAACTCTGACACGCACCACCAAAAAATTTCAACAAAAACTTGAAGACTGTTTCTTTAAAAAAAATGGCAGACAAAAAAGCTCGGAGAACTTTAACTTTAAATAAACATCAGATGACGATTGCTGTTAATGTTCATGGAGATTAACTCAATGCCACAAAATAATCCTATTTCGCCCTTTTTTCTTTTGACAGATTTTTAACCAATGCAAGAGACTTTATAAGCTAAAGAAATCAAAGGTCCAATAACTGTTGGAATGATTAGGGCGGGATTGGAATGTGTTGACAAGACAAGGGAGGAGATTCTCAAAAGTGCACAGGGCTTTCACATGAGTTTTCTCCTCAGATAAAGTTTTGTTTTCCAAAAAATAGTAAAAGAACAATCAAATAAGTTGTGACTCTAATTTACACAATTCTCCCCGTGCACGCAAATTACTTTAATAAATAAAGAACAGGAAAAAAACTTCTCTTCCCCACCTCAAATTCCTCATCTACTTTCTCTCATCTTAACATTTTTGAAGGGATTCCGTGCTTTTATTTTCCACAAAATCCAGAGACATCATAACGATTGCATATTCAAGCAAAAAATAAATTGCATATTCAAGCAAAAAATAAAAGACTTACACACTGCAAGTATTGGGGTTGGAAGGATGCTGGCTGCCACTAGCTGGTTTAGTAATAGAAACTTTCAAAACCTTCCCATACTGACCAAAATATTCCTTGCGCTCAAGGGCCTGCTCAATCCACGGAGAGCTTACACTTTAATGTCACAGAAAAAAAAAAAAAACACTTCAAGAGTGTGAACTTAAGAAACCATCATAGCAAAGGACTCACAGATTCATCTGCTAGATGATTAGGTAGTCCAATTATGTAAACTAGGTTCCGCTGGATCACCCGGACACTGCTAAGATGCTTCCTTCCTTCTGATGCTTTTGACTTTGCTTTTTGTGACTTGAGTCTTCTCTCGGAATTGATCTCAGCCACCATCCTGTACCAAGTGTTTTATATGAGGAGCCTTCGTATATCACAGTAGAACACCAGATGGGTACAACAAACAAGTAACCAAAGAATTAAAACATGTGAAGTGGACCTTTCACAGTTGGCAGCCATTCCTACAATTTTTTCCTTGTCATAAGGCATGCGGCACGCTGGACACCGACCCTCTGTGTCATCCTTCTCAGCCATGTCCATTATATGATGCCAACACCAAACACATATCTGCAAGAAGAAAGGAATATAGAACTGAGGAAACTCACATATAGCACACAGAAATGTCACCAACCCTCAGTCTACACTTGGATGTTAAATAACCCCACACTTCCTTAACTATGTAGGCGGATTGTTCAGATGTCATGAAGGACCATTTTGAAATAAAAAATTTTAAGATTCCAGCCCCAGACTAAGCAGTCAACTTACAGAGCCACAAGTTCACACATTGTTGGACAATGTCCATAATGGAAAACAAAATAAAATCCAAAATAATGAGGAAACCAAAAGAATACCCACCCAAACTTCAAAATCACATCACCAGCACAAAAAATTACATAAACCCAAAGGATAAGGAAAAGAGAGAGGCATGGGCATCTGAACTCATTAAACCCTAACTTCAGTAAATGTTCAGTTCATTTAACCACTCCAATCAATCAAAAGGACTCGAAGAACAATAATATAACCGAAGATTTCCCATGCAAATTACTTGTAAAATGAATCAAATATACAATGTAAACTCCAGTTTCCATAGGTTGCATCTAAACTGAAAATTGATGAAACTAATCCAAACCTCATAACCACATTTGCACGCCTTCAGCTGTTGATCAGTCAGGTCCATCTCTTCAGCGCAGAGAGGACAAGTTCTTTCTCCCTCTTCACTCATGGTCGCCCTACACCAAACAAAAAAAATCGAGAAAAACATTATAAAAAAAAAAAAGTAGAAACCAGAATCCCTGCATCTCCAAAATGCCAACCAATAAAAATAAAAAACAAATCAAAGACTCCTAAGACTTTCTGTATAGAAATGCAACTACAAAATGTTTTGTAGAAATCAGATTTTCTATCAAATCTCATTTTTCAACAAAAACATGAAAAGAAAATCTAGATGAACTAAAAACCCTAAATAACCTTGATTCATATATCAATATAGAAGTCACAACAAATCCTAAACCAAAACCCTAGAAACCCTAATTTAATAGTAAATAAACCTGCAACAACCATATCCCATCAAGCCATAAAACCATGGAACAGTACCATCAAATCAATAAAAAAAAAATCAAAACAAACCCTAGAAACAAGAACTTGAAACCCTAACCCTAACCAGAAGATTTAGATTCACCATGAAAACATCATTCCGCAACTAATACAAATATCCAAACACATCAAGAGAAGAGAAAACAACAATGAAAAATCGAGAATCACGAAAACTGAAAAAAAAAATTAAGGTAAAGATCTAATAATCTGATGAATGAACAGATCGATCCAAACAAACACATATGAATCCCGATGGAAGACAACTTACATTGAGAAGATTGAGAGATCGAGAAGCAGAAGAAGCAGAGAGATCGAGAAGAAGACGAAAGGCGTTTTTTTGTGAGGGAGGGATGGGGAAACCACAGGGTAAGGAGACTCTCTTTCTGGATGGTTTTTGTTGCCTACTGTTTTTCTCTCCTTTGGGTCTCTGTCAATTTAATAATCAATCGGTTTGTTTGGGAATGCGACGCGTACTTGGTCAAAATTACAGAAATGCCCCTGCTCTGCTCCTGTACCAAACGACATGCCAAAAGTGCCTCGACGCGTTCTTCCACACGGGCCTTTTCGCACGTGCCGTCTCACTGCAAGCAGTCCTGGGCGTCGTTACAAATATCGTTCTCGAGGGGGGAGATATCGTCTCGCTGAAATATCGGGATAAATTCAAATTTGGGGCTTTATTTTAGGGATATTATGGAGAAAGTTATGCGGAAATAAAACTGTATTTTAGATGATTGAAATTAATGAAGATAGAAAAAAATATATAATAATATTTATTTATTTTCATGATCATTTATTTTATTATGAAATTATTCGGGTTTTTTGCGGTATTTGATTGAAAGTGGCCTTGGGGTCAAGATCAGCTCAATTGATTCAATAATTGAGTGGTAAAAGCAAATTTCTTTTGTATGGGTGATTTTCAAGCTCATTGCTTATAATATATAGGGTTATATATGTCTTTTTTATGATTTAGCCTAATTATTTATTATTATTAAAATAGGCCTCGTATGCACGTTTGACTCTATTTTATCTTAAGGTCACGTTTGGCAACGAAATCTTTAGAAAAAAGATTTTTGATTTTCATAAAGCTGTGGTAGATCCATGTTTGGCAATTATAATTCCTGAGGATTTGGATGAATGAAAATCCTCATTTCTTGGGATTTTCAGATCCGACCACCCCCCATAATATTTGAAAACCCTCTCTTAAGTGGATTTGCACACATAACCCTATTTTTCTTAGTTATATGCATCGATACACACCAATATCAATGTAAAATCCTCGACTATACAAATCCCCAGTAAAGAATCTTTGCTCCAGTGTTAGTGAAGAATCATCGGATCTATGGATTCATTGCCTGTTACCAAACATACTCTTAAAGCCAGGTGTGTCGAGTTATCTTTATTTATTATGTATATATAAGTATTATTTTGAAAATTTCAATCCTCTACGAGATAAGACAAGGGAGTTTCTAGTAACCAAAATTATTAACAAAAATATATTTCTCAATGAATGTCCAACCATCTAAAGAATATGTAGCCTTGTTTGCACAATAAGGAAAGAAGGTGCCCTAGGGATTTCCATGGGTGAAAAAAAAAAAAAATCATTCTTTCCTATAATCCATGGCAAAGGCTACATGGTACAGCAAAAAATTGTTTAAGATATTGTTTCCATAGAAATTACTCTAAATTTGAGATTGCATCAATTGGCTAGGGCCCACGTTTGATTAAGCATTGGCTATAGTAGAAGAGTTAGTCTCACAATCAAAGGAGAGTTGGGAATGAGATCCAAACTCTGTTAATGGCGAAGAATCTCTTGTCCTAAGGGGATCGCTACTTATGGATAAATAGAAATTCTAATTCTTTCTCCTTAAAAGTAGATAGCGGTTGAAAGAAAAAAAAAAACTCAATTATTGCCTTAGGAGAAACTATGTCAGCTTCTTGGGACCCATTTGTGAATATGTCCCTTGAATGTTTTTTTTTTTTTCAAAAAACACATGCGCCTTTTCAATAAAAAAAATACATGTGTCTTTTCAATAAAATGTGTCTCTTGGGGCCCATTTGTGTGGATGTCACCCAATTTAAAGGGATGCCTTCCAACTCTATAAATTAAGATGATTTTCAAAGTTTATATATATTATTCAAAATGAGCAAAAATGCATACTATACAAGATGTTGACATCCCCTCTAATGAGATATTATCAGGAGCCAATCCCATTGTTTCAATGAGCACATGGCTAAACATCGTGGTTAGCACAATCTTATGCATTACAAATTAGGTGCGTTCATGGGCCGGCTTGGGTCGGGCAAAGGCATATTCAAGCCCGGTCTGAACTTAGAAACGTAGGCCTGTATATGGCCCAAGCTCTACACGGGCTGTAAGTGTCGGGCCCGAGCCAACCTATTTAATCAGTCGTGCTGGGCTGAGGCAGGCTTTTTTTTAATCACTTGTTCTGTCTTTTGGACAAATAATCACTAAATTACAAGCACTCCTTATTTGGGTTGGGCTTTTGGCTTTCCATCACTTAATGAAAGCCTGGCTCAAATAGTAAATGGGCCGAGATTATATATGCAAGCCCAATCATTCCCTTGCTAGCTGGGCTTAAGAGAACCACTATTACTAATGGTATGCCTTAATCTCATGTCATATGCTCAATCTAAAGGTGCGACCCACATCATGATGCTCATATCAACCTAACCTCATTTTCCCTTTACTAAAAAGGGTAATAACAATAAAAAAAAAATACCAAGTAAAAACTAACCTTATCACATCTGGGTCAGATTAAAGAGTTCTAGTAATTAACTGTGACCCTACAATAGTCATATTAAGAACACAATATCCAAACATAGAACTCCACCTCAAGATGTAAAATTTGCACCTAAAAGATAGAGCTCCATCCAAGATGGAAACTTGGATCCAAAATACAGAGCTCGATCCCAAGAGTAAAAACATCTCTAGATAAGGAATCTGCATTCTAAGCTTCATTCCGGAAAGGAAACATGGAAACAATATTCCCATTAATGTTGGTTGTATTCTTTCCTTATCTAGAAATTTGAAACCATGTACACATTTCTATGTAAACAATGAATGTCATCTGTGCCTCTTCTCCCATAGTTGGAAAGACAAGAAGAAAATCCTCATGTGTGAATTTTGCAAATCCAGCTCATTTGTTCCAACAGAAAAGAAAGATTAAGCCCGGGACTTTGAGTCATGGTTGGATCCAGTCCAGCCCAATTAGGGATTTGGGCCATAAACTTTGGTTTAGGTGTGTGCTCAGTGATGGCCCACTACTCCAAATTGCGTTATTGGGTCTGGGTCGGATCCAGCCATATCTAGATCCAAATAACAAAATAGTCATTTGTTTCGGGTCTATAAGGATCCATAACCAACCCCAAGAAAGCCAACAGGCCATGTACAAACCCAAGCTAATCATCGGGTTTGGGTTTACTCTATATTGGTTTAGATGCCATTGGGAGTTTGGGTTGGACTGAACCACCGAGGGCTCTGGTTCAGGTCAAACTCGGTCTAGCTGGGAAGTTTGGTCAGGTTTTTTAGCTTAAACAAAAAGAAAAAAAAATCTGACCTACAGATATGGAATTAGCTATTGTTAGCAATAATAATCCTAAGTATCTAAAATATTTGAGAAATTCCGATTGAGTGATTTTTGTCCGATTTGATTGAGTTTTGGGATACTTAAATAGGGAAATTTTTGCCTGGCTGATTGAGAGGATTTTGATCCATTGATTGAGAGATTTGAGAGGATTTAGTAATTGTGATTGACATATTTATAGCCCATGACTGTACCATAGGAATAAATGCAATTTCAATACAAAGCAACAACTTGCTTTACAGTTTTATTTAACTTGGTAAACAAAGGGGGCATTTGGTGACTTAAAAAAATAAGTCTTTTTTTTTTTTTTTGTGATTTAGAGCTTATTTATATATTGGTGCATTTGGTAGACCTCTAATTGTATTTTTTAATTATAGAGCTTATTTACAAATTAGAGCTTTTGCCTTAAAAAAAAAAAAGCCAAGGGCAAATCTTTTTTTAGTGTTTTTTTTTTTGCTTTTTTTGCTTTTTTTTTCTTAAGCGGATGGAGGTGGATAATACAAAATACTTCTGTATTTTGGATGAAAATAACCTCATAAGATTTTCATAATGATGCAAATAGTGGGTTCTACATTATAAGTTAGAAAAGGTGTGCCCCAATTACCATAATCTCCAAAGGTAGGCCCTAATTACCTCATGAAATAAGAGTTTTTTTTTTTATTTTGCCAAGCACACTAATTGTTAATTAAAACTGAAAAAAATTAGAGCTTTTATTTTATACCTTATCTAGTTATCTATTATTAATTAGATTAGACTTTAGAGTTTCCAATTGGCCCTTAATGTGGGACAACTGAATTTGAAGGATTGGAACAAGGCCTTAGAACCTCACCAAAACATTTGATATGGGAGCTTTTGGAAAGGAGCCCCCATAAACGAAAATAGATGACATACCCAATTTTAAACACTCAAAAACAAGGTGAGAACTGCCCCTCCTCGACACTGAGACCGTTCTCACCATTTGATCTGTATGTAAAAGACAAAAGGCAGACAATCAATACAGGCCACTTTAGAAGAAAAATGTAGGGCTTGTCATGTCATGCTGATGGGTGAGTGATTGCTCAGTGGTTTTCAAATATAGGCTGCAGGTTTCCTACAGAAGCTGACTCTATTCTAGTAAGTGATAGGTTTGGAATTGATCATTCCCATGAAGACCCCAACATTTTATAATGCCAATTGCTAGATGATATTGAATTTTCTTGATATGGATATTCCTTTTATGGGCTGTCTGATGTGTTGGTGTTGAATATCTGTGGTCAGAGGAGTGAAAGATAACAAAGTGAGCAGCAAATAGATTGGAAAGTAAAGGCAATTTGATTAATGATATTTGCAACTGTTTATGAAGCAATGTATATTTCCTAGCTCAGTCAACATGAGCGACCTGCCAACCTCATAATTAAACAAGCCTCATCCTGTCTGAGGTGGTCCTTGTGAACTCATGCAAACCCTATTTAAGTAATTTTCTCTCCAATTACACCATCTATCATGTCTTTACTTACTGCTCCATTCCTTGCCTTTATCAGCCACCCTCATCTCCTAATTCCTTCATAAGTCAAGACTCCCAACTCTTTGATGCAGCATATTTTGTGCAGGGAATGATTCTGGTCTATAAGCACCCAAACCATCCAAGATGACACCCCTTGATTCCTCCCATGTAATTATACACATCTATTTAAGCACACCCCCTACGATTCCTGTTAAACACGTTATGCTTTGCCATTACTAGATCGATTGTCGCGCACTTCCCCACATTGCAACATGTAGGGTGTACATAGAAATATAAGATGATAAGGATTTAGTGAATAAAGGGCTCCATGTGATTCGTATTAGAAAGCAGGAATCTTATAGACGATAAAAGGAAAAATAAAATTGTTCTAGATGATTTAAGTCGAGGAACAGTGATATGTAACATGGAGTTAGATAAGGGTGTTGAAATAGACTACGGTTTAAAGTTTTGGTGGTAATATGAAGAATAATAAAAGAGTTAACAACAATAATGAAATTGATGAATTACACTTACCTGAAATTGAAACACTACACTTACCTGTAACTGAGTTCTGCATTACCTACAGCCAAGTTATGTTCCAGGTCAGTTTTGAGGAAGCAAACAAATCCTTGCTCAGCCACACACTCAAGTTGCATGTGTAAATGCAACTCGGCCACACACTCATGGTAGAGTGGTGTTGGCATTTTAGTATTACACACATGCCGGGGATTGATGGCTTCCAAGGTTTAAAAGTATAACTCCAGAACAGTAGCCCAACTAAACAAAAAAAATAAAAAACCTGCAACGCCTGTAATTGGTCATTGGAAAGAACTGTGCTACTTATAGGCTATGAAGCACAAGAAGCTGCATAAACCAAGTTTCTTGCACTCAGTTTCAGAAGACCCAAGTGGACCTTGAAAACGAACTGACATACTGGCACTTGGTAATAACTTTCAAATTCCCATTAATAGCAATGTTCGCATACCTTCCCAAACATATATTATCAGTACCTAGATAACACTTGCAACTTGTGTTAAGTTTTAACTCAATAGAAATGACACTGACAGAAGCTTCTCATTGCCTCTACATAATATGCACTATGTTTTCTGCGGTTCCCAACATAAAGAAAACAGAATGTCCCCAAAATGAGAGAGAAAGGGAGAGGCCAAACATGAGGAAATGAAATGCCTACCACCGATAGTCTTCAACTCCACCAGTCTACTTCTGGCCCTTCTTCCACAACACTCCAATCTTCTTCAGCATGTTGTTCTTCTTCTTTGGTGATTCATCATCATCCATGTCCTCTGAATATGGAGAATTCAGCATCTTACTACTAATGGGATGATACTCTGAATCCAGTGAGCCCGTCCTCTCCAACAACTTCCCATTATTTGTACCTGTTGAAATGATGGCAGCTGCTGCCTCCGCTGCCTTTCGCCACTGATCTGACTGCACCCTCAGCCTCCTCAACTCTGCCTCCATTTCCAAGTTTGCTGCCTGTGCTGCCTCAAGCTGCTCAGCTACTCTTGCAGCCCTCCTGCTACTTTTATTGGCCTCCTCTGTTACATGCCCAAGCTTCATCAATGCCTCCCGCTCTGCAGCCCTCGCAACCTCAAACTCAGCTACCACTTCAGCATTTCCTTTGCCTCTCTCAACTTCTCTCTTTTCCATCTCCACTTTCAGCATTTCATTCTCTTCCGATATACTCTGCAATTCTGTTTCCTTATCCATCAGATTTGCCTTCAAATCTGTAACTACGGCCTTGGCCTTCGCTAGCTCTATTTCCAACCCAGACTCTGATTGGCTCAATTGGCATCTCTTTATCTCCAAATTCAGCCCCT
The DNA here is from genome assembly GCA_012931725.1 of Litsea cubeba. Lineage (NCBI taxonomy): Eukaryota > Viridiplantae > Streptophyta > Magnoliopsida > Laurales > Lauraceae > Litsea > Litsea cubeba. Next base: position 76,448,253 of record CM022950.1, on the reverse strand, counting down.
CGTTTTCAGCAGATATGCTCTGCAACTCAGTCTCTTTATCCATGAGGTTTGCCTTGAGCTCCTCGACTTCTGCCTTTGCTTCCTTAACCTCGGCTTCTAGCTCGGCTTCTCTCAGGTTTGACTCGTACTTCTTATGCTCGGCAAGCTCATAAGCAGACTGCATCTGCATCGTGCTCTGCATTTGTTCTTCTTGGCACCTTGTCTCAGCAGCTTCTAATGCAGACCTCAACTGTTCAATCTCCATTTTAAGAGAACCAAGCTCTAGTTTCAGCTGGTCTGATTCTCCATTTGACAGAGAAAGCTCATTGACATCTTCAGTCTTGCTGGTAATATTAACCAGATCATTCTGCAGTTTACTCACAATCTCTTCAAGTGAACTTACTTCAGTTCTTGACTCTTCCAACTCAGCAGTCGCAGAGCTGAACAACTCCATGGCTTTCAACCCATCTGACCGAATCATTGCTACTGCTGTTTTCGCTGTTTCCAACTGTAGTGAAGTTTCATGGAACATTGCTTTGGCCCGAGTTTCAGATTCTTTAGTGTCTTGGAGCTGGGTTTTCAAGTTATCAACAAGAGAAAGAGTTTCTGTCATTTCCACTCTCAAGGAATGAAGCTCAGCATGTGCTCTTTCAGCCTGCTTGGCATATGCAGACTCAGACTCGGCAACCTTTTCAAGCTGGAGCTTGAGCCTCTGGATCTCATTCATGGCAGATGCCAAAGTAGCTGAGTCCATTGCGTGCTGTTTCTGGAGGGCCTCAAGTTCAGACTCCCATGCCCTATCTCGCTCCTGAGAGATCTTTCGAAGTTCCTGTAGCCGGGACTCCTCTGCTGCAGACAGCTCCATCAGCTGGCGCTGGGAATCCTCCAGCTTCATAGCCATGGCCAAGAGCTGCTTCTTGGCCTCATCAGCTTCCTGCTGGGCTCGCATCTTGCATGAATCAGATGAACTCAGCTGGTCTTTTGCCTTCTTCACTTCCTCCTCCAGTTGGGCAAGCTTGGATTCTAGCTCAGTCACCCTGCCAGGCCGTTTTTTCTAGAGTACAAAGCAGCAGCAGCAACAACAACAACAACAACAACAAAAAAAAAAAAAAAGGAACAGTCAAGACCAAATGTAAAAGTAATACTAAGACTACAACTTTGAAAAGTCTTCAGGGGTCAGAATTTGCTGCCCAATTATAAGTGATCTGCAAAACTTAACTAAACAATAGAATAGGAAAATAACGCATGCAAAATGTTGAGAAACTCCACAAAAGAAGACAGAATTTGGACCATGAAAATTAACTGATGCAATATTCTTAGAAATTGCTGCAATCAACCTTTTTCAGAAGAAATGACCACATAACCAAGATGCTCTCATTTGTTTGTGCCTTTTCCCACATTACATTTTTAATTCATTCATTGTAAACCAAAAAAACCAAGGAATTACCTAAAAAAAACAATGAGCATGATCCTGTGCCCATTAAAAAAACTCAAATCACAACGTAGAAACACATCAATGGTTTCACCTATGAAATCAGGTATTGTGGCTGCAGTCAGAGGTTACATTCCATTGATGAATCAACAACTCTATTCAGTTGGCTCGTATGTATTAGTACTTTCCAGTTTAACTATCTAGATGAGAAATCAGAAGCTTCAGACTCCTTGCTCAAGCCCATTTAAGTTGTAAACTGCTATATTTATCTTAAACCTCCAATATTTGAGGTAGCAAATGACAAAAAGGAAACTCTGATACCAATTAAACCACCCAGAAGTTGTATGCAAATCCCACACACAGGAAAGTTGCAGCTTAAACTTTGTCCAAGGCCAGCTTATGAAGAACCATTCTGCAGTCTTGCATAGTTGCATACAGTCCCAAGTCTGCAGGTTGCAGATTAATGCAGAACGGTGAAGAAAACATCCATATGCCTGAACGTTGATGAAGCTTGAGGCTAAATCACATATGCAGTACATCATAGAGACTGCAGGATAGCAGGAGTCTTCACAATTTGAATTAATTAGATTTTATTTGCATAGACATAACTTTATAGAGCACAAGAGCAACAGTAGAACTAGGATAAGAAAAAACACCCAAATTATGGTATTGGCTGTGTTGAGAGAGGGGCTGACAAGGAGAAACAAAGAAGAGAATTTCAGTGGTTTTTGAGGAACAGAAGGTTTGAGAAGTGAGTTATCTCACTCCCTTTTTCACCCAGTCGCAAAAGCCTTCCAAACCAGGTCATTTGAAACTTCTTTGCATTCTTCAAACAATACTTCATCGCTCAAAATTATTTCTCACATATATATATATATATATTATGATATATTATGCATATGTGCCTGCACACAATGAATAGGGTTGTCATGCAGGTAAAACTACGTGTGGCCTCGGACTTGTCATGGCCAAGGTTGCACACCCCTATTTACATCAAAGGGAGGCCTTCTAACAGCCTGCCAAGCTTAAGTGGTTCCTATAGCAATCACACAAGTGCCATCAGTTACTGGAATCATCAACTACCTCTGTTACAGGGCTCCTGGGTGACCTTCTTTCAAGTACTTTGGGGCTTCTATTGATTGAGGTCTTGGTAGATGAATATGTGGAAGAAGTAGAGTCAGTTTCTGATCCAGCTGTCTTGGGTTGGCGAGCAGTTCGGGGAGTGGCAGGAGATGTCCTCTGAGGCACCTCTGAGGGCCCGCTCCTGTACTCAGAATTCAGTACACAACAACAAAAAATTACAACCACAAATCAACAAATAGTTAGATACTAAATGGTAATAGATTTTCATTAACAAGAACATATTTTGTTGGCATTTCACAATAGCAGCTGGAAGATTAGTCAGTATTGAAATGGGAATTAAATTATATATAAAAAATTGTTGCTTCAGATATATGCCCAAGTATCAGATTGATCATCATTCCCAAACACAATGGATATCTTAATACAAAATTTTATATCATTGTGGAAAATTCAAAATGCAAACTTCAGCATCTTACACTAAATCCCCCTCAATGGGGGAAGGAGTCAAACTTCAAAAGATTTATCAAGCTGTCAAGCATTAAATAGAGGCATGTGCATAAAGCACACTCCAGTTTCTAAAATTTATGAATAAATGCCCTGTGTGACAAGTTGGAATATTAGCAAAATCTCAAACTTCTGTGAAAGTCAAACTGTCAAAGACATAAGATTCACAAAGATTTTCTAACAAGAAAATAACTTAAGGGGTCTGTTTTTTTTTTTTTTTCCTTCAACAATTTTTGAAGGTTTTCTGTTCTTGAGAAATGTCCTAATGTTGTTGGCCTGATGGGGTTTCCATACTACTGACTTTATTTAATCCATGTAGACTCACCCTGTCTCGAAGGTCGGATAAAGCAAAGGTGGACCCCACATGGGGCAATGGATCCTATAGCATGTAAACTCCCACAAGGTCAATGGTAAAGGATCTGTCTTTGTTATTATATCGCAAAGCTGTTTCTCATAAATTCTAAATTCTTCATGCTTTTATTCATAAATTCATTATGTCTCATGCATTTATGAACTATAAGACAGGACACCATACAGATTTACATTTGCATGGGTGTGTGCACATCAGCAATGTATGGTATTCAATCCCTGAATTCGACACCACGCTTCTGCCTTCAATACCAATACACAGGTCAATGGTCCAAATTTAATAGGAAGAAACTATACCAGCCCAAAAGCAACAAAAGAGCAGAGCAAAAACAGCTGAAACTCAAACTACAGCAAAAATCAAAATAATATCACCAAATTTGGATACAGAATTCCTTCTTTGGCTAGACAATCCGCATCAGAATTGGCAGTTTAGCACTCTGATTGATGCAGTTATAAGAAGCAACCAATTTACCCATTCTATCTAAATTTTTATTTTACTCTTACTTTAACATCTATTGTTTTTGCTCTTAGATGTGTATTTTAATCATGTTTTGCAAGAAATCAATCTAATGATGCGCTCACCAACTTGTGTATTGTAGTTGTGCTTCACATAGAGAATCTTCCGCAAAATTACACATATGTGTCACTAGTCTTCATGCTTTAGGCATATTTCAGTAACCATAGACATCTACTTTTAATCATAGTACATGAATCTTTTTTTCTTTTTTTTACTTCTATATTTTGAGTATCATTTTTCCCCTTTCTGATTTCTGGTACCTATTTTTAAATGTATAAAGAATAGTTTTTCTTTTGATTTTGACAACTTCCACCTTAAATTTGTATTAATTTCTTATTTTGCATAAAATTTATAAACCGGCCCCACACACACACACACACTGACACACACACAACACACACACACACACAGAGCATTTCTAAGCAACACCCTTGACTAACAGTTTCTAAGTACCACGGTTTGATCCCACTGTTTGGGCAAGCAAAAGATGAAAATGCCCTTTCTAACCTGAAATTCCAAGAAAAGGGGAAAGGTCCTGTCATTTCTGTCAATTTTAAAAAAGTTCCTCAATAAATCTACTTTGAGAATACTCTTTCACTTTTAGAAAATAAAATGTGCTCACCTATGTTTACCTCTAAGAGTCCAAGATACAACAAATCAATCAGCATTATGTCTAGAAATCGTCAAAAATAAAAATAATTAATGACATTGCTTTAATAAAATCAAAATTCCCATCGGCTCACATAACATGGATGCAAAACTGTCAGCCAGATCTCCTCTACATGTATTGCCGTATTGGTACATGCCCTAACTTCAAGTCAACTAGAGGAAGATTGACCCTTTGACCACACACTTGTGAAAAACATGGCTAAGTTGTGTTTGTCCAATCCAATAGTGAAAATAACTACCATCGAACTAAATTGTATATAGTCATGGGGGTGGAAACAAAACCCGTGTGCACAAAAAAAAGAAATTATTAATAAATCATTATAATTAGTAGTTTAATCGCGTTTTCATTCAATCAACAATTAATATCACTTTCTTCGGAGAAGAGAACAATCCCCTTTATGTACAAACAAGTTGGGCTACAACTTAAATAATTTAGGTCTTTGAAAGTTGGACCACACATTACTTGACCACTAGTGGTCAACTTTATACCGATGACTTCCACTGATCCTCCAATTACTGTCTTCTTAGGTTATGTGAGATTAAAAAGAGAGTTAGATTCCCCACATTTACAGCAGTCAGTGGGCCAGGCCCACCAGTGTCAGGCCGAGTCCACCTACAATTGAGGACTTTCAATCAGCTCATTTGCAAAATAAGCAGGCTCAAGTCAACCCGTTTTAAAAATGAAAAAAAGAAAATGATTAAAAACCTTTTTTCACATGGCACATATTGTTAATATTTTTACTGAGCATGTATATAGTATACACGCACAAATACAGACAGGCCTAACAAGCGTCTAACAAGCTTGTGACACTCAGTCCGAATCTGACTTATTAAGGGTTTCGAACCCTAACATTTACATGAGACTGGGTCTGGCCTGTTGGACCTAGTTGCATGTCCGGGCCCACTTAAATGAACTCAAAGTCAGGCCATACAAGGCTTGAGTTTTTAAAAACATTGGGAGAAAGGATAATACTTTGATGGATTAATTTGCCCCAAATGGATACTCAAGTCGAGGCCCAACATCGTCTGTGGTATTTTTTTATCAGTAACAAACAAGTTCATTAAAACGAAACAATACAAAGAGAGAACAAGAAATACTTGTATTATTTGGTTGATTAATTAACCATGACAAACCATTTTTATCTCTTTTTGTTGAATAAAAATGAAACTATCAAATCATGATAACTCTTACACACGATGAATGGCCTAAATTACTACTATAGCCTAATTCTTTTATGACCACCAAGTGGGTCCCAACAAACTTTCCATGAATCATTTGAGATTTTCCCTTTAAACTATAGACACAAAAGATATAAAACATGTAATTAGGGTTGACCACATGGTTTGGTCAAGAGATTTTTAAGTTCACCTTTCAAAGATCCAAACTGTTCAAGTTCTGGCCCCAATCTATATATCAATAGCAATCTTAAGCTCTTATCCAAACAAAGCAATATTAATTATTGGCTTGAAGAAAACCACTAATTACCAATAATTTATTAATAGAATTAATTCTTTTTGCTATAAAATAAAATTATTTTCTACACTCAATTAGGCCCACTTTTTTGAAGTTTCAGACAATGCATTCAATGCACAATTTCCACTACTACAACTGAAGAAATTTCAGTCTGACTAGAGTTACATTCATCATCAGATCGGACAAACACAATTTAACCATGCCTCTTCATGAGTCCTATCCAATGATCAATCTTACTCCATAGAGGGTGGATTGAACTATGGATTCCATAGTAGTAATTTAGATTTACCATGTAATTACAATATGTGATCAGACAGCATTATTTACAATCGCAAAAGTGGAGTTGCAATTGGTTGTCCGATCATCCGAGTATCCAAAGTCCCCGGTTCCGATAAAGCGGACATGGAACACATTTTTCTAATCCAGTGAAAATCTGGATCCATTTATATCCCTATAGGATTCAGAACATCAAAAATTTGAAACCAGACCCTGCATGTTCCAACTTGGAGGATCCAAATCTAGGGACTCCATAGCTTGAATTATGTTCATATTTCATAGTCTACTTAGCTATAATCATAAATCATTTAATAGCCCCACTTGTATATTTAAAATTTAAAATATTTTATTTTTTAGAGCTATCTTATCCAATTATACTTATGCCCAGGTCGAATAGAACTCATACATTCCGTGTCGGATCCAATTTCACTATAAATACGCCTTGGATCCAACCCATTTGCATCCTACATAAAATGTAGGGTTTTTTTTCCTAAAAATAGGGCAAACCAGGATGGTAGGGATGGAGATGGTGTTAGTTTAGAAAAGTCCCTTAAAACCAAATAATACTTTACAGATAAGAAAACCCCATAACAAGCAATCACATATCATAAAAAAGAGCCAAAGAAATCAATAACCTTGCTTTTGGTGTCTGCATAGTGGAGGCCTTTGCGTGAACTTCCAGTTATGGCCAGAAACCAACAAGTAAATAAATAAATGATGAAAGCAAAAGAAGAGACTCCAACGACGCCAAAGCTTCCTGACCCACAAAACCTGAAATGAATAAGAAGACAAATCAGGAGCCTCAGAGGAAGAAAAGCACAGGAATCCACTGCATCTTTCACATGTACAAATAAATGAGATAGCCAAATCCAAGTCAGAGGCAACCACCCCCTTATCAATACAGTCCCAGACAAAACCAGATTCAAAAGACTAGTGAAATTACTGCATTCCCACCAAACTACACTGAAAACAAATCACTGTGGATAAACTTCATTAAAAGCAAAACATCAGATGGGTAAAATAAAAACACCCCTTTGTTTTTTTTTTTTTCCTTTTCTTTGCTTTCAGCAACCTCCATGTTTGAGTGGTGCTTGGTGAAAAAACAAAAAACAAATCGATTTTACTGCTTGAGTACGCTTCCACTGGTGCCCCATCACCACATCATTGCTGCTGAAGGTGTAAAGGCACCCACTTGAGATTACCCAAATGACCCCACTGACCCACGTCACCATCAGAGCTGTTGTGTGGAATGGTGTACTAGCAATCAAGGGTCATTTGGTAATTTCAAAGAGGGAACGGGGGAAGAGGAAGAGTTTGGGGGACTGTTTCTCCCTTCCGTTTCTCCGCAGATGAAGGATTAAATAACGTGACGAACGCACGAGATTTCTTGCTGGCCCACTTGAGTCTCCCCCAAAGACAGTGCTAGCCGTTCGATCTAAGACGATTTAGTGGTCCTTCTCGATCGGACGGTTAGCCATGAAAAAAAAAATGCCATCTTCAAGTGCTGCAGAGAGGAGGGAAACGAAAAACAAAAGGGATGGTTATGGTAGTCCACAGAACCACCAGAAATCCTGCCCGGACGTCTCCGTTACAGATCTTACATAAAAAAAAAACCACATTTTTCGGTTTGAACAGAAACCGAAACAGAAATGGGTGTAACCACAAACAACTCCAGAAGCAGGAAAGCAAGAAAAAAAAAAACACACACACACACACACATTGAGAGAGAGAGAGAGAGAGAGAGATCTTACCTTGAAATAGTTCAACTTGAGCTGCTGCTGCTTCTACTACTGAAAGCAGATGTTACCAAACCGATCTGAAACGAAGAAGAACAAAAGCCTTTGAATCCAAGCAGAAATAACACAATAAAAACTAAAAGCAGCTAACTCCCTTCCTTTCTTGTCTTTTCAGAAGCAGATCTTTAAAAAGCCGGAAAGAGCTTAAAAAGACTCATCATCACACTCCCCTTTTTTTTCACAGCATGTCGAAAGAAAGCTTTTACATCTAAAACAGCATTTAGAAACAGAGCTGCAGAAAAAAAAAAAGAGAGAGAGAGAGAGAAAAAGATAGAAGAAGTAAGCATTTACATATTCAAAAAAAGATGCTTCAGAAAGAGCTCTTCTTCTTCATCCTCATCTTCTTTCTTCTTCTGCTGCTTTGTTATGTTCCCGAGGTAGTATTTCGCTTTCTTTTGTTTTGGGTCAAAAGTCAGGAGAGGGAAAGAAAGAAAGAGAGGGAGGGATATTTTATGGATCATTTAGACGTATTTAAGGATTTATTGATTATGAGATTTATGGAGATGAGAAAAGATATTTTAGATGAGTCCATATATTAAATTTGAGGTCAATTCCATGTCTAAAACTTCTTAATCCGTGGCTCATAAATTTAATAATTTTATATTAAAGGAAAAATTTGACCGTCAATCCAACGGTCCAATTCATTTAGATAAGTAAAAAATTAATGAGTTCAGTGTTCTTAAATAAGTTCCATGTGTGTGGATATTTTGGATGTAACATAAAGTCGATTTAATTACTATAATATAGTGAGGGATGACGAGAAATGGATGTACATTAATATTTTTTAATATATATATATTTTTTGCTTTGATGGGAAGGAGAGGTGAGAGGGGCGGGGAGTAGATTTTGTCGTTTGTGTGGGAGTGGAATAAATAATATTTGAGATTGGTTTGCGTCCGGAGACGGAGAGTGATTCGATGACAGGAGCAGAGGACCGTATAGGGATAGGTGCGAGCTCATCGACTCCTGTTCAGATATTTGAATTTTTATTGGAATAGAGTTGGATTTTGAGGAGGCGGATGGAAATGGGATTCAAAATTTTTTAAGTAGGTATTGCGGGTCTCTATGCACACACAGGTATGGTATGGTATGGTTGGTAAGTGGTACCTAACTAGGGTGAGGTGATGGGAGAAGTCAAAGTTCAAACAGAAGAGTGATTTTGGAGGGGGGCCATTGTATTTGATCTCAAAATAAGGCAACTTTTGTTTTCCAAGAGATGAGGCTAAATATCTGAAAAATAAGTTTTTTTTTTCTATTTTGAAGTTATTGAGACTCTTGCGTACCCTACTCGCACATTATGTATTTAGGCCCTGTTTGGCGTCTCTTATCTATATGAGACAGATCTGTATAAAACAAATCTGTTTCAAATGGCTTTGATTGAAATTGGTGGTGTAGAAATAGTTTGTTTGGTTACATAGAAAAAATGATTGAAATAGATATTTTTAAAACAATGGTTGAAAATTTTCATAAATATCTCAAGATCCATGAGGATTCAAGTATTGAAATTTGACATCATTGTTGTGTTTAGCCTTACAAAGAGAATTAATGGTTTGGATCTAGCATTTGGAGGCCATGGTTTTAAAAAAAGGTAGATATAAATGTTTGTGATTTTTTGTAAATATCTCAAAAATCTATGATGATCCAACGGCTAAAATTTGGACCCATAGTCGTGCATGATCTTCTGAATATATCCAATGGTTTGGATCATGACTTTTGGTGGCTATTTACAAAAAAAGAAAAAGAAAAACCATACTGCCTATGTACAATTTCAAAACTCAATAAAAAATTATGGTACATCAACGGTAAAAAAATGTTTTTATAAATATCTCAAGATCCACTTGGATTTAGAGGCTCATTTTTGGACCTGTGGCCGTTTTTGTCCATCCAAAGAGAATTAACATATCAGATCATGATTATGGGGTGCACAATGTCCAGAATATTAGATCAAAGGGCTCACGTTTTTTTTACAAATATCTCGAGATTGAAGATAGATCAACGGCTGGAATTTTGACGCGTGGCCGTGTTTGACCTTCTGAATATTTTTAACGGCTTGGATCATGATTGTGGGTCCCATGAATTAAAAAAAAAACTGAAAAACCGGACTGTCCTTGGAGGACGTCCAGAACACTCCATGACTCTTTCCGCTTCAGACATTTGTGTCTGATTCGAATGTGCTCCTTTTCTTGACTTTTTGAAATGGAGGCAAATCATCTAAAACCCTCTTCAAATAGACATTGCAAGATGAGGCCCAAACAGTCTAAAAATTGTTTCAAATGATTTTAAGCCAATAAGAGGCAATAATAAAAGATGCCCAACTGAACCTTAATCAATTGAGCTATAATTATTAACCGATGTAAGTGAAAAACTAAAGTCCCACGTATAAAAGATTTTAATTTCAATTTTTTAACTTCAAAAGGATTTTATCCCATAGTAGATAAATCGATAGGACCACGATTTGCACTCAGAAGTTGTGAGTTCGAAACTACACTGCCATACTACGGCCACATAAAAATTTTATCCGACTTTCTCTCCTGAACCCAAAAGGGGGATTGCTACTGGCACCGCATATTTTTATCTCCCCACCGCACTAGAAGATAAAAAAAATATTTTTTCATAAACTACCCCTCTCCTCCTCCGTCCTCCTCCTCCCTTCCTCTCCCACCCTCCACCTTCTTCCCTTCCCCACCCCCCCCCCCCCCCCGCGTCTCTGGCGGGTAGGGAGCCCTGGTCGGCAGCCCGCGACGGGCTCCCTCCCCCTCTCCCTCTTTCTTCCTCCCTCCTCCTCCTCCTCCTCCTCCTCCTCCTCTTCCCTTCCTCTCCCACCCTCCACCCTCATCCCACCCCCCCCCCCCCCCCCCCCCCCAGAGTCTCCGGCGGAGAGGGAGCCCCGGCCGGTTGGCCGGTCTCCCTCCCCCTCCCCCTATCCCTCTTTCTTCCTCCCTCCCCTTCCATTTCCTTTCCCTCTCTCCTTCCCTCTCCCACTCCCCCCCTCCCAGTCGCCAGCGACTAGGAGATCGGGCTGCAGCAGGCTGGGAGAGGGGGAGGGAGACCGGCCGGCCGGCCGGGGCTCCCATCGCGGGCTGTCGGCCGGGGATCCCTCCCCGCTGGAGATTGTGGGGGGTGGGGGGGGATGAGGGAAGAGGGTGGGAGAGGAAGGGAAGAAGAGGAGAAGGAGGAGGGAGGAGGGGAGAGAGGTAGTTTAGGAAAACCATTTTTTTTTTTTTTTTTACGGTGGGAAGAGAGATTTTTGTGGTGCCAACAGAGTCCCCCACCCGTAAGGATTATTCTGGCCCAAAAGACTGGGACACCGGCATTATAAAAAAAAAAAGTTTCCATTTCATTTCAAATTACATTACCTTTAGAAAACAAATATATTTTTACATTAATGCCACCCATGCATTTCTCATCAATTTGACATTAACTCTATATATATATATTTGATAAATCATTTAAAATCATCTAAGTTTTTTATTTTATATTACCCAAGCAAACAGCTTGAAAGTGAAACTCATCTGTGAACAAAATTTTACAATAATTGTGAGTGGGGTCAACCAGATTTATTTTTATGAATTTCTAAAGTGGGTTCTACAGATAAATTTAATTGAAGCAAGGTCCCTAGAATCTTGATTTCTTTATTGGGCATTGGGTCAAAAGCAAATTTGGCCGTAATTATTTGAAGCAAATTTCGCCGTAAATTTAGGTGGGGGGCCTCATCTCAAAAAGTGATTTTCCAACGCATGAAGAAAGCTTCACAACCCACCTGCATGCATCCAACAAAACATGGGTCATGGGTGGTGGGCCCAAGTGGATAACCACATAATAGTATGAGACAGCTCGATTGTACCACATCACTAATTTGACTTTTTTAAGCAAATTGAACTGAAGGTAACTGTCCGAGTCACTTGCTTTTCAGATTGAATCGATTTAAATGGATCTTTTTGATATAAAAAGACTAGGGTTTTCTACAGGTGCTCAATCCCCAAGATTAGTGATAGGTGACATGCCATCTTTGCATGAGAAAGAGTAAACTCTACCCTTTCCCAGTTCCCACTGAAAACTTCCTCAACTGTAAATCCAGATGATAAATATTTCTAAGTATCATGTATCATGTTTTATTATTAGGTTTGTAAATTGGAGGTTAACCCATGTTGGATCTGCTTAAGGTACTTGATCTATCAGGGGACAAGTTATTATTCAATGCTAGACGATGAAGCTTGTCCAAGCAAGTGGCACCCTAGTGATAAAGACAGATAATTAAGGGGAAAAAGATGATAATTAGATTACTTGTGTAGAGGATTAATAGTTAGGACCCGTTTGTTTGTATTAGAATAACAAAGTAAAGATTAAAGATAAATTTCCAAAAAGAACATAAGATGGATTTTAGGAAAGGGAATCAAATAGCTTTAGTTGTAGAAGATAGAATTTCAAAAAAAGGGATGTGAAATGAATGCTCTTGCATTTTAATGCAAACAAGCATGCCCAGACTGATTCATATCATTAATAAGGATGGTGACAAAATACTGCATTAGTATAATTTCAAGTTTAGGGCTTCTATTAAAACCACAAATGGAAAATGTTGTAAAAAATAAATGAATTTAAAATTTTAAAAATTATTATAAATTCAAAATATAAAACATTTTTAAAAGCTATTTCCACGGACCCTTTTCATTTATGTAACAATTTCTTCGTGATAATTTAATTCCTTACAGTTTAAAATATCATAATATTATTAATTATGAAGATAACATTTCAATCGAATATTGAAAAAAAAATTAGAAATCTTGCCAATATTTTTGGCCACGGTCTAAATTTGGGGCAAATATGGATAAGATCCCACACCAGTGGGTCCAAGTTAAGACACAAATGAAAAGCGTCCAGTCCAGTGCCCAATAAACCCAGATATCATATCAATGGATGGACCTAAATTGGAAAGGAATATGTTGATAACAGCCACAGCAGCAGGCAGCATAATCCTATCAAAACAGTACATTTTTTAAATTCATTTGTCTTATAACCCAACAAAGAAAACTAAAATCAAACCTGATTAAGAAAGCTCCTCTAGAATTAGGGTTTGATTAATCAATACGTTTACGAAAAGGAAAAAAAAAAAAAAAGACCTGGTGCTTAGCAGGCTGGAGAGCCCTGTAACTTGGGAAGCAGACCAGATATAATAATATTTGGGTTTAAAGACAAGAGTATAGGCCACAGAGAGTACAGATAACCAGTACAAAATATGGCCTTATGAACCACATGTGCCACATGCAATACCATAAAGACTGGGTTCCAAATCTAATAGCATCTTAGCTTATCTCCTCAGAAAATTTGAGGTATTTCAGCCCTCTCTTGCACCCTCAGAACGAGAATATTCACAATTCATACAGTGACTCATGTTGATCATTTTGAGAAAAAGCATATGATCCATCTCAAAAAGGATAAAAGTATAAGAATACAATACAGGTTGACCTGCATTCAGCACTGCCCATTAAACAGATCTATCCATGCAATGGGCAGTCCCAGTATAGTCTTTAAACATTGTCAGGATCACCTAAAATCTCAAGTTTTCACTCTCTGAACATAACCCCATCACAACATGGCTATAGTAATAAGAAAAAGACAGAGCAAACATCAAGCAATAACAGTCCTCACATGGAAACAGTGAGCAATATCGTCGTTCAAACAGATTCTACCAAAAATGGAGAAGCGCAGAACAGTGAGCAATATTGCCATTCAAACAGATTCTGCCAAAAAATGGAGAAGCAAAAGGCATCCAGAATGTCACTTAGAAAACAATTTGAAGCTCTGTGCATACCTGAACTGCCAGATCTCTGCCTTCCTCTTTCATTATATGAGAAAGCAGAAGGAAATGCAAGGATATCAAACATTGTTTTTGAATTCCAAAAAATAGGAGAAAAATCCTCGGAAAGTTGATTTAAAAAAAAAAAAATCACTATTGCTGTATGATCAAATCATCATGCTTGTGGCTTCTAAGCAAAACTCAATTTTCCAGGGTCAATTTTGTCCATTTGGATTGATATGGTCCTTGAATTCCCTTCTTCAATCCACTCAATAGTCTCCCTCTCAAGAAGCTTCATCACCTGTTCATAGAATCTCAAGAGTAAATTGCCATGTCTTAAATGATTGTTATTATTATTTTTTCATAATGCCCTTTATTTTTCAACTTTTATCTTTTGGACGACTAATGAAATTTCACGTAAGGTTTGCTTACAAGTCCATGCCCGCAGCATCTATATGCTGAGTTGCCCATTTTCTACCAGATATATGTGCATATTGGGAGTCAATGGAATAGCTAAATTATTGTTGTTACTGGCTCAGAACATTACCTAATTTGCATACCAAATTATGCAATATTTCAAAATAACAAACCCCCCCCCCCCCCCCCCCCACACACACACACAAAAGTTGACACAGAAGACTGTCCAACGAAATTCACAAAATCATCGCCCCCCCCCCCCCCCCACTGTCCAACGAAATTCACAAAATCCAATTAGCTGGGGAGGCCAACTGAGCAGGAACAGGAAACGGGTTATATGATAAGATGGGCCCCCATACTAACAATTGCTGTTCGCAAGGTGGCACCCCCAAGGAAAAATTTCTGCCTCTGCCCTTGACTATAATTCAGAAGAAGTTTTGATGTTAGCAAAGAAAATATTTTGAATCCAAACTCTTATCTAAACAGTTCTTGAATTCCTACACATGATGTTCAAAGAGTTAATGAAAAAGGACGCTTTAGCCATTAAAGATGCTATAAGAAAGAACAAAATGTTCTCAAGCCTTCCCCCAACAAGCAGGATTGAAAAAAAAATCATTTAATTCATTTTTTTCCGCATCTAAACTCTTGGACTGCAACACCGCATATGCACTTAAAGCCCCATTGAGATTTTACTTCCCAAGTTTCAATATCCATTAGAACCATAGTTATCATTATCTTACAATTCGTATCCCGAATCTTAAGGAAAACGATTCGTATCTATGTAACGAATCCCATTTACATATGAATCTTAGGATTCAAGTGTGAATCCTACGATTCAATACTCATTTCATCGAATCTTACGATTCAAGCGACTCGACTAAGCGAGAATAAACACAACCAATAAGTTAATATTATTAATCTTTTACCTTTTTTCTTTCTTTCTTTTAATGCTTTTATTTTTAAAAAGGTTATTTAGTAGTTAACGAAACCTCCTAAGAGTTTTTTTGCATCTTTGATAAGGTTTTAAAGATGAATAAAGAACATGCATTTAACTAAAGCATTTGACTGTACATATGATGCTTGTCTATATCTTCTTTTTTGTAATCTATTTTGGATTTTTTCTTCATTAACACTTTCTTAACTTCAAGAGATATCCTACTGTGTAAGATTGATGGTTTGGATTTTATTTTTATTTTTATATTTTGATTTAAAGATAATAAAAAGTATATATTGATACTTACACATGATTAATTTCATATATATATATATATATATGTCAAGATGTTCTTGATATGATTGTATGATAGACTTACTTATTATTATATTTATACTGCTATAAATGGGAAAATGGATGGTTATGAATAATTATTTTTATCTATTTCTTTTAATTATCTTTCATTTTTATTAGAACAATAAAAAATCCTACGATTCGTGATTCGATTCGATTCATGCGTAAAAACGATTTACGATACGATTCCGATTTTGAAATCTATGATCAGAACATCTATTCCACCTCCATTTTCCTCTTGTTATCACAACTAATCTCCAATTCCTATTAAATAAAAGACAAAGAACCATGAAACTCTCCAAACCGAGGAGCCTTGGAACCATTATGTCCCTACAAGCAGTCTTGTCTTCTGGTTTCATGAAAAAACTGCCCCAAATCTAATAGTTCTTTTGTTCAAAATACGGGGTTTCCTAGATAGATGTGCCTCTATCCTAGCTGCTAGTAGGAAGTCCAATATGATTAGGCGGTTAACTACGAAGGTCTTGTTAACTCGGGGTTTGGTAATGAATTACCAGCAAGTAGGAACTCGGAGGGATGGTAGTCAACTACCTGCTAGCCGTTTACTGGTATATAAATAAGAATATGAATAACTGGTTGACAGTGATTTTTCATACTGAAGAAGCGGCAGATCGAACAACCAGTGGTGTGGATTCTATCCAGGTATCAAGGCTAGGTGAGGGATCCCTCGGATTCGAAGGTCGGGTTGATTACCAACAAACGGAGGAGCAAAGGCAGCAAGTGAAGGCGGGGCCCCTGTGACGTAAGAAGGCGCCGCAGCGCGTCACGTTGCTTTCTTTGTTTTCTTCGTTGGTTCGATAAGTTTAGCAGTGTTTTTGAAAAAGAGGGATACAGAAGAACACATGGATACATTTTTTATGTTCTGAAACAGAGTTCCAACTTAAATAGGATAGTTTGCTTTGAGTTTGAGTTTTTTAATGCAATTAGAGATTAAATAAAGCTGGTTTTGGAGTCTGGAAGTAAATTGAGCCAACAAGGATGGTATTGGAGTCTAGAAGTAAATTGAGCCTAGGAATTTGATTATATGAAAGTTGATTCCTGTAATTCTTATTCAGATTTATCCTTCAATGAAGTCTAAGAGTTAATTTTTCTTTTATTTTTATTGTTTTTAAATGAAAACTGACTAATTATTTTTGGTTTTTTTTCTCTTTGTTTTTCGTCTATTGCACAGTCAAACAAGACTGAAAAGGATTCAAATTCAGCACACTGTTGCTGTATTGCAATGCAGAAATCTCAGGTTCATGTGGGGATCTTCTGAAGCAGCGCAGTTCATATCTTCATGAATTCTTAACCAATCTACAGCTTTGCTAAAGTCGCAGACTGCAGAAATGCAATCTCTGTAAAGAATGTTCACGGACAAATTTGGATTAATCTGGCTCATCTTCAAACATCCAGCAGTTACCAGCCTATTTTAATATCCCGGTTAAGTGTCAACTGCACCAACTAGGTAATCTGCAGATAGTGTTGATTAGACCCCTATAGATATTTGCCAATCTGTGACAATCAAACAGCAGACTGTTCAAACTTCCTGATTGACATGAGTTTGACAACAGTGATCATGGCATTTCCATTCGAGGAGATTCTTTTGGACCTCTTGGCATGAAAACTCAAAAGTAACCTAGATTTTTTGGTTTTCCTCCAGAGATAAGATTATCAGTCCACATAGAGAAGGAATCAATATGGAAAGACCATAATATTAGCCCCAAATGGGCATTGATCACATGCCAACCTGGGAAGCAGGTTTTACATGTCACCCTTGTTCTTCAATGGTACTAGAAAATTCCTCAAAAAGTCTGCTTATCCAGCCTTCACTTCTATATGCTCTCAATTCAATAATTGTAACTAACCATCATTCAAACTCTAACCTGGCTAAAGTTTCTCTTCATTGAGACATCTCTTCCAACTAGGAAAACTTGCAAGCCATCCAAATTCAGATATGTTTTCCAACTAGAAAATCAAGTTAATATACAATGAATCCACTAATGCTTGCAAGCAATGGTTAGGATAATTTGCAAAGAATACACCCTAAAAAACCGAAGCATCGCACATCTAAAGATATGGCTGTGTGAAAGCAGGTCTTATCCCCAACACTACTGACGTCTCTCTCGTTCAAAGATCCATTGAATTCAATTCGGGTGGGTGTCTAGCCCCTTCCATTTGACTTTTTTTTCTTTTTTAGAAAGGAAAAAAAATTGTTTGCAAAGGTCATTCTTGTCATTTGACATCTCATTTAACAAATATAAAAAAATGAAAGAAAAACACTTGGATTAGTTCTGATCCAACATAAAGGTGTATGTAATACCCCGGGTCCAGTATAAGGGCTAGATTATTTTCTGATATTTAATATTTAGTTATCTTGATTTTTACTTAGAATTGTTGGGACCCATAATTTGATGGAGGAATTCGAGTGAGACTTGTGTTGGTTATACCATAGACTCCTAGTATTGTTAGGAATAGGATTGGCACGTGAGAAGGAAATAATAAAATTAGAAAGAGGACTTTGGGAAGGATTCTAACTTTTAACTCTTATATATTGATCAACCCAAAGCCTAGTTTAGTATTAGCCTTGAAGAAATTTAGAGGAAGAAGAACCAGTTCTAGTCAGCCATAACAGGTGAGTAGAGATTCTGATCTAATTGCATGGTTATGAATTTCTGGCCTTGTTCTTGTGTATTTTCCTCTATTTTATGGTGAGTGGATCTTCCTAGATACATGTGATGATCGGATGACTGATAATATGATATGCCTCAACTGTTTTTCAATGCCACTGTGTTTAGTGATTTTTCTGTAATCATGGATTTGGCGTAAGTGCTATTTAAACCATGGAAAGTGTGTAAGTTCTGATTGGTAGAAGCATATAATTCTAATGGAGTTATTTATTCATGAATTCCTCAAGATTTTGACTGTTAGGATAGGATTTATGAACATCCAGAACCCAGTCGTCATTGGGAGGAATGGACGAATGAGGATTGTGGGGCCCCATGGGCCATCTGATCTTCAATCAGATTCGGTAAGATGATGGGGGACCCATGGTTGAACCAAGTGGACTTGGCCCCATAAGGAGTGGGCTCCATCTGGGCCCTCATCCAATTGTTATAATGCAGAAGAGGTGACAGACACCAGGTTGGTGGCTTCATGTCGTCAAGCCCTAGTGGGACCCCCTGGCCCACCTGATCAGAGATCAGGTCCATGCAATGGGTAGAGGACTGATGGGCGACCTTGGTGTTAGGTCCATCTTAGGTTTGGATCAGTGGGGCCCACTATCCAGCTAGCTCAAGTGTTCCAGACGTAAACCCCTTTTCTCCAAAAAGCTAAGTTCCGTCTAGATGTTTTCGGCCAAGATTTAACTTGAAAAGATTGAAAACAACCCCTGCTGGTTTAGTATTTTTACTCAGACCCTCTTAGGATCAAATCCCTTGTGTATAGATAGAGTGGGACCCACTATCCAGTTGCCTTCAATATGAGAAGCTTAAGACCATGTTGGGAATCTATGGAACTTGTGTTTTACCTTTGTAACTCTTCTGAAATTACCATTAGACCCTACTATCTTAGATAAATTGTAATGGGATCCTAAGTTTTCTGAAATTGCAAACAAAGGCTTGTTATTCATTATTATCATTTGCAAATTGTTTGAATGGTTTCCTTTAATTCTTGATTTGTCAAATCTGTATTTTTAACATTGTTATTTGAATACGTGGTGACTTGAAATATGTATGTGGATTAATATGCTTATGTCTTTGTTATTTGGGGATCTCACACGGTAGATTGTGTGGTTTGTATATGTATATGTCGTGGTTAATTTGGTAATTGAATATTTCCCTCAAAACCGTAAAGGGTGAGTTATGTAATTGACCTCTCTCATCTCGTACACCAATTTTGATTCGGACTGGGGCAGATTAAATCCACATAATTTGAAAAGGGGTTGATTATGGAATTCACTCATTACTAATGTTGAGGACATGCTATATATCATATTTTTGATGAGACATGTATTTGTTATTTGACTGGAAAACTGAGATACGGTGACTTTGTTTGTTTAGAGGAACCTTTTGGACACCCCTAGACGACGAGCATGTATGGCCGATTTTGTGAGGATTGTTGATGTTGGACTTAGTGTCCGGGCCGTTATAACGGCTGGTCCTTAGTGGACGTGAGTGGCCATTATGATGGCTGGTCCTTAGTGGACGTGTCTGACGAGACAGGGTCATGGTGACCGGTATACATGTATACGATGGACCTTGGTGGTCGATGATTTTGGACCTTAGTGGTCGATGGTTTTGGACCTTGGTGGTCGGTTTTTGGGCTGGTGCTAACAGGTGGCTAGGAGGTTGTCGTTTGTTTGACCAGATTCCAACCTTGGCTTGAATGAGACTTTGGATGTTATTTTAATTTGTTGTGTAATCTTATCTAAGCATATGTTTAAATGCACAAATAGATTAGAATATCTATTCACTCAGTTGTACTGATATTTTGTGGATTTGCCCCAATCCAGGTAACCAGAACTTAGCAACTCAGGAAAACCGTGATGACCGGGAGATAGACTTTGGGATGCGTACTTGAGCGTCGAGGCCTCATATATGGAGAAGATTTAGATTTAATAGATTGTTCAGATTATTTCATTTTATAGACATTGCAATTATTGGACAATGTTACATTTGATTTGGATTTTTAATACAAGTTGGTTTAAGCTGATAAATGCCTGAATCTTTATATGATCTTTGATTTAACCTATGTGTGTGATGCTTATGAGTCTCGGCACGGAATTCGAAGGGCTCCGGATTCCAGGTCGTTACAAAGGTGTTACCCAATCTAAAACTAGAATGGTGACAAACATATATAAATGCAATAAGATCGATTAACATCTTACCAATCGCTTCCGTGCCCCTTTGGTGATATCCTCAGCCTCATTCTCAGTCTCCAGAATAACCTTAAGTTGTATTGCTGATCGAAAGAAGATATCCATGTCATTTGAATATTTTATACAAATCAACACATGGAACACAGTAGCATAGGAAAAGTGGTCACTCACATGCGATACTGGCAAGAGACCTGAGATGAAACTTCAAAAGACGTATAGCACTCTTTGAATCATGGTCATGCAAATCAAGAGTCACCGCATTTTGGATGCCCTCATTTCTAACAAAAATTTCAATTCAAAATTGAAGCACGTTTGTTTTTCATTCGGTAAACAAAGAACAAATAAGAATTCAACAAGGTACAAACCTGGGTTTAATGATCTCTCTTGCAGACTTTTCATCTGCTTCTCTAGCCTTCTCGTTGTAAGCCTTTCCCTAAACATCCAAAATTCTTGGTCAAATTCAAAATAAGTAATTGAAAACAATTTATAAAGGATTTAGGAGTTGCTATGGAAACAAGGATAGTAGAATAGTCCAATGGAAGGGAATAGCTTGTGCCCTTGCAAACATAAACAGTGAATATTGTTAGGGATTTTGTATATTGCAAATTTGATGGATGCACTATCACTTTCACTTTCATCTGATCACACACTCATGCAATGAATTTAACACCTTGAAATCTGGAAATTAGTCATGCATATTCATTTGATTTTCAAAAACATTACTCTGCATGTTTTCGATCTTGGATGCACTTTCAAAGACTAGTTTGATTCGTGCTTGCCCATGTGCTTTTGAGTAAAATCTAGTTAGGCATATTAGGATCATGATTTGTTTACAAATCTTGGAATTTAAGAATCATGAGCCCTAGCATGGATTCACTTGGCCTTGAGTTCCCAAATAGAAAAGTCAGATTTTTCAAATATAGGAGGGAACCTTTGCCAAGCCAGTGTACCTAGTCGACCGGATAAACTAGCCGTTGGAATATGACCGTTGGATCCGGTCGACCCGAGGTTCATGATGTTGACCGGGTAAACTAGCTGTTGGGATTTTTCTATTATTTACTCCAACTCATTTCACTCAATCTTGGAACTATTTTGAAGTCTAAGGAAGGGGAATGAGCTGAGAAGGCTAGAAGAGCAATGGAAAACCAAAAAGCTTGAATCAAGTAGGTATATCCTTCCAAGATAAGCTTTGGTTTCCATGATTTTGAAATCCATGCTTGTTCAAATCATTTGAAAATTCATTTTAGCATGATTTCTAGTATTGACTGAGTTGTTTTGCAAACATTGATCATATAGGTAGATTACTTTGTTTTTGCAAACATCTAAGTCACAAATCAAATGTGTTCTTTGGTTTTGAAATTTCATACAACTTGCGTATTTTGATTAGTATATCATTTCAAGTTGTTCATCATGATTCACATGTGATTAGACATTTACTTCAATCTTAATTTCTATGCTTAAGCTTTTAAATGAATCAAGCATTCATGTAGGAGCATTACTTTTAAGATTGATTGAAGTAAACACTCATACACATTGAGCACTCACCTTAGCTCCTTGTAAGTGTATGATTGAGTTTTAATTTAACTTTCACATCAGCCTATGTTAGAGGCAATGTAATGAGCTAAAACTTGTATCTCCTTGAGTATACTCTAGACACAACTGAGAGATCAAATCGTTAGAGTTGTATTGGTTGTTGTTGCGCCTTGAAAAACATCATTGTAAGGGTTATTGCTAAGCCTAGAAAAGCATCATTGTAAATGTTGTTGTTGAGCCTTGAAAAACATCACTGGAAGAGGTTCTTGCTGAGCCTAATTGAAAAGTATAGAATTGAGTTAGTGGAATGCAGGTGGGGTGTCGGAACACAAGCCGGGAGTGAATGTAGGCATTTGGGCCAAACTGCTATAAATGCTTGTGTTGTGGTGATTCTTTTGGTGATTGTTCTTCTTATTTGCTTCCGCATAATTATTTTGTTCTTCACAAGTGTCATTTTGTTTAAAGCAGTTAAAAATTGGATTAATTGGCATTATTTATGTATCTCACCCTATCAACCAGCCCCCTCGGGTTCAGATCCCGGACTTTCAAATTTCACATGCAGTTTAACCTAAATTCTGAATTCTATTGAAAGAGGTTTCTTGGATGAAAATGGTTTTCACACCAAAAATCATTCATATATTTTAAGAATCAAGTGATTCTAATCCACAGAAATCAACCACATTAACAAATTGATAGACCAAGACCAAATCAAGCACAAGAAATAAACGGGATTTAGGGAACATATCTAAGGCTCTCTCCACAGAGAGACAATCCTTAAGAATTGAGTACGGAAAAGCAAAAGGATTAAACAATGATTCATTTAGAAATCACAAAACTATTCTTTTAATCATATACAAACTTTGTTATTAAAAAAAAAAAAAAAAAAAAAAACCAATCCGACCCTCACAATCTGTTTAACCCCGTCCTATTTTTTAAATGTCAATCTCATCTCGAATAATTTTAACATGTGCCAAAAATAACAACCACAAGTTCACTTTAATTATTTTGGTACCTAAAGTGACTCTCAAAATGGAACCAACTCCAACAGAGAACTCCAATGTGGCCCCACAACCATTCTTACCTATAACTGCCCCTTATATATGTCTTGCATGCTGTCAAAATAACCCTTAAGGATGCTTTTTTCTCACAAATGTCCGTCAAATTAATTGCCTCGGGACTTTGTTGTATGCCTTTTCAAGATCAATAAAAAAACATGTAATTTTTTTTCTTCTCCCTTAAGCTTTCTGTAAGTTGTCTTAAAAGGAAAATAGCTTCTATAGTTGACCTACCTGACATAACTCAAATTAGTTTTCTAAAATACTAGATTCCAATCATAGAGGTTGCTCTATAGTTCTCTCCCCGAACTTCATTATATGGCTCACTAATTTAATAGCTCCATATAGTTGCCACAATTTCAACTCACTCCTCAATCCACATGGAAAAGAATAAATTGTAATCTTTCCATTCACCAGGCATTTTCCTCGTAATCAGAATTTATAGAGCAATTTTCATTAACCAATCAACCCCAGTTTCACCCATCAAACCCAAGCATCTCTATTGGTATACCATCTGGACCTAAAGCTATTTTTTTCCTATAGACCAAGGAAGACTTACTAATAGGCTGAAAATTTGATTATTCACTCCTACATTTGGTTCAACATAATTATTTGCTTTACTTTCTAAAAAGTCTTTAAAATATACTCCCATTTATTAATGACCTCTCTTTCTCTAACCAAGGCCCTATCATGATCGTACTAATTAGGAATGGCAATGGGTCGGGTTTAAACAAGGACCCGCCCCGCCCCGCTCCTATTAGGGGCGGGTTTGGTAGCATGTGGGTAGGGTTCGGGTCAGGTATGGCTTTCCATTTACTGACCCGAGTCTGGTTCGGGGCGGGTTTGGTTTTTTGGGTGCATCAACTTGACCCGCCCCATATATCTATACTTTATAAATTACTAATGATAGATGTCTACATATGAGAGTTCAGTAGTTAAGTGGTAATGAGATTTGATAGTTTCTTACAGGTCATGGTATGGTTATGACAACCATAAAACTTGTCGAGGGTTGGGGCGGGTTACCTGATGTGCATAATAATCAGAACTGACCTAGAAACCCAATACAATCTGATAACTGTAATACTATTCAGATATATCCTAACTTCCTAACATGGTATCATATTCATAGCTAACATCAAGAAGCAAAGCGGGAGTAATTTCTACATAATTGTGTATCTTTCTTAGAGACAAATCTTTTATCCATTTTCTCTCTCTTTGATCTCTTTTATTTTTTTTTTTGGTATTGGATTATGACATAGGAATAGATGGCCTAGATCTAAAGGGTCATGCGATTGATCAGACCCTCACTTGGATCAGTTTAATCGAGCCCAAGGGCTTTGGATCCGGATCCATCAAATTAAAGGCTCAATCAAGAAAAATGGACCAAATTATAGTTTGGATGGTTGAGATGGGCTTAACATGGGTCCCGAAATTAATTACAGAAGTGCTGAAGTGGTTGGTAATCCAAACCAGATCCTCAATGGTCCCATTTGGCCATCTAATCAGGCTAGTTTAGGCCTATATAGGATCCATAATCCACAAATAATGGACTGCAGGCCCAATGGGCTTGACCCACCTGAACCTGTCCAAAACCAGGACCAGCTCAGTTGGGACAGGCCCCAAAAGGGTTTCTCAGTACTGGCAACCAAATCCTGGCAGATTGTTGGTCCACAACCTACTAAGGCAAATCATACATGACGTACATCTCCCTAGAAAGATTATAAAAAAAACCGACATCCACCAAAATTTTAATTTGGTTTGATATTCAAGTGTACTTCATAGATATAGCATCATCATCAAATCCTTGTCCCAACTATGTTGGGTTCGGCTATATGAATTATGTTTCTCCATTCCAATCTATCCTAAGCCAAATCCTTAGATAGATTGCACTTCTTCGTATCTATCCTTACTACTTCCAAACACGAATACTTCACAGATAACAAAATTTAGAAAATATACCTCAGCTAGGAAGTACTTAGCTTTGTCACGTTCTCCCTTCAAAAATGCATCTAGTGCCTGTAAAAGAAGCCAATGAATTCACATCTCATTTTCATAACTTCAAGAAGGGCAAAAACATATCCAATTATATTGAATTAGGCATAAATAAG
Source organism: Litsea cubeba (assembly GCA_012931725.1). NCBI lineage: Eukaryota > Viridiplantae > Streptophyta > Magnoliopsida > Laurales > Lauraceae > Litsea > Litsea cubeba. The sequence goes on along the minus strand of CM022950.1, from coordinate 76,423,083 downwards.
ATCACACTCGAATATAAATAGATGTAAATGGTGCTTAATGAGAAAATAAAATGTCGAAAGGAAATTCAGTCCTTGAAATCTGTTTTTCCCCCCTGAATGGTACCATGTCTCATACCTGCAACCTTGTGGTTGCAACGAACTGTTTTACAGGCTCTTAATCAAGAATCTTGGAGAATTGACTTACAGCTTGATAATACTCCTTCATTGCATCCCAATTTTCCTTTGCAGCTCTACGAAGGATCAAATAATTATCATCTTCCACCACTACAAAAGGCAATGAACAAAAAATGAAGTTTTTATGACAACACTGTTAAAGTGTAAAGTGTATGATAATAGGCCCAGCCCACTTGTATGATAATAGGCCCAGCCCACTTGTAAATATGAGATCGAATCAAACTGTGTATGCTAGGATGTCTTACCATATTTAGAGATTTAATTAGGTTTTGTTTCCATGATTTGTAGCCTAACTTAGGCAATGTAAAGTCTATATAAAGAAGAGAAATCCAAGAAGGCATCAAGTCGAATTGGAGTATTTCACAGAACTCCCTCTCTCTCTCTCTCTCTCTCTCTCTCTCTCTCTCTCTCTCTCTCTCTCTCTCTCTCTCTCTCTCTCTCTCTCTCGTTCAGGTGTTCTTTTGCATATGCCTCTGAATGTCAGACACCACATTGTATATTCACCAAAATCATCATCATCATCATTCTATACATAACTACATCAGGTTAAACATAGGCACATCTAAAGGATAGTGATACAGCTTGCATAAATTGGACCCACTTGAGCCCTGGCCCATGGAATGGACTGGTCTACTTATAACTTTATATTTATTTATTTTTGTCCTTTTAACGATGGCCAGATTTGATGAGTCAAATAACGTCAGAATGACCTGGAATTATATTAGTTGAGTATCTTACTCAGTTAGCTTTCCATCAAGCCCAAGTTTGTGCAGTCCTAACCTATACTGAGAAAGTTATGGACAATATTCTGCTAATGTAAATGATAATCATGAATTAGGGATATAAATATTTTTATAATATTTAGGTGGCTAGGACATAGCTTATTCTTTTTAATGGTATAGACGAAGTTATAAAAGAGATGTAAAGACGAAGTTTGAGATTTTTATTTTTTAATAAGATTACTTCAGAGAACTTTCTTTAAGGTGAAAGCCTTGCACAGGTTGCTTTGCAACCTAGTGTATCTGATCGGCTTAACACAGGATCCAAACAAGACAACGACATTCCATCTAGATGATCATCCTCTTCTATGCTGTAGCAATCACAAGCAAGGGTTCTCAAATCCCCAGAATGTCAGAGAAGAATTCATGTAGTTGACCCTAACATAGTCAGGACAAGACTTTGATGATGATGATGATTGAGATTAGAGCTGATGAGGCCTACAGAGTTGTGATATTTGATTCAATGAAATCGCGCATTATCACTGTCATCCTTCAGGATTAGATATGATCAACCTGGTAACTAATCTTAGAAAGACTCTTCCTCTCCGCCATCCCTTCGATTCTCCTTAAATTCGTTTATCCGTGGAGTAAGGATGACACCATTAAAAACTCCCATTCAAATTCGAAAGTCACTCAGGAATAAGATATTGGGAACTTTTCATGATAATTTTCAGCATTCACGAGAGAGATTTAGTTCTGATATATGACTCGAGTCACTACAGTCACATTCACACACAAAAAAGGATGTAGAAATCCTCAGCTAAAAGTGAGAGGGCATAAGCCTAAGGAATCCTCACCTGTGAAAGCCCTCTTCCAGGGACAGTGAGGAATCCTTAAATCTGTGAATTTCTCACCTGTTGCCAAACGTGAAGAGAAGTTTTTTGAGTTGACTAGTTGAGTGAGACATTAAGTCTCAGTCAAGCAACTGGGCAGCAAACTCAAACTCCAAGTGACCGGATTATTAGTTGGCAAGTATTACTACTTTGAAACAGAGAAAAAAGAAAAGGAAAAAAGCTTTCCAGTTTATTTGAGCCAAGTGCACAATGTAAGTTAGCTGGACTTTGACTATACCAATTTCTGTGTTGGCAACATTTATTTATTTATGGGTTTGTGTCTGTGGGTGGGGGTTTTTGTTTTTGTCGTTGTAGTTGTAGTTGTTTGGTTTTTCAAGTAAGTGACAAAATACTAACCTTCATAGCTTCACTATTGGCTAATGGCAAAAGCTAATACATGCAAGGTGTGTACTTTTTCTAATAGATGATGCTAAAAGTGCATACCATCTTCAGCACGTCGTTGTGATCCCAAAATGTCAGGCAAGGGGTCCACCACATCAGCTGGAGGACCAGTCACCGGTTTCCCTATTGCTCTTATTCTCTTCACAGCCCTTCGTGGAAGAGCTTTTTTTGGTACCTCTTCAAACAAGTCCGGAACAATAAACAATGCTTCTAAAACTTCCTTTGAGAGATTGTACTTCTTGTCTATGCAAGGTAATTCTTCACCATTTCTACACATAGCTCCATCGCTGCATAAAATCAAGTAGAATGGCAATTAACTTCATTGAGGTGAATGACTTCAGTTTGTCTAATCAATTTTTAAGATGGCTTCTATAAATAACTTGGGTTGCACACGTGCTGGCCAGTCCAGACTAGGTCCGAGCCAGCCCACCAAGCCTGACTTTTGCAAGCATGGGCTGGATCCAAGCCTCAATACTAGGCCCTTACACTGGACATGCTGTGTTTGGACTAGGTAAAACCGGCCCATGTGCAAGCCTACCATTAGCTACAACAATTCACCAAAATCAAAGTAAACTTCATATATAATGGAGCAAAAATACCTTCGAGCAAAATCTTTACTCAGAATGCTTTCTTGGGATAAATAAGATTCTTCAGAACAAGTATCTGAAGGCTGCAAAAGTACATGTCAGTTTGTGCTTTCCAGGTGAAAACAGAGACTAAAATTTTGAAATGGAAAGAGAAAAATATCATGCTGGTTTTAACATAGGCATTGTTCATGAACTTTATAATCATATAATAGGCCACAATAACAAGTGTATCCTCTACATGAAAACATGAGAGAAGCAAGTACTAAAAATATGGAAAATATTAGAATAAGAAGTCCATAAGCCCCAATGATGGTGAAAAAGAAGAAGAACCACGTCACCATAAGAACACCATCGACATGATCATCAAAGCTTTTATTGAATCTATTCGGTGTTGAGTTTTGTAGAGAGATTCACAATTTTATGCTTCTCATGTTTCTTTCATTAATCATACGGCACATTGCCTTTATTATTTTCTTATGGGTTTTATTATAGTCACCATATTAATTATAAAGATACAGTGCTTTGAATAACTCGAGAAATTTAAAAAATAAAAATAAAAGAATGTAAATATTCACTTTATATCTGCAGGTTTTGGTTTAAGGTGATTCCACAGTCTAACATGCCACACTTCTCAGTACTCCATTCCAAGTCTTTACCAATCTCTGTTATTCCAGCTTGTATTTCTATTATTTCTAAGCCTCTAACAATTCAAATCTTCATATAGGAATTATTTCGTGGCCTTCTGTGTACACTCCCAAACCATTTCAAACAGCATTACTTGGGGACTATTTGTTTCATGTAATTGAACACATAGGATTGTATTTCTTATAAGCAGTTAAAAATGAAGAAAGGTGAATAACCAAAAATGACCATCAAATAACCTCGCCTTCTATAGAAATTGAACCGAGGAAGATGAGAAATGAACACCTAACCAACACCCTAGTAGTTCAATACCTAGGAAAGTCAAAGTCCCACTCCCATCTACATCTCCACTTTATATCCTTCACCCCTCGCCTCTTTAATAAACCTTCGATGATCTCATTTCACCATCAATTCCTATGTATCCAAATTCCCATGTACTTTATCCAAACAAACATGACCTTATGGGTTATATTCTTTTTCTTTCTACAGAGACAACACATCACAATCACATGAAATTTGTTATCTTGTTTTTGTTGCCAAGCACCCATGTAACAATGCAAGTCATATTTAACAAGAAAAATCCCCATGACCACACTAAACTTTCACCAACTTGTCCAACCTGCATTGAAGATGTTTCTGCTATTGACCTCAAGTCATTTGTTTCATCCTACAAATGTGCACAAAGAACACCGATGTATCAACAAGTGCCCATGACAACACAAAACATCACTAGCTTGTCCATTGATAATGTTTTTGCTATTGACCTCAAGTCATCTGTTTTATCCTACACTTGTGCATGGATAAAACTCTGGCACTAAGTAAATTTTTTTATTTTGACTAGATTATCCTCTTTAATCTCTTATCCACAAAACCTATCCTCCATATGTTATTCTTTTTTTTTTTTTTAGAGAGAGTGAATATGCTCACCATCTTTACTTCGCTAAATAGCTAACAGCTAACCATTTAACTTAAAACCTTTCTTTGGAGGCATACCTTATGATATGCTGTGCAATGCTGGCCAAGCCAAAGCTTGATCCCCGATGGCATGGGGTAAGCCCAAGCCCGAAGGAGGCTAGAATTGACAAGCCCAAGCCCAAAATCAAAATCAGGCCCAAGCCTGGGTGATATTGTAAGTATATAATATGATAAAATATACTGGAATGAAGTCAAATGTAGAAACCTAATAAAATCTCTAAAATCTTTTACAGGAAAAAAAAAAAACACAACAAAGAGACTGAAAAGGAACCTGACAAAGAGATGAGGATTTACTATGAGGGAAGCAAGATCTAAGAACTACATGAAAGAGAATAAAAAAAAGGAGGTAAAACCATATGAAGTGGCTCAAAAGCATTGTCATCTACATCCTCCAACTGTCAAACCAAACATCTTCTTAATTCACTGAGATCGTGCTTTCTTCTCCAACATGGTGAGATGAGGTGAGGGAGTGGAGTGAAGTTACTCTTTCTCATTTTGCATCAAAGGTGTAGGAAAAGCCTCACATACAGAGTTTCTTTTCCTTTCTCTATGAAAGTTATCAGGATCCACATTTTAAAAGTCTGACTTGGGAGGCAGCTCAATCCCCCTCGAGTTGAGTCAACTCAGTCGAGTCACCCAACAACCTCCAAAAATATAGAGAATATGATTTAAAAAATGGAAAATAATGTCTAATAAATAGGTGTGTTTCAATTTGTTTTTCACTCAATCTGTGACGGTACATCCGATCTTTGAACGATTAGATCTTCCACAAAATGTGATTTTAATCTTCTAAAATCAATGTAAAAGATCACCAAAAGCCTCCCAAAGCTTCTTCCACAAGGGAACCCGGGAAAAAAATAATGTGCACTGCCTTTCCAATAGGAATTTATTAGAAAGAGATAGAGGTGGGATCAGGTGGGGTTGGTTGATGGGGATGACAACTCAGCCAATGTTGAGTCCAAACCAACTCAAACTTGGCCAATTTTTTAAAAATTAAAACCACGTCGAACACAACTTCTGCAAGAGGAATCTCTCTCTTTTTTAAATGAAGAGGAATCTCTCTATTCATTCTAAAAGAAGACACCTGGCAGTGCTTATGTGGCCCACTCACCTACCGGTACAAGAAGACTTTGAGATCTAATCATCTACAAAAAAATCTATTCAATTGGATGACTCCTTGCGTACGATCTAAGGACAGGAAATAGACAATCAAAATAGAAACTTCAATTATTATCCATTTTAGGGCCACGTCCAATTGACCTATTTTATATTTATTGCTAGATCTCAAAGTCATCTTGTATTTGGTCAATTAATGCACCCACAAGCTCAGCCACCAGTTCTATTAATAAAAAGAAGCATAGATCAAATGGGATCCACCTGTCCGATTGTGATACTCCATAGAAAAGACACTCACAAAGTTAAATTATCTCATTCTCAATTGTGCCTTTGTTATCTATCAAAATGACCGTCAATTTGCACGCTCACAAAGCAGAATTATCTCATTCTCAATTGCATTGCACCTTTGTTATCCATCAAAATGACCATCAATTTGCAATGAATAAATATGAATTACCCTTTGTTGAGCATTAGCTATATTGTAGAAGAATTTTGAGGTTTTTTTCACCTTCCTACAGCCGTTTTACTCTGGATCTTCGCCGTCATTTAAAATCCAACAAAAACATTTGGATTTAAAATCTTTAAGAGGGTTTAGACCTTGGAGTAGTGCAAGTGTACTACGAAAGCATAAAATAAGCATGCATGCGTTATGCACCTAGACATGCACTAGGTAGATTGAACAACCCTACACCAATCACTGCATGAAATGGACACTTGTAAGGATAGGTAATAAGTTAATGATGGGAGAACTTGAGAAGACAACTTCTGATAAACCAACATTTATTTCTGTTCAAGCTTGAACAGCAAATTTGCAAATTCAAATGTTGCCACTTAACAAAAGTGCACCAATAAAGGGAACCACCTTTTATTGGAAAACATAACTATTTACAAAATTCCATAGTTAACTTAAAATTTTACATATTCCTTTATAAAAAATAAAAAATAAAATTCAGAGTGGATTAGAAATTCTAATAGTTAGTTCAATCAAAATGACAACTTCTGCCCAATAAATAACAAGATTTAAATGAAATGTTGTGTGATCATAGAACCTGCACTGATAAGCAAAAGAATAGGTACATACAACCATTATAATGGGTCCAGCTTACATTTCTAGTAACAGCACCAAGTACGCCCTTGCCCTTGTCTAACAGTTCTTCCATGCTCTGCAGCACCAAACTCATGAAGTTGAGCTAAATCTTAAGAGTAACATAGTGATAGGCTCTTATAGCTTCACAAATAACAGAATTGAAAGGCTAATAAGAGATGAATTTTAAGAAAATATGCAATTTCTCTAATGATCTTCTATTACTAAATAACTCATGCATTTCAAGCATAGGCACCGAAACAAGAGTTTCACGGTGTTAGTTGTGCTAAGTAGAGTTAAACAAAAAAATAAAATTAGTTTCTTTGGTAAGCAAAAGATAAAGTCATTTTGTGGCAGAAGACAAACCTGCATGAAATAATTGCTAGATTCAATGTTTTATGCTGGTACAAATTTCACAAAATAAGTCTAACAGAACAAATAGAAGTTGAATATTTGGAAAAATTAAGTAGATTATGCCAAGTATCCAAACTTTTTAGCAGGCGCCACCCAGGGGATTAGTCCCGTTGGGTCAAAGACCTCAGGGATACCCACGTCATCAAAGAAAAAAAAAACCCAAATTGATCAATAATCAAAGTATTACCTTCTGGCTTGCATTGTTTTTTATCCAACCATGACAGCAATTAGAAAAATTGTAATATCCACTCTGAATGACAAAAATGATCCACCACTTCCTTCAATCTTATAAGTTAGGTCCATGATCTTTGTAATGATAATTGCTATACTAAATCAATGTTGCAACATTAAGGTTCAAAATCCAAAACTCAGTGGACTATTTGCAGGTTCAAGCCACAACCGACCAGAAAAAAAAAATAGATATATACGTGTGTGTGTGTGTGTGTGTGTGTGTGTGTGTGTGGTACATCCACCATTTCCCTAATCAGATCACTGTTCAAGATCGCAAAAATATAGAATTTAAATCTAGAGAGAGCAATTGCAGGCATTTCTGCAGAAATGATAGTCAAATTGAGAAGAAAGAGGTACTTGAGGTTTGGGAGGAAAAGTGATTACATTTGGAATAGAACGAGAGATCACAAAATAACAAAAAAAAAAAAAAAGAAGAAAGAAAGTATTCATGACAAAAGGGGAAAATCATTAATCAAATTGAGAAGAAAGAGGTAATTGAGATTTGGGAGGCAAGTAAATGAGTTTAGGATAGAACAAGAGGTCAAAGAATGAAAAATGGAAAGAAAAAAAAATGATTGTCCTGAATTCATTGATTTGCTAGCTGTTATGTGCTTGGTGTGGAAATGATTCAATGGCAGTTGGAAGACAACAAAATCTCCTTTCAAACCTACTAGGTTTGAGATCTGGGGCATTTATTAAATGAAGCCTGTGTAGATCTCACGTGTCTACTGTGGAAATGATTGGATGACAATATAAAAGTGTACTTAAAATCTTATTTCACCCCATAATGCTATATATAATTATAGTTCAAAAATTTTAAAACAAAAGTATAGCCTTAATATAGTGTCATTGACTCATTGTTACTTGTATCCTTCTCCATTACAACTGCACAAATGCCACCCTTGTTAGGCATTACGTATATTCATATCTACTGAAGAAAATTTACAATCTAGTAGAAGAAACCAATGAAAAAGGGGAAGCAACACCTCCACTGTTTCGTTCAACCTTGACCAATTAGCTGTTGCCTATTGCACCAACAAATAACGTCTGGACAACTACGCCTGGTTATAAGCTCACAAGGATTTTCTCAAATGGCCCTGATTATGGGTCCAGACAATTTCATAGCCACACTTAATCATGATTTATATGAAGGTGTAAACCTTAAATTTAAAGCTGAACCAACCTGTGGCAAATTCTATATGGCACAATCAGTTGACCTAGAGGTTGGGGTGACCCATTATCAACCCTGAGCTTGCCTTTGACACAAACTAGATAAATATGCACACATGTAGCATATGCATCCTACAAGTATGAAATAAAAACAAAAGAAATCTTACCAATATGGAAAATACTTTACCTTTTTTGCATCATATCCACAAGCACCTGTAAATTAAGTTTAATGCCTTGTTATGGAAACATCATAGCATGAAAAAATGCCATTAAAATAAAAGCGCAAACAAACATAAAATTACATCTAACAAGAAGAATGAAACTAAAATGGTCGATCACGGTTGAAAATGAAAAATACGATGAGAAAAGTCAATCAAGATAACGCTGTCTTAAAAAATGATTCCCATTTTCGGATAGGTAACATCATTTGAACCTCCAAACTTGTGGTAGTGATCAGTGCATAGTAGTCAATTCCATTTCGTTTCAGGCCGGAATGGCTGGAATTTTTTTAGTCTAAAACGGAATGGGGGTAAAATTCGGCTTGAATTCCAGTCATTTCAGTTCTATTCCGGTTGTCCATTCCGGTTGTCCATTTTGGTTTGTAGCACAATTTTCACTATTTCTTTTCTCAATATCCATATCAAGAAACATGCATAATTTATATTTTATTTTTATTTTTTTCTAAATTTTACATATATATTTTTTAATTTTTATTATTCTGAAAAGTTACTCCGAAAAGTTTTGCCAAAATTCCGAAATACTGAATATTCCATTTTGGAGGCGACCGAAATGATAACCGAAACGGAATTGAAAACTATGGATCAAAGTCACTGCAAATAATAAAATATTTTCATGATATCTGGTTTAAGGATATTATTTTGTAGTATCTCGTGGTGGTATCTCTTAAGAGATGGCGGGAGGCTTTAAAATCCAAGGACTTTAAAATAACCCATACAAAGCCGGAATATATCAATTGTACTTCAGTGAGGATATGCAAAGAGATGTAACTCCTATGAGAATTGAAGCTCAAGAAATACTACAAAGAGATTCCTTTTTAGACCTTGGCTCTATAATTAGTAAGGATGGAGAGATGTGAGGACTGAGGAGGATGTCAAATATAGGATAAAAGATAGATGGATGAAATGGAACTTTCTTTTGGAGTACTTTGTGATCGATGCATACCAACAAGATTGAAGGAATTTTTTTCCAAGATAGTGATTAGACCAACAATTACCTATGGGGCATGATGTTGGCCAATCAAGAAATAACACAAGCAAAAAAAAAAAACGAGCAGGGATGAGAATGTTGAGATGGATGTGGCAAAAATAAGATAAAATCATAAATGAGTGCATTTGGGAGCATTCAAGAGTAACATCAATAGGTATAAATTAAGAGAGACTCATTTGAGATGGTATGGACATGTTCAATGGAAGCCAGCAATGGTATCAATGAGGAAAAATTTGTATATGCAGGTTGATAGTCCATCAAGGGAAAAGGGAAGGCCAAAGAGGACATAAATGGAAGTAGTAAGGATAGATCTAAAAACAAGTGCAACCTATCCAAGGATTTGGCCCAAGATAGACTACAATGGTGAAACAGAATTCATGTAGCTGATCAATATGTTGGATCAAGGATTTGAAGATGATGATCACTTAAGGGATATTCTTGCAGCTGCTTTGGTGTCGTTCTTCATGTGAAGAGAGTGGAAAATCCTGTATGTGATTCACTTGCTAAGGACAATATTTTGAGTGAGGGTCTCATTTTTTATGTGGGATGATGGTTCACGAGCTGAAAATGCACGATCCACAAGATCACATATTAAAGCATCGCAATGGGATTAAATATATATAAAAGCAACAAAGTAGAGCAAAATAAAATTCCAACAACATGCAAAAGATGAAAGATTGAAAAAAAAAAAAAAAACATTTCTAGTTCAACAGAATGCAGAAAGCACACAACATGGCACTATACTTCTAAGATTGTCAGTTGATAGATTAAAAGGAACATATAAAGCACAGAAGAAGTGCTTAAACAATGAAACATCAAATAAATCCATTTTACTTAAATCAAGTTACATAGAAAACTATGACATAGACAGCATTTGAATAAAAAAATAAAAGATAAATTCAAAGACAAACTCAGTCATATAGAAGACTAACCAAAAACCTCTCGTATATCATCCATGTCAAGCCGAAACCCATCGCCAAGCATTTCAAACAGAAACTTTTCAATGTCATTGTTGTTTATGGCCATATTCCTCTCCACAGAATTCGGAACAATCATCTCTCTCCGTAGCTCATCTTTTGCCGATGGTTTGGCTGCTTTGCTTGAATCATTTAGGGATGAAGCGGGCTTGCTATACCCTCTGCCCATCATACCAGAAACAGTGCCCATTGAGAAAGAAACCTTCTTTGGCTTTGACCCTTTACGACTCTTGTTTGGATGAATGGTCTTGTCAGAATTGTTCTCCAAAACCAGTTCCTTCGATTTAGCAGAACTACACTCGCCCTCAGGTGCATGAGATACACCATTAAGACCATGTTCCTTCAAGCCATACAGAACTTCAGCAGCCATATTTGCATCGCGCCCCTCCGTGAGATAAGCAGAGCCAATCTCCTCAACTGAAAAGGCTGACCCAAAAGCATCGCACAGCCCCTTCAAGGCAATTCCCTCATCATATTTTGAAAAGCTTGAACTGGAAGCATCCATTTCAGACACTCCATGACCAGACCAACAAAAAAGTCAGTAGAAACTTCAGAGATAATGCAACTAAAGACATATCAATTTAGCATCAGCATGAGCATGTTAAGCATCCATTTCCCATTTAAAAACCAATTATACATAGAACAAGAAAAAATTAAGAAACAGTAGAATGTAAAAGAACAAAGGACTGAATTCCTTATAGCGCACTGCTACTTTGCTTCTTCTACTCACTTTCTTTCCCCATTTCCTCAATTTAGTCCCATTTCATTCTTTCACTCACCCACTTACGCAGGCGGGAAAAGAAAGCATCTTTTTTTTTCATAATTAAAAAGATAAGATGTTCAGAAACATTTTCCATAATTAGATAGATGGCATGTTTGAAGTTTAGGGCACGTTTGTTTGACAAAAACCAAATTCATAGGATTTCAAAGCAATGCCTGCATACCAAAGTGCTTCAAACTGAAAATTGTGAAGGTATAGGAAATGATTTCCCACCCATCATCACCCATGTAAATTAAATCCTAGGAAAGTTATGACCCTGGCCTATATACATCTCTCCACCTTAAAACTCTTCACGGCTTCACCCCCCACCTCTCTTCAATACTCCTTCAAAAAGAAAACCCACTTTCCTATGAGTTTCTACAGATTCAATACGAAAAAGGCAAGCTTTGTTGATGATTATGAAACATGAAGACTCAATACCAGAACTTAATTAAACTAAACTCCCCTATCATTTCCGCATGAACCCACCAACCAAGAGTCCCAAAATGAATCACCCAAAGACCAAATCCCATAATTCTCACAACTCCCAACAACTTTCTTTCATTTGTGAAATGACCATCCAGATAGCAATAAACCCTCGATCCATTTGTGCCCAATTGCCTTAATCTCCTACTTTTTCACATCAAATGAGATGGAGAGAGTACCTGTTGCAGATAGGTGAGCAGCAGATGCAGAGAGAGAGAGAGAGAGAGAGAGAGAGAGAGGGAGAGGGAGAGGAAAGTGCTGTGCAGTGCAGTGTACTGTAGTCCCTCGAAACTTCTCCCACAAGTTTTGCCGCTCCCTCCAGATTCTCTCACAGGACTTGCATGTGTAATTAGCAGCTTGTTTGCACTTGGACGAGCCTGATTTATAGCTTTGCCTTTGCCCAGGTGTGTAACCCGGGCGGGTCGGGATGGGTCAGAGTAAGCCCAGCTCGAGTTGTAAGAAGGTAAAATCAGAAACTAAATCCCATTTTAGTGCTTTTATTAGAAAGTGATTCTTCCAATGTAATTGTGTGAGGATCCGCAACTCCGTTGCAAATTTGGTAGCAAAATAAGGGGTTTATTATTATGAGATATGGATTTTGGGTGGATGCACATTCAAAATAAGTTAGGAGTTAGAATTAGGGTTCCTCTCTTATGATGTTACTTTGTCTATAAATAGATTTTTTTTTTTTTTTTTTTGTATTTGTAAATGCAAAAATGAGATAACAAAAAGCTATCTCTTCGCCCTCTAATCATATTTCTCTTCTTTCTTTTCTAACACGTTATCATACTCCTTAGGTTTTATCCATGGGTGATTGTGATTTTGTAATTGGGGTTGTGGTGAGTGCTTCTCTCTTGCATACTTGCACCTTCCAATTCTTTTTTTTTCTACTTTTGGTGTGTCCTATTTCTCCTTCTTCTTTTAATGATAAACCCGACATGGGTTGGGAAAAGCCGATTTGGCTCGAGTCAAATCAGGATGTCAGATGCCCAAATATTCTGATTTGGTTTGCCTTTAGAACGGTATGAAATATAGGAATTATATTGCTTTATATATAATACTAGCAACAACAGGCTGTGCTTAGCCCGGGCAAAGAAATAAATAAATTACATGTAAGTTTATAAAATATTAAAATTAATTATATCCATATAATAATTTGTTATGTCTCACAAAGGATAAGACACTTGATTTGTGTTTTTTTTAAAGCATTTGCATCTGTTCATAATTTGAATGATAAGTTTCATAATAGATAAATCATATGATTTTAATCAACTGTGTATTCAATATAGATAGGTCCCACAAAGGATAAAATGCATGGTTTACTCAAGTGTAATTAGTGCTCTCTCTTAGGGGCCACTTGTCCAAAAGTTTGATGATTTATTCCGTGCGTGGGGGAGGCAAGGACCGCATATGCATGGGGAATGATTGGTTCTCAAGGAAGCCGAACACCCTTATCAGCATAAAAAAAAAATCAAATAAATGGGTCCATCAAACACACTAAAATGTAATCTGAATTTGAGACGGTATCTAAATCTAATCAAGATAGTTTAAGAAAATATGACGGTGTGCCCCATACATGCCAAATATATGAGTATCTGATTTATTAGTTCATTGCCTTTTAACCTTTTATGCCAATCGACAAATAGACCGTAATGGTCTTATTAGTAATACGGATATTATTGGTAAGACTCGTGATTGTTGTGACAAAGAATTAGAGATTGAAAGAATACTGAGGTTGGGATAAAATCTCTATATTTTAGGGAGGAAATTGAGATAATTGAGGAAGAATCATTTCACTTAGTTGATTAAGAGGGTTATCTTATGAAGGATAAAATGCTTAGAGAAATGATGACTTGCTTATATATATGTATTAGTAGTTAAATTAGGCCCTTCCCAGTATTCAAAGGTTCAATCAACCATGGCATTATTGTTTAAGCATTTAAGGATTTAAGCCCCGAACAATGGGTCACAACTCAAGACTTTCATGTGAACATCAACCCCAAAGGTTCAATCAACCATGGCATTATTGTTTAAGCATTAAAGGATTTAAGCCCCGAACAATGGGCCACAACTCAAGACTTTCATGTGAACATCAACCCCATAATTAATATGGCATTCAATAAAATAAAATAATTTGATTTATTTATAATTATAATTATGTAATCAACAATAAATATGCTTAAATCTTGTAATTTCTAATTCTTCTATAATCTTCTAGGCCCATTATAGAGTATTTTTAGCCGTGGAGAGCAATTCAAATTCATCATTTTTATTATCTTTTAGAAACAGTCTAATAATTATTTGTTGGGTTGGACATGTGATCTCTAATATTCAATATTATGTCTCAAAACAAACAAACAAACAAATAGAAGAGGAAAAGATCAAAAGTAAACTATTGGTGAAGAGAAGAGGAACTACACAAAGATTGTGAAAAATGAGAAGATTCCTTTAAAAGGGGGAGGCTTGGTATCTTATACAAAGAGTGGCATATGGGGAACACTTTTTTGTATATTTGAATCTAAAACCAAGCAACCGAGTATGGGACCAATATTCAAGTCCAAATATTTGTTCCATATTCAGATTCGATATGCCTGCAATATAGAATACAATGCAAGAACATTTTGGACAATTGGTCATCCACGGGGACTGTACCAAGCCCTCTGATGTAATATTCTGAAATCGAGGCATGTTGTCGTTAATAAAACAGTCTTTCAAGCAATTTCCATGTAAAATCTCATTTTCAAAACCATTGCTCTTCTCTTGATCCAAAGAGCAAAAGAAAAAACCATAATCTAAGTGCCAAAAAGCCTTAATCTCATGTTTTCTTGTGGTAAAGAGAGATATAGAGAGAGAAGGAGAGAGAGAGAGAGAGTACCTGTTGCCACTAGGTGCCCACTAAACTCTAATATGGACACACAGCACAATGGGGAAGATGGAAAGACAACCAAGACAAGAACACCTTATGCAGAAAGAAAACAGGACATATACAAGTGAAATGGAGTCTATATCGCTGTGACTCACCACATTTAGATTTTCTTCTTTAATGTAAATGTCTTTATTTAGTTTTGCCTTCTACCACAATTGTTATGTGTTCATGGATGGTAGTGAGGTCAAAATTATGTTATAACCTTGAAATATGAAAATTTATTGGAGATTAATCTTTAAAAAAAAAAATCATATTTATGTGATGCGCTCATCTGTCGCATGGGACTTGGTGAAATTCAAGAGGTTTCCGCCTTTGGTGATGGTATGGATGCACTCTCCCTTGGGAGTGCAAGCCTATGAGAAAATTTTCCTTATAATGCAATCGTCAATGTCCAAAAAAAACCCTATATTTGTCAAGTTGTTTAAAACAATTTACTCACATCGGTTGACTTTTGCTAGCGTTTAGGTACAACTCTTTGGGAACAATTAATGTGCAAAAAAAAGGGTGGATAGAGATTTTGGCCATTGATCGAAAACCAGATCTTCGGGTCAAAGTTCTTTCTTAATTAGACTAATACATTGTCACCATAGTTAGTAATATCATTTTGTTTTTGCCAAAATGGTTGGCCATGGCACCGAAATGAAATCCATGATATAACTTTTCGATCCGGATTTCGGACCACTTCGGCCGAAACACATGAATTTGGCTGAAAATCATGGATTTCAACTGAAATGGCCAATTTTCAAAAATTTAGTTTTTCCCTAAAAAAAAAATCTACCAAATCAATAAGTAAAAAGAAGAAGAAGAAGAAGAGATAGGGACTAGTCAATCGCTGGGGAACAAAAAAGAGAGATGGCAAGAGTACTTGTGCACGGTGCCCAACCTCACCGTTATCATTGCCTCGCTGTCGCATTTGCCCCACCTCGCTGTCCTATCGGCTACTTATGCCTCGCCTCACCTCGCCATTGCATGCTGCCGCAACACTTCTATTCTCCTCCCCATCTCCCCCTCTACTTCACTCATCCTTCTCCTTCTTCGTCCTTATTCTTCTTTTTCCTTTCCTTTTTTTCTCTCATTTTCATTTCATCGAGATTTGTTTTTGATTTGATCGAATGAGACTGTTGGTGGACGGGTGGGATCCTCTAGAAAAGTGGAGCGAAGGGTATGTGGGTGAGGCATGGGCCTAGTGCCGAGTGAAGTCTTCCTGAACACCAAATGAGACTATTGGGACTGGGCTCGAGGCTGGGCATATGGTTGGGCTAGAATTGGAGCCTGCTTTATTGTAGTTTTTGTAAAGGGCTAAAGCCTGCTTTGGTGCATATTTTGTAATAGGGTTGAGTCCCGAGCCTAGTGCCATCTTTATCTTTAAAATCTTATAGCTATATTTTTTTGTTTTACTAAATGCACGTGTTTATAGTTTTATTTTTCTTATAAATAAAACAAAGAAATATTTCGCTGAAATCCTGAAATGACCGAAATATACCAATTTGGAGATTAGACCGAAACGTACTCTGAAACGATATTGACAAACTATGATTGTCGCCCTTCAAATAAGATATTTTGCTTCTGAGTTTTGTTCTTTTAAGTTTGGTAAATTTATTTATAGTATGGTAAGATGAAGAGTCAAATCAAGATAAAAGAAAAGGAATAAGGGGTTCAAAAGCTAAAAATGGAAAAAAAAAAGAAGCACATATTCTTTTTATTAAAAAAATACTAGAGATACTCTCACATGACGCTAAATGACACAAAACTATAATTTAACGCTTATACTTTTGGCCCTCTATTCTTTTATTATCTATGGATTTGACTATTTACTTCACTTTACTATATAGGAAAATTACTAGAAAACTTGTAAAGATTAAGAAAAGCATTTTAAAAACAATTAAAGATTAATAAAAAGTATTTTTAAAGAGTAGAAATAGTTAAAACAATGGCATTTTAAAACAATCACAATGTGGACAGTAATCTTAATTTTTACAAACTTTAAAAACTAAATGAAAGTATTCTAAAAGATTTCTTAATATCATATTACTTATTATCTTTTATTTGAATGGTTGATATTATTTACCATCATCGTTGTCATCATCAAAGCCCTGTCCCAACTATGTTGAACTAGTTAGATGAATTTTGTTTCTCCATGATTATCTATAAATATCTTGAGCCAAATCATCGGATGTTTTGCACTTCTTTAGATCTTTGTTACTATTTCCATCCATATCGTTTTTGGCCTCCCCCTTCCCTTTACTAGGCCATCAACATATATAAAAAGAACTCTTTTCTACTAATGCCATTGCAGGCCTTTTGAAAGACTAAATTACTTGATGTTAAAAAACTAAAAATGCTAAAAGAGCCGGTGATTTAATCTTAATATTAAATAATGGAAAAAGTATATTAATTACTTTAAATATTTAAAGACACGACATTTAAAATCTCAAAAAATTGATTTAAGCTCCACTAAAGATCAAAATTGGAAGGAAGCAGTCAAAAGTGAATTAAATCTACATATAAGAAATCCCCTCAAATTCATCATTGGTTTTCCATCTTCCAAGATCTCTCTAGCAAACAAAAATTTGAGACCCGCCAGCACAAAAAGCTAAACAACTACCCTCGTCGCATTCAATATAGCTAGGGTGTGTTTGTACACGATCCTCTTTCGCAAGACCGTTGTCTAACTTGTGCACGTAAAAATTTCGGATCCCCTATAGCATGGAAAAACATGGTCAAAAGCTTGAGTTTCCCTCCATCAAATCGCCGTTGCACCAAACAATAACCAAGAAAGCATCCAAAATACCCGATACCATATCTTCCCTCATTTTATGTGGCAACACACATTACATAAACGTGTCTAAAAGAAAAGGCCAAAAAACTCCTCCAACTATATAGTTGTTAATTTCGTTTTTGACATCATTTTTATTTATCATTCAAAATGAAATAAATTGGTGTTTCAGAATTTCGATAAAACTTTTTGGAATAACTTTCCGAAATTATAGAAGTTAGAGAATATATATGTAAAAAATAGAAAAATAAAAATAAAAATAAATTATGCATATTTCTTGATATAAATATTATATTAAAAAAAAAAGAAGTTGGTGAAAATTGTATTTGCAAACTACAAGTCTATAAAAAATACACTACTACAAATCAAAATAGACTGAAATGGACAACGAAAATGGAGTGAAATTCTAAATGAAAACTTTCGAACCCCATTCTGTTTCGGTTGAAGAACCCGAACGAAAACTTTTGGTCATCCCGACTGCATCGAACCGGAATTGACAACTACACCTACATCCCTTTCCAAAACCTTTAGTTCTCTTTCTTCCAACCTCCCTCTCGAGCGGGGGTTTGAATTTTTTTTCCTTCTTTGATTTCAATTTTAACCCTCTTTGTTGAGTTTGAATCATTGTCATTTGACCCTTTTCACCTGTTTATTTTTTAGCAACCAATTGAAGGATTTTCCATCTTGGAAATCTTCAAAAGTACAATCAATGCAGAATGTCCACCCACATAAGTGCAGGAGCCCCACGGCCACAGGTGAAAAAAGCACCTCAATCATATGCCCCAATAATAAAATTGGCATGCATATGGATGTCACTATCCATAAATAGTCCAGGCCTATGGGAGCATAAGTAGCTGTTGGCCTTCCTCTGATTGTCGTTTTCTCCAGGCCCACAAAGACTTACAATTCAGGTCCTCGTAATGGTCGTTTAGTAAAACAACAAAGGTGCGCTCCAAGTGGGCCAATAGAGTTCTTCCACAGGGAACTCCTACGCAGATAACAACACATAATCATATCTCATCTGCCGACTTCAAATCATAAAAACAAGCCATATGACCCCACTTTTCTTCAGAAACTCCACTGATTAGCAAGAACAATATCCAATATGCCTGGCTGCATTAAATACTTAGGACCAGAATTCATAGTGAAACTAGCTCACCCAAGGACTATAAAAAAGGTCAGTAGTAAATATATAATGAGATGAGAGATAATGGATCTCATCCTTCTACTCTAGTATTGGTCCGCTAATGAGAATCCTTCGAGTTGGGCTAATAAGAAGGGGAATAAGAGTTGGTTTACATCCTGTCTTCCCCACTGAGGAAGAAAATTGTTCCCCGCCTTCAATGAAGACGCAAGGTTCACTAGATTAGGATTTGAATTAGTAGGGTGACGATTGGATATTAATTTCCGATCTCCTCCATTCATTTTTCATTAAAAGGGAGATAATTTGAGCATCATTTTAAATATTTCACTTTTATTTTTTCAATTTTAACCGCCTTTGGAAATAGAAGTCTTACGAATGCAGTTCACAGTGCAAACAGGCCCTATAGAACAATCAAAACGTCTTCAGTAAAGACTCACTAAATATGAATGAAGAGTTTGAGTGGGGTACTTGTGTACCAGTTGTCATGGCATCTGAAGCAGTCTCTTTCACTATTTCCTCATCTATTCACACTTCTTGGTATCATACTATCATAGATTACATATATCTAGAAACCTGTATTGCAAAGGAGAAGCTCAGGCCATGAGACATTGTATTGAGTCCATAATAATTTCAAATACCACAAACTGACAAATTCCAATCTTCTCCAAGTCTTCTAACATCAGCATCTCATGTCACAGTGTCATGGAGATACAAATGCACATTTCCCAGAAGAAAAAAACGAAAGAAAGAGAGAAAAAAAAAAGACACAGAAACCTGCAAAAAACCAACTATGCACAAGATACGTCGCCGACTCACAGTGATAATCCAAACCGACAACCTGATACGCTTCAGTTCCCCTCAACCTCCCCCCCTTTTCTTTTCTTTCTTTTTTTTTAATTCCCTTCTTATTTTCATTTTAAAAGTGGTAAGAGATTTTGCGAGAAAAAGACAAACCAATTTTTCTCGCAAAAAGAGGGGGCACCCCAGAACATTGAGTTTGCTTAGTCGTGATGCATCCCAATCCGTTGGTCATGGAGTAATCTGTATCAAGATCAAACAGAAAAACCTTAAAACGTCTGGACAATACATGAAAGAATCACCACCGCTGAGACTACAGAAGCTTCATTGGCTGCTGCATTCCACTTCTCATCATTGCACAGAACTCTTCATAATTAATCCGTCCATCCTACAGGTCAACAAGAGCTTATTATTAATCTCCCCATTTACAAAATATCTACAGTTTGCCCTTTTTTTTCAACACCCGATAATGTCTTCCAGGAGTGAAGAAAAATGTGTTAAAATAGTGAATTATGATATACCCCGTGTTGCAGTTAGTTATATGTTGCGACTTGCGACAGAATGTATTTTCCTCTATTGCACTGTATGAGCATAGCAGTGTGGAAAACTGAATATCAAACTAGAGGGGATGCCACATCATGGGGCGATGCTTCATGACTTTCCCCGCAATTAACATCAGCAATAGGCAGTCAGGCACTTATATTGATTTATGGTGAAAATAGGTGAAAACTCGCATCCCATCTACTGCGGTTTATTTTCCCATGCTGCCTCATTGATTTTTAAGATGAAATAATAGATACCCCATTAATATTCTGCCAAAGCATTGAACTGCTTGCAATTTGGGGTACGCTGAATGTGTCCTAATTTTGAAGTAGCAAGTGCTAAAATTTCGAACTAATAACTTACATTATCTGTGTCCACCTCTGATATCACTTCTCTGATACTGTCTTCATCACCCATTCCATATTCCTTCATAGCTGATTCCAATTCATCTCTTGTGATAAACCTAGTAAGAACACGAACATAAAAAGGTTGACACATGTTTGTGTTGGATAGAGTCAAGAGGTGTGAGACATGGGAGTCCAAGAAAATCTGACTGGCCAATGCACATCCAAAAATAAATAAATTTATATTGAGAAATGAATCATCTTTCTTATTAAAAGAAAAGGAGGTTAGAGATAGATGAAGGATAAATATTAAAGAAATTAAATTCAGAATATGCAACTGAAACCAATTATAATTTAGAACACAGCCTTAGCTAGGATGAAGAATATCGAACATGAGGAACAGATGGTATACTTAGAGATACATGTGCTAGGGATGGAAGATTGAGATTCATTTTGGTTAATCAAATTGTTCAAAAAAAACTAGAATATAGGAAAAATGCTTGATGAGCACAGAAAGAGCACTGTGGTCTCCTTCTAAAAGAACAAAGAAAATATTCATAATTGTACAAAACCAAGCTATCAAACTTAGAGCCACAGAAAAACTATCATGAGTAACAAGTAACAAATATGACAAGAATCAAATATTTCAGATAGACAATAAGGGTTCGTGCCAGGTAGATCTACTATTTGAGTCATTTCCTGTTAATAGAAATGTTTTAAGTCCAGAAAGAAGAAAATTTTACAGGTGATTATTATTGATTTAAAAAGGCTTACAATGGAGCACTACGGTGGTTAATTTGGCACAATTGAAGAAAAATGCATCCCTAACAGTTTCATCGAAATCATACAAGATGTGTATAAAGGGGTTGTGATGAGTAACATCTGTATTCCTAGTTGGAGTTGGGTTGCACCCAAAGTCCACTTTGAGGCCCTATTTATTAGCATTGATTATGCAAAGATGAAGTTCAATGGTGTATGTTGTTTATACACAAGATAGTACTCATTCAGACAATAAAGAGAGTATATGACAAACTACAAATTTGGAGAAAGGCATTATGTCGAATGGGTTGAAGATTAGGAGATTAAATATATAATATACATCGTTATAAAAAAAATATAGAATATACATAGTGCAAGCTCAATGGATTTGGAAGTAGAGAAGAAGAGTTTGGGTCAAAATTGAAAATGTTTTGGTGAGGTAGATTTTGATGCAGGAACAATTATAGACAAAATGAAAGGTTTGAGTTAGATATAGTAATTAAGACTGGCGCGAGGGATAAAATGGAGACAAGCTAATGGAGTGTTTGGCATTTGGCAATCATCAAGTGCCACTTTAATTAAGGGGCATTTTTAAAAGACAACAATTAGGCATGCCTGTATGGAGTTGAATGTTAGCATAAAAAGAATTGAGAAGAAACCAAAGTACATGTGCATCTCAGGAATTAACAATAAGAGGAGAAAAAGAATAGCTTCAATTGGAAGGAAAAAAAAAATCGGAATGTCATTTGAGGATGATATGGGCACACATGGAAGGTCAAAAATGGTGCTTGTAGTATGTATTGAGGGTTACATGTTCCTTTGAACTAGGAGGAGAGACTATTAAAGATATTTAATAAAATAGTAAAGAAAGACAATGATGGACTATGGAGCTATATAGAACATGTTTTCATATGGGGTTGAGTAGAAAAGTATAACTCACAAAGCCAATTCCAAATAGATAGGATAAGGGTACAACGACAGTTATATTGATGGTCATGACAAGGGTATAGAGGTTAACAAATATTATTTAATAGAGGATACCCCACATCTTATTGAGTGTTGTGGTGGATGCATATTGGAAGTTCCTTTAAAAGTGTTACCTTTATGCCTTCCTCTGTACTTTTCTTTCCTCATTGAGACTAACAAGTCTAGAGTTGTAGTCATTGGCGGCGCATGCACGCGCGCACAAAGAGAGAGAGAGAGAGAGAGAGAGAGAGAGAGAGAGAGAGAGAGAGAGAGAGAGAGAGAGAGAGAGAGAGAGAGAGAGAGAGAGAGAGAGAGAGAGAGAGAGAACTTTAATGAAAGAAAATTCAAAAGATAAGAAACATTGAATTAGCTTGAATTTGAGTTAATAGTAGAACTCATAAAACTGACACATATTGTCGACAATGATGAGTCTGAAATTGTTGCAATTAAAAGAAATTAAGTTACTATATAATTTTCCCTACTAGTTGTTCAAGTGTATCACACATGAAGTTTTAGGAGATGAAGTCTCTGTCACATGGACACGACAGAATTCCAAGAAAACAAGATAAAATCAAAGAAAGTAATCCAATTAGAAGCAAGTAAAAATTGCAATAATTAAGCAAAATTGTTATAGTGAATACAGTGAGAATAACGGACTCACCCACTGCTGTCCTTATCAAAATACTGAAAGGCTTTGTATAAATGTTCATCTCTTTCTAGTTTGTGCCTATGCATTGTGGCGGTGATGAATTCAATGTAGTCAATTGTCCCATTGCCATCCACGTCAGCCTAAACAGGGAAGCAGATCAAGCAAAGAATGTCATACCTCAGTAAGTTCAATGAAATTATGAATAACAGAGGAGAATCTCATGGAGGTCAATTGTATCTTACAGCATCCATGAGCTGCTTGACCTCAGCCTCTGAGAGCTTGGACCCTAGTCGAGCCAACCCAGACTTCAGTTCTTCATAGGTGATTGTACCGCTCTTATCAGTGTCCATATTTGTGAACATAGCTTTCAGCCCTTTAATTTCTTCTTCAGAGAGATTTTCTGCAATAACCTGAGGGTAGAAGACATGTCAGGACTATAACATATGGAGGAAACAATGTAATCAAACATTTACTTGGCCTGACAATCTATCTATGTAGGCCGTTGCATGATCCAAATGTTAGATATGCAGGGACCACACAAAGGATGGCAGGCATCCCACAAATCTCCCCACTGAATGATTATAACATTCAGATGGAACTTGACTAATATGGATGGCCAGTTGTGATTTTCCATTTCTATTGGATGACTGGGGTAATCCAGCTGGAGAAGTACTAGGATCCTGGGGGGTGGTCCATTCCATGGTGGAATACACCAGATCAACAATGGGGAGTTGCACAACCTCCAGCTAAGGTTACAAATACTATCCTTGGGCCTTAAGTTTGTACATATGAGGTCCAAAAAATGGATTTTGGTGATCCAAACTGTGTGAACTGATAGGGCCCATAGGAATGTGATCTCTTTTCTAAAAGCATCATAGAATATCATTGAATTACATTATACCTGAATTAGAATTATATCTAATAACACACCTTCAATGCAAGCTTCTTGAGTTTATTCATCGCTCTGAATTGTTTCATCCTCGAAAGCACTGCACTGTCTATTGGTCTGTCGGATGCTTCTCCATCTTCTCTAATCCACGGGTGGTCTGGATCATCCATAGGAGCCAAACACAGCCTCAGTCAAGGGCAAGGATCAAATTTGGTTACAAAAATCAAGAGGTTAGAGCAAGAATCAAGTTCAGTTTACACGAAAAATCAAGACGTCAGATATGATAGTGAGATAGTCTACTAAATGCTCAAGAAAAACTGTATTTAACCCTTAGACCTGCAACATTACAGGTGGGGCACCAATCCAAATATCTTCTACATTGGATTATACTAGCTATTTTTAGTGGTTGATAACATGAAGCAACATTTCATGTTTAACAAAGGCAAGATTTAATGGTCCAAACAATCCAATGCATCGTGAATTTTGGGGTATATTCAGTCAATGGTAGGGGACAATCACATGAGCATAATGGAAGGCCAAAAGGCAGAGCCACATTCACAGTTTATATTTTTGAGCAAATATTCCCATAAAACTTTGTACATTGCTTTCAAAATTTAACAGTAAATACCAAGAACTTGTGCCGAAGTAATTCGTTTCTTTGGGTCCTGTGTCAGCATCTTTCTAACCAGATCTTTTGCACTATTTGATATGGACGGCCATGGGTCGCTTTCAAAATCAATATCCCCTTGCATGATAGCATCAAATATTCCCTTCTCCGTTTCTGCAAACTCAGCACATCAACTAATTATCAAACAAAAAGCTTGCGCAAATATTCCAAGTATTTGATGAATAAAGCTCTACAGTCTACACGGATGGTATGACAAAAGAAAACTTCGTTAGCATTATGTTAAACCAGATCATAGAACAAACCTGCCCAGAAAGGAGGCACACCACTAAGAAGAATATACAAAATAACCCCTGCACTCCAAATATCAATTTCCTTCCCATATCTACGCCGCAACACCTCAGGAGCAACGTAATAAGCACTTCCTACTATATCCTTGTACACTTTTCCTGTAGACAGTTCCATAAAAGATAAGAACACTTACCTGTGACTAGCTAATTGCAGGTAAAAGAAATAGAATGGTAAACTTTCTAAATCATTATTCAGCAAACTCACATGACAAGTCACAATGTTTATTACTTACAGTTCAAATGCAAGTAATCACGTAAGCTAATAACAGAAGCAGGCAAGGATTGCTGAATCAAGTGAGATCAAGACGATACCCAGTTTGCTGTTGATAAATATATCCAATAGAAATCTAAAAATCTATATAAAGGAGGCAGAACAGGTTACGAAGCTAAACGTTGGCATAACAACAACACCGACTTAAAGAATAGACAAGACTACTCTGGCAGTGGTTGACACTTGACATTTGTTGAGTAAAGTTAAGGTCAAATTCCAAAAAACAAAACCTAAGTTGATCTCTCTAAAGGGTATTCATTACTTGAATTTATATAAGCAGTAACAAAATGCTGGAGGAGTTTCTATTGTTGAACCATCTTGAGCGCTTTAAGATGCTTTAGAATGTATGCAGAAGGCCAGAATCAACTCCGATATGACATGTTGAACATATATAAGTCCAAGGAACTAGGAGAAGGGGAGACCGGTCAAGACCTTGAAGGATGTAGCAAAGAAAGACTTTACTTGTTAGACTTTGTAGTCACACAAAGCATGGATTTAAATAGGCTCAAGTGGAAAAGTATAAACCCACAAAGATGACCCTGTATACATAAAATTAAGTTATTATAATCTGACTAATCAATGTCTTGTATCTTTAGTCATTTGTTCATGGTCATTTTTCGTGCAGATCATCAAAAAATTTTGATTAAAAAAAGAAGACAAGGAGAAAAACAAATGAAAGAAGAAAAAGAATAGGGGACCCAGCACACAAGCCTACCATGTGCTCCTCAGTTAAATATATCCATTTTTTATTTTTTTTTTTTGCTTTATTTTCATTTTATTGCCCTAGAAGCCATCCATATCTTATAAATAGATGTCCCTAGTACGACCTAAGAACATTCATTCACTCATCAAGAGCTTCCTTAGTGTCTGCAAGAGAGCTTGAAAGACTTCGCATTAGAAGGGTTTCTTATATCATTTATTTCATTCTTGACTCTTGTGCCTTTGGAAGATTGTAAAAGAGATAGTAGGGCCTGGATCTTTGGTCTTTGATCCATGGAAAGTCTAGTGCCACTATAGCCCAAAATCATATATTAATACAATCAAACTTTTTTCTTAAATTTTTTATTTATTTTGTTTGGTACCTTTCTAAGCAAGCACTAGTCCCTTGTGTGCCTTTCCCTTGCACATAGAAAGCACATTTATTTACACATAGAATTCACATGCACAGGGGATATATAGATATATATATATATATATATAGAGAGAGAGAGAGAGAGAGAGAGAATGTACCATTTCTCGTTGAGAAATTATGAAAACAAAGATTACAGTCTACAGTCCTTGTGACAAATTGGTGACATTGCTCAAGATAGCATTGACTTTTAATATGGCTAAGGGCTAAGAGTTAAAAGGGTTGTTGTTTTCATCTAAAATGTAATCAAGAGATTTCTAGCATTGAAGAAATAATCCTTGCCTTAATTATGCTGGACATATGGACATATGAGCCTAAGCTTTGAAAAGATTTTGAAAGGTGAATGATAGGAATGCAAGAAAACATGAGACTTCAACTAAAGTAAATAATTTTTTTTGCTTGGTTAGATTACTGGTCAGGAGTGATACTTAAAACTTGAAAACCCAGGGATAGATCCTTGGGTGTGTGTGTGATATGAAGGTGCCAACACCACTCAGCCATGAGTGTGTTGGCAAAGAAATTATGATAGCATATACAAAATTGTTATGATAGATATCTTGTATTCTGTGAAGACTGATCGTGTAGGACATATTGTCCAATCCCCAATTTGGGGGGTCTGTACAATTTATAATGTTTTGTGGGTGGGGGTGGGGGGGGGGGTGGGGGTGGGGGTGAGGGGGTGGATTACGGGTATTGCATGTACCATATATATGTATGTGTGTGTATTAAGATTCTTGTTCAAGGTTTATTCAAAAAATAGAACAAGGGAGAGGAAAACCTCAAGAAATCTTTGTAACTCTTTTCTCCGCAAGGATAGTGAAAGCTGGCAATGCACAGTATCCTTGTGTTCATGTGTTTAGTTTTTGTGTGTTTTCTTTCATTTCACATCAAACCCTATTTCGATTTTCACAACACAAGATTAAAAAAAAAAAAAAACTTATTTGAAGAATAAAAGAAAAGAAATGCATTACCTTCCTCAATGAAGACTGAAAGCCCAAAATCTGTTGCCTTCAGTGTTGCCCGTTCATCTTTGTTTGCAAGCAAGAAGTTCTCGGGCTTGAGATCCCTATGCATCACCCCCATGAAATGGCATATATGAACGACATTGACAATTGCCCTGCAAATGGTTGCAGCAGCCCTCTCTGAGTAATGGCCTTTAGCAATAATCCGATCGAAAAGCTCCCCACCGGCACACAGCTCCAATACCAGATGCACAGATTGCTTATCCTCATATGCTCCCTTGAATTCCACGATATTATTCTGTCCTGTTAGATGCTGCATGATCTGAATCTCCCTCTTTATGTCCTCCTTATCATTTTTTGTAACAAGTTTCCTCTTTGAAACTGATTTGCAGGCGTATTGAAGGCCCGTAGTATTCTCTGTACAAAGGTAAGTAACACCGAACTGACCCCTACCCAGTTCTTTCCCAAGGGTGTAGAATGACTTCACATCTTGATAAGGCTTGCCTAAGATGGTGTCAGGCATGTGGACTGGTTTTGGACTCAGGGCTACAGGAGATGGTTTTATAGGCGAAGGGGATGGAGGCTGTTGCACACTGCGCCTTTCAGGAAGGGGATGGGTGTTTTGGGGAGGGACTTTGGATTGATGGACAGCAGGTTCCTGGTGTCTTTGCTGATGATACATCGGACCACCAGTTCCTTTACCATATCCATTCACTTCTCGCTCTGAAACCTTAGGCTTGAAGCAGATTTGGCCCATCTCTTACAAAAAACAAAACTTATCTGCTGAATGGTTTTTCAAGAGTATTTAAGAAGATGGTGTTGAGTTTGAAGTAGCAGATACAATTGGGTTGTTTGATTTACTAGTTTCATATAATAATCAGATCAAAACAGAACCAAGATTTGAAATTGCAAAATGGAATGGAAACTGTGAAGAAAAAAGTTGTAGGTACATCAACTTGAGATTATCTGCAGGGTGCTTCACAGAAAACCCAGATAGGAAGATGGTGCAGAATAACTGAAGCTACAAAAATAACACAAACAGAAGAAAATTAAATAAAAAAAGGAACCAACTTAGGATTTGTTTTGAATGATTCACACTAAATCCAAGCCAGGGCAAAACCCAGATTAGATTTTTGAAAATATGGTATCCAATACCACAGACAGACTTGAGATTGTGCTTTGGGTGTTTCAGACAAAACCCAGATCACAACTTCAAGTATCCAATATCATAGAGACACTTGAGATTGTGCGCTTTGGGTGTTTCACATAAAAACCGAGATCAGAATTTTTTTTCGTTGGTGCCATATCTCAAACCCACGACCTAATGGTATATACCATAGGTTTCGACCACCTTGACAAGGCAGAGATTGGCCCAGATCAGAATTTCAAGTGTCCAATATCATAAAGATATTGTGTTTCAGACAAAACCCAAAATCAGAACTTCAAAGTTGAGCAAAACCCAACACAGGATTCGAAAGATTGGGCGACAAAAACAAGAGTAAAAAAGCAAAGATGCAACTTGGTATTACCTCAGGGTATGTCTTGGATAAAACCCAGATCAAATCTCAATCTGATAACGCCGATGCTTTCAAGAAAAAACACCCATGAACCTTTATTGACTTTTGGCTTATTAAACTTAAAGCTGGAATCTTTAAGAACCAATATATGCGAAACAGAGAGATATATATAGAGAGAGAGCAGTATTTTATCTTCTTAGGAATTAGAAAAGGAATCAAAACGACAGCAGAAACAGCATGTCTCGCAAAATGAAGGGAGCAAAAAGCGGTGGAAGGTGGATCCCTCTGTTTACAGACTTTTTAAATCTTTTTGTGGGTTATGAAGGAAGTGTGGAGGAAGGTAAGGAGAAAGAAAAAATCTTCTTTCTTATATTGGACTAAAATTTAAAGGTTTGCGGATTCATTTGGACGACTTGAAACTTCAAACGAAACGTTATCTTCCATTCTTACCGGATTTTTAAAATTTGCCTTTTTTGTTTTTTGAGATTCCCTTTTGGGAGATTAATGAAAATTCCTTTTGAAAATATTAATAAACTAGCACACATGCATTGTAAAATAAATAATCATACATTAAAATTAGTATGAAAGTATCTTTTTTTTCATAAATCAAATTGCATAAAATGAAAATAGAAAAACCCAGACAAAACGAGAATAGAAAACGATGGGGTAGAAGAGAATTTTTATATAAAGGAAAAATTGAAACTTTTTTAGTAGACGTGAGTGGTTTGATGAGACAGAAATAAGTAGGTAGTTGCATGAAATGAGATAAATAGTGGAAAGAAAATGTAGAATATTTGAACAAAAACATGCATAACTGCCGGTGAAAATTAAAATTGCCGGTCAAAATCAAGGCCAAACCTTCCAGCTTAATATATTATAATGAAAAAAGTAAGAAAATGGATCTTGAATATATAGTAAAAGTTAATGAAAATATTTTGTTTTTCTTCATATATACTTACATTTTTTATACAATAAATCAAAATGCATTTAATTATTTTAAAAGGGTAGGTTATTTGTTAACAAAAAGCAGTTTTTATTTTAAAAAGAACATTCTTTTCTGGTATAAATTTTAAAAGAGCATTTGAGGACATGCGTGAACAAAGAACCACGAGACAACCCAAATGACAAAGGACGTCTCATCTCACCACTAGAGTCAAAGAACTACGCTCCCACATGCAGAGCACAACATTGGGCAATAGACAGGGGAGGGCATAAACAAAAGAAGGGAACACTGGGCCCCTTTGGTAATTTGACTAGTAAAGTCAAGTCAAGTTAAGTCATCATAAATATCACATCAAAAGCACTTTTTATCAAAACTTCCTCCAACTAAGCAACTACATTTATTAACTAAAAGACAAAAAAACTCCATTTCCATACCAAAAGTCAACAATATTTCATCACAAATAACTAAAAATAAAATACCATGATAACCCACTATATATTTTATTCATTCTTCTTATTTCATTTCACTCCACTTGACTTTAAAAGTAAAATGCCAAACGGGCCCAAAAAGTAAAGTACCTTAAAAGGATGATCCCTCGGACTAAGATCGAGCTAATTTAGGACATATATGTCTTTTGGGTGAGTCTTGTGAATGACTTTTGGTTCATTAGCAAACAAGCTCTTACAATTAACTGTCATTGTCTATTACACATCACACATTCTGCATGCAAGCATGGTTGAATGAATGGATGATGAAAATGATTTTAACTTTGTTAGTTTTTATTCAATGATCCCTGTGGTCAGCTATGGCCAATGTAAAATATGTTTTTTTTTGCCCAATGGAAGACTGCCTTATACATATCCAAACTGCTGATTCATCCAATAATTCAATCCGTTACAATAAAGTATTGACTGCTTGACTAGAAACATCTATAAACATAGCTACCTCGAATAACCACTTGGACCGCTGAAAATCTAATAACTTACCCAATAAGTAATGTTAATTTCATTCTGTCACGCGCTCTCTCCCCATCTTAAAATTCGAAGAAACCATTATATAAATATTGGGTGTACAAAGATCTTCAATGCTGTAATTTATCATTTTACAGGCTCTTACAGCTCTTTCCCTCATGGTAGATACCGACTCCTATGAAGCTCGAGTCTCATTTATTAAATATTTGATGAATCGTGCTTTTAATCAAATAATCAATCTTACACTGGGATCAACTCTTATTAAAGTAAAGTTTGAAGAAGGCGCGTTCATTGTATGAAAGCCTTTTAGAGGATCCAGACTGTATGCTATAATGGTCCAAAGAGGTGTTCAAATTCAATGTGTGTTTTGAATGGACCATAATCAAAACTACATGACAGTTGTTATTATTGAATACACAAGCATATTGAAATAACAGCTCTCATTCAGAGTTCCAGCTTTTAAAGATTTTCATTGATAAAAAGTCCTGGTTCTGGAATTTTTTGAGCTATTGCCCGTTAAAGGTGGAGCCCATGCAGCGTGTGGAAGTGTGAAAATTGAATTCTAGTTATTTCATCATCAAACATAGCACTTAGATAATAGGCCAACAGGGGTGCAACGTATGTGGTTTTTGCTGAGACATGTACTGTATTGACTAATGAACACTGGTGAGCAAGCATAACTCACTATTCATGCTAACCACAGCATGTACATTTGCATAACCTGAGAAATGTAACTAGAAGGGCACCTCTAATTTAGGGTGTCCCAATTTTTCGAGCACCCCCACCACTTTGACGGTTGGATCGGGAAGTCTGAATGCGGTTGTCCCCATCGGATAAAACTTTGTGTTATTTAACAGCTTTATTATTTTTATTATTATTATTATTTGCCGGCTTGGATTACTGGCACGGAGTGATACTACCAATCAAAAAACACGGGATCGATCCCGAACATGTGTGTGATAATAAGATGACAGCTCGACCATGAGTGTATTGGTATTTAACAAGTTTTATTTATTATCATAATTACATTATTAGATAAGTAGCCCAAGTAAGTTTTTAACAATCCAAACAGGCATAAAAGGCGATTTTTTAGGAAGAAAACATTCTTCTACTATCATACCACACACTATGCATATACCCACAGCTTTTGAGGCCCACTTGTAAACTCAACTATCCTCGAGGGTATGATGGAGGCCTCTTTACAGATAATGATCATGAAAAAGATCGGCCCCATCAGATAATCCGAGCCCTTGATTTAACGACCTTAGATTTTAATAGTCTATTAGCCATAGATTCTTTATTTTTTTATTTTTTGAGATTCAATCCAATGAGAGTTAAAGGTCCAATAAGCATAAAAATGGGCATGAATATGCCAAATTAAGAGAGAGAAGCGTGAAAAGGGATGCATCGATAAAAGCTCAGCCCAAGTGGAGCCCATGAACATAAATATACATGCAGTCCGATGGTATAAAAAGTTTCTCCATTAGATAGATCAATAGAGTGAACAGTGGAGGCAAGTAATTTGAGTAATATGTAAGTTGAGTACTGAGGAGCTGAGCTCCAAGACACACATCAGGGTTTAGATGTGGTGACAGCTAGTCATCAACCATGATCAATCAATTTCTCTTATTTGAGGTGGTGATAAGTTGGTCATCAACTATGATTAATGCATTTCTTTAACTGAAATTTCTTGAGACAATCAATGTTACACTTTAACCAGGAACTTGAAAGCTCCAAACGAACAATCTTAAAATGAGAAATGAACAAGTCCAGGTCATGAGCCTACTTTAGGGCTTAGGCAATTGCATATATGGATAGATTACCTATTCTTTAAATTTGAATTTGATTCAACAACTAAATTATTCCATCAAAGGCCATATGAAATTAACAGTGCAACCTAACAATTAATCCAAGTATTCTGTTTTGAATGCCCTTTCTTGCTGTGAGGGATGAGTCCCCTACTACATGGATTGTACCCCTGTATTGGGAAACCCATTAAAATTTCTCATTTCTTTCTTGCCAATAGTTATTGGTGCATCCATTATGTTTGAAAGAGATTTATTGTAATAAAAGGCTGAGAACAATTGAGACGATGGGACCCTTACTTTTTCCACTTTCATTTAAATAAGTCAACAACCGTGTTTAAGGTGCCAAATGTGATATATTGATATGTCCACCGACGGAAATGGATTTACTGTTTCGACCAAACAGGGGGCAACACATAAGGGGCAGATGAGGGGGCCGGTGAGAGAGAAACAGTTTTTCTCTCATCCGCCCCCTCATCTGTCCTCCTGCGTGTCACTCCCTGTTCGGTCCAAACATGGTTTTCTGTTTGGTCTAAATAGGGGATCCGGTTTTGTCCACCAACCCCATAAGGAAGAAGAGAGAGAGGATTTGTGGAATTACATCTTAATAAAAAAATATATAATTAGAGAGATTTTTTTTTTTAATTGCCCCATAGGTCGAGTTAGGAGTGGTACTTTAAATTTGAAGACCCACAGAATGATGCCTAGGTGTTAGCACCACTCAGCATTGAGTGTGTTGGCTATTAAAGAGTTAGCCGTGAACCATTTGATTTTCTCTTTTTTTTTATTTTTTTTTTTTCAAAGATACGATTCCACAAACCTTATTTTTCCATTTTTATTAAAATAAGTCATTCATCCATATTAAAGTGGCAAATGTGATAAAATGATAGGGTCCACGAACCCCACAAGGATGAGGGAGGGGTATGTGGAGTTGCAGTCTTTTTTGAGTCAGTTTTTTCTTAATAGAGTTAATCATGAATCATTTAGTTTTCTTATCACACCCACTAATATTGTCTCGTATCAATATCGCAATCTAAAGACTTGTTTGTGTAATGAAGAGGATTCTATGGTCAGTGAATTTTTATTTCTACAAGACTAAGGAATTCTACATTCGTACTCTTCTTATAGAAAATTAAAATTCTCTCTATTAATGAAAATCAGTTTAATCTTTTATTTATATGGAAACACGCGCCCCACCAAATAATATAACAAAGAAGAGCACGGAGGATTAGAATTTATCACTTTATTGCAAAATTCTCTCATTACACTAACACAAAAGTCATCAAACAAGTCGATAACAAAATTCATTTCATCACGAGTCATCTCCCTTGTAAGTACACTGTACAGTCTGTCCTCTTACCTATGTGTGTTAGGGTTCGCTCCCACATCACTCGGTTCATTCAAGGCCCGATCATAAAAAAAAAAAAAAAAAAAGAAAGTAAAAAACTCATTTCATATTTGTAGGGTTTAGCTGCATCTAAATGCTCTTAAAACCATTGTTAGACAAAACCTTCATCATTTTCCATTTTTTTGTTGAATTTTTACTTAGGCATTCCAAAATTCCAAAAAAAATTATGATATATTTTTAAATATAACAGGTTAGAGATGCAACGGCTTTGCCCGTTTTCTGCTACAGATAACGTGGAAAAGGAACCACACCACACGACGGAATGAGTAACCTTTTTTATCCTTTCTGGAAACCTAATTGAATGAAAGAGTCAAATTACGCGGTTTTGATTTGTAGCTTCTTTGTATTTTAATTTGAAACGGTCGGCTCTGTACTGCTCGGGAGGTGAAGCCTTGTTTGTCTTGAGAAATATGTACTCATTCGGTTGCATCTTCCCATGTGTAGCTCGTGGCTCATGGATGCCGCCACGCCCATTAAGGGGTACGATCTTGTCAAAGAAAAAGTTAAAAAAGTAAGAAAAAAAATTTAGATAAAATTAGCGGAAGGTCCCTATAAGTCAATGTTTCCAGCCTCCGGTCCAAGGCCTATGGTCCAAGCAGTTAGACTTTTTCCAGCCTTAAGTCCCTGCATTCACATGATCTCATTTTTCAAGACTAAATTGCCCTTCCAACCATTTTAGGCATAAAATTTTAAATTTTATATTATCCATCTTCTTTTGCAACGAGCCTAGGTTTGCTGGGTGGGTTTGGATTCTACAAAATGCCTATCTCCTCCTCCTTCACTCAGCCATGGCTAGATCTCTCCTCCTCGTCATCCTCCTTGTCCTCTATGTCTCCGGCTACGGCGACTCCAACGACAACGCCAGAGCAAAAGCTCCGTCCACGAAAGCTCCATATTTGAGATCGAGATCGCACAGTAATCCGAGAACCCGGATTGACCACAGTCGTCGTCCATCAAATCAAGGGCTGTGCACGGTGATCTGAATTTCGGCCATCAAATCAAATCTTGGAAGATTGGGCATAGGATCCCTCACTACCGGTTTTCATTGTCGTCGCTGGGCCCGGAGCCGAAGAAGACGACTGCTACTTGCAGAGTCGAATCACCATCATCGTCTAGGTTCTAGGATTGATCTGCATCGCCCATCCCAGCCGCAGCCACACCGGGATCGATTGCTGCAATTCGCCGGAGACTTCCGTCGTCGCCGCCATCGTCGTCTCGCCAGTCAGGCCGCCCGCCAGCGTCATCGAAGAAAACCAACGCGGGAAGGAGAGTGAGTTGGGTTCTCTATTCTTAATCAAAGAACAGAGACCGAAGAGGAAGAAGACCGTCTTAGGTCCCAGGTCTTGGGTCGGTTCCAGGTCAGGTCCGACACGCCCGCTTCTGAAGCCCAATAACAGTTGAAGGGTCTCCCAGGTCACGGGTTGATTTCAGGTCTGGTCCGACCCGACCTATTTTTCGCTCTGTTTTTGTCTTTTGTCAAATTCCGTGGAGGACTGACATCTCCTCAGTGATCGCTTTTGGCTCTGTTTGTCTCTTTTATCAAATTTATCTGAGTTTTTGTCAAATTTATCTGAGTTTTGTTCAAATTTATCTGTTTTCTGTCATATTTATCTGAGTGTTGTTCACATTTATTTATTTTCTATCATATTTCTATGTGTTTTTTGTAAAATTATCTGAGTTTTGTTCAAATTTATCTGTTTTCTGTCATATTTATCTGAGTATTGTTAAAATTTATATGTTTTCTGTCATATTTCTTTATATTTTTGGTAAATTTATCTAATTTTTTTTCAAAATTTATCTGAGTTTTTTTAGCAAATTTAATTACGTTTTTTGAAATCTATATGCGTTTTTTAAATTTATTTGCGTCTTTTGAAATTTATTTGTATCTTTTCAAATTTATTGCGTTTTTTGAAATTATTGCATGTTTTAAAATTTATTTTCGTTATTTTAAATTTATTTGCATTTTTTGAAATTTTCTTTGGATCTTTTGAGATTTATTTGAGTCTTTTGAAATTTATTTATATTTTTTGAAATTTATTTGGATATTTTGAAACTTATTTGCATCTTTTTAAATTTATTTGCGTTATTTGATTATATATTGCTTTTTTTTAACTTATTGTATTTTTTGAAATTATTTCATTTTTTAAAATTTATTTTCGTTATTTTGAAATTTATTTGTGTGTTTTTAGAATTTATTTGAAAATCTGGGGATTCCATTAATCGTGGGCAATTAAATTTTAGTTGGCCATTATTAATGAGATATCTCACCAATCATGGGTTATAATTTAAAGAAATGGTAAACTAGACATTTCAGGTATGAGAAAGTGTGGGAGGGACATTTGACTCTATGGCTTTTTTTTGTGGATCTAAGGTCATAAAGTGAAATGTTCAGGGACCTGTCGTCGAATGCCCCAAAAAATTATATGAAAAGAATTCCAGAATTTGTTCATTCCTCATGAAGGATCCTGTATATTGTACCATACAAACTCGGTCTACTCGCCACTTTTTTATCGTTTTTATACTTTTTTCTGAGGGCCATTCCTAGCTTCGCCCAAATTGGTCTTCTTCTTCCTCATCTTCTTTATATTTCTCGATAGCCCCTTCTCCATTTCTCACGCGACCAAACAGGTTTTCTACTGTTCATAAAAATCTGCGAATACAAATTTTCTACTGTTCATATTAGTGGAAAAGCTGCGAGTACAGGTTTTCCACTATTCATATTAGTGGAAAAGGTGCGGATTTAGATTGACCACTATTCATATGGCAGAAAAGCTGCGAATATATGTTTAGCCTTTTTCTCTCGTTTTCTCATGGATGAGTTCATGGGTTAAATGTAAGTTCTACATGATAATGTATGAGCATAAGATTGTTATCGGAACCATTCTTCCATGTTATGTCAGCCATTTTTTTCTTTTCTATCTCTTCACTTTAAGATAAATATTGAGAATATGAAAAGAAGCAAGAAAGAAATTGTATGTAGGTCTTTAGTAATCTTTTTATAAAGCATGTGATACAGTATTTTCAAGATGATTGGGAGAAAATGGAGTCGGGTTGATAGAGAAATAGGTGGGAGAAGATGAAAAAATAAGAGGAAAGAGAAACAAATTAAAAAAAATCGCGTAAAGCGACGCTAGCGTTGCTCACCCGCCATTGTTAAAAAAAAAAAAAACGGAAGAGGTCTTGATAAACTTTGTTTGTGCTGTATAATCTGCGGGGACCCTTCTCGAGGAATGACCAAATTTCGAGATTTTTCACGTAAAATCCTAAAAAAAAACAAAAAACAAAAGAACATTTTTTTAGTGATCAAGATTTAAGACCTTAGCCTTGGCATTTATCTGATAATAATCAAAGTTTAAATATTTCCAGCATAACTTAAATAAATAAATAAAAAACGATGATACGACACTGGAATATAACAAAGGGTGATATCTATATAATAAGGGAGCTCAGTCTTTGAATCCTTGAATATTTTGGACCCTAGGATTTATGTACATAAATCCTATGGATATTTTGGACTTTTGGATTTAAGAGGGGAATGCAAAAAGGGACAGCAAGTTAGAGTTATTTACAAGTATTGTCATCCCTTCCTCATTTAAAAGAAAAGGGGCTAAAAGTTGGAGAAATTTATAAGTTTTTGCCATCCCCATCAAAAGCAAAAAGGGTCAGCAAGTTTAAGTTATTTACAAGTATTGTCATCCCTTCTTCATTTAAAAAAAAAAAAAGCAATACTTCATTGATGATGAGATGGGACCAAGATAAGAATATGAGATGAGCAAATTGGGTGAAAGATTTCATGATTCAATTTTGTTAATAATAAATGAATGAATGGAATTATATCATTTGGCAATCAATTGGATTTTTTTTTTTGTGGAATCCATTTTATGGTTGGACTTGCTTTTGAGACGCATGGAACATGGGTTTGGTCGGTCTGAGGCATATCCAGGTCCAGTGGTGCGCCGTGTCTTCAGGCACGGGGAATTTCTAGTGTATGATATCGCATGACCCTAAGATATTGCAAAATACAATGTGTGCGATGTCACACGGTGATGTAACGACCCAAACCCACTGGTATAATATTGTCCGCTTTGGCGTTTTGTGCCTCACGGATTTGTTTCTAGACGGAGCCCGCAGGCATCTAGCCCAAAACGTGTTATACCAAGTAAAGTCTACCCTCGCACTAATAGCCCAGTCTCTGGGCGGTCTCATAGGCGATGTGGGAAGGGTTCCTTGCCTTGCTCTTTGGTTGGCCTGGGTTCTCACACTCCCAACCATTTAGAGGAGAGCCGCCCTCTGCTCTGATACCAATTTATAACGACCCAAACCCACTGGTATAATATTGTCCGCTTTGGCTCTTTGGGCCTCACGGATTTGTTTCTGGACGGAGCCCGCAGGCATCTAGCTCAAAACGCGTTATACTAATGAAGTGGGGGCTCGCACGTATAAGCCTGGCTTCGGGCGGCCTCATAGGCGATGTGGGACGGAGTCCCTGCCTTGCTCGCAGCTGACCCGAGTTCTCACACTCCCCACCACTTAGAGGAGAGCCGCCCCCGGCTCTGATACCAATTTGTAACGACCCAAACCCACTGGTATAATATTGTCCGCTTTGGCCCTTTGGGCCTCACATATTTGTTTATGGACGGAGCCCGCAAGCATCTAGTCAAAAATGCGTTATACCAAGTAAAGTCTGCCCTCGCACTAATAGCCTCCCTACCTTGCTCTTTGGCTGGCCCAGGTTCTCACAGGTGCCCTAAGATATCAAACAAAAAGCTCCATGGAAAATATTTAAATTTCAACTTCACTAAAAACTA
This sequence comes from Litsea cubeba, assembly GCA_012931725.1. Classification (NCBI taxonomy): domain Eukaryota; kingdom Viridiplantae; phylum Streptophyta; class Magnoliopsida; order Laurales; family Lauraceae; genus Litsea; species Litsea cubeba. The sequence goes on along the minus strand of CM022950.1, from coordinate 76,384,643 downwards.
GTGTAAGGACAATATCCCTTTTTTATACAACAAGCTGTTCAGCCTTTTTGAGGATCTGCCTCCCTCACACCCGTTAAATCAGGCGTGTTTTTTAGCTTCTGAGCAAGTGGCTAAAGGAGAGATCACGAGTTGATACCACAGCCTATGAGCTATTCCTAACCAACTGCACTGTGTAATTCCAATTTGCACGGCACTAACCATAAATCAGGGCAGTAGAGGCTATGTGGACCCATTCAATGGTTTGGAAATTAAAATACATGACGCATTCGACCACTTGGTACGAGACGTATACACCTAAAACCTAATAATCCTCTTTTCTTTTCTTTTTTCATCAAAGAGTTTTTGAATCTTTTGGGCTAGACTAATTCTTTCGGACCCAGAGGGAAGCCGAGTAAACTCCCCTATAGTTCTAGTGTGGTAGTGCAGTTTCGAACCTACAACATTCGGGTGCAAACCGTAGTCCTAGGCCACCTGAGCTAGCCCTTGGGGTTGAAACCTAATATTCATTCACTCTTATTAGTTACCATGCACGATGAGTTGTTTAGAAATGTGATGCAACCACGACCCATAATAGGTTGGTATGAACAATATTCCAAATGAGTGGGGGCCACTTTGGCCCTTTCTTTGATCAGTGTAAGCCCTTCCACGCTCTCAATCAGGCATGATCTAGCACTAGGGCTGATTTAATTTACTCTCATCAGACATTTATCTACCATTGGATTTAGTCTCAAAGAAATCTATATTTAAAAGACCATTAAACGTAATGACTATTAAATTAAGGGGTAGGATGATTTGAAAGGGCTCATTTTATTTATTTTTAGGTTTTCGTTGAGCTCATCTATAAGGAGGGCTTTCCATGTATCCGACCTCCACTGCTAAGTAAACATCTAAATGGGCTCTACTAGCTGAACTTCATATAAGAAATATGAAATACATGCATGGGAGAATATTCCCCATACCAAACTATAATTTAGAAAAATATACACACTTAAACAAATCACTATTATTTTTTGCATTTGATTGATATATAAACTAGCAAAACACGCCCAAGCTCAATGCAGACAATATTACTCATGAGAATAAATAGTATTTTTTATAAAATTTATTGTGTTATTTAGATTTTATGTGTTCATATTGCAATATTATTTCTCAAAAATAAAATAAAACTGATCATAACTAAAATGTGATTGCTGTTGATGTTTAAAAACGAGAAAAAACATATAATAGCACAACCTAGAAGATATATAAAAATAATAAATTTACGCTGAAAGTTGTCAATTTGAAAATTTAAAATGTATTAATTGAAGATTAATTTAATCATTTATTATGTTTTGTATGATTGAGAATAAAATGGTTATACATGTTAAGATTTATATGAGTTCATATATTTTTTAACTCGATGTCTAAGATAGATGGCTAATGTAATTGAATATAAATAAGAAGTTACAAGGATTACAAGTCACAAAATCGTCAAAGGGAAATTGTAGCAAAGTAGACTATATACCATTAATCTTTACAACCATTTCTTGACTTCGAGTGGGGAAGGAGAAAGCGAATAAATCAACTTTGAGTGAGGAAGGAGAAAAGTCTAAGAATTCAGACTTTTCAAAATGCATGTTTATAATAAAAGATAAAATACAAAAGAATTGAAATGCAAAGTACTTAAGAGTAGTTATATGATATAAAAGAAAATGTGGAAGGGTAATTATACAAAACGTGGCTTGTTAAGGAGTGAGATAATAAGTTAAAGTCAAGGAGTATGAAGAGAATTTGCAAAATTTGAAAAAAAAAATTATCAGTCAAAATTATAACCGACAATTAACTAAATCAAAAGCCTTTAGTTTTAACATAGACACACACGGATTATGCTGAATGGATCCAGTGAGAAACAAAAAGTCTACTTGAACATACTTTTTGGCATAAATCTTGGACAAACTCCTATGTTACCCCTTGAATATCACATGTTACCACTTGAATCGGTGATATTCAAGGGGTAACATATGGGTTTGTCTAAGATTCATGCCAAAAAGTATGTCCAGATAACATTACCTAGTGAGAAAACATGATTGTGCGCCACAAAATATGTCCAGATAGCATTACTCAGCGAGAAAATATGATTGTGCCCCACTATTTGAAGTTTAGATCAATTGATCTCATTTGCTACACGCTCTTTGGGTCGGCGGCAGTGTTAGGGTCCTAAGATTCACACACCCGTATTGCGTGGCCTCCACCATGCAAAAAGTTCCATAAAGATACCTATCGTGCACACATCTTCATGAATGGGGCCACATTTATATGACTTGTTCATATCCTCTGCGACCTTATCCATAAAAAGTTCTGGTTCTGGACAACCAAAGTGGGAGAGCCTGAAGACCCCACTCGGTTGCAGGCGGTTAGAGAAAGTTTGGGACATGGGAGTATATGGAGAGGGCAGAGGGATGGATGGGTGAAGTTTCATTCGCTTATGCTTGACATTCACCGTGGTAAATATAGGCAAATGGTTTACAAAGTCTTGATCATGCCATGAAAATCCAACGGTGGGTAGATGTTAGTTTGATGGGGTGAAACTTAGACTGTCAACCGACTTCGACATCCGAGAACGGCTCCTCAATCAAGTGGTAAGGAGTGGTAGTTCTGCTCCCACTGCCAATGGTTTGAACTCTGAATATGCCACCTCTTTTCGCATGTGCAGGCTTCCCTTCCCACTTATGTGGGCTTTCTTCCACGTGTGCGGGCTCTTTAATTTCCCACTTGAGTGGAGTGTCTTCCTGTTTATGTACGGGCTCTCACTTCGGTCATTGCCACCTTAATTGGCTGGGGTACCAAAAAGAAAAAAAAAAAAAGACATCTACATGTCTACATCCATTATTCAAGCAGATCAATGACAGTGAATGTGGGCAACCCGCTTGAATGATTTATATTTTTTTTTCTCTTTTGTTCGCAATAAGGATCAAGCCCCGTTTGTAGTGCTATTGATGAGGGACTTGTGTGAGTGGGTGTGTGAGTAATTACCTAAAAAAAAAACTCAAAGATGGAAAACAGTCATGACTGAAAAACCGAAAATTACGGTTCAAACTCATGCTTTCTCTCTCGGGCCACTCGTCAAGGCAAAAGCTTAACTTATCTGATACATTGGGGAGGTAAGGACTTCATCTATCTGAGAAAATAAGTAGGGTTCTAAAAAATTCGTCGCCATCGTTGGAGAAAAACAAAAAACGAGAAAGCAATTTGATGGGAACTTCACCCACATGCAATGTACTATATTCCCTCCAAAAAATATGCTCTTCCATGTGGAGGGTTGAATTGCTCTTTCTTTAGGGCTTGTTTGGCAATTCCACTATTATAGTTAAAGTAAGGTAAAACCTCATTTCTTAAAAAAAAAAATCCAACCAAAAGTACTTTAATTCAAATTCCTACAAAAAATAACCTTATTTTTCCACTAAAAGACAAGAAAATCTCACTTTTCAATAAAAAAAAAGTCAAAAAAATTATATTATACAAACAACTAAAAATAAAATGCCATCATAATTCATTTATATTTTATTATTTCTTCAAAATAACTTTTACTTCACTCAACTCAATTAGTAAATTTATTAAACCATCATGGTATTTGTAAGTGCCTAAATAATACGGACTTTGTAATGGAGATTATCTTGAGCCTGGTGCTCTTTGTGGAAGATAATGGAGGATCTGGGAACCTAAAAAAGGAATAAGAGGAGGACGTCAAAGGACCCTGGCTGTGGGCAGCATAAGGCTCTCCGATGCCTAAGTCAGTGAATTGTCTGAGCAATATGATAGAGATAACGGAGAAGAGAGACAGGGTAACAGCTCTCTGGTTTGGATGTGCATACCTGTAATGGAGATCGCTCCTCTTTTTATAGAGGAAGAGGCCTACGTTGCATGGAGGGGCATCATCATGACGTCCTGGCATGCCCAGGGGTATCATCATATCAGCCAACTATTCATTAAATGATGGTCCAATCAGCCCACAATGCATTAAATGAGGGTCCGATAAGCCCACAATGCATTAAATGCTGGTCTAATCGGACCTCACCACAACTGACTTTTGGGCTTAGTCCCATCGGGCCTGGTTGGGGGCCACGCTGTCAGGGATAAAGGGCGGCCAGGGTGGCTTTGTCAGTTCCAGCTGGACACTCCTGAAAGTACAACCGCTATCACCCATCTCGGCTAGGGGTCTGACCCTGGTGCCGAACTGAGCAGGCAAAGTGGATGCGCCGTATTGAGGTCGGGGTGCCTGAGACCGGAGACAGTCTTGAGTTCGGCTGGCACATGAGCGATGCTTGCCGAGGTCAGGGCGCGATTAATGGACATAAGCGCCGGAGTTAGCATAACCTCAGTACTTCGGAAAACACCCACACACAGTATTAAAGATATGGAAACGAGGAACTGACTTGTATGGCACACTATTGACGCAAGAACTCCAACAATCCATTTTGTAGGTTTTCCAAAAGTCTCCATACCATGTCGCGTAAACCATTTCCTTAAATCCTCAAATACTAATCCAATTCCGGGTATTCTAACTTATAGACCTCAGGAGAGTTGGGAAAAAAGAGGAAAAACTACTTTTTTAGTGTCATGACGTCCTAGCATGGAATTCCCCTACCAAACACAATTCTTGCCAGCTGGGTCCTTGTGGTTGGAGATATTTAGAAGGAAAAGGGACATCTCTATGATGCACTTGCGGCCAGAGGATTTCATTCTTTGTGGATTGTTTTTATTTTTGGTCGTTGAGAAGAGTCTTTGTGGAGGACTCACAAAATTCAACCAGGAGACTCTATGAAAAAGAAATATTAAGAGAATGGGCAAATGTAGAAGCAAAATACATAATAATTCTCAAAATTTGGAGGGGGTTTTTTAAAGTTTTTTTTTTTTAAGTTTCCAGGTATGGTAGGGGCTTCAGCTCCCACAATCCTCTACTTGGGTCAGCCCCTGCTTGTTGTTACCTTTCAATAGAAAATTGTAGTGGTACACAAAAGAACCACTAAACCGATCCGGAGCGATTCAAACCGGGCGGTTCGGTCACGATTTGAATTTCCTTCAAATCGTTCGATTCAGTTCGGTTTTCGGTTTGAAGGTGCAGTTAAACCTCTCAAGCCAAACCAAAACCAATTATATAAAATTTATTTTTTATAAAATATATAAAGGAATATGAAGAATTACTTGAAAAAGACTTAAACCCTCACTCTATTACTTGAAGTCCAACATCTCTCGCCAATTGATCTACCATTTTTTTTGTGAAAAAAATAAAATAAAAAATCCGCAACCGAACCGAACCAGTTCCTTTCGGTTCAGTTTAAGCACATGGGCAGTTCGGTTCGATTTGAGAAAATAGAAAAATGATGAGTTCAGTTTGGTTGAAGGTTTTCCCTCTCAATCAATCCGAACCGTCCATGTGCACCCCTAAAAAATTAAAATCCTCTCTATAGAAGAAAGTTAGTTAATTTTTTTTATTTTCTACAAGAAAAATACTCCACACCAAATGATTGAAAAGGGGGTTGCATGGAAAATTAAAATGATTTTCCTCTATCTCATGAATTTCTCTTATGACACAAACATACTCTAAGAGTCGGAAATCAGAATCATTGAGGCTTGGACCCACTATTAAAATATAAAATTGCCAAAATTATATACTTTTCCTCGTATGTCTATCCAAATTCTATGATAGTAACCCATTGCCAGTTTGATAAACATAAAACACATAAGTTTTTGTAATATTTTATTTGTTGTTTTATACATGACTAATAGAATGATGGCCCAAACTCTCATTTGGAAGAAATCTGGCCAAAGCTTATAAAGAAGGGAAAATTTTATTTTTAAAGACCTATTTGTTTCTTGCAATTGAATAAATATGAATTTTACGATTCCCACTTTTAGAAGTGGTTACAATTGCACAAGATAATAAAATACCAATAAAAAAGTAGTTAGAATTGACGTTCTCTCTCGCCCCAACCCGTAGGAAATCAATATCTAATCATCGCCTTAGTAATTTGGATCCTGAAAAAATGAGTGCTGCATCTACGTCTCGAATTTATATCCCTCACATCTACGGTCTTTTTTTCTAGTCCTTGTTAGAGCCAATTCGGCCAAATAATTATGTATTCAATTTCATTTCTATGACTCCGTATTTCTTTGAGTGATTAAAAATGAATAATCAAATGTAAATATGTAAATACAACCATCAAATCAGAAAACTAAATGGAAAAGAAAAAATATAAATATCAAGCAATCACCTTTGTAATTCAAATTATCCGGAAATTAAAGTTAGATGTATGTTCCACCACATGTCCATCACCCCTCGCCCAAAAACAAATAAATTTGAATGGATGTAGCTGTCTATGGAAACTCTCGTGCGCCCTCTCTGGTACAGTGGCCTGCGTGGCAGAGCTCAAAAGATTCCCTCTCCTCATCCGACACACTATCAACTATTGAACATTTTGTAGAAAAGAGGGTTTTTTGACATGTTAAAAAAGCACTATCCTTATCATCATCCTCTTGAAGACCAAGATTGTCCAAACATCAACTCAATCAGTCGCCTGTTCATCTCATTTGTGCATTTTAATCACTCGTCGGCTTCTCAATCATCAATTCAATAATCACTTTTCAACTTTTCAATACTTCAAAATTTTCCCCTCAATTATGGATCTCAATAGTCCATTTGGGTTCCAAATGAGGCAAATAGAAACAGACAACAATGCCACAAATAAAATAAGAAAAGCTGAAAAGAGCACAAGAGATAAAATAAAGCTCCAATGACATTCATTCTCTATTTGCTAACATCTTTATAATAATCACATCTAGAGTTAGATAGAGTACCTAGTTATTCTTTGGTGCTTGTATTTGCTAGCTACACTATAGTTTCCTTGTTTAAACTTACATGAAATTTAGCAATAATTGGCTCCTTTATGCTGAAAATTATGCCAAACTAAAAATGGGTTGTGCTTAAAGAGTTCCCTTTTGGAATAAACCTTGAATAACCCTTTTTTTTTCCTGGGTGTGAAGAACTTGTTTGACGATGTTTTGTCAAAATTATTTCCAACTAGGAAACGAGTGATATTTGGCAACATTCTTGACTTTGAATTGTCTCATAAAATAGATCTACTGTTTGAACATATAGAATAAAGAGCTTTTTGTATATACCCCCTTAAAATTTGTAAGATTTGTATATAGGCCCCTGAGGTTTTAGTATTTGTAAATAGGGCCCTGTTTTTCTTTTTAATATCTTTTATGTCCCCAAAATCAATATTCCTAACAAGAATGGACATCCACAATGATATTTGTGTTGGATTTTTATATAAATGACACATTTGCCCTTACATCCATTAAATAAAAATGAGTATATTATTATTTACAAAAATATCATTAATTTTTCTCAAGTTTCAATAATTTCTCTCAATAACTCTCTCATGCACATGACCAGGGGTGGACCTAGGTACAAGGGCCTGAGACTGTAGCCTTGTATTGATAAGAAAAAATGAATTTATGTAGGGTTGTTCTCCCTCACTAAGTGCAATTGTTAATGTTTGATACTTTATAAAAAAATCTTGTGTCTAAGCTTTTGAAATTATGCATATAAGGATAAAAAAAGGGCAAAAGTGTCATTTTACTCTAAAAACCTATCAGGGTCGGAAGACTATTGATTTTGGGAAAAGGTATTAAAATAAAAATACAGGGATCTATTTGTAAATACTAAAATCTCAGGAGCCTATTTAAATATCCTACAAGCCGAAGGGGTTGTATACAAAAAGCTCAAGAATAAATCTATTCTGTTTTGTTTTTTTTGTAGATTTTTCAGTTAAATTGCATTATTTATCTGTTTAAAGCAGTGCCCATTATACTTAAATCGATGTGATTGTACTTATGCTCATCCAACATTCCATATACGTGTTTTTTTAAATTTGATGCCATGAAATGTTTTCGCAATATCAAATCATGACACATGAAATAATTTGGTAAATCATAAATTGGAATAATTTCTGTGCCTGTTGCAAGATTAAAAAAATAGGTTCAATGGATTCTTTTCTCAACAAGCTCAATTGATTTGACAGGGATCAAGTTAAGTTCAATTAAAAAAAAATATGCATCCTGATTAGTTCCATTTTTCAGCTTGATAACAAATTTCATTGCATCCACAAAGAAAGAAAGGTGTGCAAGGGCTTGTTTGTTCGCAACGATTTTAATTCGTAGAAATTTACCGTAAAATGGATTCCAATAAGGGATTATAAAAGAGACGAGGGCTGAAGGATAGGGGTGTTCATGCCAGGTTAGGCCGGACTGAGCCATGTCCAGGTCTGCCCTGACTTAAAAACATAGGCTCAAGCCTGGCCCAAGCCCAACACAGCATGTAAAGGTTAGGCCTAAGCCTGCAGTGCACATTGCGGAGCTGGTGCGGCCTGGGCTGACTTGGGCATTTTCTAGCAATTGTTTGGACAAATTACACTCAATTACAAGCACTCATTAGTCTGACCCGATCAGACCGGGCTTGAGTCTTTCTATTACTTAATCCAACCTGGCCCAAAGGGCCTAGGTAACCACCCCAGGCAAAGGATATAAGGAAGTGGTGTACATTATTAATTGACCCTCGCTTTTCACCTTTTCACCTTGCCCTAATCAATTTTTCATCTAATCTTTCACCTTTTCACCTTGCCCTGAACAATTTTTCATCTATCTTTGATTCATGCTATGAAAAAAATAAAAATTCATAAATAGCCTTCAAATAATTTTCTCTTTGATGGAAAATGAATTAAGAGAAGATGATGAAAGATCAAATATCCAGCGATCGCCTTTTGTAAGTGAAGTCCTATGAAATTCAGGTAATCCATATCTTCACCTTTTATCCTTCAATCACCTACACGGCCCACGGGCCTAAAATAGAGCCCAATTCTATCCAATGTAGGTTGGGTAATGGTGATAGCCTAACCATCCTTGACTCACTTGTAAAGAAATTAAACATTCGTTATGGCACATCCATGCTGGAAATTTTATTTTTTATTGAACGGGAACAAACGATTTCATTAAAAAACAGAGACAAGTGGATACTGGACATTTCAGGCCTCTCCTTCCATGGAAGGCGAAGAATCCTGATTTTGACCCTTTTCCTTTAAAATGAGGCTTTTGATTCGGGATAAAATGATAAAGTCTCGGATCATTAACACTCCTTTACTTTTCCAATTTGTTGTGGCACTCCAAAGTAATGGTGGAAATAGGTTGGATCAGGTCGATCATGGCTGTCTATGGGTTCAAGCCTAACACATAGCCGACTCATTTTTTTTGAAACGACCAACTCACACCTGATGCGACTCAATTTGACCCAACCTACATAACTTGCATCAATCCGGGTTAACTCATTTAACCCGACCGAACCTAACACACCTGGTAAAAGCTTGGCCCAATTTACTTTTTTTTTTTTTATGGACCCTGCAGTCGTGACAACAATTCCAACTTCACAAGAGAATTCAATTTGAAGAATAAGTAGAGAATCTCAGGCAATAATTTCATGAATGCATCTGGGGCCAGTGAGCAAGGATAGTTTCCTGTTGATGTTTGAAAAAAGAAAAGAATGACACAGATCATAAGATCATTTATATGAAAAGCATGAATCTCAAAATTTGAAGAAGACCCTCCCACATGCAAAACCAAAACATATAAAACACTTAAAATACTTTAAAAGTTATTCTTTGCAACTTTTATAATTTATATATGCCACGGAGAGAAAATCTCTTTACGAAGGTGGGGAAGAGGTGGTTTGATTGTTAATATACCTGCATGTATTGAAACTCGTGCCAAAAATATTATAAGGGCCTATTTGGTTGAGGGCATTACTGTTAAAAATGTAGAATTTTTTATTAGAAATGCAGATGCTGTTGTTTGGAAATTCATGATAATTTTTTTTTTTGTTTAGGCAGTGAAAATTTGTTACACTGGCAGAGTGAAAGTCACTTTTGGCCAACTAAATTTTTAGAATTGCGGAATTCATAATGCTTTTTTCTCATTAGTTACCATGTTTTTAAATACTTGCAATCAAACAGACCTTGGTAGGGGTTTTAGGGCTTCAGAGCGTGGAAATGAAGAAAAGCGTGCTAGTATAAAGCAAGTGGAGAGGACCTGAGAATATATGACCCAGCCATTTACACAGGGGATATAGGTTGACTCTATCCTGACTTGTTTTAATTAAGAACAGGTTTTATTGACCCTTGATTTAATTGTATTGTGTTGCGGGGGCCGGGTCAAGTTTCGGCAGCCTTAATCTAATAAATGATAAGAGTAGTGGGGGTATTCATGGCCCATCTGGCCATATTAAAGCTTGTCTAAGCTGAACTAATTATCTGCACTTATAGTCCGGACTAGTTTCTTGCATGGCCTTGAAAGAAAGGTCCATATCAAGTCTTGAATCATGCATAGGCATAGGCTAGCCAGGTTTGACCAGGTCTTCAATCGTACATAGGCATAGGCTAGCCATCTAAGCACATACACAACACATAAACCCATGCCAGCTCCGGCTGATGAAAACATAATTTTTTCATGATGGTGTGTATCCTTGTGCGTCGTCCCCAACTCAACATAAAATTGTCCGCTTTGGTCCACTAGAGTGCGTAAAGACTTCCTAAGAGGCCACCCATCTTAGCATTGCCCTCGTCCGAGCACGATTTCTTACGGTTTCTGAGGCAGTACAGTTTTAAAAGGATTCATGTTGAGTTAAGACGGGGTTTGACTTATAAGCCCAAGGTCAAGCTTTGGATATTTTCGATGGAGGGCTAGCAGGGACTCTCCATTTGAAGTCCGTGGTTGACACTCTACGCCTTGTGGTTAAGGATACCACCCGGACCGAATTCTCGCAAAACCCACACCTTGTGCTAATCCACCAACACCTGCGTGCCTAATAGAGTTCAGATCTATCTCATCGTGGATCAAGCTTGGGTCGGACCCCATGGTGGAGTTAAGGTTTTGCAATCAAAGTTGCTATTGCCACATCCCTCGTTGCTCCTTCCACATCCCTTCTCTGTACATAACCAAATTTGTTTTAAATTTTCTCCGTACACAGCCATGTATTCCCAAACTGCCCAAAGACTAAATCATCGTTTTCTCCGTGCACATCCCTAGTTCCCTCTCCATCACCCAACCTCATCACCATCATCTCCTCACTGCCCATCTTCACATCGTCTCCTCTCTACCTCCCAACCTCATCCATTTCCCTCTATGTTCCCTCGCTCTCTCCCTCTCTTAGTGGACTCATTGTGAATGTATATTCTCTCTCCCTATATATCTCTCCATTTATCACTTTCTTTGGTATCATTCTACATGTATCGACCATATGAGAGATGAACGCTGGCTTGAAACTATGTAAAAGAGAGTTGTTACTGCCAGACATAGGCTGATTCTCACCATTCCTCTCCCACCCTTCACCAGCGTAACTCGTTTTAGTTGAAGCTCATGTCCGTTCAAACCTTCAAATGATTTGTTTGGATGTACCCAGCCAAACAAATCATATTTATTCGGTTATATGATTTGTTCGACTGGATACATCCGAACATATCATTTTTGTTCGGCATATCATGTCCGAACAAATCTTGTGTATTTATTTATGTGGTTAATTCCTTTCAAATTCTCCATACTCAACCATGGATGTGGGCGGTAATTCGAGAGTTATGACTATATCATTGAATATAATACGACATACTAGAGCTCTCCAAATTGACATGTCGGACATTTAGCGGCATGGGGATGTTAATGAAGTTGTAGATGTCTATAATGAACCAACTGATCCAGACATTTTTTGCTTTACAAATGCAGCGCATTGCGAATACTCGAAGCATACTCCAACTGATCCTTCGGAGGGGATATGAACTGAGCACACAACACCCGAGTAAACTAAACGAGGCTATTGAGTAGGTATGTAAAGTGTTGCTTGTAGCTTCTATAGATGATGTCCAGCAGCTCATGCCTCGTACCTAGACGAAGACGGACACCCTCAGCCGTAGGAGGGCGACATGATGTGTTGATGTTTTATTTTGATTAAAATGTAGGGCGAAGTTGGGTTGATCTGATACCATTGACGTATTTGTCATTGACCTTTTTTGTCACTGTTTTGAAGGATCTGCATTGGTTAGCTATGTTGGATGGATTTCTATATAATTTAATATAGACCTTGTTTGATGGATTTATATTGGTTGGATATGTGTTTCTTATATGGATTTATATTGGTTGGATATGCGTGTATCACATAAAACATGAAATGATCAAGGAAAATAATAATAGTTTAGAGAGAGTGATTGTAATTGCCTTATCCAAGGTACTAGTGATGTCTCAAATAACAGTGAACAACACTTCGTCAATGGATACATGAACAGTTGTAACAATCATTACAACCCAAATGATCAGTAAAATACGACCCAACAACCTTAAGAGGATCCAGTAGATAAATTTTCAGCAAACATCAATCTAGCTTGATCGTCTGACACTTGACTACATTTGGATCGATAATTTGTTCACTCATAGTAGAACAAAGCTAATTTGCTCGGCCAATTAGGGCCAAACATAATCAATTAAAGGCTGAACAATTTGCGACGATACAATCGAATAAAAACGCAAAAAAAAAAAAGAAGAAAAAAATGACCATATCCCTTTGGCCCCCAAAAATCACATAAATCACATTTGAGAGATGAATGTTGTCACGTTCCCAAATACGACTAGGGAAAAAACGTGAAAAATAAGAATAAATATTCAATTTCATGTGTTTAATGCAACACAAGCTCCCAAATATGAACCCACAAAAAATTCGAAACATGGTGAGTCATAATAAAACATTTGCGGAAGCATTAAATGAATTGGTATCAATATTCAAAATCAAACCAGCATATAACTAACTGAATATTTAAGGTTAAAGTTTCTAAAATAACCTAAACAAAACAACTAAATAAAATTAGGTTCATTATGAATAATTTGCTAGTAAAAAAAAATATCTCTATGATAAAAGCCACTCCGGCGCAGACTCAGACGGCTCTGTAGCCATCATCGGCTCTCCACTCAGGTTAATCAACTGGTTCAAACGTTTGAAACGTTTGACCCTCCACCGTCTCCTTGGTAAGGTAGGGATCGGTACCTATGCACCAATAAACAAAGTAAACAGCAAGCACGAAAGCATAATTCATAATTCATAAATAAAATACAAGAACAAAGTGAGTAATGACAGGTAATGATCATAAGAGAATAACAATGTGACAATGACGAAAAGAACGAATATCCTAAATCCAATCTACACAATAGAGCAATACAATAATCACACAGAAGCAAAGCCACTGCTTTGGGTGGTCAGCCCTAACTATAAAGCGGGAAAACCCGTTCGAAGGCCCGCGGTCATAAACCGGTTCGTAATCGTAGGCCGAATAAACCGGTTTGAAATTCGGATATTACAGTGTCCGTACACATCGATGATCAACCGTCCAATTACAACTGCAATCCTTCGAATATGACCCAATCGAAATACATATATATATACATATCATAGTAGAATAGACCTAATGATCTTGTAAAGCTCTGACACATAACCTAAGTCAAAGTGAAGGGTTGGCTGCACAATAATCCACAATCGAATACCAATCAAATCATTCGAATAAACTTCCATAATATCTCAATCAAATACCAAGCCACATCACGGTCCATATCCAATCCACATAGGGTATGCAGCTAATAGACCAACATCAATCAAAATCATATATGCAAACCCGAAGGTCAAAGAATAATCACAAGCCAATCCTAAGGTCAAACATAAGGTCTCGTACCCAACAACCACATGAATCTCTAAATAGATAAAAGATCAACACATCCCTTCTCAATCAATAGTGCATAGACCCAATTAAGGGCTTTCCAATAAAGATGGGTTGAGCTCGAATCCACTAGGATTTCCCCGAGGTCATACGAAATACTAAACCCCACATTAGTAATATACCGCATGCCCAGTTGGTATTTACTCAGGTCCAATGATCTGATTAATAAGGTATAAACATGTAATTTTAACACATTGAAAACCACAGATATTATATAATATTTAGTTTGCAGTTAATGATAAGAAATAACAATCTTAGGTAGTGTTTGGCATCTCTACTTTACACCTCTTATTCTCTTAAAACCGATTCAATCCGCTTTTAGTTTGTTTGGAAAGTGTTTTTCCTGCATCCATTTCAAACCACCTTAAGAGGAATTGCCTCTGTTTGAAAAAACACCGGAAGCAGGCTGATTTAAAGCAAACACAAAAGTCTAATGCGCATAGACGGTTCCGCTACAGTGAAACTGACGGTCATTTTAGGTAGACCGGTTTTTTCATTTTTTTTTAAGATTATGGGACCCAAAATCATGATCCAGACCGTTAAAAATATTGATACAGTCAAACACGACCACGTGTTCAAATTTCAGCCGTTGGATCTTCATATATATTGGGATATTTGCAAAATACTCCAGGCCCTTTGATCAACTTTTTTTACTTTTGTGGGCCCCATAAGTAAGATCTGAACCGTTTGTTCCCTTTGCAAAGTTTATCATGACTATGCTGCCAAATTTCCATACTTGATTCCTCATAGATCTTAAGAAATTTAAGAAACATCATGGACCATTGGTTTAAAAAATAATTGGTGGCTGAGTTTTGAAAGGGTCCATAGGCAGTACATTTTTTAAAAATATTTTTATAAGTTGTGGGACCATAAATCATGATCCAAACCATTGGATATATTAAGAAGATCAGGCACGACTATGGGTCCAAATCCTAGCCGTTGGATCATTATGGATTGTGACATATTGGCAAAAAAAAAGCCAGATATTTTAATCTATTTTTAAAAAATCCATGGGCCTCAAATGCAAGATCCAAACCAGTAATTCTCTTTTTAAGACTAAACACGACTATGGCGTTAAATCTTAATGCTTGATTCCTTATGCGTCTCGGAATATTTATGAAAAACTTTTAACCATTGATTTAAAAAGATCTATTTCAATCAATTTTTTTATGTTACCAAACACACTATTTTTAAACATCTATTTCAAATGGGGTCATTTGAAACATATCTATTTCATGCAGATCTATTTCACATTGATAAGATTTGCCAAACAGGGCCAAAGTTTATAATTTTAGAAAACCTAAGGATTTCATTTAAAATATTTTCCACATTTAAAATAGTCAAAGGATTTAATTTGGATGTATAAAACAACTCAGGCCCTTATTCCAAATTTTTAGAACATCATGGCCTTAAAACTAACATTACTAGTCACATGGCACTATTTCAAAAGTGTTGCCGGTCATCAGTCAACACCCTTCTTTCTTTCAATCCAAACTCAAGTCAAGTACCACTCCACAGGTCACCAAGTTACATCTCACCAGGTTACCAGGTCACCCATTCTCCTCCCTTTATTGCCTCACATGACATGTCAACATTACCTTATCTCTACATCAGAACCGCCCTAACAAGTTAATACAGAATGTGATCCTGTAATGGGTGAAACGACGCCAGCTGCATCATGATCGTCTGGAAAGTGGGCCCCACCGTTTCCAATCGCAAGATCACCCTCACAACAATGGTCTCCCAGCCATGTACGGCGATATGAACGGACCAGATCCATGGTCAAATCGACCAGTGGGCCCCACAACCAGATTAAACAAAAGACAACACCTCCATATTAAGTCACGCCTCTGATTCCTAAAACCATTAGATGGTGGGTCGGACAGTGATTAACTTAAAAAATCGGAATTACCGCAACGGTAAAATATAATTTGAAGAAATCAATTGAATCATCGCTGGTCTCCGATCTCTATCATTAAAACAATTATCATAAAAATGAGGGCATCGAAGGGTTTCTATATGCATCAACACACAAATCAAGGAAAAACACAAGTATTAAATCTACAAATTATGGTTAGGTACTTGCCTGAGATTAGCGGTTGATGGAGACGGTCTAGAATCTCTATTGCCAAAGCCCAAGGTGCTATCCCAGAGAAAAATTGGAAAAAAGAGAATTGTGTGTGAAAATAAAAGAGTGTGGTGTATAAATAGGAAATAGGAATATGAATTGTAATCTGACTTAAAGTCTAAAAATAATAGAGTTTGTTTTCTAAAAAGATAAGAGTTTGGATTAGAAAAGAATTATACCACTAAATTGGGCCCGGGTTAACTATGGGTTAAGATACCTATCCAACAAGCCTAACTCACCAAACTTAAGCCTAGCGTGGTCCCCACTTAGACTAATCGCGTATTTAATTAATATACAATCAATTATATAATAATAATAAATAAAATAATATAATGTAATATATAATATCAAAACGTCACAAATGTAGAGAGAATAGAAGAGACACGATAAATGGAAATAGAAGTAGGGGATGTATTGGAAGAGAATGGAATAGAAATATAGAGAAGTCGAGGAAGAAGGAGAGCGAGACGATTCTCGAAAAGGAAGATAAAATTAAATTCTCGTGGGTACCATACAGAAAAATTGCATAACCAATGAAATAATTATTGATATTCAATTTGGTTAATTCACGAATGAATAAGCTAGCCTTAAAAAAGAGTGCTGCTACCTACACACTGCAAATACCTCTCTACACACTGCATTTAAAAAATAATAATAATAAATTTTTTTCTAAACTACCCCTATCCCTCTCATTCATTATCTCTCCCTCTCCCTGCTCCCTGCTCCGGCCACATCCGCCCGACGCCGTCGCTCCCCCGCCACCGCAGCCCCTGCTCGACGCGATCCCTCTTGCCCTCCTTCTTCCTCTCCCCATCTCTCTTTTTCGTGGATGGTGGCGCTCTCCTTCTTCCTCTCCCTATCTCTCGTTTCGTGGATGGTGGGGGTGGGGATGGGGGCGAGTGGAAGAAAGAGGGAAGGGTTGGGGATCGGATGAGGGCGGGTGGGGTCCGCCGGAGCAGGAGAGGAAGAGAAAGGGAGATGGGGCTCCCGGAGCAGGAAAGGAAGAGAGGGAGATGGGGTAATAGCTGACGGGGTTGCCGGAGCAAGGAGAGGAAGAGAGAGGGAAGGAGAGGGATATGAGTAATTTAAAAATAAATTTATTTTATTTTTTTCAAATACACCGTATGAAAAGGTATTTGCAGTGTGTAGGTAGCCACTCTCCTTGAAAAAAACTGGATGTGGAGTGGGCAACTTGGGAAGCGGCAATAGCAGTCGTGGCTACCTACACAATGCAAAAGACTCTCTACACACTGCATTAAAAAAAAATTCCCTAAACTACCTCGCCATAACATGTTCGGTCCTAAGCAGCCGAACAAATCGAGATACAAGGCCGAACAAATCTAGTTTGTTCGGCCCTATGTCGCCGAACGAATTGAATTCGCCAAACTTTCGTCTTCAATGACAATTTTCATCTCTTAATTTGCTTCTCCATTTGCTTGTCGCTATTGAAATATTGGAAAACCACCATTTGCTTGTCCATTACTTAAAAATCACAAATGACTAGGAATGAGAGATGAATGAGGTTGGCGAGACATGGAGGGGTAGGGGGAGAGGATGGGTGGGCGGCGGCCGACAGCCGGCGGCGAGCAGGGAGAGGGGTCGGTCGCAGGAGGAGGGTGGCGAGGTTGGGCGGAGGGGGTGGCTGGCTGACAGGGAGAGGGAAGGAGGGGAAGGGAGAGAGGGGGTAGTTTAGGAACTTTCTTTTTTATTTTAAAAAATACAGTGTGTAAAGAGGAGTTTGCAGTGTTCAGATAGCAGTTCTCCTCTTGCAATTGTTAAAATGACCGAAATACCCTCGCATATTATACTATATTAGGCGCCCACCGCGTCTCCAACAA
Source organism: Litsea cubeba (assembly GCA_012931725.1). Classification (NCBI taxonomy): domain Eukaryota; kingdom Viridiplantae; phylum Streptophyta; class Magnoliopsida; order Laurales; family Lauraceae; genus Litsea; species Litsea cubeba. Next base: position 76,366,836 of record CM022950.1, on the reverse strand, counting down.
GCAATCCTCCATAAAGCCAAAAACCCTCACTCTTCTCTCCTTGTCTGCTCTCAATCTCCTCTCCGCGCGACGATGGCAGAGCCCAAGAACAAATACGATCGCCAACTCAGGTTACTCTTCTTATGTCCGCTATTTTCTCCCTTTCGTCTTTCTTGCCCTAGTTTTTGTTCTCCTGCTCTACTTAGTTCAAGAGAATCCCCGATTTCTCGATTCTCTTCAGAAATCCCCATCGAGACTTGTTGATTTTCGCAAGTTTATTTTGCTGGAAGTTGTCGATCTGTATGGATAGGGTTTATTAAGTACAGCTTAGAAGTATGAATTTTTCGTCATATATACGGTTCTCTCTTGGTTTAATCAAAGGCGTTTTTCTGTGTAGTAGAGATTAGATTGACTGAAGCATGTATTGTGCTGATTTTCACGAAAGATCACTTCTTTATTTGTAATTGCAGGATATGGGGAAACCAAGGGCAATCAGCTCTTGAAAACGCTAGTATCTGCTTGCTTAATTGTGGCCCTACTGGGTCTGACACATTAAAAAATCTTGTCCTTGGTGGCATTGGAAGTATTACGGTTGTGGATGGATCCAAAGTGGAAGAGAGTGATCTGGGGAACAATTTTATGGGTAAGTTGTTTTGCAATTCATGATGAGGAACAATGAGGTCTTGATGCATATAAGGTTGTTACAGTTGCTTTCTTGATGATTTTCCATAGAGTGTGGCCTGTGTTACCGTGATCCCGGCTCCATTGAGAATTTGGTGTATCCCAAAAAACCTTTGGGATTAGAATGCCACTAGTTATCAAATATTTGGACCAAATGTGATAATGCTGATTTATTTTCTTGTTAGCTGTAGATGTATGTAATTCCATGATTTATTATTGTACAGTCGGAGGGTATTGTACTCGATTATTTCTGCATTGTCTCTTATCCATGGTAACTTCTCGTAGATGGTTGGTATCATCAAAATTATGGGTCTCACTATATGGAACTGGTGCATCTATACATGTCCTGATGCATTAGGTTAGGACCCGATAAGTAACTAACTTTTGTGATGCTTACAATATTACTATGTAATTTTGAAACTTTGCTGATGTGGGCAGTGGATGTAAAAAGCGTTGGGCAGTCAAAGGCAAAATGTGTTTGCTCCTTCTTGCAAGAACTGAATGATGCGGTGAAAGCAAAGTTTGTAGAGGAATTTCCAGAGGACTTAATAGACACAAATCCTTCTTTTTTCAAGCAGTTTACATTAGTGATAGCAACCCAGGTAGGCCACATGACATTGAATGATATATCAATATTACTCTGGTTGTTATAGTTTATCATAATCTCATTCAATCAAATTTAATTTATCCAACATGGACATTTCTTTTAGGGTTTATTTCATTACTTTATTATTTTGGCATGCTAAACTTTATTCTATTAATTCCTTGATTTATAAAACCTGCTGTGTACAATGATTTTGTAACAATCCTTCAAGATATATTCTGTTTTTGTACTTTCTATTTCTTCGGACTTCTTTATTTTCCCCTAAGATCTCTCCACTAATTCTAATAGGATTAGGATTCCTTTTTTTTTTTCCTCCTATTATCGGCATTTTACACCCTTTAAAAGGGGCTTTAGGGCTTTATGTAAATCATTCAGAAAGTTATGAGTAAAATTAGTATTTTGGAGGTGTCGGGTTCCCTCAAATGATCCGAGTTATCTTTTATTTTAATTTTCTCTTTTATTTTAGGGTGGGACTGTTACAATTGGTATCAGAGCCAGTTCGGTCCAACCGCCCATCTATCTTCTTCTCCATGAAACCTTAACCCTAATCCACCGTCCCTCTTGCTGTACTAGCTGGACCTATTAGGCGAGCTGTGGGCCTTTGGGATTGGGCGCAATGGACTTGTGATGGGGATTGGATTTTTAATCATGAGTTTGAAGTGGCCGAAGCTTGTATGGAGTAGATTGAGCATCCTAAGAAGGCCCTCAAAGGTCCCAATAAGTACTGATGAAAGATTTGAGCCTCAAACAGTCCCAAATATCGATTAGAGTACAAAATCAGGGGCTGTTCTGTTATTTTAGAAGATTGCAGGGACTAGTTTATTATAACAGTAAACATATCGACGGTTTATTGCTGAGTTTCAGAAAAAAACCAATTGAAGAAAACACTGAAAGGGGCTGAACGTGTGTAGTTTTTGGAAAATGGGTTTGTGGTTCCAACCCACTTGAAACCTACCTCACTGTCACTAAGCTCACCTGGGAGTCTTATTAGGTCATATGGTTGCTTTCAATATTAGACGGGCCATGTGGGGCCCACAGCCTGATTTGCAAAGCTGTTCAAGATCGTCCTAGCCGGTGGAGTTGTATGGTTTCCCCCCAAGACAATTGTCTATTAGATTCCATCATTATCCATTAGCATTTTTAGATAGGAAATAAAGATTTTGTGAGGAGTTGGATTGGTTGTCATAGATTTTATCTACGGTTTTTGCTCTTTTTAAAGCGTGTGTCGACAGTCATAACAGTCAGCAGTGAACAATTGTAGTTTCCCTTTCCATTTGTTTATTTTAGCATGTTAGTCAAGGATGGTTGTCTTACTAGCATTAGCAAGAAGGAACAGGTGTCAAGATCTTCTGGAGAGTTTTTGGTTTGCATTATATAGAACTTGTAAGGTGGGCAGTAAAAAAAAAAGGTCGGCATCTATTATTATTACTTCAATAACAGTGAGGTTGTTGCAATGAAATCTGTATGTTTCTTCCTCTTTACATCAATGCTTTTATTGTTTATGGTGTCGGAGTGAGATTTAACCTATTGGTGAGAATCGACCTTAGTGATTATCTACTGTTTCGAGTCCAGACAGCAAACAGTATCTTATTTTGTTTATTACGGCAGTCCTACAGCGATTTGCTTGTTGTCTTTGGGTTCGGTTTATACCCATGACTGCGTCAACCTGGCCCTGGCCCCCCATTGATAATGGGGATGGATCTGGCCCATTCAGTGGCAGCTCTTTTTTTGGGCCGCATCATGACTCCTTGTGTGTGTGTGGATAGATTTGAACCTACTATTGTCGGATTTGCAGCTGCAGGAAAAATCAATGTTAAAGCTGGATAAGATCTGTAGGGAAGCAAACACTATGTTGGTAATTGCACGCTCGTATGGTCTGACAGGGCTTGTGCGAATTAGTTTGAAGGTAATGTGATGTAAGTATATGGCTGGATCACTTTCTACTATTTTGGTTTTGTAAAATCATTGTTTCAGAGTGATGTTGGCATTCAGATGTTGATCTCACTGTACCTATGGCAGGAACATGATGTGATTGAGTCGAAACCTGATCATTTTCTTGATAATCTCCGTCTAAATAATCCTTGGCCTGAGCTCAAGCAGTATGGTCTTGGTGACTTCTATTTATTGAATATTAATTTTTGGCACTGATCAAGTTGTGCTGATTTAAAATTGCACTACTGATTTCCTGTTCCATCTTCCAGGTTTTCAGAAACCATCGACTTAAATGTGACGGATCCTGTTGTCCATAAGCATACACCATATGTTGTCATTCTTGTCAAGATGGCTGAAGAGTGGGCCAAGACACATTCCGGCAGCCTGCCATCCACTAGGGAAGAAAAGAAGGAGTTCAAGGTTCGTAAATAAAAGTTATATGATTGACCTCTATCTTTGTGCTAAGCCAAATTCATATGGATGTGGCTAATGTTGACATTTTCCACTCAGCAAATGCTCTTCTTTATCATCACTATAAAGGAAAGAGGAAAAGCTATTTTATTCATTAATCTTTTTACCTTAATGCAGGCGCCACCTTATTTATTGCTTATAATATTCCACCATATTGATTGGAGTCCATGGCACGGTGGGAGTTGCTCACTATTGCAACTTTTTTTTTTTTAAATGGTGTTCACAACATGGATTAAAAAAATCAGCCGATCCTAAACGAGTCGGGTCCTATGGGACTCAGACTTGAAATTATGGCACACGCAACTCAGCAGAGTCCTATGTGACCCGGCCATACGACTCGGCAGGGTCCCATGTGACTCGGCCATGCGACTCGGCTGAGTCCCATGTGACTCAGCCATGGGACTCGACCGACTATTTTTATTTTAAATTGGGTCTCAGCCCGACTCAGCCCTGAAGGAGTCGGGTCCCAAGTCCAAGTTTTTTTTTTCCTTTGTTCATAACTTAAACAGCTGTACAGTATAAGAGGATTATACTCCATAACAGGGAAAGCGGCCAACCCAAAAGAGGGAAATCATGGCCCTTAAAACCAGCCATAACAACCCAAAACAGAAAACAGAAAAACAGATTAATTATCAACAGAAATGAACAACGAAGGTCTATGAACTCCCTCTTTGGCTAGTTGATCTGCTTTTGCATTGGCAGTGCATTTTGTATTGTGGAACTTCGTCAGTATTGCAACCATGAGCATGTGGTTTTGAATCATGTTACCTATCCAGAAAAAAAGGGGCTATTCTCTATGCCACTTTGGGTCTTGGTGAATCACCATCTATCTAATGATATGCATACTTTGATAATTATTTTTTTCTTATAAATTCATGGCATGATCATTTAATTAAATGTGCCTCTGTCAATATTGAAAATTGGAAATTGCTCTTGAGACTTTCAATGATGAAAGAAATCACAATAGGTCCCTCCAAGAATGGCACCCTTGACAATTTTCATCTTTTGGCAAACTAATCTTGATATGAATCAAGAAAGCACCACTATGATTCTTAAATATGGTCTTCCTTGTTTTTGTGGCCTACCTTGATTACATCATTAATTAAGTCTTATTTTAATTATGTCATGAGGTGGGCCTACCAAGATTTTCATCATTAAGGGCCCTTCCCATCATAGGGAGGTACCTTTGTGGTTCCGTCATTTGCGGGCACAACAATGGTTTATCACTTTGAGTGGGACCAACTGTTGTTGTTGTTGCTGCTGCTTTTGGTAGAACTATTACTATTGTTGTGGTTGTTATTAGCTCATTCAGGGACTCCTCTCTCTCTCTCTCTCTCTCTCTCTCTCTCTCTTAAATACTTATGTTACCATCTTGAATTTATTTTGTCTCTTCCATGTAGGATCTTTTGAAAGCTAAGATGCAGGCTTCAGATGAAGATAACTATAAAGAAGCTATTGAAGCCTCCTTCAAAGTCTCTACTCCTCGAGGAATAAGTATGTCCATTGTAGGCATCATGCGTGTTGTAACTTTTTTCTTATGAAGAATTTTGATGGAACATATTGTCATCTTGAACCCTAAACATAGTAGGTGATGACGTCGATAGTGATCTTAATAAAAAATGTCCAACACGACTTGTTCGTACGGAAGTAAAAAATAGACGTGGAAGGAAAATAAGCAATAAAAACAATGAGAGGAAGGGGAAATTTTGATCAGGGTAAAACGTATTAGGTAGACAACAGGTCCCTGATTAAAGAATCAGAAGGGCCCTTACTCTTTCTTTTACAATTTCTCACTCTCTATTTCTCTTCTTTAACTCCTTATCTCCTCAACCAGAGGGTAAAAGCTCTAGATGTTTATTTCTTTTGTCTTCTAACTTCAAACTGAGGAGCTTTTGGATCCTCAGAACTCTTATAAAGATATTTTCTGCCCCTGGAATCGTGTCTGACTTCTTGGGATCATGAATACCCTCTCTTCGGCATACAAGGGCCTATTTATAAGCTTTTGAGTCTAAAAGAAGTGGATCCTGCATGAGACCGGTCTAAAATGATGTAGGCCCTAGGGTTAGGGCTTGCGTGGGAAGTGCTAAAAGCACTATGGGTGCCGAAGCACGCGTCCTAAGACACAATCAATCTCGGAAGAGACGATAAACGAGGACGCACCTCAATGGGAAAACCCAATTTCATTAATTAACTCTAAAAATAATCTCATACAATGCCATATAAATAGTAAAAGAAGACTTAAGCTCTAAGAAACCTAATTAAACTAGGAAACTAAATAAATAGGAAACCTCATCCTAAATACAACTCATTGAGTAATAACAATTAAATAAGTCCTAAATCTAAGTGGGCCCTACACGTGGCCATGAGGTCTACGCTGCATCATTCTCCCCCACTTGAAAAAGAACTTGACATCGAGTTCGGAAAATGTCCACCTGGATCAGAGATCAATCTGACGAATGTCCGATTAGGCGGTCGATCTATAACTTCTTGTCACAGCTTCATTTATAATTGCTTTTGATGGCTGAAATATGTGTTGATGTGCCTTAATTGTAGAACATGCACTATCAAATCATAATCTCTAACTATCCGCTGGTCATCTCTTAGTTGGCATTGTTGATCCCCAAAGACAAAATCAATGGGAGAATTAATGTGGGGAATTTCAACAACTGGCTCTTCATTGCTTGGTGTGTGCACGTCTGGATGATTAGTACTCATAGAAGAAATTTCAAGGCCAACTGTAGATATGGAATCGTCGGTGTCTAACTCTGGCAGCTCGGTCTGTAAATCCGTTGGCACTGGTTCCTCAACACGGTCTGTGACGTATGACGACTTTTCTTCTTGAGGAGCAACTTCCATTAGATGAGACCGTTTAAGCATCCGCTCCACACGAATTGCTTCCTAAACTGCGTCATACATATCGTTGCATGCCTTCTCCACTTTCTTCAATATACTTGGTCTCAAACCTTTGAGAAAGTGATTGAAATCAAGTGTATCTCCCAATTCACATAAATAATGTAGCCTTTCAAATTCATCGGCATATTCCATGACAGACAAATTTCCTTGTGTCAAAGTAATATACTGCTCAAAGCAGTCTTTATTTGCATAATATCTTTGCCCATATCTGATTGCATATGTCATTCTTGTAGCCCTGTTGTTGATTTCTGTAAGCCTGCTATTTATTTCAAGAAGTTGCAATGCCATCTTGGCAGATGTGTAGATCTGACTTCCACAATCACGCTGTCGAAGACGGATCTAAATTCTGACGGCGGATGACTGTGATACTGTGAAAACAAGATCCAACGGTTGATCTTGGTCAAATCTGGGCCCTTGACTTCTTTGCTGATGTTATAAGTGGTGTGGGTTGGGTCGAAGCTACAAGTGGGTTGGACTGACCTGATCTAGGCCTAACTAGTGCAGGCCCACTTAACAAACACTTTGGCACCTCGAATTTTGTGCAGAAAGAAGTAAGAAAAAAATAGGCTGAAGCCTTTTCGTTGCTGAAGAAGAAAAAAAAGGCTTCGAAAACCCTTGTTTGCGATATACGCCAACGAAGAGAAGGCAAAGATGGCGAAGGTGATTGCGAGGGGCTGCAACGAGGTGGAGTCGTCCGGCTGTTCTGCTTCATCGAACCAAAGAAATGGGAAAGAGAAAGGAGATTGGCGCTGTTGCTGCGTGTGGCTGATGGCTGACGATGGAGATTGGGAGACGATGCTCTCTTCAACAATAGCCGATGTCGACTGCGATGGAGATGGCTACAGCGCTGGTGCACGACACGCTCCTCTTTCTTCTATTCTCTCTCTTCGCTGTTCTTCTTCTTTTTCATTTTTTTTTTCATTTTTTTTCCTCTGGGCTGGGGTCATCATTTTTTTTTTTGGAATGGGTTCTGGGATGATTTCTCGTTGGAGATATTTGGGCTGCTGGGTGGGATTTGGCGGCTGGGATTGGCAGATGGGTAAGTGGGTATTACGATCCGGCAGGGGATTTTTTTTTTGTTCTGTCAGGGATGTGAGATGGTGATGCAGAACAGGCTACCATAATTCCATCGGTCCCACCAACATAGTTTTAGGATATTTATTTTTTAAGTAGCTTCCTAATTTTAATGTAATTAGGATTATCATTCTGATTTATTTGGTTTCCTAGTTTGATTAAGATAGTTTCTATTATTAGATTAGGTTTTCTTAGGCCCCAAGTCACTTTGCCTATTTATATTACATTGTAGAGATGATAATCTCAGATTTGGAGTTAAATAAAATTGGGATTTTCCCTTGAAGAGGTTGTTCCTCGTGTTAGAAATCTCTGAGGAGATAATTTGAGGTGTCTTTGACACGTGCTTCGGCATCTACGCAAGCCCTAACCCTCGGGCCTGCGTTAGACGGAGGTGAGGGGTTCTGTGAAAGGGCTTGGAAAGGGGAACGGAACGCGAGGGATGGGATGGACGGATAGGGGTAATCACGCAACGATCGGGGATCGTTCCACTCTGATACTACTAATTGATGCAGGCCCTAGGGTTAGGGCTTGCGTGGGAAGCGCTAAAAGCACAATGGGTGCCGAAGCACGTGTCCTAAGACACAATCAATCTCCGAAGAGACAATAAACGAGGATGCACCTCAATGGAAAACCCATTTCATTTCATTTTTTTTTTTTTTTTGAAAAACCTAATTTCATTAGTCAACTCTAAAAATAATCTTATACAATGCCATATAAATAGTAAAAGAAGACTTAAGCTCTAAGAAACCTAATTAAATTAGGAAACCTCATCCTAAATACAACTCATTAAGTAATAACAATTAAATAAGTCCTAAATCTAAGTGGGCCCTACACATGTGGCCATGAGGTCTACGCTGCATCATAAAAGGACATTAAAATGACCATGGATCAAGATTTTGGCCAACTCCACTCTGATATATCTGAGTTATTTCTAGATGCTAGTACTTGGTGATGAGTGCGTGAAAGGGAATGTGCGGGCGTGTGGCCAATAGTTCAACTCCTTGGTTTGATGATCGGGACAACTTGGTACTGACTATGTGACTTGGAATGCCTAAAGTGACATGAAACTCGAGCATCTTCTCTGCATCGTTGAAGTTGTACCTTCATCTTAAATTTCAGATTATGCTAGCAAAAAATCCTTTGTCCAATAAGACATTTATTTTGTACAAAATTTGAAAGATTACTAATATTGAGATGATGTCATTTTTGTTTGGACCGACAGTTAAGAGAACCTGGAAATGAACAAACATGAAATAGCTGATTCGGTCACGACCCACTCATGAGAATGATTGTATGTTTGTCATGCATTGCATGAAAACAACTGATTTAGTAACAAGTAAGACTTGTTTCTTGGCCATGCATTGCTGACCTCATAATCTTAAAATGACAAAAACATGAAATAGCTGATTAGGTCACGACTCACTCATGAGAATGATTGCATGTTTGCCATGCATTGCCTGAAAACAACTGATTTAGTAACAAGTAAGACTTGTTTGTTGGTCATGCATTGCATGAAAACAACTGATTTAGTGACAAGACTTGTTTCTTGGCCATGCGTTGCTGAGTGCTTACCTCATAATCTTAAAATGAGAAAACAGACGTGGAGAATGAGGAGGAAGTTGTAAAACCATATTTGTGAATCCCCTACTAATACGTGTGTGATACACTCAAATTTTTGTTTAGTTTTGTTACATGTAGAGGTGGAAGATTAATGAGGAAGGTCTAAACCTGTACTTGGGGATTCCCAGATATATATATGTGCACGACATTGAAATACCACAACTCTCTCTCTCTCTCTCTCTCTCTCTCTCTCTCTCTCTCTCCATGTTTTCAGTGTTGATCTTTGGGATTGATTTTTTAGCATCCATAATCCACCCCATAAAATTGGTTCTACAAAATCTTTGGATTGTCATTGCAACTTTATATTGACTTTTCATGTGATCTCTTGTGAATGATGTTGGCTAAGATGACCTTGGGTTTATTACTTAATTATATGTATGTGTGTGCATCTTTATGTACAAGATAGTATATGGAAGCTGCTTTTTATTTTTGAAAATGGTAACTATAGATGGAAGCTGCTATTGGTTAATAAATCTAGTGGTCAAGACTACAGAAATTTGTTGCAGGCTAATGTATATCTTGAATTTGAATTAAAATTTACTGTATTTTTATGAGAAATTCTTTTGTACATCCATTTGTTGTTGGTTAATTTACCGGGGTCAATGCATTTGAGCTTCTCACCTTTGTTTTAATATTTAATCTCCTCACCTTATCCTTTATGAAATTATTGCTTTGACGTTCTTTGTGAAATAATTATTTGTACTGTTTTTCTGCTGTAACATGGATCATTAATCGATGTCACTCTTGGATTGCAGGCTCAAATCTTCGTCAAATAATTAGTGATAGCCTTGTTGAAGTTGATTCTACTTCACCAGATTTTTGGATACTAGTGGCTGCTTTGAAGGTGGAAACATCCCATTATTCATCACTCGTAGAACATGGATACTTCTTGTTTCGATGAGATTGGAGCATCAATATATAATATTATAATATATATTTGGTTATGATTATTGGGGAGTATTCCTATGCATCTATCCCTCACCATAGGGTGAGGGACACTCCCCTTTTTGGAAAGTTTCAAGTACATAGGGAGCATTCATATGTACTTGAAAAGTTACTTTTGTACTTGAAACTTCCCAAAAAGGGGAGTGTCCCACACCCTATGGTGAGGGATAGATGCACTTGAATATTTCCCATGATTATTGATGATTTTATATTAATCTGAAATCATTAAATAATAAAGCAAAAACTGTTTCATTGCAATTTGTTGGAATTCATTTTGAAGCTGCTTTGGAGTTAACTTTGAACATTATTTTTGAAAAAGTATGCTATTGTTGTTTGTGATAATTAAGAAAATGTTATTGCCACTTGCCAGTCATGTTATTCAACTCAGCAACTCTTTAGTTCTATTCCCCATATAGATCCATCTAAGGTGATTTGAGTCCCACCATTTTGACCCTTTCTAGGAGATTGCATCAAGCTTCATTGACACTTGAGCTGCTACTTTGTGTAACACAAGTACAAGACGCGCCACTCATGTTAGTGGGGCTCTTCCTTTGCCACAACTTGTCACTAAGTGAACCACACATACAGGATAACACGGATGCTTAAAGATAAAAGTATATTGTCCACATTAAATGTATTCATGGGTCTCATGATGGATTTTTATGCCAAGTAACCTACTTGGTGGTCCTTGCCACTTGGGTGCCTTGGATCTTGCGCACATGTAAATTGGTGTCCCTCATGATTGAGAGTGGGCTGAGAATAGAGATGTTGGAGCAGGCTTAGCCATATTCTTATCCAATATGTTATTGGCTGAATGCCTTGGATCTTGTGCACATGTAAATTGGTGTCCCACATGATTGAGAGTGGGCTGAGAATAGAGATGTGGGAGCAGGCTTAGCTAGATTCTTATCCAATATGTTATTGGCTGAATGCAATGAGAATCTCTAATGTCCTTGTACTTTGTTTGCTATCAGTCTTTTGAGTCCTTGAGTCCAGTGGGTGGTATTGTGTTGATCCCTTCAGTTCTACACTTTCAAAGAATCAATCTTTCTCATGTTTATAAATTATATATAGTGTTAGATCTTTTTCTCCTGTAGGCATCTAAAATCTAAAATAGAGCATTCTTTGTTTACATCCATCTAAAAATAGCATGGTTCTCTATGCTATTTTTAGACTAAGAGTTAACCATACACTAAACCCCATCTTTTGTGCTTTGCAGGAATTTATTGAGAATGAAGGTGATGGAGAAACCCCCCTTGAGGGTTCAATTCCTGATATGACATCATTAACTGAGTTAGTGTCGGATGTCTTAATTTTTCTTTTACCCTCAAAACCTTCATAGTAGGTTGCTTTTGCCTTCTTGTCATTATGATACATGATTATATGTCAATTATATTCCAGATATTACATTAGTTTGCAAAAGATCTATCAAGCTAAGGCTGAGGCAGATTTTCTTGCAATAGAGCAACGGGTGAGGAGCATACTGAAGAGAATTGGTAGAGATCCTGGTTCAATTTCCGAGACAACCATAAAAAGCTTTTGCAGAAATGCTAGGAAGCTCACTGTAAGTCTTTTAATCCATTGAAAGTATACTTTGAAATTTCTTTTGTACAATTATGTTGACCAATAACTATAAAATCTATGTAGACTGATAATTATACCTTATAAACTAAAGCATACAACTGAGTGACTAGAGTAGAAGTTTGTCGTGGTGTATTTTATACCCAACTGCCTCTACAGTATGTATCTGTTATCTGATGATTTGGAACTCGATGCCATCTCCCCGCCAAGATTATTGAGCAAAATAAGAACCTGGCGTTTAACAATCTTAACTAGCCCTTCCCCCCACCCTCCTCCTCTGTTAGATATCAACATTTTCCTGCTAAATGTCTTGATTGTATATCACTGCCTTATCTAAGAGCAGTGATAGCCAACCATTACAGGATAATTTAAGGTGTTAGGTATTTATCTCATTGGAATATCGAGACCTCTACTTTTAGTGGCTTCTCTCTTCCTTCCTAATTTTTTCTACCGTCCTAAGTCAGCATATTGTATAATATATGTATAAATAGATAGGGATTGAGGGGGATAGGGATGGTGAAGGCCTTGGTTTAGGTAGGTGTGGACTGGAACACAACCTTACTGGCCATCATATGGTCGAGATGTTAAGGCCGCAAGATCAACAGCGAGATAGGCTCTAAAGCTTTAAATATAAAATCCAAACACTGGATATAGTATACTTACGAGCGTCAAATTGGGTTTATTGCCAATTCATGGTGGTAGAGGGTGTAAGGCGGAAGTTGTGATTGTAGGTGGTCCCACATTGGCTATTGCTACACAATAGGAGCATGAGCTATGTACCAATGTTTTAAAAATCAGATTCGGGGGGGGGGGGGGGGGGGGGGGGGGGGGGGGGGGGGGTTCAACCGACCGAGTTGGACAGTTTCATACCCTTGAGTCCAAAAGCCTTCAAAAAAGAAGAAGAAGAAGAATATGATAAAAATTTAAAAAAAAAAATGAATTATGAGAGTCATGTTATTGTTATTGCCATTTGTCTATTATTCAATTGGATGAACAGGGGATCTGAATCTCAAATCCTTAGGTCTTCCACGACTTGAGGTTTTAATCTACTTAAATCGGTATAAAAGATCCCCCAAAACCTCCCAAAGCTACTTAGAGCATGTAAGTGGATAAAATGATGTGTTAAAGCCATTCCTACTCCTATGGATGTCCCTTATAAAACCATATGAGGACGGTTAGTGAGGCCCACTTGGGGCCACCACTAATGGAGTTGAGCGTATGTGTGTAGGAATTCACCAAAATTCAGGTGGTCACAAAATTCAGTGGTTGGACAAATGAGAACCAGGTTTCCCAGTTCAAGGGTGAGTAATAGTTGGATGAGTCTCAATTTGAGGTGAGTGCTAATAAGGATGACGTATTTAGTGTGAAAGAGGTTGGATTGATCATAATGGAGCTCTAGTGGCCAGTGTCCCTTAATTAGCTTTTTAGTGAGTGATGTCCCTCATTTGAAAACTTCTAAAAGAACATGATATCATGAGAGATGTATTTCGTGTAAACTAAATAAACGATCCCACCATGGCCTACTATGATCTCGAAATCCTTCTCAGTATCTCCCTGTGATTTGGCACCAACCAGATTTGATTTGACAGGTGACACTCTTCCCATTTATAATAATTTGGATCGAAGTACTCTGTTTTTATTACTTTCACTGTTGATTTTGAGGCCTTGAAATCTACACCAATGGATTTTTGGTGTATCCATTGTCCATGCATAGAACTTTTCATCCTCCCCATACCCTTAATTAGCGATGGCTTGAGGTGTTGTATGGGAGCAAAGATGTGAAATCCGACTTAGTGTCGACTAGGTCACTGTCAGTTTGAATCCGACGGATTCATTCGCACCCTGGAGCCCAGTCACCTTTAAAATATTAAAAAAACAGGAAAAATATTGTTCCATGAATTTATAGTTAACATTTGATGTATTTTATCCATTCATTAGTAATAAATTTGGAGTTGTTATTAGATACCCAGATGTATATTTCATTCAGTTGGACGAATGGTACGATCAATCTTCAAATGCTTTGATCTTAAAATATTATGGTTTTTGTTTTTGATCTCTAGGATCAGCGCAAAATGTCCCTAAGAGCCTACCCCCGTCTTTCCCAATAGAAGATATAGAGAATAAGTGCTTTTGGGGCTGTAAACTTCTATGACTCAGCAAACTAGGTGACTAAAGGCCTAAGGGTGTGACTCGACTTGGCACTTGTTGATTTTGAGTCGAGACAACTGAGTTGACTCAGATTTGCTGTCAAATCTTCTATTTATAGTTTTTTTCCTTTTCAAAATGAAAAGGGGATGACATGAAGTGAATACAATTGTTTTGGCCATTCTGTTGCATGTAACAACACTGGCCATTCTGATTCCAAAACAATGTTTTTGTATGATGATGATGAACAGTCAACTTGGAAGATCAATCTTGGTAAATAACAATTTGTATTCTCTCCTTTTTTCCTTAAATGGAATTGACCCCTTGTTTTTATTATACAGACATTTTTTCTCCATTTTTAACTTCCAAGAATCATATATACCACAGAGAAAATATGTATCTTTCTGGGTCAATGGCGTTTACATTTAGTTCCATGCCTTTCTTTTGTAATTTTTTATTTATTTATGTGAATCTTTATTTTGTAGGTATGCAGATATCGTTTAATCGAGGATGAATTCAATTCTCCAAATTTATCGGAGTTTCAGAAGTATTTAACTGATGAAGACTACAGGTGATGTGTTCTCTATGTTGGCTGTTTTTGGACAAAATATCATTTTTACCTTGCTTTGGAAATGCTTATTTCAAAAGCACTTTATTGCGAGTGATATAATATTATACTGTCAAAAAACCCTTGTATTTTCTGGATGAAACAATGTGAAAAAGTATTCAATGATTTGCTATCTTCACATAGGGCAGGTGCAGAAGTAAAAAGAGTAGTGGATAGAAGAAGCATCCTTGATGTCAGCTTTTCTTCCATCAGGGAGAATGGTGAAACCCATGGATGCTCCATAGAATTATTTTCTTTTCATTTTTTTAGTATATGGCATATTTCATTTGTCAAAAATGTTTGAATCACATGAAGGTGGATGTGTTGGATGGGTTATTCAATTACTTTTCCTAAGAATGCAAGTTTGTGCAATTATGACAAGTAATGGAAGAAATTATGGTAATTTTCTTATAGAGTATACTGTGGTTTGACTTTTACTTATGTTTCACTAATTGTTACTTAAAGGTCTTAATCTAAGTCTCAGAAGTCCTAGTTGTTGGAAAAGAAGTTTTTTCCTAGTTGTGCAATGTATAGAGCGTATATATTGTACCATTCCAAGAAAAGGGAAAAAGAGAAGCCACATATTGTAGCTTTGGATAAATTTTGGAATCATACTGGATTTTATTTATACAACAGTTCTCTCTTTTTTGGTGACTATTTTAGAAATTTGAAGGTGATGTTTCCTTCTAATATTTGGGGAAGTAATGGGATCCAACGGTGAATGGAGTTTGTCTTCACACAATCACCATGGAGGCCTAGCTTATGGAGATCACCCTTGGTCCACCCAAGGACTCTTTGGATAAGGGGAAGCACTTGCTCAATGCAGTCATACAAGTGAGGGGAAAGAAAATGTAAAGGAAGTTAGAGTGGTCGGGATATCAGCCCTGCGGGTAAAGAGAGCGTAGTGTAATAGAGGTTTGGATGACAATCTTGCGTATGGGGGATCCTAGATAAGATTTCCTTCCATCCATCGTATGATGACACATTCCTTCCTATTTTTATTTATCACATGCCAATCAACTCTCATGCCAGATCTAGTTCATCTTCTTAAGAATTGCTAAATTAAGAATGCAGATAGAGGAAGTCTTATTGCAAATTTGCTAAAGTGGCTATAATTGTGCTAGTGGACTGGCCAAGCATTGGCTGAGCATAATGGTCAGTCGTCATGTTTTATCCATTTTTATGCTAGTCTAAGTCTTCGTCCCTTGTGAATTGTAACAAATGGTGTTTGTACCTTTGTTGACATCACTTTCTAGGTTTCATATCTCTGCAACGGAATGACTGACTGCTATTTAAAAGCAACTGTTTAAGACGGAAATGGTGCTGGCTTCCATATCTAATGTATTCATTTTTATATTTACCATGTACATAGGTAGCACAATTCATGCCGCATGAGTTGTACTTGAAGAACTAGTAGAGATGTAGAAACTCTTCAACAATGATGAGTCTTCGTATTATACTTCTGTTTTGTTTAGTACCTGTGAAAGTCCTTTGCAGATTGGAACTATAGCAGATGTTGTCTTTGTAAAAAGGCATCATATAATAGTATATATATATATATATATATATGGGGAACATTCATATGCATCTTTCCCTCACCATAGGGTGAGAGACACTCCCCTTTTTGGAAATTTCCAAGTACAAAATGTACTTTTCAAGTACATAGGGTGAGGTACAAAATGCACTTTTCATGTGCAAAAAGGGGAGTGTCCCTCACTCTATGGTGAGGGAAAGATGTATATGAACATTCCCCTATATGTATATATGTATATGTGCATATAATATAGTGGATATATGTACTCTTGCTCAAGCAGTACTTGAAATTTGTCAATCTCTCTCTTTTTGTGAGTTGGTAACTACAAATTGATAACCTCTCCTCTAATGGACAGAATGCGATGCAAACCTTACGTCTTGTGTTAAGAAAAGCCAAATAAATGGCCTAGGTTTTTTATTCATTATATTAATTTCTCTTAGTATCTGGCTGCAATTTTCTATGATCTGAGATTGATGTTTTAGTGTTTTTATGTTTCAGCACGGCTGTTGGGTTTTATATTCTTCTTCGAGCTGTCGACCGGTTTGCTACTGTTTACAATAGATTTCCCGGGATGTTTGATGGGTATGCATTTTACACTTGCAACTTAGTTTTGTTCTGCTTGTATATTTCTGAGAAACATTTTATCTAGGTCCTGGTCCTACAGGGAGATGGATGAAGATATATCTCGGTTGAAAACTATAGGCGTTGGTTTGTTAAGTGACTTGGGTTGCAACGGGTCATATTTATCTGAAGATCTAATCAACGAAATGTGTAGATATGGTGGTGCAGAGCTCCATACAGTGGCTGCCTTTATAGGTGGAATTGCAGCACAGGAAGTAATTAAGGTATATCAGCGTATGTCTCTTACATCTATAATAAGCCCTTTAATTTAGTATCTTCTGAGTATCATCTGTCGTCTTCTTCATGCAGCTTATCACTAAACAATTCGTGCCGATGTGCGGGACTTTCATTTTCAATGGCATCGATCAGAAATCCCAACTGTTGACATTGTAAAAAGCCTCAAGTCATGCACTTCTTCCCTGGTTGGTTCTTATTATCTTTGGTTTCTTGGATGTGTTAAAAAACTTTAAATGCTTCATCGCTCAAGCAATTTCGTTCTGATGATGTGTGTGGGTGACTTCTGTTTACCTGCTTTGTTGCAGCTACCGAGTACCGTTCAACTTTTGGTGACTTACAATTGCTTGCAGAGAGTGCATGGTTTTGGAGTACATTAAGCTTTACAGATTGAGATAGTAACTTAAAGAAGTTAGGCTTTTTCATAGTTAACTTAACGAGGGTAGGCTTTGTCCTCGGTGTGTCTTAAGTGGTCTTGGAATGTGCTATGATGTAGAATTAAAATTTTGGTTTCCAATGTTTTTCCGCGATCTTTCTCTATTTGAAGACTTGGATTTTAGTTTGGTTTAGCTCAAGAAATCACAGATGGGGTGAATGCTGGTAAGAGGCAAACTGGTACAGTAAGTTTTTTTTTTTTTTTTTTTTATTCCAACCCCCAGAAAGAAAAACATCAAGTAATTAAAGCCGGAAATTTTCAGGATAACAGCCTGGTTATGGGAATGGTCGATAATCTTGTCTGCCCACCACCACCATCCATGGTTAGAAGATCATTGTCTTAGTTGGTTTGAGATTACTTAGGTAACTGACAAAAATTACCCTTGTCTTTGTGCTATGGTTTTGAAACTCTCGTATCTCTCATAAATCTCATCTGGACTGCCCAATTTCAAGGCTTTTAAAGAATTATTGAAATGGGTTCGTTCTATTTGGACCAAGGGATATAGGCTTTGGAATGATCATCATCATACAGGCAAGGGTGATAGTGAGGTCTCTTCTTTTGACTGATTTAAGATTTTCAAAATGAATGGTGGCCGTTTGTTCCTCTGATTGCAGGGGAGTCGTTGAAAATTTGGTCGGGTCGAAGGGTGGCTGGCCAGTGTCAATAGTTTTGTTAGCATGTTCAAAATAGTTTCCTATTTAAGTTCTCCCTTTGCAGCAACTAATCTCTGTTTCTTTATAGTTTCTGGTATTGATTTATTGTTGCCGTTCCACTGCTCTTATTCTGTTGAAGACCTGGACACCAATCAACTCAACACTGCTCCAGAAATTGCATCAGTTTAGGCTTGTAGCCCAAAATTAAACATGAATAGCTTAGTTCCGGTCCAACATTGATCCGATGGTGCTTGATGCAAGGGCAGGCATCGTTTTTCAACGTCTTAAAAGTGGGGTTGGCAATTGTCTTCCAGCCTATGGCGTAGGCAATTGTCATTATATGAGGGGCTGCTGTGTAGTTCTTATAGTAGAGGGGCTGGGATAGAATATCAAGAAAAGCTGCGGGTATCGTTGCCTTTTGAGTATGAGGTTTAAAGAATGATTTTTACATATGTTTAGTGTTCATGTATAATAATTTCATGTTCAAATGTTACATACATGTGAAAAAGATTACTTTATATGTTTTTTTCTCTCTTTTGATTATGTGGGTATGGCTGAGGTCTTTAATCCAACATGATTAATCTCCCGGGAGGCGTCTGCGAAACTCACACAAAGACACACCGGACAAATCTAGTGATTTCGAATATTAGACGTGAGAAGCAAACCCACCACTTATGTGACTCCTCCAATTTTCAGGTGGGTACATATTACTAATATTTGTTTGGAGCGCCATTCCATATGAGCATCTAATAGTTTTTGATGGGTTTATATTTTTCACATCTTTTTAAAATCAATGAAGATTTATAATATGAAGCTAACCATCTTGATAGTAATCATTAATATGATAATATAGAACAACCTGGATCATGAATTGGAGACCCCACAAACGTACTGGAAAAACAAAAACAAAAATCTATGGCTTAGGTTTGTGCTGCCGCTTTCAACAAATGAGAGGTGTCTAATCGCTTACACTTCTTCTGATGTGCAAATGAAACGCTGGAAAAGAATATAATAATAAAAAAAAAGGTTTGCCTCTGCTTGAAAAACTCATGATGGGCCATCCTAGAGGCCCAGATCGACCCACCCTTCATCAAGGGCCTCACCATTATCCCACCAAACGTTTTCAGCCCGAGTCCATATCCTTTTGAGGCTTTTCATGATTCAATTACGGTCCACCATTTCACCAAAGAGACAAGTATCCCATGATGACGTGTGGGACCTTGATTGGTCCACTCATCTTCTCCGTCGGTCAAACGCTGTCGAGGATCCGGATTCTTTCAGCCCTGCCTGTCCCGCTTGGTGACGAGCTGATGAAGCTTCTCTACGTCAGCCATTTGCACCACGAACAAAAGTGAATTAAACGTGTCATTGCCTCACTGGTCAGTTGATTTTTCAGGGGGACGCTCGTGTGTGGGCCACAGTTCCTCTTTTCTTCGATTAATAAGAAATACCAAGTAACAATATCCACACATCATTATCCAACTCCAACTGCAAAGCCCCCACTACCCCCCGCGTGCTCACGCCACTTAAAAATGCCTTTACAGCCACTCATTTTCCTTCCAACAAATCCTATTTCTCACTTGGGAAGGCGGAAAAAAAAAAAAAAAACTATTCATGACTTGAGCTCCATTACATCTTTTCCATTGAATCTACTAGGTACGATAGAGAGAGAGGTATGCTAATTTATTTTAAAAAAATCAAATCTATTGTATGTTATTATATTTTAAATGATGGTGATAATTTAACAATTTGTGAGGTACTCCTGGATTCCTTACAAAAATTCTTGCTTTTGTGTAGCTGATTAGCAATTATAATATGATGATAATTGTGAATTTCATTTTTCCGATCAAATGCTCAATCCCACTATGATGAATCCTTATAAATGAATGATTAGGAGGAAAAATGATTCCGAAATATAAGTAGCTTAAAATATAATTTAAAATTTATTATTTTTTTTAAAGTAATATACACTGTTATATTAATTAATTATTTGCAGGTGTAGTGTTTTGTTGACTGAAAAAAAAAGTGAGATAGTGACTTCATTAACATAGAGCAGGTGGACGCCACAAAGTAGGGCTGTCGGTGGTCGGTCTTAGTCGGTTTTCAGTCACCTTTGCACCCGAGCCAAATGTTCGGTTTTTTTGATATAGATAATTGAAAACCAACCACTGTATTTAGTGCAAGTGGGAAAATCGAATATTCGGTTTGGTCGGTTTCCGGTCGGTTTTCGGTTTTGGGCTGGCCCTAATTTGAATGGGTCAAGCCTCATTTTGTATTGGTCTAATTGGCCATTCGGCCTTTGATTTCATTAAATAAGTTAAGTGTCCAATCTAATTTAGTAACTTACACACAAATAAAACAGGCACAGCAACAATCAACAATAAGTACTGGCCCAACAGCTAGCTAGTAGTACTTAAAAAATGCAGATGTTCAACAGTTCAAGTCACTAAGTTAGTGCAGTCTCTAACTGCTTAACAATTCGGTCGGTCGGTTTTAACCGAACGGTTTTTTAGTTTATTAAAAAACTGACCGTAGTTTAATTTTAGGTGAAACAAAATAATGATTGGTCAGTTTCTTTAAAAAAATATATATAAAACCGCCCAAACGGTCGGTTCGGCGGGCAATTCGGTTATTTCGGTCAATTTTCACTACCACGTAGGTTAAATCGAATCTTGATGTAGAAATTCTATTTATCTCTGGCCCATGGAGACCCACGTGTCTGCCTTTAATCAGTTCGTCACAAACGGTGGACACGCGGAGCATTATCACTAGGAACAAAGAAATGGGAAAACTCACAACCCTTTTATCATGAACCCACAAAGATCAATATTAGTCTTCTGTCTCTCTCCAACCTACATCCCCTTTCACACCTATACACTGTTACTTGAATCCTTTAATTTCAAGCCTCTGTCTGAGAGAGAGAGAGAGAGAGTCTAATAGCAGTGGCATATAGAGTGGTGTCTCTGTATCTCCTCTTTGAGAGATGAGAAACTTTGATGAAAACAAACCCATGTCCTTGGATCATCTCTTGACTCATAGAGCCTTGGAATTGTCTCTCAGGCTCCTTGTAATACCTTTCTGTGTAGCATCCCTATGGGTCATGGCCACAAACAAGCAGCTCAATCCTGACTATGGGCTATTGGATTTCAGGAATATAACAGGGACCAAGTAAGGAAGGGCTTCAAACCAAGTTTCATATTTCTCCATTGGTTTAGTTTTTCTAATGCAAGGAATTCACTCTACTACATTATTTATTGATTTATAGGTATCTGGTTTGCATCAATGCGATCTGTGCTGGTTATGCTCTTGTGGGTGTTGCCTTATCTTGGCTCAAATGCATGAAGAGTGATTGGGTTTTCTTTGTCTCTGACCAGGTTTCCTTGCTTTCTTTTATTTATTTATTTATTTATATCTTATTGAAATTTGGAAATTGAATTATTTTACTTTATTGTGGGAAACCATTTTAGATTACCATGGAACAACCAAAATTAGAAAAGAGATTGGGATTCTCATATCCATTGAGTCCAAAGTAGAATTCCATCCAAATAAACATTTTTTTTTTCACTTAGGGTAGTTTTCCAAAATCATAATAACCTATAGGCACTTATTCTACACTATGAAGTAATTATGGTTAGGTATTTAGCAATGACTTCTTCCAACTTACTTGGTGCTGGGTTTGGAACAGGTACTAGCCTACTTGATGGTGACATCAGGGTCTGCAGTGATTGAGATACTGTATCTGGGGTACATGGGAGATAGAAAAGTGTCATGGAGTGAGGCATGCTCATCTTATTCCAAGTTCTGCTCTAAGACCAAGTTGTCTCTGGTTCTCCACATGGTGTCTATGCTGTTTTTCTTCTTGTTATCTGTAATTTCAGCCTATAGAGTTTTTAACAAGTTTGGGGCTCCCTATGTTTCTTCCAAAGAAGAGGGTGAACCAGTAGAGTAGAAAGAGACCATGTTGACTGGACTGTTGGTTGAGGTTTTATACTTATTGAACCAGTAGAGTAGAAAGAGGCCATGTAGATTGGGTTGTTAGTTGAGGTTTTATACTTTGTTGTTAGAAAAATAAGAAAAACTGAGAGAGAACAATACATCATGAAAAGGGTTGGTCCCCTGTGGTTGTAAAATTCACTCCTTTGTGGTGATTGGTAAAGCATGTGTCCTTGAACAAGTATGTGTAAATGTGGGGTGTTTTTTTTGAAAATATCATAATATCATGAGCCAAAATATCCAAAGATTATGAAATGTTGCGAATGTGACTCTATGAAGGGAGTTAGGATCCCTATTTGAGTTAGGATCCCTATTTCGTAAAAATAGGGAAGTATTGTTTCATCCAATTCTAAATTGCCAACCGTGTAAAATCTATTTTTTGATTTTCTCATTATAAAGAGTGCATGCATTAGTTGGCATACGATTTTACAGAATTGATGATTTAGGATTGGATGAAACAATATCTATGGCCCTATTTCTACGAAACAGGATATCAAAACCCTTCTAATGGTAGTTGTAGAACAAGAGAGGATTAAATCTTTTTCCAAATAAAAAAAGGATCAACAATCTTACACCATGGATACTATGCACCCATTTCTAAGGTGCCGTGCAGAATAATCATTGTCAAATGTGAAAAAAAAGGAGAGTTGACATCAGCCATTAGTCACACAAAATGTAAGACTTGAATCTACTTTTGTATGATAGTAGCATACGATTTATCCCACATCAGGAACATTTTGAACACTTGATCTTTCCCACCTCGTTATGATTTTTGTTTTTCGGACGAAGATTAATATCTTAAGATTCTAATGTTATTTTCATCAGGTTTCATTCAAAGTTTCTTGAAGATTTTCATCATTTGATTTTTAAGTGGTTCTCAGCCTAAACAAAAATCATTTGTGTTGGTTCTAGGGATATTGGATACCAGATTGTATGAAATATTAGTAGTCTCCAATCTGAGAAAATGAAGGTATGAAACTAATTTTGGAGTCAAGGCAAACTCAGATTTGGATCTTGATCTTTTGTGTGTGTTCCTTAATAAAATGGATTTATTATAAAGGTTGGATTGTATAACCATATGAGAGTATACAGAGCTCAGACCAAATCATCAATTTAATAACCTCAATTGTATGCATACAAACCCATTTGGGATCCATCAACACAAATACACTACTATTAACCTCACACCATGAATTCGGATCTGGATAGGAGGCTATTCAGTAGGGATGCAAATGGGTCGGTTGAGGGTGAACAATAGTGGATCATGATCTATATCTGTCTATGGATTTGATCCTGCATCCGACATGAAACCCATTTGTTGAATCCAGATCCGGCAACAACTTTAAAAAATAGCTTCAAATCTGGCCTGGATTAGAAATAAGATGTATGGTGCGCATTAATATGAATGGATAAAGGAGCTTCAAAGTTTTCTTTTTATAAATCTACAAGTAAGATGATTAAATTCTATATGATTAATGTTAAGTTGATTATCAAATATCAATATGCTTAAGCTATTTAGACCATTAAAACCTATATATGAGGAATCCATAGATTTGACGGTTCCTCACCGCCCTTGGAAAATGGTTTCCTTTCTAAGGGTATGTAAAGTTGAGGATTTTACTTTGATATCGGTGCATATACGATATACCTGAGAAATATTAGTTTTGGTTTGCAAAACCGCAAAAGTGAGGATTTTCAAATCCCATGATGGTGAGGTTGGGCTTGAAATCCTAAAAAATGAGGATTTAGATTGGTTCAAATTCTTAGAGATTTACTGTAATGCCCCACCCTACACGCATGTATGATATCTAGGATTGCAAACGGGTATCCGATTTTCCGATTACCCGGAAGTTCCGACCCGCAAAAAAATGAGTCTTGAACCTATTTTAGGTTCCGATTCATAAATGGGTCCGGGTCTGGAACCTAATTTAGGTTTCGATTGATAAACGAATCCAGTTTTGGGTCCATATAGGTTCCGACCTGTAGACCCGGACCTAGCATATGAGTCTTTAATATTGCGATTTGTACTTTAAAATCAACTCTTTTCTTGGCATTTTTATGTGTAATACTAGATGTTGTAGACTAGATGCACTGTTATAAGTTGAGTAGTATGTTTATTTTAAGAAAAAATGAAGAATAAAGATAAAATATAATCAATTTTGGAACTAGATTTGAGTCATCTAGGTGGACCCAATTCCGGAACCGGATATGGATTTTCTTATCCGAACCGGGTCCGGAACCAACAAAACCATTATTTAAAAACGGGTTCAGGTCCACTATGGTTCCGATCCGGAATCGTCCTGTTTGCAACCCTAATGATATCGTCCGTTGGTAGGCCTCAACCCACCAAGAGAGTTTCCTCACTAGAACTAGTCGAGCTCTGGTACCATTTGTAACGCCCCATCCCGCTTTGGCCCACGGGTCCCACGGTTTTATTTCTGTAAGCCTCAACCTTCCAAAAAAGCCTCATGTAAGGTAAGGGTGCAAACTCTACCTATAATTCCATTCACTTTCCTCTCTATAGTCGATGTGGGACTCCAGAACGTCACATTTACAATAGTTAAAAATAGATTTCCACGACTTTATGGACCGTGTAAATATTCTCCCTAAGAAGTTATTTATCAAATGTGAGAATGTCGTCTTGCACCCATATCCTTGGGTTGGAGTATGGAAAGATTTGGTTTCAGATCCAAATATTATGATTCCTGGATGTTTGAAATCTGGATTCGGATTCGAATTTTTTTTGTATTTAATCTAAAAATATATTTCATACCCTCTTTATTTGAATTCGTAGGATTAAAAGTCAAATAATAAGATACGCATTTGCCACCTTATTTCTTAATTAATGCAAGATTTGAATCCAACACAATGTATCCAGGTTCTGCACGGTATCCAACCCATTTTTTAATTGTATCCAGTATCTTAACCGGTGTGTGTATCCATTTCACCTCATCCGAAGGATTCTTTTATACATGTACCTGTGACTCCCGAAACAAAGAGGGCAAGGGCCTCGAGACTGATTGAAAACCTTTTATAAGGTTTGACCCAAAATTGTTACATGATGCTCAATTAAAATTTAAAATATGGCTATAAGCCTGTACACCCACAGGAACCTCGTCTGGTCTGGCCCACCTAAAATCTCTTGGCCCAGAGATCATGATGGTTGAATTGCCATCATGCCAGGTTGACTATGTGTCTGCATTTTTTTTTTTTGCTGTCATAGGTTCCAATCCTTTGGGCTGGACTAATCCATCCGGGCCCAGAGAGAGGCCGGATAACCTCCGGGTGCAAACCGTGGTCCTAGACCAGCTAAGCTACCTCTTGGCCCTTGGCCCTTGGGATTACTATATGTGTCTGCATTTAAAATGGACATCGTCTCTTATAGAATTCATGTTTATTACAATGGTGTGATCTGGGCCCAGCTTACCAGATCCGGGTCTGTGACTCTATAAGGACTTCACTGCTGGAATCATAGTCCAAGTGCATCACAAACCTTGCAAGCTGCATCTGGGCCTGTCCAATCAAATCTTGGGCCTGATAATGGCTTAAGGTCGATAAAGGACCCAACCTAAGGTCTGACCATAGAACCGGGTCCTTGATTTGGACCTCAAAACTGAGTAAGGTCGAGCTCTTTGGAACAGTCAGGCAGCCCAAATCTGGTGTTACCGGATTCAGGCTCATCCGGGTTTTATTATGGGTCTGGACCCGGGCCCAGTAACCCCAACCTACATATTATTTTATATCTGGAAGTTGTTGCGTTCGGGGGACCACCACATGCATGGTCGGTGGTGTAACGATAAAATGTAGTAAATAATTTCTCAAATTGGTTTTTCATGGATGGAAAGATGGGAGATATAGTAGGAGGTCTCAATCTTCTATTCTCTTTATAGATACTTTTACCAATCCTTGTATAAGAGAATCAGATTCTTGTGACCTCCAGGAATTCCTGGGCCCCACAATGAAATCAAAATAGAAATCGAAATGATCATATCCTCACCAACTTTCATTATTTTTGTCTTGAGTTCACCACCAAATAATCATGTGTAGGGCTCTTGAAGAAATGGTTTGTTTGTTTGCCTTAGAATATATTTGAATTAATATATATATATAAGAGTTTATGGTTAAATGGACTCCACCAAAGAACTTTAAAAATTATTTGAGAACCGACTATTCCCCACGGGCCGCGCACATGAAGTCCTTGCTTCCCCCATGCACCGGGTAAGTCAGGCTTTTACCAGATCAAGTGGTCCTAAGGAGAGAGCGCGAGTTTGAAACGCAACATTCGATTACTGAGCCGTGATCCTGGCCAATCGCGCTATCCCTAGGGGTTACTATGGTGATGGTTGGGTATTTATTTTTCATCTTCCCTTAATTCACTTTCCAACGGGAAGATTATTTAATGATCGTTTTTGTACATTCACCTTGGATATTCAAATTTAACCACTTATGACATGAATCCTAGGCGGTCAAGTGTTTTTATATGATGGTATCAAATCAAGCTAAAATCAGTGAAATTATGATTTTCAAGTTGTTTGGATTTTATATGTGGATGAAGTTTTACGTTACAATTAGATGGCATCTTTGTCCCCCACCACCCCATATTTTGACACTAGATTACAAGTTTCATGTTGACTATTGATATAGAATACTGTGGCCCACATTTTAAGTGTACAAGTTTAGGTGCTCCAGGTGTGTATCCATAGTTTTTTGGCAGAGACAAAGGCATATCCCTTAAATATGTAGTTGTTTTCTATTTTTAAAATGAGTGCCCCGATAACTTAAAAATATGATGATAATCATAAAATGCTTGAAAGGATTGCTCTTTTAGATAAGTTGTGGGTTGGTGGATTTAGATCTAATCTACCAATTGATGCAACCAAACATTTAACAATATATTGCTTCCAGACCCTATATTAATGAGGTTGTTTTCCATTCTTGAAATGATTGCCCAAAAGATTTTAAATAGCACTCATGAATGAGGGCAGCTTTTTTGTATCATGATCAGATCTAAGAATAACAAAGTTCACCCTCTCTCACAATTAAAGGCCCATTTAATGAATAAAAACATACTCATGTTAAAGTGGTGTTGGCATTTTGACATCATATTGATCTTTGAGACTTCAGGTTGTGGCCAGTCTAATAAAAAAGTCAGGTGTACATTAAAAAAAGAAGTGCCTAAGCTCTTTGGACACTTAAAACCTTGTATTGATATGCAATTCATGGTCAGGATATATCAAAAAGTGCCAATTTATTTTATGTAATTAAATATTTAGGATTGTATTTTTATGAGTGGTTAAAAATGAAGAAGCAAAGTGGAATACCCAAAAACGACCTTCAAGAAAATGAATCAAGGGAAGATGAGAAGTGAATAATCAGTTATCACCATAGTAATTCAATACCGAGGAAAATCAAAGACCGATCTATCTCCGCCCTATTTTCTCTCTTACCTCGCGTCCTTCATTGCCCACCTCTTTAATAATCTTTTGATGAAGTTTATTTGACCATGAATTCCTATGTATTCAATGTATATATTTTCTGAAAACAAAGAGGCCCTAAATGGTTTCATTGAAGGTAGAATGTATAGCGGGTCACATATAAGTAAGAGGTGGACGGTGGTAGAAGTTTGACAATCAATTCATCTCCGATCTTATTGTATTATATTCTTTTTTTTTCTTTTTTTTTTTTTGCGCGGGGTAACTCAGAAACTTAAAACAAGCCTATGATTGATCCCTGAGTAATCGGGTGACATGTTGGGGTTACCGACCAACTAAAAATCCCCTCGTTAGTAGCCCAACCAACCGAACAATCCATGTTAAAAATAGTAAATCAAATGAGACATGCATCTTATAAGTTCATTCAGTTTTGGCGAAACAAAACCAATATCTTACCAACCAATTTGATTCTTAGACATATCCATCGGAGGAAATAGGAGGGGTTGGCTATGCATCATATCACATCAATTTTGGATTGGGTTGCCTATCCAATGCACAAACCTGAGTTTAACTCATTTATTAATCAAGTTGGACAGGTTAAACTGAGCCTTAAATTACTATGATGGACGGGGACTGGTGGATTGAGACAATTGCAACTAGTTGTTTGGAAATTATGGATTCAACTAGTTGGTTGAAAAATTCTAAAACTGAATTCTGGATAGGGTTCAAGTGAGAGTCACGTGTATACGGGTCAATTAATGATTTGCCTCCTGGTAGGGTAGGTAGTGATTCTTTTCAGTCTCCTTCGACTTTGCAAAAGAGTACTACATAGTGGTTACATGAGTAACTGTTTGCATCATTATAACTGTTTTAAATGTTCCAGGTATAGCAACCATGGACTCGGGGGAATTTGGTCCCTAGCTTTTAATTCAAGGATGCCATTTTCATGAACGGTATGGATGGAAATCGTACACCATTAACATAAGATAACCCATGGAAGAAAAAAGCTCAAAAGAAATGAACCATATTTTTTTTTTGGTAACCCAACCGAACCGTAATATATTACAAAATGGATATATGGATCGAACTAGGTCAAATCTTATCCAAGTCTAACTCTATTTGTTAGTAAGGCCTAATAATTCAGGTCCTGAATCATAAGCCGTAAGCTTAAACATTAGAGTCTAGATCTTATTTAGTGTGTTACTATGGCTTTCCGTGAGTGGAAGGAGTGAAAATCCATAGCGGAGCCGATCAATTGAAAACAAGAGCCCTTTGAAATGAAGGCCCTACTCTTGTATGAGATGAGATATTTTTAAAATTTTCTCCAATGTATTTGTCCCACTATAAGATTGAAAAAATTGATTAATAAGATGATTAGTCAATATTAGGATAAAACTTGGGGATATTCCAATCTCATGGTAGGGTAAGGAGTTCATTTTGGGCAGCTCCTATGGAATCAATATTACAACCCAAAAATATGATTAAAGATATTTGACCAGGCTTGGCCCCTTACTTGGGCGTGCATCTAGAGAAAGGGCTGTTCCCATGACAGAGCCCAAAGATATGAGCCAAAATCCACCTCTGAAGGGGGCTGGGTCCGGGTGGGTAAGATTCTTTTGGCCTCTTTCACCTTGATTTGCCACCAATTATTCTGTTTCTAGTTCCTTCATATCATATTGGTTTCTTTTGGATACTGAGACGATGTTGTAGCATTTTAAAAATTTCACTAGTAAAAGAACTAGTTTAAAAACATAAGCTGGATCAAACAATTGGATGCATGTTGGGCCCAGCAGATGAAAGGGGTTGTACTTGTAATTAGTTGTCTACATGCAAAACATTCAGACTCCCGAGTCATTGCTATCCTTCTAATGTGAGGTTTTAAAATAGAAGACAAAAGTAAAAGCGAACAACTCACAAACAACGGATTGATGTTTTTTTTCCATGGATTCCTTTTCTGTGCTGTTGGAGAAAAGCAGACTCCTTCCCCTCTGGGAAATGGCATTCTTTTAAATTCTATATATAAAAAAGAGTTCTAACATTTTCCTCCTTTTCAGTATGGAAAAAGCACAGCATTAAATTATAGATTGCAAACTAGACAAAGGTTTTTCGTGCTATCAAAGAATTCTGAGGGTTATACAAAGTTGCCTTTAATTTAGCCTTTGTCTCCCTAACTCATATGGTTGCAAGCACGACGGTTTCGAATCGGAACTATAGTAGACTCGAACCTGGACCCATTTCTAAATAACGGTTCCGGTTCCGGATCCGATTTTGACTTGAAACTTGTTTTGTTGATTCCAGATTCGGTTCCGATAGGAAAATCTGAATTTGGTTCCGGAATCGAATCCACCTAGAGGACTTGAATCTAACTCCAAAATCAAATCTGATTTCCTTTTTTTTTTTTTTTTTATTTTTTCTTAGAATAAGCATATCATTCAACTTATTATAATAGTACATCAAGTATACTACATCCAGTATTATACATAAAAATATATAAAAAAAAGTTAATTTTGAGGTACAATTTGTAAGAACAAAGACTCATATGCTGGGTCTCGGGTCCACAGGTCGGAACCTATATTGACCCGGAATCGGACCTGACCAGGGCCCATTTATGAATCGGAATCGAAAATAGGTTCTAGACTTGATTTTTTGCGGGTTAGAATTTCTAGGTAATCGGAGAATCGAAACCTGTTTGCAACCTTACTAGATGATCATTCAATTTGAGTTGAGATGGCAAAACCGAGATTTATAAATCATTAAGCATGTACAAATATATTGGCATTGTTTGTGAGACCCCAATCTACTTGGGTAGATCAGGTCTAAGTGATCCTATTAGCCAATAAAAGAGAATCCACAAGGATAAATGTAGAATACATAACTCAATATGATGTGTTTTAAAGTCATGCGGACCCTGGAACTTAAAAAACCTCCCAAGTTAAGCGTGCTCGGATAGAAGCAGCAGTAGGATGTGTGGCTGCCTGAGAAGTCCTCGCATGTGCACTGTGCTAAAGCGGATGATATCATGCTGAATTGGACGAGACGAGGCGAGGCTGTAACGCTGTTTTTAAAATAATTCAATACTATCGTGATGTTTACCTGAAATAGCATTTTCTTGATAATTCTTTTTTAAAAACATCTCAATAAAATCATGATAAACTGGATAAATTAAAAAAAAAGGGACAAAAATATGAAAATCTTATAAACAAATTAACAATAATTTATACTTGTTTTTCACTCTAAATTATTTAGAATTAGATTTTATATTCTCTCAATACCATCTAAGAAAACCAAATATTTAAAATATGAAATTAACATTTTTCCGAGACAAGTCAAGGAGTGGATGGGGGAGGACGGTGCACCCATGTGGATACACATACCCATAGCGTCAGTGAATCCATTGAATGCTAACCAAACTCACACTGATGGAATATCTGCATCGCCTCAGCAGGATGCATATTATAATAGAATACAGGTGATGGAGAAAAAGAGAAATGCCATTAAAGCCGATCAAACAGTATGGCCAACAATATTGGAAGTTCTGGACACACGACTGGCTTTAGATTTTGACTATACAAGCTACATGTATTCATGGCAGGTGATGGTTTGGAAAGTTCAGTTTTGTGAGCCATAGATGGCACCACTGGTGTAAATAAGTAAAACATAAGGTCCCGTCATGTAAATTTCCATTAGACTTGCTAGAAATGATTAAAAATAAAACGAGGAGAGATTGAAAATGGATACCTAACTATCACGCTAGTAATCCAATTATCAGGAAAAGTCAAGAAGTCAAGGCAACAGCTACTTATTATTTTCTGTCCTTCCTCTTTAGTAATATTTTTTTGAAGCCTATTTGAATATGAATTCATATGTATTCATTTTCCCTGCAAACAAAGAACCCAAAATTTTTTATTCTTATATAAATTTTACAATTTTATTGGAAGTATCACAATGATTAGATAGTCTCCATTTATAGGATGGAATCAGATGGACTCCACTCCATGGACGAGTCATGTGGCCCTTTTCTATTGGGGAAATGTTCACATGAGCAGACTGTATATAAGTTGTTGCGAGGCCTACTTAGATACAAGTTTACCCTTGAGAGGAGGGTATTTAGAAGGTTGCTTTATAGATAAGGGGGATCCAAACAAATAAGTCCCACAGGATTATCCTAGCCTTTGATATAACAACCTTGAAATTTAACGACATCTTAATTGTAGATTTTCTTGAGATTCAATCCAATGGTGAGTGAATGTTTAGTGAGTGTGAGATTGGGTCTAATGTTAATTATGAGATGAAAAGACTATCAAAAGGACTGCACTTAGGGTTGCAAACGGTTATTCGATTATCTGATTACCAGAAAGTTCCGACCCGAAAAAAATCAGGCCTGAAACCTATTTTAGGTTTTGATTGATAAATGGGTCTAGTTCTGGGTCCATTTAGGTCCCGATCCGTGGACCCGGCATATGAGTCTTTGATATTTTAAACTGTACCTCAAAATAAATTTTTTTTAGATAATTTTATGTATAATGCTAGAGCTAGTAGACTTGATGAATTATTATAAGTTGAATGATATATTTATTTTAAAAAATAAAAAAAAAATAAAGAGAAGTTGGAACCACTTTTAGAACTAGATCCACTCCTCTAGGTGGATTCGGTTTCCAAATCGAATTTAAATTTTTATATCGAAATCAAATTTAAAACCAACTAAACAGGGAGTCAGAACCTTATCCGAAGCTGATATATAGAAACGGATCCCAATCCGGGTCAAATATGTTTCCCACTAAAAACCGTTCGGCTGCACTATTGCAAGGTGAGCCCAAGTGGGGCCCCAATGCTGGACTACTCTCGTGGTTGCTGGCAGGTGAGCATTTCCATTATGCATTGCATCACCTTTTAATGCAAAGATTCAAGATGGGCTTCTATGCCATGCCCTCTAGTCTCTTCCATGAGGAATCCTGTGGGGCCCACCTGCACAATTATCAATAAGGGGGATAGAGATGATGGGTCTGCACAGAATAGGCTCATTTGACCCGTCCTAACTCCTAACCTTTGATTTAATGTAAATTTGATCAATTCACTGGTGGTTATAGTCTGGGTAAATTAGCCCATGGTCTCTAAACACGGTATTTTAACGCATCCAGTCCAACAACTTTTTTTTCTAATGTCTATAGTTCATATAGTTGGATATATTTTGGTGAGTCCCTAATACACAATGTCATATATTTTCATTACTAAATTGCCCTTTTCAACCCTCATTCCTAGGCCAAGTTCTCTCTTATTCTCTGTTGTTCCAGAGAACTCATTCCGTCTTCTTCTCTCTCATTTTTCATTTTTCGTTCCTTTCCATGGTTATGGAGTATCGTTGCAGAGCACATTCCGTCGCCACAATGACTTCCAATTCTCTCTCTTTTATTTATTTAAAGATAGAAACGGTTTTACTTTCTCTTACTCTTTCATCTGAAGTATCTTCCAAATCTCTTTCTCTACAACTGATTTGAAAGAGAGAAGTTTGCTCTTTTGCTTATTTTTCCTGTTTCCCTTTTCTCGATTGGATCATGGTCATCAAGTGTTCTTGTTCTGGATTTCGATTTCTATTAGAATCTGATTTTCCGTATTCTGACTTTTGGTGTCACCGAATTTAGATAAATTTAACAAAAATTCTAATAAATTGGACAAAAATTCAGATAAATTTGCCAAAACTCAAATAAGTTTATCTGAGTTTTCGGCAAACTTATCTGAGTTTCTGGAAAGACTTAGACAAATTTATCTGAGTTTTGAATGACTTTTCTGAGTCTCGAACAAATTTATCTGAGTTTGGACCAAAACAAATTTATCCGAGTTTGAAAAAATTTATCTAAGTATCAGAGAAACTTGCTTTTTCTCTTGACTTGAGGTAATCGATGATTTTGTTCTAACCATTGTCTACATAGAGTTGAGCATAAAGAATATATAAAATCAGAGAATAATAAAATCAAAGACCCTTTTGGGCTTTTAGGTTTTTTTCAGACGAAATTATCTTGTACATCTTCGTTTTAGGAATGGAAGAAGTATTTTTTCTAACCTTAAATTGAAGGCAATTCAGATGATCGAGGTCTTCGATCAGTTGATTTTGCTTCTAGGTTTTATAGTTTCCTTCGTCTTCGCTTTAGGATGAATCTGATTTTTGGTTCTCTGAAATGGTTTCAAGCGGTTTTAAGTGGAGCCTTTTTGCTGACGTGTACATGGGTCTTTTTATCCTTTTCACCGCGTCATTTTCATGAGAGGGCTGCCGCCGCTACGATAAAATATCATGGACCTTTCGCTATAAAACCTAATAATGAGGAACTACCGTCAAAATCCCCTTATAGTTTCAACTAGAGCCAACATGGCAATCAGGGGCTGTGAGCATGAATGGAGAACTAACTGATCATGGACGGGCACCACATTGGAGAGACAACCTCTTCTGGTCTGTTCGTACCTAACATTGTCTTTTAGATTCCGCCGCAAACGAGCTGTGCTTACCCAGCTTAAACTTGTCTTGAACATTAAACAAGTCATCTCCAAATAAAGCTGAGCCAAGCTTATTCAGCTCAAACCACATAAATCAAGTGGTTAAGATAATCTTATTGGGATGATTTATTCTCATATCCTTAGGGTAACCAGATCTTTATATCTTCCTACCACTCACGATTGTTATGCATCCATCATAATTGCCTTAGATTGGATTTAATAAAAATTGCAAATTATTTAAGAAATTGTTAAAACTTAGTAGAAAAATCAAAGAGCCGGTAGTGCTGGTCAAATCTAGGAGACAATTATGGCAACTCAAATTAAGGGAGCCTCATTGGATATATCTATCTCCAATAGCCATATGCAATTAATGGTATGGAACAACTCATTAAAGGACACAATAAAGATGAACAAAATAAAATAAAAAACATTGGGCCCATGGTATAGCCCGCCCCGTCTGTGTTGGGCTGAGGCCTTGCCAGCCTGGGCACGACACGACTTGGCCCATGAAATTTGACAGGCCATGCTGTATTTTGCATACCTATGTGTGTGCATTTT
The DNA here is from genome assembly GCA_012931725.1 of Litsea cubeba. Classification (NCBI taxonomy): domain Eukaryota; kingdom Viridiplantae; phylum Streptophyta; class Magnoliopsida; order Laurales; family Lauraceae; genus Litsea; species Litsea cubeba. The sequence goes on along the minus strand of CM022950.1, from coordinate 76,332,337 downwards.
TCATTTCTGCATCCATGATTGCACTTAGCATATCCACATCGGGCAACATTGAGCCCTAAGACGGCTAAACTTGAGCATAATGAAGCCTTTTAACTAGAACAACTAGGGGTGGACCCAAGGATTTGTTTTGAAAATTTTAGGGGTCATAAGTACGAAACTTATAAAAACTTCTAAATAAAAAAAAGGGTTTTTTAGAAATTCTAGAAGGGCCATATGTAAGAACTTATAAGATTTTTAAAAGAAAAAAAGGGATTTTCAAAAATTTTAGAGGAGCCATATATATGTAAAAGATCGTAACATTTTCTAAACCACGGGGCATGAGGTGATGAGCCAAGCGTTCAACCCAATTAGGCTAAGCTGACCTGGCTTGTTGATATCCACGAATCATAGAGAAATCTGACGCTTCATACATGGTATCGTTAATCAAGTTCGACATTCCAATTGCTCAAAATTAATGTACCCTCCCCTCCTAGTTAGTGAGCTAGCCAATGAGTCATGCCCAAGTTTCACATATGAGTTGGACCTTGAGTTATACTGACCACAAGGTACGAGTGGTCTGAATTTCACGAGTAGGCCTCCATTAGTGAATCAAGCATCACTGGGAGCTATGATACCCGATACGACTATGGTACGAACACTCAATATGGGAAAACGAATTCCATATTTGGTCCAACCGGAAAAACCTATTTAAATCAAACTGGGGTGAGACGCAGGGCTGATGAGGGGCGAATGAAAGAGAAATTGTTCCAAACAGGAGATCCGAGTCCCGAGTATAGAGACCCCATATATAACTTTTCATCTTCCAAAATTTAGAATTTTTTAAAATTATTTTTGAATTAATAAAATTATTATTATTCACATTTCTTTTTAATATTTTCTATATACAGAGAAATAAGAAACAATAATGAATTTGTTAAGCAGAATATGCTAAATTTATATCCTAAAAGCATTGGTGTAAGTGCATTGGATGTCAATATAAATATCGTGTCGGCGGCAGTGGGCCCACACAGATATATTAGACTTGTACAAATATATAGAGATATCACAGCTGTGGAGTATTGGCTACTCCCACATGTACTATTTTCGATCCCCGGCTTTATTTGCTAAGTAACCAATTCCCCAAGTAAGCCATGTGCTTATTGCTTCGCACTTTCCGTGTCCCCACCTATCAGCATCTTCATGCATCCTTGATACGTGTACGGTACATAACTCCATACAAAACACCCGGAATTCCTTCAGATCCCTCAATCCATCCATAAAAACTCCCGGAACAAAAAGGTCAAGAGTGCAGAAGGAAGAAGCTTCAGCTCTCACTAAGAAAGTTGCCACCTTTTCCAAATCAAAAAGGAAGAAGAAGAAGAGAAGGAAAAGATGTTGAGATCGAGTAATGGGTTAATAGGTTTCATAAACTTCATGACGTTCCTACTCTCGATCCCGATCCTTGGAGGGGGCATATGGCTAAGCACCCAGGCTAACCAGACTGACTGCTTGAAGTTCCTTCAATGGCCTCTAATAATCATAGGTGCATCTATCATGGTCATCTCGCTCATGGGCTTTGCGGGCTCCTGTTATCGCATCTCCTGGCTCTTATGGCTCTACCTCTTTGCTATGTTCTTCATCATAGCTGCTCTCCTTGGCTTCATCATCTTTGCATTTGGTGTCACCTCCAAAGGGGAAGGTCGACCGTTAGTGAACCAAGCTAATTACCGAGATTACTTTCTATCTGACTACTCGGGCTGGCTCAAGGACCGAGTCTCTGATCAGGGCTACTGGGCCAAGATCAGCTCCTGCCTTAGAGATGCAAAGGCATGTCGTAAGATGGGTGTATATGTTGGTGGGGCACCCGAATCGGCTAATATGTTCTATCATAGGCATCTGTCTCCGATTCAGGTATGTACCCAGCTCTCTCTGTTTTCTTGCTCTGTTTTATTTGTTTTCTATGTGTTTTTATTGGGTTTTTGTGCTTGATGGATGCTATGAAATGGGAAAAGAAGGGGAGAAACTTTGTGGGTGTTTTTAGATGGGATTTGGGTTTTCTTTTTCCACCTTCGATTTTGACTTCAAAGTTCTAAATCATGCTTCTCTGTTTCAAGGAAGAAGAAAGAGAAAAGAAAAATTCCAAGGGAGAAAAATGAGTTTTTTTTTTTTTAATGTGTTCTTTATTTTGTTTAATGTTTAGAACTTAGAACAGAGGATTTTCTGTTTTTCTGCTAGTGATGATTTGGGCTTTTTATTTTATTTTATTTTAATGTATGTAAGGATATTTTTGTGGTTCTATTTGATCAAGAGATCAAGGCAGGAGGAGAGGAAGGATTGGGTTGTTTTTACTTTTTAGTCATGATTGATCTGTTTGTCTGCATTGTTAAGTCATTGATTAACATTTGTTATTATAACACTCTGTCCCAACTAGTCTCTTTCTAGCCTTTGTAACCGTCCATCTGTTCTATTGTTAGATAGCCTTTAGCTTAAGTTCTCTGTGCAGGTGAATGAATGTCAGTCTCATAACCAACCAATACTCATTTCTCATCACATCACCTTTTGAATAAGGGAAATGGAGAGGTGTGTGTGGGGGCCCACTTTCAGCTACCGTCCAATCTTATCATCGACAGTGATACTGGGACCAGGAGAGTTTGTTTTTGAGGCAACCGTGAAACCACCCCCATGAATCGGCTTTAGATTGTTTGGATGATCTTAGATCGTTATCTAGTGTGGTCTTAAAACTATTTGAGTCAACTCAAGACTCAGCTGAGTTGACTTGATTCTATTAAGCTCTGACTGGAGTGCTGACTGCTGATTAACATATAAACCTGTTAAAGACCCAAAATGTTTCTGTAACATATAAAATTATACCAGGCCTAGTTGAGTCATTGAGTTGAACCACTGAGTCGAGTCAGATCTAAAGTTTTTTGAATTGATCTCTATGCAAACATCATGATCCCTTGATCTCATCTATCTAGTGTTGGATTAATGCATGTAATCATCTAAGGTATTGGTGGTAAATTTCCTTAACCAATATGGTCTGGGATGGGGTAATAAACCCCAGAGAAATTATATGGACGTCTTCAAAATAAAAATAACAAAAAAAAAAAAAAGAAAAAAAAAGAAAAGAGGAAAGGGAATGGAGCATTTTCCTTTAAACAGGTATTCATCATCTGCAAATGCTTCCTAAATTCATTGTTAGATTAGGGTCCCTTATCTTCCGTTTTATTTAAGTAATTTGCTTACCTTTATTGTAGAATTGTCATCCATGGTAAACTTTTTTTAGCAATTGTCTATCCGCACTTTCATTATATGATAATGAATCCAAGATAAGAGGAAAAATTTGGTGTTGCACCAGTAGATTCAGCCTTTTTTGGTGTTCATGTTTCACATCTGGATAGAATGCCTCCTCCTTAAAAACTACTTCCTTTTCCTAAAGAAATAGCATATCTACCTTAAATGTTCAATCATCATCGTCTAGATATAATCATCTAAGACTTATCCCATCTATCTAGGGTTGGTTTGCGAGTTGTACCTTTTCCACTCAACCTATTTGATATCATCAGTTACGGCCTTTTGTTGGCCATCCTATTTCCTATTTCCTAATTCCTTTTCCTCTGTAGTTAAAAAGGAAATAGGGTTTTGTGCAAACCAAAAAAAGCACACAGAAATTCAACGAACAAGGATTTATGAGGTTAGGTGATGTGCCTTTGTCCACTATGCGACTGGGAATCTCAAGGGTATATAGAAGTGGACTTCTAATGCCCGCAATGCCCCCCAAAACATTATAAATTAATACAGACATTCCCTCTTGCAATCGGGCCTCTTGCCCTAAACCACCACACAGGGACCCAACCTTGTGACCTCTAGTTGATGGGCACCATTGCACCTCCCCCGGAGTTGGAGACTTGTGTATGGTAAAAAATCTCAGAGAGAGATGTACATTTCATAATTTCACCATAATTGTCATGAGAGGAAATCCTCTCAATTTATACATGTAACAACAAGTTTCACCGTAATTGTCAGGAAATCCTTTCAATTTATTCATGTAATAAGAAGATTATTCAAAATTTAAACTAACCTAAAATCTCCAACAACCCACAAACAATCCAATCCAATCTCATCTCTAAGATATAGTGCATCCCACAGAATCAATCTTCATACAATGCAAGACATCTAACATAACATCCTTGAACACATAACCTTTACCAAGGCATAAAACCTTCAATGTTCTATAAAATGGATTATTAGTAAGGTCTTAGAAGCATAAGCCAATAAAAGTTCACAAAATTTGAAGTCATGATTCCATCTGTGTGTTTCTTATTCTATTTAGCATCTGTAGGGTCTTAAGTGATTTGCATCTTCAGCGTCTGTGGGGTTTCCCCATGACTGATTATAAGTTAGAACACCTCTTAATTGCACAATGATAGCATGGTCTACTTATCCAAATTAAGATTCGCTGGACATTTAAGTTTTGATCTATATTCAACCTTTGGGCTAGGTGAGATGACCTATTCATTGTGCTATTAGGATCGATGATGACTCTCACCTGTTGTAGTGTATCAAAAGAAACTGTTTCTTAATTTTCATTTCAAATTGTTTGCTCAACCTTCTACCAATATGAGATGACGATAGAAAGATGCCTGATTCAGGTAATTAATTAAGTCTTCTGTTTGCAATGCTCAAGCCCATGAAATTGGTTTTCCAAAATATGGTGATCAGAAGATTGGATCATATAGTTGTGTTAAAGAACATTAACATGCTATCTGATGTTAATAAACCCAAAAATCAAATGAACAACATCACTAAGTGTGTTTGTCTATGTATTGCGTGGCAGTCTGGTTGTTGCAAGCCACCTACAGAGTGCGGGTTCACATACGTTAACGAAACAGATTGGAGCCCAGGTACTGGAATGACAACGAACAAAGACTGTACGCTGTGGAGCAATGACCAGACTCAACTCTGCTACTCCTGTGATTCATGCAAAGCTGGTGTTCTCGCAAGCATCAAGAAGAACTGGAGGAAGGTGTCGGTGATCAACATCATTGTGCTCATCATTTTGGTAATCTTCTATGTGATCGGTTGTGCTGCTTTCCGCAACACCAAGAGGATAGACAACAATGAACCTTATGGTGAGAGCAGGATGACCAAGTCGCAACCCGCCAGGATCCACTTTTGATTATGTAATATTTTGAATGAAACCCATACATATACAGAGGATTTGGGTAAAGATTAATATTTTTATGTATGCTTTAGAACAGGTCCTTGTATTTGAACTTAGAAGGGCCATTTGGATTTGGTTTGGTCTTGCCGAATTTGCTGATTCAAATGGTTCTTGTTATAGGATATTCTGTTCTTTTTAGATTTCTTATCTGTTTCTTTGTGCTTTTTTTTTTTTAACATGGAGTGGTTATGATTTTTGGAAGCAACTGAAATGAGGCTGGTCCCTCTTGCGTTTCCTTTTCTGTGGATAAGATGCTGCATGGCAATGGTGATTGGTGCATGTGAACACGGCGGCAGAAAAACGGGAAGAAAAGGTTGTGGGCCTTTTACAGATGTTGCTTGCAGAATCTCTTTACATTTCTTGATTCTCATGGTTTGTTTTTTGACTTCTTTGAGCTTTGAGACTATCCTGATTAAGGGCGTACTGTTTAATGAGCAAGATAGAGACTTCCCCCATTGGCCTGGTTTTTGCTGAATTCTTTGGAAATTGGAGCTAGGAAAGGTGCTAACAGTGAAAAGTCAAGGGTGGATATTACATATACACCATCAAATTCAAAAGATTTGATTTATAAGATGAAGGGTTGGTAGTCACTTTCTATCAGGAGAGATTTAATATTTTGATGGTAAAAGGACAAGATATGAATGGAATAAGATGAAAGGAATATTGAATTCTTATCCAATTTGCCTTGCATTACATTGGCCCAACAGCGCAAATGCTACACCAATTGGGTGATCAAAACCATATTGGACAGGTAGGTCAGCATTTTTTTCTGGTCTTTTCAGGCGCAAATCTTTATTGAAACCTTGGGTTGTAATTGTAAAACCCTGTCGGAGATAAGTGACCACCTCCTTTCACAAAAGTTCCACTGTCCTGTAGCTTGGAGTATGCCCCGTTGGGCCTGTTTGTTTCATGTAATGGAATTTCTAGAAATTCTAAGATATATATTTTTTTTAAATTTTTTAGAAATGGTTTAAAATGAAGAATAAAATATGAATATTTAGAAATGATCATCAAATAATTTTTCTTTAATGGAAATTAAATTAAGAGAAGATGAGAAATGAAAAAGTAGCCTTCACCCTATAAATTCAAATTCTAGGAAAGTCGGGTCTCATATACATTAAACTCTACCTTGTAATCTGTAGGAAATTGTGTGGCCCACATGCCACGGGTCCTATGTCAGATCAAGCGGGGCGTTGACTAGGAGAGAATATAATCCCACTTATGGCTATGTCTCCACAAATAAGACTCTCAATACGATCAGTGGATGTGAGTTTTATTGGCGAAGAAGTCAAGTGTAACTATTTGAGGCTTGTCTAGATAAGGGAGTCCTAGAGTTGGACACTCTTCATTCCCATAGTTTAGACAGATGCGAAGAGATCCGCGGAGCTTTCTAATTGTTGGAACATATACAGATCTTCGACTGTATATTGGAGTCTCTATATCCAGATCCATCATAATCTAGGATATTTTTTATGGACGCGATTTTTGGATAGATCTCTGCTCATGATAAAACCTTTGGATTCCCTTCCCTCTCAATGATAAGCATACATCTTTGTAGTCCCCACCAGCTGCACTACATGAACCTCCAATTGGTCAATTTTGATATCATAAAATATTGATAAATCTCGCAACATTGAGAATTTTTTAAGGGCAATTCACAAGAGAAATAGAACCGACTTACAAGAAAAAAAGGCTGACCGTCTCTATTTTCGATTTTTTTTTGGAGAAGAAGCTTCCAAGCACTTTGCTTGGACGAAAATTAAGATATTGAGTAACGTTTTCGCAGGATCAGTGGTCACCTTCATGAGAATTTCCTTTTGAAATAAAAGATCCTCTGACTCTGGATAATTCCAAACATCACTCTCAACTCTAATAATATTTATGTAAGGGAAAATCTCAAAAAAGTACGAAACTTTTGGTTCATTTTCAGAAAGTATAAAAATATTCTACAAATCTTTCAATTAAGTCATCTTCCTAATATTTTTTATCATTGATGAGAGCTGCTAATGCCACATACGAAACTTCTCCTTACACATCCTTTTTCTTTTTCAAAATTTATCTCTATACACCCCATTCTCTCTCCCTCCTAAGCTTCTCTTACCACATCCATTCTCTCTCCCTGCCACCGCCCTCCGCCATCTCTTCCTTTCCCTCCCTCTCTTCCTCTCCTTCTCCCTCTCTCTCTCTGCCACCGCTCGCCGCCCTCTCTCCCTATCCCTCCATCTCCCTCTCTCCCTCTCCCTCTCCTTGCCGCTGCCCTCTGTCTCAGTCCCTCTCCCTCTTGAAAGTGCATGCTAGACAATAGTACAGGTCCTAGTGGGGGAATAGGACCAAATAAAATTCCTAATAGACTCAATTTCAATTAGACCAAATTTTATTTTAACTCTAACTCCACATATTTCAAATTCTATCAAAATATAAAAAGAGAATGTATCAAGAGTGCTCAATGAAACACATTTTACGGTGTGTGGTAGTGGAACGAGACTTGAACAAATTAAAGCTAATAAACGATAACAAACTTCATGACGGATTTAATTTAACAAAATGACCTCATTCTTTAGATGGGGATAATTTTCTCCTGTGCACTAGCATCGGTGCGGTTCATCACACGGAGCCCGATTAAATTCAGCAGACCCCACCTCTAGATGGACAAAGTGTAAGATAAGAGGATCCGAATTAGATATGTATTGTTGGATATCTCCTGTTAACTATTCGATTTTTGCAAGATTTATACATACTTGAAAGTTGAAGTTCCAACAACTTTTCTCAAGCGAGAAGAAACACACGGTGGAAGCTTATAATCATCTCTTACAATGTAAGGATCCAATCTCAAAAGCCCAAATTATATTAATTTGTGACTGTAGGACCTATCATTAGTGGACCCCACCCTTATGATCACATTTGACTCACTAATTATTTCATTCTCCCTAGACCCAAACCTCTTCGTCTTGATTGAGCACTTCATTGGAGTATCTTCTTCAACACCAAGCAAGTAAGCTAGAGGTTAGAGCTTCAACTTCGGTTTAAACTTCGAGCACTCTCAAGACAAGTCAAGAGGTAAGTGTTCTTTCATTTTAAGTTTCACCTCATTGTTGTAAAGTGGATTAGAACTGTGTGATCTAACTACTATAAAAATTAGAATGAAGGATTTAATTTGTGTGGTTGGTCCTCCACATCAGAAAAACCAAGGTTGTGTAAGATATAGGAGTCCTGCCTGTGTGGTTTGCTCCATTATAGTGGAACCAAGGGTGGTTATTCCCATGTGAGTGGATGTAGATCAAGAGATCGAACCACTATGAGTAGGGCCCATCGATAAATTATCATGTTGGGCCGGGTTAGCCCTTAGTTATAGATAGGGCAGGGCTTGTCCTGTTTAAGTAATCGGATAAGAAACCTGGTATGGATTGAACCTGTTTACTAATCCTTTCATTAGGATGTTGGAAGTATAGCTTAGTAGTTGGGTCTGGATCAACTATAATTCCAAGAAATCTAGCATGGCTTAGACCTCCGAGACTTTTTTTTAAGAAGTGTTCTTTGTTAACATTGGGATTTCACTTTCCACATGGCCTTTTATTTTATTTTTATGAATGTAGTAATCTATTTTTTTCATGGAGCTGAGTAAATTCAATTAAATTCTTTTTCTGTAAAACATGGAGCGAAATTGTAGAAAAGTCTTGTTTGAAAGGAAATTATGACTTTTCCACTACACTAGCGAATCTTCATATCACACCAATGTGACCATAAGGTTTGCAAAAATAAGTAAGTAAATAATTATATAACCCACTGAGATGATGCCTAAGTAAAGTCTTTCAAGAACATAATCGGAGATTTTGGGCTCCATGTCGGGGGCTGAGAGGTTGTTGCTGGGCTTCAGGTACTTCTTTTTCGTGAAGGTAGGGTTGGATTTAAGAAGGCGACCTTATTGACACTTTGGGTACTTCGCGTTCACGGTCGTGATAGTTTTTTATTTTCTTTTATGATCTGGGTCTAGCCAGGCCAAATAATGTGAACCATGCACAGCCCATTTGGTTATTTGGCCCAAGTACACTACCACACCCAGCCTGACCCTAAAATTAAGGCGGAGGCCACTAATTTGCAAGCCATATGTACTTTTATTAATACTAGCTAGTCAGACTCAAAAAGTTAGGCTATGGTTCAACCAACGGGCCTAAGGGCACAAATCAAATCCAATATAATGTCGGTCAAGGTCAACTTGATTTTATGTTGGCTTAATCCATATATACCGCTATTTCGGAATAAAATGGTATGCATTCAGTCGAACTTCTTGGACCCTAAATACAACAAGTATTTTCAGGCTGGGTTAAAAGAGCTATTGTCAGGCTCCTCATGAAGCCACACCATCTAATTCATCCACACCAGCAGCCTAAATCCATGTCAGCAGTTGTAGATTGAAATATCCGGCCCCTCTTGCAAGGGGACCTGGCCTGGTTTGCAAAAAGCCAGAAAAAGGGTTTTGCAAGCCTGCGAATTCGAGGGCTAGGCTTGGACAATACCAGGGCTGGCCCGGCTGTTAGGGCCGTCGGCGGTCGATTTTCGGTCGGTTTAACGACATATGACACCTGGGCCTAAACTTTCGATTTTACAATTTTGCGATAACAAAACCGACAAAGTACATATACTGGACATTGGAAACCGACATTTCGGTTCGGTCGGTTTCGGTCGGTCTGCGGTTAATTGAGTGTTTTTTTTTTTTTGGATTGGGGGGTGTTCAGGAAAGAGAGAAAAATTTCACCCATTGAAGACGACAGTATGATTTATGAGTAGTTTACAATGAAGAGATGGACCCTACTAATAGATACAAGGCTAGCCTCAAAGATTCTGTGAATGCTGGCTTGAATGATCCAAATTCCTACAGTTACAAGCAATCCACATAGAGACAATAATGTCACTTTAGAAACATAAAAAAACGGTGTACTCAATGTAATCATACAAGTATGTACACAAATCACGGTCTGTTTTTCAGTTCTACAAATTAATAACTTATGTTGTTATTTTGTCACGACCCGAGCCCGAGATAAAATTTAAATCGAGTTTAACCCCGAGTCGCGACCATACTTACTCCCGTGAACTTTGAACATAAAATTCACAAGGGATATCAAATTACACATTATGCGGAACATAAACAAATTTACATTGTTCATAAAAACAAAAATGAATTTACATTATGAACAAGACATTTCTAAAAGTCTGATATCATTATTACAATACTTTCCTTTCACTCTACGAGTTCTTCGGAAGAAACGATATTAGTTGTTTCCATTGGTACAATAACCGCCGAAGGACTGGCAATGGCAGCTGTGCCTGTAATGCCATCAATAACACTGTGAATTCACAATTCAGCAATGTACAAACAAACATATGATTACATATGCTAATCATAATTCCAATATGTCTAATTCATCATTTGACTTAAACAATAACAATAACAATTTGTCTAATTCAACGTTAGATTAAACCAACAATATTTGTTTTACAATTTACAAATCAGTTTCATATTTTTTCCTTAAAGGGAAGGATCACCATCTTCCTGAACAGGAAGGATTACCATCTTCCTAAACAGGAAGAATTATGTAACCAGTAACAATGTGAGTCTTTATAACTTGGCAAACTACCATAGCAATTCCAGATCAAATGATATCTCCCTACAAAGGAAGAATTGCCTTTATTGGCTCAGGACTGAAGAGCGCATCATTCATGACTCAGGCCTCAAGGACTTCTCAAATAAATGGCATCTACTCAGTGTCTTGATCAGAGATCACTGGCATCACCACGGAGCTCCGGAACACTCCCAAATAATCTGCTGCAGCAGACAGAAATCACTATGTAGTGCCAGACTCAATATATAATACAATTCATTTAACTTAATTTTCGTTTAGTTATAAATGAATGAACGGAGACAAATTAATACATAATCCTTTCAAGATTCGTTTCAATACACAAATCAATAATTACCCTATCTGGGTTTGATTATACCATACAGTGTCCTTTAAGACAATAAAGAACACACCTTTGACAATTCGAATTCAATTAAACACTACCATCCAATTGGGAGTAATCCTCAGTTATTTAATGTACTTGTGTTATTCTCGATGGGCATCACAGTTTATATAAACTTTGTACATTAAAGTCCCCTTAATTATCACCTATGGAGGTATACACAATATGAATAGCCTTGATTAAATCAATATGCTCTTAATCTTAAAAATTCAGAAATTAATTCTGAAAATTTCTAACTGTCGGTCAGCTCGTCGGTTAACCGACATTCATCGGTTCAGTTGTCGGTTAACTCTCGGTTCGAAAACCAGAGAGAACTAATCCATGAAATTTACTAACTTCGGTTAACCTGTCGGTTAACCGACTTACATTTGTCGGCTGACCGAACCAAGTTCGGTCAGGCTCGGTTCACAATCCAGAGACGCATTTCTTTTCTATTTATTGCATTAACACTGTCGGTCAGGTTGTCGGTCAGCTTGTCGGCTGACCGACACTGCCCGGAATTTTCTACAGAATTCGTCTCAGAATTCTGTTTTCCCCCATTTCATCTTCAACCTGTATAAAATATTTGGAACCTCCTGTTCCCTCCTCCAAACATCATTTAAACACAGAGATATACTTCTATTTCATTTCAAATCAATTTCTTCTCCAATTCACCATCCATTTCATACACCCAATGAAAGTCTATGAACATAGGTGAATCAAAACTACAACTAAATTTAATGAAAACCATAATCATTAACATGTAAGTACAATCAGTACTTATACTTGCACTCAATCCATTTCAATACCATTATCTATCTTCTTTTCCAATCAATTCATATACATAATTCAATTTCTATGAACATGGTTGAATCAAAACTACAACCAAACTTATAAGAATCACATTGATTAGCATATAAACATAAACTACTGTTTATACTTACACTAATTCTGACCTATCTTCTCTTTCACCATTCAATCATTTAATCAAACACCTTTCAGCCCATATTCAATGAATACCAACCCAATAAAACACATAATCATAAGGCTGAACTCAATTTCACAATTTAACTAAGAGAAGTTAACATGCATTAGCATCTAATCATGTACACTTGTTTATACTTGCCTTAATCACTGTTTAAGACAAAAACCCATTTGTTTGCTTGAGATTTGAGATCAAAATCCCCTATATCAAACCCTCTTTGTAACCTAACACCAAGAATAAAACCCACAAACGAATCACTATAAATTACTAATGCCATACAATATTTCTAAACAATCAAGAACATTGAGAATCCTATAAGGATCTCAGCTACTTACTTGAAATTCAAAGAACAGAAAATCCCAGACTTTTCCTTCAAGCTTTAACTCTAATAAATCCACCCAAAGTGATGAGGAAGATGAAAAGGATGAAATTCCTCTTCTAAGCTCACTCGTTCAACCTCTACTCTAGCCAAGATGACGATGATGAAGAAACAAGAAAAAGGAAGAAGACTGAGCCGTCCAGCAACAAATGAACCAGCTGAAATCCATTTGGTTCTTTTAGCACCTTTGAGAACACAATCTCTTTCTCAAAACCCACTTGACAAATCCCTTTCCAAACACTTAAGGAAGAAAACCCAAAAGAGAAAACAAGAAAACTGAAAAAGGAAAGAAGAGGAGCTGACTCAGAGCTCTTGGCTCTCTGGTACGTTCATAAGCTTCCAGCTCTTGGTTCTTTAGCTCTTGGTTCTTTTGAACCTTCATAATGCAATGTTTGCATTTAAATCCATTTCTTAAGCTTATTTTCATTTTAAGTCAATTCAAGACCTATTTGGCTCATCTTAAGTCAAATGTATTCAAGTGTAATATGAAATTTGATGTACTCGTCGAGATGCACACATTGGTATCAAGTTTCACCACATTCGACGAAATACGCATAAATCCGTATTTACGGAAAAGTCCTTAACTTCACTAATTTGGTTCTAAAATCAACTCAATCAAGTCAATTTCTTCTAAATCCATTTCACTAAACTCAATTCAGTCTTCCAAGACTAACTGGATCATTTTAATCAAATCACCATTTAATTTGACTAATCACACTTAATTCATATTAATCTCGATTAATTAAAGTTAATCAAGATTAACTCGGGACGAGGTGTAACATTCCCCTAAACTTTTAGAATCATTCGGTCCTCCGAATGCCAAAATCAATTAAATGAACTTTGAAACCAAACTAAAGGACAAAAATCAAAGATCCTTGAACACTTAGCTTTGGACCCTTTCGATCCATTTGTTCTATCAATATCCATGTGGCTTTACTGGGTTTACAATAAATCCATAGAACTTTAACCCATTATTCTTTGGTAATTCTTGAGGAGTCATGTAGTATATCATGTAATCTAATCACTTCTTTCACAATTTCATTAAATCCATATCACATATACAGTTCATAAGTAAATGTACCCATTTCTATCTAGGAATATGCAGATGAAACAATCCAGGAGATTTTCTATATTCAAACTTCACACGCTAACAGATTAAACATGATGATTATCGCCCAGTTCATCTTATATCACCAAAACCTGTCCTTGAGACTTCTATATATCTATTTTTATATTTTTATACTTCTTGAAAGTATAAAATATTGAGTGTGATGAGTTTCAATATGACTGCCTGACTCAAATTCTTTTGTGTTGGTATACACAGTTCCTTCAACCAATCACAAAAATTAATCTTAGTACAATACTATTACTAATCTGTATCAATTTAAAATTTTCAATTTGCCTCTCCTTAATTTATTGAATCTACATTGATTCAAAGACAGACACTGTTATTCTCATAGCAAACAGACACTTCTACTTTCATAAGTTCCACTTAGACTTTTACCATAACCATAGGTCATGGTATTTCAAATCTCTACATGGTCCAAGAATTTCATTTCTTCAGATTTTCTGATAATCTGTTAACTTATTCACATAAACGGAAAGACAACAATTTCCACTTCTTTCGTCAGGAAATAACAAGATTGAAGCAAAAATCAATCTTTATTTCTCTTCTTAAAAACTAGACTTATAGTCATTATTCCATACAAATGGAATACTCTCTTTAATCAATTTCATTAAAGAAGTTGCAATCGTGGAAAAGTCTTTCCCGGCTTTTCTACCTTCTACCTATCTAGTTAATCCAAAGAAATTCATTCTTTAGACTCTGCTACTTGGTAATGGTTTCCATCTTAACTGAATCAACAATTAATCCATTTTTTTAATTATTGAATAACCCAAAATATTACCTGCTATATAAACAAAATCACACTTTTCTAGCTTTGCATACAACAAATTTTCTCTTAACAATATTGTTTACCAAGATCATAAACTTTGCAGGTATATTCGTTATTCCAAAGGCAAAACTTATAATGTCATATTGGGTCTACATACAGTTTTCTGTACACTTTGATTTCTAATACTAATTTGATGATATCCAAATCAGAGATCAACTTTTAAAATAATTATACTGCACCTTGACTTCAAACAACTTATCAATTCTAGGCAACAATTAATTGTTCTTGATTGCCATCTGATTATTTATTTATAATCAATATATATATTCAAGGTGCCATTCTATATCCTTAATTCATGCACTGGTTTTGTCTTCATGATGAACGCAATGCAGCCTCCATTTTAACAATCATTCATATCTAAATACTCAAACAATTTTAGTATTAAATCTATTTTGAACTCTTCTGAATAATACAATAACATTAACTTCATCTACTATAACAGTAATGACCTTGCTAAAATAATCTCAATAAGCTTTATACTTTGCTTTGCATTTTTCTTTGCAATCCATGTTAAAGATCACACCAAAATTGTTATTTAGCACATGCAGATCTTATAAAACCATTGGTTCAAGTAAAGCAATCGTAGATCTATTATCTACAAGGATCATGCCTTCAACTTGTTTGTTCTTTAATAGCACTGGTTTCTCCAACTGTCTTAGATTTTCTTGCCTTAAGACATTGTGATCTTTTGTGTTCCATAGATCCACAAATTAAACAGGCTCCAGTAAGTCTCCAACACGTTTCACTTCTGTGAGGTTTTCCACAATTTTCACAGATTGGTTTACGTTTGCCTTCTACATTATTATCTTGCCTTTTTCTCTTCAACTGTTCATGAAGGACTTTATATTCACGTTTCATAGACTGCACCATCATTTGAGTCTCAACATTACGCTGTTGTTGAACTAGTGGTATCAACAGAGTCTGCAATTGAGTTTGCATTTGTGCCTGCACTTGCAATATAGAAGCAATCTGAGCTTGCATGCTCAACTGTGCTTCTTGAATTCTAACAATTTGACTATTACTTCGAACTAACTGTTCCATGATGGCATTGAATCTCGCATCACTGCTATTCGAGGGAATAGATGTAAGGATAGAACCCTCGTTTCCACTAGCTACAATATCAAGATCACCCTTTCCACTACCACCCTTTCCAGATCCAGATGCCATTCTGAAATAACACAGAAAGTCAAGATATAAATATATCTTCTTACTTTCTATCCACTCTATCACATATAGTGAAGTAAATCACATTTACAGTGAATATAAATCACATATAGTGAAACCAAATCACATTTAACGAAAATAGTAAATCACATCTTTCAAATTGTGATTCTCAATCTAACGTTTTCTCACCGTGTCCTTACATTTCTAAGGATTTTAAAATTTTGTTCTTAACTCTTTCACTTTGCTCAGATACCATACAATAAGTATGTCACGACCCGAGCCCGAGATAAAATTTAAATCGAGTTTAACCCCGAGTCGCGACCATACTTACTCCCGTGAACTTTGAACATAAAATTCACAAGGGTTATCAAATTACACATTATGCGGAACATAAACAAATTTACATTGTTCATAAAAACAAAATTGAGTTTACATTATGAACAAGACATTTCTAAAAGTCTCATATCATTATTACAATACTTTCCTTTCACTCTACGAGTTCTTCGGAAGAAACGATATTAGTTGTTTCCATTGGTACAATAACCACTGAAGGACCGGCAATGGCAGCTGTGCCTGTAATGCCATCAATAACACTGTGAATTCACAATTCAGCAATGTACAAACAAATATATGATTACATATGCTAATCATAATTCCAATATGTCTAATTCATCATTTGACTTAAACAATAACAATAACAATTTGTCTAATTCAACGTTAGATTAAACCAACAATATTTGTTTTACAATTTACAAATCAGTTTCATATCTTCCCCAAAGGGAAGGATTACCATCTTCCTGAACAGGAAGGATTACCATCTTCCTAAACAGGAAGAATTATGTAACCAGTAACAATGTGAGTCTTTATAACTTGGCAAACTACCATAGCAATTCCA
This sequence comes from Litsea cubeba, assembly GCA_012931725.1. Classification (NCBI taxonomy): domain Eukaryota; kingdom Viridiplantae; phylum Streptophyta; class Magnoliopsida; order Laurales; family Lauraceae; genus Litsea; species Litsea cubeba. Next base: position 76,315,759 of record CM022950.1, on the reverse strand, counting down.
GATCAAATGATATCTCCCTACAAAGGAAGAATTGCCTTTATTGGCTCAGGACTGAAGAGCGCATCATTCATGACTCAGGCCTCAAGGACTTCTCAAATAAATGGCATCTACTCAGTGTCTTGATCAGAGATCACTGGCATCACCACGGAGCTCCGGAACACTCCCAAATAATCTGCTGCAGCAGACAGAAATCACTATGTAGTGCCAGACTCAATATATAATACAATTCATTTAACTTAATTTTCGTTTAGTTATAAATGAATGAACGGAGACAAATTAATACATAATCCTTTCAAGATTCGTTTCAATACACAAATCAATAATTACCCTATCTGGGTTTGATTATACCATACAGTGTCCTTTAAGACAATAAAGAACACACCTTTGACAATTCGAATTCAATTAAACACTACCATCCAATTGGGAGTAATCCTCAGTTATTTAATGTACTTGTGTTATTCTCGATGGGCATCACAGTTTATATAAACTTTGTACATTAAAGTCCCCTTAATTATCACCTATGGAGGTATACACAATATGAATAGCCTTGATTAAATCAATATGCTCTTAATCTTAAAAATTCAGAAATTAATTCTGAAAATTTCTAACTGTCGGTCAGCTCGTCGGTTAACCGACATTCATCGGTTCAGTTGTCGGTTAACTCTCGGTTCGAAAACCAGAGAGAACTAATCCATGAAATTTACTAACTTCGGTTAACCTGTCGGTTAACCGACTTACATTTGTCGGCTGACCGAACCAAGTTCGGTCAGGCTCGGTTCACAATCCAGAGACGCATTTCTTTTCTGTTTATTGCATTAACACTGTCGGTCAGCTTGTCGGCTGACCGACACTGCCCGGAATTTTCTACAGAATTCGTCTCAGAATTCTGTTTTCCCCCATTTCATCTTCAACCTGTATAAAATATTTGGAACCTCCTGTTCCCTCCTCCAAACATCATTTAAACACAGAGATATACTTCTATTTCATTTCAAATCAATTTCTTCTCCAATTCACCATCCATTTCATACACCCAATGAAAGTCTATGAACATAGGTGAATCAAAACTACAACTAAATTTAATGAAAACCATAATCATTAACATGTAAGTACAATCAGTACTTATACTTGCACTCAATCCATTTCAATACCATTATCTATCTTCTTTTCCAATCAATTCATATACATAATTCAATTTCTATGAACATGGTTGAATCAAAACTACAACCAAACTTATAAGAATCACATTGATTAGCATATAAACATAAACTACTGTTTATACTTACACTAATTCTGACCTATCTTCTCTTTCACCATTCAATCATTTAATCAAACACCTTTCAGCCCATATTCAATGAATACCAACCCAATAAAACACATAATCATAAGGCTGAACTCAATTTCACAATTTAACTAAGAGAAGTTAACATGCATTAGCATCTAATCATGTACACTTGTTTATACTTGCCTTAATCACTGTTTAAGACAAAAACCCATTTGTTTGCTTGAGATTTGAGATCAAAATCCCCTATATCAAACCCTCTTTGTAACCTAACACCAAGAATAAAACCCACAAACGAATCACTATAAATTACTAATGCCATACAATATTTCTAAACAATCAAGAACATTGAGAATCCTATAAGGATCTCAGCTACTTACTTGAAATTCAAAGAACAGAAAATCCCAGACTTTTCCTTCAAGCTTTAACTCTAATAAATCCACCCAAAGTGATGAGGAAGATGAAAAGGATGAAATTCCTCTTCTAAGCTCACTCGTTCAACCTCTACTCTAGCCAAGATGACGATGATGAAGAAACAAGAAAAAGGAAGAAGACTGAGCCGTCCAGCAACAAATGAACCAGCTGAAATCCATTTGGTTCTTTTAGCACCTTTGAGAACACAATCTCTTTCTCAAAACCCACTTGACAAATCCCTTTCCAAACACTTAAGGAAGAAAACCCAAAAGAGAAAACAAGAAAACTGAAAAAGGAAAGAAGAGGAGCTGACTCAGAGCTCTTGGCTCTCTGGTACGTTCATAAGCTTCCAGCTCTTGGTTCTTTAGCTCTTGGTTCTTTTGAACCTTCATAATGCAATGTTTGCATTTAAATCCATTTCTTAAGCTTATTTTCATTTTAAGTCAATTCAAGACCTATTTGGCTCATCTTAAGTCAAATGTATTCAAGTGTAATATGAAATTTGATGTACTCGTCGAGATGCACACATTGGTATCAAGTTTCACCACATTCGACGAAATACGCATAAATCCGTATTTACGGAAAAGTCCTTAACTTCACTAATTTGGTTCTAAAATCAACTCAATCAAGTCAATTTCTTCTAAATCCATTTCACTAAACTCAATTCAGTCTTCCAAGACTAACTGGATCATTTTAATCAAATCACCATTTAATTTGACTAATCACACTTAATTCATATTAATCTCGATTAATTAAAGTTAATCAAGATTAACTTGGGACGAGGTGTAACAGGGGGCCACCCTTGAAATGTTTTTAACGTGTGGGACCCTCTGATGGCTCTGCATCCAAAGAAGAAAAAGGGGAAGATAAGAAGAAACGAAATGGAAATCAAATGATTTCATCCTCAACGGGCCACACACCACATCTGGATTTATGGTGATGGAACAGTTGGCCCCCACAGATGATTGATAGTATAAGAAAAAAAAATTGAAATAGAGGGGGGCGAACAAGTGTAAGAGAAGAAAAAAACATAAAAGATGTACATTGCATGGGATGAGTGTACGTGGATATAGATATGAGTCATCATAGTATGCTTCTAATAGTTCTAACTCATATGCACACAAATCACATCCTAACAATTATCAAAGAAATTAAGCTTGTGTATGATACCAACCCAGTCTAATTGCCCACTATGGATATATATTGACCTAGAAAACTAATATCTGCGCATAATCCATGAGTGGGTCCCACTGCAGAAATAAGTTAAATGTGTGGGGCCCACTAATTGATTTGCATCCATTAAGAAACCAGACAACGGCCAACAGGCTTGTCTCCCTCCATCAGTGGGGCCCGCTCTTAGAAAAAATGGGTTAAGAGAAGACCATTGGGATTTCATCCAATACTGGAGTCCAATCTTGAAATATATTTAATACGAACTGGTGCCACTATTGGATCCATCCATTTGGGGAAGAAAAAACTGAAAGGAGAGTAAAAGAGCAACAACTTGAATTTCATTCATCGGTAGGGCCCACAAAACATATTTAACATGAGACCCATTGATGATTGAAGATCTAAGGAAATGAAAACAAACCGACTATAAAGATTTGCTTATAATTTGGATAATAGCAAGAAATAAAACTCAAATTCAAACATTCATAAAAACCTCTTATGAGAGAGGTTTTAGGAGAGAAAGAGTAGCCCAAAGTGAGGTGACACCTTAAAATAATGTAGGAGTTTTGTGCATATTTCTTTGAAAGGAGAGACTTTTTACGGATGAGGTGGCACCCCACAGCCCACCTCCCCTTTTGCTTTAATATATATAACTAGCAACAATGCCCCGTGCTTAGCTCGTGGCAAAAAGTAAGATATTACATTTTGAATTTATGAGATATCAAAATTAATTATAAACATATAAACATATATTAATGCATATATATAAAAACAGTTAACACATCTTCAATCACAAATATAAGTGGTCAACATCAACAATAAACTATTACAAAGATAAAAGCTAAAAAAAAATCCATTCAACAACATCATAAAAATAATAATAACAGTAATAAATACTAAAGAAGATATAGAAAAGGGAATTTTGTTAATATATATAATATTAGTAATAAGAAATGCATTCAATTTTTTGTTACCCATTGATAATTTCATTGTCTAATAAAACAAAGCCACCCCATTTGGATTTATTTGTGCAACAAGAGCATTCTAGTTTATGCAGATTTTTATTTCCTCATCAGAATGGAATTTTATATTTTCATAGAAAATCAAAGTCCACTCTATTAAGGAAAAATAATTCATTTTTTTTCGTATATGCAAGGAAAATACATCACACCAAACAACATAATATTGTTAACAAAGAAAATCTTAAAAATGTGCAATCCTCTGGTTGCACAAATCCATCATTTTTTTTTTTAATTTTCACATAGGCCAATGGTCATTTCAATCCCCCCACATAAACTTCTTCCCTACCCCTTTGAAGTAGTACCAAGACCGTTTTAGAACTGATCAAACCATTTTTTAGCGCTAGATTTTTTTTAAAATGTATAAACATCTTAACTTTAAAAGCCATAAATTGTGAGAGTTTAAAACCACAGGCTAGTGTTATTTGATCCTAGTAATAATTGGCACGCCTTGGATCAATATATATATATCTCTTAATTATGAGTCCATGTGAGCCAAACCTAGGGTCATATGTTTATATAATCAGATTAGAAAATGATGCCTATAAGATTCAACCAAAAAACTCCAACCTCAAAATATTTTTATCACAAGCCCATCCATGAGGTGGTCTACCAGAAGGTCGGGTTTGATTTTTGTTCACATGTGACAATCTTTGAATAGAGTAGAGCTGTATTTGGAAACTAAAAGAAAATGATATTTTTAATGAAAAATCTATCAGTATGAATTGTAGAAAGGTGGGCCCGAAATATTAAAATAAAAAGATGTCCATAATCCATATACAAAGTCTTGATCAAATATCTCGACAATTTTAGTGGGGACCGTAGGACCCTGTAGATATTGTCTCAGGTAACCAGTCTCACATGTCATTAGCTATATTAATTCATGAGTAGGTCCCACTGCAGAAATAAGTTAAATGTGCGAAGCCCACTAATTGATTTGCATCATTTAAGAAACCAGACAACGGCCAATAGGTTTGCCTCCCTCCATCAGTGGGGACTCTTAGAAAAAACGGGTTAAGAGAAGGTCATTAGGGTTCTATTTAATACTGGAGTCCAATCTTGAAATATATTTAATACGAACCGTGCCCACTATTGGACCCATCCATTTGAGGAAAAAACTGAAAGAGAAGCAAATTAAGGAGCAACAACTTGGATTTCATTTAACGTGGGACCCATCCCATTGATGATTGAAGATCTAAGGGAAAGAATACAAACCGACTGTAAAGATTTGCTTATAATTTGTATAATGACAAGAAATAGGACTCAATTTTTAAAAGTTTAGAAAAATCTCTTATCGGAGAGGTTTTAGGAGAGAAAAAGTAACCCAAAGTGAGATAGCACCTTAAAGCAATGTGGGATTTTTTTTGCATATTTCTTTAAAATGAGAGACTTTTTAGGGATGAGGTGGCACCCTCACACCCCACCTCCCCCTTTGCTTTAATACATATAATAATGGGACCAAATCTTATATATAGAAGCAAAATTTGATAATATATTACTTCCAACCCGGGACCCGAACTGGAAGGAAACGCACGCCCACTTTCCCTCTTCGTTTTAATTCAATCTTCTATTTCTTCTTCCATCAAACCCTTATCACCAAGGGAATTGCATCTCTCTCATCTCCTCTGCCTGTACACGGCCTTCGAATCTGTATCAAGGTTTGTCTTCTTCCTATTCTCAATGACTGTTGTTCGTTCCATACAATCATATCTTTCTTCCAATCATGTAATAATTTCTCTTTGATGATGTCTTGTACTGTAGGAGTTGGCACTCTGTATAGTGTGTCAGAGATGAAAATCCATTACCATAGGAGAATAAATATTTACACAAGTGAAAAACCCTTTACATGGTGGGAGTATTTGAGAAGATAGACCAGGGAATGATTCCACAAATGGGTTTTCAGTCCATCAGTTTATGTATTTTTAGTAATAATAATACATAATTTGAATACTAATTTTAATTTATTATTCAAACTTGAGAGCCTTTGATATGAATTTCTTTTAGAAGTTTATTTCCTTTTGATGTGAGTGATTTGGGTGAACTCCCCTTAATTTCTTAGCTTCTCTCTACTGATCAGTCAATGCAATTTCTTTTAGAATTTGTCATGTTCATGAATTTGATCATGGCTAAAATGCATAAATGATAAACTAAAACTATTTCGTATGTTGTTCAACCATACTAGTTCTAGGGCATTACCTAAATGCTTTTCAAATTTTAGTTTGGTTTTCTGATCTTTTGTTTTAAATTTCTTTTTTAATCACAGTTTGGTTTTCAGCTTTTAATTAAAGGGCATTACCTAAATGTTCAACCATATATACTACTTTGGTTCCTTTGCTTCTTTTTGCCAGTTGGTTAGAATCATTTGCTATGAATGTTTTACTACTGGAATCCTCTTTCTCTAATTTGGTGTGTAAAAAAGCCTTTTAGGGTTGCATTGTTCGTTCTTGATTTCTTTTTCTAGTAAATCCAAATATATAGAGAAAATGATATAAGACCTTAGTAAGGAACCTTAAAGAAATGTATTTATAGAAGTAGCTAATTAAACCAAAGAAACAAAACTTTTATGTTCACAAATTTCTATCCATTAATCTACACTTAATGGAAAATAAACTAAAGGGAGATGTAAAATGAATACCCACCTATCACCCTAGAAATTCAAATCTTAGGAAAGTCAAGTCCCATGTATATCTCCTCCTTGTATCCTTAACCCTTCATCTCCTTAATGATTCGTTGTTGGAACTCATTAATTTTATCATTATTTATTCAATTCCATGCAAACAAACGTTCCCCAAACGTTGCTTGTACTCTCTTTGAAATGTTACCCCAGAAGCAAGAGAGAAAGGAAAAGTCTCAGGATGGCTGTCTCAGGATGGCTGTTGCAACTTAAACCATTGGATGGCCTTTTTTTTTTTTTTTTTTTTTTAAATCTCTTGAAAGTTGATTTTGAACCTCTATAATCAGAGGTATGGGATCATTAAGTTTTATGCAGGGGCCATGGTTTGGTGTTTGAACTGTGTAGATTGATAGACATAAATGCTGTCTTAGGTGGATTCATGCGCTTGTGGTTTGTTGGTAACCTTGTTTTCAGTTTCTCATTGCTAATTTCCCTCCTTTCCTCTTTTAAAATTGAAAAAGAATTAGAATCCGCATATGAATATATTCTCTTGTGGAATATTGAGAATATAGGTTCATTTGAGCTGTTTCATTTTAATTGCCAGACTGTCATTAAAATGTATTTCTAGAAGTAGCTAAAAGCAAAGAAACAAATCTGCTGATCCATGAATTTCTATCAAATAATATATCTTCATGTCCTGTTTTTTTTTTTTTTGCATTAAAATATATAAGAACTGAATACATATAAATTCATGATGACATGAGCTCTACCAATGGTTTAGGTGAGGGGTGAAAAATAGAAGGTGGAGATTAGATAGGACCTTCATTTTTTTATGTATTGAATTACGAGGGTAATAGCTTAGTATTCATTTCTCATTTTTTAATTAAAAATTTATGGCTACAAACTTCCCATGATTACTGCACTAATGATTTTTTTTTTTGCTCCTTCGCTTTTATGTGGCGATACAGACTGATCTCTCTTCATTCTAGCAACTGCACTCTCTCCTTACCCCATGGCCTTGCAATCATTGTTCACTGGTTTGTTCTACTGCATCCTCTTCTTCCATCCCAACACAACCTTCTATTGCTCGAGGAGGTCAAGGCACAGGAGAGAAAAGGCCCCTTCTCATCCACCACCTACATCTGCTTCTTCTCATGCAGAAGAACACACCTCCTCTTTCATGAAGATGTTATCCTCGAAGCACAAGAAGAAAGACAAGTCACATGACAAACCCCACCACATTATACCTCCATACAAATCCCCTCCAAATAACTCTCCTTCATTCAAACCAACCAACCCAGTACCAACTCCTCATCCCAACAACAACAACCACTTTGTTTCTGAGCTCTGCAATGGAGAACCCGCACTACATGTCATTCAAACCATATTCCAAATGGGTTGGACCAACAAGACGAAGAGTCCCACCATAGAAAAAGTAGTAAAGATCCATCATTCTGCAGAAATTCTCAAAGAATTTGAGGATTACAGAGAATTGGTGAAGTCTAGGGCTGCAAAAACCTGCTTCAGCAAGAGAGAGGAGAGATGGGTTGCTGACGGGAACGAGCTCCTTCGGTTCCATTCCACAGCTACATCCTGTGAGTTGGGGTACAGACAGAATTCAAGCATTTGTGAGCAGAAGCAGCATTGTAGCGTTTGCAACATAATCAGATATGAGTTTCCTTCAGGAGTTGATGAGGTTGCGCTTTGTGAGAGCAGTTGGAGAGCGCATGAAATGATGGTTAGAGAAGATGGGTGGTCTTCTTCTTTACCAAGAGGGTTGGTGGTGAGGAGAGCAATGTTTGTTTGTAGAGTGATTGCAGGACGGGTAGCGTACCAGGAGAGAAAAGGGCTGGTGAAGGGAGAAGGAGGGTTTGATTCCATAATGGGAGGGCAAAAGGATCTAGTTGTTTTGGTTCCTCAGTCCCTGCTTCCTTGTTTCATTGTAATATACAATGTTTAGCGAACTGTTTGCCAGATTATATCTTGTTGATGTCAACATCCACCCTCGGCCGCTCCTGATTTATTATAATTGTTGTCGAGCCCTCGCCCTCACTATAAAATCATTGTTGTGCCGTTTCCCATCACCAATTGATTTTGGGATAAGTGGTAGCTCAATGGGGACAAGTTTCTACTTTTTCTCCAAGCAAAGCAGAGGTCCATTTAAGTAGTTTTAGCATAGCACCCCAAAATAGGGCTGGAGAAAACTGTATAAGTTGTTTAAATTTGTACCATGAAAGACAATGAATTGAACTTGCCAAGATAAATCACAGGTTTGCAGAGCACCCCAGTTAAATTAAAGTGTCTTGATTTGATAATAACCCTACAGAATGGGTTTTCAACCCTTCCTCCCACTGATTATTTTCAAACTACATTATAAGATTATCATAGGTAAACTTGAGATTGCATCACAGAAAGATCATTTTGAATAGTATCAAAATAAATTAAAACATCAGGGATAACTGCAACAGACCTAGGGCTTATTTGGGCCACAAGTCGCTGAGTTTCAACTCAAGCGCTACATATTTGGTCTGGGCCTGGCTTCTGGCTTTCTATCACTTAATTAGGCTTCGCTCAAATATTTAGCGGGTCTCAATTTTAGTCCAGGCCTAGCCTGGTTACAAAAATTCAATCTCCGAACCCAGTGCAAAGTGAGCTGGGCCCAGTCTGGACCGGCTCATGAATAACCCTGGTGACCACTTGGACAGTTATGCCCATCAAAAAGTTTCTATAACCCAGCCTTCAAATATACGACTGGATCTGTACGCCTGAGGCCCAACTCATCTAAGACAACAAGGTCTGAGAGAGGCCCAAACAGATCTATGGCCTATATTCTCACAAGCTTGTCACTTTCTGAAGCCTTAATATTATTAATCTAGTGCACCGTACAACTCTCAGTAGACAGCATTAAGAAAATGGTCAAAAAATGAGTGGGAAACTTGGGGAGCACTTTTGTATTCAAAGATATATATATTTTTTTATAAGGCAGGTTGCTAGTATTTTAGGTCAAAATAATTCCTACGGGCTCAGGAGAGAAAGCAGGGTAAAATTCTCCGGGTGCCCTAGATCAACTGAGCTACCCATCGGGGTTTGTATTCAAAGGGATATAGGCCGTAATATGGTGGCCCATTGGGTGGCTTTGGGCAAGGCCCAATTATGGAATATGTAGGATTTCTCCTAACTGGCAATTGTCCTAGTCTGACACTAATCTGGACATGGTGATCGTTGGATTTCATCATAATAAATTGGGAGCTAAATTCAAGAGTTATGATCATATGATTGGGTTGACATTGAGGTCACTCATGATGATCTATAACTAGTGTTGTTTACATATCTATCCTCCTGTTTTTCCATATCGTCATGCATCAAGTAGCCCTGAAAGTAGTGACAGATGTTTGCACCACATTGTCTGAAGTAGTACATGCGAGAGATCCTTCCTCATCAGTTCACCATACTAAATACTACTGATTTTATGATTGACATAGTTGATAAGTGTTTTCACAAAAAGGAAAAACTAGACTGATTTGAAAAATCTAAGATTCTAATTTACAAACTCAAAAGATTAAAAGAAAAACAAAAACCAATAGTGTATAGTTAAGAGAGTATCTGCTATTGAAAACATTCAATCTATGAATCAAGATTTATTGCTGATCGTATAAAAAAAGAAGATAAAAGACTTAATCTATATCATCATCATCATCAAAGCCTTGTCGCTTTTATTCTATTCTCAACATTTTCATCAATCTCCCCATTATAATATATTAAGCTAGGAGGTCCGAGCTTCAATTTTGACCGTCAATTATGATTTTGATCGACGGTTATATAACTACTTATGAAACTACTCACTCATTTTTTTTCATCAAACGACTCATGTTTCAATTGTTCTTATGTAACTATACCCTTTTTGTTCTAATTTCTCTATTTCTATTTTATCTAACTTATCCAATAGAAAGAGGTGATTTTTTTTAATAAGTGATTATTTATTTTGCAATGCAGGGAGATACCATGCTCAGCAAGGGTTATTGGGCTAGTTATAATATATTAAGCTAGAAGTTTTGGATCTAATTTTGACTGTAATTTCTATTTTGATTAAAAGTTATTTTCAGTTTTTACAATCGCTAACAAACTCTCCTTCCACTTTCCAATAATATACTCCCCCCACTTATGGACTCCCATCTTCTCCATTTCTAACATATATAGAGTCCTACTTCTTCTTGCATACCCGTGATTAGCACGGGTTTTTGTGCTAGTCCTTATTAATTATAGAGCAAAGATAATGGAACGAATATTTATGTGATATCTCGTGGTTTAATTTCTTAAAGTAGTTTTAACTCTTTGTATATGCCTACTGAAGTTTCACTCTATATATTTTCTCTATGAAATCACCTAAAAACTATCTTTGATGGAAATTATATCGAGTAAATTTTTTTTTTTTTTTTTGAGTTGGTAACAGAAAGCATCTCGAGTAATGGATTGATATGACACAAAATGGGGAGGTAATCTCTAAAAAAAAAAATTTAAGCATTTTCTTTATTTTTTTGTAAAGTCATCCAGAAAGAGCCCATATGCAGCCAATGTTATGACTTACACAGCTGGTATGTATCGATTATGCAAAAAATATCCTAGAGTTCGATACTGATATAGAAAAGCATGGTATGAGTATCTAGTCATGGATGGGCCAGGCCTGTCATTCTGCAAGATTGAGTTCCTGGGCCAGCACAACTGCTCCTGTGGCCCTATGGATGACCGATTCAAGCTGTTTTATTGAGACTTGAGTAGTAATACTTATGGACCAGGCCAGCGTAGGCTCAGTCCCCATTAAATGACACTGGGCTGTGTACTTTGCCCACTGGCAAATACCTAAAATGGGTGGGCCTTACTTGCAATTTTTAACACAAGGGAACATGCAGTCTAAGGATTGTGATGGGCCCGGGCTTAGCTTTATGGTCTGTAATCTCCACCTAGGTTGATTGTTAGGCTCGATAACCAAACGGGTTAAGCTTCCAAAATATTTAGCCTAACCAAACCTGATCCATGTCCAGACCACCAATTATATAGGACCTTCATGCATTGATCAATAATGCATGCTCCAACTTTTCATACTTCAACACCGCAAATCGGGATCCTCTGCACGGTGACCTTGAGTGGAACACTCAGGGTCCGCCACGTCACCGTGGGGTTTTTTCTCATTAGATCCGGACTCCATTACCATCTAAGTTTTAGAAGTGTTTGAATTTTTAGTCTTCACCATAATATCTCAAAATCCACGAAGAATTATTAACGTCTTGATGCCAATATTTGAGCATATTGGATAGTTCAGATCATGAAAATATAGGGTCCCGTAGATGTACCAAAAATTAGATTAATGGGTTGTGATTTTTTTTAATGTCTTTTACAAAATTTTCAAAATCCATAAAGATTTAAGATATGAAATTAATCTTTGTAAGATTCTTAGCCCAATGGAGAATATGGACGGATTGAATAATGATTTTAGGGCCCAGAAAAGGAAAGAAAATTCATTAATAGGGTTTGAACCATTAACCGTACCTGGGCATCCCAAATCGTACACTACCTTGTTAAGAGACGTGTAACCGTTTTACTATCTCTCAAGGTGTGTTAATTCTCATGTAAAAATGACCATAATTATACACTATTTTCACACCTGATTTATGCGTGTAAACTATCACAAATAAAAAATAAATCTGAAGCATATAAATTATTAACACATGTAAACGACCGCAAACAAATGACCCCTATAAATGATTTGACATTGTGGGTCCACATGAGTTTTTTTTTTCACTAAATTTCAAGTCTACTTTTATACAAACATAATACTCAATATATCACGCACCGAATAAAATAAGCTTATATAGTGGACAAAGATTAAGTTGAATGGATTTTTTTTTTTTTAAACGGTAACAAAGACTTTTGTTAAAGGAGAAAGAAAACTTTTGTTAAAGGATAATGAAACTACAAAAGGAAAGAAAGATGAGGTGCAAAAGGATTGTACCCGCCCCACAAATTAGATGAATGGACATTGCTTGGAAATCCAATCCAAAAACATTGCCGAATTCAAATGTTCACCCGGTTGAGCTTTGACCCAACTAATATCTTAGTGGAGTGGTATTGTAATTGTTTTTTTCTTTCTTTAAATGGAAAGAATCTTGATTAATCTAATTTGTCAAATTAGTTCTTTTGACTTCAAAAAAATTTATGACTCGGTTTTCTTGCCGGTTGGAATACATATTCTTTTGGCTGGTGCGGCCTAGTGTGATTAATTTTATCATTAGGTGGGCAACTTCCACTATGATTCTTTAATAGGGCCACGAAGGTCCACATAACCTTATCATCTAGATGAGAGATGAAATGGTCAATTATCCGATTTTGATGCCTATGGATAGGGGTGGAATCAGAAAATTTGCCTTGATGAGGGTGTTTTAAAAAAATTCTGGGAGGCCCATGGACACTCCTTTCCCTCTTTATTTATGCCATTGCCTTTGGATGATCACTATAATACTCTCTCTCAGTCATCAGACTTAGCTTATTTTCGAAGTAAAGGTAGATGCGACAAGTTTTAGGAGTGAGAGAGGTGAGATCTCTCTCTCTGATGTGGTTTGAAGCACGTGGGGGCAGATGTGATAGTAAAATTGAGATTTGTGAGGAGAGGTTAGAAGGTTTGAAATCCTTGTAATGAATTGTCAAATTTCTTGCGCAGCGAAATCGAGCGGAATACCCGGTGAACGTAAGTAATTGCCGAACTACGTAAATTTCTTATGTCAGTGATTGCTTGTGGTTGTGATTGATGATCATGCGTGTTTGCTCTAATTCATCTCCAGCAAAATATATCAGAGCCCTAACATCAAACCTTAAATCTGAAAAAAGCCTGCTCATCAAACCTTCCTAGTTCAACCCATCTCAATTCGTTGCCTCCTCTTGTAAAACACATGGGAATCATTCATCAGCCTCTACAACCTACATCATTCCTCACAGTCAAAAAGTCTCAAAGACTCTCCTCACTGCCTTTTATTAGTCCTAGTCCATGTCACGACGGATCCGGTCACGTGGGAGAGGGCACAACATGCCATGTCCATCAAACTCAAACCACAATTTCACCCAGTCTTTCCTTCCAAACAATCATAACTATAAGCCCACACCAATTGGCGACATGTGCAGGGATATGATGTTTACAATGCACACTGTACATGAGGTTGATAAACAAGAACTATTGCCGGATCTTGAGATTTTAGATCTTAGTTAAGATGAAGATGTTGGGACTACGCTCAGCAACATCGCAAATAAAGATATTTTTCTGAAAAGAAATTGATATCATATACGAAGTACTCTGTCGATTTTGACTTCTAATTTTTGACTCGTAGATTATGATTTTAAGCTTAATTTTTTTCTTAAGAATTCCAAATAAAAAAATAATTGAGCTTTATATTTTACCTGGTATTGACTTACCCCTTCTAAGTAGAGTTAAGTCGAGCTTTAATTTAAGTAGAAATTGGCTCCAATATTCAATCAATTGATCTTGTCATTCTTGAGTTTTATTTAGGAGTGTTTTAGGGTAGATCCAGCACACGGGCAGGGAAATTGGCCCAAGCACAGCTCATTTGTAAAGTATGTGTTAAGTGCGTCTGACTGGGCTGAGCCTCTAAGTAAATACAAGATTGAAGCCAGTCCAATTAACCATGGAACAGAAGATTAGACCTCAGTACTGCCATAGGCCCAATAAAGAGTCCAAATTCAGTCCAACACGTGCTGGGCTCAGGTCAGTCTTGGGCTAGCCTAGCCCATGAGCACCCCTATTTTTTTAAGAGTAAATTAGCGAAAGGTCCCTCATAGAGGTCTTGTAAGGCCTCCAGTCCATCAACTTTTCCTCTAAGGCATGTAGTCCATGCAGCTTGGACATATTTCGGTGAGAGGTCCCTAGATACGCCACTTATGGAGAGAGGTCCCTAGATATGCCACCTCATACATTTTCATCACTGATTTGCCCTTTCAACTGATTAGGAATAAAAATTTTAAATTTTAAATTTTAAATCTTCCATTCTCCCTCTTCTTGAACGAATCTTCGCACGTACCCGAGACATCCATCACAGAACTCACCCATATGTTGGCATCGTCGTAACTCTTCTCCTCCAACGCTTTGAGGGAATTTGTGAGAGTAGATGTTGCATCATAATATAGTTCCAAACACACATCCAAGCACTGCCTGTCATAAGAATCGAACGTTCCTGATTCAATCAACTGTTGTGCATGGGCCCCTGTTTTGTTGACCACGGCCATGGTCAGTTGGATTGAGATGGTCCCAAGCCCTGCAAGATCTGCAGTGGTGAAATGCATAAATTGATGATGGATTTCCTGCGCCACCACCGTTCATGTATGTCGCCGGAGAAGGGGGATCGTCACCATACACTAAGCCATGCCATCGCCAGAATCGAGGAAGAAGGCAATATGCTTGTTGTTGTCCATTTCTGGTTACAGAAACCAGAACGAAGAAGACGACCTTCGGCCAAGCCAGGTTGGATTTGTCTTGGTCAGTTCTGACCTGACCTGCTACAGAAGCCCAGCCCACAGAACAGATCCATCGTCGCCGCGGAAGACAATCGCAGAAGAGCCTGGGCGCTGCGTTCTTTGTTCTGTAGCAGAGAACAGATATCGAAGAGGAAGAAGACCCAGTTGGGCCGTCCCAGGTATTGGGTCAGTCCAGGTCCAGTCTGACCCGACCCAGTTTGCGCATAGAAGCCCATCTTCGTGTTTGATAAATTCATCTTAGTTTTTGAAAAAATTATTTGACTTTTTTGAGAAATCTATATGAGTTTTTATGAAATTTATCTGAGTTTTTCATTTTTATCAAATTTATTTCATTTTTGCGCAATTTTATTTGAATTCTCAAACAAATTTCTCTGAGTTTTGGACAAATCTATCTGAGTTTATGACTAAGCCCAGCTTAGTGTTTGATAAATTTATCTGAGTTCTGGACAAATTTATCTGTATTTTTGATAAAGTTATCTGTTTTTTTGTCAAATTTATCTGTATTTTTGTCAAATTTATCTGTATTCTGGACAAATTTATCTGCGTTTTTGTCAAAGTTATCTATGTTTTTATCAAATTTATCTGTGTTTTTTTCAAAATTGACTATATTTTTGGCAAATTTATCTGAGTTATTTTTTTAAATTTAACTGAGTTTTTTTGGCAAATCTATTTGCGTTTTTTGAAATCTATTTGTGTATTTTAATGTTATTTTTGCCTTTTGAAATTTATTTGTGTCTGTTCAAATTTATTTCATTTTTTGAAATTATTGCATTTTTTAAAATTTATTTTCGTTATTTTAAATTTATTTACATTTTTTGAAATTTTGTTTAGATCTTTTGAGTTTTATTTGAGTCTTTTGAAATTTATTTATATTTTTTGAAATTTATTTGGATATTTTGAAACTTATTTACATCTTTTTAAATTTATTTACGTTATTTGATTACATATTGCTTTTTTTTTTAACTTATTGCATTTTTTGAAATTATTTCATTTTTTTAAAGTTTATTTTCGTTATTTTGAAATTTATTTGTATGTTTTTAGAATTTATTTCAAAATCTGGGGATTCCATTAATCGTGGGCAATTAAATGTTAGTTGGCTATTATTAATGGGATATCCCACCAATCGTGGGATATGATTAAAAGAAATGGCAAATTGGACATTTTATGTGTGAATAATTGTGAGAGGACCTTTAGCTCTATGACTTTTTCTTGTGGACCTAAGGCAATAAAGTGAAATGTTCAGGGACCTATCGCCAAATGCCCCTTTTTTGAGTTAAATAGCGCCGAGTGAACTCTGCTCTGGCTCAACTCAAACAAAAAATCACACCGAGTCAACTCAGCCAAGTCAATTCCAGTCTTATCAAGTTTTGAAACTATGTATACAAAGAGTTCGGATCCCCATCCATTCCCACCAGCCCCTTAGTCTCCTTTCGGATCCCTATCCATTCCCACTAGCCCCTTAGAGGTCGTTTGTCTACACCCATTTACAAATGTAAATGGTGAATATGCGTAATATTTACACATCGGTCATGTTTGTCTACAATTATTTACGTATCTTGCGTGTAAATCGGATGTGTAATCCATTTTCACACCAAAATTTGAACACCTGTTGAAGTGGGGAAATGGCATTACCAAATCACATGCGCTTCCAAAGAATACTCGTTAGGCGGACGGTTTATTGTTGGGCATTTCCGTGAAAGAGGTTCTGGTTTCGAAACCCCCCTCTAATGTAGAAAAATAATTATAAAAGAGGTCTCAAAAGTTGGGGCATTTCCGTGAGAAGGGTTTTTGGTTCGAAACCCCTTCCAACGCATTAGAAAATTAATAATAAAATTGGTCTTAAAATTGATGGTTTTAAGAGATAAAATCTGTAAGACGAAAAACATATTAGAAAATGAAAGTGGCTCCAATGATTTTAAGAGACAAAATTTATAGGACAAAAAATATATTGATATTAAGAATTTTAAGGGACAATCTATAAGATAAATATCTTAATGATTTTTCTATATCAACTTTTAACTAGTTAATTATTTTATTATTGCAGTTTTCTTCTAATATCTCAATGATTTTTCTAAAGTTATTTATTATTGCAATACTTTAAAAATCTTTAAACATGTATAGATGAATGTAAGAGAGATGGAAGAATGTATTTTATATAACATTATGGCATCATTCAAAAATCATATATAAATGTGATTTTATCTAACCATAACACATTTGTGACACTTTTAATATGATTGAACTTAGCCACAAAATACTCATTTTAAGAACTTAATTTCTATAATTAGTTAATATTAGTATAAAGCTTGTGAGATGCATGGGTTAATTTTTATGTAAATTGAATAATGAATTGAAATCAATATTGAATTAAATATTAATTAATAGAAATATAAATTCATATTTTCTTAACTAAACATGTTGGAATTCATTTTTGTAAATGTGATCATTGATAGAAATGTATTTTTTTGAAAGCATATTTCATATTGAAAGACAAATTCCTTTTGAAGTATCTAAAATGCAAATAAAAACTTTGATATAAAATAGACATTTCTATCTCCTTTTCAAATCATTATAGTAGAATTTAATTTAATGAATAATAAGTATCATTTACAAAATCATCTAATACATTTACACATATCATTAAAACAAACATGGTAAAATAAACCACATATGTAAATGATGCGAAAATGGTATTATTTGACAAACGTTGTAAAAAAAATGCATGTGTAAATGTTACATACATAAATTTTAAATACTTGTCATTTATATTTGTAAATTATTTTTACATATCCCATATATAAAAGACAAACTACACTTTAGTCTTTTTCTAGATGCGTTTACAAATAAAATAACACGCTTTTGCCTGTCAAGCACAAGAGACATAGCTGATCGACAAGTCCATCTAACTCGGTCTGAGACAAAGCTGATGTCAAGTCCATCCCACTCGGTCTCCTGACGCGTTTAGAGATCGGGGTTCTAGATGATCTCTCTCTTTTCTCTCCACCCTTACAGATTATTTACTTGGACTTTGAAAATTTGAGTAAGTATAAGTAAATAGACATTGAGGAGGAAAACAGCCACATTTGATTAAGACCCCACCCTTCCTTAGCAACTAAACTACTCTTCTTTATGAGATTCTTCAATGGCTGATGAAAAGCTTGGCATATTCATCTTTTCTTTTGATAAGATCACACTGATGGGATGTTGGTTCCTTTTGTGTTTATTTATCCTTTTTTAGATGCTAATGGGCTAGACCACACTAACTTCTTTTTCAGACAGTAATGTGATTCTCTCAACAATATTGTTAAATTTCTTTTAAGAGGGAGGGACAAAAGGAAAAGAACAAGAGTATATGATCCTAACAAGACATGAGTTTCAAAAGCAAAGTTTTTTGTACATCTCTTGGGGCCCTCAGGGATTCCTGATTTATTGGACCACATTTGTCTATTATGCTTATATTTCTTTTCCACAATTATGTTTGCTTCCAACTACAACAAGTCATTACTTGCTGCTGCTGCTTCTTTTTTCTAAATTGATGATCTCAGCATCCGCAGTGGTGATTAATTAATGAACAAATTCAATCCCCCAACTTGTTAATTTTGGGTTGAGGTTCACATTTAAACTTGGTTAAAACGTGGGTCGAATTCAAATTATGTGTGATGTTTGAATGTTTGATATTCAATCCATCATCATGATATCACCAAAGATTTATTCATTGATTTGAGATCACAGTCAACCTTGTCATCTCCTATGATTTCATGCCTTTGTTTTTGAGTTCTGTAAAATGAGTCCATGGTTCTAGAACATCTTTGAAAATGTTCTAACGTTATGAATTCTTTGTTATAAGTGGCCCAATTTCTACATGTAGCGTGAGGTGGTAATTTCTAACCCACATGGTAATTCAAGATTTGAGCTGATCATTTTATTTTTGGGTAGTACTTATATATATGTACATTTGTAATATAAGAAATAAGTGGCATGGGTTTAAGTTGAGCCCATTCTTGTTATTCAACTCAAAACTAACTTAGGCCAACTAATTGCATGACTCAACAATTTAAACTAAATCTGACTTCGTAAGAAAGGGATCTATGGACCCTTTTGACTTTTGAATTTTTTCAGGTTAATATTTTCAACTAGATTAATAAAAGGGTCGAGTTAGGTTTAAGCTCTTATATGACACCCCTGCTGCTAACATTTTCGAACTCATCAACCCAACTTGTCCCCGAGGAGTAGGCCGGTTGGCCTAGGACCACGGTTTTCACTCAGAGATTATGGGTTCGAAACTGCACTACCTGGGTTACAAGAAAATTTTACCCGACTTTCTCTCCTGAGCTCGTAGGAATTATTATGCCCAAAGGGCTGAGAACCTTGAGTTATAATTTAAAAAAAAAAAAAAAAAAAACACTCAACCCAACCTGAACCATTGCTCACCTCACTATATCTATAAATTAAACCTGGATGTTGTTGAAAAAAAAGCGGCAAATCTCTCGTCTCCTTGAGCCACATCAGCCCATCTATTCCACATCAGCCATCTCTCCTCTCTTTAGCACAGTGTTTTGCAACTGTCAACCCATTAAGACCCACTTAAATTCATCTTATTAAGAAGAGTAATTAACCCATCAAAGGACTTGATTTTCATGTCACATGAGTTACACCTAGACATTAACTATCATTTAGGAGAAGAGAACCCACTATTATTACATTATTTACGTGATCCCACATAATTATGTTATTTATGGGGCACACTTGAAAATAAGGCTTGGTACTTAATTCTCCTTTTATTGAGGACATTAATTTAACCCATTAAGTGGCTTGATTATCATCTCACATATATGAGTTACACCTCGACATTAACTATCATTTAGGACAGCCCACTATCATTACACTATTTTGTGATCCCACCTAAGTATGATATTTCAGGGGTCCACTTAAAGATTTGATTTAATGTTTAATCAAAAAAAGATATTGGTAATTCAATAGTCATTTTCTTGAACATTTAATGAAGATATACTAAAAAAAGCTCTAACTTATGCAAACATTTAACCAAATGTATAAGTAGTTTGAGTTCAAATTGCAGAGTAATTTATAGATATTTACTCACAAATTCTTTAAGTTCTATAAATGGATTTATTTTTACTTAATTATTTTATAATATAGATTTATATTCTCATTGTTATCCAAATGATTGATCATTCAATCCACTCATGTTTTTTAGTTAATAATACTTAAGTTTAATATTAACATTAATTTGTTATTTAATTTGTATGAAACTTTATCTTATCCATTGCACGGGCTTTAATGCTAGTTAGTAATAAATTCACGCAGAAGGTGAATTTCCAAGAAGAAAAATGTGGAAAAAGGAAATTAGGAGAACTGCAAAATTGAAAGCTAGAGGAAAAATGAGTTGTTTTTTCCTGCTATGCTACTATGGTATTACTATCATTTTGCACAATTTTGAATCAGAGCCATTTAAGAACAGCTTATTAAAGTCCCGAACATCAAAATTTGCTATATAAATAAAATCAAAAGCTTCTCAGACATTCACAGAAGTTCTCTTCTGGAGAAAAAATATTGTTTCATCCACTCTGGAAAACACTAAAAAGGGTTGAAAACGTGTTTTTCCTCGTCTCATTCTCTCACTGAAAACAGTTAAGACCAATCCCAATGCAAATCCATCAAGTAGACATTAAAGGTCCCACGGCCAATGATATTACACTCCTTTTTAAGACTCACACCAACGTGTCCCCATTGTGGGCATTTGCCTCAGAGGAATCACTTTCCGTTTCAACTTTTTATCACATCTCTTAACTTTTCAAGTGAGAAACGAAGAATAGTTTCATGTTTGGTAATCAAAAGATATTACAGCTATTGGACCGAATCATGGGCCAAACGAAAGGGATGTGAGAATCACTGCAATATAGTTGTATTATAAGCAAGGACAAGAAACACAAGATAGCGAAAGGATAAGACACCATTTTCATATACTTGAGTAATTTACAAGTCTTGTTCAAACATAACGTCTATTTGAACTAATCACTTCAGACTAATACCTAATTTAGAGACTAACTTCTAATGATATTCTTCAATTGCTTTACTGTAGTATGGCGAGCTCTGTCTCTGTTTTTCAACCCATTTCATTGTCCTTGTTCATCCCTTCTGATTAAATTAGCAGTTTAGGTAGCATCAACATGCAGCTATTGCCATCAACTTACGTTTTCAAATCGGACAGGAGTCAATGAACTTTCCATCATTGGGTTATTAGATATTGGGTTGCATATTTCTTCAAGGAAGACTTGTGTTATACACTGATTTGAATAATCAGGACTTCATCTTATCTCTATTATCAGTACATTGTCATTTGTCAATGCATTGGTTTATAAATGTGGGATCGTGGGGAATTCTTTTGAATGCTGCTGCATACATAGTATAGGCTAAGTTAATATTTATTGGTTGGGGTTAAAGACTATAATAATGAATAAAGATATTAGGTAAGGAAAAAAAGGGGCCTAAATATTTTCATATGGGATATAGAATCCAATACCAAATATGGGTATTTGGCTAATTTAATTTAATCTTGGTCTTTATTTCACATGGTTTATTTTTGTCACATTTGAAGAGCACTTTCATGGAAGTTATATCCAACTGTAATTTTTACTCTATTTTTGGCTTGGCCCACCAAAATGACTGAATGGGTCAAACTTGAACTCCAAAATTCTTAGGCCCACTGTGCCAAGTCCAAAAATTATAAACACGTGGTATATATTATGACCCAGCAAGATTGCCTGAGGTTGTTAAAAGTCCTAAATAGAACAAGCAGGATCACCAAAGTCCTAAGTATAGACAAGCAAAGGACCAGCAAATTCCAACCTGTTATCTAAGAAATTCATAGGAAGGTATTATCATTCGGATTTAATGGGTTTCTGGACACTCTTGGAAATAAGACATTTAGATTCTGCAATGTGTTGTTGACAAGTCTCCCTGCAGGATAAATCCAACTGAAACTCTGTTAATCTCCGCAATTTAATGAACCAAAGACCAAACTTAAATTCACAACGTGCAGCCCGCCCAAAGGAAAGGCTACATAACCAGAAGCAGATAGCGAAGAGAAATAACAAATTCTGTCAACGCAGAATGGTGATCAGTCAAAATTGGCTGTTTGGTGGAGTTGCACTGGTTGCAATTTGAAACCAGTAAAAAGACACCTGTTGCAAATATGGTTATCTCTGGTGGATGATCAGGTCTGCAAGAGGTAATTAAGAAAAAAAACTAGGAAAGAAAAGCTGAGAAAAATCAAGATAAAAAGAAAAAAAAAAGTCTTTAAGTGCTTCATCAAGATTGGGCTAGCCCCCAGATCCCATGCTCAATGTCTTTGTACATTTCATCAGGTCAGCTTGTGCTTCATCAAGATCTAATGCTGAAGAACTTCTGTATGAATTACACAGTAATTTTGTGGACTTAACCCTTGTTGAAGTTAACCATGACTTACATCTCCAATTACCATTGAAACTTTTAATCACCAAACAGCCGTCGATCTTGATCTCGTTCCGAACAATTCTACACGGATTAAGACATGATTTGAAGACTAACTCTTTGGGTTTAGCCATTAATTAATCAGATGAGGCTCCAGTGGCATGATAAGCCACATATTTTTAACCAGTGAAAGTAAATCTTCACTATAGAAAGTTCGGTAAATGTGAAAAACGTTTCTCACACCTTCTCACCGGCTTAGCTAGACATCTAGACAACTCACCTACGTACTATGTCAAACGACTATCACTTTCCGTTTTTTTTTTTTTTACCTTTTCTCTTCTTTCCCATGACAGGGATTCAAATGCCAGAAGAGATATGGATTGAACGTGCGCTGTCTCTGTTTCTCGGCTACAATTACAAAGGAAGTTTCCTCATATACTACCGACGACGACGAGACTTGCATTTACCATCTATAAAAAGACCCAAACAGTTAACCAACGTATACGGCCCTGTTGGCTCGCGTTCAAGTGTTTAACTGTGGAAAGATTTACTCCCACTTGATGAAATGAATTGGATGTTTTATCCCCCATCCAAGTCTTTCACCAATTTTCCTCTGTTCCAACAGAATTTCTCATGATTGAACTGGTTTTTGTATCTATATATTTTAATGACCAAACAAACCCAAAAGACTTGACGATCTATCAAGAAATAGCTTAAGTAAAGAAGTGTTAGATTGGTATATTGGGATTGTATAAACAGTGTTACTTAGTATTGTATTAAGTTCATGCCAAAGCTCAGGGCCTCTCAAGACACTTTTGGCCTTAGGCGAAAGTATAAAAGCGGCCCCCTTAACTTCTAGCGTGACATGAGAAAATCCTCGTCCTAACGGGCTTGGGACCGGCAATGTACACTATGAGTTAGTACATTGCGGACTTCAACAAAAATGTGTTTTTTTTTTTTTTTTTTGGGTTTTTGTTTTCTTTTTAGAGCTTGTTGGAGGGGATTTATTTTTAAGTGGAATTTCTAACATTTCTTGCCTTTTGTGATGCAAAAACTTATTGATCAAATTTTTGTATCACGTGTTTTTTCCAAAAATTTTCTTTTAATAGATAAAATGGCTAACCCACTTAATCTCTCTTCTGACATAATTGATATGATAAGATTTATTCACTTTAATTTCGAAAAACTTCTTTCGCTGGAAAGCAACTGTAATAGGTACTGTTAATAGTATTCAATAAGTAATATATGAGTTTGAAAAAGACTCAATAGTATCCTAATTAGTGGACCCCATGAGTCAAGGTTGATTTGAAATGCCATTTTATGAAAAACAGGGTATTTTCTATAAAACAAAGGACTTATTTGTAATTCTGATTTTATGAAAATTTTCCAATGATGGAATTTTTCGATGATTTCAGTTTCATTAGAAAACGGGTCAAATTGTGATCAATTTTCTCTTCTAGCTCGAGTTCATTTGAATTCATTTCAGATGATTCCCAGCGAGATTTAATACCTTTAAAAACGTACTTATTTTAGAATACTTTTATTTTTACTGTGCTTCTTCTTCTTCGTCTATCTTCTTTGGTTTTGGTTTTTAAATGTACCATGATTTTCTCTTTTAGCTTTATCATGTTAATGTTACTAATCCAACAAAATTATGAGGCCCCCTCATAGTGAGGCCCCCACCACTTGCTTCACCTGCCTATATGGTGAGCCGGCCCTGCCAAAGCTATAACTAACTGGATAGCAATTCAAACCAGAAATGGGATGTTGTCCTGGGCTTTTATCATAGCGTTACATTCGAGATGAGTTCGAGTCTCGTGATAAGACAGAAAATAAATAATAAAAAAAATTAAAAGACCCAGAAAAGATGTTATAATTCGATGGGAGTTAATGCCTAAGAATCTGATAAAGCAAAATCAAAGTTCATTTCAATCCAAATCAAATTTTATTGGGCTCATATCCGGATATGTCATGTGTGAGTAAGAGATTATGTTGGACATTCATTTCGGCTTTGGACAAAATTTTGATATAAATGAAAGCTTTTTTTTTTTTTTTTTTTTTGCTATCGGAGGGTTTTCAACTTTTTGGACTGGACTAATCTCTGCGAACCCAAAGGAAAGTCAGATAAACTCACATGTAACCTTAGTGTGATAGTGTAATTTTAAATTAATAACTTTCTTATGCAAACCATGGTCTTAGACCAATTTTGCAATAAATAAAAGCCACAAGTAATACACATAAAAAAAAATGGCACTCCTACCTCTTATATTTTATGATCAGATTATTTTTCTTGTTGTGAAAGCGTGTGTTGAATGATCGTATTAAGTACTAAAAACGCCATCTTTTTCGTACTTAGATTTTTTTTTCTTCAAAGTGAATAAATTGGAGTGTGACTAAAGAAAGAGAAAAGTTGCTATCAATAGACAGCTTATGAGAACACATTTCGTCTTTATCATGAAAAAGCTGTGGCATTTGCATTGACTTCTTAAGCTAACAATTCTACGACGTTTGGTGACGCAGTTAAAGAAGAATTTGCAAACACAGAGATGCTTCCATAGTTCCATTAGTCAAACAATATTCCGTTCTAGTGTAGAAAAGTAAAGCTTGTTAGATTTAGATACAAAGACATTTTCTCTACTCTCATTTTTTTTAATTTTTTTTAGTTTGGTCTTCTTTTACTTGCTTTCGTACAAGAGGGTTTAGAAAAGAGGAGACAACTGGGATCTTTTGAGGCAGTGAAGAGACAACAATGTAGAAACAAGAATGCCACAGAAATATATAATTAACTCTGTGGTCCTAATGCAGTTAAGATGTACAGAAAGCTTGGGATTGTTGGTTTTTGTGATTGGGTCCCACTATAAACTAATCCTAACCGTGTAGAGATGTTGGGTTAATTGCCCATGCAATGAAAATCCTAAACATTGAGTGCTGGCATTTAGAGGATTATTATGGGAGATAATTTTATATTGGGTGTTGGTGTTAATAGAAATTGACTTTTAGCCAGGTTGGATTTGGCAGCTGCTATAAATGACTAATAGCCGCTGTTATAAGTTGGCCGCTAAAAATATACTTTATTATAGTGAAGACTCTTCATTGCCTCGGAATAAGGCTTTTCTTATATAAATTATTGTATACCTAGAATCCTTATATAAAAAAGACATTGGATAACATGTAAGGAGCTTGTGGATTTGAGAATTTTCACATCTATTGGGGGAGAGGGGAATCTACTTAAACACTAGTCGAATGTATAGGTTTTTTTTTTTTTCTTTTTCACGATTTGGTGGGAAAAGAAACAAAAAAAACTTACTTATCAAACATGTGATTTAAAGCTATATTCCAACATATTCTTCAAATCTATTAGCACAACGTAAAGGATGCTCCAATTTGAAGACTTTGAAATGTAAAAAATGGCATTTCAGTGCAAGTTAATACAATTTAATTGATGAAACTAAGGATTCTTAGAAATCTCATACTATGTAGCAAGTAGTATATATAGATGAAAGGGAAATTCCAACGAACAAATACAACCCATAAAGAGACTTTTTGTGAGAGGAATTGATCACAACGTGTGGGACCCTCCAATAGCAGCAGATCAGCTCAAAAGAGGTGGGACCCCAAGTAAAAAAACTACCAACACGTACAAACTGTACGACCCTGTGGGCCGCGCCAACATCATGCACGCACCTAGTTTGTTCGCCGACAGCCGTTTACAATTGGTATTTGGTAAGGATGCGGTTGCACGAGGAAAGCACGTGATATGTTTTTGCTTTTCTCGGCGGGTTGCTTTGTCAAAACCTCTACTTTCATTTTTCACTGCCATGTGTTATTTTCACAACACTGCAAAGGATTGTATACGAGACAAGTTGTCTGCCTCTAGATCAGTTTAGCTAGTCCGCTAGGCATCCTTGTTGGGTCCACTAGCCCAAACAAGCTGGAGCCCAAAGTGAATATTGTCAAAGATCTGTGCATTAATTGCATGCCTTCATTAATTGGATAATCCATGAATGAAGAGAGAGATTTTTTTTTTCATCACCTACCGTAAAATCTCATATTTGATGACTAGCAATGTCTAATAAAATTATATTTTATTTAAATGTATAGCTAACACTTAGATAATGTAAACCTAATTACATTGTGGTCTAACACCTAACAAAAAGATCAAGTTTTGATATTTTGATGAATATTATCTTGATGTCATTTTAATAAGAGAAAAAAAAAAGACCTAAGATGCTGGTATCGTCAATCTTTCACCTCTGCATATATATGGAGTCATGTCCAAGTTCACCTCTGCATATATATGGAGTCATGTCCAAGTTCTCGGGACAACTGAAAATCTATGAACAGTATAAAAATACGATGACTCCATGCATTTTATGTTGTAAACAATAAATACCAGATGCTGAATCCTACCTGAATCATCTTAGTTCTAACTTAATGAATTCATAAGTTGAAGGAGTGGAAAAAAGAATGAATTAAGCTCACCTATGAAAATACAACCTGCACACAAAATGAATGCTTTCTTTGTGTATGGAATGTCAGAAAAAATTACTCTAATAGGTGTTGGCCATCAGAATCCTATATGCATTTTAGTTATATTTATTAATCACGTGATTCATCAAAAGACAAATCTTATGATGAGGTCAGCTCCTCCTGGAATAAAGTTTTGGAAAATTCTATACATGATAAGATCGGTCATTTTGAGTAAAATAAAATTTTAAATAGGTGTGTTCCTTTGTTGACTTTCTCCAAGTCAAGATCCAGGATATAAATATTGACGGCCAAGATCTTCGGAACCTCTGAAAATTCTTCTAACATTCCTGGCATGGGCCAATAATTAATCTACGGTTGTGAGTCTTTTACTTAGCACAAATCACCACGTCCAAGATATTTCATGCTCACATATATACATAATTATCCATGCAACGTAGTAAAGCTTCGCAAAATTAATTATTATGCAATTAAGTCGCATTCAAGCTTCCATTTACGTGTAGATCTCTCTCTTGTTTAATCAGCCCTTCTTCGAAGGGAACCTTTGGGAGCCTTTCCCTTCTGGTCAAACTGAAAAGTATTAACATTTGAGTCGCGTGGAACATGCGTTTATTCTTAGGTTTCCATCTCAACCGAAAACGAAGTCGCAGGACTAAATCTTCAGCCCATTTCCATCATTCCAAAACAATCAATCAAGGAAGAGAAAAAAACATATAGATTCAATACATATAATAATCAGTCAAGAGTTGCTTTGACACGGAACCCGCTTGAGATGGAACATCAATATCAGTTTCCATTTCCAGAATATACTTCATTGATATTTGTTTGAAATTTCAACAATCAGCAATCTAATTAGATTTTACACAACAACCCGATTCATCAATCACACTCGCTTCGATCCATGAATGATTTTCAGGCATTCTTCTCTTTATTCACTCATCCATCAATCCATCCATCCGTTCATTTACCTGCTTTTGATTAATCCTACACTTGAATAAATTCATCAGTTTTATTATATCTCTCTCAAAACTAGTCTCCTATTCTCTCCACCCATCAAAACCGTTCATGTCCATAGAGCTGGCTCCCATGAAGATCCCAAACCGTAGCTGTTGTCGTCGAGGAAGCTACCATTAAAAGAGTGAGATGAGGAAGAGGAGAAGGAGTTGTATTGAATGGTTGGGAAGTAGTTGTCTTCAAAGGGTTGGGGTATAAGCTCTTGGGACTCTTCTGAATGTGCCATTTCCATGCATACAAGGGCCAGTAGATTAGCTTGTTGGGTCTGCATGTTGACGACCTCGGCTCGGGCCTTTGCCAGTTGGGTCTGGAGTTCGCTCACCTGTTTTTGGAGGTGGCAGATTGCACCAGCACATCCATATACAGGGTCTCTGATCCTGGCATTCGCTTCATAAACCATGCTGCTCACTGCATCTGCCCTTTGGCTCTCCGGAAGTTCCTGAAAGAGATGAACAAAGTTATTTATTGATTGAAAGAAACGATAATATGTTAAAAAAAAAAAAAAACAGATCCCTATTAAATTTATGAGTTAGGTGTCCCTTTGTAGGGACTGCTACTTAGAACCACTTGCATGGTCAATGGGATTCCCACATATTGTTTGGTTTGCATTTTCCCTTGGTGCAACACATTTTTCTCACAAAAAGGAAAAATAAATTGATTTTTATGATAGAAAAGATTTCGATTTCCTATATGAGTGATTGAAATGTAGGATAATTCTCTTCCAGAAAAGAAAATCCGCATATAGTGGAATCCTTTCGCTTACACAAATACGCCCTTAAAGTAGGGTTTATGTTCAAGAACAGGTGGAATCTGTCACTATCCCATACAAAAGTATGTTTCAGAAGGGAAGGTACCCAATAAACCCTTAACATGGTTTGAAAGGTGGGTAATGATGAACTTAGAAAAGCAGAGGAGAGGTCAGGGAAAAAGGAGTACCTGCAAGAACTTGATAATATTACTCGCTCCAAAAACTCTATGAGCCGTGGTGAATTTGAGGGGCTCAGTGGGTGGAAAGTATGGGGCTAAAACACACTTATCAACGCACCTCCTTCTGAGGATTTTGCACGCCGCACATGGGCTAACCACAACAGGGTTAGTGGGAGGAGGAGGTGAAGATGAATGAGAAGGAGATGAAGAAACAGAGACATTAGTGGGTGTCATAACTATGTCACTTCCCTCCATTTCAGTTGGGTGTTCAGAGAAAAACAAAAAAGCAGAGATAAGGTGAGAACACAAAAGGAAGAGGCTAAGAGGACCGTCTGAACTTGAAGTAGATTCTTCTAGTTCGGGGTGGGGAACTCACTAACCCAAACATTTGTATATATAGTGTGGGAATCGAGAAACTTAGAAACAAAAGTCCAGGAAAGTGGGCCCATTTCCATGAAATGGAAAACTGACGTCAGTTGTTGAAATTAGGACTTGGTCACTGCGGCGAGTTCGCTTGAGGTTTTCTCTTAAACCGTTGAAACTCATCTCATTTTTGCCACCAGCCAAACAAGATAAAATATAGAAAAATTAGAAAAATGAAGGTTCCGGATGTAGAAGAAAACAACACAGTTAAAAATCTGCGTGTGTTTCAACAATTGAAATTCAAACATATATATTCCCAAGAGATTGTGCTGGGGGCCCTAGGCAAGCTCTAAAATTAGGCCGCTGTAGACACAGAATTTAGTAAATAAATCATGTGCATATTATTACAAGAGTAATAAATAATTTTATGGCTCTCTTAACATGAAAGTGTGAGTGATCTACGGGTGATAACCCTACATTTTCTTAATTCCAACCCAAGTTCGACTCCCTGTAAAATTGTAAATGCATTTTTATCAAATTGGACCTCGACATGGGCATAAAATGTGATCCAATGAAGATATCAGTTTTATCTCAATAGATCAAGTCCAATGCTAGCGGGAATCATAATCTCTCCTGCTTCTATCTTGCTTGAACTGACGTAGGATCGGTTGCATGTGGGCCAAGAACAAGAGCAATTTTGCTGCTCTTGATCTGGCAGGGCCAAGTGAGTGACACGAGTCTATTGATGTGAGATGTATTGACGTGGGGCTTGTTTTGGTGAAGGGACGGTCTGCTCGTTGGGCACGTGAAAGGAACATTTGTGCATTGGATTGGCATTGACAAGTACAAATTTTCTTCTATAAACGAGCTTGTTTTCTTTGTTTCTAAGTTTTCTAAGGAGGGAGCACTTTTTTCCTCCTGTTTAGAAGAAAAAGAGGGTGTTGTTGCCTCTTTACAACGTGGTGACTGGTGGGGAAGTGGTTGGAATTTTATTCTCCAATCTCCATAACTTTGGAGTCGTTTGCGTGTGGACCATGGTAGAATTGACAATAGAAATTTTAGAGAGAATGGAACTGTTGCTACTCTTCTCCAGCTATATCATTTACTAGTAGGGGGTTTTAAAGGGTAGTTTAGTAGCTTAAATGTGGAACAAGAATTGGAACATTTATTAAATTAAGCGGGCCCTGTAAGCCATATTAATGCTCTGTTTCAGAGTGACGATATTGATGACTCCATATATGCCCATTGTTCACACCAGTCTCTACCGGTTTTCCTATATGTATCAGGAACAGTTGACACTTTTCTTTTTCTAGCCCTGTAAATTTATTGCTGTGCAGTCCATCACTGTAGTCCAAAAGGTCTGAAGTTCCTGGCCGAATTGTACTGTCTTTGGAAAATACTTTACGAGAAACATGACCGGGTGCATCTGATTTAAATCACATGATCAATCTAATGATATACTCAACTTGAATAAAACCGAATGAAACTTTACAAGGAGCAAGTATAGAAGGTATAGTGATTTTGGGCAGTATGAATTTTAAAAGTAGACCCCAGTTTTGAATTAAGAAGGTACAAGGAGCAAGCATAGAAGGAATATTGATTTTGGGCAGTATGAATTTTAAAAGTAGACCCCAGTTGTGAATTTAGAAGGCACAAGGAGCAAGTATAGAAGGTATATTGATTTTGGGCGGTATGAATTTTAAAAGTAGACCCCAGTTGTGAATTTAGAAGGTATTGCTTTGGACAAGTTTGTTTGCATGGAAGTGAATCATGAATAAGAAATGTATGCTTCAAAGTAGTTAAAATTTTAACCAATGAACCTTGAACCCTATGAGCCCAATCTCTACCCACCCTTTTTTTTTTTAACACAAACCCAACACCAAGTTATTGAGAAAATAAAAAGTGAAACAGTGGTTTGCTCACTATAAGAAGTTGGTACTTTTACTTAACAAAACACAATTGAGGCTGCAGTATGGTGTTGTGTATTGGCATTAGGTGTATATTTAAAAAAAAAACATCAATTGGAGGGTGTAATGTAGCCAGCCGATCTTTTGTTATAGCAAGGACAATTGAACAGTTTTGCTCTTTTTTTTTTTTCTCTCTGTTCGTTTGTCTAGTGATCAGAGAAATAGCCCTGCCCTTCTTAATTTTGTTTTGTACTTCTGAACGTAATATATGTCTATTATATTCTTTCTTTCCTTGATGTATGATACATGTTGTCCGGATGAGAATTTGCATGTACTATTCTGATGACCTACTCAGGATATGTTTTCATCACATATTCACATGTCATCACATATATATGCACTCACTCACAACACAAGGAGACTATCTTCTGTTGTTCGCACAAGTAAGCACGTGGGATTGATTATTGTGTAACAAATTTGGTTTAACTCAGATAATCTCATTTAGTTCAATACTGAATCCAACAATGACCATCACTTCATTGGGAGAGGGAATTGGATGGTTCCACATGTCAACACTTACCAGGGGATTCAATTGATTTGAATAGTTTGGACAGGAAATCCATAGGTGAAAAAAAAAATCATATTCTGTAAGCAAGTCAAGTACGTACCATAGAAATGAAAATCCAACGCAATCAATAAGTAGTTGGGTCCATCACTTCAAGGACTGTTTGGCTGTCCTCTGGGCGTGGATCACATGCACCTCAAATATCTCACTGCTGTGATAGTCCCAATTCATTTAAAATTTGGATGGTCGAGATGAGGGTTCTAATACCAGTTCCATCCACAAAGGGTACCATAGAAAAAGGTGGCCGGTTAGTCTCCCACAATACACGATATAGTCCGCGATATTACTATTTCTAGTGGGGTTAGTTAGTTAATAGGCAAAAAAACCTAAAATTCAGCTCAACTTAGAACGTCACCTCAGTGACTAGCTTGCTGAATCTAGCTCGATATTCAATCAATCTTGGACTTGTTATGATAGGTTTAAACATTGGTCTTGGACCCTATGTTAGCTCGACCATATGCATCACGCCAATATTTTGATCATACAAGTATGAATTATGTATCACACCGGTCTATAATATGTACATATTTTTCTGACTCAGTAACCTATTGGCACGGGTAGACTAGCCGCTTGACCTGAGCCGAATCTTATAATTGGGGGTTAGGGTTGAACCTTTTTTCTTGTTGGGTTATGATTTTATTTGTAAGAGAATTAATAAATGGTTGAGCTTTTAGTGTTACTGGTTATTAACATAGTATCAGAATCTTAGGTCACAAATTTAAAACCCCCTGTGAGACATGTTATTCCAATCTGATTGATTTCGAATTTGAAAGACCTTCCAATTGCAAATGGATATAAGTTCCAAATTCTCTGATCCCAAATAAAGTATATTTGGACTTATTTTTAAATCCGAGAGAAATTCGAATCTAGATTATGCATATAAGATTTAAACATTTGTATCCAAAACCGAATTCTTTCTGGCATTCTCCGACCTGAGGTTCCGAAGTTCCGAATAAAGGACAAAGTTTTGGGTTGAGAAGACGGTCGTTTTACCCACCAACTCACCCTTTATATGACCAATGGCACCCTCACCCACCAACCTAACTAGCGCTAGCCCAATTTCTTAATTTTAAATTCTTGCAGACACTTCTAACTTTTACACTGTGCTACAGTTGACTTCCAACCCGACAAATAAGTGGCCTACACAAGCTACCCACACTGCTAAAACCCCATATGAATCGAAATAAACCAACCCGGCCACCACAGGATATTGAGCCAGAAACACAGTTCTTTCAAACCAAGTAATGAATGCGATGGTGGCTCCTCGCAACTTGCAAGCATACTTTTGGCTAAATGTTCCGCACCTGCGAGGTCCACACGGCCAAGCCAAGTTTACTTTTGGTCTTGGAAGAGGTGTTTCCTTTCCCACTGGAATCATCAGTTTTAGTCACCACCAACACCCAAAGATCAAAAACTGCTGTAGGAAAACATATCAAGTGGGCAGCACAAGATTTGAACCCTGAATACGCCATCTTTTTTTCTTTTTATCAGATGTGCGTGCGAGCTATTATTTTTGGACTTTCTTTCTGCATTTATGACTCCTTTTTAAGGTAAGTAGGCTGTCTTTTATGTTTGAAACGCCCTTTGGTGTAGCCTCAGTTTAAAAAAAAAATGCAAATGTCGACTGCTCACTAGTCCGTTGTGCCTACATGCCGGTACCCAACTGAAAGGGTCATGTGCCGTGCAAATCGGGAGCACGGTGTGGGGTTTAGTCCTCAACAGACTGGGGGACAAGTTCGGTAATCTGAACCGGTTTAGATGTTGACCAAACCATGTACAAATCCCGTTTCTATTGGGCCCCAACCATAGGATTCTCAATGGTTGTTACTATCCAAGAAATGGACAGTTTTGATGACAGTTAGTAGTCCACTGATTGGTTATTTTTTGGCATCGGTTAGAACCTTTTTCAGGGGTGGCCCAGGGGATTAAGGTGGGCCAAATTGCAGTACATCAGGATTTTATGATTGTAAGGTCTGAAGTTTAACTGCTTTAGCCTGTTTGGTTGCAGGCATTTGGGGGATATCTTATCTAGAGGATTTGTAGAATTCCAAGATGCGGAAGGGTCCAGTAGCCTTCTGAAATTTAAAATTCTAAGAGTTTCTCATAGTGAAAAGATGACTTCACACATACCAGCTAAACAAATTCTCACCATCCAAACTGTATCAAATAAGAATTTTGAACTTTGAGGGACAGCCCCTACATTTTTGTTAGGTATTCCAGATAAGGACTCAACCAAATAGGCATATAGAGGACAGATGCAACCGGCTTTTTTTTATTGATCCCTCCCAATTAGTGGAGTTATAATTAAGTATGCAGAGTTCAGGTTGATTAGTGATGTGTTTTTGACCCAGTAGACCATAGCCCAATAAAAATATATCAGGTTTCTAAGTGACTCCAAAAAGGCTTTAAGTTATGTATATCCAAAAAAGCTAAGTACTTCGCCGATGCTTTAGTTAAATAGAGGATTGAGAGGATGTCTTCTTGGGAGGGTATTATCTTGTAGTTTATTTCGGTGGGGTACACCGCTCTTGTACCTAATTGCTCTTTTTTCTTTGTGTTTCCTCTTTCTTTTACGTTCTTTATTATCTATTCCATTTTCTTTTCTTTCTTTTTAACCTTTTTTTAATTAATTAAGAAGTTTTAGTTACCGTTCAGAAAAAATATGTATATATTAAATAAGATTTGATTAACTAGGTGTGCCCTTCAAGACGGTTCAAAAGGTCACTGGGTTGAGAAAGGCAAGCGAGTTTGACCAGCACTCATTGAGGTTGAGTCAGGTACTCCATTCGATCTGTTTAACTCTGTGATCTATAAAGGTGAGTCCACTCAATCCAACTCCCATGGTTACAGTCAGTCAAAACAAGTTTTAAAACTATTATGTAGATCTGATTTGATGAACTTGGATTTCTTTGTTAGGTCTGTTATCAGGACAAAAGACCAATAACTTTTCTAATGTTTACCTACCTTAATAATTGCTAATATGGTATCAAAAGTCCTTTTTTTTTCTTCTGTTAATATCTACTACCTTGAGTTAGGATAGGGAAGATGATAATGCTTCACTGTAGAGAGAGATAAGTTTCAACACACATGGTTGGACGCCAGTTCTTCTCTTCTGCCAAACTCTCTGAGTTGGGGCCTCTTGTCTTTTCTACACCATCATGGAGTTATATGTATCTGAACATTAGACCAGTTGGCATGGTTGACGATACGATACGTATGTATCACTTTTCAACGTGGGGTACCTAACATATATTATAGCACATCATGTATGCCCAATTCCACATTCTCTTTGAAAGAGTCCGAGTCTTTTCTATCAGCTGGAGTAGCTGCAATATCTTACATCATCAAGTCATCATCTTGACTCGGCCTACCTTGCATCTTTCTGAATTGTGGTGCAAATAGTCTTGAGCCAACATGACTTAAGTCCGACCAAAAGTGAGATTTGGGTTGGACTTGTTTGCCCGTAAATGAGGCTGAGGCTTTTGGTTTTGAAAACCGTGTAGAATTTAGGTCATAGTGGAGTTGGACTTTTTGGATACCCAAAATTGAACTAGGTAATGCATTGTATTGTATACGTACACGTGTATTATATATATATATATATAAATATATATATATATATATATATATATACAGTTCAGGTATTTATGTAGTTATATTCACTTTGAAACCTTGCATCATTTGACAAGCAAACCAGACCCATAAATCTGAATACCTGATCTGACCAGAGTCTGCATTTAAAATTATGGGTCTGGGCTGGGGCCAGATCAGTTCAGGTATATGGTTCGGTTTCAGGTCAAATTTGGGTTACAGGCATCTAATTTGGGTTGGGCTCGAGTTGATCAAATACTTGACTCAAATTGTTTGAGTTCCACCCTTGGCCTCAGCACAAGAAGCATCAAGTGGTGGCTTTGCTTATTTCAAACCGGTTTTGCTATCTTGATTGTGATTTTGAATAATGCAAAATTTATGGTCCTTTGATCACCTTGATTACGGACTCAATTTCTATTTAAGCAGATGTATCAAAGTTTCAACAATTTTTTCAACGACCCTGATCAGATTGGAATAGTAAACCAACTGATTCATCGAACTCGAGGTATGATCATGGGAAGATAGTCCAGGCCTATATTCTTTACACGGAAACCCATAGCCAACTCACATTATGAGCCCACAGTTGAAATATACTGCTTTTTATTCTTGAATGAGTCAAGGTTGGACGTCTATGGGTTTGTGACTATACTCCCATGTTTATCATTCCACATAGGCTGCTTGCTGCTGATGTGCCATTCTCTTACAACAACCATTCCACACATAATTCTGGTCCCTAAAATGGCAATACGGCAAATATAGCTGCTCTTCTTCAACAGGAAATGATGTTTTCCTCCCATAATTGCAACTCTTGAAACTTGGTCTTGATCAGTATCAAAGAAACAACCCATTACTCAAGCATGAAGTTGAATATCGACCAGATCTGCCCAATACGAGATCAGATGTTTGGATTGATGCCAACCCCAGAAAGACTTTAGTCCAAGGCAGAGAAGACTAAAGAACTTTTTTATTCCCATCAACCAAGAATTCCTCAGATTAGTTACATGCCCATGAGTTCGGATCCTAACTAACAAAAACTTCCACTTTCAACATGTAAGACATCCTAACTACCAAAAACTTCCTCTTTCAACATGTAGAAATTAAAGTCTAGAAATAGAGTCGATTCATACTTGAAACTAATCCAAATAGATGTTCGAGTGTTTTGAACTCTTGTATAATATGTATAACAATTTATATTTTTCATCGAGTCACATGTATTACGCGTCTTACCAAACAATTTATTTAAAATATTCAAAGTGAAACAGCTCTATTTCAAAAGGGTCAGAGTTTTCGAACAGGCACAAGCTCACCCAGGCTCTCGGATGGTTTTTCTTAGAAGATGCTTGTTAGCCACTTAGCCTAGTCCTTGGTTTTGGGTCTTCAAAGCTTAATTAACTACTATTAAGATTAAACTTATGGTGAGAGAACCTTGTGTTAGGTAGGCATGTGTCAAGTGAGTGGAGTTTGCCTTCTCATGATAATGAAAAATAAAAGGAGACGTCAATAAAAGAAAAAAGCAAATCGTTTGATATGGTAAAGGAAACAGCACGCATAACCTCCACCATGTGTGTCAATATTTTAGGGATGCATGTTGTTTCTAGTTGGTGGTTTAGTTTGACTTCTATGATGTAGTTTTCTTTTTCTGGTTTCTTCATTAATATTTCCATTCTACAAAACATTCTAGGAATTGAAGGGTGTTTCCTCTGCAACCGAACTCCATGTTGTATATAAATATTAAAATGTTTGTCTAGAGGCTGCATCAGTGTAAGAGGATAGGAATGAACAGAGATGAGAGCAAGTGAGCCCCAAAGTCCAGGCGGCAGGATAATTTCACATTTAAAATATGTAGAAACTCTGAAACTGTATAATTTATTTAGCTGGATATAATATCTTAAGTTTTTATTCTCACACAACCACTTTAGAGATTTTTTTTTTTCTTCGCTAGAAGGGTGACCCGCTTCCGTAAATATTGACTATTCTCCTAAGCAAGTAAAGTCCATGTTTTCTCACGCACCGGCTAAGTCAGGCTTTTGCCTGGGCAAGTCACTCTTGGAAAAGAGCTTAAGTCAAAACTACAACCTTCGATTCTGAGTCGTGTCCTAGCCGAATGCGCTACCGGTTTAGAGACCTTCATAATGAAAAATTCTTGTTTTCCTCAAGGCTCGTATAGCTCTAAAAATATGTGTAATTTCGAAAAAAAATTCTTTTGTAAGAAATTAAAAAAGAAAAACTAGAATTGAAAGAGGAATGTGGGGTCTCAATAAACCGGTACAACTCTTTGGACAGTTGTGTCGGCAGAATGATTCCAAAACCATGTTTATCAAGGAAAATAGGAAAAAAATATTATAAAAAAAATACCTTTTGTTTGCTTTAGGAAGGCAATTTCATTTTATAGATGCAACAATTGGCTGGCTGAAATTGTTATCAAATCGAATCTCCGACAAAAGCACGCCTACCTTGTGAGAAGACATTCATCCAAATTCAATACTGTTCCAACAGTAAGCTACTGTTGATGAATCATAAAACAAATGCAGGTAGGTCTCTGGTCATAAATCAGCTGGTTTGGTGCGTGGGCTTATCTTTTAGAGTGTTAGGAAGTCCTACATCCCACATCGCTTAAGTAATATGTCTTAATATATCTGTATGGGCCTTCCATCTATCATGATTTATTATATGATATCAGAGCGAGATGACATATCTTAATATATCTGTATGGGCCTCGAGTCTTCCTTGTGAAAATTTTTTTTAAATAAATAGATTAACTAAAATCAACAGTTAAAACGAGTAATGTAAAAAATATATATGTTTATTATATGTATATGAAGAACAAGTTGAGCCAAACCCTTAGCAAGCCATGCTTGAGTCAAGCTAAGCTTATTAGGGCTTAGCCGGTGGTTAGCTCATGAATCATCCAGGCCGAGTTGCTCAGCTTGTGTACAAGCTCATAAAAAATGAAGGAGAATTTTCAAAATAGTTCCTAAGTTTTCGCAGAATATGTATATATAAAAAAATTGAAGTAAACGTTTATATAAAAAAGTATCCATGAGAATTGAAATGTCTTCCAATAAAGTCCCTGCAGCTAAATTACCCTAATGTGATCCACAAATAGTCTTAAGTGAATAGCATTTGGGATGCCAACAAGGTAGTATCATTTTGATCATCATTTCAGAACTAGATAAGAGGGCTGGTCTGACCCTGATCAACAGTGACAGATTCCATTGCAATATCAGCCACGACTCTTAGGAATTTTAAGATATGTATTTCTATAAGCTATTAGAAATGAAACATATAAAGATATGTAGATTCGTAAATAGCAATCAAATAATTTTTTTTTAATAAAAAATGAAAAAAATGTAAGATGGTAAATGAATACCCAGCCATCACCCCTGTAATTCAAATTC
The DNA here is from genome assembly GCA_012931725.1 of Litsea cubeba. Classification (NCBI taxonomy): domain Eukaryota; kingdom Viridiplantae; phylum Streptophyta; class Magnoliopsida; order Laurales; family Lauraceae; genus Litsea; species Litsea cubeba. Next base: position 76,276,945 of record CM022950.1, on the reverse strand, counting down.
CACTAAAATCAATTACTTTTTTATATATCTACAATGTATCTTTCATCGCTCATCTCTTTAATAATCATTTTGTTGGAACTAATTTTAACTTGGATTCCACATTTTAATTCATGCATCTTACAAACATAATTTTGAATAGCAGAAAACTGCATTGTTGTTATTGTTTTTCCTCATCGAGAATTTGTTTGTACCAAACAAATGAAAAACAAAAAAAAAAAAAAAAACTTTTGCTCTCCCGTGTGAAAAAGCAGCAACACAAACATACACTGATAGTATGTTTCCATGAAAAAGGCATAAAAAATCTAGCCACTTCACTAACATATACAAATGTGCCCTAAAGTTTTGTGTGAATGTGGAGAAAAGGTGGAGAAATCACAATCCAACTTACAAATTTGCATCACCTACCCTTATTTTCGGTTGTTTTTTTCCAGTTTAAATTTAATGCTTTCCACTTGGTCGGCAACTAATAGTGGCCCTGCCATCTTGGACAATTAATGTTTTGGGTCCATGGATTTGGACAATCAGAGTAACCTCACATGACCCGTGGCCAAAATTATGTGTTTACACAGTGCAAAGCTATAAAATCATTTTTAAAATAGAAAGCGAGCCGACTCGCCCTTACTCGACTGAGTGAACCTTGACCCAAGAGAATCTAGACGAATGAGTCTTACTGAGTCAGCCAAAAACTTAGTTAAGCTCACTTAGAGTTACTCGGCCTAATTTTAAATCTTGGAACGTTCTACGCTAGTAAGGGCTCATTTGTTTGCAGATATTCTAAAAATTCATGTTGGGGAAAATTACAAATTCTCGAGATGTTGTCCCAACAGGGGTTCCAAATGTTCAATTTTTTTTTTTGCAAATTGGTAAGTATGTATTGAAGAAAAGGGCAAAGCCCCTAGAAGAGAAGATACAACCAAAAGGAAGAAAAAACAGAGTGCTCCCAAAACAGGGGGCCAAAGAACAAGAGAAGAGAAGCCTAAGAAAAGCTAACCTGCCAGGAGGATCAAAAGCTGCTTAGCGCCACAACACCAAAAACAGATGGTGAATAGGCTAAACAGCTCCTCCCAACTAGAGAGAAAGAGCAGAAAACAAAACCCGGCAACAGCACTTGATACTGCAGAGTTCCTTCTCCTAAGGACAGAGGCTACCAGATGCTGAGGAAGGGGGCTCTCCAACGAAGCAAAGCTCAGCCTAACCAGCCAGCAACAAGGGGGAGAACAGGAACAAGCTAAAAAACTCGGCAAAAAGCTCAAGCCTCCCCAGCAAAAAACTCCAAAGATAGGGCCTAACCCAGCCAAGGAGGAGGGAAGAAGAATCCCAGATGAACTGATCATAGCCACACCGATAGCAGGAACAGCCCACCACCCCAACGAGCTACAAATGCAAACCACATCCCCTGCCAGCTCCGCCAACACTAGATGCTCAAGCTGACAACAGCTACAGGGCCACCACTCTGAGTGACGAAGCCTCCCCTTCTTAACAAAACACTGCCCGAGCTTGCTGCTGCAAAAAGCAAAATTAGGCAGAGGACTGCAGGACAATCAAAGGACCCCAAGCAAGCAGAGGGCACTCCCTCCTGGATCAGCAGCCAGTGGAAGGGCGAAGGCCTTTGGCAGACAGGCTTCCAAGTTGACCAGAACTGAGCTGGGAGAGGGTGGGACTGCAAGGAGGGGCTAGAAACTGCCAATTTAATTTGCCCAACCCAAGGACCTGAAGATTGAATGAGAAGGAGTAGTCTTTCCGGGAGAAGGGGAGAAGAAACCACTACATTTATCTACAAAGGACAGCTGCGCTTTCCTCAGGGAAGGCCTTATACTGCGGTGCTTAGCTTCATTCCTAAGGTGCCAAAGAGTGGAGATGACTTGGAAGAAAATAGCAGCTGCTGATGATCTTCCATTGGCATCTGCGCCCTTAACCAGAGCTGTCCAAATGGTTGAGGCCGAAAGGGGGAGGGAAGGGAGATTACCATTATGGCTAAGCACCCAGGACCAAACTGCTTTGCCAAGGAGCAGTGGAAGAATAGGTGTGTGTCTGATTCCCTATCTCTGAGGCAGGAGTAGCATCTGGAAGCCAAAGATGTCCCTACCAGCATGGCCCAAGAATCTGTTGGTGTTTTCCTCTGCAGCAGGCGCCAGCTGAAACAAGACAGTCTGGGGTGAATCATAGAATTCCAAACTAACCCATACCAGTCGACTTCGGCTTCTCTAGTTCTGAGGGAGTTCCAGGCAGCTTTTAAACTCAGAGTGCCAGAGGCAGTACCAGTCCAAGAGAGTTTGTCAGGGCCTGGGGTGCCTGAGAGAGGGAGAAGGTTGGTCTGTTGGAGGAGGAAGCTCCTAACCTCATCTGGGAGGGAAGAAGGAATGGACCAAGAGTTGCCCTGAATAAGGTCTCCCACTCTATCATGTAAAGGAAAGGAAATATGAGGAAATCTTTGAGCTAGGATTTCATTATTTGTCCATTTGTCAGACCACAGCATGATGGAATTGCCATTCCCCAGAACCCAGTGACTGCCCTGCTGAAGGAGATAGGACAGGGATCTTAACTTTGTCCAAATGCAGGACCCTGTCTTAGTATTGGCAGAGAACCAGATTGGAGATTTCCTAAAGTACCTGCCACGAAACCAGGAGGCCCATAGAGAGTTAGAGGTAGCTGCAGACCAGCCCAAGGTGAGTAGCGAAGCATTGTTGACCTCCTTGACACGGCGAAGACCCAGACCACCTTCAGTTTTTGGCAAGCAAATCTTTTCCCAGGACACCAAATTGCTCTTCTTTTTGACAGGGCCAGAAGACCAGAGGAAGTTACGCATGAGTCTTTCAATCTGTAGGATTGTTTTACTTAGGATGGGCATGACTAGGGAAATATGAAGAGGGATGGAAGATAACACATGCTTCACCATAGTCAACCTACCAGCAAAAGAAAGGCAGTTTGCCTTCCAGCCATCAAGTCTACCTCTGATGGAGTCCAGAAGATGATTGAAATGGAGGTGCCTAGAAGCACCAAAGAAAAAAGGGACGCCCAGATAGACAGAGGGGAGGTAGGCCCTAGATATTGGAATCTGATCAGTTATCATGTGAGCCCTTCTTGCAGAGCATTTCCCAATGAAGAGGCTACTCTTAAGGAGGTTGAAACTCTGACCCGAAGAAGCTTGATACTTAGAAAGCAACGCTTGTAAGTGTCTTAGCCCTGACTTGAACCCTTTGAGGAAGAGCAAAATATCATCTGCATAGAGCAGGTGACAGGGAGTAGCCGGAACCGGAGAGATAGGCACTATTTTCCTTGAGGATCTTAGGTGGTCAATGTGAAGGCTTAAAACTTCCTCTGCCAAGATAAACAAATAGGGCGACAGCGGGTCCCCTTGGCGCAGCCCACAAGTGGATGAAAAGAACCCAGAGGGGCTGTTGTTGATCAGGACCGAGCCTCTGCTAGTGCAAACCATCTCCCTGATCAAGTTGATCCAGGCGTTAGAGAATTTGAAAAACTTTAAGGCTCTGAAAAGAAAGTTCCATTGAACCTTGTCAAAAGCCTTGGAGATATCCAGCTTGAGGCAGACAGACCCTCCACTGATCTTAGCATTAAGCTTTTGGATAAGCTCATGGGCTAAAGCCACATTATGGTGTATGGATCTCCCTTTGACAAAGGCAGCTTGGGTAGGAGAAATGAGATTGGGAAGGATGCTAGAGAGCCTCGATGCTAGAATCTTGGAGGAGATTTTATAGGTAAAGTTCAAGAGGCTGATAGGCCTGAAGTCTGAGAAGGTTTCAGGAGAGGGAATCTTTGGAATGAGGGAGATGAAAAAGGCGTTTGACTCTCTCAGAAGGCGGCCAGAAGTGAAGAACTGGGTGACTGCCTCTACCACCTCTTTACCAACAATGTGCCAGCAGGTAGTGAAGAAAAGACCTGAGAAACCCGTCCGGGCCCGGAGAGCTGCTCTTCTTTAGATGGAAAACGGCCTTCCTAATTTCCTCTGGAGAGGGGATAGCTGCAAGAAGCTGATTTTGCTCGTCAGAGACTGAGGGGCCATCTAAGAGGAAAAGACTTTCATCAGGGATCACAGGATCTGCTTGGAACAGATTGTAGAAGAATAAGGCCGCCTGCTCTTTGATCTGGTCCCCATCTTCATAGAGAGACCCGTCAACTTTGATCTTATCAATGCGGTTACGGATGCCTCTGGCTTTGGCTGCAAGGTGGAAGAATTTGGTATTTCTATCCCCGTCCTGAAGCCATTTAACCTTCGCTCTTTGTTTCCAGTGAGAGGACTCAGCATTAAGCCAGTTATGGAGGGAGGCTTTAGCAAGATTGAGGTCCTTGAGAAGAGAATCAGAGGGATTATCTTCAAAGGCTGCTTCCTTTGCCAGGACTTGAGTCTCTGCCTCTGCAATTCGATTCTTGAAGTGGCCATAGGTATCTTTACTCCAAGTCTTAAGATTAAGCTTCAGGATCTTTAATTTAGACACCAATCTGAATTGGGCAGTACCACTACAGGGAGAAGTCCAGCTATCCTCTACAACTTTAAGAAATGAATCGTGGTAGATCCATTTTTCCTCAAATCTGAAAGGCTTATTTTTGAATGAAAGGCTTTTCCTGTGATGAAGGCTAATGGGGCTGTGGTCAGAGGAGATCCTAGGGAGATGGTTCACCACAGGGTCCTCATGAGTGATTAGCCAGCTGGAGTTTGAAAAGGCTCTGTCGAGCCTGGCCGCTACATAAGCTTGACCCTGTCTATTATTTGCCCAGGTGAACTTGTTTCCTCTGAAACCCAAGTCTTTCAGACCTGCTGCAAGGGCCATCTCATTGAATTCCTTTACCGAGAGAGAGGAAGGAGGGCAAAGACTGAGCTTTTCATTGGCCTGAAGAATTGCATTGAAGTCTCCTATCACACACCAAGGCTTTATGGAGGAAGCATTATCAACTAGGTAGTTCCATAGGTTCCTCCTAAGCCTGTAGTCAGTAGAACCATAAACTCCAGTGATTATGCTGGGAGGTGATGAAGGGGAGGCAGAGATTGTGATGGATATGTGCTGAGAAGAAAAATCAAGGAGGGAGAAGGAGAATTTAGAGCTTTGACTGCAAAGACACCACAGAGAGTTTTCAGAATTAGAGAAGAAGGGGGAGTGGTTAAAGGGATTGCCTGTTCCAAAGGAATCCAAATTGGACTTAGGTTCAGAGAGGAATAGGAGGTCTGGAGTATGCACTGCAATGAGATGGGAGACCATATTTTTGGTGGGGGTGTTACAGATGCCCCTACAATTCCAATATATAACTTTGACCATTATGACACTTGAACAGGAGGAGGGCCATTGGTGTTCTTTTGCTTGGAGCCTGTTGGTGTGGGGGGGAGTCCTTTGCCTTTGGATTTCCTTCTAGCTTTCATCTTGAAAGGAGAGAGGTCAACCACTAAGTCAATTTCACTGCTTGGATCTGGAAGTGGAGGGGGAGAGAGAGGGGATGGGGTGTGGGTAGGATTAATAGTTGGGATTGGTTTTGGGGTGATCCTCTTCTGGGATGGTTTGACCGCAGACAGTTTATTGAGATTGGTAGTGGATAGGGTTGGATCGGCAAAGGTGCAATTATCCAGGATGGAGAAAGCATTGGAGCAGTCAAGAGTAGGAGCCGGAATTTTGCCCAGAATCTCAAAAGCAACGTCAGAGGGGAGAGCTGATAGAGGGCCTTCTGAGGGGAGATGGTTAGTGGAGGAAGTAAGAGATTCTTTATCTTGGCTAGGAAGGGCGGGGGTTGAAGAAAGAGAGTCTTGGGTTACCTGGTTTATAACCTTTCCTTGCTCCTGGGTGGGATCGGCTGGATCCTGGGGGCTATCTGAGCCCCTGGACTCTGTAGAGGCAGTGGCTGCTATAGGTAGAATTCCCTGAGGACGGACTGCAGTATCCAGGTGAGTCTGAAGGAACGGATCTGCAACTTTGGACAAGTCGTCTGAGATGCTAGGGGAGCCCTCTGAGTTGGATGGGGATACCAGCACAGCAGGTTCGGAAGGTGTCTCCATCAGACCAGGTTTCCTCCTGAAAGGGCAGGTAGAGGCGATGTGCTTAGCTGAAAGGCATTCGGAGCATGGAATGGATTCGTATTGAACTTCCACTTCTACACTGCCTTCACCTTCCAAGTCCACTGAGAGGGAGCTCGGAGAAGACAAAGACGAATTTAGTAACACCTGGACTCTAGCAAAGGAGAACATCCTCTGTCTAGCAGTGATATCATCTAGGCGAAGGGGCTTCCCGATGGAGGCAGCGATGGATAGAAGAATATCACTGCTCCAACAGTGATAGGGTATCCCTTTAAGCCTTATCCAAACTGGGACTTCCGATGGCCATGAGGACTCATCTTGCCCTGGGGCCCAAGGACGGAGAAGGAGTTTTTACCTTCCATTAGAAGAGGACTATGTCCGACGAGAGCCTCCCTATCCTCCTTAGAATGGAATCTGAAGATGAAATTCCCTTTCCCAGTTAGGGAAATCAGACACGGCCTGGAGAGACGCCAAGTAGAAGACACCCATTTTTCCACTGCTTCCAGAGTCGGACGGCGGCCTGCGAATTTCCCAATGGCTGAGTGAGAGAAAGACTGTTTGCTGGAGTTAACCATCTGCTGGGGGATCCTTACTGTGATTTTCCCATCAAGCATAACCGGAGGGGGAATTGATAGGGGAGGTGAAAAAACGGGTTGAGATAGGCAGCTAGCAAATGTTTTTGGGAAGGGAGAAGAGCCATTTGATGTGGGCCCTAATGGAGATTGAAAGAGCTGGTTCAGGTGATTTTGGAGGAGAAGGAGTTGGTCGGGCTTCCAAAGGGGGGGAGGTTGGGTGCTGGATGGCTGGGGGGTGAGGTTAGTAGGGTGGGGAAGAGGGACAAGAAGGTTGGGGTTGCTGGGGTTTTCCGCCGGAGAGAGAGGGGAGGAGGCTGCTGCATCAGTGCTTTGAGGATCTAGAGGAGGGGTCTTGGGGGCTCTCCTGGCAGTGTCTGATTTGAGCGGAGGCCAGGATAGATCAGATATTGGATTTGGGGAAGGAACCAGGGGGGAGTTCCAGGGAAAGGAAATCTCAGGCCTGGGGGAATCCTGAGGAAGATGCAGCTGTGCTGGCGCCGGGGTCCCGGGGACTCCTATCGGCGAGGGTCCGACTTGATGGGAGCTGGAACCAAGAAACAGGGGAGGAAATAGCTGATCTGCTGAGGGGGTTTTAGGAATAGAGCTGGAGGATTTGGGAAGAACGAGAGGACCCAAAGGTTTAGGGATTGAGAGCTGGTTGTCGGCCACCAAGGGTTTGGGGGGGCGATGATGGCGATCGGGAGGCATAGCTTCTCAGTGACCTGATTTTGGAACTAGACACAGTTAACCACGTACAAACCCCTCTTTATTCCAAATGTTCAATTACAACCCAATTTCTAGGAAGCTAGAATTTGAAGAATTTCAAAGGGGTCTCAATGTGATGTATTGATATGAGAAATAAGCATTTTGTTACAGCATAACCATGCTAACATTTCTAAACCTAAACTGACCTCAATGTTGCTTAACCTGACCAAATTTTAAAAATCTAACCCAACTTGACTTAATCTTAAACAGCTTGGGTTGAGGGAACAACAGCTTTGAGTTAGGCTGAGTTCAGGTTGGTCAGGTTTTGGGTTGGCACGGCATAACTTAAATTCTGTTTGGGCCATTCCAAAACTAGACATGCATGGCTGCACCCCTGTTTGAGAAGGGAAGCATAGGAGCCATCCAATGCTAAACATCTAATTAATTGATAACTTGGAGGTACTTGCAAGGTTGCTAGAAACATTTAGGTCATGTTTGGGAACCAAATCTTGACGATTCTTCTATTATTTTTTTCGAGGAGCTGGAAAAGTCTTTTTCACAAATTGTAAATACTTGATGATCCAGCCAGTGGAAATCCTCATTTTTAAAATTTTTAGGTCCGACCCTTTCTCATAAGACTTGGGAGTCCTCAATTTTGCGGATTTAAGCACCGACGCTCCTTTTTTTAAGCTATACACATAGATATTAACCGATATATGTAAAATCTTTAGCCATACAAATCTTTATGGAGGAGTCCCTTTTTCAAGGGCAATGAAGAATCCTCAAATCTACATATTCCTCCCCTATTATCAGACCACATGCCTTACTTTTAAGTTCTTTGTTTTTTTTTTTTTTAGCAATTTATTTGTATTAAAGGGGTTCGAACTTGGAAATGGAAGATTGTATGTGGGGAAGCATTTTCGGGGCCGCCAAGGTATTCCACCTTTGATAGGAAATGATTTCCCATCACTCACTTAGCAAGTTAAATCTTAGAAGAATTTGATGATCTCTTTGAATCTCCACTTTTAACCCCTTTGGTTACTCCAACTTTTTTTTTCTTTATTTTGATGACAAGGAACCCGCCAACCCCCTTGCGATTGATTATTGGTAAAACTCTGTACACAGTACCACCCACTAGCACTGTGTATCGAATAAGGCCCCAAACAGTATGAAATCATAGAAATAGAAGATCACGTGGAGAAGCATTTAAAGGACCACCAAGATATCGCTCCTATTATAGGAGATGATTTCCCATCCCCCACTGTAGTAAATTAAGGGGGTGTTTGGAAACAAGATATTTCAAGAGATTTTGTCATATTATATGCTAGTTTAGAATATAATCTATGCACCAAAAAAGGAGGTGTTTGAATAACTTAGAAAGTATATTACAATATCTATCTTTCTTGTAAAAACCCTCATATTACATTATTCAAGGATATGTTGTATAAGATAATCTTTTATTACAAAATCTTTTTTATTTAGAAATAACTCATGGGCAACTATTAATTATAGTGGCTCACTATAAGTTTTAACATTAATGATCCTCATTGCAACTATGAATCCTAATATTACATTGGCCCCACAATGCTTACAAATTTAATGTGGGGTCCTATAATCATATCACAATTACATGGCCATTTTTAATTATCAATATTATGAGGGTCTTATTAATGTCACACTAGAGATCCTTCAATCACGAGCAAACAAAATGAGGATATTTGGGTTCATGGTGGATCCAGTACCAGACCTTATTAAGGCCATGTTTCTTTAGTAGAATTTCAGCTAGGAATTCACTATGTCCAGGAATTCTTGCATATGACGTGACATGTCATTCCCTGAAATTTCTGAATTTCATGTTTCTTTACTAGCATTTTTGGATTTCAGCCACATGAAAGGTTTCATTTGATCTTTAGAAATCCAGGAACTCCACTCACTTAGCATTTTGGTGGAATTCCTGGATGCTCAAGCCCAAAGGAGCATCTAGGAATTCCAATATGTCTGGGAATTTAGGAATTCCCCAGACAAAAATTCTTGGAATTCCAGCAAAGAAACAAGCCCTAAGGCTTTCGCATGCTGACTTGAACTGACATTGGTCTGATGGATAAGAACCAGCTTCAATGCCTGTGGACTCTTCTTAAGGCTAAATTTGGAACCTAACTTTAATTTTATCATCAACAAAGCCTTATTCCAATTATGTTGAGATCATCTACATGAACTCTGTCTCTTTTCTAAAATTGTTTGGGTTGTTATAGAAGTTTTACACGAGTTGTAAACTTACCTAATGTGACCCTCCTTTTTTTTATCGGCGACCCTCCTCCTTTATCTGAACTTAAGACAGACTGTAAAAACTGATGAAGTCTAGATTGGCCGAGCTTATATATCAATATTATTAATCAAATTTATTATGAAAAAAATATTATGTCTGTTGATATACATTGTTATGCCGTTCACTAACGGTTCGAGATTTTAGTATTTATTGTCATTAACACGGTATCAAAGCGAAAGGGGGCCAATGCCAGATTTTCCATATCGGATCGTTTGGTAACCAGAGAATTGTGGGGTCATCCACATCCCAAAAGCAAAAGGAGTGGAAGTTATAGATTATATTTGGGGTTCAAGTAACAACCATATTTATTGTGCATCATCCTTGACTGAAATTATTTATTGACCATATCCATCGTGGATTCGACCATTGCTACCCCTATATTTATTATAGCCAGTGACAAGACCAGGATCCATAAATACTTCTTAGCACAATTGTTTCTGGAAGAAGGGCCAAGAATATCTAACAAATTAACTAATATTTATTGTTTCATTTGTTCTCTGTACTGTGCAGACATTTATTCAGTTTTTCTGTACGACTATCTACCCACCCTTTTTCAGGATTTTCTCTGAAGCCTGGACTTACATTATATGCTATGACTTTATGGCCCATCTTTGACCAAAAGTCTAAACTATTGCCAGGCCTCATATTAAGTGAGCTGGGCCAAAAGCATGGTTGGCCAAGCCAGCCAAGAATATTAGGAGGAGTTGACCATTCAAGGAGTCTCTGTTGTAGGTGGGTTGGGGTGTATGTGTGAGAGAGAAGGAGAGGAATGGACTAGAAAACCCTAAATATTGGGTTGAGCTGGATTGCATAGAGCATGTTTGGAAGCAATTGTGAATTTTGAGGCTTGCAAAATTTATAGTGTACTTCTTCAAATGTTTCTGTTGTGGACTCCGAGTTGTGAAATCCACAATTCCGAGTTAATCCGATGATGCATAGCTGATGAATTAGAGGTGGTCTATGAAAACATAAAATATAATAAAAGTCACAAGATCAACCCCTCTCTTTTGGACCATAAATAGCTAGGGGTACTCATGGGCTGCTATTGGCTGGTGTGGACATTAGATTTTAGTATTTGGGTGAGCCAAGATCTAAAATTTTGGCTTGTTTAATATTTAGGCCGGGCTTGATTTGAGTGATAAAAAGTTCAAAGCCCGGCCTAGACCCGCCCAAACAAGTAGTGTTTGTAGTTTAGTCATTAGTGATTGATTTGTCCAAATAATAAGTCATGACAAATGGAGCCTGGCCTGGACCGATTCACTAAATGAGTGATCGGTTTTGATATGTTTCATGCAGTACAGGCTTTGTCACGGCACTTATGGCCATATTGGTAGGGTTGCAAATGGAATTGTTCCAAGTCGAAATCATAATGGATCTAGACCTGTTTCTAAATAATGGTTCTGGTTCTGGGTTCCGTTCTGAATAATGGTTCTGGTTCTGGGTTCCGTTCTGATTCAGAACATATTTTTGTTGGTTCCAGACTTGGATTCAATTTCAGAAGATCAAAATCTAATTCCACAACTTTTTATTTTTTATTTTCTTTTTAAAATTAACATATCATTCAACTTATAATTGTGCATCAAATCTACCTCCGAGATTAAACATAAAAATGTCCAGAAAAAATTTGATTTTGAACAACAGTTTGCAACAACAAAGACTTGCATGCTGGGTCCTGAGTCGGAACTTATATGGAACCAGAACTGGGTCCGTTTATCAATTAGAACCTAAATTAGATTTTGAACCCAGACCCGTTTATGAATCGCAGTCTCGATTTTTTGGGAATCGGAATTTTCAGATAATCGAAGAATCGGATGCCCGTTTGCAACCCTATATGTCGATTTTAGATTGGATATGGGCCTGTGTTTTTAAGTCAGGCCATGCCAAGATACTGCCCACCCAGCCCAACCTGGCTCATAACCATTGAACCTCAAATTCTCAAAGACATACTTTGGCTAGCAGTTTCCCATGACATCTTTGAAAAGTTTCCACATCAAATATTTAATTTGAACATATATATATGGGAGATGCTCCTATGAGAGCATCTATCACCTTACTATGAGAGATAGGATGGGGGCCCTCACATTTAAATTGTTGGTATTTAGGGATGTAAATGGGCCCCGATTCTCCAATTACCCGGAAGTTTTAACCCGTTAAAAACCGGGTCTGGGTCCTTATTTAGGCCCAAATAAGTAAATGGGTCAGGGTCCGCTTACACCTTAGTTCGGACCCGTAGACCCGAGACCCGACGTATTACCTCAATTTTTAAAAATTTATCGTAAAAATCATATATTTTTTTAATATCATTCTCTACCTAGACCCGGATCTGGATCCATACCCGTCTCATATTGTTCTGGTTCCGGTTCCGGAGCCAAGAAACTGGTTCTGGGTCCGGATCCGGTTCCACCTTCTCCCTTCGGACGGGAACCGACCCGTTTACAACCCTATTGGCATTGGATATGGATGTGAGAGCTCCCACCCTAGCTCTCATAATAAGGTGGAGCATCTCTCTAATCGTAGTAATATATATTATAAGCCTATAAAATACCATTGGGCCTTGTTAGGAAAGACCCGGATACATTAGCAGGCTTCAAAATTCCAGGGCTTTGCCCAGTTTTGCAGCAGGACTGACAGAAACAACTGGTACGCAGAAACGTCTGCAAGAGAAAATTATCCTCTTTCCTTATTTGACTTAATTCCTTTCTAAATAGGCCAATGCTCATGTCATTTTAGGAGGAATTGTACAATGCTCAATCTGAAAACTGCAATTTCCTTATTAATAGAAGGTGATAGAAAGTGGACCTTTTTCTGTCTCTTGTCAATGTGGATTGATCCTAGGATAACATCCGATTCCCTATTGGCTTCTATCAGACCAACCAAATTTTTTATGATCCAGGGCCAGGAAAGGCAGTGACCCAAAGTTCACTTGCATCAGAAATACATTCGCCCCTGGATTGAACAATATGTGAAAAATAAGAGACATTACAACTAACTGAAACACACAGCCAATTAAAACCATATAAATTTAGTCATTAGAACTCTCTTCATATCAGAGGAACGAAATTGAGTGTCCCAGTCCTTAAACAAGAGAGAGAGAGATAGCAAGCAAAAGCAAATTAGACCATCACAAAGCAATACATATCAAAGTATCTGGTACGTAAAACTCATGTCTCAAAACCTTCTCCTATTCATTTTAATCAACAACTCTTTAATGTCAGATGACCCCTGATGCGAATGATAGGTCTGATGCAGGAACACTGCCTCTTCTGCCTGAAGAGATTGAAAATTCGAATTCAATGATGATGATGGGGGCGGCTCCATAGCAGAGGATTGAAATTGAAGGAAGCTGCAAGAACACCCATCACCACATGACTCTCTCTGAGAACGTAACATGAAGTCATTGTCCAATATCTCAATTCCTGAATCACCATAGCATCCGTACACTGGAGGCAACAGATGGTTGTCATTGCTGGTGTTGAAGTTGGGGAAAGTAGAAACGTTGGGATTGTAAGGAAGTTGCATGGGCATGTGAATTTGATCAAGAGGTTTTACGCAAGAGATTGGAACAGGTTCAAGTGGTTGAATTGCCACAAGATTAACGTCCATCATTGCATTCTTTTCGTACATAGACAACTCCTGCATGTGGTTTGGGTATGTCAACTCCTGCATATGGTTTATGTATGTTTGTGGTGCAAAGTCAAGTGAGACTTCTTTTCCTGGCAAATTTTCTTTAAGGAATTCTATTTTTTCATCCACCATCACCAGCTTTGAGTCCAATTCAGCCAATAAATCACGCAGCACTCCCTCTGGTAAGTCGTTCAATCGGTTGTCCCATGAAGGATACAGCATGTTGGCTCTTTCTTCGCCTTTTCGGTCCAACTCTTCTCCCAACTTTTTGATTCTTTCCTCCAAGAAGCCCATGAGATCGAGCTTCCGCCTATCTTGTTCTTCCTTGTTAAGGCCTTCATAACGTTTGATGATGCGCCTAATTTCCTTTGGGTCATTTGGCCATATCAGGGGCTCGTGCTGCTGATCGCCCTGTGGTCCGAAACATATCATGCAGACATCAACACCGCATAGTGTCGCAAACTCAAAGGCCTTCTTGGTCAGCCCTTTTCTTCTCTTCAAAAATGTGTTGTAGCGAGATTTCTGACATTCGATGAATTTAATGGTGACTTTGGAACGGCCCATTTGATTGATTAGAATGCAGGGTCTGATCAAAGAGAACTAAATCAATTAAAGAGCTAATGTTGCATAGAGAAATTGCTACTAGCCTCTAATGTTATGAACAGAAAATTCATTAGAAAACAGGCCTCGCAACAGGTTCACAAAGAAGTAACAAAAACCCAAAACTATCATCATGTGATTTCCTAAATTAATAAAGCACCACGAAAGATAATAGATCCATTACATTAAAGCCATACAATGATCATTAAACACTTGCCATTAATACCTAGTTTGCTATCTTTCTTTCTTTTTTTTCTTGGAGATGTAGACATCAATCTTGAGCAAAGGGCAATATGATTGGTTTTTAAATGAACTACATATACCTTCTTCAGTTCTTTGCCAGTAGGTGTTGCTCTTTCCTTTACTAATACAATTACATTGGATAATGTATATGTAATGTAATAAAATTCATGCATGAAATTCCTATTGTTAAGGGCATGTTTGGATCTTTGTAAACCAAGTGCAGGTAACCAAGTTCGCGATAAATGAGGGACCATCATTAATGCGTTTCGATAATGCGAGTTACCTATATATAATTGACTTATTTTGCTCTTTCCAATGACCAAGTACAGCTAAACTAATTGCTGGGAGATGGAATTCCAAGGATCCAAACTGCTAATTTAATTCCTAATACAGCTTATTAGCTACATATATTTCGTTTTTAAATTTGCCACACTATTGATCTCTGGTTTGGGCTACAAGGACCATTGTGAAATCTCACTGCATTGGGTGTCTTTAGATTAGGTCACAGGAGGATTATTTCACAACAAAGAGGAATTGCTCTCTCATATATGGAAACAAAAATCTGTGGAACGCAGTTCGGTCTTCTATGGAGGATTCCTCACTCTCATTCTCATGGAAACAAAAATCCATGGAATGTGGGATTCTCTCATTGTATAAAGTATAAACACTTCCTTAAATGACCATATTTGCTTTAGATACATAGTTTTGCAGTAAAGTAGTGGTCACTCCACCGAGAATAATTCAAGTCAATCTAAACTAGGTTGGAACCAAACTGACTTGCATTCAATTTGGCACCGATGTACACATTTACTTTCATTAATCTATCCTTAAGCAATGCATTATACATGATCACAAAACCAAATAAAGACTCTTAACAAAACAAGGTGCTTCATACAACTGATACTTGGTCACAGTCTCACACATGCATGCCAACAATCCTACATAAAGCTTTAAATGCTAAAACACAGTTTTCGGACTTTGTATCGGCCGATACTGGAACCTTTACATATCGGTTTATTTATCAATTCTTACTTGGTATTTTAAATTTTTTTGGCCTTTTTTCTATAAAAGAAGAGCTATTAAGAAATACTTGAAAAGTAGCAAATTTTGTTGAAGGTCATTATAAATTTATAATTACTCTAAGTGTGTTTCAGTCTTTCAGATGCAAATAAAATAACAAAACATAGCATACATATAGGTGTTGAGAGAATAGAGTTTCAGTTAATTCTTATTGTTTTGCAATGAATACTTCAAACATCAACTTCTGTCAAATTCTAAAACCATGACTATAGCCATTAAAAAAACAGTACTTGCTTCATTATTGCACTTGTGTATCCATGAATGTTTGACTAAGAAAAAGACTCACCTTTGTTCATTACTCCCCTTCTTTTCCTTGTGTCTTCTCTGATCTTCTTTTTGTTTGCTTCATCTATTTCCGGTTCTATGATGTATATATATAATGTATACCACTTAAGCATCTTTTCCTTTTAGAAGGTTAAGATCCAGAAGATCAACGTTAAGAGTAATATAGAATGTTACATCTGTAAACACCCAAAATATATTCTCATACATGGAAATAAAATCTTACAAGAGGGCATTGACATCAAGTATAATATTCTCAGTCCTCACTCCATTCTTATGAGATGGATGGTTACTATAAAGGACAAGTTTCTATTTTGAATGTAAGAGAGAGCGGATAAGAGAGTAAATAATGTCTTTCTCCCACTGTTACATCGGCCAAAGTAAAACCTTTGGGTATCTGCCGACATACCAGTTCTTCACAGTATAACCGCACCCAGCACATGTGGGGAGGGAAGACTCCCACATGTAACTATGTAAGGAGGGAGAGACTTAGGGACCAACCAACAAGGGAACCCTTTGTTCTCACTTCAATATTGATGCATTGGTTGGTTTGTTCTTGCCTTTTTTATTTAGCTAAAAATCTTTAAAATAATAAAAATTAAAAATTGCAAATCTTCATTCTCTAAATGCTTTTAGAGTGTAGCTTAGATGTAAAAATAACATAATACAATATGAAGGTGGTAGCCACTGGTGGGAGTGGATTTTAAATTACTTGATTTTGGCTATGTGTTAAATCATGCTTATTAGGGTTAGATTTTGTAAAGGTTCTCGCACTTTCGGGCGAATTATCACTCTCATGGTCTTATCCTAACTCTTAATCTAATAGCCTCAAAGTTTAGCGGTCTTTGAGGCTATTAATCATTATTCTAGTACTTGCAACACGACATTGGATAGTCTTTTAACCAAAAATTTTGAGCTTTTGGGTATGTTTTTTAAGCAAAATTTCAAATCAATGAAAAGTTTAAGGAGAATTTATAAATTCTTCAAAAGATGTCTTCTATGTGGAATTCCTAAATCCTTATCTCCGTTGGGGCATTCAAAATGCCAAGGATGTTGGAATTATTTATCACCTTTTATGTGGTTGGAATTCAAGATTCTAGCTAAAAAAAAAAAAAAGATTTTGTTTCATCTAGAAACTCCATTCACATTGATGTCTTTGAATTTCTCACATCACAAATTCCAATCATGAATTTTGCTAAATAAACCGGCCAAGATTCATGCAGCATCCCATCATGATAGTTTTTCAACTAACACCTTTGAGCTTTAGGATTCCTAAATGCATGATGTAGGATATGTGAAAATCTGCCACATAAATACCAAGTAGGCAATTAGGCACTTTCTATTTTGTAACGTTAAGATCTTTAATAATTTTATATGTTTTCATCTCTACTCATATTAAAGAAATCCATGCGAGTGTTGAGATCTGTCAGAGTATCAACTTAAAGTGATCTGGAATTGATCTTAGAAGTACCTACAGTAGAATCTTTATACATAGAAAGAAAATACATATACAAGATTGCATTGAGATACTCATAATGTTCATCGCGTCAAATCTAAAGTTACAAAATCAATGGTTAACTAATAAAGGTCTACATTGCCGTTTCGAATGTAAAAAGAAAGTGAGAGAGAGGTCAAAGAGATGTCATTTCATGATAGTGATAATACACATATACTTTATGCCTAAATTTCACTCCTAATCGGAGTTCTGTGGATAGTTAGATTGATCATATTTATTACATTGTTTTAGATGTGCACAATCTAAAGGTGGAGCCAACTCTAAATTTGTGACAAAAATAATAGTGGGATCAACTAAAGAAATTATAGAAATAGTTTGAAAGAGTACATGGATATCACTTATTAAGTTTGTTTCCAAGGCTGAGATTTAATAGAGGATGAACAAAGGGTGTAGATCAAACCAGGATTTCCGGGGAAAAAGCTTCATAGGCTTTCTAAAACAAGATTTATATAGTACACCTAAAACACCTAATATGGGAGAGAAATAAATAAAGCCGTTTGGCATTGCAAAAGGGCATGAAATTAGCCCACATTAAGAACTATTTTCTTAGCCAGAATGTAGACACACACTTCAAAATTAAAGGCTTTAGTTTTAACATAAGTATTATTTTCAACCATTTTTTACTTTTTTTCTTTTTCGGCCCATTCTCTAGTAGATTTCATTTATACATGTTCCTCTAATAGACCTTACAAATCTTACCAACGTATGCATCGCTCATTCTATTGGGTTTCTTAGATATACACAGATATTACTTTTATATTGAGATATTTTCTTTTCTTTTTTGGCCTGTGTTGGGCACGGGCCTCTCACACTAGTCTAATTAAAGAAAGGGGATTAGGTTTTCTTGAGTAGAAGGGGGACTAGAGGGTTTGGGCAAGTCAAACATAGATCCGCCTATGGGCAATTTCATAAAAGTTAAATATAACTCCTAAGTACGGTCAGCATCTTTTAGCAAAATGGTGAATCTAGGTATGTCATTAATTAATTGATAACTGAGACATTTCTTCCTAAATTATTTGGTGAAAATCCCTTTCTTTTCTTTTTTTGTAAAATGTATTGAATTGGAGATTTTTAAAGTACGTTATAAATATTGAAGTGTCAATATATAAAAGTATTCATGTGATACCCCTATCTGACACTGTTTTGGATTTCAATTTTGACCGTCCTCTCAATTTTAATCTTTTGTTAATTATGATTTAATTACATGATTATGACTAGCTCTTAATTATAATTTAATTACACGCTAGATGTTCCATGACTGTTATTCATCTATAGCTAGGATGATCATTCAAGCCTCCGCCGCCATGTAAGAAACGATGCTCACCTCATTGATGCTAAGGTAATTAAGGGGCCCCATGAGTTGATATTTTTTAGTAGTTTTAATTTAGGGATATTTTCCGTACAACTGTCTTTAAATATGACATTTGCCCCAAAACAAGTGAGTTTAAGTAGGATATTACACGATTCGATGTGTGCAATATTGCATTACCTTAAGATATTGCCGGAACAATTCCGTAGAAAATACAATTGATGGGTGAACGTGAGGTCTAAGAACAACTATATGGGCAATATCTCTTTAATTTAAGGGAGATTTTCAAAAAAATGCCTTAAATTCTTTACTTATTTCAAAAAAAGACATAAGTTTTAAAACTTTTTAAATTAATTTCTAAGTTTTTCATAAAGTTTTCAATCAAGGACATTCGTCCATTTAAAGCTATTTTTCGGCAATTTATTCCCTCAAAATTCTTTAATTACCCAAATTACCCTTCATTAAAATAAAATTTCCTTTCACTTCCTCTATATTCTCGTCTTTTTCTTTACCAGCATCCTCATAGTGATCGAGGACAACTAGCAACTTACGGCGATAAATGAAGGGTACTTCAGGTATTTTAAAAAAATTGAGGAAAGAAATTATAAAAAAAAAATACCATTAGATGGTCAGATGTTCTTAATTGAAAATTTACTAGAAAAATTAGGGACTAATTTGAAAAGTTTTAAAACTTATATTCTTTTTTGAAATAAGACAACAACTTAAGTCCTTATTTAAAAATTCCCCCTTAATTTAATATAAACGAGCCACCGAATGAGTTGTTCTCATCGAACCAGATTCTATCCAAAACACACGAATCGGAATCCCATTTCCCATTTCCATTTCCCTATTCATTTGCAGTAACTTGAGTTGACTTTGCTCCCTTGTTTTCCGGCTCAGTAACCGTTTTCCTCGTCTCTTGGGCTTGGGCTTCTTCTCCTTTCCATGGAAAAACACAGCGCCAAAGTGATGAACTGAAGGCGATCGATGCCACGCCTATCAGCTTCAAGGAATTCGGGCAGGTGATCGAGTCCTCTCCTGATGGCCAGGAATTCGGACCGTCCGATGCTCAGTTAGACCTCAGCCATGGGATTCCAAGGTTCCCTTTCTCCTCTTTTCTTGATTATTTTCTGTCGTGGAATTCCATCAAGTTGTTTGGGTGGTGTTCGTGTTCAAACGGATATTAAGAACCTGTAAAGCCAAGCTATAATGAATAAAAAGAAATAAACCGTGGCAAGTAGGAAAATTTGTTTGCATTTTAATATATACGAATTGAATACATAAAAAATTATAGCGAGAGATAATCTACCAAAGGATTATCAATGAGGTGTGGGGCAGTGGCGGACCTCAGTGCAACCACGCGGGTGGACTGCACCCGCGAGTTTTGGAAAAATCCTTAAATAATTTCTTAAAATTTATATTTTATTATTTTCTTTCTTAGTTTGAGCATTGCCCACACAACCTCAATGAAAATCTTGGGTCCGCCATTGGTGCGGGGGAAGAATATAAGGTGAGAGGTTCTGGGTGAAAGATATAAGGTAAAGTTGATAGAACCACTACTTTCTTATGCATTGAATTACCAGGGTGACGGCTGAAAATTTATTTCCCATCTTCTTTTGATCTTATTTTTCTAAAAGAAAAGTTTACTTTATGCTATTTTTTAAAGCTCACGTATCTTCATTTTTAACTACTTCTTTGGTATGAATGCTGTGTATTTAGCTCCTATGTATTTTATTGCAAACAAACATGCCCGCAACAAATGGCTCCCTTCATTACTTAATTTTATTTTAAAAAATTGTAGGCTATTTGGATCCCCATTTTTCATGTGCATAACCTTGTCACCTATATCTTGGTTTTTTATTTCTCTTCCTTAGGAAAAAAAGTAAAATTAAGTGCCAAAATGTGATGTTTAAGTTGGATGTACATATGTATTGAAATTCAAGCATTAAAGCCCCAAACAAGTGGGAAGAGGAGAATGCCACCTGGTAAATATCCATACAGAAAACATTTCCCAAGCTTTTAAATATACATGTATGGATACAGTTGTTTTGTGTGTGACTTTTTTAAGTTTTTTTTTTTTTTTAATCAGTGACAATAACTTATATTAAAAGAGAATAGAATACAAACAAAGTGTACAAGAAGCAAAGAAGAAAAGGGGGAAAGAAACACAGATCATGTTTGATGACCTACTCTTATGCCGAAAGCTAACATTAATGGTGGTGGATAATACCCGGATTTCATTGAAGAGGAACTGAAACTTCCATGGATAAGCCTTCCGGTTCGAATTAAAAGTAGTCACTCCTTAGAGTTTAAATTTTCATCATGGCAATCTTCAACAATCTTTTTTCCATTAGCTAGAGATTTATCGTTTGAGTGGATATTTGTGTGCTAACAGATTCTATATCATGACTCTAAAAGATCGAAAGCTTAAGTTTTCTACAATCACTCATCATGCAAGTGTGACTCAATGTCTTGGTTCCATTGGTGGCCATGAGTGGTTTCTTGGCGTTGCTAAGGCTTCCATTGTTGATCTGAATAGAATTAATGATGACAAAGGCAGGAAAGTTGTATGGTCAGCCTGTGGTCATTATTATATGCCTCCTCTTCCTGATGAAGTGCGTGTTTTTCGAATAGTCGGCCCCAAATTCTTGAAGCTCAATGCTGGGACATGGCATGCCGGGCCTTTGTTTCAAGCAGAGAGGATGGATTTCTACAACTTGGAGTTGAGTAACACCAATGTTAGTACCTCTCCTTCAACTCTTTTATGTCACTTTCATTATATCTATTTGTATGTTTCTCCTTTCTATCTTCGATGCATTTGCTTATACAATCTGTACTTCCTTGTTCAATCATCTTCCCCTGTAATTGATGCAGAACATGCAGGCACTTAATTGTACTATTGTAGGGATTTGTGTTTCCTTTAATTTTTCTTCTTCTTCTGTTTAAATATGCTCTTATTAATCCGTCTCCTCTTTATTAAGTATTATCAGGTCCTCTTTATTGCAAGTTTTATTTCTTATTTAGTTGCTATTACAACATAATGGAAAACTTTTCAGATTTAATCATCAACCTGCCCCTATAATTTGCCTCTCATGATAAAATCTCTTAGAAGTACAAATTGCAAATTGTTATCAATATAACTAAATTGGCACCTTATTCTGGTAGCTAGGAACTTAGAGAATCTCCCTTAAATCTTTTCTATACAGAACTAGGGATCTTAGGTGTAAAGCGTGTATCTATTTCCGCCTTCAATAGGAGGATATATGTGCTTACCATGTCATTTACAAATAATCTAGAAATCATGTTTTTGTATTTGATCATACTTAAAAGTTAAGACTAATGTAGATTGTCCATGTGATGATCTGACTACTTCAATCATCCTCTGAACACCCAAAGATGTTTACTCTATGCTGACATAATGAAAAAATAAAAATTGAAAAGAAAGAGCTCCTAAATGAATTCAGTCAGTGGATGTGCAATTAATATCATATAATCAGTTGTATATAAAATGCAGTGATCATCACAATTTTATTTTCCTTCTCTATCCAATATCTTGGTCTCACCCACAACCAAAATCAGCAATGATGAATCACCATGTATTAGTATATTGACTTAAATGAGTTGTTGTGATCACTGAATTTGGTTTTGAGTTGGGATGATTTGATAGTGGTCTATACAATCGCAGTTTCTATAAAATCAGTGTTGCATGCTTTCGAGTTCAGTGTCACACTCTAAATAGGCATCTGTTACTTTCTGTGCACCCACCCATTCACTAAAGTTGGTGCTGTACAATCCTGAAATGTTCTCTTATTTTGTTCTGAATTTGTTTTACTTGCCATCAAAACTTAGAAACCTGGATAGCTGTCTGCAATCCACTAGAATGCAAGTTTACACTGTCATAGAATGCATAGAGGCATGGAAGAATCCTAGCAACATCTAGTTATTTCATGATTTTTGCCCACAGGGAGTTTCCTCATTGATGAGGGGAGAAACAGCAAACTTTCTTCCATTTTGTTACAATCCATACTCAAGTGGTTTGGATAACATGCTGATGTACAATCTATCTTCCTGACCTTCCATTTATTCCTTCCAATTGGTTAGTAACTTAGTTGTGATTCCCTGATCAGCATGATTCTGGGCTCTAATGCATTCATGATTGAGTTGTGATTAGGATGTCTGGAACTGTACAAGTATGCCAAATGTACAGTGAACTAGTTTCCACAAAGTTCTGCTCTATGGGACTGATATGTGAGTCTTAACGAAACCATTTAACATGTTGTTCCAATTGCCACATGAAAGCTCTCATAAAATGAAATTTTAATCCACTTAGGTCTATGATACCTAGATATAGATCACAACATCACCATATGGACATGGATATGTCACGTTGGTATATGGCCCCATATTTGCTGAGATCCAAGATTTCAATACAGAAACACGTCTACTCTCCGAAGAAATCCAAGATACCAATACAGATGCACATGTACTATCCATTTTCGTTACTTGTAGGCTTTTTCATTCAACAGTCTTTTTTTTTTTTACACTTTTGTTCTTTGGAACGATCCTAAGTTTCTTGGGACCATCAATCTGAATTCCTTCTCAGACATCTTTTTTCTTGAGGAAGCAAGAAATTAACACAAAAAAAGATTACAGTAATGCATTTGGAATTAGTACCCTACCAATATCCATGTCCAATATCACTATGCCAGCCCGGAGATAGCACTAATGGGCATATAGGGTAATTTTCTCCTATAGGAATCCCACACAGCTTCTGTGTGGGATTTTCAGTGGGAGGCTTTAATTCAGGGGGGTCTAATTTTGCGACCATCCCTTGCTGAAACTCCCACAGAATAAAATTCCAATATCCGGTATATGGGTATAGCATCTGACCAACATTAAGAATATTGGTTTTTGTCAAAAGGATTGTCCCATATTTTCGCCTTTCATTATCTGAAGCTTGCATATTTGATTGATCCATGCATATAATTTGATTATTGCTATTTTAAGACAGACAGTTTCTGTTTGCAGGTGGTTGACCACACAAAACATGATTTTGTGAAAGAGGATGGGGTAGTCTTTGTAATCGATGACTAAGTATGTAAATCCGTCAATGTTCTACAGTTTGCTCTCCCCTGATCAGATGCTCGTTGAACACAAAGATTGGTGTTCTAATTTTCTGTTATCAACAAAAATCAGCTATCTTATGCATTTTGATTATGCAAAGCTGAAACCAAGGCTCTACTCATCTTCATATTTGAGCAAACTTTTACGGCACTAAACAACTAAACCTCATGTAATATTATCATTTTCTAGCTCTCATTTAATTGGTCTCTGTCAGGACACAGGACAGAGGATGAAAAAGAATACTTCTCTGAGTGATCTTTTTTAGAAACAGATCATAGTTGTGTCTTCATAAACCAAGTGCATGTTTACACATAAATTGGGGTCTATGCGTTTGGATTGCCTGAACGTACTTGGTAAGTGGGAGTTGTTTTTGCTCTTAGCCATCACTAATCACAGGCAGGGGCGGCCCTGAGTTTTCGGGGGCCCCAGGCGAGTTCATAAAGTGTGGCCCTACCCGTATACCTACCAATAAATGATAAAAAAAATAAAAGATAATTTTTTTAATTATTTGATCGAAAATTAAGTCTAAACTCCTTACCTACTCTTACCGAATCAGAATTGTATTTCACATTAACCAATTAACACCAAAATTCAATTACAAAAACTAAGCACTACTGAAAAACTACTAGTTTTCGTACATTTCTAGCTGCGAAATCACTAATTAAGTCTTCATAATCAAACTTTTCTACCAAAGTCTTTTCAATAGATAACATAACTAAAGTTATTTAAAGCCTTTGAGTATGAAAGTGGCTGATTCACAAGCACCCACGAGTAAGTTCTAGAAACCCAGGAGCAGAGATGACTCTCTGTTTTTCTATTTCATCTTTTATTCAAAAGATCATCACACCCAATCATTTACATCATCATCTCTTGAATAAAAGAAGACTCATATCCTTATCCTATTCCTATCATCTTCAGAATAGAGAAAATAGAGATGGGAGTAGGAAAGAACAGAAAGAAAGTACCTTTGACAATGGGTTCGCTTCAAGATATGTGGTAGATGAAGGAGATGATGCGAATATGGGTGATGAAGCCACACGAGCCGGAGAGAAGAAGATGATGCTAATTTGTTGATCTTTGTAGCAAGGCTGGGAGAGAAGAAGGCGTCCAGTGAAGAAAACGTCCTTTCACTGGAGACTAGAGAGTGTAGCAGTTTGAGTAAAAGGAAAGAAAGTAACCCTGCTAATAGGTTTTATATCACCAGTCTGCCCAGTCCCATCTACTATCTGCATCGGTGAAAAAAACTGGCGGTTGATCACTTATTTCTTTCAAATACAAACAAGCCATAAATTTTGAATTTGGGCCAGGCTTGGATCAAATTATTAGCTTGAAGATTTGTTCAAAGAAAATTGGTCCAAAACCAAGCTCGGCTCGGCTCAACCTGATTGACTAAATGGGCAAACTCATGATTGACATGTTTTAGACTCGGGGGCCCCCATTTTGGGCCAAATTTTGGGGCCCCAGCTGGCCGCCTGTGTGGGCTGTCCCCAGGGCCACCCCTGATCACAGGTGATTTGAGTGGTGGATAAACTGAGTTTTGAGGATCAAACTAGGCAATTTCATGCATACCTGTCTCATTTCCTTTGAATGCCGTGATGTGATTGATGTAAGGGCTTTGGTGAAAGGAGAAGGATACATGGTCAACTGGTGGAGATCTAAATGAATCTGATAACATTTTTCATGGAAGAGATTAGAGATATCGTTTAAATTTGATCATGCATTTTCCTACTTAAAACATGTCATGCCTTGTTTGCTCTCATCATTCATCCCTTCTCTTTTCACAACTAGGCCAAAGATGCATGAACATGCCTTTATAGATTTGTTATTTTGAATGAGTTTTCTTGTGTAATGCCTTTAGATTTTGTTTTCTGTTTCTATTTATATAAAGAGGAAATTTTGGTTATGAATTGGGGTGTTGATCTCAACCTGGTCTTATGTTGGAGGACCCCAAATTTTATTTGACACTCATCACATGAATATATCAAGTTTTGGGGCTCTCAAACAGATTATTCTGATTCAATGTTTGCGCCGACGTGGGGCCCACACCTGATCTGAGTTGAGACCTTTCAATACCTCCGCACTGTAATTGACATGAATGAAGATGGCCCCACAGCAAGATTTGCAAATTAAAAGTTTGGCCAATTGGCACAAAGGTAAAACAGTTGTGTTGGATGGTTCATTCAAACAGGACTGAACTTGATTGCCTAGACTAATTCGAGATGTAGAATGTGCAGAAGAAATGGAAAGAAGAAAAGAAATAAATTTCAAATCAGCCAAAATGGCTCTCTGTTCATTTGAACAATCTCGACCAATCCTGGATCAATCCAAATAATGTGTGGTGGACCAAATTCAGGCACTGGTTTAGGTTAAACCAAGCTGGCTCTGACAGTATCTCAGTATTTTTAGAACACCGGTCCCTGATCTAAAAATGGTTTAGATTTTCACGTCAGGGCATGATTGTAAAACTCTCTAAGTTGACTATTGACTCCTTAGCCATCTCGTTTGGACGAAGGACCAGTGGCCGACCAAGGATTTTCGTTTGAGGGGGGCTTAAAAAAAATAATCTTCTTTTATTCAAAATGATAACCGGAAAGATAAGTTTTAGTGATGGCCAATACGTGTTACCTGAGTTTTAAGAGCTATTAAAAAATCATACTAATTTTTTAAAACACCATACGAGATAAAGAGCCTACTATATCAAGTTCTCTATTCGTGTTCTTATATCCTTCTAAAACGAAGCTCTCCTTTTGAAATGAATGAGCCCAAGACCATCATTGGCCCTCACTTCTTAGCCATTGCATATAGCTAAGTAAAAATAAAGAAAATGACCAAAAGAAAGGTGTTAATTAATAGTGTTGAACTATAGTCCCAAGTACTAAAGTACTTAAATAAATAAAATTAAATTTGTATTGTCCAATATTCAAACCCATTTTAACTTAAGTTGCATTATATTAATATAAATAAAGTTTGTGTTTGAAACTAAATAGGCTTTGATTTGAGTTAAAAATCAGGCTTGAAAATTATGCTCATAATGATCTAGCAAAAGATAAGCAAATTAGCAATCAGTACACAAAAGTAGAAAAATTGAACAAATAAGGGGACTTACCTAGAGAGGAGTTTTCAAGAACAAAATGAAAAATGGGAAGCGGTAGCGGCGCCACGAAGAATACCTACATAGAGAGGGACGACGGTGGCGCACCAATGCTGGATACGAAGTGTGATTTGGGGATCTCTTCCAATTTGGAGAATTTTCAGAGGGAGAGAGAGTTTAGGAAAATAGATGGGGGCTGAACAATTTTTTAAGTGGGAGTTGGGCTAGTTCAAGTTAAGACACCTCATGAGCATTTTTCCAGTTTGGTGGGGGCTTCAGCCCCCATTACCACTATATGTGTGTCCGCCCATGCGAAGGACCGAGCCAAATGTATGGGCGACTCAGCCATGTCGTCCCATTTTAATTTTGAACCATTTTGATAGGTAGTTCTGACTTTAAATAATTAGTATTTATTTTTAAGTGATTATGTATGAAATTTGGAATTAGCAATTTAAAAATGATGGCGAGAATATAATTTAAAACTTATATTTTATCTTTTACATTTGATATTTGGACTAATAAATTTTGTAATATGCAATAAATTTTTTTTTATTTTCCTTATTGTAGTACTTTTCTTGCATGTATAAGTTCATTCGTTTGAATTGAAACAGCCCCCCCCCCCCCCCCCCCCCCCCCCCCCCATATTAACAATTTCAATTTTTAAAAAAGTTTGACTTTGATTATGAAGAATGCATGTAAATAAATATATATTGCATGCCCTGCCCCCCACCATTGCACAATTTCAATTTTTTAAATATTGCATGCCCCCACCATTATAGAAAATCTCAAATTTAAAACCAACCAACCCCCCCCCCCCCCCCCCCCCCCCCCGCGCAAAAAAAAAATGTAATATAAATCATACAGTGTGAATTTCCTGGTTCCACCTTTGGTTAGGGGTGGCTACAGGCATATTCATGTAATACTTGCATGGGACAAGCAATAAAAATCATTGTGTTCTTAAGCTTAAATGATGAGAGACAGAGTAGTGATAAGATAAAAATCATTGTGGGATGGATGCAATAAAAATCAGAGCATTTTGTAAAAATCTAGGGAAAACGCTTGGAGTGTTAAGGCTACTTTTTTTTTTTTTTTTTTTTTTGCTGACGCAGGGTGTCCCGGCCCTTTGGGCCGGAGTAATCCCTGCGGGCCCAGGAGGCAAAGCCGGGTAAAAACCCCCTGTAGCCCCAGTGTGGTAGCGCGGTTTCGAACCCTCAACCTCCGGGAGCAAACCGTGGTCCTAGGCCAACTGAGCTACCCCTTGGGGTTATGTTAAGGCTACTTGAACGCATGAAAATCAAATAAAGGGGAGGGATAAAAAGGGTTTAGTAGATATGATTTCAATGTGATCCTATGGTTTTAACTGTTAGGTTTAAGCTCTTAAAAATTGTAGCTGTATAATATATAGTTAATACCAGCATAAGAAAGAGAAATTTGTAGCTTACTAAATTACCTGAAGGTATGTCCGATAAATGGGTGCACCCCGAGCACTCTTAACTTCAGAGTCTTTGAAATCCAAAGTCACACGACTTTACAGCACAATATACCATTAAGACCAGATTTGACATATAAGCACATGGTTATAATTTTAATATTTTCGGTGTGACACTTGATAAAGCATTTCAATGCTAACTTATTCCTAAGATTTTCTTTTCTTTGCACAAAGGGTTACTTTATACCCAGTTTGTTTGGGAAAAATACTTAGGGCGTGTTTGGCACTTCATTAGTTAAAGTGAAGTGAAGTGAATTGAGACAAGAATTGACAAGGGTCATATCAAAAGTACACAATTTCAATATCAAAAAGTTTGCATGCACCGAAAAAAAAGAGCCTGAAAAAGGCCCTGAAACCTACTCTACCCTAGGATCTCCTTTTGAAATGAGATCCTAGGGTAGGGGAGAGCTTCAGGGCCTTTTTTAGGCTTGTTTTCCGGTGCATGTAGACAAGCTCTTTCAATATTCCCTCCCAATTTTTCAAAAAAAGTAAATAAAGCAACCCCCTTTATCCACTAAAAAATAAAAAAAAATCCACTTTTTTATAAAAAAATCAAAAAGATTTCATATCAAACAACTAAAAATAAAACACCATCATAACATCTGATATTTTATTCTATCTTGATTTGATGCTTCACATCACCATACTTCAATTCACCATACATCTGTGAAGTGAAGCGAAATGAAAAATGAAGAGAGAATAAAATACTAGACGATCTAATCACACTGATGAAATTTTATTTTTAGTGGCTTGATAAAGAGTTTTTTCGACTTTTTAGATGAAAAGTATATTGATTTTTATCTTTTAGTGACACAAAAATATTATTTAAAAGAAATTAAAGAGAGGAAGAAATTTTTAAATTTTTTATATTTTTGATATGACTCCGATCTTTTATTTTTTCCTATGAAATGAGATTTTACTTTACTCCATCGTTACTTTTAATTTACTTACTTTTAGCTTACTTAGTGATGAAGTCGCCAGAGAAGCCCAAGTTTGGGGGGTCTCAGGCTAAAAGTAGGCTATAGTAGTCTCATGAAGGTGGACCAGGGACCACCTGTAGTCCACTACTTTCTTCTTTCTCCCCTCCCACCAACAGTACAAAACAAACAAAATCACACTCACTCGCTTTTGCGCTCTCTCTCCTTTTCCCTACGGCTTGCAAGCATGGAAGACGAACTCGGCATGTTGGTTTTGCAGCAGCAACGAGAACTCATGGCCGCAAAAGCCCTCGAATCCGATCTCGATCTTGCCTTCAAAATCCAAATGCAGGAAGCCCTAACCGCTTCTCTTCTCCCTAATCCTTCGTCCTCTTCTTCTTCTTCTTCTTCTTCTTCCTTTCCCCCAATCTCGTCATCCTCAGATGTTACTCATCAGGTCCATCTCATCGACGAAGAGGACGAAACAATCAACCTCATGCATCTCCAAACCCTAGAACTCGCGCGATTCCAACAGGAGCGCAAGGATCGTGCCCTCTGCGAATCCGAGAGACGCCGAGTCGCCTTCGACCTCAAGCGCCGCATCCACGACCAAGCTTTCGCGAGTGAGATCCACCAAATGCCCGCCAAAAGGTGGGCAAAGTGCGGCGACATCTTCGAGAAGCCGATCGTAGCCGCTGCCGGCCGCGGCTCCTCCTCCTCCTCCGCCTCGGCGGTGCTGGAGACCGGAGAGCCGTTCCGGCTCTATTTCAAAGGGCTGGTGAGCACCGAGCAGGTGAATGGGCGGCCGGTGTCCATGGCGGGGATGGGGATCGCCGTCTGCGATCCGCGCGACAACCTGCTGCTCAGGATCCAGAAGCCGTTGCTGGGGGCAGGGTTTACCCAGGGTATAGTGGAGGTGAAGGCCTTGATCGAAGGCCTGCAGGCGGTCATCTCCTTGGATATAAAGGACGTTGATGTTTGCTTTGATTTTTTGCCCTTGTTGAATCAAGTGGGTTTGGTTTGAATTTCAATCCTCCACTTTTGATGCTATATTTGTTTCAATCTTCTTCTTTCATTAAATTGTTCTGTTTGTTCTATTGCATGGAGATTTTTGAAATCCGATGGATTTTCGTTAGTATGAGAAATTAGTATTTTTTTTTTCACGCATGCAAGAATTTAAATTTGTCTTCTTTGAATATGTATGATCCAAGCATTTAGGATTTAGTTGTCCATTTGAAAGTTTTCAATGGAAATTAATTAGGTTTTTGAAAAGGTCTTAAGATGGTATCTGGATGTGAGAATGGATTGGATGCTATGTTGCATGAGCAGGGTGAAATTTGATGATGGTGCCTCTATTTTCGCATTGTAGTTATGACAAGTATCAAAGTGAAATTAAAATTGTTGGTGTTCTGATCTTTTTTGCACTGCCTAATCATGTGTTGATGACAATGCCATCAGCCTAAATTATTGATGTTCATTTCTTTTGTGATCTGCATGCAGTGGCATTTTGGTAGTTTTCCTTCTGGTACTTATTCACAGAAAGTGCCTTTCAGATCTCATACTTGGTATCATTTTATCAAGTGGGTTATGAATTGTGTAGAGTTTTTTACTAGGTTTTTGTGGTAGATATCATATTATCAGTTCTAGACTTATTGCTTAATTAATATCTACAGTGGTTTTAAATATTGAGTCAAGTGCTTACATTAAAAAGATCTTTAAGGAAACAGTCATTAAATAGGTGCAGTGATGTACTTTTTCTCATGGCCTCATTTTATAATTTATCTGATAAAAAAATTGTATATCCATTATTTCTATTTGGAAGATGAGCTTAAACCATGTATTTGGACCTTAATTTCTTTTCTTTGGGCACTTTATAGGTTCGAATGGACGTCAAAACAACATGAAATCAGTAGAGTTGAATGACTACTTATCTTCCCAAGGAATTGATGGTCATGCTATTTTGGGTACTAAATTTTCTTTTGTTGTAGGTTAATGGAACATTGGTGGTGAAGCACAAGAGGCTTGCAAACTTAATCAACCAGGTTTATCCTCTTCAAAGAAAAATTCAGAACTGCCGCTTCAATCTGCTGCCACGATCCAGTGTTAAGTTTGCATTTAAACTAGCACGGGATGCAATAGATTCTCAAATTTCAAGGAACATTGAAAGTACCAATAAGAATTTGAAGGAAACTTGCACCATCTGTTTAGAAGATACAGATGTTTCTCAAATATTTGTTGTTGATGGTTGTTTGCATCGCTACTGCGTTTATTGCATGAATCAGCATGTAGAGGTCCAATTGCTTAATGGGGTGTTACCTGGATGCCCTGGGGATAATTGCCGTACCAAGCTGAATGTGGATAGTTCCAGGAAGTTTTTATCTCCTAGGTTGATTGAGATCATGGCGCAACGTATTAGAGAAGCATCCATTACTGAGGCCGATAGACTTTATTGCCCATTCCCAAAGTGCTCTGTTTTGATGTCGAGAAAGGAGATGATGCGTCCTCGAGAGGAATCATCTTCTACGTTTCAGGCCGCTTATAACTCTGGTCTCAGAAAATGCATTAAATGCAATGGCCTTTTCTGCATCAATTGCAAGGTTCCATGGCATGGTAATCTGTCTTGCAAGGACTATAGAAGGTTTAATCCTAATCCCCGTCCGGAAGATGCAAAGTTGAAGTCTTTGGCAAGACAGCAGTTGTGGCGCCAATGCATCAAGTGCAAACATATGATTGAACTGGCTGAAGGTTGCTACCATATGACATGCAGGTATTCTTTTTTGCACAGCTTTCTGTTCATGTAGGTGCATATCCATTGCCCATATCTTATTCACTGTATTATTGTGCAAAGGTCTATAATGGCATGTATAGATTTATCTTAATTATATGGTGTGTGTGGAAAACAAAACAAATTACATTGCGAAAGCTATTAAATTAAAGGATCTATCCTACCCCGTGCTTAGCTAATGAGTCAGGGAATCTGTTGGCCAACCTCCCAACATATTGAAAAGTCACTTGAATAGATGACGATAAAGCTCTAATCTCATTCAAAAGTCACTTGAAATGCCTAAACCATTTCATATAGAGGAGTTCATTGAGTTTTCTCTTTTATTCAAGCTACATGTTGCACGTCTTTGCAACATGTACTCCCATTGCTTCTCATTGTGCAACACTCAGCTCTGTACAATACATGTTTAACTGTCGGCTTGTAAACATGCCACTTAAGTCAAAGTAGCACTCAGCGATTGCATAACAATTAACTAGATGGTCTCCATTTTGCCCGCCCAGTACCTGATCTTATTGGCTATATCCAACTCAAACCCATTTTTATGCTCAATAGTGGCTTCCAGGTTTCAAAACCTATCACATTGTTCTATATTATTTTCAGATTTTTACGTATTCATCTTTTCTACTCTTGAACATGCTAAACTTGCGCTCCATATTTTTTGTCCTGACCCTACTAATTTTCAGCCCCACTTACATTTTTTTTTTTTTTGGGGGGGGGGGGGGTTGGGGTGCCACATTAAACATCATACACCGAGGAACTGCATCTTGGATATCTTTCATTATGGTTTCCATAAACAAGGTGAGAAAAGGGCTCAGAGGGGACTTTGGTATAATCCACCTTAATTTGTAACTTAGGTTTCTCCTGTCAGCTCTCACACTCATTACTGCCTCGTTAATCGTTATAACACCGAGGAACTGCATCTTGGATATCTTTCATTATGGTTTCCATAAACAAGGTGAGAAAAGGGCTCAGAGGGGACTTTGGTATAATCCACCTTAATTTGTAACTTAGGTTTCTCCTGTCACAGCTCTCACACTCATTACTGCCTCGTTAATCGTTATACATGTCTTTTATAATTTTGATGTAACTATTAAGGATGCACAAATAACTGCCTCGGCACCTTATTATAGGACTTATCTAAATCTAATACAAGTCAAATGTAAATATCTCTACCTCTTTCTAAATTTCTCTACTAGTTATATTAATATGAAATGGCTATAGTAGTACCTGGCGTAAACCTAAATTGGTTTTTCCAAACATTTTGTTCTTGTCGTAGACACGCTCTGTTACTCTCTTTAAAAGTTTCTTTGTATAGCTCATTAGTTTGATGGAGTGGTCATTTGCATAATTCTAAATATCTCCGTTGTTCTTTTAAAACGAGACTATAGTGTTCCTTTACTTGTATGGTATTTTTCCTCTACATATGATTATGTTGAACAATTTGATTAACCTATCAATTTCTCCGATTAAAACCATACATCTGCATCATTTTCACGAATGACCTGATTGTTTTTGGCTTAGGAAGGTGTCTAGTGTATGGGGCCCGCCTAGAAGCATAACAATCATTGGGGGTTTAGCAATTTGAAGGGTTTTCCAGTAATGTTCATGAGTGCAAAAGAAGGGAAAGAGGGGGAGGGGAAAGAAAGGAAGGTGTCTAGTCTAGTCTTGTGTCTTGAAGGCTTCAAATGTTGGACAAATTGTATCCTTTAGATAAAGTGGGACGAGTTCCAATATTTGGATGATCAATTGGATGCCAGCCTGGCTAAGATGAGTGTCAAATTTGGGGTGGAGTTGGGCCCTGTTCTTAAGAGAGGAACAGCCTAACCATTACTAATATTTGTGTACTTCTATAGGACTAGCATATGGCCATATGCTCCATTTTAATCCATTAAGTTTGTCTTTATTTCTGTCCTAGATATTTCTTCCATCATCCTTGATTGGCATCTAAATCATAGTTTATTTTATTTCACTTGCATATTCTGTATTTAGTAATTCTTTAATATGAATTCTCCATGTATCTCTAACATCGTCCTCTTTTGCTGAGAGCCCTTTACTTTATCTTAATCTACATACATAATCGAGGCTTCATGTGATTCTTTTCTGTGATTTTAGTAAGTTAATAAATACTTTTTTTTCCTTCTTTACTCCTGGGTTTCTTAGCTCTACTTGTTTGCTAACTTAAATCCGAGTCTTTCATTCAGTATTTCTGGAATAATGTTCCTTCTTCAAATGACATTTTGAAGTCCTGTACTTCATCACCAAGTTTCCTTTTTATGTGAAATTCTTCTTTCACATTGGATTCTCCAAGAATGTTATGGGTAATTTGTTTAGCATAGAGTTATTGGAAACCTAGATCCAGACCCGAAATTCAAACGAGTCTGAACTCCATATGTCCAGGTAACTGGTGGTGCCCATTACCATTCCTTGTCTGATTAATTTAAAGAGGGAGAGATGGCTTTGTCAATTATTAGGCCAAATGAGGTGTTCGAGTTAGTGATAATTTGTGCCAGATTCGCTATCCCTCGTCATTTTGATGAACTGACTTTGAGTTATATATTTCTTCTTCCACATTCAATTTATTCCATCCATTAATGAAGTGTTACTTAGAAGGACATTTATCATAGATTTTTTCTTTTATCTTACAGCAGGTTGTGTTTGGCCAGTGGCTTTCTCATCATTGGCAATGATTCATCAGATTACTATTAATCTTGGAAACTGGACTAAAATCTGAAAGCCTTGTCTTTGTGCATGCCATTTTTTCGACCTATATGATCAAACACTCATGGATTTAAACTCTCTGATTTTTCTTTTTTAATTTGTTAAAGCTACATGTACAATTATCTTCTCTTTTTTTTTACATAAAATAATCTTGGAGTGAGTCTGCTCTGCACCAAGTTTGGATTAGTCATTCTTGCTGGAATGGCAGCTGTAGATCTGCTGGTTTCTATTTAACAGCATGCACCTTCTTCCTTTGTTGACTTGTTCTGCAAAATGAATTAGAGTGCCTTGTTTCCCAGGTGTGGTAATGAGTTCTGCTATACATGTGGAGCAGAGTGGATAAACAAGAAAGCAACTTGTGCATGCCCACTCTGGCATGAAGCGAACATTTTACATAATCAGGATGAAGATGATGATTCGGGCAATGAAGATAATGAAGCTGACGGATACAATCATAATCAACCAAGGCTGTTTTATTAGGGACTGACTGTTCGCTGTTTTTTTTGTCCTTTCCCCCACTTTTGTAAATATAAGTGCTGGCAGACAGCCATAAACTACGTATATGTTGGAACATGCTTTCAGCCCTATACTTTTGCATTGGAGTTCTCTACCATAATTATTCATAATCTCGTCTTTATTGTACTCCGTTACAAATCCTTATTTTGTTGCTTGTTTGCAGATAATATAGTTTTGATTTGGATATACTTTGGACAGTGTCTAAGTTTTTCACTGGATAAAAAAAAAAGAAAAAGAAGTGATGAGGTTAGATGCCGAAGTATTTTCAGGCTTTTGATTTTCCAAAGGTGGGCCCCATCCATATTTTGCTCGAGGTTGTAACCTGTCACCAGCACCGAAATTTGTGGTACTAGTGAGCAAAAACTGCACGCTATACATGGCCAGTGGCCACTTACCAACGGCAGTTGGATGTGGATCAAAACATTCCGGATGCCCCCAACCAAAATGGCAGTTGGACAAAAGGTGCGTGAACTGTTATTTTTGTTTTTCTAATTATTACTAGTTTGTGGCTTTTGCATGCACACGTGTCGGTGTGTGAGAGAGGTGTACGTGGAAGACTCCATGGCTCATCCATGTGAGTGCATGAGCCCATATTTTTTTAGGGGTGCTCATGGGCTGGGCTCAGGTCAACTTTAGTCTGGGCTTGGATATATAATCCGGGCCTATTTAGTACTTGGTCGGGCTTGGATTAAGTAAAATAGCCTAAAAGCCCAGCATAGTGGATAAGTTTTGTGATAATTTTCTCCCCACTGTTAGAAAGCCCATACAATTAATAAAAAGCCCGGTTCACCCCTGGCCTGATTGACTAAATGGATGGGCTTAGGCTTGACAATTACAGGCCTATCGGGCTTGGTCCTGATATGGGCCTACGTGTCTAAATCCATGCTGGGCATAACTTAAACATAAAGTCACTTCCTTTAGATGTTGTAGAGAATGTCTGAAGAACGCTAAAGATTATTGAGTTAATTTTTTAAGCATATGTTCAATTTGAGCCTTCCTACACGGCCCGGCTTTACACTTTTTTCGTTCAATTTTATGGTGGGCCCACATGGGAATGTGGCTGAGTTTTTCAAAAGAAAAGCCCCACCGACTTCAATCAGTGGGTCGACTGGAAATTATGCACATTTTCAAAAAGAAAAGAAAACAACATTGTACTCTTCCCTCACCCCCAAACACGACCCCTCATAATACGGTGAAATGTACTTTCACTTTTGATAAATGTGCCCTCTTATTATGCCATGAAGCCATTTTCAAGGCAAACCATAGAAGAATCAGCACACATTTCACCCACTGCACATCTCACCACCATGAAGTGTACATGGCTGTGTCCTTGAGAACGGTAGAAGGTGGAGAACAAACTAGTGTTGTCTGTGTACTCTTAAGACTTCTCCAAATAGTACAAGTGCAGAAGGCATAGATAGAAAACCATACAGGAAATTGTTTCGCATCACACAGTAATCGATTCTCTAAGCATGGCAAAAATCACTTGATAATCATTCAGTCGGAGCCATATACTACTAATCAAGAAAGTTCATGGTCATGGGCAACAATAAGAAAAAGGCGAGAAAAAGTTAACATCAGAACCCAAACAAATGTCAGATGTAGTTATTAGTTACAGCATCAAGGACATGACATTGACATTGTTAGAACTGTATGAAAAAACCTTTTTTTTTTTTTTTGTTTGAAGAGAAATAAAAGAAAAAGGACTAAACTAGCAACCTGCCAACCTACCTTGAACGATTCAATGTGCCAAAAAAATTTAAAAGAAAAAGAAAAAGAAGAAACAAATGTGGAGCATCTTATGTACACAAAAAGATTAGTCAAGAGCTCGGGCCCTCCCTTGGCATACAACAAATCAAGGCCTTTGGACCGGCTGGCAGATCCCGGTCATGAACACAAAAAATATGGGGCACAACAAAAATATCCACAATGAGAGAGCAGAGATTATGGACAGATTCTAGCCTTTAAAAGCAAATGCTGCTGGAAAAACACTCAAGTTGCAGCAAAGCTTGTTATTTATAGAAACAAAAAATTTGCATAACCGGAGGTCATCATACCAAAGCTACCCAGAACTGGTCAGACTTTTTGAGGCAACCGGTCACTGCTTGGATGCTCGCTCTTGTCCATAGGCCTTCTTTGCAAGTTCATAACCAGCAAAGTTCATGGCACCTAGAGGTGCAATCCAGAAGAACCTAGGCACTGCTCCCTTGAATAGGCCGAGGGGTCCCTCCTGGCGGAGAATGGAGAAAGCCACCATTGACATTGATACTGGCAGACCCTGAGGTGCAGTCATCATCCTCGTCTTCATCACATCAAAGGGAGTTGTGGCAACAGCAGCTACCCCACCCGATAATGCTCCAACAACAATAGTCTCCCAAGGTTCTAGATCTCTTCTCACAAGATGCTGAGCAGCCTTGGTGTGACATAAAAAATGAAGTCAGTATGTAGTTTTCATTTAATGAGCAGTCACCCAAAAAAAAAATCACTGCACTGTTTATAAAAAAAAGAATCATCAGAAAATTCAATCAAGTCAGTATGTAGTTTTCATTTAATGAGCAGTCACCCAAAAAAAAAATCACTGCACTGTTTATAAAAAAAAGAATCATCAGAAAATTCAATTGTTTGAACTTATTTTTCATTGCAAATGTACATAAACATAATTCAAGAAATAGAACGTTCAAATAATCCATCCATGTAAAAAATCTGCTGGTAGACCCTAGATGTCCAAGGGCTTATCATGGTACACACAACAAATCCACAATTGTAAGTGCTATGAACAGTCCCACACATTGGAACTGCACCACTCTGTTATTCTTCTGTGTTCCAAGTAGTAAGATATCGGAGAACATGCCATATTACGACCCAAGGAAACACATGATGGATCTTTCTTGTACAGGGTGTTTTCAGTATTTTTCAAAAGTATGGTAAACTACATACGTATAGGGATTGAAAGGAACATTTGCATTCTCCAAATTCTTCCTTTTCCCCATACTGTTCTCTTCTAAGGTAACCTTAGAGAAGGAAACCCTAGAAATTATCATAGTAGAGGTTTTAACATCATCTATTTCCTAGGAAGCTAAACAAGTTATGCCATTAGTTGTAGAATGGAGAAAGTACTTCAGAGGCATTCCATTCAAGTTAAAAGCAAATTGGCAATAATTTTGCCGGTTGGAATCATAGTGTGAAACTAGGCACAGAATAGAAAATCCACATGATCGCTTATGACCAGTAAGCCCAACTCAGCAAAAATAAAAAAATAGAAAATCCACATGCATTACAAATTATTCCTAGTTCAACAATGGTAAAGAATCTACAGCGAAATATGATTTTTTTTTTTTTTTATGCGCAGCCCATTGTAACAAGCACCAAAAAACTTTCCTAATTGTATGAGGATGGTAAAATATATACTAGAGGAGGCCATGCATGAGGCACCACACCTTTTTGGCTTCTTCATACAGGCACATGCCAGCAACATAGAAGGGAACCTCCCTGCACAGAGTAGCACCTGTCCCACGAAAGAAGCCTTTGAAACCATCTTGGCGGAGAGTACCCACAATTGCATCTCCCACATTGTCAAATATGCCAGCCTGCAACCGCTGCTTCAAAACCTCACATGGAATACGTGCTGCTGTTCCCAGGACTGTGCTGCAGAAGGATGCCAAAGATTGCACCTGTGTAGATATCCATTACAAGTTTCTCATTTAATTAATCCATATAAACTATACACGACCACATCTATATGGTTTTTCTTTATCGGTAAATCAGTTACTGATGCACCAGCAAATAAGCATATATTGTACACATTTTCTATATAAAACAAATTTCAACCTAATTTAATGGTCCAAGCATTCATGATAAAGCACTAAGAGATTTGGAACAGTTAGGGGAATCGTAGTGGGATCAGAAACCAAAAATCTACATGAGTGTAAAACTACACTGCGTCCAATGGCTGAGAAATAAACGGCTGCTGAAACTACAATAATTCAACAGCACAAAATAAAAAAATGAATTCAGAAAAAAAAAAAAAGGAAGGAAAGAAAGAGAATACAATAACCAATATGCTGAGTGCACTGTAAGTTAAAACACAGATGCATTTGAGACTTAGACAATCCATATCATCAATTAGAAGTGTGCATTTAACAGTAGACATCTTTTCAATAAAAAGACACAACTGGATTGATCCTAACAAGCCAGATGTTGATCCATTTTCATACTACCCTCCATTTTTAATGCAAAATATAAAATGATAGGGATTGTCTGATAAAGGTATTCTTGAATACCAAATGTAGTACAAGGTGATCAAATAGTGGATGAACCGGATGGAGCATAGGGAAATTTGTTAAAGATAAACCTCAACCATCCATTTTGTAGGGTCATAAGAAAATTGAATTGGACAATCGACCAACGAGATATGGATTTTCTATGTATCAAAAAGCAACTGGATGCACTGCAACTCTTAGCACCCACCTCCTCTTTACCTGAATTTCTGGAAGTGTTGGAGCAACATTTATTAATAAAAGCTTGCTTGCTTCAAAGATCCCAGTCCGCAATCCATGGCTGCCAATAGAAGAACATTAATAGCAAACAAAAGAGTCTGAAAATTTTCTCAATCTGCAGGACAGATGTAAAGCTAACCTTGAAAATTGCCCTAGAATGGCTGGGATGGAACCCCTGTATAATCCCTTGAGTCCAATTTGAGGAAGCTTAGACACAAGCTCTGGAAATGAAAGGGTTGATGCTTGTACTCGAGTCTAAAAAAACGAAGTCATGACAAAAGAAAAGGAGGGCTGTCAACATACACACCATATAATACATAGGAAAGATTTGTTACTACTACAAAAAAAAATTGATACAATTTTAAATATATATATATATAATTTTTTTAATGGTAAAAAAAAAAATACACAGTCCAATTCAGCACTGATCCATCTGATGCCCACTGCTGGATTTTAATATTAAAAAAAAAAAAAAAAAAAAAAAAAAAAAAAAAAAAAAAAAAAAAAAACACTGAAGTTACATAGCCACTACATTTGGGGCCATTAGGATAGACACTTAGGATTATCAAACCAAGTTGCATCCGACCCCTAATCCATCCTCCCTAGCCCCATGATTGGCATGCAAGCCCTGGATCAAATTATGACAAACGCGACTAGACCTGTGGATGTAGTCAGCCAGATAGAGGACACCTTTTTTTTATCATCAGACACTTTGACGCTCACCAACCTCATAGATCATGTATAACAGAATAATGAATTGGATATGCAAAGATCAGGAATTTGCAGGTGAACTAGTGCGCAAATAGCTAGGATGCACATGGCCCATTTAAAAAGACTACCTATGATCAATCTGAATTGGACACACTACCAACCCCCACCCCTGAATGTCAATAATCCCAATGGGATTGACCGGTTGGATTGAAAAAAAAAATTGATGCGTTCTAAAACCGATAAACTTGAGGGCCACAAATCAAGGGATTAGAATGATTGATGGATGTGAAATTTTGCACACACGTGGGTCACATCCAGATCTTTCAATCCCCACTTCCCATGAATTGACGTGGCCCCAGTGGGCCCCAAAATGCTGTGCAACTTGCTTAGATGAGCATGTGCACACCTGAAAGGAACTCATGCAAAGATTTTGGTGGAGCGTATCTTGATACTTGAGAAGTTTGTGAGATGGTAAGAATTAACTTACTTCAAGAAGACAACACCACCGTTTAGAGATCCAACATAATATCAGTTCTTT
This sequence comes from Litsea cubeba, assembly GCA_012931725.1. NCBI lineage: Eukaryota > Viridiplantae > Streptophyta > Magnoliopsida > Laurales > Lauraceae > Litsea > Litsea cubeba. The sequence goes on along the minus strand of CM022950.1, from coordinate 76,236,284 downwards.
CAACATAGGTTTTTTTGGGATTTTTTTATGCATGTTCCTCTCCAAGCAATATTTAAAGATATTAAACCAAATATCATAATTAAAAAAAAAAAAGCAGAGTAAACTATAATTTGGCGTCTCAAATACCATCAAGTAATTACAGAGTATATACCTTCATTGTATCCACTGGGTGCATTAGAGAAGTAGAAAGTGCACAAGAAAGACCGCCTGCCAAGGCAGATTTCAGTACACTTCCAGCTGGAATTATCACAGGTGGAGCAACAGCAACAACAGTTGCAGCTTCAAACCAGATGCTCCTGCAAATAAATATATCTCAGAATCATAATAACCAATAAAAATCATCAAACAATTTATAGCCTCCCCAAAATCTAGGATTCAAATACTTTGCAGAAACTAAGTCAATATTCTTTCTTTGATAAGCAACATCACTTGAACCCACAATGCCAAGTCGCGATAATGAGCACTTTCAAACTGTTCTACAGGCTCTTGACAAGTTAATGTCAATTATTTGTGCTTTACCTAGTACCGAAGAGCAGAAACTCATAATGTGATAATAAATCAATCGTAATATGTATATATTAAACAATAAATTAATGAAAGTTAAGAAAAAAAAGTTGAAAAAAAGCCTCTTGTTAGATAAATTCACTCTCATAAACTTTTGAAAAAATCCAATTTTCTAAAGCAAGTCAATTTTGAGTTGTTAGCTTAGGTTAATATTTGAAGAAAATTAGGGTTTTTAGCCAAAATCAGATTTCCTAACAAATTTAAATAAAATTTCAGCAACTAATTTAACTGAAAAACAACCCCATGATGCACACTGGATGAAATTTACTCTTCATGAACTCAATTAAAAGGGGGAAAAGAACCAACAGGTAGTCATAAATCATAACCAGACTGCAAAGAATGGAAAATTAGTCAACAATCACATGTGATCCAATTTCAAAATCATGTGCAAATGTCTCCTCCCAAATCATTTTAGAATACAAATGAGTAGAATAAATTTTCTAATGCTGAAGCAGAAAATGTTTGGATCTTCCCTTCAACTCAAAGCCCAATTTCTTCAACAGCCTCAAGGTCCTCACACAGAAACAGGCACAAAATAGTCATTGTTTTGATGAAATGGATGCAGACTAATAACAAATTGGACTGATTACATGGAATATGGAGTGTACTGGTCTAAAACCTCAGCGCCAATAGGTTTCCAAATAAACCTCACAAAGATCAAAAGCCATTTAGATCCAAAGCATTGGCTAAAACTCCTACAAGATAGGCCTGAGTACAACATATTGCTCTAATGCTCTCTACCAATTGCTAAGTGAGATTACCTAAAGACACGTAGGCACCATGACATGATGAAATTCCACAAGATCTCTCCATCACTAGCTCCTTCATCAATCTTGGATATTGTTTTTCAGATCCATTTGCCAGTTGTGTTAGAGAGAAGTCGGAAAATTTCTTCCGAGTTGCTGAAACAGGCTAGCGTTCTTATGAACTACAGGTTTCTTTTTTTTCTTTTTTTTTGATAAAAGCATTCCTGCCACAACACAAGTTTTGACATCTAACCATGGTAATACATTGGCACAACACAAGTCTTGACATTTACCCATGGTTCCATCCAATTCTTTAGCCATTGAGTTTTCAGAATCCATTCAGCCCTCTCAGATGATTTTTTCTGACGGCACAGACCTTGTTCCCAACTTCCCATCTAAAATAAACCTGAGCCAAACAGGCCCTTTCAAGTGCATCTGAATCAAACTGAAATGAATCATGCAGAATTCGGGCATTCAATTCTATAAACAGGCCCTTTAAAGTGGTTCTGAATCAAACTGAAACTAATCGTGCAGAATTCAGGTATCCAATACTGTAAGGTATACAGTGCAACCAGAATGTGGAAGCACAAAGTTAAGAGGGGATGTAAAGATCCAAGATTTGTAAAAAAACTGACCAAATCCAATTGAACAAATGATTGAGCAGTGGCTAACAAACCTTTTCTCAACAAGCGTACCTAGCAATATTGCAGACTGACTATAATTGACAATTAATACCAATGCAGAAAACGTAGGCAGGTGATTTTATGATAATCAAGAAAGATGAAATGGAGGACACCAAGTGCAATGTAGATCCAGTAGCAGATGCATATAATGTGACAGAAGAAGATGCTCCAACGGCTCAAGTAACTATCAAATCGCTGAATTCCCATCTCAAACACTCTGACCTTCCTTGTTAATGGCTGAATCACTGGAAGGATTTATATCCTTGTTCTTCTGACTCAACTGTAAAGGAATCACACTCACACCAGATTAAGGCGCCACTATTAGAACAAATTCATGTGGCACTCAATATTTTTTACATCACTCTCTTTACTCATAGTATTCCCCTCGAAAATCAAGAAGAGGAAAGTAACATCTAATGACCCAGCACAAAAGCATTGTAGGGTTTAGAGAATAAGTAGGACTCAAAAGGGTGCAAACAGGGTTGAGTGGAGAAGTAGAGCTCAAAAGGCCGACACACATAGATGGGTTAAGGCATCAAAGACGATGATGATGAACCAGTAAGAACAATGCATAATGATGGTTTCATTGCAAAGACATTCAAGGAAAGATGAAAAGTTATCCGTATGCATTCAGCCCAATTCTGTGCTAACAAAGAAGTTACCAATATCATCAGTTCGCCAAAAAGCCCATCGTCAACAGATGCTTTAGCTGATCGATTGGTATCACTACCTCAAGATATAAGTGTTTTGCGTTATTTAACAAGTATGCATGTGTATATGAAATTTCAATTCACAATGCTAACTAACTGTAATCTACTAACGCACTACACTATCGGTCTATGCATTCTTCTGAAGCATTGCCCTTCGCACAATCAGCACCCATAAAAAACGACAAGCATAAGACAGAAGGGGAAAAAATTGAAAAAGAAAAACTTCCCATCATCATCAACTATTCAGAATGGTACCTTCATGACAAACAATGACCACAGCCCATTGTAAATACAAATGTCATTGTAACTTTAACATGGACATCTATATAATATATGTAAAGATGTTCATATAAAAGTTTGTTGAATCAATCAGACTGCCAAAGTCTACATGAGAATTTCCCACATAATCAAGAGTCCGACTTGAACCAGAAACAGATTTTAACAATTTCAATTAATGCTCTAGATCCTGATTTAACTCAGGTATTCTATCAAATGAAGTTTATTCAACAAAAAAGCAAAACTCATCTTACCGAGGATCATCTTCAAGGCGTTCAGAAGGAAGTAGAAGCATAAAGTTTCGGAAATGACCATAAGAAATAGATCCCTCAGTGTCTGCATTAAGAAACCGCATCATTGCAACAGCATTATCTTCATTAGCAGGAAGTCCAGCACTTTTAAGAGACGTCAAGATTTGACTTTTCTGCAACGTTCCAGATTTGCTCAAACACAGTGTGGTATAAGCTCGCAAAATGGTTGGTTCCTTCTGTTCCATCAACGAAAGAAATTGTTTCCACCCAATTGAATTTGAAAATAAGTGCCTTCTTGTGCGGCGCAAGAAATCTCGTGCATATCTCCGAGGTAGTTTTCTCTTTCTCATTGCTATTTCGAGATCTTCCAATGTTACCTGGCCATCACCATCTCTATCCAGCTCATCGAAAAAACGCCTTCCTGTTACCACAAATAGCTGTTTAGAATGAAAAAGATTAGGTCTAGTGCTTCATAGCACTGCCTGGCATTTATTGGCCACTTAAAAAACCAAGTTGGCTGCGACGCAGCGGTGGCATGGACTAGGATTTCCGATAATCCCCGCTAGCCCGAAACCCTCTAGCGGATTAATCCCGCCAGCGCCTAGCAGGGCGTACCGCGACTAGGCCTAGGGCCGCAGGCGGCCGCCTAGGCCATTTCCAGTAAAGAACCCTGGAAGTAGCTACATTCGGGCCAAACTTGCCACCATATGCACTCATTTTAGCTTCGTTCTTTTAAAAAAAAAAAAATTATGTAAGAAAAAACTATATAGCATAAATCATCATGAAAAATAAAATCATCTTGCAGATTTTTGATAATTTTGACTACGGCAATTTATTAGTGCAGTACAATCTTTGATGGACCCATAATGAACAAAACATGCGCATAAGTCCCCCAAAAGAGAGATATCCTAACCTTTTAGCTGCTAGCCAGAAATAATAATAGAGAGTGAAACAGTCAACAAAATTCAAACAGGTTAGAGATTGGATGGTTGCAATCTTACAGCCAGGAAGATCTGCATATAGGCCATCAACATTGAGGATAATCATTTATTTGAAAATATTTAAAAAATAATAAAAATAAATAAAAATAAATAAAAAAACAGCAGGGCTTATCATGTCAATAATGGATTGAACCAATGAACATTGGGGCCATCGGTAGAGAAAAGAAAATTTCGAGAGAGGGAGAGAACAACCAAACTGTACATATATATGGGCCAAGCAATGTATATTCATTGCTCCCTGAGATCTACCAAAACCACTGCTCTACATGTCCAAACAATGTGAACCGATGTCCCTTTTGGGTATCTCTGATTCTCTGCAATTTAATAAAAGCCCATTTGGGTTTCTGGAACATGGGGAGCAATCAGAGGCCCTTGGAGGAAGAGAATTCCAGCAAAATTCCCAGAATTCAGCTAGGTGCAGAGAACTAAGAGAAACTTCTTAGAATTAACAATATCATCAAATATATGGATCTCTGAGATTCCTACAAAACAAAGATCTCCACACGTATTTGAGAGATGGAACCATTCTCAAATCTAAGAAAGGAGAGCCAGTGTGCCAGTGATCTCGCTGCTGCTAGTCCGGGTCCTGGAACTTGGAAGGAATCATAGGCTGCACTGGAACCAGAGAATTCCAATAGAGTTTCCCATGCTAGAGCTAAAAGGAGAGTTCTTAGAATTATGACAGCCCCAAATTTACAGACATCTCTCATTCATACAAAAAAAGAGGAATTTCATTCATTTTTGGCATATTGAATCAGTTTTGATATAAATAAATAAATAATTAAAAGAAGTGTGCTGGACCAGGGATGTCTTCACTATTTGGGCAAATAACAAAACTCTAGCATTAGCAAGGGCTAGATGACTAGATCATTCCAAGATTGCAAGGTCTTTGGAATTCTTTAGAAAATCAGGAGTTCCACAATTGAAACGGGGCTTAAAAGAAAGTTTAGCCAAACACCACACACAAATAACAAAACTTTCATTAAAATGCTCTTAAAACCTATCTAGTAGAAGATAAATTTTAAGAATCCATATCTGGAAAAAATCACGTGACATGAAAGCAATACCAATCTCAATGATGATGACGATGACGACAACAATATTGATGATAAAAAAGAAGAAGAATATGTAACCTGATATGTGTTAGGTTATTGCATGCGTAAGGAAATAGATCTATGTTTTTTAATAAGGGTGTGGCTATCTGAGCCAGTTTGCCTCTGTTTTATGTGTATATTTTACGAGATTATGTGAAGAGGTTTCCTTTTGATTGGTGGGCGCAAAAGAAAGAGCAAAGTTGAGTATATATGCAAATTGGTGTATGTTTGTGCATTTGTTCACCGTATATCATTAGTTCATCATGTGCTAGTGCCAAGTCCAAATAAGGAGGGTTGCATCGCGTCTATAAGAAAACATTATACACATTAAAAGGATTTCTACTTTGAGAATAAATCCCAACACGGATTAAAATAATATTGATGGAAGAATAAAATTCACAATAGAGCCAATTCCAAATACAGGTAAGGCATAGATGATGATGAATTGATAATGATGTGGAATACACGAGGTAAGGCATAGATGATGATGAATTGATAATGATGTTTTAACAGTTGGTGCATAATTAAGGGGTGTTGTATATTTAAAAGAACATGCATGTCAATATTAATCTAATAAGAAAAAAGAAATACATGCCCAGTAATACATATATACTGAAAAAAGAAAGGAATAAAGAAAAGCCCCTTCCAACTCAAAGATGCAATGCTTCCACATATTTATTCATAGATGCAATGCTTCCACATATTTATTCATAGACCTGGACTCTAAATCTGACCACTCGATTATTGAGTAAAAGTTCAATGCACCTGTTGCATTTGAACCAATGTTTGACACAGTCCACAACAAATCAGCGAGCATTAGCTTACAGATAGGCCTTCGATGTGAATGTCATTCTAAAAGCAAGATTCCTGTTAAGAAACTCCTCAACAAAACATGGTTGCCCATTGCTGAAGAATGAGCACTGAGCACGCCATTTGGGTACTCATCGCCCTGTCAAGAACCCCAGGTTCAAATGAAAACAAAGCTGTTCTAGGAAGGGGTTACAAAACCATAATGTCAATCATCACATCAACAGAAGGGATTCGCATCTAGGTGAAAATCCAGGCAATCCAAGACTCAAATCCGAAGAGGCAAATTTAAATTGATATGCATGGGTAAATCCAAACAAGAAAAAGCAATGCCACTGCAAATGCCATGGAATTAAGCCATAAACAGAAACATGTGTAGCGGCGGACAGGTGAAGACTGAAAGGGAGCATGCAGGCATAAACTCACATACCTTCAGACTCCGTGTACCTGAAGAAATCTTGAACAGAGAACAGCTTCTTCTTATCAGGATGGTCTTTAGATGGTCGTCCCAAATGAGGCACAAGCTCGATCAGTTCTGTCAATGAAACAGTCGACAGAGTGGATCGCAATCGCTCCACATTCGACAATGGAATATTCAGCAATCCACCTGCAACCTTCTGAGCCGAGTTGCTCTCTTGTTCTTCCCTATTATCAGTAGAGCTCGGACTCTCCCCATCCTCATTGTCAGAAGAAGCCACCCCAACAATGGGAGGCGCGCCTCCCACCCTTGCAAACCTCATATTTGTAAGCAGCGAATTCACATCTGGTTTCCTTCCTTTCAAAAAATCCGATATCATCGCCAGATGATCAAATTGAGAATCAGATGAGGATGATGGCAATGGTGATGGCGATGGCGGGTCGGGATCAGCTTGCTCGCAGCTCTTTCGAGTGTTCTCTCTGCTACTCTGATCGAGTTTCTGAATACACTGTGCAAAATTATCTAGTACAAAACCCACAAACAAATCCAAAGATAGAACCTCTCCTTCCTTAGAGGCTGCGCTTTTGCCATGAAAACTCACAGCAATCTCACTCTCCGATTCTCTCTTCTTCTGATTGGAAGAAAAACCCTTCAAAGACGATTGCTGCGACGCCGCTGCGGACTTTGATAGCAAATCCACACTGCTCTTCTCTTCCCCGTACTGCTTCTGAATCTGGAAACACTTCCTCACGGTCTTGATCGGACTCGGAAAAGATTGAACGAAACCGTTGAAAAGCAGAGACCACGTCACCGCAAACTGCAAGCACTTTGCGCACGACGCATCAGAATCCATCTCTCTCGTCCCTTCCTTCAATTTCTCTACCTCTCGACCACTTCCTCCAGAGCTCTGAAACATCAAAAACATATTCTTGAACGGAATCTTCACACTAGAACACTTGACCTTCTTCTCATCCAACGAAACCGCATCCTGACACTGCTTCTTCCTCATCCGAACCCGATTCCTCCCATCTGTACCAAAAACATTCAATCGATCAAGAAACTCGAGATTCTCCACCGCGTTTTCCAGATCCTTCGCGGCTCTTCGGATCCCGGACTCGAGCGGCAAGATCGAGTCTCTGAAGGTGTTGCAGAAGGATTCGACGGGGTCATGCCCTGGCATCATACCTGAAACCCTAGAAATCGAGACCGATCTCGATCAGATCATCGCAAAACCCTAGAGAAGAAAAAGAAGCTCTTTGAGAGAGATCTATCGATCTGAGAACAGAAAAAGGCGTGAGATCAAAGCGAGATTTCTAGATGCAGAGAGAGAGGGAAGCAGGTGGAGAAGAGAGGAATGAGAAGGAGAGGGAGATGAAGAGATGATGAAGAAGAGGGAGAGAAGACAACAGCAGGACTATTAGTTTTTATCTGGAGGGACAAATTGGAAAAGCAGGATGCTAGTTATAAAATAAGTGTATGGATAATGCACACAGGAATAGAGCTGTCGCAGAGGACTCGTAAGATAGGAACGAACACGTGGCTCGAGTTTAATGAATCTGAGCCGTCCAAAAAAGGCCCACCGAGATTGGGGGACCGTGGACGTTGTCGGTGATTGGGATTTTTTTCTGGACGGTTTGGATCATGCGTTTTCCCGGTTATATCAATGGATCCTCTGTGGCTTTTAACACAGCGAAATCCACAGTTAAAAAGGAGAGACTGGCTACCTACACACTGCCAAAGGTTTTCAACATATTTTTAAAAAAAAATTCATAAACTACCCGTCGCCGTAATATGTTCGGCCTAAAGTTGCCGAACAAATCGAAATTGCTCGGCGACATAGGGCCGTGTCGCCGAACGAATCGGATTAGCCAAGTTTTCGTCTTTAATGTTTTTTTTTTTTTAACATCTCTTAATTTGCTTATCCATTTGCTTGTCGCTATTGAAATCTTCGAAAACCATCATTTGCTTATCTATTACTCAAAAATCACAAATGACTAGGAATGAGAGATGAATGAGGTTGGCGAGACAGGGAGGGGTAGGGGGAGAGGGAAAGATGGAGAGGGAGAGGATGGGCGGCCGGCGGCTGGCGATGAGCAGGGAGAGGGATTGGTCGCAGGCGGAGGGTGGCGAGGTTGGGCGGAGGGGGCTGCTGGCTGAGAGGGAGATGGAGGGGGTAGTTTAGGAACTTTTTTTTTTTTAAGAAAAATACAATGTGTGAAAAGGAGTTTGCAGCGTGTAAGTAGCAGCTCTCTAAAAAGAAGGTGAAACTCATTGGACTTATGTTTTTTACCTCGGTTGTTGTAAATAAATGCCCTCCAGTTACATGGAATATTCTCGTTAAGTTAAATATATATGTTGGGCCCACCTTTGGGAAACTCAAACCTCTTATTAGCCTTGGAACTTAAAGTGATCCAATAATTATTTAAATTGGTGAGATTGCCGCTGTTTGATCGACTAAATCTGAAATCTGTGATTAACTTTTTGACCTTCCTCTTTTTAATGGGTGGAAATGGAAGTGTCTCTCATGTGTGAAATACGGCGATCAATCCATCAGTTGACCCACTAAGATCGAATTTAAATATTTAGATATACAATGAGTCTTAGAATTGGAAAACAATTTGGATTTTCCAAAGGCAAGCCCACCTCCCCTGATGTTATTAACATATGTAGGCACTGCACCATACTCCCATGCTGGTAGTTCTCCCATATTCTCATGTTTTATTTGAATTTGTGTGTTTGTCATTGTTTAATTGGTTTGATTCAATTACATTTTTTTTTCAAGCCGTCAATCAAACGGTGAAAATAAAGCATATTGATATGAAATTTAAAATTATGCTATATTTTGAGAGAGAGTTTATTTTGAGCCATTCAAACTTAAATAGGTGGACCCCCACTTGGTACTACTTGTAATTGCAAAGGTTTAGGGTTTAGATTCGTTGCAATGGTTGCCATCGGATAGATGGGTTGGATTCAATAAATAAAGAAAAAGTCTACCTGGATATACTTTTTGACATGAATATTGGACAAATCCCTATGTTACCCCTTGAATAGCAGTGATATTCAAGGGGTAACATAGGGGTTTGTCAAAGATTCATGCAAAAAAGTATGTCCAGGTAGCATTACTTATAAATAAATGATTTATGTACAAATTGAGGAATGTAATGTCGTACAGATTGGAGGGCTTGTTTGGAACGTTACTCAATTTTCTCTCGGTGGCCCAATGTTTGCAGAGTAGGTGCGAGAGATCGAGCCAACCCGAGTTCTTGTAAGGTTGGCTATCCCGTCCTTGTGGGCGCACCTGGGTTTGCCAATTTGCAGAGTGGTTAAGCTACATGTAAAATTTTCAATTGAGTTATTCTGGCTTATGATTGTGGAGACTAGAGTTTAAGAGATTACTTCAATTGTTTACTTATTTTAATAAGAACACACCATCTTATAATATATTAAGTTAGAAGGTTTTTTGCTTTAATTTTGACAGTTAGTTATTCTTTTTTCCAAAATTCTTCAGTTTTCTCCTCACTTATTTCATGCAAACTAACTATATCTCTTTACTTTATCAAAAATTAAAAATAAAAAATCATATCTCTTTATAAAAAATTACCTCTACTACCCACTTCTCAAACTTTTATTTTTCTATTTCTGCAATTCCTTTTTACCAAAACCCTATCATTTCCTTTATTCTCCAACTCTCTTTTCTTTCTACGTGATTAACCCTTAGATTATATAAAAAGCTACTCTCGTAATTTATTTTTTCGTCTGCTTTTTTTAAAAAATATATAAATCATGCATATTTAAGTTGCAATATTGGCCATTCCTGGCCATGCCAAGCTCAGGTTAATATGCTAGTAGGATAGTACGGAATAAATGAGATTGAAATCGAGGAAAGTGACTACATTGGCATTTGATAATTGGTTACGGCTACATGGACTTCACGAATTGGATGAGCTTTCACGATTAAAGAGGAAGAAATGATTCTATGACGCTATCAATCCGTACGATGATGTTGATGGCAACTGCATGCAGCTCATCTGTAGTATAGCTTCTAAGGACTATTTAGATGTAAGTTATTAGTTTACAAATAGGAAGAGAGTAGACTGAAAGGTCCCTTTATAGGGAATCAAAAAAATCCAGCCATTGATTTAAAATTATAAGTTTAATGATATAATTTTTTTAATTTCATTTTAATTGTAAGTGAAGGTTAAATAAGTGTAAAATTTGACATCATGTCCAATCATGAGATGAAAAAACTGTCAAAGCGGCTACATTTAAAACATTGTGACAACCGACTTTAATGAAAAAAACTTAATTTGTAAAATTATTATATATATGGATGATGAGATCCATAAATTATATAGAAAAAAAGAACACAAATACAAAAGTGATGTGGTGAGAAAATCTCTGATTGCGATCACTAGCCTCACGGTATCCTCTTTGATCGGATAATAGTTAGGTTCTTCGGTCATGCTCGGAGAAATACTTATTTCAAAGTATTTTAAAAAATATAAAAAATTTTTTAAAAATATTTCTCTCAATTTTATTGGAGCATCATGCCCCTGTGCGATAAACAACTTAAAAGGACGATCATCCCTTTAAATGAATACGAATCACGTTACACCTTTCCAAAGAAAGATGCCCTGGAAGTTACAAAAAGAAAAAAAAAATTGCATCTTCTTACCTTAAGCCCTTTTTTTTATATAATATTAAAATTATGGTGGGACTCTCCTATTAATAAAATAATATTGTCCTTTCTAATGATAAGAACTATGTGGAACCCATCTAATTTTCAAAGACACATCATAGGAATAGCTTTCCAAAACGGCATGAAGTTGTGAATTGTGATTGCACTCGCCCATTAGTTGGCTAATGGTGGGGCCCATCCAAATGATAAAAAAATATATATGGATGAAAATTATGATAGCCCTTCCAATTGTGACAATCAAAATGGACCTCCCACTTGGAGTAAGCAATGGAAGTATGGAAACCCTCTCAATTGGCAAACCATGAAAATGATATTAATTAAAGTGGGTCCAACCAAAAGATGGTGATAACAATTAAACTTATTGGTAACCACGCTTGGCCAACAACAAGAATGATAGGGTCTGCCTATTGATGAGAGAATAGGGAATGGGCCCTCACAAAAATAGAAATCATGATGGCCCCACTTTTAAAGCTAAATTAGAGACTAACTTTTTAGCATGGCAAGCATATTTAGTATGAATAACAATATAATTTAGACCTAATAAATCATTATTTTTAATTTAGATGGGCCTCAACCTTAATTTTAGGGCCATTGTTAGGTGTGGTCTTAAACTTAGGCCTAATAACCAAATGGGTCATGGTTCATGATCTTTGGCATGGCTAGATCTGGACAATAAATCATGAGTAACTCTGCTTTGGAGTAAATGACATGCAATAAGACAAGATGGAGGTAAGCCATCAAAACTAAAGATTTACTGCCCCCATGCAACTTTTTCATCACTGTAAAGTGGAAAGAATTTTCCAGATTTTCTAATTTTTCCCTCTATGTAACGTTTCCACCTCTTTAAGAAGATGCAAAACTGCAGATTTTCTAATTTTTTCAACCCTCTGGGTCTAAATTACCTATGAGGTATGGTTCTGGCAAATTTATAGATTTTCTAATGTTTTCGAGCCCATAGGAATGGGTTGGATTTGAGATGATTATATTTTCATTTTTACAGATGCCGCCTTCATAGTAGGAAAAAAATTCTACTTTACTTATGATGTCCGGCTTTTGCAAGATCAATAGATGACCCATGTAAAAAAAAAAAAAAAAAACACAGAGGTGAGGGCTATTCTTCCGTTTCCAGGTGAAATTACGGAGTGAGGCTTCTCCAAAGTTCACATTTATGCTGATGCTCTCAGGATGGTGGCAGGCCATCAATAGAATTGATGATTGGTCTATTGACCTATTTTGTTAGACAATATGCTGGTTGTCTTGAGTCTAACTTTTTCTCACGTTTCTAGTTGTTTCAATTTGGATGTGTTAGAATTTTAGTTGGCTAATTCTTCTATCTTGAACAAAACTCAGAGTCCTAATCGAGTTGTATTTTCTATTTAGTTCAGAATAGGACTGTGAAGATAGTGTTTGTTTTGAGAAGACTTCCTCAGAAGATATTCATACACTTAGAAGTGTTTCAAAGAAAGCATATCACATCAAGAAAGAGCAACCCGGACAAATCTCTCGTGTACAAGAAAATTGACAGAACCCAGTCTCGCTATAGCGAGACTGAATCTCGCTATAGCGAGCCTCAGTTCTGTCAAAGACAGAAAGCAGTCTCGCTATAGCGAGGCTGAAGCTCGCTATAGCGAGCTGGGAATTTCTGGCATACGGGACTCTATTACTCTCTTTATTCCAAACTTGCTTCTAGAGTCCTGTTTCATTACAAAGAGAATTGTGCACGAACCATGGGCTATTTATAGACCCCTTGCATCTACAAACTATACACAGAAGATTTATTATTCACCGGAGTTCTAGAGATTGTCTTCTGGAGAGTTTTGTGGGCTTTATTATGCAAGGGAGATTGTGCTGAAGATTCATTCTCTTTCCCTGTGATCAAGCATCTTGAAGGGGCATTCAAGGTGGGTTTGAAGCTAGCACGTGGAAGGTGAACGGCGGGCTGTCGGCAAGTTCTTCACAGTCCTTTTAGGTTGAGTTGCAACTGGGACAAATGTCTAGTGAGTTCACTTGTAATCTTCATATTATAGTGCTTTGCTTTAGGTGGTCTCTACCACCCGTGGTTTTTTCCCGAGTTGGGTTTTCCACGTAAAAACTTGTGTCTCGTACTATTTTTGTGGTGATTGATAATTATCTAGTTTTAGATTAATTATTTAATTATCTGTGTTAGGAATTCACAAGATAATCTGAGAAAGGACCTTAGCCTGTGTTAAGGCTTAAATAGAAGGTTAAGTAAAACCTTCACGTGGTATCAGAGGAGTAGGGCTACCTACAGACATGTGTGAAAGCTTCCAACTTGATTGGTAAGTTTCGTTGGAGAAGGCTACCATGACTGCTAGTGTGAAAGTCACCCAGGACGATTCATATAAAACCCTACAAAAAAAAAAAAAAAAAAAAAAAAAGGGGGGGGGAGAAGCAAATTGCAATATCTACATACATGACCAGAGGATCAGGGCTACCTACGGTCATGAGTGAAAGCTTCCACTCGATTGGTAAGTTTCGATGGAGAAGGCTACCATCTCCGATAGTGTGAAAGCCACCAATGACGGCGAAAAAAAAAAAAAAAAAAAAAGGGGAGCATATCATTTTTCACACACTATCACAATCTTTCTTAAGGTGCATTTCTTGATCTTATCAGTGGCTATTGATTATAGATGGAACACACATAAAAAAAAAAAAAAAAAAAAGGGGGGGAAATTCACTCTGCCTGCGCAACAGGGATTCTCATTCCAGTATGTAGTCTCGCTATAGCGAGACTACATCTCGCTATAGCGAGACTACTGGTTCTGTTTAAAAACGAGGAACCCTTCTCCTTTCTTATTTCATCTTCTCTTCTTTTCTTCCTCAAGCTAGGGTTTCTTTGGTTTCTTTTCTTCCCTTTCCACTCTTTTCTATCACAACTCCATTGCTCCTTGTGCTCTTTCCATTTAGGGATTCAGATCTGTACTTCTTCTTCTTCACCAAGGTATGATTTTCTCTCTTCCTCTTCTCACTAATGATTCTTCACAAATGCCTACATTGCTGTGGTTGGTACTGGATTGCTTGCTTTGGCACTTGGTTTTCACATATGCACATAAGAGAACACTCATTGATGGATGGATTTATCAATCTTCTAGTTTCATGAGTTTGTGATGGAATCTCTCTACACATTGATCCTTTTACATTGTTTTGAAGATTATTGTGTTTCTTTGTTGAATTTCTTCTTATTCTTCTCATTGTAAAACCCTTGCTCATTGGGGTCTTTTGGAAGATTGTCCAACTTAGTTGGAATAACTCTATGATTTTGTGCACACAAGGTGTTTGGGAAATTGCCTCAATGACGTTTAACATTGTTATATGTGCTTTCTTGCATTTTCTTGGCATCAGCATGGCTCCCAAATCATCTAAGGGGAAGCGTCCCGCAAGTTCTTCATCTCAATTTGATATTGATAGGTTTCGGGATGCTGAGAGTTCCATTCGGTTTGAATCCACCTTCAAAGACCGGAAGGTGATTTTTGAAAGAATTATTGATCAGAATTCTCTACCCCCGTCAAACTTTACAGAATGGCTATATCAAAATCGTCTAATGCATTTAATGAGTTTGGATAATGAATGTTTTGAGGAATGGGTACGAGAATTCTACTGCAATATGTTTGAAGTGAAAGAAGATGGCTTCCGCACATTTGTTCGAGGAAAAACTCTCTCTATTGATGCGCAATCAATCGCCACTTCACTACATCTACGGCGACCTGATCAACCTCTTTACCCCTTTCCTGATCTGGACGATCAAGTCCATCTCTTAGATGAGGTTGCTACTGTTCTTTGTGGCCAACCAACTGCTTGGCATCCTCCAGTGCTGAAAATTTCAAGGTTGCAATCCGATTATCGCCTGCTCAACACATTTGTTGTCAACAATGTTGAGCCTAGAGGACATTCCTCGGATCTACTCCCAGCCCAGGCTCTCCTTCTCTACTTCATGGGTACAGGCACTTCAGTTGATATTCCGCGTACAATCATTGACTGCATGCTGAAAATCTTTGATGAACCTCGGAAGCTTCAACTTCCATTCGGTGCAATGATTAGCAAGTTACTTATTGAAGCTGGTTGCCATGTCTACCCACATGAACTACCTGTTCCTAAGCGGCAAAAGATTGATGGCAGAACAAGAAGTATGTCTGACACTCATGTTCGGAATCGAATTCAGGGGGAGCAAGCTCAAGTTCCAATTGCCGATGACGATGAAAACACAGTTGAAGCTCGTCTCCTTGCTTTAGAACATGCCGTATATGATCAATCTGTTCAGATTGAACAACTGGATGGCAGGATATCGTCTGGCTTCACTGCTCTTCGTAATCACATAACAGACATGTTCAATCAACTTCGCCATCAGTGACCTGTCTCAATACAGATGTTTATCTTCTATGCTGCATTTTGCTTTATGTCTCTTTACTAACTTTCTTCTTCCTTATTTTCTGCTTTGTCAAACCATTAACAAAAAGGGGGAGTACTTTATGTTTAAAACTTAGGCAGACTGTTAAGCAATCTGATTAATTCTAGTTCTATGATTTTATGCTTGTTCTTTCCCTTGGTTTATTTTCAGGATTGCATATCAGGCAGATTAATCTTCGTTGGCATTTGGTCTCAGTTGTTTAAAAAGTCTTTTTAAAGTTTATCTTGTACTGGGATAGAAGATCTATTTTGTATAAGGAGTTTTGTTCATGAATTGCCAAAGGGGGAGATTGTTAGAATTTTAGTTGGCTAATTCTTCTATCTTGAACAAAACTCAGAGTCCTAATCGAGTTGTATTTTCTATTTAGTTCAGAATAGGACTGTGAAGATAGTGTTTGTTTTGAGAAGACTTCCTCAGAAGATATTCATACACTTAGAAGTGTTTCAAAGAAAGCATATCACATCAAGAAAGAGCAACCCGGACAAATCTCTCGTGTACAAGAAAATTGACAGAACCCAGTCTCGCTATAGCGAGACTGAATCTCGCTATAGCGAGCCTCAGTTCTGTCAAAGACAGAAAGCAGTCTCGCTATAGCGAGGCTGAAGCTCGCTATAGCGAGCTGGGAATTTCTGGCATACGGGACTCTATTACTCTCTTTATTCCAAACTTGCTTCTAGAGTCCTGTTTCATTACAAAGAGAATTGTGCACGAACCATGGGCTATTTATAGACCCCTTGCATCTACAAACTATACACAGAAGATTTATTATTCACCGGAGTTCTAGAGATTGTCTTCTGGAGAGTTTTGTGGGCTTTATTATGCAAGGGAGATTGTGCTGAAGATTCATTCTCTTTCCCTGTGATCAAGCATCTTGAAGGGGCATTCAAGGTGGGTTTGAAGCTAGCACGTGGAAGGTGAACGGCGGGCTGTCGGCAAGTTCTTCACAGTCCTTTTAGGTTGAGTTGCAACTGGGACAAAGGTCTAGTGAGTTCACTTGTAATCTTCATATTATAGTGCTTTGCTTTAGGTGGTCTCTACCACCCGTGGTTTTTTCCCGAGTTGGGTTTTCCACGTAAAAACTTGTGTCTCGTACTATTTTTGTGGTGATTGATAATTATCTAGTTTTAGATTAATTATTTAATTATCTGTGTTAGGAATTCACAAGATAATCTGAGAAAGGACCTTAGCCTGTGTTAAGGCTTAAATAGAAGGTTAAGTAAAACCTTCAGGATGCTCATAATAATTGTGCTAAGGTGTTAGGTGTGGTGTGTTTTGGGATCTCGGGTGGGGGACTCCTTTGTTTAGGGGGAGCTTTGTTGTTATTGAAAGCTCCTAAAAACAAAAGGGAAGCATGAGGCCCACCTTCGTTTAATCAAAAGCCATTCACTATATTGGGAGGGACACAATGTGTGACAGATTAATGTGTCAATCAATGGTGGGGCCCCATAGTGTTGTATTTGGGATGGTGCATGTTTATGACATAAGGTGTAATATGAGTGCCCTGAATCAGGAAGTTACTCCCTGGGATCAACAAGTCCTTAGGATGGAACTCCAATGCTTTCATTAGAATATATGGCCATTATTTATGAGGAAAGGGAAATGATCATCTACAATAAGATGGCTCAAATTTGTATATACAACATGCATTTTCAACCATGATTGCCCCAAGAACTCAAATTATCCTGTCATAGGTGACGCGCTTTGAAGCTCGCCCCTGAGTTATATTTAGTACTTTGATTTCAACCATAACTTTCATAGGTCCATAACTTTTCATAGGTTTTCCAACTCATCTTACAGGAAGTGATCAAACGGTTGATATTTGTAAAGGGAGTCCTCCACATGACTATCACTTGGTGACCAATGTAGGTCTTCCTTTCATTCATTCGGACCGTTTATACTATGTATTTCAATTTCACTAATTAGAGTTATAATGTGTAAAAAATGATTTATTTTCACGAAAGAATGTGAGGAGAGGACCTGCATACACAAAGAGTGAGAACTCACACGTGTCAATAGAGCTGTAGGGGTGTTCGTGGGCCGGGCCGGGCCGGGCAATATTCAGAAGTGGCTTGGATTCTGTACAACAGGCCCGAGCCCAACCCACCTAGAATAGGGTAAGCTCGAGCCCAGGCCTATTATATTTTATAAAAGAATGGGAATAGTTGGAAGGTTTGACCTGTGGCTCACCTAGTTATTTTGAAAAAATACTATTTTTTTTTTCCATGAACAGAGCTTGTGAAGAGCGGGGGAAAGCCAAGGATCGTTCCTGGTGATCTCAGTGTGAGGAAAAGGTCGCCAACCAATGAGGTTGAGCTCCCTTCTTGCAGTTTGCCACTCCTCCACTTTGTCTCCTTTTTCTTTTGCGTATGACTAAAAAAAATTAGTATAATTGTCTTATGTTTTTGCCCTTCCTCAGTTTTCTTTTTCTTTCCTAACGTATGGAAATATATATTCTTCAAGTAATGAGGGTATTTTTATCTATGAAAAATATTCAAGTGAGAACTAGTTCTCATATATTATATGAGAACTTTTTTGCGGAGTCCAATTAGCAACCCATCCGAACCTAGCAACCAATAGGGAACCCCCTGATAAGTCACTAATCCCAAGGATTGGCACACACCGAATGGACTGAACCGTTGGATCGAGGGTTGAATATTTTTTTGAATATGAAGCCATTAAACTCGTGGGCCACGGATGAAGGGGTTAGGGGCATAGGTTTGGGGTCAAACTTGATACTTGGGGTGGTCTCACATAGATCTTTCCATCCCCCTGGTCCCATCCCTAAATGGGGCCTACAATTAGGTCCCACAAAAAAGTTCTCATATTATGTGAGAACTAATTCTCACCTGAACATTACTCTTTATCTATTACTTTTATCCAAAATGATAAGAACGGATTTATGTGTCTATCTCCTTATTAACTCCAAATTCTATGGATATCCATCTCATTTGAATATCAATAAAGAAAATTCAAATCCATAGTGGCCCCCTCCTAATAAAAATCCTAATTGCCTCAAAATGAATACCCTTTTAGTGAGACTTCTTTCATAAGAGATGGTCCCACCTTAGGTTGATGATATTATTAACAACAAAGTTAACTCATAAAACCCAGGAAATAGAAAAAAGCTATACACTTGCGAAAATCCGAATCCTATGGAAAATATCCTCTTTTATTAAAAATTTAACTCCAATAAGGCCACTTTTAAGTATATACAATATTTAAATTTATTTTATTTAAATATTTTAAAATTTATCGATCATATTAGGGTCATTTAAACAAAACCTAATAAGTACTGTACACTACATGAGGAGGCTTTTTTTTATATCGATTTAAGCTTTTTATAAGTGGGCACACTGAGTGGCTTCATGAAATTCTCGCAGGACTCTTTTATGGAGGGATTCTTTTACGCTTTGTTTTGGGAAGGGTGTAAAATGAGGGGGAGGAAAATGTAAAGGGGAAAATGATGGGATGGGGGGGGGGGGGGGGGGGGGGGGGAAGGCCCTAACTGAGGGTGTTTGGGAAGGGGGATGGAAAATTGGGGGAGGGGTAGGGGAAAGGGGGGAGAAATTCGTGTGGGCCCCACTCAAAAAATTTCCCCCTCAAAACTGAGGGGAAAATGTGAGGGAAAGAGATGATTTGTTATAAATTTACTAAACTGCCCTCTACCAAAAAAGAGATGATTTTTTATCTTTTTTGCAAAAGTAAGGGTAAATTGGTAATTTCCTCTCTACTTCACAAACAAACAAAACACTACTTTTTCACTTTCCTTTTCCATATTTTTTTACTATCCGAAAAGGGGAGATAAAATTAATTTTTCCTTCCCTCCCTTCCCTTCATTTTCCTTCCCCCTCAAAATTTCCCTCCCTTCCCCTCCCCTCCCCTCCCCTCCCCCTTCCAAACATAGTGTTAGTATAACATCATTGTTAAAAAATTTCCCTTCAATATGATTTGAGCCCATTATCAATTTTATTTTTTTTGACATTGACATTTGTCTCTTGCCCCCGCTCAGAGAAAATCTTGATTTCGCCACTGATTCTCTGTTACTAGTGATACTTCAGCAGGTTTTAAGATAGAACTGGATAAAAATGGCTTGGAGCAAGCATGGGGGCCAAAGAAAATGAATTTTCTTATCACTGGCTTTGCCAGTAATGTCCTTTTCCCAGTAAAATGAATTTCCTTAGTCAGTAAGTAAAAGAACCGACGGCGACAGGATTTCCAGATAAAGCACAATCTTGCTTCCCAAGAAAGCACAAATCGCAGAAAAATGAGGGTGCCAGCTTTTCGTCTCCTCTCAAAAAACCATGCACCTGGAACCACCGGTTCAAATCAAATCTCAATTCATGATATTATCCCAATGAACAATGGCCACTCACGGATATGGAAGTTTTTGCACCCTAATTTTGAACGGTTCTCATCACCCAACCATGGGTTGCACATGGGCTGTGCTTAGGCTTAAGATTTGGTCTAGTCACTGAATGGGTTGTGTTGGACCAATTTGGCCCCACAAATTCAACACCAATTTTATGGGCATGGTCCATGGCCTAACTTTTTAGGTCATGGGTTGGATTTGACCTAAATATCAAGATTAATAAATACATGGCTCTGATCTAATGAAACATAGACCTTGGGAACAAGTTGAATTGACTCGGATCTAGGTTGTGTTGGGGTCCTAATTTGGAATCCATAACTAAACCCAAATTTGATTATGTTTAGCCTATTTTAGGTCATCTACTCATCTAAACAAGTTGTAAATATTGCAAAAAGACTATCATACTGTGTTGTCGTGGTATTTTTTTTTTTTTTGAGAGATGTTGTAGTGGTAATTAATCATTGTTTGTTATTGCTACCACTATTATCTTCAGGCCTGAGTGAGGTCCATCATGGTAGAGTTTTGGCCTGTTTGGTCTTTTCACTCTTTTGCCTTGAACACAAACTCGATCAATTGTCTCTAAAGATGAGCTGAAGCCTGAACCTAATAATTTTCATATTGGGTGCAGTTGAGTCTAGGGTTTAGGTAGGGATCTATATTGGACTTAAACCTATATACGAACTTAATGGACCCAACTAAAACCGACCCGGCCCAATGTCTAAATATCTCACACTATATCACACATCGCTGTTGTTATTATTATTATTATTATTTGGCGAGGTGTCTCTCACCGGTCACGATTTGCATCAAAATGAAGCTTTTCACTATCGGAATCCTTCATGAACCCCTTACAATCAGTAACCCCTCTCACCCTAATTTAACACTTAAAAATGGATTTATACACATTATTTGATTGAATTTCATAAAAATGTTAATTCAATAAATTGTTAAACTTTAAAACTCTAACTAATGTATGTGATAATCTGATTGAAATGGATCTGATTGAAATGAATTTTATCCGAAATCATATCCACATTGGGCCCTTTCCATTTATCATCATCATCCAAGCCTCCTTGTCCAAACTATATTGGGCCCTTTTCATGCTATCCTTAACTACTGACATGCATCTTTGGTTCATTTGTAAAGTGAATGTAAGTGAATGGTAACTTCAATGGACAATAAAAGTGAAGGGTAAGTTAGGACAAGTAAATGAGAGAGGTCTAATGAAAAAGTACATAATTTTAAATTTTACTCTATTCGTTTTTTGTCATTTTGTAGCATGTAAAGGGATTTTTTTTTTTTTTTACTTTTTGGATAAAAAACAAGCCCTTTTTATCTTTTAGTAGAATTAGATATTGACTTTCTTACTTAAAAAATAGGAAGGTAATTTTTAAAAAATTATACTTTTTTTTAATAAGATCTCCCTTCTCCATTATATATAAATATATAAAAAATTATATATGTCAATACTAATCTACAATGCCCCAATACAATAGGAAGCCACTATGTACATGACAGAAAGATATATTTTATACATAAAAAGTAAAGTATTAGATACTATATCATACCTTATACTATCAATTTTCAAGAATCCCTGTAGATACCAATATATAGTGTTCCAGTCTCCTAGTCCTATGGAAGTCCTACATACAATCCGGCTGGTGGGATTCCCAATCTCTGCTTTAATTTGAAGATATCCCACGTCGTAGACCTGAACAAAAAATCTCGCATTGCCACTATATGAAACTTCTTGATAGCAAAAAACTCCACTGCACAATTTGCCACAAAGATTCAACTCCTGCAAGGACCTTAACAACATATTATACTGAAATAATGTATTATTAATATACATTTTAAGCAAATATCATCCATTATCCATATATATAGTAAATTATTTCCTGTGCACAGAAACCATTGTCAGGGTCGCCAAATAAGTGGGACCGACCTACAACATCTCCATCTCCATTTTCATCCTATATAGTACTTGGGCATTGGGCACTTGGGTATTGGGGCACAGGTCTTGATTGAAATTCGGACTTGAGACCCGATTATAAGGGCCCGCTTGATCGGTATGTGACTCTGATGAAGCAGAAGTATTGATTATTTTGGAATATCTTAAATTGTTTTTTACTAAAAATGAAGAACCCCTATAATTGAAAGTGATTCTTCTAATGCTAATATTTTGGATATTAAATCCTGAAGGTGAGGCAATGAAAATTTTAATTTATTTTCAATAAAATTAAAGAGCTTTCTACTAAAATGGTATTTTTTTTTTTTATCGTGAAGTTAGATTCGCAAACTCTACGGCAGGATATGTTAGCTAAACCGGGGATAATGAGATTGTCTCTTTTGCATCGATATAGTAATGTCATTGGCGTGGTGTGATGTACAATGCTCTTGTCTTGATAGCATCACAGTCCACCAGCACAATTTTTTATATTAGGTCCTTCTGTTAACCAAACACTGGGCCGGTCCGCCCAATTATACTTTACCAGCACATAAATACGTGGCAAACTCACGACCATTCAAATCCATGCTCTCGCCATCCACCCTACCGACACAAAATCAACCCCCTTCTTCTCCACGACAGCAGTATAAAGCAAGTCAATACAATACAATAACTCCAAAAATAAATAAAAATTCCACACCTCACATGCACACCAAATCCACTTTCCACATTTCACTGCTCCCTCACTCCCACTCCCCCATCATTCCACCGGCTACACCCGGTCACCCGGCCTTTCCCATACTCCTAGTCGGCAGTTAAGTGCACGACAGAGCGGTTGCTCCACGTGTCCCTCTCTCCGCCGTCTATCCCCATCTCCCGCCCCACCAACTACCTCATGCCCCACCCACTCCCCAATCCAAACCACAACAACTGGTCCAGACTCTAAAAAAATACTCCATTAATGGCGGTTAAAAAGCACTCAAGCGCTTCCTAACAATCCACAGGGATTTCCACGTCCGAATCTGTTACACGACAAAAGCAAAAAATGAAAGTAGAAGAAGCAGATTCTTCTCTCCGTTATATCTTTTGCTTATATTACTACACTTGGTTTTAGTCGGAGAGATCTTGTCCGTTCGATTTCAATCTTAGATTGTTTATAAATTAAGGAGGAGAAGAAGCTTTGAAAGCACGCTAATGGCATCCGATTTCGATGCCGATATGTCGGAGGTTGCGGGATCTAGGTCGTGGAGGGAGGAGCTCGCCAGCCTCGTGGAAGACACCGGGATCAGGTACTCCGGCGAGGTGGCGGCGGAGGGATTCGACGGCGGAGAGGAGGCGGCGGCGGCGGCGGAGAGTTTGAAGGATCAGGTGAAGGGGTTTCTGAAGGCGTCGGCGGAAATGCTTGGGGAATTGGGGAGGGGTTGCAGAGATGTTGCGGTGCAGAGCCTTGGGAGAGAGGATTCGTTTGTTGTGAGGAAGCTTGGAGGGCCATGGAAGCTGGTTTCTGGGAGATTGAGCTTTTTGAATGAGTACTTGCCTGAGGATAGGGATCCGGTGCACGCTTGGCCGGTTGTGATCTCTGTTTTCTTAATTGCGTTCGCAGGTGCGCGGTTTGTGAATTGGGATTGGTTTTGTGTTTCTTTGGTTAATTGCTTAATTGGATTGGTAGTTGGTACTTTAGATTTTATTTTGATTGATCATATGGTTGCTCAATTCCACAGTGGATAGGGATATCAATTGGAATTTTGGTCATTGATACTGTGTGTAAATCTTTTGGAGGTCCTAAGCCTTTGATTTGTGGGGCCAGGAGAGGATACAGTGCAGTTTTGACATGTATCTTTATTCTAGTGTAGTGTTTTTTTTTTCTTTTTTGCATTAGATGTATTCTTTTGATCTTATCATTGTTATAAAGGTTATTTGAGCAATTGGAGGAAGGAAAAATATGGTATTTGAGTACTGAATGATGTGAAAGTATTGACTGCCATGGTGGAAAAGATAGAAAATGCCTGTTTTGTGTGTGGGTTCATTGGTTTCCACGGATAGGAGCCTGCAACATGCCTAATTCAGTAGTAGGTGGAGTTGTTTGACTGGATTTCATTTTTTTAGTTACTTTATTGTTGTTGTTGTTGTTGGTTTTTGGTGGGGGTTGGGTTGGTTTTGTTTCTTTGATTGTCTCCTTGGACTTTGAAATCCATTAGCAACATGAAGAATTTTCTGTTTTGTGTCCTAACCCCTGCATCTGCATGTGTTCCTCTTAATTTGTAATATACATTTATCGCAGAATATATTTCCTTATATATCAAATTGACTTAGTGTATAATTTGCAGTATTGACTGTAAATTCGGAACATCAAAGTTCTGTACCATTGCCAAAAAAAGTGTACATACCACCTCCGAGTGCCACCCGCATCCTGCTTCCTGATGGAAGACATATTGCATACCGGGAGCAAGGTGTTTCTGAAGAAAGAGCTAGATTCTCCATGATTGCTCAGCATTCTTTTCTCTCTTCCAGGCTTGCCGGTAAAAGCAGAGTTCATTTCATTGGAAGAAAACAATCTTGAATTCAAAGTTTGTCGCAGAATCTGTCTTGTATTGACTGCCTTTTTCTTTTTAACATGAAAAGGAATTCCTGGGTTGAAAGTGTCGTTGCTGGAAGAGTTCGGTGTGCGTTTGGTTACTTATGATCTTCCCGGTTTTGGTGAGAGTGACCCTCATCCTCACAGGAATCTTAACTCATCGGCACTGGATTTGTCTTACATTGCAACTGCGGTTGGTTTTAAGGATAAATTCTGGGTGGTGGGGCACTCAAGTGGTGGCATGCATGCATGGGCTGCAATCAGATACATTCCTAATAGGCTCGCAGGTATAGTTGCTTTCTTGTGCTTATTTTTGTTCATAGGTCTCTGAAGTTTTGCGTTATTTTAGTGGTAATATATTTTGTTTTAAGGATGGGTAACTTCACATTTTTGTTGAAAGCTCTGATTCAGTCATGACTCATGACTGAGTTGACTAGTCCTGAAGACATCTGAGACAACCAATTCTGGATGTCTGGCGTCCACAAATACCAACATTGCAGGCAATTTAACAGGGAAACTCAAATCAAAGGTTCACAGTTTTCTGATCAATAACAAATTACTTTAAAAAAGCACATTCAATCATCCAATCTAGGCAATAACAACAAGTCCCATATAAACATGCAAAACACCTTCAAATACTGTTAGCTCCTAAAAAGCTCCATGTAGAATGGGGGCTCCCATAATCCCAGCTGTTTTAAGGTTCTGTTTATGCTGCTTATCTCAGAATAAGACCTTGAATCAATGTCAACTCAAAACCTTCTTAATCAGACAAACTTAATAGTAAATAAAGGACTAAAATATCTGCAGATCTAGTTTCGTTCCATAAGAAAATGAGCAACATCTTTCTGATACTTGTTAGAATTGGACAAATTTCTGCTTATCTGAAAGCTAATTGAATGACCCATCAATATGTCCTGTCATTCAGACATTGTTACATGAAATATGGCACAGCTGAAGTGTACAAAGATCAACACCAATGACACCACTTGACTATGCATGAATTAATCATAGGGTCATTGGAGGTCTGTATAGAGAGGCTGGTGCCTGAAGCCATTCTAAGTGGCTTGATTTCCTCCATCTTTTCCAAATAAGCATCAATGATGGTTTTCAATCGATCTAGCTTGCTGGTGACCACGGCAAGTCGTTGAATACACCTATAGTAGTAACCCATCAACAGCAACCACTTCTATTTATGTTTTATTTTATTTTTCTTGCTCGCTAATGGATCATGGAACCCTAGACTCAAACTCATGAACTCGTGCCCCGTAAGGTTGGGAGGGTTGAAAATTAAGCATATGGATGCTCTTCAATATATTGTTAGATGTTACTTTAGAACCGTTATTAAGAACCATAATCTGGGTTGAAATCATGAAATCATATCACCTCCATCCTCTCTAACTGGTATTGCCTCAATTCTTCTTTTCTCAGGGTATAAATGAAATTATGGTTTGGCAAGTTTAAGACAATTGCCACCACTCTTCCTTTTTGTCCATTCTTGGACTTATTTCTAGATGATAGATGGAGGAAAGTGAAACAGGTCACAGAACAGGGCTTTGAGGGGGCCATTCCAATGCAGCTTGAGAAAAGGACCATTGGTTAGAAACCATTGAAAAAGGACCATCCTTAAGTTAGCCAATGAATTTGGTTCATTGAAAAAGGTTCACCATTCGCCAAAAAGGCGCCATTGTAAAGGGACCATCATCTATCCATTTGAGTGTTCTTGCTTTTTTAGAATTAACTAAAAAAAATATTGAGAAAGCAAAGAAAAATAAATACATGCTAAGCCCCTCATTGAGAAGATGAACTATGAGATTAAGCCATGCATAATGAAAATATTCTCCCTATGCACTCTTGCTTTCGCCAAGTTGTCCACTTGGCCATACAACTCTCTTTTGATGTGGACAAAAGTGGCAATTGTATTCTTCAAAAGAGCTTTGATATCCTTAAGAATGTAGAATAGATGCAAGGCGCTGGAGATGCACTGCTAGCCCAAGCAATTGCATTTTTGGCATCCCTTTCAACTAGGATTGGACCTTGTAAGTGAGACCACATGAGGTTGATTTATTGCCGAGTCTTATTTTCTATATGGCTTGCCGAGATCCTCCAGCCTAAATAAGGATTACAATATGACACCCTAGTCATTCCTGATCACGTCCGCCCATTAGTGATGGATGCCAGGTTCCCTTTGGAGCTATCTACATTCGTGTATGCCTGTAATGGGGTAGATCTAACAAGGCTTGACTCAGGGCCTCATTGAAGGATCATCTAGGGACTTTCCATTTTCCCCATATGCCTGACTTAGATCATCATCATCATCAAAGCCTTCCTCGAACTATGTTGGGGTCAGCTACATATGCCTGAATCAGATATCCCCCCCAAAATTCCTTTATTTGAAGAGCCCACCCAATAAGTGAGGACTTAATCCTTGCTAGCATTGCCGCCCATGAGGAACCTTTTTTTTTTTTATCAAAATCCTTTTTTTTTTTTTTTTTTTTTGTGAGGCATATGTCTATCTTAGTTTTGATAACATGATTAATGCATTAGAAGAATCCATTAATGTTACAACCTCTAAATTTATATCTATCATTGAATTACAATAAATTGTTTTTTCCTGGATTAGTATTATGTCATACCGGTTCCTATTAGGTAGTGTAGCGATTGAGAGCATAGCCTTCAACACAGATGAGACGAAAAGTAGAACTCATAAAGATGGCACTAGAAAGATGGGGTAAAGCCTCAAGGATGATGAAAATTAAAATCAAGCACGAATTTCTGATTTTGCTTTTTCTAAGTGAGGTTTTGGTAATAGCAGATTATGCATTTCAACCTTCCTATGGATTTTGATGGTCGGTTGGTTTGTCTGAGACTCTGAGTCAATTACTTGGGCATTCTAACTAATGTGTTTCATTGAAAATACAGCATTGCCACATGTATCACAATGAATTTGAATGCCTCAATATTTCCTGAAATGAACAATATGCTAGGGATGTTACCAATTTTTCAAGTGAAACTCTCTCACTCTCTCTTATCACTTTGGAAAAATAGGAACATCTTTTGGTTTATCTGCATCAAGCTCATAATCCACTAATTTGTTATCACTGTTAGTCACTGGGCAAGTTGTTTTGCCTCTCTCTCTCAGCCTTCTGTTTGGGACATTTCTTAGTCATTTCTGAGATTTTGAGTGATTTCAGATTGTAAGGCATATCTAGAACATATGAACCTCTCTATTTTTTCTCTTTCCTACGTTTTATCTGATCCTTTTGCAAGCATACTTGCAGGTGCAGCCATGTTTGCTCCATTTGTTAATCCATATGAATCAAGCATGACAAAGGAAGAAAAATACAAAACCTGGGAGAAATGGACATCAAGAAGGAAATTTATGTACTTTTTAGCTCGGAGGTTTCCTTCCTTTCTTGTTTACTTCTACCGTAGGAGCTTCCTATCTGGAAAGCATGGTCGGCTTGATAAGTGGTTATCCCTGTCTTTGGGTGAGAAGGTGAGTCCATTTCTGTTTTTGTTCCTTACATAAGAACCAAAGGTTATTCATATGTAGATGTATGGCTTAAAAAAAAAAAAAAAAGTCACATGTAAATGTCTGTAATATGTTTATAATGATTGTCTTTTTTTAATTGATAATGGTAATTTTTTTTTTCTTCTGGTGATCAGTTGGTAGAAATCACACCTCATGTGGCAATATTCTCAGACCAAGACAGGGTTGCGTGAATGATTTGACATAGTCATGCCTACAGATGTCATCGCCCTTGATGTTTTATTTAGTTAACCTCATGAGTCATGTCCTCAGGTGTGAGGCATTAAAGCACCTTCTATTTGCACCAACAAAATGAAGAATTACACGAAACTAGCTAATCTACTGCACAAATCTTAAGACAAAGCCCAAACATTAAGCCCAACAGAAACACTATTAAAACCTCACATTAAATAACCTCTAAAACTCCTTTTTAACCTATATGAGTCATCATAATTAATTAATCAAAGTTTAGAGATTTTTTAATTCTCTTTCTCTTTTGATTGACTCATTATTTTTATTTTTTTTTCATGTTTTCTTTATGTACTAATAAAAATATCTTCTTCCATTGTGACCAACTAAAACTTTGGTATGACAGAACAAAAAACCCTGAAAATATCACTTTACTAACCCTGGAAATAATTGTGGCTAATACTTTACTAATCCTGGAAATAACCTTGCCTAAGCCTGGCTGCAGCTGTGCATGTCCCTTGTTTACTTTCTGATGCTGTTTCCCCTCATTTTATTCCCAGAAAAAAAATGGCCTCTTCATGTCCCAATCATTTTCTTCACCAAGTTGTTACTTAAATTATTTTAAAAACAAGGAAGTGAATAGGCCTTCTAATTTGGTGGCTTTCATTGTTAGCTAAGCAAGGGGTGGATAGGTCTTCTAATTTGGTGGCTTTCATTATGTGATGTTTCTTTGTTTTTTCCTATTCCTTTTCGTGTTATAATTCTTTTATACCATTGTGCTCTTTTTTATTTGTTTGGTGGACTTTTGTATCTGGCTTTCTCTTTTAATATAATTTATCGTTAGTTCGTTACTGATTAAAAAAAAAAATTAAGGAAGTGAAAAAAAAAGAAAAAGTGAGGCAATTGAGGAGCTATGCTTTATTATTATGATGATTCTTGTAACAAGAAGTCAATTTATTCAGGATAGAGCTTTGTTAGAGGGGCCGATTTTCAATGAATTTTGGGAAAGGGATGTGGAGGAATCAGTTCGGCAGTGGAACCCAAAACCATTTGTGGAAGAAGCCATTTTACAGGTGTCAAACTGGGGTTTCAGCCTATCCGACCTTCAGGTCCAGAAGAAGCACCACGGGAAAGGTCTCATTCTTTGGTTGAAGTCCATTCCTTTGTTGAAGTCCATTCCTTGGTTGAAGTCTATTTACAGCCAGGCTGAAAGGGAGGGGGCAAGCTTTCTTGGCCCGATACACATTTGGCAGGTTTTTTGCAGCTTCCTTTTCTAAATGCCTTTTTTAATTACAATGGAGTGATGAGTGAATATTGATAAAACATGGGTGAATGAATTTTAAGTACTTCACAAAAGTAGACTAACTTGTATTGCTTTTTTTTTTTTTTTTCCCTTCCTTTTTTTTTTTTCCTTCCTTTTAAATTTCATTGGCATAATTGCTTTTTAACAGAGATCTTTCAACCGACATTGTGTTCCCTGCCACTGTAGGTATGAGAGGACAATGTTAAGGTTCTGGCATACAGTTCTAAGTCCTGGTTGCCTTTTACATGGTATCAAGAACTTCAGTTCAGTAAAATGGGAACATATACAATTTCTGTTCTGGTTGACTTGTGATACTCTTCTCTCTCTCATTACCCCATTTGTTATACCCAGGGAAGGTTTATTTTGTTCACTCACAAAGCTAACTTCTGCATATTTCCTGTCGTACAGCCACATTACTGCATCCAGCTTGTTGCTAAATTTTCCATCATCATATCAGTTGCTCAGTATTTCTTGACTCAATCCTTGCATTTTCCCAATATTTCTATTGCGGCAAGCTGAGCTTGGACTACCCTTTGGGATATTGCATTATCATTTTAAAAATATTTATTGCTATTTATGTGGCTGCTCCAAAGTCTGAAGTGGATATAGTTTTTATAGCTGGGTTTTACAGTTTCTGGAGGACATGCTTTTTTGGGTTAGAGAGAACTAGTTATTGTGTCTGGCATTGTACATGGAACAAACCCTTAATCAATAATCAAAACACTTGTGAGCCCAAATAGTCGATTGCCAATGGTACTAAATATGATCACTTGGATGATCTGGTGTCCTATGATTTGTCTTGCAAACTGTGAAAAAAAAAAAAACAAAAAAAAAAACCAATGTTTCATAACTGATGAGCATTAAGTTCATTACTTGGATTATTTGAAATTCAATTCAATTTTTTGGACTGTTGGCACTCCATATTGGAACCCTTTGGATGTTCTATTCAGGTTTTTTAGGGTAGTCACTGTTCACAGTGGAGGGTCTTTATGCTTCAGTTTTGAAGTAGTCCAATGCATGGTTCAAACTCGCGGGTGTAGTTACCTTCATGGTCAACCTCAGAAAACAATACATTTTGGGGATATGTCGCAGTTCGCGGCTGTGGCTTCCTGAATTTGTTTCACTCCAAAAAATTTTTTTGAAGGAATTTCAAAATATCCAGAATATTGAAAAAGTTAGAAAACAATGCTTTTTACCCATCAGTACATGCTATAAACCAAAAAATATTGGCCCCTAAGGGGTCATTTGTCTACACCCATTTACATATGTAAATGGTGAATATGTGTAACATTTACGTATCAATCATGTTTGTCTACCATTATTTACGCATCTTGCTTGTAAATCAGATGTGTAAATGGTGTGAAAATGAGTCTATTTTCACACCAAGATTTGAACACCTGTTGAGGTGCTCTTTCAAAGAATACCCGTTGTTGGAGGCGGGCGGTTTGGTGTTGGGACATTTCCGTGAAATAGGTTCCAGGTTTGAAACCCCTCCAATGCATTAGAAAAATAATAATAAAAGAAGGTCTCAAAGTTTGGGCATTTCCATGAAAGAGGTTTTGGGTTCGAAACCCCCCTCCAACACATTAGAAAAATAATAATAAAAGAGGTCTCAAAACGAATGATTATTAAGGACAATATTTGTAAGACAAAAAACATATTAGAAGATTAAAGTGGCTCCAATGATTTTAAGGGACAAAATCTGTAAGACAAAATACATACTGATAATAAAAATTTTAAGAGACAATCTATAAGATAAATATCTCAATGATTTTTCTATATAAACTTTTTACTAGTTAATTACCATATTATTTTAGTTTTCTTCCAATATCTCAATGATTTTCTAAAGTCATTTATTATTGCAATACTTTAAAAATCTTTAAACATGTATATATGAATGTAAAAAAGAAGAAATAATGTATTTTATATAACATTATGGCATCATTCAAAAATAAATATTAGCATAAAGCCTATGAGATGCGCGGGTTAAGTTTTATGCAAATTGAATAATGAATTAAGATCAATATTGAATTGAATATCAATTAATAAAAATATTAATAATAATGCTATTTGCTTAACCATCAAAATATAAATTCATATTTAATTAACCAAACATGTTGGAATGTATTTTTTGTGAAGGTGATCATTGATAGAAATTTATTTTTTTAAAAAAGTATATTTCATGTTGAAAGACATGCTCTTTTTGAAGGATCTAAAATACAAATGAAAATTTTGATATAAAATGGACCTTTTTTCTCCTTTTTAAATCATTATATTAGAATTTAATTTAATGACTAATAAGTATCAATATAAAATCTTTTAATACATTTACACATATCATTGAAACAAATATGGTAAAATAAATCACATATGTAAATGATGCGAAAATAGTGTTATTAGACAAATGTTGTAAAAAAAAAAAAAACACATGTGTAAACGTTACATACTTAAAATTTAAATATTCATCATTTACATGTGTAAATTGTATTTACATATCCCATGTGTAAAAGACAAACGACCCCTAAGTCATAATATCTTTCGCTATATTTTGTTAGAAATTGTTTGGAGTTTGTTTAAATTTAATAACAGAGTGACTTACATGTTAAAAGTTGTAGAAATATCAGTATAAAATTTGTATATGATCCAAATCAAGTTACAATCTTTAAACAATATTATTTAATAATTAAGTGTAGAACACAACTATGGTGATAACTCATAAAGTATATTACCTAAATATCAAGTTTAGAAATAAGAAGTGAGGCAGAGATTTTTAGGAAAAGCTTGCAAGAATAACTCTATTTGTAAGCATTTACCTAGATCAATAGTTCTTACATTTAATCAACTATTTAGCCAGTGAAAAATCCAAAAATTGAAAAATACCCTTATTTTTCAAAAAAACAAATTTCTAGATTTATGCTCCAAATCACTGTATCTATGGCAACAATTTAAAATCAAATGTAGAACATACTAGAGCATATTTACTATGTAGTTTTTTTATGACATGGTATTTACAAAGTAATTTGACAAAACTGAGATTTCTAGATCTAAGCTCAATATTACTTGATCTAGGGTATACTAATTACCTAGAATTAAATCTCATTCTAAGACTTTCGCTGTAATTGTTTTATTGTTTTTTTTTTAAAACATAAATTCTCGTAAAAATCATGAAAAAAATGAAGAAAATAAAAGCCCAAAACTCCTGAGTTTTGGTTCTACATTGGTAGGTCTTCCAAGTTCCATCTATGTATGATTGCTAATCTATTTGAACCAAAATCTTGGAAAAAGCCTAAAAAAAATAAAAAATACATCTCTAACTCTCTTGCTCAAACCAAAGCCCGAGTGAGTGACGCATTGCATCTTGTCAATTCAAGCTAAACTTTTAGTTGTTTTGAAAATTGGTGCTTAAGGATATGTTGGGGAGAAAGAGGTATGGGATGCTATGTCAGCCTAGGCCGAGATCTTGACATATCAAGCAATATTTTGGAGATATTTTAACAATACGGTACCAATATTAAGTTGTAGCAAATTATCATCATAGTAACAATGGATACCGGTTTTTAATGGCCAATATGTACAGGTATCAGCTGATCAGTGGCATGCTTTATCTGTCATTTTCCCCCTTAGGGTAACTCTTTCTGCCTGTGATTCAGTGGCGATTTGGACCTAACTTCAGAAAGTTGACATTTACCAGTATTAAAATTATATCAAGACTTGGTTATAACATCTGTTTTTGTGATGGTTGTATGCTTACCAGGGAATTGATGATCAGTTCGTGCCACCATCGATGACCGAGTTTGCGGGCCGAGTTTTACCAGGGGCCACTCTGCATAGGCTACCTGGTGAGGGGCACTTTTCCTATTTTTGTTTCTGTGATGAATGCCATAGACGGATATTTTATACTCTTTTTGGAACCCCTCGAGGTCCTCTTAGCATGGAGGATCAGACATCGACTAAAGGTGGCATGGAAGAGACACCTCATACTGATGATGCCACGGATTAAACTGTAATAATTTTGAGTTGTGATCTGCCTGCCTGGGAAGAATTAACATGTAAATACTCAGTTTTACTCATATAGCAGATCTTGAAAAGATCCAAATTGTCATTTTAGGGTGTGGGACAACGTCGGGGCGATATTAGAAGAAACTTGGAAATTGGCAGTGTCTAATGTGCTTCCTTCTTCCTCAGAAAATGGCCATTCCATTTTGCTAGCAATGTTTTGTAATTTTCAGATTTGGCTTAAAATGTTCACTACATGGAGAAATTGTTATTCATTTTAGTTGAAATAAAGATGGTGCAATCATAGTATTAATCAGTAAGTTGAATGAACATTGACTTGGATTTGTCTCCGTCTCAAGCATGCTTTGGCTTTAGCTTTTACTTTCAGACCTGAGAATGTGGAAGGACTTGATTGTTTCATGGTCGAAATCCTTTTAGACCCAAGGATGTGGAAACTTGATTGTTTTGGTGTCATGTCATGTATTTGATACAGAATTCTGCAGTCTAAAATGATAAAAAGACTGATGTTGGTTGCATGATTCTGGATATGCCAAGATGGGTAGATGCATACTGATAGAAGATACATATTGTTCATAAAACTTAGTGAGCTGTAAGATTCATATTTGAGATTCTGTAACAAAGAAGACTAGCATTGGTACACAGATGCTTGATAAATGTTTTCAAACAAATAAATCCTCTAGGATTTTTTCATTCTGAAAGCATTTTTTGTTTTTTTTTTTGCTAACTGCCTCTCCTGGTGGGCATATGTTGAGATGCCTATACCGTCTAGACATTGAATATTGTCAGACAGATGATATGAAACATATATGGTATGGTAAGGGCCCAATTGAAGTGGATAGGACATTGTTTGTTTTCGGAAAAAAAAAAAAATACAAATGACTACAAGAGGGTTTTTGTTCTCTCATTATTTAAGTGTGTCAGACTCAAAAATATAACCAGTCAGCCCAATCAGAATGTTATTGCTGGCATCATCATCATAGGATTATTCTTTATTTGGTATTTTGGGTTTGCCTTTGTAATTGGTATTTTGTGTTTGCCTTTGTAATTTTTACTATGTAACTCAACTATAGGCTATGATCATTATACCTTAGCTGAGAAAATGCTCTCTCTCTCTCTCTCTCTCTCTCTCTCTTTTTGACCTTTTACTTAATTTCCCTTCTCTCTCTCTCTCTCTCTCTCTCTCTCTCTCTCTCTCTCTCTCTCTCTCTCTCTGTTTTTGACCTTTTACTTAATTCCCTTACATCAGTCCTATCAGCACCGCGACCAATGAAAGTAAAATTTTGTTGGTGTTTACAGGGCCGTCTCAAGACAATATGTGGCCCTTGGCAAAAGTATAAACGAGGCCCCTAGCTTTTATGTGTGACATGAGAAAATTCTCATCCCAAAAGAGCACGCGTAGTCCAAATATCCAATCCAAACAGAAAATGCAGCCCTCAATTTAAATCCTTATTCTAAATGAAATAACCGAAAAGAGCATAAAATCATTAATGGTGATGACAAAAACTGCTGAATTATCAGAGTAATGGTTAACAATGAGAGGTCAAGAGTTATCCATATACAATTCTTTTAGGGGTTGTTTGGTTGAGAGCATTTACGTATGTAAATAACTCATATGTGAATCATTTACACACCTTCATGTTTGGTTGAGGTCATTTACGCATCACGTGTGAAATTTTGATGTGTAAAAATGTATTATTTTCGTACTCAGATTTAATTTTCACATGTGAGGGGGTGGTAGAATGAATCGCATGTGATTTGCACATGAAATAAAATCACATCAAACGGCGGACGGTGCAGAACAAGTGACGTTACGTCACAATAGTGCATGGGTTCGAAACCCATCTTCCTTTTTTTTCATTTTTTTTATTACGCATATCAGCATATGTGGTTTTCGTTGGCAAACATCCCCGGTTTTCATTTTCTTTTCTTTTTTTGGAAAGAGCTCTATTATCATGTTAATGTTACCAATCCAACAGGCCTTTAGACATCAGATTATGATTTTTGGGAATGTGTTTTTATTTAATTAATTATGTTTAGTTGCAAATTAAGCATGATTAGTTGTTAATTAGTGTTGATTAATGTGTTAGATTAATTATATGATAAGATAATATGAAATTATTGGTATCAATAAATTTCTGAAATTGTGTTGGACATTTCTTATTTTGGAGCCATATGGATTTGAAATGCCATTTTATATAAAAAGAGTATTTTCTATAAAAAAAAAGGACTTATTTGTAATTCTGATTTTATGAAAATTTTTCAATGATGGAATTTTTCGATGATTTCAGTTTCAGAAAACGGGTCAAATTGTGATCGATTTTCTCTTCTAGCTCGGGTTCATTTGAATTCATTTCAGATGATTCTCAGTGAGATTTAATACCTTTAAAAACGGATGAGAATTGGGATTCGACTTTAGAAGTGGGAACTGGTAAGAAAACCCAACCAAGCCACCCAGGCCTACAAAATTATGAGGCTCCCTCATGGTGAGGCCCCCACCACTTGCTTCACCTGTCTATATGGTGAGCCGGCCCTGGGTGTTTACAACTGAAATGGAAGCTGGTGGGCTCCACCAATATGCCACTTGTCTGTGTATCTGATCAGATTAGGCAGTTCATCACAAGCAAAACAACTGGTCCTCATGCTATAAGTACTTGAAACAATTTCTTTTAGAATAACTGTAACAGAGAGAGGGATGGCCCCAACCCCAACCGTCAGATACACTCTGGTGCAGGGATCACACAATTGGGACATTTTTCCTCAACTCCCATGGAGTCCAGTCCAAATGACAGGAACTGGTCTTATCTCCAAGATAGAAAAAAACCATCATTCATATTAGTTGGTTAGCTGTGACCAGTAAAGCGGGCCAATGGCACGTCCATGTTAGCAGCAATAATACACACATGGGTCTGTCCCTGCTGCCAAATAAATCCTCATTGTTTCAGTTAGGTGAGCCGTGGAGCCCCATGTCTCCCTCGCCACCTCCCAGCCTCTTGCTGTTCAGATGGCGACTGTTTCAATGCCTAAAAGCTGAAATTCGTCCATGAAGACTGATGCACTCAGATTCGCATGAAACAAGGAAGAACAGGGTGCAGTTGATGATATGGAGCTTGGATCCAGCCGCATTGCAATTGCGCTTCTTCTTCTCCTTTTGACCCACTGCTGCTCATCCTTGCATGGTTTGTTTGAGCTTTGATCTTGTTCTTTCTCTATTTTACTTTTTGTCTAGTTCTGCTGATAACCGTTTTCAATTTGCATTTGGGTGTGTTTCTTCTAAGGAAAATCCTGTCTTTTTTAATCTAATATGCATTTTTTGACAAATCTGATCCTCCTTTCAATTAGCTAATCTGTAATCATCCAGTTAGTATTCCTCTAAATGAGCCCTTTCTGTATATGATTTAGCATGCCAACAAATAAATCCTAGGCAACTCTTGTCTCTCTTCTTATGAATTTACAACTGGGTCTTTCTCCAAGCACAGGCATAGTAAAGAGACCCCTTGTTTAGAGCTTCTTTTCAATTTATGTAGTCATTGTTCAAGCTGAACCTTTTTTTTTTGGTATAAACCCAATGGAGAACATGGGGGAGGAAAATGAGTCTTCCATAAAACTGGTATCAAAGTGCTTTTGGATGTGTTACTTCTAAGGAACATCCAGTTTGTTTTTGAAATCAGCTGATATGTATAAAATTTTCATTGGGCAAATACGGATCGCTGCAATACTCATTATATGTATTGATTTCTGCACCGAACTATACTGTGTAAATACACAGGACCACCTCCGGCCATGAGGTGGTCTACCACCTATAGCATTGATGCTAACATCTGTAAGAAGAGTTGGTCATTATTCATATGGAAGAACCGCCAAGAGGCAGACAAATTCTCTAAATGCCCCTTTCATTTGTCCTGATTTTTACAAACTTAGGGCCACCTAGCTATCTAATCCAATCCCTCAACAAACTGATATACATTTTCACTGACCAACCCTCTGAGCCTCCAATCCAAAATTCGAGGATTGAGAAGCCAAGATAGTACGATATATCACCTAAATTCTTGAATAACGTAGCAGACTATTATTGGTCCATTTATGGTGAAGATATAACAACTGCGATAGCCGTATATGCCCATACATATAACCAAAACATGGAAAAACTGATATGGGTATAACACTTGCAACCATCCCCAAACAACCATGAAACTGATATGGGTGTATATTTAATATGTCCAGAGAATAATTAAGGTGTCACATGGGAAGTCTACTTTTGTGTCTATTTGACTTAAATCACTTCAAATAGACTATTGGATAAAGTTCGGGTTCAAATGGACTATTCGATAAGGTTTTATCGTGGATGA
Source organism: Litsea cubeba (assembly GCA_012931725.1). Lineage (NCBI taxonomy): Eukaryota > Viridiplantae > Streptophyta > Magnoliopsida > Laurales > Lauraceae > Litsea > Litsea cubeba. The sequence goes on along the minus strand of CM022950.1, from coordinate 76,198,333 downwards.
CGGTTTGCCTTAAGCCTTTTTGCCTCTTTTTTAAAGTAGTAACCAAAATTAACTTTTTTAGATAAACATGGATGTCTTAATCAATCAGACACTTTTATTTCTTTTTATGATGAGTTTGCCCATAACTTTTATGATATGTCAGTCTTTTTTTCTTATTAAATCAGATATGCAAAACAGTCCTTATAAAATGATCCAACTGAAAACAAACCAGCTCTATTTTCAAATAGATCATACTTTCCAAACAGGTCCAAACTCTGTTATCCAACTACATACTTAATTTGAGCTTGACTGCAGTATGGGTCAAGGCCCTTTATATTATCTAGGCTGCAGTTTTTAAATTAAGGGCAAGTACTGATCCCTATTAGTAATTTAGGTTCAGGTACCCTATGGATTGAGCCTTAACCCGACCCATTTCCAGAACCTTGGGAATTTCTAATAGCTAAACCAAACACTTATTTTCAGGAAGTACAATATGACATTAATTCATTGGATGGTCATTTTATTTTTGTAAGCAGCAGGGGAAGATATGTACGAGATTGACTATAGAGGGCCTGAGACCCACTCCAACCTTCCTCCACCACATGGACCACACACAGGTAGAATCCCACCTTTTTATTGGCTAATGTTTATATGGGACTAATGCAGATTCAGCTTTTAGATTTTACCTCTATCCTCACTAAAACTGTCGTTGCAGGTCCCAACTCCAATGTTCCAAGAACTCGTAATACATTTGGAAATGTAAGGAGGCTATATAGTTTAAAAAAAAAAACTAACTGTTTTTTACATGGCAGGTGTGGTAAATGCTCTCCTAATGAGAGAAGGGGTTGGCTTATTTATTTATTTTTTGTTTGTTTATTGTTGTCTTTGCAGAGAAAAGAGATTCAAGGTAAAGAGAACAAGTTTGTGCAGAATAGAGGTTAGCACAAAGTTCTAGGATTTGTCTGTTGATACATTATATAGGAATATAAATATATATATATGTATGTATATATATGAGAGAGAGAGAGAGAGAGAGAGAGAGAGAGAGAGAGAGAGAGCCTGTGGTAATCTTGTAATTTATTGATATGGGGAACTACTATTCAGACAAAAATGTTAACTTAAATATATTTTTGGATGTTAGTTTCTAAAAAGCTTGATCTTTGATGGAAATGGGAATGGAACTGCGGTATCTGCAAATCACAAAAATGTTTCTTGTCATGCATTTGGTGGTGTTATTTTAAGGACTGAGAAGAGGTTGGATTGAAACTTAAATATATTTTTGGATGTTAGTTTCTACATAGCTTGATCTTTGATGGAAATGGGAATGGAACTGCGGTATCTGCAAATCTTGGTTTTAGAACACTATAGTGTAATGAACGATTATAATTGAAATTTAAAAGATGGTAGCAGCATATACAAGCCAGGTCAACAAAAAAGATCCCACAGCTTGGGTCAAGCATAAATGCCACTAACTGGGCCAAAAAGAAATAAAATGAGAGCGGGAGCAAAACAAAGCAAACTAACCGTCCGTGGAGGTTGCTTTTATGTTGTTTTATAACCCAGGATATCTCCCGCCCAACCCATTACAGGAACCTTTGAGTACAATATTATGGCGTTTAGAGTAGTTGGCACAGTGGCCAGCTTCCTTGCTTTAATCTTTGGGCCAAGGAGAAATGCTAGGATCAGACAAACTTTCTTTATAGATTCTACTTAGTGGTGAGCTTTATAGTTTTTTTTTTTTTTTTTTGCTCTCAGAGGGTTCCCAACCCTTTGGGCTAAACTAATCCATCCGGCTCAAAGAAAAGCTGGGTAAACACCCCCGTGGCAGCACTAGTGGATTCAACCTTCGATTCTTGAAAAACGGGGAACCGGGGATCGATACCAATGCCTCTAGTTCCGAAAAAGGGAGGAACCGTGGTCCTGACCACTCGATCCCCTGGGGTTAAAGTGGTGAGCTTTATATGTTGGGACAGTCCTTTGAAGCTTCATGAAGAAGAGTTGTAGCAGCCCAAAAAATGTCCTCTTGATCAACTGATTTCATCCAAGCAACTCGCCCGGCACTAGTACGAAGAATTCCAACTGCAAAAACCATTCTGAGATGAAATGAAGAAATTCCAATCCCCCGCACCTGGGATCTTTTGGTTGAAGGCTATAGGCATTGAAGGAAGGTCCCAAGTTGCAGCAATAGATACAGACAGAACCAGATTTAAGTAGATAGCTTTTGATTTAATTTGGTGCAGCTATAGGCATTGAAAATCTTCATTCTACATACTCATATATGAAAAGACTGGAGAAGAAGAAACGGAGTTCAGTGCCACATTGAAAATAAATTTTGGACAATGCAGTTAGGCTTCCAAGATGACAACAATATATGATGAACTTCGTTTTACCAAAAAAGAATTGATGAAGAGTTCTAGTTCTAGTTATTTTACATAAAACTAATCTTTGCTTTGCTGTGAAGATTACATTTGAGTAGACCATAATCAGGTTTGACCAAGAAACCATGTGGAGTGTGTATGCATGGAAAGACCGCCCAATATGCGACCAGGCCAGGCTGCGTCAGTTGATCCTTTGTTAATCAGCACCTTTTTTTCTTTTTCTTTTTTTGAATAAACAAATGAAATGAAATAAAATACGGCTGCAAAACAGTCAATATAAAATGATATAATCTGATCCAAGATCAAAATTGTTTCATAGTACGCAACAAACAATTTTGATTTAGGAGGATGACCATTTCCAAACATTTTGTTCAAAGTATTCTCAATACTTAGGGAGAGTCAACACACAAAGATGAGCATCTAATTAAAAGTATTTTACCAATGTTCAGTACTCTATGAAAAGAGAGAAAATAAACCATCAGAAGGGCTTCATAAAGACATATTAGAAACCGTCCCGAATGTGTTTGGAGAGCAGTTCATATCAGCATAATACCAATAATGAATTGACTTTTCAGCTAGATTTTGTTGATACTGGGTTAGGCTTTGTGCCTTTGGGTGTTCTAAGAAACTCTCCCAAAGAAAACTTCTACTACCAAAAGCAGCAATCCCAAATGTTAGGAAATATTTTCTGTTCTTCCAAGTCTGATAATAAGTGGGATCCAAACCTAGCCTGAACTATTCAAGGTCCACGCAGACCAAATCTATGGGCAATACATGTTTTAAATGTTGTATTTGCTTCATAGATTTCCCAACCATGCCCAAAATGAAGAAGCTTCTATAATACATATATAATGAAACACTGGGCAATGACATATCACAGTTAATGAGTAAACAATCCTCCTTGCGTAATAATTTTAAGCACACCAAGTCTTGATTATTATGTCTCATGCACAGAGAACAGAAAAACATGTGGTGAAATGATAGATCTTAGGCTCCACGGCCCATCATTTGCTCTGCTGGTGGGATCATAACCAGTACTGAACGCCCATTAAATCCAGGATGAGGCAGCCTGCGACGCAGCTCTCTCCCTTCCTGGCACAGAGAGCACTTGTGGCAAAAGAAGTGTGTAGCGAAATCACACGCTGATTCACACTGCTCACGTTGCACCTCATCTTCTACAATCCCTCTGCAGCATCCACAAGACCTCGATAATGCCTCACAGCTACCCTGTCCCACAACAAAAGATAAAAAGTTGATTGCAAAATTTCCCTCTTTTCAAAACAGACAAATATGAAAGCCAATTCAAGACGCTGAAGCCAACAATGCAAACTATATCTTTCGTACTTCTAAGCTTTGCTTTAATGACAGTTAGTAGTAACGAATTAAAAAGAAGAAGAAAAAAAAAAAAAACAGGGATCAAGAGGCTGGTATCAACTGTGTGGACAAGAGCAGTACACTGGCTCGAGGTCAAACCACAGGCCACAGGCAAATCATTTGCAACCAAAAACCAATGACACCTACTAGAAAAGGATGGTCATTGACAGGTTTCAATCAGTTACGTGAAGAACACAGATAAGCCCAGACTGAGGAATTGCTTCCTGGAAATCTGTTGCATCCATATTCCATAACATGCAAAGATTAAATATCTTTATTTTTCCTTTTATTTAAAAAATCCAACATGTCAAGTAAATTAGTAAGATAGGGAGCACCTATGTAATTTTCCCCCCCTTTTTAATATATTTCTTTAGGCATTGATGTTGCATCTTCTTCGTTAAAAGATGGTTAAGTTGTCCATGAGAAAAGAAAATGAATTGAGCCAACCCATTAAAGATCAGACTTGTTTAACAACTTAGCTAACTCAAACTACTGAGTAAACCAGAAAATGTACTGAATCAATCCACCCAAAAGAATTGGTGAACTATTATAAATACAAGATTGTAAACTGCAATCTTGAATACAAATTAGAAAAGCAGCATAGAGGCAGTTAAGGTTTAATCAATTATAAGCACTCATTTTTTCAAGTCATTACAAGTATGCACTAATGTTGATGGCAATAGATTTCCATGTAACTCCCTAATTCAATATCCAAAGTTTCAGAAACTAGGGAATTGCACCAGCACTTCCATACTGGTTCTGATTCCCTCATCACAGTAAAAAGATGGACTGCCACCTTTGTTCTTTTCCTCTTTTGGACATGATCAAGTGCAGTACTCTACCCCTAAATGGAGTTGTAAATATAACCGATATTTTGAACCCACCACAATAATATCACGTATGTTTTATCATGATATTGTGTGGGGTTTATGAATTACCATGTTATTATAGGCTAGACTGAAAAAGTAGTGGTTGTAAAGGAGTTTTGGGCCCAGAACATAAAGGGAAGAGGAAAAAACCCTAATTACTCAACCAGAAAATACTTGTAATAATCTTACTAAGAACAATATATGAAAATAATAATAAAAAAAACCAACTTAACATTTACATGGAGGATGGATCACATCTTATAATCAAATTATTACTTCATGAATTTTGTTCAAAACTATTTTGTGGATTATATCATTATTTTAAACCTTTTACACATTTTAATATTTCTATAATACAAAAAATTAACTTCCCTCCTAAGTTGCTAGTGTTGGAAATTTATACTAAAAGCATACTTTTATGTATTTGTCTTTGACTGATTTATTTATTAGTATATTTTGTATTTTCATCTTTATGAGAACTTGTATGGGCAAATGGTTGCATTGTTTAGTATTATGCATGTATGTGTCTTTTATTCTATAAAGTAGACAAGTTGGTGTGTAGAGTTCAACTTATACACGGAAAAATTGTTTTTCAGTTCTTATAAAATATAAATTGTTGTTTACAATCTAAATGGATTTGGACACACCATTGGTACGATTGTAGCATGATGTTTCAGTAGGCTTGTCTTGGCTGCGGAAAACGGAATAGTTTCAACTCATTATGCTAGTACGATTTGTGTGTATTGAACATGACCGCTTTTGGGTTTATTGTCTTTATACTGACTATAAAAGACGATTAACATCCAAATGGTTATTGTGAGTGCTTGTACTCTTAATCCCGACATAAATAATAGACACATACATTTAGTGTTTCGCATTTTGATTTAAAAAGGAGTGAGATCTTTTATGGGTCAATAATCTCAGTAAATTGGATAACTACACTACGTGTATGGTGCATATTAGTTTACTGACTGAATCCACGTCCCGAAATAGGAATTGATGATATCCCCTTGATGAAGCTTTTAAGTTTTGATAATGTCAAACCTTGTAGGTGGACTTTGTGTCCGACATATCAAATAATTTGAGTGTAAGGTCTCAAGGAATTATATAGATATCGATTAAATATAGATGTCATTAATTATTTAATCGATGGATATATGAAATATTAACGTGGGGAGATTAATAAGCATTTAATGACAAATAGCTCGAAATATTATTTTGAGAATAAAGGCCAGGAGTGTAATTATAATTCTCTAGTGGACTGAATTATAATTTATGGAACTAGGATTCTAATTTAGGTCGAATTAGGATTTTCTGCTTCCATAAGAAGCCTATTCCTTATTTACTTCTCAGGGTCCCTATTGTAGCCTATAAATATGCGTTATTGCTCTCTAGGTCATATAAATACAAGAGAAATCTTGTTTTTTAGACCAAAGAGAATTCGCAGAAAAGGCCCACACCTCGGCGCGGATTCGAGCATAGAGGAATACAGTAGAAGATCTTGAGATTTTTGAGTTGCTGTAAGATCGAGATCAAATCAGAGAGATCTCGCAGGTATGATTTTTAATCATCATCGTCTAAAGTTATTGCCTCATGGATCTGTGCGCAATATTTAGGGTTCCTGGCGGCTGCCTCCCAACAGCTAGGTTGACTCCACTCCTTGGCTTGCAGAGTCAAGTCCAGGTCACAAGAAGGGAAGTTATGGTAAAAGCACTCCAATTACCATTTACAGCACCACATCTCAATACATAAAAATCACTGTTTTGTACTTTTTTCTAAAGTACTTTCTTCTCATGGACCATGGTCCTTTATTTTCTTGTTTTCTTCCAGTACTCAAATTATTTGTATAATATTTTTTATATCTCATTTTTATTTTTATTTTAATATTTCTTTTTAACAACAGTTCCTAACAATATCCCAAACACAAAATTAGAAATTATCATGACATTATCTCCTAGCAATATTATCCCAATACCAAAATTTTCTACATTGCCCTTGGACAACTCCTGCAGGCATTTTTTTTTTTTATATATATATTTTATGTTCAGTAAGGTGTAAAATCCATAGCACAATTGTAATCTAGGGTGGTTTTGAATCCAATATTATTTTGAATAGGTATAAGTCCATCATAACTGCAGCAAGGAAACTAGAGCCACCCGAAAATTAAACACCTGGAGTTTATGAATATATACAAGGAGAGACACACTCCCACATCTCCACACACATGCTAACATACATACCCACCCACCCACACACTTTAAAAAACTAGCATAGAACAGTGTGAGTCTGAGATTCCCTTTTCCCCCTCATAAGATTCACTAATAAAACAGAAGTCAGTTAACCCATTTAATTTACTAACAAGGTAAAGCAACCAAATAACCAATACTTGCCTCAAGATTGAATTTCCGACGAATAGCTGTGCGACTAGGATAAGAAAACCAGGGTGCCATGCAATTCCAACCAAAAAGGGAATTTCCAAGCAGATAGAGACCAGAGTAGGGCAGGCAATGATTTGCAAAAGTACCAGGGCCTAATCCAAGCCTCTCGACGTTACTGCCATACAGCACACAGGGAGCGAAGCTTCCAAGGAGACCTGATCAGTTTATCATGCCTGTCAGTGTCAAGAATATCAAAGTACCAAAATGAAATGATGCATATGAAAACAAAAATGGTTAATCCTTGTTTCTTGAGGTTGATAAGGATCAGAGGCTTGTAGAGAGTGGAAGTCAATTCACACAGGGGTTAAACATATGAATCATCTTTCTCCATCCCTGTGACACTAAAAGGGGATCTAAGAGATGTCATGTCTTAGGCAAGTCATAAACCAAAGGTCCATGGAGGTGTTCTGCCACCTGCTGGAAGGAGAAAATTAGGAAGTAGATATGGAAGTAGATATACTTAAGTAAAATCAAGCAACTGAAGGCAGAATATTCTTTTAGTTCCTTCAAAACGTCACATTAAGTTATTAGTTGCTTTTTTATCTTTTTAGTCCATCTCATGGGCCTTGCAAATAAAGAGAAAGTGCAGTTACATTATTTTGAAAATAAACTCCCAACATTTATTAACCTTTTCAGAATGAAGAAGGGCATGATTAAAAAAATCTATTATTAAAAAATGATAACAATAAAAAACTAGATTTGTTAAACTAGAAAGAAAATTGGTGACATAAAGCTATAAAGTCTGTTAGTGTGAGAAATAAAACTAAACAACCAAGGAGACAGACTAAACAAAACTATCAAAATTCAATATCTTAAATTATACTAGTTTAGAGAGAGAGAGGAATCCTATAATAGTGAGAAAGGAGAAATGAAAAAAAATCTAGAAAATGTGAAAATAATCACTGTTCAAAAAAATTGTGAAAATAATCAGAATTTTAAAATAAAAAAGATGAAAAGCTAAACCAATTGAAATACATATTGACAATTTCATTAACGTTTTTAAGAAAGAAGAAAGCTGTAAAACTTGGTTAAGCAATCCAATCATCTATCTGGGTGAAATACTTGGTCGATAGATCACCAAACATATTAAAGAACATTAAATCTTTGATAAAAAGCTATTAAATTGATGGATTATGGATAATTATTATTATTATTTTTTATTTTTAATTTTTACAAAAAAGAAAAGTACCCCGAACCTCACCTCCTTCACTTGGTTTCTTCTAAGCACAGAATATTTATCCTCATATTCATAGTACTCACCAAGGACTTACCATATTAAAACCCACCTTCCAAGAGGCCAGACAAAAGTTTTGATCTATTTTTTTTTCTTCATGGAATCACCACATCTGAAGGTTGGAGTTTTCTTTTCTTTTTTTACAGCAAACAACTTTGTTGCACATTACTTTGAGAAACACCTTAGCCAACCATTTCTCACTTCTTACTCCAATTTAAATAAGTTCCAATAGGTCATTTTTAGGAACACACTAAAATCAAGCTTCATTATTATAATATACGTGTGTAAAAGAATACAAATGTTTGGCAATGCTGTATGAATTGATGCGAAGTCTACCAAGCTTGGGACTGGCACATAGGAACGAACCAAAACATAGAACCAAGCAAGTAATTGATTAAGCCCAATCAATATGACCATAAGCCTTTCCAGTGCGTATACACAAATTCCCAAGTATCCTACTTTCTTCTTGGGACTGGCACACAACAACGTACAAATACATAGTACCAACTAATTGATTAAAGCCCAAGCAATATGACTGACCATAAGCACTTCCAATGCCTATTCACAAATTCCCATGTCTCCAACTTTCTTGAGATCAATTTTCGCTGATTTATACCTTTCTAGATCTTGTTGTAATGAATTTATGCATAAATTCCATGAAGGGTTCCTAGGTGTATCATCTAGTTAGTATCTTACTAATGGGACATGTGTTATCTTATACATTGTCATGTTTCGCACAATCATACACAATTCATATTTCAACAAATAAAATTTATGAAATCAAGGTACACTAATAATTAAAAAACTAACGAAAACTACATTATAGAGGTTCAAAACACACCACAAATTTATCCTCAAAATATAACTTGAAAGGGCCATTTCAATCAGCACTGTATTCATTGGTTTTCTTAGCACTCTCTATTGAATGGGCTAAAAGTGAAGCATTGAAGGGTCCTATTTGATAGAAAATTATTTATCATCCATGCCCCAGTAAATTAAATCATAGGAAGGCCCCATCTACATCTTCAACTTAGGCCCTTTGCCCATCCCCTCTTGAATACTCCATCAATAAACCAAACCCCTACCCACCTTTTCTGATTGGTTAGAGGCCCTTTCAATAACCACCACTCACCCAAAAAAAAACACCCACCCCCTTCCTCCATACCATGAATTCCTAGGAATTCAATACAAACTCAGCAAATGGATCCGCCGTTTACCACAAATTCACTTAAAAATAAGCTGGAAACAAGGAAATAATCGAAGCCAAACAACCTAAACGAACAATTAAGGGGCATATTCAATTCAAACAATGAAATATAGAACATCCAACAAAATGTTATCTAATCCTTCTTAGCTATAGACACCAAAGAGATGAGCCAGATCGAGAGCGATCCACGAACCCACAAACCTAGAAGGAAAAAAAGGGTATACAAACAATTAAGCAACAAATTCAAATCAAGGAAATACAGAAAACTCAAGCTAAAACCCAACAATTATTCAATTCCTCTTAACCATAAACACTGAAAAAATCACCAGATCTCGCTCGATCCAACCTGATACGTCAGGGGGAAAACCCCCAAAATCCCCCACAAACCCATAAAGGAGAAAAATAATCCCGCAATTCAAATTAGAAAAAAAAAAAAAAGAGAATTCAAGGTAAGACCCAAAAAATCTCTCCATTTCCTCTCAATTCACAACACACTGACCATATCTCGCTCGATCCAACCCAATTCGTCACGAAAACCAAGACCCAAATCCCGGAAACTCAAAAGATACATACTTTATGTGACAGAAGCAAAAACACAAACAGAAAGAGGGCAATTCAGGATCAAATTCAATTCAAAACAGAAAACCCGACAAAACCCAAGTCAAGGGAACATACAGACTTCAAGATCGCTGCTGCAAAACTCATCGTTACGACCGAGGCAGGAGAAAAGGCCGGAATCCCACTGGCCACGAGCGACCGGCTCACCGATGACGCTCCCGTGCCCGAGAGGCAGTCCGTCGGCGGTCCATCCGACGGCATCGCCGCTGAATTCGACGTCCTCCACCTTCTTGGGAGGCGCTCCTCCGTCTCCTTGGACCTTCTCCTCGCCTTCTTTGATGTGATTGAGGAGAGGACTCGCTTCTTCTGCGTTCGCCATCTTCTTCTCCAATTCCAAATCCCAAAGCTTTCGAAATGAAATTGCAAATGAGACTCGCAGAGAGGGAGAGACAGAAATCTGTGTATTTATTTTAGTGTGGGAACGAAGCTTTGGAATCGCCTCGTTTTTGTTGACCGCGTTAATCGCGAGCTTCTTTTTCGATTTTTTCGAGACTCTACTGAGACAGATTCTGGTGCACGTCGGGTGCAATTAGGGGGTCAAGAACATTTTAGTCTACAAAAATATTAACAACATTTTAGTCTATAAAAATGTCAAATCAAATTCTAAAAATGTGGACATCATCCATATCTCTACCAAAAAGTCTACATGGACTAATTCATGGAGTTAGTCCATGGACTAATTTCATGGTTCTCATCCATCCAAATTATTGAATGAGAACTATGAAGTTAGTCCATGGTTCTATCCATGAGTTGGTCCATGTAGCAGGATTCTATCTCTAGTTTACATCTTTCACCCACTTCTTTTCACAATGATGGGTTTGTTTGTTTGGTGAAAGGAATCCACCCTAGAAAGGAAAATCGATCACATTCTTATATAGTCCCCTTTTAATCTTTTAATGCAACATAATTTTCTCACAATAAAATAGGAAAAAATTATTTTTTCTCAATTAAGAGAATTTTGTTTCTTATACGGGAGGTAGGACCGCAAGATTCTTTTTTCACGTGAAAATGAAAAATCATAAAGAGTAGAATTCTCTTGTCGCGGTGTATTCTAAAAATCATGTTGTAGAATTCAACTCCATGCAAACAAATTGGCCATTTAGGCGTGAGCTTACTCCCCCTACATATATCAAAAATTGCAAACTATCGTAGAGGGAGGTTCGATTCAATTCAGTTTTACCGTCCAATTTAACCTAACTTAAATTTATAAAATATTTAAAAACAATTAATTGCAGGTCCACCCAGGTCAACTATTTTTTAGCAATGCCTAGGTTTTTTTTTTTTAATCAATTTGGGCCGGTTAGGTTAACTGTTCCAATCAATTGGGCCCTATTTCTAACACACTGTCAAAGAGATCTAGGTAAACGGTTAATAATAACAATCTAAGACCAGATTTGAACTTAAAAACAAAAGGCCATGTAACCTCAATCCAAATGAGGCTGTCAATGGGCTCGAATCTGTCTGGGGTCTAAGCTGCAAGTTAGTTCATTTAGGCGGACCTGATATGTATTTGGGTCTTATGGGCCAGCTTTTGATACATAATTAGGGCCCGAAACGCCTGACGGGTTGGTCCATCAACCTATGGTAACAAGCCCATTGGACTCTTATCTGGCCTCTACATATTCATTATTCTATGCCGTGTAGTATCTACCACATGCAAACTTAATAAAATAATATTAGCTAAAACATAGATACACCATATAAAAGGACTTTTATAAGAACGACTCCTTACGTAAGGAGTATCAATTCTTACTTAGCTGAGCTCGGGTTCGAATCCCGGATAATGTCACCTCTTTTCCGCTTCGCGGGCTCCTTTCCCACTTGTATGGGGCTGCCTTCCCATGTGTATGCGGGCTCTCTCTTAGGTTATATAAAGTTTGGATCAAGGGTTACCTTGATGAGATTTTCCAAGGGTTACTCACCATGCCTGTTTTATAAATAGTAAAGTAAAATATGCGGTAAAATAAACCCAACCACCAAAAATAATACTCTATCATATTTGGTTGATCAAAGCAAGTGGAAAATTAAAGCTTCAGCCATCAAATATATTGTACTTTTATTTTACTAGACTCAAAAATATTTTACCATATAAAAAACAAATAAAGTGACTATTTTACCGCTTATCCACTTCTCATCTCACTTTACTTTATCTCATAAAAATAAATGCATCTTTACTTTACTAGAAAGTATATGCACCCTTTACCTAACCCAACCATTATCTATTCTATTGATTTGATATTTATTTTACCTTGCTTTCCCATAAATAAAATAAACATCGAGACGGGTTAATGATCGAATAATCGGTTGGAATTCCACTGGTATTTACAAGTCACATACATTGTTCAACCCAAACCAATCTCCAATCTCCAATCTCGACCCAATCCATTGCAACTCATCCTCGCATATTAATAACAGTGTTAAGGGACGCTCATTTGTTTAAGAATATCGGTGATAGTGCTTGATTGAGAGTGTGTGAATTCGAATCTCTTGTACGGAAAGTATCTTAAAAAATTAAAATGGGATGGAGTAACATTTGGTCCCACTTCTAATCTAGAGTGGGCCCTTCCAATCTATAATGTAATTTTTATTCAACTTATCTTGCACTTGATTTTGATGCAGACTCTAGAAAACCCGAGTCACGTGTATACATACATACACACACACGGTCTCATTACATATATACACTACTCGCCTCGTAAAACGCCATCGTCAAGAGAGAAGAGAGAGAAGAAAATCGAAGCTCGAGGTATGTGCATGTGTATGTATCTCTCTCCTCTTCTTCAATTTCCATTTCTTGCGATCTCCTTCTTCTTCCATTTCCTCAATCGACATCGAAATCTTCTCTCTAGATCAACCGATCAGGTCGATTTTGGTTCAGATTTATCTTAGATCTGTTGTAGTTTTCACATTGGATTGGATTGGATTGGATTGAATGAATGCATGCGATGGAGAATAAGATGTTTCTGTGTGTGGGTCTTTCAGGAATCATCTGTTCATGGAAGACGAGTTCTCGTTTTCGGATACGGTCCCTCCCTCTTTCGATCGCGGCGTGGTATGTACTCTATCACTACTGATGGATTTATTTATATTTGATGATGAGAGAAGATCTCATTTTGTTGTTATGGAATTCGAGAGCTTGTTGATTAGATCTTTGAGTATTTTTTTTTCTTAATTTGAAATGAGCCCCTCTTGATTGACATTGATTTTGATCAAGGAAATGAAATCTGTGAATAACCAGAAACACCAAGAGCTCGAGCTCTTAGTGAACGGCATAACGATTTATATCAACAAAATGGACAGTTGAAATAAATTTGATAAGGAGTTGATGACCATAGCCATTGATAGATTGATAGGTTGATTTTTTTTTAGATGCCTAATCTAGAACCCACTGCCTACCCCAAAATGACAGACCAATGCAATTATACAGAAATCAGTATTAAAGGCATCTACCAACAAGCAACGAAAAGGACTGATTCTCTCTACATGCATTCTCCGCGAACAAATGGTGAAATGACAGAGCTAAGGGACTGCATGCTAGCATTTCTGGCTCATTTCACTCCTTATTACCAATTGGCCTTGACATGTCAAGCAAATAAGAACCTCTCTGTATCAATAAAAATTAAAAAGAGGTCCTCCAACAAAGGCAGGCTCTGTTTCCATCTAGTGGTTGGTTCTATTTCTGTCTGCATTGAACTTGAAATGGCTAGGAGGAGGTGGAAGTAAAGAGCCAAAAAATGCCAATATCTGATATTTCCTACTACAAGCACTCATGCAAGTATCCTAGTTAGAAAAAAAAAAAAAATGTTTGTGCCTCGAAACCTTTGGAATAATAGGAAGCTGCATGCCAATGATAATACAACCCCATCAACTCACCCTTCCACCCATTTCACTATAGCATTGGGAATTCTATTGTCTTTCTCTTTCCAGATTGCCTGCAAAAATAGCAAACGATGACTTCCATGACAGCTGCTCCCTAGAGAATACAAGACAAGGCAACCTAGCGAAACACCAACATTCCCCAAACTTAAATAAAAAAAAGCCGACCAAATATTATGAGAGAAATGGACTGAAGAAGCAGATGGTCCATGGATTCCTTCTCTCTTAAGCATTAGGAGCACTGATCAAAGATACTAGAGAAAGAAATGCCCCTTTTCTCAGATTATCAACTGTAGTAAATGGTAATCTTCCTTTTGTCCGCCAACCAACATAATGCCTCCGCCTTGAGAGGTGCAATCCCCTACCAGGCCAAAACACAGAGGTGGGAAGAAATGTATGAGAGAAATAAACATTTCAAAAAGACTTAGTGGGAAACTTTCCAAAAGGGTGAAAATTTCTAAATGCTAGCATATGGAACATCTCTGCAAATAAAAATTGAGGATAAAGATTTATGGCCCCTGCTTTGGACAAGTTCCTCCTAGAAGAAATCCAACAAAACCCTTCTCCCCATCCATTCATAACATTCACTCACTAAAGCTATTGATGGAGCCAGTAGACAGCCCATACATAAGAATAACACGATCATTTGGTCTTCACACTAGAAGAGTTGTCACTTTAATTTTATTTCCCTCTCGTAAATTTTTACCTTGCATATGCTGATATGCCAATGAGTCAGTCTGGAATGTGAATTGGAAAAAAAGAATGATATCAATATGATTGTATTTTGAAATTCACTTGCTATATCAGAGTTGTATTTGAATTGCTAGTGTTGGTTGTGCCACATCTGAGTGATTGACTTATAATCATCACCTTATAAAGATGCTGATATAAAATTATCACGAAGATGAGATGGTTGTGTCACTTGTTTATTTTTTTTCTACCATCATTCTATGAAGATGTGCTGTCAGCCTGCAGATTTATCTCCCAAGTCTGCGAGCTTGGTTTAAGTGCAATCTATAGGCCGTCTAGAATACAAAAAAGCTGATCTTTTGGAATGTCATTGTATTGCCTTTAGATTGCATGGTTTGGCTGGGAAGAGGAAAATATAGCTTAGCATCAAATTACAGATGGATGAGGACTGATAACATGGCATAATATTCAACTATTTATTATTTTTAGCAAGATTAGGATGAAAGTTTCATGTCAAATTGGTATCCTATTAATAGTTTATTATTGGGTTGCATTAGGTTTCCTGATCTAGCTTCATCATATAAATACTTTTGAAATTGAAAGTGTAATTGGAGCTTGGTTTCTGATGGATTATTTTGACGAGTAAATTGAAGTTTTGAAGTTGGAATATGTCAAAGGAGAGTTCTCATTGATTGTTAGGTTTGAATCCCTTTGAGCTTTTTCTATCTACATGCCTGCACAAGATGGAACATTCCTGTCCAAGGAAGGATACATTCAGTGAATCAGTATTGGTGTAGATTGGATATAGATTAATCTTTCCATGTTGTACACTGAAATTTTATTGGAATGACAATTGATCATAACCAGAAATTGACTTGATCCATAAATCCAATACTTGGATCAATGGGCTTTATGGTTTCTATCATTTGCAATTTTTACTTGAATTTTTTTTTATTGGTTTCACTTCTTTTCTTGCACTATTTATATTTCAAGAGGATCATTGACAATGTGATGAGAAAGTATAAGAATCTAAATCTGAAATGCATGCCAATACAGTACACCTATGAAATAGTCTAGTCCAATCCTCCTTGTGGTGGCCACTTTGTCTACCAATTTGCTAGCCAATGGTTTGATAAGAAGATCTTTGTGTAGATTATGTATGGCTAAAACATTAGCTTGATTAATGATCATAAGGGCCTTCAAGAAATGCCTAGAAGAATCTGATCCAATTGTTTATTTTGCTTGACTGCTTAAAATTCAGACCAGTTGCAATCAACATTGTATCTATTCCATCCGACCATTCAACATGCATATAGGTGTTAACTGATTTTAACCATTTGACCAGGTTCGACTTAGCTGGACTGGTGACACCGGCTTCAACCGGCCAGTGCAATGCAGCTTTCATAAGATTGGGGCATAGGCTCCATTTTTACTCTTGCCAGTCTTTGATACATTTTTTTAGTATGATGTACAATAATTAATAACTAATATTGCATAAAATGATGACTTAGATTTTGTTCTATCTACATGGCTTAGGTCTGTCCCTTATTTTATAACAATAGTTACAATACAATAATACATCTGGTCTGCATATGAACAGAAGAACGCGATCAATGATGAAGTGAAAGGGTTCAACCCCGGTTTGATAGTCCTGCTTGTGGTGGGGGGACTAGTGCTGCTCTTCCTTGTAGGAAACTATGCCCTCTACATGTATGCCCAGAAGACCCTTCCTCCTAGGAAGAAAAAGCCCATTTCCAAGAAGAAGATAAAGAAGGAGAGGCTGAAGCAGGGGGTTTCGGCGCCAGGAGAGTAAATATAGCAAGTCTCAACTAGAACTAGAAACTAGAAAATCTCTTTTACTTGACCTTTAATCCTTGTCTTCTTTCATATGCTACATTCTGGGATTTTGGCTTGGAAGTTCTCTTGATTTACTGATTTATGAATTTCAGATGAGAGACAATGTAAAACTGAAACACAGTTGCTAGGTGGTAGGCTGGTTGCTCCATCATCGAAACATGCTGGCTCTGCAATTTAAACATAGGCTAATGTGTTCGTTAAACAACACACATTTGTTCTCTTTTTACTTGTTTGGCCCTGCAGTGTGGAAAATTTATTTGTCTTAAGAGTGCGTTTCTGAGACAAGAGGGATTATGTGACAGAGGGAAATGGTTTTTGATTTTCCATACAGCCACTGTTCCGATGTTTGGTGTGATATGTTTTCTTCGCAGGGAAAAAAGAAATGGACTGATTTTTCCTTGATAGGGAGGGAGGGTTATGATTTCCTATGAATGCAGGATTCCTCCCTTGAAACCAGAAATCCATTGAGAACGGAATCCTCTTGTTGCACAAGCCACTATATCTAGGATTATATATAATGAAGCACCTTTCAGGTTTAATGGCGAACCAAGTGTTCTTACGCTGTTGCCGGGGATAAGAAGTTCAGAACATGAGAATGCTGTACCCAGATCATCTTGGTTGCTTAATTCAGGTTTGAAGGTTCATGGTCTGAGGCTCAATGCTGATGTGCTTATTGTGAGATTCAGGTTGGGAGCCTGTGTGGGGTTTGGATATATGGCCCATGTAGTCTTCATTTATGCTTTGATTCGTTGCCTCAAATTGGATGGCTGCTTGTGTCCATATTGGTGATCCACATCTTATCACCAGGCCCAAACGGCATGCCAAGAGGCGTGCAAAAATGAGATACTATGTTCTTGTTTCTACCCAAAAAATACCTTTAAAGATTTTGATTTTACATCTGAGAAAGCTCATTGAAACTTGGTCTATTTGTGTTAGATATCAGACCAGACCCAGGCGACCCATTTATTAGGCCAGCTCATTCTAAAATCATCAAGTCTGTTTATTATGTCGATATATCACTCTAGACTCCAGGTGGGCCCATTTGTTTGGGTTTAGCGAAGAGGCCTAAATCCCAAGACCTTACAAATAATCAGTCAAGGGGCTAGTCAACACTCTGATCAGACCCTTGTGTCTCCATTTCAATGGTTGGGAATTGGGTGCTGAGTGTAATCCCAGTAAAAGGCCTATCTTTGATGTGGCTTAATACCTCATTTTCTCTAACAAGTTGGGCCGAGACCCAGTCCTACTTGACAGGTCATGGTCCAAATACAAACATATCATTTAAATAGGACTGTTCTGGTGCATCATAAATCCTAAATAACATAAATATTACAAATAAACTTATAGTATAATCTTTAATTATATTATAAACAGCAGATTGGGTACATATATTTCAGGCCCATTGGGCGCGCCCCATTAGTATCTTTCGTAACAAACCCACTAGGTATTTTTTTGCAATAAGTCCACTGGCACTGCAGGTTCAACCCGACTAGCGAGAAACCCACAATTGGGCACTGGTAAAGCTTCTTCCATCCAACCTAAACAAGATTTAACTGCAGCTGATTTGATCCATGGACGACGACTCCATTTGGATCTTGGGTTTATTTCCAATTTTCCATGGATTGAAAAATACCTGATGCAGTTACAGTGAGAAGAAAACACAGCCATCTCCACAAATGAGTGAGTCCATTTGAGCTGTATTTCATTGGATTATAAAAAATTAATGAAGCATTACAATGTGCAACGTATCCATACTATACATGTGGCCATCTTGCAACCCTATGGTCCTTCTGTGGGCAGATCACAGTATCTAACAAATGAGTAAAAAACCGGACAGATGAAATCTCATCCACTGCTACTGGGTAACTGTAATATGATTTTACTTCAGGCAGGAGTCAATGGATGCACCATTGGGTTCTGCCCAGACAACAAACATGGAGCTCGTGTCCGCCTATGGTTCCGCCAATGGTGACAACAAATATAGCCATCAGAAAAGGTTCGACGCCATCTTAGATCAGCTATAGTGAAGAAGGTTAACATGATTGGTAATTGCATCACACTTAGGTTTTGCTTCTATTCCTCTTCATTGATTGATGCAACTTCTTCAGCAGTGCTACTTGCCAATATACCTGCTGCAGTACTCGGCTGAGCTTCTTCCTGTGTTTGTAGCATAGGTGGAAGTGGTGCAGTGATTTCAATAACCTGAAAGGACAAAGAGTTGATGAACTTGTAACCCACTTTAAAAGAATCACATGATTATAACTAACTGCAGAATCATGCACAATAGAGTGTCACATCCCTTAATCACAAGCTACCAAGGGAATTTTAAGTGGCCCATGGAATGGAGTGGAGGGTGTGGGGTTGGGAGGAGAGAAGAGGATAAGTCTGGATAAGTATTCAAACTTTATCCATCTTGTTCTATAGTTGCTTCCAGATAATGGACTTGTCACATTGTCACACTGAAGTGAATTGCTTTAATCAGATCATCCTCTGTACTACTGTTCCGCTAATTTTCAAACATTTACTCTAAGCCGTCTGATTTATATTACTGCAACATCACAAGTTTCGAAGATGTGCTTTTTACAGTTTTTGAAATACAAACTTGTGTTTTTTTTTTTTTCTAATCTGCTGATAACATGAGTCCCACCTTTACAACTCAGCCCCAGGCTCCAGCAATCTTCTTGTCCACACTTTTTTTTTTTTTTGGGTGATCCTTATCTACACTAATCTAAACCTTCCAAATGGGGCCTCATACCCACCTAACCTGCCTCCCCGTGGAAGACATTGCTGTTCCTCACCAGCTGAGCTCCTACCTTTACAACTCAGCCCCAGGGCCTCCATTATTCTCTTGTTCACACTACTACCAGTCATTGTGGTGTACAGGGGGGAAACAAGAAAAGCTGTATTTCCTGTATTCCATTATTTGACTGCGTTATCATGCTTTCTAACTACCACTGTGATTTTTTTTTGTTATGTCATATATTTCTATGAACCTGAGATTTTCAACACAACAGTTTGTTCTTAAATTACAGATTCAATGCTTTTCATGTAAACGACTCAATTACGTTCACGGCTATATGAATTATGAAGGCATGGGTTTAGAGTCTCTTCATGTTTGCTTCATATTCGTTGCACCTTCCAATAAAATCAACTACCTTGATGATACTTCAGTTATAATCACTGCCCGATACCATTATGCATCCAAATAATACGCATGTTATCACTCATACCTCACTATGAGCTGGGTGTTGAAGAACAAGCCGATGGGCATGCAAGTGATATCCACAATCTCCAGGAACAGGCCTTGTAGGTCTTTGATATCCACTACAAAAAGAAGGGGGAAAAAAGCGACCCAATTACAGCAAACTTGACTGAGAAAAAAAGATAATTAAGGACATTAAGCAACACAAGAAAAAGAAGCGACAAGCTACTATTGGGAACAAAACTCGCTGTGACCCTTTACACAGTTGAAAAAACAGAGCAAAAAGGTTTCAATCAAATAGGAAGAAGAAAAAGGGGGAAATTAACCCATTCATAATTATCTTAATGAGATAAGGAATGGCACACCCTCCAACTGATGTAAGATACATATAGATCACTGACAAACAGCCGTGAAACTAGGGGGAAATGATTTTTTCTAGAAAAGTTTAAAAAAATGAAGATTCTAAGAGTAGAGATAATTATTGAATTGTATGTATTACAATGCAGAACAATAATGACTATACAAATTACAAAAAATTTATTCACCCAATAAGAATATGGGCCGACATTCCAATAACCACAAAAATAACAATGGGACACCAATGCCTTCCATAAACATCTCTCCATGCTCCTGTGTTCACAAGAGAATCTACTAGAATCTGCTTCCCTATTACATTCACTATATGTGTGCTAAAGATGACTCCACGATACCAGGCTACCAGCAATTCCTTAGTTTCATTTATCATGAAGGAGTCTCCACACGCTGAAGCTTTCCTTTCTACCCATAAGAGATCACTCACCATCACCCTCAATCACTAGAGGGTTGGTGAAAGACTAGTATATTCAAGTTCTTTCTATCTTGTGAAGTAAGACTTACAGTCAAGTTCTATTTTATTTTATTTTATGTCCTTCAGGTCTTTATATCATTCTTCTAATGGATAAAGGCAAGTCAAAATATCCCAAACACCAATTCTCATTTCTTTATCTTCTTAAGCATTAGTTGGATCTTAATCTGTAAACAAAATTAATTCATTTCCACAATCACATTCTTATATTGTGTTCAGTATCATTTAACTTTTTCCATCATAAATAACATATCACATTTTGATTTGATTGGCGTCGTCAAATCCATATAGCCGACCCCACCTAGTGGGAAAAGGCTTGGTTTGGTTTGGTTTGGTTATATAACAGATCACATTTTCCATACCCATCTTGTGCAAAACTGTCATCAGAAGGTCCAAGCTCAACAAATTTTGGATGACCACCAATGGCATAAAGAGGATCTCCTGTTAAGTGACATTCAAAAACCAGTAATTGTTAAACTTTGGTCAGCAAGATGATGAAACATTAAAAAAAAATAATTCAACTAGTTGAATGGAAATTGTTGGATTATTTGCAAGTGGTACCTCTTCTCTTGGAATTCCACCCTATCACATTTCTAAATTTCTTACACCCTTCCCACAGGTCATTGAAATTATACTAGCAACAAGTTGATATTCTATTTTTCTTTTTCTTTTTATTATTATTTTTAGTTTTCTATTGTACTCTTTAAATTTTTTTTACTGTAGTGTAAAAGATATCTGAACTCTCCCTCCATGATAACACATCACTGGAAGTGATATGGCACCATTGTGCAACCATACACTATTGCACTTGATTATGTGCATCACATCACGTGGGCTTTCATGTTAGTATTTCCATTTTTATCCATGATGATACAAGGGCTTCAGTGTGTTGTGACCTTTTCCTTTTTTGGGAAAAAAATTCATAAAAAAAGGTGATTATTAAAAAAGGCTTTTAATTGTGTTGTGACTTTGGTCATAAAAAAACCACATGATTAAAATAAGTAAATCTAATATTATTCAGAAAAGTCAAATGTCTATCTAGACATCTTGCTTATCTACATGTCCTATTTTTCTTCCCAAGCGACAGGATACAATAGACTACTATATATGCAACTTATTTTTCGTACAATCAATCTTTTTTTTTTTTTGATAACATAGGAACCCGCCATCCAGAAAGATGAAAAGAAATAACCAAGTATGTCTTGGATAATACAGATGATAACTCACATTTTTTCTACAAATTTCTAGTTGTATTATAGTTATCACCTTTTCATTTGGTACAATTGAGCTTATTACATGATCCAGAAGTGCAAACGAAATAGCATCACTTTTATATTAGGTAAAGATGAATTTCAAATCCTTGACCTCAGAGTTGCACTTGAGGCCATAGTCTTTGAGGCAAAACATCAAAAGTTGTCTCTAATGATATAAGATGATACAGTGCATGTTTTTCTTATAAAGGAAAATCCACAAAGCCATCCAGCCATAAGTCTACTACTCAAATGAATACTTGTAAAATTTGTTTAAGTATAACTTGAGAACTCACCTAAAAGTGGGTGTCCAATGAAAGCAAGATGAATTCGTATCTGGTGTGGTCTCCCTGAGTGTATCTCAACCTATTAAATTAGCAAAAAAAAAAAAAAAAAAAAAACACACAAAATTGGCTTATGGTATGGAAAAGAATTGAAATTAAGTCAACTTTTTATAGCATAAACTCTGAAATACACATTGTTACTTATCAAAGGTGCAATGATGGCATAGATTGTGCAAATCAAATTAGCAACTACCTTCAGTGACATAAATTTGAAAGATGTTTGGATGTTATTGTCACCATGCAACTTCTACATATCTAGACTAGATAGAATGTCAGGTTTATAATTTCTCATGTGTGTCATTAAGTTAATTCTTGCATACATCATCAGCAGTTCCAGACTGTGTTGTCCAGTAAAACCATTCACATCTGTCCACAGTTATCCATCAGTCACTACTAGCATGCATGCATAAGCTATTCAGCAGTAATACTTATCCAACCGTCAGATATATTACGTGTACAAGAAATGTTTTGTACAACCATTATCATAAAAGAGACATACATATAAAATGGGTCATTATGCAAACCTACCTTGGAGAAATGATAAAATTAAAGGCAACACCAAAACAAGTATAAAATTATTCAAGCCATCACCTGGACCAATGTGCGATTTTCTTGTGGATCTCTCTCAAGAATACTAACTTTGCTCAAAGATGGCTTCCCTAAATAATCACAAAGATAGACACTATCCTAAGTGTAAGCATATACACACAGTTGATAATGATGAATAATTCTGCAGCAACATGTCCATCAAAGAAATGTAATTTCCATTTGACAACATACTGTTGCTCGTTTTAAAACTAAAATCATGATAATAGAACAATATTGAGAAAGCAGGCAAGGTAACCTGATGAAGAAGCAACATAGAGCCCTTTTGCCACCCCAGGATAATGCATAATTCCAATTGGTTGCTTGATCACAACCTGTTACACATTAGCATTTGACTGACATCTTTACACAGATTATGGCAATTTGAGAGATACATAAATAAATTAAGACTAAAAAGTACAAGCTCAACAAGAAATCATTAATCCCCAAACAACTTCACAGCATGTTGAAATATTGATGTTAGTTGGTATAGGGATAAGGTGCTGCAGCAAAAACCATTCACTGTAGACTCAGAATGAATGGGATAAGGTGCTGAAATATTTAAAACTTACCATGACCAAGTCTTGGAATGAATCCTTAAAAAGCAAGTGCTATGATTATGTACAAAATTATAACAAATGGAATTGGCCTTTTGCCTATTTCATTTTTCTTGTTTTCAAACTTTGTTTTAGGCCTTTTAAGTCCATAGAATATTTTCTCTAACAAGCCTTAGTACATCTTGATTTAAAACAAAGAATAGGTTCAAGTGTGAACCCACTGTGAGAGCAATGTGTTGGTTTCACATCTCTCCTCAATAGAGGGAACACAGGTTCGAGCTAGCATTAAAGACAAAAAGAAAAATGTTAAATGTGGAAATTTAAGAAGTTAGTATTATGAAAGATAATGTACCACTGGATGGTATAAGATTTCAATGACACATGTGCACGCATAAAGCTCTGTTCTAGAATGGCTAGTGGATTTTCCACTTGGATGCATGCCACTCGATGGGATGTGGGGAATGGAAAGGTCTATGTATGACCTTGGTATGTGCAAATAATAAGGCTGTCTGATCATTTGGGCCTCAAAATTGGGCAAATTTAGGGGGCTTGTTTGGCATCTCTACTCTTATTTTGACAGAGCCATCTATATCCGAGACACCCAACCATGAAATTATGGTAAAATAGAGCCATACAAAAAGAAGTCAAAGCTCTTATTTTCACAATCCCAAACTTGGGGCAGCTCATTTTAAAAGGATTTGCCTCTACTTTTTAAAGTAGGTAGAGGGTAGAATCGTGAGTCAAACGCTTTTATTTTCCAAACCTCTGCCCACTTTAGACATATAGACAAGCAAAGGCTAGAAATAGAGATGCCAAACATGTGCTTAGTAGTTTAGATGAAGTGCCTGTTTTAGTGTCTTTTGCACGATCAATCCAAGGGTTAGTAGAACTTCAGTGAGTGTTAATAGTTGGACTCTCCTTTCTAGCCTTGGCTGTGGGGTCGACTTAGACCCTATAATCAAACTAAACCTCACGCTCACTAAGCCCTGTGAATTAGCAGCAACACTCACCCAAATTTTGATACTTATCCAAGTCTTTTAGGCCCTTGGATTGATTATGAAAATTTGGCACCCATCTGACTGCATTTGACTGCTAGAATTTGGACAACTTTGAAGCCCTCAAAACAATACCTCCCATGATTTGCATTCTTCTACATGGGTATGGGGGGTGTTAAGATTTAGGGGATTCAAAGGTCTCCCGAGCATGGATAAAAATAGCGGCCGCCACGCCGATATATCGGCCGTGGCGGGGGATACCGCCACGCCCACGGCCGAAATATCGGCCGTCGCATCCGTGGCGGCCCGTAGCGGCCGCTACAAAGTGTGGCGGCCGATACGTTTCCCTTTTTTTTACCCCCGGACCCCCTCTGCGAAGCGCATGTTTTTGAGAAAGTGGCAATCAAGAAGACAAAAGGATCATACTTGACCATGATAGCTAAGACTCTTTTGTTGGTTGTCTTTCCCTTTTTGTGCTTGGATGTCTATTATTATCATAACTTGCTAGATAAGATATTAAACCTGTTTAATTATGTTTGAAATTGTATAGTAGTAAAGATATAGTTACCTATTACTACTAGATTTCAAATTGGTCTTAATTAAATTATTTTATAAAGAACCCTCATTGTGCTGGTGACTAAGGTATTTCTATTTTCTTCACTAACTCTCTACTCTGTTATTTTTAAATTGGTGTTGAATGTTGATTATTGATCACTTCATAACTTCATAGTTCATTCACTTGATTGAGTTTGAACCTAGAATGTTGAAGTATTGATATTTAATTGTTCAATGTTCATTAATGAGTAATGACCTAACTCTTAAGTCTTATGCCTTTATTTCATGTTCTAGTTTTTTTTTTTTTTTTTTTTTTTATGAGCTTTCCATTACTTTTCTAAGTTAGTATGACTAAGAAACATGAATACATGTGAAAAAACTAATCATTACTATTATTTTCTATTTATACAGCGATACAGGACTTCATATATTGAGGGTACCGCTACGCCCCCTTTTCTTACTTTTGCAAAAGAACCACATATTCTTTCATTTTACAATTTTCTGGATTTTCTGAAATTTTTTCAGATTTTTTAGGTAATTTTTTCAAATCGCACCGCTACGCCGCTACGTATCCCCGCTACGCTACGTATCGCCCGCTTCGTAGCGGTTTGGCGGCGGGCCGCTACGCCCGCCGCTACCGCTATTTTCATCCTTGCTCCCGAGTGTGAACCATTCTATCATGAGAATTATTTTGAGGGCTTCAAAGTTATCCAAATCTTAGCCGTTAGATAAAATGGATGGGTGCCAAAATTTGGATGATTAATTAAATGGTCGACACAACCCATATGAGTGTAGCTCAACTATAATGTAAACCATTCCACGCTTAGGGAAGGTGTTGCCATGCTTAAAATTTTTTGTACGAAGGGGTTATATTGTTAGAATGATCATAGGGGTGGACTCGGTGGACCCCATAGGCCAGGCTGTTCCTAGTTTAAGGACAGACTTGCTGTCCCTGAAAATCTGTATGTGAAAAGGTAAATTAGTGAATGTTGGGATGAACACAATGTGAAAAATGAAATGATAGAACGAGATTGGATGGTTTTGGAGAACCACTAATAAGGGGGATTTGGAAATTTATGTAGAAGGTTGGGATAATTGATTAAAGAAGGTAACAATATTTTCAAAGGTCTCTTTGGGATATAAAAATACTGATAGTCTGATACGTCAGTTTACTTGTTATTTTTTGTGATTCTAGCCAATCAGATTCCGTTTCACATATCATGCTATCAAGTTCTTTTTCATTATATTGATAACACAGACAGATCCTGCATGGACTAGGAATTTCTGATTTCTTTTCTTATTTTTCTACTTCTCCTATACATCTTTCGTCATTTAAAAAAAATAAATCTTAGCATGACAAATGCAACCCAAATTTGATTTCTGGAATATTTAAGACATTAATTGCTTTTTGGATAAGACCTTTACCAAAAAAAGAGGGTTTACATCACACAACTGAAATCATGAAACTGTTCCAAGAAAACTAAAATTGAACACTAGTAACAATCGAGCAAGTGTAACATTGTTTTATCATTAAACACATTTACCTCATCCTTATCAATGATCCCTGTCGCTAATGCTCGATACACTTTCAAAATTCTTCTTGTGGTGCCAAACTCCATATCCATATCTCTGCAATTATGGAGATCATAAAATTTGATACAGAAAACAATCGAGAATGAGACAGCTACTCCATTAACACATTGTACACTTGCACAATGAACCAAATATAGGCCAGACTATATACTCAAAGCTTTAAGAATAAAATCAATAAAACAAAATCATTGCTTTTGAAGCTTACAAGAAAAAAAATAATTAAAGAAAGCAATATGTGGAACTCGCAACTCCATTGGCATCAATTTAAGCCCTATTTTCAGTGAAATTCTCAGTCAATTCTCTGTCTTCCTCTCCATACTTGTGTTGGTTGATTTTTGCATGTGGAAATGTTATTTGGAAAGTGAGGAGTTGATTTTGGTGCACAAGCAGAACGTATTCAAATCTGACTTTTTGGTGTTTCCCATTATTATGGCCATTTTAAGATTGTTTTTTTCCCTCAATTGGGATTCCAAAATATTCTATATCACCATTTTCTTAAATCTCTTGACCTCCCCTTGATTTGGCCAGAGATTTTGGATTTTTCCTAATCTTACCATTGCACCAGAGCTCTGCCCTTGAAAAAAAATCAACCTTCAATTCCTATTCCAGTTTGCACATCTTTTCCTCCATGTGCATCAGATTTGTTCAATGGTAGCGCCAACCGATGCATAGACTCTCAAAGGCAGACTACACAGGTATATATGACAACATTATTATGATTATTTTCAGCACAAAAGGTCAGTGAAATTCATTATGCATGGATTAAAACATAAATTATCTGATTTTCTATCTCTATCATTGGTTCCTTCTATTGGTTTCAAGCTTCAAACCCCCATAATAGCCCTGCATGTTTCTTTATCTCTATTTATTGATTTTTCCCAGATCACATCTATAATCTTCACCAATGATTAGCTACAATGCGGAGTGATTAGCTGCATCTTCATGGTCCTGTTTAAGTTCCATCGGGCTTTTCGTGGTCTGCATGTTGGTTGAAATTAATACATTAGTCCTAGATAGGTCAGTAGTTCTCTCTAGAGAAGCTATTATTAAGGATGAGTGGATGACCATTTTGTGCTTTCCAGTAGACTAATCCGGAATAATTTTAGCTGCGGTGGACTGGCAACTTTTACATGGTCAGAGATAAAATCTCTAGCCATAGTGGGGAACTTCAAATTCCAGCATGTTCCAGAGGCTAATAATATAGATAATCGGTTGACTAAATCTGGAACTGATCAATCCAATCTTGTATATGATGTGAAGAGTTTCCGTTAATTGTAAGTTGGGAAGCTTGCTTGAAGATGGGGGTCTGTAAGAAGAAAATGAAAGTATCTTGGAGCTTTCCATCAGAAGGAACACTAAAGTTCAACGTGGATGGAGCTGCAAAAGGAAAACCAGGTTTGGTTGGCATTGGAGGTGTTCTAAAAAATCATAAAGGGGAAGTTATGTATATCTTTTCTAAACAGGTTGGGATCAAAGATTCCAATCACTTATTGTGGAAAGTGACTCAGCTAATGCCATAACTTGGATGAAATCTTTTAGAAGTCCATGGAAAATACAATTTTTAATTAACGAGATTAGCTCTCTAGTATCTGTGATGCAAATATTGTTTCAACAAGTGTGTAGATCTGCAAATGGAATGACGGATTGTTTAGCCAAGCAGGGGGTAGATTGTTCTTGGAATCTAAGTGCCTGTATAGTGTCATGGTGGTTGGTGTTTGGTATACCAATGAGCTATGTTTGTCAGTCTTATCTGTATTGTACTTTTCTGCTATTTATTAAAATGTTAATGCTATCGATAAAAAAAAATTGTAGTCTTAATTTCATCCATAAACAATTCTTGATTTACCAGTTCAAAATAATAATAATCTATTACTATGTCATGTCTGCTGTTTGTCTGTTTCTCATTCAAGGCAGTGCAACTCTTGTTCCAATTCTAATCTAAAAATTACATGTGTATGAAACAAAATTAAAATCATTAATTTTCCAATGCAGAACACCTCAAATATAACTATTCCATTGCGTGAAAATGTCCCTACAAAACTTCTAATTGTTTAACTCTTAACACAAGTAATAGAACTCAAAATTGGAGTATGATTCATAACTGAGAAGAAAGAAGCCAGAACTTTGTACAAAAATGGATCTGATGGGTGTAAATGGAGAGGCAAGACAACACCGTGATGCAGTATGGACCAGGGTCCAGGTCCAAGTCAACTGGGCCAACCCAGTCCATTGGGTTCAGCCCACATGCCCAATTTGACCTCGAGGTACTGTGGACTTCTATTCCTATTCCTACTTTCTATCCTATTTTTATTTCCTGTTGTTAATTGAGTAGGATTGTCAATTCCTAAATTTCCTATTGTAATTAGGTCTCTTTAATTAACTACGAAAAGTCTTAGTTGCTAAGGGAGAAGATTTGTCCTACATATAGAGGACATGCCCCATTGTAATTCATGCTTACTATCAATTAAAAGATTTTTTTAGTTTTCTCTTCAAATTATGGTGCCTTTTATGGTCTTGAATGTGCCCTAGTGCTTGAATCCATTTTTGGATTCGATATTCCTTGGGAGATTGATCTATTTTCGATTGAGGATCCGACATTGCGCCAATTTGGTGGAGTGGACACATGATGGGTCTGCTTTTGCTTTCCCTTGTTTCAACTTGTATGCAGAGAATAAAATAAAGAAAAAACGAGACTTGGACCTGTGGGCTGAACCCAATGGAAAGGGTTGACCAATGGGTCAATGGGTTGGCGCAGTTGACTTGGACCTGGTCCGTACTGCATCACAAAGTAGGGCCTTTTATGCATTCTTCATGAGTTGTTCATGGATCATTCATGGATACACTCTTATTGCTATAATAGGGTTTCTGATTCCTCCTCCATAGTACTTGGAGATGGGCCCCTTGGCTGCATTGGATAATTGATGTCGTATATTTTGTCATCTTACTGTCATTAGAGCATTGTGATCTTAATCATTGAACTTATACAGTTTTGCTGATAAAAAAAAAAAGAGTCAAAACTCAACCAGTTTACACAAAAACAACACCCGTAAAAAGGAAAAAAACTGTTGCTCAATAAAGGAAATCCAAAATTGAATGCTAAACATTACACGTTTTAATTAGGAAGGACATAGGTACAATTTATTTACTCTTTTGCGTGCCTGAGACTCGAGTGTGTGTGTGTGTGTGAGAGAGAGAGAGAGAGAGAGAGAGAGAGAGAGAGAGAGAGAGAGAGAGAGAGAGAGAGAGAGAGATGCATCTGTTCGACCTGTTTTTCTTAACGTTAGCCGTGCCATCAGCAAAATATTCCGCAAGGCGAGCTTTTGCAACCTTCGACTTTGCACAAAGTAGTATTCCTAAATTTCAAGAATCAAGTAGCGAGGTAATACAAAGGAATTACATAATAAAATAGTCGAGCATGACCCAACAGTCCCACCCAGGGATTGATCCCTTGGTGGGTAGGTTTACTTACTCTCCCCTGGCCACTAGACCAACTTGGCAAAAAAAAAAAAAAACACTGGTGGAGCACAAATGAGGTGTTGTAACTCAAATGATAGGACTATAAGCAACAATCTAAAATGGAGTTCAGAAAACAGGCATGCAGTGAACAAAGAACAACACAAATCTCTGCCTTCTTAACAGAGCCTGTGCCCACTGCTGTCACCCATATCCGTCCAGATTAGTTTACCGCATAACCATTCAATACAGTCCCTAATATTTTGCCATCAGACCAGAACTCCAAATACTTAAATCCATCTGAGGTATATGGTTCCATCCAGGTGGGTTAAGTATTAAGTGAGGGGATTAGATATAGGATTATATCACAGGATGGAGAGGTGTTCCAAAGAATTATTTGGTTGAAAGAGTCGTCCTTACTGCACAAGCCCTAGTTTGTTTAGGGACTAGTCACGAACAGTCCATGGTGTCAGTCTGTATAAATCTTTTCTTTATCAGATTTATAGTTAGCAGAGTACAAGGATATGTCACTTCTTCTAACTCCACAGGGACTGAGAGGACACTAAAATATGGATAATGGAAAAGGACATCATTTGGGAGAAAGATGTGCAAGGACCAACATGCCCCCTTTAGATCTCCGATGACTATGAGCCACCTGCGATCTCAACTGGATTAAGGGATGCTCAAGAGTCAAGCTTTAGATGTCCCACCTCTTGCACGGAATGTTAGTCCCTGACCACGTTAAATATTCATATTTAGCAAACCTGCACGATCTTTGCTTTGGCATGTGAAGTACAATTGCATGGAAGGTATATTTGCATTAGGTATTTTTAATCTCTTGTATGCAGCAATAACTTTGGTTTTATGAAAAAGGTCCTGGGAAAAATCTAGAGGGACATGTGCCATGTTCTGCATCCCTTCCTATTGTTCCATTTCAAGGAAATAAAAATCCTCTATTTTCAGTGTATATAAAGATATATGTAGGTGCTTTATGCTTCTGATTGGTGATGATTCGGGGCAGAACCCTCGTGATGACTCCAAAAGCGTTGGGCTTACTCCAAGAGGCCCAGGGTGATGATTCCAAAGGTCCCATATGTATGCAGAGAAAAGAGAAGAGGAGAAGAACTTTCTCTAGAGAAATTTCTTTCTCTTGTTTGGATTTCTGTTAGAGGAGAGAAGTAACTCTGCTCATAACTACTTCTTACAAAAAAGTAAGAGAAAAGTTCACTTTAAAGGGGTAGTAAAAACACCAATTTATGTAGCAAAACTGATTTTTTTAATCAAAAGTGACATTTATACATTTAATCATTCTTTTGTTCAAATAATGGTTTTCACCTATATGCTTTATCGCCAATCTCCACAAGGAGATTCCTCACATCTAAATTCTCCTCATTTCTCCACCTAGTTGGGATTAAACACTTTTCATTTTCTCCTCATCCAAATGATCTCTAAGTTCATCCAGTGCTATAACTCTGTCAGCGTTCTTCCTCCGTTTTCCATTTTTTTTTATACATAACATGACTCAAAACCGCAATCTCATGCTTATGGAAATGAGCACCTTCCAACTATGCTATGGGCTCTTATCATCTGTCATCATCATCTCTTCTCATATTTCTCCTTCTTCATCCCCCTCTTGTTGTCCAAAACTCTTAACGACAAGAATCCCAAACCCAAGAACCATTTACAAACATCTGGACACCAACCTTAAACAATTTTGAGTCCCCTCCATCCAACCAAATCCAAGAAACCCTAAATCAGCCGAAATTAGCATCCAATAACAGAGCCCAAATCTGGTACAATTCGACCAGCCTAATTATACCCAATTAATCGCTAACAGATCAGCCCGATTATGTGCCATGATCCAATCACTAATGCAACCCTTAACCAATCCAACCCCTCTCAAAACTGAGTCTTCGAAACAGTCATACAAAATATTAAAGCAGACAGAAAACTAAGAAGACAAACTTTTTGCTACAGCTTCTGAGATAGAAGAGCCAATCAGCCAAGGAAGGATCTTGTTGCAGAAGGGTAAAAACCGCATGGAAGATCCTAACAAGGATGGTTCCCTGGATAAGCCCATTATGGAAGAAGAGTAGATAAAAGGATGACTCTGAGAAGGAAGATCTAGTTGCACAAGACTATAGACACTACACATCTGACTCTAGTTAAGATTCAAAACAGATAGACTGCTAACAAAATCCAGCCATTTAATTCCAATTTCCAACCCAGGACCCACATCATTAAACTGCAGTTGCTTTCATCATCAGAGGTTGAGTGTGGTGATTCAATGCAAATTCAATAGGGGATAAATCTAGAGTTTGAGGTTAACATTACACTAAATCTAGAGTTTGAGGTTAACATTACAATCTTTAGTTCATAAGCCTATACAAAAAATGGGACAAACCTGATGTGCCTCTTCCCAAGCGATGAACAGGAACAGGATGTGACTTTTGAGCAGCTGCCCTGGAAGAATTTGGTTTTTCGGGTCGCCACTGGAGCTGGGTTAGAACAGTTCTTTGCTGGAAAAGGCCACCGGGTAACACTTGTAGACCAGAAGGTTTATTTAGAGCAACCTGAAAATAAAATTAGCCGCATAATTCTCAGTGCAGTATGTAACTATCATTCCAAGAGATGAGCAGAAGTTGCACACAGCCAGTTATATTAGAGAGAGAGAGAGAGAGAGAGAGAGAGAGAGAGAGAGAGAGAGAGAGAGAGAGAGAGAGAGAGAGAGAGAGAGAGAGAGTGGAAAAATCAATACCATATCATCATCCTCAAATAGAACTTCTAGCAGGTATGGAGCACAGGGCTCTTTCCACGGAAGGCGGCAGTAAAGTAACTCAGAACCATCTCTAGACAATGAAAACACATTTTATTAATAAAACAACAAAAGAATAGCAGAAAATAATAGGCCATTATTTCAAACTAACTAGGCAGCCACCTAATATCATTACAAATATGGACTGACAAAATTTGGCCAATTTTCATGACTGGACAAGCTGTATTCAAACAAATGTTGTGTGTACAGTTATTTAAACCTAGACCACACACTAAACTGTTTTTATGGGAGTTCAATTAAGCCGGCAGGTCAACCTTGGCTAACTCAACTAGCTTATGAAAACAGAAATTGGTTCAAGATCAACAATTTTTAATGGAAGGCATTCTCTGGAAGGTTACCAAAGCTAGGCTCAATTATCATGTACCAAAGCAGTAATATCAAACTGTATATAATAACTATAGAAGACAAAAATGAAACATCAAAATGAGTGCCAAATGTCTTCCTCATCCTTAGTGAAACAATTGAGACATTACAAATGATTTCCAAAAGGAGCTTAACACATGAAGTAGTTGCTGTAGTTAAGATATCAAATGCATCTATCTAAAGTCTAAACAACACAACCACACTGCAGAGATCAGTAGTTCAGAACCTGAGTATTGTGTCTGGATCAGTAACAACTTGACCATCAAGTGTGATCTGCAGGTTAACAAACATTACATAGGAAGTAACATGTTATACAAAGAGAGATGGCTCACCAACAATATCTGTAACAAAGTTGAGTTACAAACCTGTCCATTCTGTATCCGCTGAAGCCACCTGCACCAAGATCACATGAGTACAATTACAGAACAAAAAAGTGAAATGCATTCTTATATTGTGTCCCCCACAATGAAAAAATTGGTGGCAACTCATCTGTGATGCATTTACCCATTGAGTTTGGATTGCATCACATTTTCATCATGTCCATTTGATGGCCACTTATCTAAATTATAGGATACCTCAATAAGCACATTTTCCCATAAACCTCATATAACCAGTGGGCCCTGAACATTCTAGAGTTGGAGAATGTGTCTTAAAAAAAAAAAACTGAAAAGGGGAAGTCTCCACTGGTTTGGAAATTGGACAGAGGGGAAAAGCAGATCCCATGTTGTTCTGATTTCCCCTATCTGAGAAGAGACCAAATTCCCTCTTACAAAGAATGAATGATATTTAACCAGTGTCTACACCCCCACTTCCTCACCACTTAGCAGGGAATAGGAAGTCCCCTGATTTCCCTTACCCCCACTTCCTCATCTATCAAACAGTTACTGAAGTACAAGGGATTCCCAGTCTTTTTTTTTTTTTTAATCTTCTTCCTATTTCTCCACAGGGTAGTGAATCCAAACAATGTTATGATGGTCAGTGAAATTCAAATACCCTTGCAAGGGGGCTGAGTTGTTGTGCTTGGAAGAGTAGAACTGAATCAGAGTAGAACCTGTTTGTTTAAGGTTACAGAATCTTTATTAGTAGAGCAAACAAGACAAAGTTAAAAGGAAACCAAATGATAGAGCAGGACAAGTAGAAATAGAAGACCGGAGTGTATTGGACGGACAGAGTCGGAATAGGTTAGTCCGTCGTTGAGATCGGGCCACGGGACTCCGAAAGCCTTCCCTCGCTCTTGCATCTCATCAACATTCTCTGCCATGGGAAAGTTTGAAGGGGGGGTTTTCGTTTTGGTAAAATGGCCTATTTGTCAGCTCCTCCTGTTTGTGCAAAAATCTATGAGAAATTCTAAATGCATCCACTTTATTGGTTAAGTACACTCATATTACACACAGAGTGCTGCTATTGGCACACAATTTTTTTCTTTTCCAACACAAGGATTTTTATTTTTTTTTAATTATATTTTTACCTCTTTATGAAATGACCAAAATATCCATTGCCCCTCTTTTCACACACAAGCTCATCTTCTTCCCTCCCACCCATCTCACTCTAACTTTCCAGAAAAACTCAAAAAGCAACTCATCTTTCTCCATTTTATGCTCTTTGGGCAACTCATCTTCCTCCATCTCCTTCATCTTTCATTCTTCTTGTACTTTATCTTTTTTCATTCTATAACTAAAGGATTTCAAGTGCAATGAAGGAAGAAAACAATAATCAAATGATGCATTTCAATCAGTTTTATGCCTCTTTTTTTAAAAAATTTTCTCGCCTGGAAGTTGCAGGTTCCCGATATGTTCGGTCTTTCAGGACCGAACATATGGCATATGTTCGGATATACAGTTCCGAACATAAGGCATTTGTTCGGTCCTGTACTTCCGAACATATGCAATATGTTCGGTCCTGAAAGACCGAACAGAGTCGCGATTTCTAATACCCTTGCGACGATGGATAAAACGCACCCAAATGCATGAAAAAACACTAACATTGTTTTTAAAAATTTACATTGAATGAGAATCTATCCCCATAACAAGTTTCCATGAAAAAAAAGATAATCTAAGTTGGAAAAAATGGTAAATAAGAGATGGGAAAGAAGAATAAATGGTGAAGGAAAAAGGGAATATTAGAGGATTGTGGAGATGGTGGAGCGGACTGGTACGCCGGAGGAATGCCGGAGGAACGCCGGAGAAAACGGTGATTCTTGTGTGTGGGAAGAAAGGGATGAGGATGTGTGTGGGAAGAAAGAGGGAAATGGAGGGATGAGTAGTTTAGGAAATTTTATTGTGTGTGAAAAGAACTAATGTATTTTTTAAATTATAGGAATGTGTGTAGAGAGAATTTGTGTTTGAAAAGAAAAATTTGGTGTGCCAATAGAAGCACTCTAAAAAAAAATATATATATATATTACTAAAATACCTATATATGAATTCCGACTTCATTTATGTATGGATATGCACATCTGTGCATATTAGACGTGCACGATTTTTATATGCCAATCAAAAAAATTATGTATGGGTACGCAGATTCATGCATGTTCAATGGGCACGGATCTGCAGAGGAAAATGAGTAAGAAGAGGGAAGAGGAGAAGGGCAGTACTGAAAATATTTGTGGGTGAATTCAGCAAATGAAGTGGGTGCATTTAGAATTTCTCAAAATCCATACTTGGAGCACCAAGCTCATGGGCTCCACTAAAGATGCATTTTTATTAATGGGTGGGGGTGAAAATAAAAATAAAAATAAAAATCAACCCCGTAGTGGCTTGATAGAGAGTTTTTTTTACTTTTTGTGTAAAATAAGGATGTTCTTTTATCATTTAAAAAAGAAAGAAGGTGGCTTTTTTTATTTTTTTTTAAAGAAAAGAATTTTTTTGAATTCGTTAACTTTTTATATGATCCATTGGTTCTTTTTTATCTTGATAATAGAGGCTTTACTTTACTTTAACTTTATTAGTAAAGTCTCAAACGCGGGCACTGAACCAGTGGTAGTGGTATGCAAAATTAGTCAGAAAGTGAAGTTATTTGTAAAATATCCAAGTAAGGCCGAGAGAGACTATCTATAGACTGGTCACACTTTTAGTGGTCTGCCTTACAACATTCATTGAGAAAAAATGGCTCAAGGTAAATGCATGAGCACATTGCAAATTTACTTTACTGTTGTTATTAACGTTCATCTTACAAACCCATAAGTCAAAAGGAGATGAATCATGTAAAGAATTTTCTCCTTAGTACATGTACAGTCATGCTCTTTGGGACCCACTACAAGTAAGCTGCATGTACAGTCCAGTTCTACATGGCCTACTTAGGACCTCTTGAATCAATGCAGTTCTTTTTACACTCTTGACCTCCGTGATTTGGCGTCATTCCCTATTTTATGATCATGGAACCTTTACTCACTTTTGGATTAAACTTGCAAAAGATTTAACGTTAAAATGCTACTAAATTTTAAGGCAGTTAAACTAAGGCTGCAATAATATCATGAGACTGGTTTGTTTTTTTTTATTTCTTTCCGAGTGGCTCTTATTTATGAAGAGGCATTTCCATCTATCCTATTTCTAATGATAGGAAGTGAGCCCCCACATGCTAGACTGTATAAGCCCACTTTCTTATAGGTGAATACTTTTCTGATTTCTCAGCCATATTCATAAGCTGAAAAGGGGAGATTAACATTTAAAAAAGTTGAACATCAACTGCATTTTTTTAACAGTAACAACAACAAGAATTAATAATAATTATTTCTGTATAAAAGGAAATTTACCTTTCTATATGTTCTATGTATGGTAACAAATTCTAGGGCGTTTGTTTGATACGAGTGGTTCTAGTCAAGATGCTTTGTGAGGGTGTGATGGCTCAACATCATCGATTCTCATAGAAATATTCTCAAGTGGGTATGATTGACTAATGAAACAATTAGACGAATATTTGAAGTGGCAATTCTATGAATGCCAAGGAATATAAAATTGGGACAGTGGGAAATGTCTTTCTAGCAAATGTCATTGGTTTCTTTCTTCAGGCTATTGCAAATTGCAATCATTCCAAATGATGGACCTATGACACGGGACTAATAAACAGTCGATGCAAATGACGGATAGAAGCAAAAGAATGTGTGGATGTGGTGTTCCCAATAGCAGCCCATTATGTTGATCTAGACTGTTCAAATGGGGCACAGTTACAGCATCTATCAAGACTGCTTATGTTGGTGGGAAAAGATCTAGGAGACGGCGATATTGATCAAGACTGCATTTGGGCATCACACGATAAAGAGCTTTGAGAATGATAAGAATGAACAGTGGAAGCAAACAGTTGGGATGAATGCCTTTGATCATTTGGCAACCCATTTGTAAAGTGGGCCAATGATGGAGAGCTTTTGGGCATTTTGGCAACTCATGTGTGTATAATATTGATCTAGACTCTGCATTTGGACATCACATGGTAAGAGTTTTCATA
This sequence comes from Litsea cubeba, assembly GCA_012931725.1. Lineage (NCBI taxonomy): Eukaryota > Viridiplantae > Streptophyta > Magnoliopsida > Laurales > Lauraceae > Litsea > Litsea cubeba. The sequence goes on along the minus strand of CM022950.1, from coordinate 76,160,796 downwards.
ATGAATGGCTAAGATAAACAGTTGGGATGAATGCCTTTGATCATCAGGCAACCCATACTCTGATCAGTGACATCAGTCAAATTGTAATCACCCGATGTGAGTCGTTTGTACAATTGCTCATTTTCAACCAGCCATCTGTAGGCTATTGAATGGATTACTGTGAATGTCCTATCACAGCAGATTATCAGGATATTGGTTTTAGCATGTCCAGGTTGGTTCTCAGTATGGAATGCTTTTGTATTGGTCCCACTCGAGAAGCCTGCTTGCAATTTGGTGCAATTGTTGACAATGATCAAGTACATCTTAAACTTTACAAGGTGAGGAGTTTAATTTGAAGAATGTGTCTTATCCGGGATGAGGCAATCTGATGGACTCCTAATCCGAGTCAACAAGATGGGGTCAAGACTTGCCCAATTGCTGTAAGGATAATGCCTCTTTTTGTTGCATACTTGTAGAATCCAATAAAAACACCAGTTGTCTTCATTATTCTTTGAATAGTTCTCGACCAATGATCATTCTTCTGATCTCACTAGTTCCAGCACCGATCTCAAATAATTTCGCATCTCGCAGAAGACGACCAGTTGGGTATTCATTAACATATCCATTTCCACCAAGACACTGGATTGCCTGCATCATAGAAATTAAAAGGCACTATCAACTCAAATACAACTGATATTTTAACAGTTTGATATTTTAGAGAAAGTAGGATTCATGCAAATTCATGGAACACACTTAATACTAGTACAAATTCCCAAATAAAATTTTTTTTCTAAGAAATGCATACTGTTATTCACCCTTTCTGGTAACCACTACATACTCCATTCAGGAAGACCAAAATCAATACTTGGTCATGACAAACTCAGAACCAAGGACTTCTTCCCTAGTTGCAGTTAACCATGTCTGTCAGGTAAGCACACTCAAAACTATGTTGGGTACAGATATTTATCTTATTCATTGATGATACCTTTTTCTTATCGGTACTGATGATAGATATTTGATGAAAAGTGCAGATGAAGTTCACAGAACCTTTTATATTTTCAAAGCTAGGACTTGAAACCAGTGTAACTCGAACATCAAAACATTTTTAATTGATGATCCTCACAAAAAAAAAAAAGAAAAGAATTAACAGAAAAGAAAGCTGCTATCTATTTCATAGTGGAGGTATTAAGTACTAAAGCAGTGGTCATATACCCCCATTAAAATGGATTGACAGAAAGAAAGATTATTACCTGCTAGAGGTTACCAGTTCAAAATTCTGAAGTACAGTTTCTAAAGAATTATGGTTTTATGCCTAAGTTACTATGGTTTTTCTATTAATAGGATGCCCACAGCTGTTCTGAATGGCAAATCCCCACTTGAGTTCTCACTTCCTTGTATCTCTGTTTCATTTTCCACATTTGTTAGAAACACCCCTTCTCAAAAATCATTTACCCAACAAAATTAAGTAACTAATCTCAGGACAAAGTATCAACTGTAGATGGACCAGCATTTCCTGGTATCTGTCCAGTTATTCTGATGTTTGATCATAAAGTCTTGATAATGGAAAAATCAATTCTTTGAGAGTAAAAGAGGATCTTCCTTCAAGGTTATTTGTCTAACAGTTCTCAAAACCTCCGCCTCTTCTAAAAACTTAATTTTCTGGTAGCTTTTGTAAAGGATAACACACTTGTACTTCTCATCCAATTAAGTTAATTGTTTTGTCTCTTAACAACCTTTTATCCATGCAAGCAAACCATGGAAGAAGAAATGGCTGCTTGCAAGGAGAATTATACTTGAGAAATTACATCATTGTCCGGGGGGAGGGGGGAAAAGAATTGGTTGCAAGTGGTTTATACCCAAACGCTCAAACCGGACTGATGTGGATCACACAGCATCCACTGAAGAAGACCAACCAAAAAACATAATAAAAAGAAGAAATCACAGGTATAAGAGCATCATGCCATACACCTACGGCATTACAAAATGCAGGCACTAAAGCTAGTGAGACAACCCATCCCTTGCTTAGCTAAAGCATCCATCATGCCATTGGCTGACCTACTGATATGCTGATATGCAACCGGCGGAGCAAGGCCAAACATGCATATTACTGAAAGAATTAATAAAAGTGTCATTCAAGACGGTAGAAAATTGAAAAGATATCTGACCTGTAGGGCAACTTGAGTGGCATTTTCAGCAGCAAGGAGAATCACCCCAGCGCAATCCTGAAAATTAATTTTTATACGTATCAAAATGCATCTATATTGACTGAGAATTATTCATATCATATTATAACAAGTTTTTGCATTACAATAGCAACAAAAATAGTGATGAGAAAATGAGAACAGAGAATTCCCTTCCAGTAGTTTTTTTTTTTCTTTTTTAATGCAACACCAATATATGCATGAAGTGAAATCTAATAGCAACTAGCAAAGGGAACTTAAAATGGACTATCAGAAGCATAAACATGGCATTATTTTACTGAAAACAAGATACATAAAACAAATAAAATTTGTGAAATTCGAGATGGTTATGAAAAAAAAAAGTTGGGAAAGTCGAAGCTCACATGGACGAAACACGTGGCCCTGGTAGTTGGATGGGGTTGAAACTTCACCCACCTCCAATTCATGTAGTCACCCCATTCACATCTAATGTGGCCCAACCCAACTCATGAGAGTTTATAGGCACAGCCTCAGAAGAGGCAACAATTAAGTCCAAACTCCAAGCCAGGTCCAAATTGGACCCAGAATAGAGGGAGCAGACCCAGACCAAAGACCAACTCCAGTACCAGACCAAGACAGCACTAAAACTGAAGCAGGCCCATCAGCAAAGCATGGTTTGTCAGAGCCCAAGAATCAGTTGAACACCGCATGTGTCATACATCAGTTTATTTTATTTCAGTTTCTTCTTTTCTTCTATGCTTTGTTTAAGTTAGAGTGGGGATCACTTGTTAGCAAATTGCTATAGACTATTAGAATTTAGATCTACAACTTAGATATTGGACAAAGATATAAGGCTGGGATCATCCTGAGGGTGAGTAGGGTTTACTGAATTTGTGTATGGTTGAACTACTTGTACGGGACTTTTCTTTCCTAGCTACTTAGGGACATGGGTGTGTATTAGGGACTTATGCTGCGTGAGTTTGAGTCCTCCATGTAGCCAAAAAAAAAGAAGAAGAAGAAGAAGAAGAAGAAGAAGAAGAAAAACATAATAGAAAATTTCAAGAAATATTTCTATCAAGATCCCTAATTGATGTCAAACAAGTCAGAAGAATTATTTTCAAAAAAATATCAAGTACTCTGTTGATAGAAATAAAATGAAAGAACTTCCCAAAGCTCTTTATGATGAAGAATCTCACTCAAAAACTATTTTTAATGACAATGAAAGATTTTGTTTATTAATTTATTTATTAAGTGTAACTTTTTTGTTTTCTCTCACCTGCCTTTTTTTTTTTAAATCTTGTTAAATTATTGAGTATACATATATTTAGTTTCATAGCTGTCAAATATATCAATTGAAGTGATTGCGGTCACCACCATCTGCTTACCATTTATAGTAGGTGTGAAGAGTAGAAATAGTTCTTTTTAAAACAAATTAGTTCCAAATTTAGTATGCAACTATGCATGATTTGATGTTTGCTTACATAATTGAGTATCATTAGCTTCACTTGTACAGAAGCGGTTTTTTTTTTCATGAATTAATATGCGGATCCAATTTCATGTAATTGTTTTTTGAAGTTTACTTCGTTGCAAAATTTGAAAGTTCCAGTCAATTGAACAAGTACATGCATCATATATGGGCATTCAGACATTTATTTAATTGTATTTTGGGGATTCGTAACATCACTTGAACCCACGACCTTAAGGTTGTAATAGTAAGCACCTTCCACAGTGCCACGGTAATTTCAGACATTTAGTTTATTCAATACACAAGGCAAAATGAAATTATGCACCAAAAAGACATGTTATTTTGCCAACCTTTTCATATAAGATGAAACAGATAAGCATTTGAGTATGAACACTAAGGGGGTGTTTGGATGAAGGCAGAACATAATACGACCAAATTTGAATATTGTAAGATTTCATTATTGCATAATAAAATAGTGCCATAGTATAATATTGTGGCATTTATGGTGTTTGGAAATTTCTACAAATTACAATATATCTTTGAAGTGTTTGGCAATTTATAATACTTTCACTAGATGATGCACCAAAATGATAAATGAATAGAAAAACAGGAATGATTGACCCAATGGGAACCCACACTAGAGTGCTTTGATATTGGTAACTATGGTAGGGCCCATCTAATTAGAAAATCATTAGACTAAATGTTAAAAACCACGAGCAATATTGTTTAATCAATGTGGGTCCACCAAATGTTAATAACCATAATATAATAATCTAATGGTAATTATAACAGAGAGCTCTATGAGTGATAAACATCATTGACGAATTTATCTACGGGAAATAAATGTGGGACCCATTTGATGTTAATAATCACATTAACCAAGCTAATTATAGTAATCACTAGGGAGCCATTAAGCAATATGACTCATATAATGAGACCTAATATTAGTCCCACAATCTAATATTGGAAATTAGTATGAGACCTATCTAATGTTCGTAGTACGGGACCCACTTAATGTTGGTAATTATGGTAGAAAATAGAAATTATTTAATGTAATATTTGTAGGACCCACCTAATGTTAGTAATTAATAAAGAAACTATGTAATTATGACAAGCCTATGGGACCCAAATAAAATTTATAAACACTAAAGGGTCCATCTAATATTGAGTCATAGTAGGATTCCTATAGAAACCATTAATATTAAAAATTTTATAGTGCGTTGCGGGCCAGACCCTTGTTTTGCTTAGTTGTCTTAATGAAATATTGTTTTATACAGCATATACTTGAATATTATAATATGAAGGTTTTTGTAAGAAAGTGAGATATTGTAGGATACCTTCTAAGTTATCCAAAGCACTCGGTTTTTAGGTGTGTAGATTATATTATAAAGTAGGAGATAATATATCAAAATCTTTATAAATATATGGTTTCCAAACACCCCCTAAACTTGTAGTTACTTTTTTTTGGAGTTGGTATAAACTTGTCACTGCTTTATTAAGTGAAAATTTCACTTAAAACTTATCAAACATCAATAAGAAAAATCACATCAAGCTTAATTAACACTAAATCTATGACAAAAGTAAAGAGCATAAAGTAAGAATATATATAAAAACAACAGAAGAAGTAATGATGTCAAGGAGCACCTTCCGGTCAATTTTTCCACTATCACAATCCCTAGCAACAGAATACACGTATGATCTGAAAATAAAACATGAAAATACTTCAATCATATTCAAAGACATGAAGAAGACAGAAGTTTTTTGGGTGAAAGAATTCTTACCTTGAAGATTGCAAGGAAGTGTACATGTCAGCCAGTTTCCCCTACATCCATGTTAACACGTGATGGTCAGTTGCCAAAGGAGTTTTGTTTGCAATCACAATGCATATATTTCCAAGAAAACTAGGAAAGATGAATTCGCTTCCAAGCTAAATATGAACCTGTATTAACTGAAACTCCCCAATTGGTCGACCAAATTGTTCTCGTTGTCTGACATAAGGAATAACAACATCAAGGCATGCTTGCATGAGACCAAGAGGGCCGCCGGCCAAAACAAGCCGCTCCAAATCAAGACCCGACATCATGACATATACTCCTGTAAAAAAAAATGTTGCAATACAAGGATGATAAAAATTGATGTACCGTACAAGAGCAATCACAAAGAGTCAACTATTCCTTTTATTTATTAGTATCCTTCGAAATGGATCAACAATTCCGTCTATTCTGTATCATCCTAAAGAACTTACTAAGAAAATGGATACTTCTTAAGTTGAAAATTTGTGAATAAAAGGTCACAATTTACCAAAAGAGGATCACTTGTGTTCAACTTGGACATTCTAAAAGGATTGTCACCACCTAAAGATAAATCATTTGAATTGCATTGCAAATGTGACTCATAATTTTCTTCACTCACATATGTTGTATTTAATAGATATCTAAAATAAATTCTCCATCTACCTTTAATATTCTCTTACCAAGACCCTATCATCTTCATATTCACCTTACATGATCAAGATCTCAGGATTTTCAAGACCAACAAGCACCAAAATAAAGGAACCAAACCAACTAAAGTACTCTATACATCAAAAGAAACAGTAAGTCGTTGAACTCCATTCTTTGCAAGACCATCTGCCGTAGCATTGGACTCTCGTAAGATGTGATGAAATGAAGATCCTCAATTAGTGAAGAGGGATTTGTTGGTCCACAAATTTGGTTCATATAAACTAATGTGAGTCGTGTTCATCTCTTCTATTTACCTATGAAAATTCATGTGAGTTAAAACTAGCCTCTGAGATGACAAGCATGGCAAATTTAATTATTGTCATAACCTTCTTGCCAACTTTTAGATGAAAAAGGAAAAGTTATACAATGAAGTTTAAACTAGAATTGTTCGGTTTAAAGTATGTCGGATAATTTAATGAACATGGCATTATTGTTTCAAGTACTACTCTAAAGCCCAGTTTCAAGATACATCAGCAAACAAAATTTACTCACGCACAATATGGCATTTATATTAACTTTCCAACTAAACCCATGTAACAAAACTTTATTATCTTAAAACTTCTCATTCAGCGTCAAGAGTCTCCATCAGACAATTTCACCCCTTCTCCCTCAACTTAAGCCTCATCACAAACCAACGCTTCAGGGACCTGACTTCATCATAATTGTGTTTTAATTAGAAAACAAAGTTTTACATTACCCCCAAGATTTTACATCACCAAAGTTATGCTTAACATTCAAGAACTAATTTCATCGTAATCATCATCGCCTTGTCCCAACTATGTTGGAGTCAGCTACATGAATTCTGTTTCTCCATTCTAAATTTAAGAATTAACTTAAATGTTTAAAATTCCCAACTTGACTCTTGTCAAAGACAGATAGCCAAAGACATAATAGTCTACAACCTATCAAATAGAATTATTAATATATTTGTTAGCCAGTTAAAGATAGAACCGTCAAAAGGATATGCTTTCACTGTATGACAAATTCAATCATAAACAAAGCATGAAATAACTACTCATCTAAGAGATATCCATATCCTTGCTTAATAGTTTTTGAAGGCTCTTAACTATGAACATAAGATAACTCATGCAAATATTTGTCCCTATATAAGATGCACACGACATTACAAAAATACGAACTTCTTTGACCTACAAAAGAAAAGGGTTTTACACCCTTTGTTTTAGAGATTCTAGGAGCAAGATGCCAATACCTTTCCCTTCCTGCCCAAGAATATTATCATCAGGAACAAAGCAATTCTGGAAAACAAGCTCACATCTGTAAATTATTGTCCATAAGTAGAAATAAGAACATGTTCAATGGTAAAGAAACACTGAAAATACATAATCGTGGATAAAGAAATGGAACATACGTATCACTTCCTCTCATCCCAAGCTTATCTAATTTTTGGGCAGTGCTGAAGCTGCATAAGAAATACAGTAATTAGAACAAATTAGAAGCCCAGTGAAGTTGGCGACCAAGCTAGTTGCAAGCATGAGTTGATGTGCATCCTACAGGTTTGAAACAAGCCAATCAGATTTGGATAACATGGAGCATGAACGTGTATCTATGAAACATATCATCACCACCATTGCAAAAGCCTTGTCCCAATGATCTGGGGTTTGCTAATTTGTTCTACGCAAGAGAAAAGTAAAGAAAAACCAAGACCTATCTAACAAAGTTGTAAATTGTATAGGAGTTCACTTCGTCCATCCCAGAGTGTGAGAGTTAATGTGGCCAATGAGTGAGCAAAATAAGGATAGTAGGTACATGAGCTCGATGTCATCACCATCAAAGGGGCTTAATACCAATTATTTTAGGGTAGACCAACTTCCAGAGTTGGCCACTTGACCCTACCAAACATGTCCTATTTCTGGAAAGAAACTTTTCAGATATCACAATTCCAATTTTCTCAACACCTTTGCCATATTTCAGCACTAGTGTGAGAAAGAAATAACTAAGATAATGCAAATTAGAAAGAAATAGCTAAGATAATGCAAATTATATCTAAATTTATATAAAAGGTCTTAATCTGCTATGCAGCTATGCCAATATTACATTCTGAGTTTTAAGGTTAGTCAACCATCTAAAGAAAGGCACGTGACAAAAAGTAAATAGGCACAATAATTGATTTAGAAACTCAAAATAATCCCATATAAACCTTTTCATTCTTTTAATTGCTTACAAGAATTTATTCGCTCCTGTGTGTTAGTCAGAAGCTAGTGGAGATTTTGGGCATCCTACTTCTGACCCTTTTACAGATAGAAGTATGGTAACGGCTCTTCCATTTTAATTCCATTCATAACTCTTATTGGGGAATTTCTGAAAATAATTGGTGAGCAATATGGAAATTCCAACACAATTACTAACCAAATGTTTATGGGAATGAAACCAAAGCAACAAAGATCAAACCACCATATGAAGAAAGACAAGAAAACATGCCAAGAAGCATTAAGACACAAGAAATATGTGGTTCAGCCACAATATGTGACCCACATTTGTGAAGCCAAATCTTTTTTATTTCCTTTTCCCCCTTTTCTTTATTCTATTTTTACTCCTTTAGATCCTTCTGTTATGAGCTATTGGATTGACTCTCATCCAAGGGTTTTCTTTTACAGATTCTCCCTTTTAGAGATTGAGAGCAAAACTAGAGAACAATTTTCTTTTAAGAAGACAAAGAAAGAGGAGGAGAGAAACTTTGTGACAAGCTTGTATTTTATAAGAGGGTTCTCCAGAAAGTGAAAAACTTCAATTCAAAGGATTGTAATCTCCGTTAAAGAGTAAGAAAAGCTTTGCTTTGTCCCCTCATGGATATAGGCTTGGATATTATGGTTGAACCACATATATGTTGTGTCTTGATGCTTCCTGCGATGTTTTCTTCTCTTTCTTGATGGGTTTGACTTTGACCTTTGTTGCTTTGATTGCATTCCTATAAGCATTTGGTTAGTGATTTTGCTGGAATATCATATTGCTTAACAACAACAATGCAGTTAATCAAGCGTCACTATCTTCACGATTCCTAAGATGATCACGGGGTTGGGTGCAGGTGAAGTTATATAGGTAATATAGCTCTTATGTTTCTATACTCTAAGCAAGTAAACCTACAAGCAATGACAATCTGCTAAATTTATTTAGAAAAAAACATATAAATGAAGTCAAGGATGGATGCAAGTTGTTTAAGAGTTTCAGTTGGATGCTATATATCCAGTGGTGACTTGTAGTTGAAAATCACAGTATTTGAGAATGCATAGTGTAAATTATATTTGTGGTCCCCTTCAAAAAAATCTCACTCACTTTCCTCCCTAATTTGGTCACGCAGCAACCATGGTTCTAAATTCAAACACTAGAGAGTACCACAGCCACACAAAACAAACACATAAGAACACACAAAATTTTTACAAGCTGAAAAGCAGCAAGCCTGATAGAATATTCCAATTCAAACACCATGAATGAACAATGGCCAATTAGACCTGTGTCATACAATTACCCTGGCATCCCCTTCTCAATAATAAATGCAGTGATGCCTTTGGATCCAGCAGCAAGATCTGTTTTTGCATACACAACCTGTCCCAGTACACTAAATCAGTGACAACAAAAGAAAATGAGTCCGTGAAAATGTATTATACTAGGAAGCTAGGTAAACTCAGTCTTCCAAAAGTTTTTAAAAACTTGTAGCATGTTCATTCCCAGACAACACAAGAATTGTGTCAAAAGAACAGAATTATTGACACAAGAAACATAAAAATATATGAAACAGGTGAGTAACAATGTTGCTTATGAAACAACAGGTTAAGCAGAGACAAAACAAAAAGGACTTGTGGGTTTAGAATGATGTATACATATATATATATATATATATTGGTTGTCATATGTACAGATGTAGAGAAATAGGTACCATTATTATGTAACAAGAATAAAAGCCATTTTGTTCTCTTTAATAAGTTCCGTCCTCTAAATCTGTCTCCTAGCATATGTTGGTGTAAAACTTAGGATCCCAGTTTCCTTAGTTTGCACAAGTTACTTTTTCCTTTATATATATTTCGAATGGTAGGTTTGCTAATGTTGTTAGAATTTAAAATACCAAATTCAATCTGACCTTAGGAACCCCGCTTCTTTGTTTTGCACATGTTGGTAGAACTTAAAATACCACATCCAATCTGTCAGAAGGGAATGACATTGAGCTATTGGGTGAGATTGGGACTTTAATTTGGAGTTTTGAATGCATGACATCTCAACATGGTTAATGACACATTTCATAGGAATAGCAACAGGCCAGCATTTTGGATTGGTTCTTCCAATCTTCAGATATGTTTGTGAAAATAATTTTATGACTAATGATGTAATGTATAGAGATCTTTAGGAATATTTTTCATAATAGCATCTTGAATGCAAACAACAAATCAGATGTATCAGATGAGTATCAGTTGATTCTTCAAAACTCTCAAGAGCAACTAGCCAAAAGAAGGCCAACTATTACTCAAAGCTTACTAGCATTGACTCCCGCAAACCCAAGAAATGAGCGGGAAAAGCTTTCCATTTCCTGGAAACAACTAGGCCTCCTCTGGCTCTCTGTCCAGGATCCATCTCCTCCCTTCTACTCAACAGGTGGGAGGTTTGACCCAACAAGTTGGACTCATGAAACGCGGACCCACAGTGATATTTTAACAGGCAGGATTAGAGCTTAAATGTTGCCAGTCAGATGTGATACTATCTCTCTTTTATAAATATCATCCATGTGAGCCCTACTATTCCATTGCACATACATCTCATGTAATTGCATGCTTGGGAGAGAGAGAGGGAGACAGAGAGAGAAAGAGAGATAGCTATTATTCTGCAGCACATGTATCTCACAAACTGTGTGTAGGTGTGCATGCGTGTCTGTGAGTGTGAGTGTGCAAGCAGTTTTTGGGACTCACTTGAGTTCAATCCAACCCCTCACATACCTTCATTATGATGGCTTGACTTTTACTACCATTATTGATAACCAATGCTTATGAATTATGATGCACAATTATCATTTAAATCTGATTCAAGTATTAAATAATAACATAATGATAATAAGAAAGGTCTTAGAGAAGGGTCAGGGTTGGACAATCTTGGCAAGATAAATGGAACTATAATTGGTTATAGTATAACTACTCTTCTTCAAGCAAGGCCACTATATAAGAAAAGTTCTTTACCCTCCCTCCTAAGGAAGTGAATCCACACATGCATATAATGGTTTTCACCCTTAACCATTATCCAATCCCTTTCCTTCTGTCCCCTAGGAAAGTCCAAGTTGCAGTAATATGTTCCTATTAGTTATAAATACCATGAAATATTATGAAGTAGTGAGAATTTGGTGTGGATTTTAATAGTATTGATCTGACAGTCACTAAATGTTTAAAAATCATGTTCCTTTTCTCCCCACAGAATTGGGATGCAGTAACATACCATAAGAAAATCAAAATAAGATAAGAAATACACGATCAAATTAGGTAGAAAACAGAAAGAAGAAAGGATTTCCAAGACATTACCAATGTTTGAGCAACTGGGCCATTTGTACACCACATTTTGTTGCCATTTATAATATAACCACCATCAACATGATCAGCTTTGCATTTCATACTGACAACATCAGAACCAGCTGGAACAAAGCATGCAAACATTAGAAACAGACAAAAGGTGAGTAAATTTGCATATGAATACTACTGAGCTCCCGAGATTAGCCAAAGGATGAAAATATATCTTACCATTGGGTTCACTCATTGCCAATGCCCCTACATGCTCCCCACTTATAAGCTTCACATTGACATGAAAAATATTAGCAGCATGTTTTACATGTCAAAAACCAATCAATATAAACATAAACAGAAGCATCATTTCATTCTCTCAATTACGAACAGCATTTTCATGAAAGAAACCTGCGTCGTTTTACATGCTAGCTTCTTAATCCAACGAAACAGAAAGTGGGAATTTATTGAAAAAAGGAAAAAAAAAATATGTGTAGGCCCACATGGTAGCAGCCAACTCAATAAATATGGCAAATCTTTTTTAATAATCACATCTCTATCCATATTTCTCCGGACATGTATCTTATTAATTATTTAAATCAATTATTGCATAAGAAACAAGTTTCAAGATGCCTGGTTCATTTATTTATTTATTTTTAATGACCAATTTTTTCAACTAACAGCAAAATAAAACAGGATAAACCCACTAAAAACAGTAAATCAAACATCAAACATAAAAAAGTCACGGAAACATCCGCCTAGCTATGTGTTCCATCTATCCAATCCTATGAATACTCAGGTTTTTTTTTCACGCAATGGTATTTTATTTATAATGAGCTAAAGAACAGCAATGGGCACCAAAGGCTACAACAGCAAACAAAAACAAAGAAAAGCCACATACAACTCAACCAAAGAAAATAAAGAACTTAAAACATACATGGGCTATCATAGTATGAAACCAAACTCTGTTGCCTGACTCAAAATTCACAGGCAACTTATCTCTATTACACTGTATCCTATGTTTCATTTTTGTGTATAACCCATGTCTCTGCCATATGCACTGCGCTTACTTGCCATATCTAGGAATCATTCCCATCACATGGCTGTCATGGAAAGCTGATATGGCTGATGCGGGATGCCCACTTTAAGGTGCATAAAGAATCACCTTCTGATGTTGTTCCTTTAGCCCCTGATATTCAATAACCAAAGTGAACACTTCTCATTTGAACCCTTATTTGTCAATAATGCTGAAAAAATCCTTAACACAGTACCCGCCCAATTTCTATCAGCTTTCCAAACACATTAATGGCCGGTCAAGTTTTAGCTTCAACCAGCCATTTGGGAAGAGAGTCCAACTGGCAACAAAAACAAATGGGATATATCACAAATCCTTTAACACTGTCATAAATCTACATATTAGACACCTTTAGATTCCTACAGTGATAACGCCAACTTCTCACCATGCATTGAATTTCTGTCACCATCTGCCCTCTACAGAATCAAAGTTTATCTTTAGTACAAGAATCAGACTTATTTTTAAACATGTAGTTGTCTTCCTCTCAACAAGCACAGAGGTAGTAAGACACCACAAAATGAGCCCCCTAGTAGAGAAAGTCCCCAAATGACGAGACAACACAAGGTAAAGAGTCTGACATTACCCTAGATACATTAATTAAAAATCCTCCAAAATGAAGTCCAAACCATGTTAGCAAAAATGTGATGAACCACAACATGATTCACCCACCAAAGACATAAAACCATTCACAGCCGCTAACTTTCTCTACCTTGCTGAAAGTGTTCAAATTACTTCAAAGTTGGGACACTATTAAGTAATGATTTATGTAGATACATGATAAGGTTGCCAGATGAAAAAATCAGCTACAGACAATAATTGTCAAACAAAACAGGTTACTCAGAGTTATGCCATCAACCTAAAGAATTATAAATTATAATACACTAAATATTCAAGAAACCTTAGGTAAATACTTCTGCTTCTGAGCAGGGTTCCCGTGCCGCACCTACAAAAGCATTAGAAATGAATATCATCAGACATGTTAAAAGGTTGTGCAGATAACCAAGTCTCATAGAAATGGAGGAATTCACCAACCAATTGATTAATGCAAAGGTTTGAATGGGCACCATAAGAAAGCCCAACAGATCCAGAAGCACGGCTTATTTCTTCCATAGCAATGCAGTGGTAAAGGTAACCAAGACCAAGTCCTCCATACTCCTCTACATGAGAACAAGTTTTTCAAGAAACACAAGTGAATAGTTATTGAAATGCAGGCTGCAGCCTCTTGGGAAGATGTTGTATCAAGATCACCAAAGTATAAGCAGAAGACTACAACTCGCACTATTATTTATGGATGAGACACATAATTTCAGCTCAGAAGTGGGTCACGCAAGAAAGAAAAAACAAAACTGATCACCCATGTCATCTGAGTCTAAAAAGTAAAAATTGAACTGTTTGCTTCTAATGACATTTCATGAGCAAGTAGCACATATCCCATGGAAATTGCAGTAGATACATGATGTTGTAGAAAATCCAAAATTCCTTAAAACAATTCATCTTACTGAGAAGCAAAAGATATAAATTGATTTTTCAAAATTTTGAGACTAAAGTTCCTAGAATGAATAAAATAATTAAAAAAAATAACAAACAAAAAAAATACATGCAACAAACGTCTCTGGAAATGGCAGATCAGTCCTTTTCTCTTTTTCTTTATTTTTTATTTTTTATTCAGTCAGCCATACTCCAGAGATTGTTAGAGAGATGGCCATGACTATTTAAAAGGGACTTTTGCCTTTTCATAAATGGTTACTAAAAATAAAATCAAAGTATTCGGTTTGTTGGATGATGCTTCTAAAATAAAATTAGTAGTTGATCCTAAGTATGCTTAGTATAAGCAAAATAAATATGATTGTATAAAATGTGTTGAGCACTGTGGCTACCACAAATATGGGATGTCTTTCCTATTAAAAATGAAGACTAAGAAGGGATTCTCATGACCAAGTCATTTCCATTGCTAAAAGCTGTGAGAGATCGTATTACACTTCAGAAGCATAGTTCACGGCTGATATTAACTACTGATTACCCAAGGGTTCAAGATTTAATTTCTTATCATAAAATATTTTAACTACTGAGATTTGCTAATGCTTTTGTCATCCTCCAAATGATAAGAAGGAAAACAATTGAAGTCCACATTTGCAGGTTAAATAAAGTTTGTCCAATCATTCACATAGTTTGGATTAATCTTTGACTCTTGATGAGTGTTTATCATTGAGGTGAACAAGCAAATTAGCTCATGCAAGAGGTGAAATAGTAACCAATCCCATAGATTACGAATATAAATCTGAAGGAAGTTGATTAGTTGCACATGAATACTTAAAATAAACAACTTTACCTGGTGCAGTAATGCCGTGAAGATTAAAATCTCCCATGAGCTTCCATAAGTTAACATCCTGAGAAAATGTAAAATTATCATTGTTAGTAGTAGAGTTATCATTGCTGTTATTGTTGTCCAAGCAATTCCATGACTACTATAATTATTATAAGTGAATATAAAATGATGCCCAAAGAGCTAACAACTAGTACAACCTTGGGAAAATAGTTTGTCACGTCCACCTTTGCGGCATGTGGAGCAATATTTTCTTGTGCAAATTGCGCGACACTTTCTTTGAACTGCAAAAATAACAACACTTTACATGAAGACCACAGATTTCAATATTCATATAGATATTGGTCAAAAGCACAAATAAAACCCACATTTTAAAAAAGAATGCATGCTCACTAATATTCTTGAACCAGATTCAGAAGTTCAAATTTTGGAGAGAAATCAGGGAAACTTCAATTGAAGAAACAAACAAAATTTGTGACGGTACATGAGATTTCCTTAATAAATCAACATAAAATGCATATTTTCAAATTTTCATTTGTAACTTCTAACCACCTATTAGAAGAGAAAAAATGAAGAAGGGGAAAAAAAGAGTAACCTCTAACCTAGCAAACAAAGCATCTCTAATGAGGTACGAATCTTATCAATATCCTAAAGTGGTTACATAGAGATTTATGCATAGAAATTTCAATGCATCCTTCACCATCAGCAACCAGACAAACCATACTTTAAGCCATGTTTTCAATTAGAAGCAACTACAATGATGATGCAAACGGATATAACTGTCACAATTTCGGTGAAAATCATGAATAACGAAAGATGGCAAACCAGTCAGCTCGTTTAGTGGAGTACACATACATAGTGCACATTATAATCTGAGATCGAAAAGTGATCAGCAATTATTTTCGGAGAAATGATCACGTCCTGACATCAATACCATCCTAAACACCAATTGAATGTTACAGGACTGTTGATCTGATTCTGAACTCATCAGAGATCCAATTCACAGAAAGTTTCAAATTTCAATCAGAATCAAAGTATCGGCAATCCGATCCAGTAGCTGGATCTAAACTGCTCAGCTTCAAAAGCACCTCAGCTTGATTTTACCGCGAAAAAAAAAAAAAACGTGCTTTTTGAAGAAAAAACTCATCTGCTAGAAGAGAGAGAGAGAAAATTCCGATCGGCCAAAATGAAAACCCTCGATCTCTCTCAGTCTCTCGATTGGACGAGAGAAGCAAATAGAAATCTCTCATTCGTGAATAAGGAATCGAAGATTATCAGTTCGAACAGTTCAATTTGTAAGATTAGTGAGTAGGTAAAGAAGATAAAAAGACATTATAATCATCAAATCATCACCTGTTTTTGAGTATCGTCGAAGAGCAGAGAGGTTGAGAAGAAGGCTTGATGCGGGTGATTGTTGCGTCGTCCAAGGAAAGAAGAGAGAATCCTCGCACTCGAAGCAGAGAATCTATGCATTGTTTTTGTCGCTCGCTTTCTCCCTCTCGTGTTCCGGAACTGATTGAAAGAAATCAAAATCCAAGAAATTTCAATGTTTCGTTGCTCTCCGTTCGTGGAGATGGTTGTCAAACAGAAAGAGATGGGTACAATTTTTTATTCTCGAGCCACGACGGTACGGATAAGTTTGTTGTACTATTTTTTACGCTACATTCGACAAATTGTAGGGCCCATATGACTATGTTGGGTCCAGCTTTGCGGGGCCCACTTGGGTCTTACAATCTTGCTGGACCCACTTGGGTTTTACGATCTTGTTATTTTTCATGTTTTGGCGCAAGGCCCAATTTTGATGATCAACTTTGAGCCTGTTGGTGGGGCCGAGTAAATTTAAAAATAAAATATAGTGTTAAATCAAGAAGGAAAAAAAAAGTGAAGGGAGTTTTGACGGTAAAAACACAAATTGATTTTTAGAAAATGATACTTTTAGTTCATAGGAGGATATGAAACACAATAAGATAACGATGCCAAAAGGGCCCTAACATGTATATATCCAATGGATTGTGTGGAGACTATACATGGATAATTTGTTTGACAATATTATATCAAATCACTCTATTAAGAGTATATTATACATAATTTGTTTGGTAATATTATAGAAATTTTATTCCAAGAAGTGGACATAAGATTTATAATGTAGGACTCACCTTTTATTGTTTGTGTCGCTCTATTATTATCGTACATGGGACCCACTTATAAAAATTACAACGTGGTACCCACTTTTAAAATGTAGAATATGGAACCCATATTCATAAGATTTACGGTGTGGGCCCATCTTTTTTGTGAATGTAAATATAGGTACCATGTTTAGAAATTACAACATGGTATTACATTTAGAAATTAATATATGGGGCCCACATTCATAGGATTTACAATGTGGATCCACCTTTTGTGATCATGACCATATGACCCACATTTCTGAATTACAAAGTGGACCCATATTTTATTTTATTTTATTTTGTAATTATGCACATAGGACCCACCCTTTAGAAATTACAGTGTTGTGCCCACCTTTAAAAATTAGAATATGGGAGTAGCACATTCATAGGATTTACAATGAGAGACCACCTTTATAGGAATTATAATGCGGGGCCATCTTTTTTGTTGATTGTGAACATGTAACCCACCTTTAAAAATTATAATGTGGTAGCCACGTTTAGAAATCCGAACATGGAGAATTTATAGGATTCACAATGTGGGCCCACATTCATAGGATTTATAGTGTGACTGTACCTTTTTTGTGATCGTGACCATATGACCCACCTTTAAGAATATGAAGTGGGGCCACCTTTTTTTATAATTGTGGAGTGAGACTCACCTTTAAAAATTACAACGTGATGCATACCTTTAGAAATTAGAAGATAGGGCCCGCATTCAAAGTGTTTATAATGTGGTCCCACTATTATAGGAGTTATAATATGGGCTCACCTTTTTGTAATTGTGACTATGTGACCCACCTTTTTTGAGATTATGAGCATGGAGCCCCCATGTATAACAAGTGAGAGGATTTGGAGCTTTTAAATGTGTTTATTTAAAAGGCAAGAGATAAGCCATAAACGTAAGTTGTTTCTTGAAAAAATAAAGTTTTTTCGTTCCAATTTTCTTATGTAGCTGGTTAAAGATATTTATAAGTTCCTTTTCGTGAGATCGAAACCCAGAACAATGATTTACACATACCAAACACCAAACATGTTTTCCATAGCGTTATCTCATGGGAACATGAGACCATTTGAATGGCACGATGCCAAATGCACGATTAGCTTCCTAAGGGTCTGTTTGGATGTAAGGTGAATTGACGTATGGCGAGGTGAAGCATCAAATCAAGAGAGAATAAAATATAAGGTGTTATAATGGTGATTCACAGATATCTATAGGTGTGATTAACTCAAATGCAAATGATTCACCTTAAAAGATTTATTTATGCTCTAGTGCAAAAGATAAAAGATAAGGCGAAAAAAATTCACGGTAATAAAACTCAAAGCAATCCATGGATTTAACAATGTCAAAATTCATGCTCTTGCAAAAATAGGTTAAAGTTCAAATTGTAATTATTTGTCTAATGAGGAGGAAGTAGCATATAACCATCTTTATTGAATAAATCAACTATATTTCCAATAAAAACAAAAATCCTTACACGTGTGTAACATGAACGTGCCAACACCATTCAACAATCAGCATCTATTGGCAAAAATGACGTTGTGGACAATTATTTAAGAGAACACGTGAAGGTCAGTGGAGCTCACCAGCCCCGCATAATTTAGAGGCGCCATCTCACATAAAAATACAATTTTTGGCTCGCTCGAGTTCATGGTTGGGCTTGGACCTACAAGCTCATGTGAAGTTTGGTTGAACACTTGGACTTGAACTCATGCCTAATCTATTGAAGTCGGTTGGACCTGCACAAATAATTACACAGGAGAGTGATTAGACCTGTGGGCCAAATTAATTCTCCACCCATCTTACCTCACCTGAGTTGCAAGTAGGCTTGGACTGGGCAAAGATTTTACAATTGGTGGTTTGTGGGCCTCATTTTCTGGCTCATAGACTCATCCAGGTGTAATTAGGTCCCATAGATAAACAGGCTGTGCTTGAACAAGTTTTGGTCTAGCTGCACAGCCCATGATTATGAAACCCATAATTCTCCAATGCAGGGCTGTATGTCAGGAAATCAGACTGATGGATAGATCATTCTAAAAGATTGATTTGTAGATAAATTATTAGATGCTTAACCAGTGATCTGTGAATATCAGACTTGTTTTCTAATGTAACAGGATCATCCAATTGGGTACACCCACTGTATGGAATTGGGATATTTTAGTTAGGATAAGGCAGCTGACTCTGTAGTCTGTACTTATCTCTTCCCAACCCACCTCACCTTTGTTTGCTAAATGGGAATGGAAGAGTGGATAAAGCTTACACGCCCAACCTTCTTCACCATCTTATTCTCACAGATGCGTGCCCAATCTACCCACACCTAGTCAGGACAGGTCTGAAAGAGATTGCCACAAATGAATCAATGGGTCCTAAAGCCAAAAGTAAAAAATCAATGGGTCCAGTTCAGAAATCATAATCAACTCATTAGTGAGTGTAAAATTGGGCATGATACAAGATCATAGGATGAAAAGACTAATTAAAGGGGCTGCACTGATGACTGGTTCAGTGACTAACATATGGAAACAAAAGCAATTTGATCACATATTTTAGGTATCTTGAGTTGATAGTCTGAATAAATCTATTTTGTTTAATGATAGAATATGTGAGATGGTGATATAAACCAGTTTAAATTCCAAAGGTGAGCCATATTATAGCAACGGAGGTCGAATCTTTTTCGCTCTTTATAACTTCCCAGTCACGACCCAAGTAACAAAACCAAGTTCTAGTACCATCTTGGAAGAATTTTAGGTTGAGTAGTTTTTTCATATTTCTTTGGTTACACCCCCCCCCCCCCCCCCCCCCCCCCAACTAAGGGGGCTGGTACCCCATCAAAACCCATGCTAGTGGGAGTAGCCCTCGGATGAGGGAAGGAAACCTCCGGTGAGATAAGGAAGAACTTGGTTTTAGTTTTCCGAAGTTTCTTAGATTTTTAATATCTGTTGGTGGGTTTTCTATATTTTGTTTTTCCTTTTATTTTCACATTTCATATTTTTATCATTTTCAGTGCTACTATTGACAGCCGATTTAAAAATTTTGCTACATCTATAACAGGAGTTCTGAGATGCTGTTTCGCTTAAAATAGATAATCATTAGCTGACCTCAATATAGTAAGGACATGATGATTTTCAGTACTAACTTGCTTATTGCTAGTATTATATCTCAAAGAAGTATTTTTTTTTTCTCACCAGAGGTCCACCGATTAACTTCAACCTGTTTGTTATTCCCAATTCTCAATTTGTTTGATTGCTTGTTTGGCACAGTGGATTGTTATATGTTAAATTTTCCTATTACTTCTATCCAACTTTTCTATCCCAAATCTTTGTTTTTCGGCATCAACATCAATTTGGAGTGGGAAAACCAGAGAAACGACATCCCACTTGCAGCTACTTCATATTTCAGGGCAGCCACAAGTTTATACTCAAAGCACAAGCACATGTTTTTCGAAATCATATGAGCCACTTGAAACTTGGGCGCATTTGAACCACTTGCGACTTGGGCACGCCCAAATAAAGACCACTCATCACATGTTGGCCCCACAGGAAGGATGTGATTCCACATTAGTATGGGTTGATGAGCCAAGTGCAAGCCCCTGAACAGTCCATAGTTCCCTCTCCCTTTCCTACTAAAAATTAAACATTTCCTTGTCAAGGTGGGCCTCCCAATGGTACGCGTTTGTGTACATCCATAAAAATGACTTTCTTCTTTTAAGGGGAAGATTCCGACCCTTTTGAACATGACATGCTTGGATTAATTTTGTATATTTTATTTTAAAAAATCCGCTGTACCAAACGTGAAAAACTTTTACATAAGGGCAATTAGCAAGGGAACCCAATGGTGAGTTTGTGCATCACAGAAGATTCCAACTCTCTCTGGATTTCCAATTCCACATGTGAGAGGAATCCTGGAATTCTGCAATCCTGCCCCATTTAAAGGAAATCGAAATCCTCTCTATCAAGGAAAACTAATCCATTTTTTTTAAAACTCATATATAAGGATACTGTGTGGCACAAAACGACAAAAAAAAGGACCGCACGGAAAATTAGAATAATTTTCCTCTTTACCTGGATTCCTCTCATCGCAAACGCACACTTACACTTTAAAATCATTGGAAGTAAAGCCCAAATACATACAAAATCTCTGAGGCTCAAAACTCTACAGTTTGTTACATTGGGCTGAGAAGATGTGGCCTGAGGTAATGGATGGACCACACCCCACAACACCAAGTCACTGCTTCTTTATTATACTGTTTTTTTTTCTCTTTTTAAGGAACCTCTTTATTTTATTGTTATTAGCATTTTGTTCCTACGCCACTCGCCATGTTGACAGTGCGATAGGATTCTCAGCTACTCTCTCACTCTCTCTCTCAAATGGCTGAGCAGAGCAGCCCCCAAGATGTCCTCCAAGCCATGGATATACTCTGGTTCAACCAAAACATCATGAAAAAGATGCCCATATCCATCTCAGAAGCTCCACCACCACCATCTGCTGCAGTTTCAGAAGAGAACAGCACCGAATCAGACATGGCTTCTACTGCAAATTCAACACATCAATTCAAGGTAAAACTATTATTCTCTATCCAGTGAATTCATGTATTGCTGTTTTATGTACAAAGATCATTCTTGTTTGGCAGTCTGAAGCTGACACTGACATGAAGAAGGAACGAGAGAGATTGCTAAAACCAACCTTGGCCATCATTGGAAGGAGTCAGTCAGAATTGCAACCTTCTACAAGTAGGAGCCCGATTTTTAATTCACTGCCTCAATCAAGAAAACACCCAAGGAGAAGACTAGAAAAGATGAGAAGCAGCAAGAGCTTCTCTGAGCTGGAACATGAGGAGTTGAAGGGGTTCAGGGACCTTGGCTTCATATTCAACAAGGAGCAACTGAGCCCGCAAATAAAGAGCATCCTTCCTGGGCTCCAGGTGCTGGGGGAGAAGCAAGTTGTGACTAGGCCATACCTGTCAGAGGCATGGCTTATCAACAGACCTGATTCCCCTCTGCTCAACCTCCGGGTACCTCCCATCACAGCTTCCTCTGGAGCTGATATGAGGAAGCACCTCCGTTTTTGGGCTAGAACGGTTGCTTGCGTCGTCAACCAGGAGTCTTAAAACTATGCATTTTCATGCCACCCAGCTTTCAGAGTCGGAGTGCAAGTGGCCTGGTACTTATTTATATGCGTGTTACAAGAAACAGAGATGGGATGAAGGAATGGAAGAGATGACTAAGCAGAAACTAAGCTATTCAGTTAGCAATCATTCGAAGCAAAGGTGAAGAATGGGAACTTACCGTGATCATATGAATGGTGATAAACTAATCATAAACCTGACTTCTACTACTGTGTGTTCTGGAAGAAAGTGTGTACAAAGGGGGAAATGAAAACAGCTACTGTTGGTAACAACCACCTGAACCTCTCTACATATATGAATTACAACCAAGACCCTACAAAATAGAGTAGGGAAGGAGAACACATAATGCCCCGATGAAAGCAATACACATGTATACGCATTTGTCTAAAGACTGGCCACTGTTGCAAGAGGCAATTGCATATACAAGTAAGAACTGTAGTGAATAACCACCCCTCTAAACTTCTTCATCCATGTGTGACCAAGAATCAGCAAGTATAGTCAACAGATACAAAACAAGGCAAGACAAAATCAATGCTGGAAACATGTATATGTATGCAGTCTTCTGTAAACAGGCAAATATTTAATAAGCCTGAAACATCAAATACAGGAACAGGAGTTGTGCAAATCAAACTTTTCATTTTGGTGAATTGTCCAAATGAAACTTCGGTTCTTAACAAACAATTCTGATATCAATAAAATCTTTCGTCAAGCATTGAGTGTTTCCACTTTCTTCCCACCCATTAGTATAAAAACTGAAAAAATATCTTATGGATAATAAACGAGTCAAAGCACATGAAAACCAACAACAATGTTTTAACAGAACTGAAAATTTTGGAGACAAGCCTTGGCAAAAAGGAAACTACTCACTTTGATTGTCATTAAAACATGGAGTAAGTGTTATTACTTTCTACACCAAAGAGAGAAAGGGACACATGAATGAACAAAAGTAGATAGTCTGAACTCATAAGGCATTTCAACCCAGTTGGACAAAAATCAAAATATAATCGCATTTAAACACCTCAACTACAGAGTAGTGTCTGCACTGATATGATTGCTATGGGAACCTGTTTGCCACATGAATCGATTTGATCCAGAATTTGGGCCGATTGTAGGGTACGCTTGCTGACGAGGGATCATGTATTTGATTACATGATTACATCTTGTGTACCAATATAACATACTAGCGAATCTTGTATTTGATACAAACATATCCCGCATGCAAATCTTGTATTGTATAGTATTAATTTTTCAAGGTACTTGCTACAATTCAAGATAGGATTCAAATAGAGACTATCAAGCAAATGGGTGCTTGCTAAGGACTATTGCAATCCCAATTGTCAGACCGCACATTGAGAATATAATGCAGAATAGATCCTGCCACTGGAATGAGTTCTGATAGGTGTGGACTTTTGCTACATGCACCAGCCCCATAATCTTTTTGGAATAAGTTTTGATAGGCGTGGACTTTTTGCCACATGCACCAGTGACCAGCCCCATAATCTTTCCCATCACTTAATCATCATGAATTTACTGACATAAAGCTCACATCATGACTCAGAATATGACATAAATTAGCACACCAAATAAAGTTCCACTATTTTCACACCTTTCTCAAATAGAAATTTTCTTTGCCAAAAGGGATACCGTACTGTATATGGGTAAGTCGTGCACCCCCCCCAAAAAAAAAAAGAAAAAAAGAAAAAAAAGGAACATTGTTGAAATTATTTATGGAGAATACGCTTAAGACAGACGAAAGAAGACTGGATGTAAAAGATGAAACTTCCAGAAAATAAGAAACATGGTTCCTGAATAACTTGGACTAGCTAAGGCTAAAAGGTGTTACAGAAAGGTATAATGAGACGATAACCAAAATCACAAGAAATAAATTCTACACCAATAGAGAGAGATGGGTACATTTTGTATTTTCAAACAAGTACAACATTAGAAATAAATTCTAGACCAATATAGAAAGATGTATATAGTTTTGTATCTTTGTGTACAACATGAAACAATTCAAAGTATGCCCATACCATCTAAAGTTTTTTCATAGATGGTCCTGAATGAATGCGTCTCGATTCCTCCCCCCCCTCCCTCTGTTGAACTGACATTGACATGCAGCTTGAAAGGTAGAGCTCCATTTCTCTGAAATATAGAAGGCACAAAATCACTTTCCTGGGTAACTAATAATGTAATGTGTTGAAATGTGCAATTGCTTGTAATGATTATTAAAATAACCTGAACATGAAATCAGTCTCATATTCTAATTAAGTCAGTTGATTCGACTAGGCTATGTCAGTCGAATCCACAGGGCTGCACAGTTTGAAGCAATTCTTCTCATGGACAGATCTCATGCCTGACTGACATGGTTTAAACAGAGCTACCTCGTGAGGCAAGCAGTTATTTTAGCATTTTTATGGCGAGTTGTCCAAATGTTCCAGACTCAAATACCCAGCATGCTTATTTTTACAGGCAGAGATCCCATGCCTGACCATTTAAATAGTCGACATATGCTGATAGCATTTTGTATTCCAATGCTGACATGGTTTATACAAAGCCACTTTTTGATGAGATCAGTTTCTATGATTCTGTCTATATGTTCTACAATAATAATGGAAAGAAATGATGTACGATTGCTATGGACTCAAATTCACAATCCATTTGAGCTAGCAAAGATTTATGCATGATGATGGCAGTGGTGTAACTAAAAGAGGAGAACAACTGGATTAGATGCTGTTGCAGATCACTAAGATCTCAGAGAACTACTTCCTAATTTGTTGATATCCTCTTTTAGAGAAGAATATTCATTGATCATATACATTCATAGTTTTTTCGAAATTGCATGTTGAACCTGCATTTCTGTTTCTATATCCGCTCCCATACCATATCAAGGAATCAAAGAATGAAGGATCAATGTTTTCAGCAAAGGCAACATGGTAATGATCTACCTCTGCACTGAAATGTTTCTAATGGAACATGTAAAAAACCCAAAGCAGAAACAGTTGTGCCATGCAAATTTCTGCAAGAGGCAGGCCGCAGCATATGGAGCATATCATTTAAGATAAACAAGAAGTTCTGAAAAACATTCTAATTCTAATGCAGCATATTTATACTTTTTTTTATTACGACCCATCATATTTATACATGTACCAACTTTCAAGAGAATAAACTGATTCCGATCCAATGAAATACTTATGAAGACTAAAACGAACGTAGAAGGCATGAAGTTTCATAGTTAAAGGGAAGATTGTTAGCGGTCGTTTTTTGGATATTCACCGTTGTTCCTTCATTTTTAGCTGCTTCTAGAATTATATGACTGAGAAATCCTAGGAATTCAATTACATCACACAGATGGGTGCGTAGTGATTCTATCTCCTCTCCATTTTCTACATTTCTGCATCAGATTCTCTCTAATTTGATCTCAATTATTCCAATCTCAAAATGTCAACATACACTATGTCTCTACACCATATCTTCGAAATCAATGAGAACCCAAAAGATAAAAAATAAAATAAAACATTACACAAGTCCACATTAAATAATCAGCTTTTCACACAACACAGTAACAAATGGCAATGCAGCCTCCATTCAACTGAGTTCTTAAATCATGTCTACAATCTGAACACAAACTAGTACTTAGTTTTGAATTATGCAAATGCCTCCATTGCTGAATTGTTCACCATTTGCAATTCTATATCTCTACAATATTAATTGTGAATGCTAGAACATCTAATCACAATTATCTCTTCAATAGCAGTAAAAGTGCAGCAGAAGCTTTTACCTTAGCTTTACATGTACAAGCAGTAGTAACCAAGTGAATTCTGAGTCCATTTGGATAGATATTTCTAAAACCATGTCTAAAAATCAGACTTTAGAGGCGTAATCCCTCTCAATCTCATCGGCAACTTCGATTTCTCCCAATCTCCTCAGACCTTTAGTCAGAACCTTATACATGAACTCATCAAGAACACATTCCCCTCTCTTCATCAGCTCATAGACATCAATGACGGCCTTTGGCCGCTCCGCGGCGACCAAGGTCCGAAGGAGGCGGCCGAGCCCTCGGCTATCGCCGGCGTAGAAGCCCTCCTCGATGATATCTGCGACGAGGCGGTCGATCTCGGATGGCATACCGTTCCGGGCGAGCGCGGAGATGATTTCGGCATAGAGGGAGTAGTCGGTGCGGTACCAGGGCTCACGGCGGGCGGAGGAGAAGACGGTGAGGGCGAGGAGGCAGTGGTTCTGGCGGAGGAGCTCGCGGAGGGCGGCGAGGAGGTCGGGCTTGATGAGGCGGGAGAAGAGGGGGCGGGGGTCGGAGGAGGAGGAGGAGTCGGCGGAGCGGGAGGAGGAGCGTTTGAGAGCTTGGATGGCTAGGATGGCTTCGGAGCTGAGGATGCGGCCGCGGAGGAGTTGGGGACGGTTGTCTCTGGGGCCGCAGGAGATTGGAGAGTGATGAAAGTAGGGTTTTGGAGATGGAGAGAGAGAGAGAGAAGAGGGAAGAGAGAGAAGGTGGAGAAGAAGAGAGAGTGAGAGGAGAAGACATTGGCTTTCTTTGGCTCTGTCTCTGGTTTAGAGAGAGAAAGGGAGGGGGAAATGGCTACTGAAATGGAACCGGAGAAGGGAAGAGAGGTCTACTTGATTTTGTAGGATGGGAGCCAGTGGAGACCGGAGCCTGGGGCTGTTCATTGAAGTAATGGGCTGTCAAAATTCTACACGATCCGTATATACGATACAAATTCACGTGATATTAATAAGTTTTGGTCGCCTCTTAAGAGGTTCGTGTCATTAATAGGTTAGATCAGTTAATCCGTTAAATTAGTAGCTCGTTAATGAATAAAATGGATAATCCATTAACAACCCAATATAATCCCCCAAATGATAAATGACATAAATTATAAAATGCACGAGGGGTATTTTGATAAATTTAAAAATATTAAAGTGAAATCCTAAAACTCACGTATAAAAGACCCTTTTCTAACTCATTCACTCTTCTTTCATTAACAAAAAAGTGTGTGTTAACTGACATGGTTAAAAATGGACAAAATTATTTAATGGGTTAACGAGGTCGTGTTCGTGTTTGATTTTTGGACTCGTTTATTTAATGTGTCGTGTACGGATTGAGGTGAGTCTAACATGAATTCGTTAACCCATAAATCAAATTCTTTAACACGACACAATTAACAGCCCTAAGCTGCAATATCCTGGCCAGGCCCGAGCCCGGCTTGGACTATAAGTGCCTGGCCTGCCCCCTAGCCCTAGCCCACCTGAAAAAAAATCAAAGCCCAAGTCTGGGTTGATAGTTTTTAGAAATAAAAAAAAAAAAAACTTATTAATTCTCCAGAGTTGTAGGTCAGATGGTTGAGAGCGTGTGTTTGTTTCAAAGTGCATGTGTTTATGCACCAGTTTTGCCCAAAAAATGTGTTTTTGGCCTAACAGTGTCTCCCATTTGGGCCGGGCTGAGCTTTGGGCTCTTTCACATTGGATCCAAGCCAAGGACGTTTAATAAACGAGCCAGTATTATTGGTCCAAGCCCAGTCCAAAGCAGGCAGGACCCAGGTCGGGCTCGGCCGGACCTGATCCATGAGCACCCCTGTGGAGATGGATAATGAGTAGGCCTTTCCGGCCTTCTGATCAGGTGGCCCAGCCTGGTCGCCAATGCCTGTAAAAATGAGGATTCTATTTTTTTTTTTTTTTTAAGTTCAAGAGTAGGGTAGGATCTGATTTTGAACAACCTTGATAGCCAGGCTAGGACAAGAGAAAGCCTAGCTTACCTTGACCCTTAATCTATTAAAAATATATAATATGTTATGAAGTGTGTGATAAATATATGAAATTAATTGATATGATTATATTAATAAATATGGGTGTTTTTTTTAATCTTCATATGTGTTCGATTCCATACAAAGAATCAAACTTATTTTAAGGGTGTGTTTTGTGCATATGAGTGTCGTGCAAACGAAAAGGAATAAGGTGCTAGAAAGAAAAAGGGAAAATCGCGATTCCGATGTCTAGGGTGAGATTTGTGTTTTTGTGGAAGAGGAATCGCCGCAGATGCTGCACAAACACACCGTTAAAATGAAATGAATTCCTACATATTCCTATTCCATTCAATTAAACAGGCTTATTTTAATCAATTGCTTCCAACGTATTTAGTTTTCATACATACAAATAGGTTTGTTCCAAATAAATTCCTATATATTGCAATCTCATGTAAACAAATAAGCTTATTTTACAATGAAAGGCAGGATGGTTAGGTCCCAACCCTGGTTAAAAGAAGAGGTGTATCTGTTGGTGGCACCTTCAAACAAATAAGCAGTGATAGCTTATTGGACGGGTTCCCATGCTACTCCCAAAATCATCTTATCCTAACATCTTGGTCATGTATGGTAGGACCTTTAGGCACTACTGATTTTGTTTGGCCTATCAGTCCAGGATTCAATGATCAAATGGACAAGTCCAATTTTGTTAGGATAAAGGACTAATTCAAGTGGTAGCAAAGAGCATCTCCCAACTAACTATTTGTTATTTTATCTGGTTACAACCCATTCTCATGAAATGTATCAAAAGAAGAAATTAAGCATGGACTTCTCATGCATTCATCTGAATCCACACATTTCAGAATTTATTTGGAATGCAAAAAGCATATACAATCACCGTTACTCATTCTTGTAGCATGATTCTCTTTCTATAAAAATATTTATGCTATTTGGCATTTTAGAACAGAGCAAGCAATAATCACTAGCCATAACTCTTCTTTTGCCAAACTGAGGTGATATAAGTTCTCATTTCTTACCTCTAAAATCATTAAGTACTGAATACTTTTAACTTGTTACTGATGCATATTCAAATTTTAATACAGATCGAACCTGTCTGTTTATGGGAAATTCGTTTCATTCTTTCAAATTCTGTGGGTTAAATAGTTGATTTTTATGTGAATATTGTGATTAGTGTTGCAACTGGACCAAGCAATTCTAGGGCCGGCCCTAGTAAGAATAGATTCAGCTTTTTGTGTAAGAATAGTATGAGATTTAGGTTGGGCCTTACCGGATAAACAGTGTTAGTGTGAGATTTAGGTTGGGCCTTACCAGATAAACAGTGTTAGTGGGTGGTATTGTGTATCGGGGTTTTATCAATGATCAATCCCAAGGTGGGTTGGCGGGCTCTTCGTAATAAAAAAAAAAGGAAAAAGAAAAAAAAGAATAGTATGAGATTTAGGTTGCGGGTTGGACCGATGGCCTTTCAAGTAAAAAATCTGGTGTGCCAATTTCCCTTGAAAGGTCTGATTAGTTGGCCTGGCCAATGCAACACTTCTAATTGCAATTTGCCTTTTGTGCCCTTATCTATATGAATGGCCAGGGCCTTGTTCTGACAATCAGGCCCATGTGCTCTATCTGGGCCAAAATATGTGGCCCTATAACTAAATGAGCTGAATTTGGACAGGCATCAGCAGGGGTGAGAGACCCAACCAAAAGTAAAACTTAGGTTGGACTTTTCCAGGTTTGGGTCACTCTCGGGCTTGAATCTTGATACCTATATGGAATTCGAGGGTTCGGGTTTGGAACTCAGGCACCCAAGTTAGAGCTTGGTACCTAGATTTATCTTAAAATGCATGCATGTATAATGTATAATTCAATACCTATATTGTTAGATTGTATGAGCTCAATCCAGTGGATAATACGGATAAATTGATTTATTGCATTAATTAATTTATATTTTCATGCTTTATTCATGATATGAATGGTATTTTATTCTTTGTTTGCACATGACCAATACAAAATGACATGATAATTCATGAGATAAAAAGGAGCCCATAAGTATATTAGATGTGATCCATGTGTTTGGATGAGATCCACCACATACAAGAGACATAGATCACAAATCTTATACATAAATTGATTCACAGCTAGTGATGAGATTGGGCATCTCATCTGATAAGGTTGCAGCACTATGATCACTATGAGATAGTGTGATATGTCTCGATCATCAGAGTGTAAGACTTTGGATCATTGTGCTAGTACATTGGATGTACCGAAGGACCATGAGTAGAACCTTGTACAAATTTGTCTTTGATTAAATGACTGCTCTCATAACTTCCAATTAATAAGCTCTTAATCATGAGAGATTAATGGACTAAAGTTTCTACTATACATTTATTTTGAGTTATCAATGAGTGATGTCCAATTGTAGGTCAACACCTCGATGTCTTGGGTACGTGGTGCTGGGGCTGTGAGAACATATAATTCTCAAGATGGAATCTATCATAATAAATATCCCCTTGTGCCAATTAATAAATTTTATCATTAGTGAGTGCGCACCTATCTCGATTAAGAGTTAATTGGATGGTACTGATGATTATTGTGATTAATTGGGTCACAAGGATAATACGAGATGGATCTAATTTGGTTGGACAGATTTAATTCCAATAGATCCATGGATATAATTGATGGAGGGGGCCTACTTATAGTAATTGAAAGTTTAGGGTCTCATTGTAATTATTCCTAATATTGGAGTGCAATTGCATTTAATTAATGGACTTATTTGCAATTAACTGTGGGTCCAAAGCTCACATGAGATGTGAGGTCCAATTCCTAGTTGGAGCCAGAATTATAAGGAATCTTTAGTGGTCTCCATGCTATCCCTAATAAGAGAATGTTACTAATCTCATTAGAACTCTTAAGGAAAAGAGGAGTAGGATATTTTCTAAGAATAGAAGTGAGGAGATGTGCCATAAACTATATTAAGAGGAGGTGTGCCATAAACTATATAAATAAGAGGTGACGGTTAGAGATCTTAAGTTCCTCTCTCTCTTCCTCATCTCTCTCCTCTAGTTTCATATTAGAGATCTCGGGTTTTCTTCTACTTGGAGATTCCACCATTCTCCTTTAGAGACCGAGTTCTCGATTAGAGCACAATCATGCTCCAAATGTATAGATCTATTATCTATTTGAATTAGTAGATCTAGGTATGCTTGTTGTTTATTTATCTATCTTCTCGATGGATGTTTGATCTTAATGCATGAGATTATGATTTTATATCTTGGGCTTGGGTTCTTGGCCTTATGGATATTTGATCCCTGCATCAAGTGGGTCAAATTTTTTTAAATATCTATCCATAAGGCCCACCTACTTCCAACATATATACCATTTTCATGTATGAAGTGGATACTTTTCCTAAAGTAAGTTTCTCTTTACCTACATTACAATTCGGGTCAGACTAGGGTTGGGCAATCTCAGACCCAACCCGAGTTGCACCCCTAAGCATCATTGTGGCCTGGCCCAGCCCAGCCATTTGCAAATTGCAACCCAATGGGACTATCTAATTTATACTTCTTGCATTCGATGTTTCTTAGTTGCAGGTTACATATCATACCACAGCAACAGGATGCATATTGTCATTGTCACAGGCGAACGTGAGCTTCATCTGAACGTGGATGGCGAGGATCTTGTTCTTGAAGTAAAATCAAAGTTAGAACTTCTCTTGGGTATTCCAAAGCGCAGACAAACTCTAGTTTTCGATGATGATGAGTTAGAAGACTGGACCGAAATTGAAAATTTTGGAGTTGAAGAAAATTCACGTATCACTCTCACTATCAATTCAGAAGAAAACAGATTCAAATTATTCGTGAGAATACTGGAAAGAGAGACAATCTTATTGAATGTAGAAGAGATGGATACTGTGCTCAGCTTAAAAGAGAGAATTCATAAGAGGATTGATGCTCCTCGAGAACTAGAGCTTGCTCTCTTCCACAAATGTACTGAAATGAGAGACGATCAGCGTTTATGCGAATACAGGGTTAGCACTCATTCTGAAATCATTGCCACCTTGAAGCCAAGATTGATGATGCCTCCACCCATAAGATTGAGCTTTGTGGTGAAAATTGGATCAAATAGTTTTCCATTGGACATGACCGGGGGTCACACTGTTAGTGATTTGAGGAAACATGTGCTGGACAATATTTGCCTCCCACAAGGTGACTATGTTTTCGTCCACAAACAAAGGATCATGGAAGATAATCAAAGCCTACTTTCCTTGGGTGTTCAAGATGGAGACTCCATTGATGTAATCAGAAGGAAAGAAAACTAAATATACTTAGATTGTCAAGCATTAGGATATATTATATATATAATCGTTTGAACAAGTGATTAGCAGAACGGTAGGTTTAACTAAAAGGATTAGACTTTGGAGCACTTCAAATTTGAATTCACCTCCATCCACTAATCACTTGTTCATCCCCTGTGTTTTCTTTTAATTATAGGCTTTTCTTTCCATTATTGGTTTAGTAGAAACTTTGGAGAGCAGACCACCCTCTGTATATTGTGGTGGTTTATTTGCATGGAATTTAGTTGGTAGGACTTCACAGGGGGTCTCTTGTAAAAGCAGCTAAATTTAAAGAAATATATGAAAGTATGCAAAAATGGCTATTAAATAATCTCCGTTTAATGAGAAATGATCACCTACTCATTAAATCTTGGTAAATGAAGTCTATTTACATCTCCACCAGAACCCTTTTTACCAGCAAAATCTTCAAAATTCAACACCCTGCAAAAACAGGGGGGGGCGTACATGTACACCTAAGTCTGTATATCTCCTGTTTAATCAATGAGGAGCGAAAAAAAAGATAAAAAAGTCCTCAATTTCATTTGTCTGGCTAATTCTTCTCTTCTGTGTTCAATCTGCTAACCCAAGCTTTGCTATACCAAGTTTTGTAAGGTCAATAAAGGGCCAAAATAATATACTCCTAAGATATCTGAAATTCTTGCATTTCATCCCTAGTTGTATCTCGGTTTTTTAGGGAGATGAGTGTGTGTGACTTTGTGTTTGAATTCCAATGTAGTTAAAAGAAAGATGATATCCTAAAAATTGATTAGCAGTAGAATCTGATCCTCAAAAAGGCGCGGTCCCTGTCATTATATGGCCCGGGTTAAGGTATCTGTGCTAAATTTGGGGTTAGTTTCTAGGTATTTGGACTGGAGATGGGCTCATTTCTTGCCTGGCATTATATGGGCTGGGCTAAGGCCAATGTTTCTCTAAAGGTCAATTAGATGACAGGGCCCTTGCATCATATCTAACAAAAGCTTGTCTTATCTTTTACAATGGGACGGGCTCAGGCCTAATGCAAACACATTGCCTGGAGCACGGCCTATCCTTGGGGCTTGGCAAAAGTACTGTACCACTCACCTGTATATCAGGGAAAAAAAAAACAAGAACAATACAAAACTACTAACAAACCTTTTTTTTTTCCTTGCTGCATGGGGGATTTGAAACGTGCATTTTATCACATACCTATATCCCTAACCAGCTACAGCTGAGGACCAGTTCTTTGAGGAATGATCCCATGCACAGTTGTCATCAGGCAGGGCCCATACCTAGCTGTGCTCGTATGGGCCCGATTGGGCATGTTGGCAGTGGGGCCATACCTAGCTCATGTGTGCCCGATCGGACATGTGGGCAGTGGCGGAACCAGGAAAATTGCCTTGCGAGCCCGCTATTTAAAAACAAAACTTCTTTAGGGGCTAATGTAAAAAAAAAGACTCAAATTCCCACCCCATCTAAGTCAGATGAGCTGGAATACCAAAGCATTGAGGGCTGAAAGATATGAGGTAATGGGGTTCCGATATAAGGTGCCAATGTATCGCATCCTTACTTTACTAGGATTTAAATTACTAGGGTGGTGGTTAGGTATTCTTTTTCTACCTCCCCTTGAATCATTTTTCATTAGAGAGATAATTTGGTAGTCATTTTTTGAAATTTATGTCTTTAAGTTTAGTCATTTAAAAAAAATAAGTAAGTATTACAATTCCTATATATTTAATTCCAAGGCAAAGCCTGTTGAAGGTCTGATTTAATCAAAGTCTTTATTTAAATAAACATATTACATACATTCTTGTAAATACATAAATATACATAAACACTAACACATACATTTGTAGGACCTCCTTTATGAATGGTCTGCCATCTATGCAAGGAATGTCAAACTTGTGAGGCCGACCTAGAAGCATGTAAATCGTAAGGAGCCTAACGGATTTAGATATTAAATATTGTTAATACTAAATGCAAAGTAAAAATAAGAAATAATAAACAAGAACTATTTCATCATAAAAAGTATTAATTTTGTTTTCCTCAAAGTTGAATGAATCTTAGACTTCAGAGAAAGTTAGAACGGGCGTGAAATTCTGCATAATCATTTGGGGGGCCACAAAATTCTGATGGGTGCCAAATTTGAGCCGATGGCAATTAGGGGGAGAAGCGGGTTTCGTTAGTGGATGTGAAGGAGTTGCATTGATCAAAGGGGGCCAAGACCCACATGCCATGCATGTTGTTCTCGAGCTGACTGTCCTTGATGATTTTTCATTACTAATAATTACAAATGCTTGCAAATTCTATAACATAACATTTCACTAGCACCTCTTTTTGTTTACTAAGAGCTCCTATTAATCAATTCAATCTCTTCCCAAACACTTAATTCCTTTGAAATATCACTAGTCTTAATTTGACACAAACTTAAACATAAGTTATAGTTAGATTTTAACATAATAAGTACATTTACACGATGCATAATCATTGAACTCCTAGGACCTAAAATCAAGGACTAGGATCATTTGAGCGGACTAATGTTGAGTATACTCAGCATCTGTACTAACCCTACTCCCTTGATTGTCATGTATTTAGGTTGGGCCCACAAGAATTGACAAAAGCTTACACCACACCTTTTTGTGTCTGTACCTGAGAGACTCTTCTTCATGCATTCACCACTTTAAAAGCTATTAGTTTCTCAAGTGGGATCGTTGAAGGATTATATATTTTGAAGACAAGCTACATTTGCTGAAGTGTTTTTTTTTTCCCCCCTAATTTACAGCCTAAAACTAATAATAAACAAAATAATGGTGCTAGGTTATAATTAAAAAAAAAAGCTTTATCACTCTTTATTTGGCAGAAAAGGATCATTAATTTAAAAGAACCAAACAAACAAACAACAAAACATTAATGGAGGGGTTTAGACATCCGCTCCGGGAAATTCTGAACGAAAAAAAAAACCACCACAAGATAATCCTATTTTGGCGGTCAATTGAGCAACGCCATTGATTTTCCTATGAATATAGCTAACGTGTTAATTTTGGGTACCCCAACCGAGGGGGCCTGTCTCAGGAGAGAGCCCACATACGCGGGAATAAAAGCCTGCACACATGGAAAATGAATCTCGCACATGTGAGAACAAAAGCCCACATATGTAGAAAAGAAGGCCTCTACATGAGAAAAAGATGACATATCCGGAGTTCGAACTTGAACACTCAGGTCACGACAAGCTAAAGTTGATCTTAGCAAAACACACAACAAGCTCCAAAATATCAGTGGCTCGGGGGGCCAACTCCCCGTCTACAAATCCACTAATAGATTCAATCGTTTCAATCACTTCAAGAGAAAGAGAAGACAATAGACATGAATCCTTGAATGGCCATACTCATTAGCTTTATTCATCACAAAGATAAGAGAATCATCGATTTTGCTTTCTTTGATGAGTGCATCCTGGGTCCCTAATGGCACCTGTACCTACAAAGCCAAAGGGTGACATACCATTTCCTTTCAAAAATGCTGCATCCGATAAAATTAGAGTCTCCTGAAATTTATCCAAATCCAAAATCTAAAAAAAGAAATCTTTTGACTTAAAAAAAATTAATCCACCAAAGTATAACACACAAAGTTTAAAGCTATCTTCTGCTTTTAAACAAGCAAACAATCTTCCTCTTAAGTGTTGAAAATAGGTTCATGTCTGGTTGACAAATTTTTTTTCCTGGTAGAAGGTTGTGATTATAGGCCGCCCTTGTATGAAAGCTGAAAAATGGGTTAGGTTTTGGTCGAATGAATGGCGTTTCAGATATATCTGTGTTAAAAAAAATCCTCTCTCTGAAGGTAAAAGACATGCGTAAGGTAATCATACTTAAGGCTTAAGATAAATTTAGGTCCTAATTGGATAATTGGACCTTTATTCTGTCCAAAAGTGGCCTATACTCATAACTTTTTGGACCACATTCTTCCATTCAACTTGTTGATTATATAGACGAACTGTGGGCCTGCCTTTTGATTTAGCCAAGAAGAACACAACCCCTAGGTATTATTATCCTAAAGCATGTCAACAAACAAGTGGTGTGTGAAGTCATGCTGTGCAATTGAAACCCACTAAACAGTGGTCAATGGCTCTTATTTAACAACATACCGTTCATGATAGCTACTAATACCTGATTAGTGATAGGTAATTAGCAGCCCTTGTGCACTTTCTATGGCACTTTATGTCAGGACATGGAAAACCAATTAAACACTCACATTCTAGAACAAGGTTCAATTTGTCTTTGTATATGTCCTGGGTATGTCGCCATGGTGCACTTTCTGCAGCACTAGATGTGAAGATCTCACAAACACCAAAATAAGAAAGAAAGGAAAATTACAAAAAATGGGGGGACTAGAAAAACAAAACATGGTTCGAATGGTGTTTGTTTATAGCTCAGTGGTTATGTGGTCTTCACTGTAAGGAAATTAACTTTAGGTTCATTACTTGGACCACAAGTCATTACCTTTTCCGAAATGTGGTCATTATAGGAATTCCGTTTTCATAGATACATGCTATCAATTACTCAAATACGGTTTCCTAATGAGATATATTTCATAATATTCTCTACCTTGATGGACGGTTGAGATTAAAACTAATGAAATTCTAATTGAAAATTCGGTCCTCTCTCTACCTATAAAATATAGTCTTTCCTCCATCACAAAGACTACTCATGAAATTCAACACAATAAGGTTTATAGGTAAGGAGAGAGAAACTGAAATTATTCCCATAGATTCTTCTTGGACGGATTTCATCATCAATCAACAACAGCATCAGAAAGCAGGATAAAAAAGCTCTCTGCATCAGTAGCTCTCTGCATCAGGATGTCTGGAGGTAATCCTCAATCTATTTAAGATTAAATTCTACATGTGATTATCATGATGTTCTCGATCTTAAGGTTCATATTAATAATAGAATAACATTCATATGCTCTGTTTGGCACTAGAAGTCTGTAATAGATGGAAAAGTGGATGCTTTTATTCTAAATGTGGTCCAACCTGAATTAGTATTTTGTTTATTTTATGGGCATGCTAGGCATGGTTGTGAGTTTCACTAAGATCACAAATAGTGTTTGTCTATATCCGGGTTAGTTGGGTGTGGGGGACTCGGCATGTTTCATTCATAGCTTGTGTGTCTGTTGCTGTTGGTGGGTATGTAGTTTTCTTAGGTACTGAATTAAGATAATCATGGATGCATCAGAACACGGTCATTAATTGGTCATGGGTGCGTAGTTATCTTATACACTGTAGTAAAATAATCATGGTTGAATCAGCACATGGTCACTGGTCATGAACTCATGGTGTTTAATCACACTAACTTTTATGACTTGTGGTGGATGGATAATAGACAACATACATAATACATTGGAATCATATAATGTTGAAATTCTCATCTATTTCTCAGTCCGTCCACTTACCTACGTTTCTCTCCATGGGAGGCTCATTTTGAGCAGTTCAATTAGAGTAGGCAAGCCCCACTGTAGTGAGACTTTCAAAGGACCTAGAATCAACTCTCTTAAGTCCCAACTCTTTCAATTGGTTAAAAATATCTTTACCCAAAACACAATACTGAAAAATATCTTATGCTTAAAAATTGACTGTGGGCTTATCTAATTTCCATCCGCAATGATGAGCCACCCCAAGTTGGTAGTCTTATCTGGAAAACCTCTTGAATCTGTAGTCCTCAATGGGAGCAATTTATATCTGATCATTCTCCATGATGGGACATATCCAATGGTCCGGTGTGCTAAGTACCAAGTACCTTATTCGTCTAATGTGGCTGGTCCATCAAGAGAGCACTCATGTTATGTACCTAAAAAAAATGGATGGCTTTTAGACCAATAGACCAAACAGTGTTATATTTTAGTACTACCAACGACAAGGAAGGTGGTGCCCACATGATTTTGTGCAAATCCTAGCAGCCTAGCAGGTGTCTTCCACACGAAAGTGTTGGGGTTTGGATATAAATCACAGAAGAGGAAATCTAGGGATGGGTGCACACTTTGGAAAAGCGTTTGGAATGGCTTTTGTTAAACTTCATCTAATCCTTGTTTAGTTGTTGGAAAATGGAAAGCATGCAGCAGTAAAAAAGTGGTGAACTCATGCTTATAAAGCTATTCACAAGAAGGCTCATTATACATGTGTTTTTCCTTATAATATGTGTAGGATTTGAGTGTAGGATTAATGCTTTCAAAGAAGAAAATAAGAAAGAGATTAATTCAGGAATTAGTTCATATATTTCAAAATAACTCAGGAATTACTTCACATATTTCAAAAGAAATTTGAGGCCATCGCGTTCTTAAAAAACTCAACATTACAAATTAACTTGTTTAACTTACAAAATATCCAAACTTCAACTCCAAAATATGAATCCGGTTAGGAGATGATATTTTAGGGCTCGTTTGTAGCAATTTACTGGATTAGTAAAAGTAATAGAAAGCCTTCATTTTTCAGAAAAATTGTCACATAAAAAATACACATCATCAAAACACCCTCCTTTTTTATTAAAAAAAAGTTAAAAAGTACCATCTTTTCTCTATTAGAAGACAAAAAATACCCACTCTTTACACAAAAAAATAAAAAGACTCCCTACAAAAAGAGAAAAATACCATAAAAACCCTCTTATATTCTATTCTCTCTTGATTTGATCATTTACATTACTTTTACTATAATAGTAAACTAGCATAATAACCCGTGCTTAGTACGGAAATGTTCCCCAATAGCTGAAAACTATATTTACCGATTTATTAAGAATAACTCAGATTATACAAAATCAATCATCAATTATTAATGACAATGATTTGATCGAATGATTATAATAGGGATAGAAATGAAGTTCTTTTAGAAAACTGAAAAATGGGAAGAAAGAAGTAGTTACATGAAGTGGAGGAAACGGGTATTACATGCTGAAATGGAGAGTGGTTACATATTAGAAATGAAGAGTTATAACTCCCGGTCAAAATTATAAGTCAAGGTTAAAATCACCTCTAAACCCCTTCTGCTAACTATAGTATAATTGCTAAACCGTTAAGGAATTCAAATATCCCTTTGACAAATTCCACCAATTTTCTTGTCTTTTCATTCATCATAATCAAGTATATATCTTACAAGATACAAGGCTTGGTTAATCACCTAAAAATCCTCCCAATCACAAAGATACATTTTCCTAAAATACAAAGACTAAATTGATCACCTAAAAATCATCCCAATCACAAAGATACATTTTCCTAAAATACAAAGACTAAATTGATCACCTAAAAATCCTCCCAATCACAAAGATACATTTTCCTAAAATACAAAGACTAAATTAAGAAAACATATTTCTCAAAAGATATGCACAATAATATTAATATCGTAATACCCCCCCTCAAGTTGGTGCATGAAGATCTCGAACGCCCAACTTGCAAAGTAGAAACTCAAATTTCGCTTTCCCCAACGCTTTTGTAAAGATGTCTGCCAATTGAACACTAGTGGAAACATATGACGGACAAATCATCCCTTCAGTCACTGCATCTCGAACAAAATGACAGTCAGCCTCTATATGCTTTGTTCTTTCGTGAAAAACTGGATTTTGAGCAATGTACAACGCCGACTGACTATCACAATACAACTTCATACCCTTCGGATGTCGCACACCCAAGTCACCTAAAAGTTGTTTAAGCCACTTTAACTCACACACTGTTGCCGCCATTGATCTATACTCAGCCTCTGCAGACGATCTAGACACTGTTTGTTGCTTCTTGGTTTTCCACGACACAGGAGAACAACCAAGTAACACGAACCATCCTGTCAAGGAACGCCGTGTAAGTGGACAACTAGCCCAATCTGAGTCACACCACCCTTCGAGACTTAGGTCACTATCAGCACGAAGCAAAATCCCTTGCCCCGGACTCGTCTTCAAATATCTCACGACCCTGAGAGCCGCCTCCCAATGAGCCTCACGAGGTTCTTGCATAAATTGGGACAAAATATGAACCGAATATGCAAGATCAGGTCTCGTCACAGACAAGTAAATCAACCTCCCTACAAGTCGCCTATAAGGAGTTGGATCAGCAAGGAATTCGCCCCGAGCAAGGGCCAAATTGTGATTTTGTTCCATAGGAAAAGCCGCAGGCTTTGCTCCCAATAAACCCATTTCAGAAATTATCTCGAGTGTGTATTTTCTTTGGCAGAGAAAAATTCCTTCTGGATTACGGGCGACCTCTAGCCCTAAGAAATATTTCAAAACTCCCAAATCCTTCATATGAAAGCACCTGCCAAGGTAATCTTTAAAAGTTGTCAATGCAACCTTATCATTTCCTGCAATAATCAAGTCATCAACATAAACTAACACGTTGATCTGAGTCCCTCCCCTGCACAACCCAAATAATGAATAATCTGAATAGGATTGTACAAATCCATAATTCTTCAACGCGTTTGACAGTTTTGCAAACCAACATCGTGGAGCTTGTTTCAGACCATACAACGACTTTTTCAACCTGCAAACCATGTTAGGGTTTGTATTCTTGAAGCCTGGAGGAACCTTCATATAAGCCTCCTCACTTAAATCACCGTGAAGAAAAGCATTATGCACATCCATTTGATGTACCTCCCAATTTTTAACAGTAGCAATTGCAAGAAAAACACGAACCGTCACCATTTTTGCCACAGGAGCAAATGTCTCGTTATAGTCAATTCCTTCCACCTGATGATTGCCATAGATCACAAGTCTTGCTTTGAGTCGCTCTATGCTGCCATCGGACTTATACTTAATTTTATATATCCACTGGCTCCCCAATGCTTTCTTTCCGGGTGGAAGAGTCTCCATTACCCAAGTCTCATTGTCTTCAAGGGCTCGTATCTCCTTACCCATCGCATCTCGCCATCCCGAGTCTTTCATTGCTTCTTAAAATGCTTTGGCTCATGTCCCAGTGTCACTGCTGCAAGAAAATTCCTATGTCTCACAGAAAAACGTTCACAATTCACAAAGCATGTTATAGGATAGGGCGTACCTGAGGAAGATGAAGTAGCTGATGAATTCTCAGATGGACTTATTTTCCGTATAGTATGAGTAACAAAATCACGATACCGTGTTGACGGAGCTTTGGCTCGTTTTCCTCGCCCTAGCTCACCATCATCTTGCACACCTTGCTCCCCCACCGCTGCCTCCAGCCCCCCTTCACGCACATCCTCATGTACGGGCTGCTGCATGGGCTGCACCGCAGCACCAGACCCCCCCTCGAGGGTGGATGCTGCCTCCAACCCCCCTTCAACGCACACAGCACACTCATCAGCACCTTCATCCTCACTCCATGCCCCATCCTCATTGTTCGCCAGCATAGGAGTCACCACATTCCGTGGTGGGTTTGTCGCAAAAGGAAATTCTTTCTCAAAGAACTTCACATCCCTCGATACAAAGTACTCATGTGTTTCTAAATCAAACAATTTCCAACCTTTCTTCCCAAATGGATAACCAACAAAGACACACTTACGACTCCTACTTTCAAATTTATCACCTTTGTGTCGTTGATTATGAGCATAGCAAAGGCAACCAAATACACGAATAGCATCATAAGAAGGCACTTTCCCAAACAACATTTCATATGGTGATTTAGTCTTAAGTAAAGTAGAGGGTGTTCTATTAATCAAGTGACATGCTGCCAACACACATTCTCCCCAAAATTTGAGTGGTAAGTTCCCTTGAAATCTTAATGCTCTAGCCACATTTAAAATGTGTTGATGTTTTCTCTCAACCCTCCCATTTTGTTGTGGAGTCCCAACACAAGAAGTCTCAAAAATAATTCCATTATTTTGAAAATAATCATGCAAACGATTAAATTCGGTCCCGTTGTCACTTCTCACACGTTTTATCACTTGTTCAAATTGTCGTTCAACAATAGCAACAAAATTAAGAAACATAGATTCAACTTCCATTTTATTGCATAGTAAATATACCCAAACTCCTCTTGAAAAATCATCTACTATTGTCAAAAAATAGGTAGCCCCACATGAAGAACGAGCCTTGTAAGGCCCCCACAAATCCAATGAACAAGTTCAAAAATCCTACCAGCTTTATTTGTACTAATGGGAAAACTTGATCTAGGTTGCTTTGCACGCGGACAAACATCACAAGCTTTATTATTTTTCCTACAAGAATGACTCACAGCCGGAATCATCTTCAATATTTTCTCCGACGGATGCCCCATTCTTTGATGCCATAACTCGAACGACGAATCACCATCCACTGTCAAGACCTTCACTTGAGGAACACCACGGAAAAAATAAAGTCCATCCAATCTTTCACCCGCTCCAATCACCTTCCTCGTCGGTTGGTCCTGTATAACACAAATATTATTAGTGAATTGTACAACGCAATTTGATTCATCGATCAATTGAGTCACAGAAATTAAATTGCATGTTAATTGTGGGACATAAAGCACATTGTCAAGCTTCAATCCTCCTGGCAACACGACACTCCCCTCTTGGTTTGCTGCTGCCGTGTTTCCATCCGGCAATCCCACCGGGCAGTGTTTCACATTTCTCACATTTTGCAAACTAGATAAGTCAAACGTCACATGGTTCGACGCTCCTGTATCGATAATCCAGCTAAAATTATTGTTCTTACCATACAGTCGATCTTTTGTTTTAGATAAGTTCAAAAAATCAAGAAGTTGCTGCAGTTGCGTTGCTGAAACACCCGCAAGACCCGCAGCTTCAGTCGCACCCGCCAGCCCCTGCGAGTTCCCTGCCTGCTGCCCAGACGAAGTTCCAGCCCCGCCAGTTTTATTTGCGCGGACAGGTGGTGCACCATGTCCTCTCCCACGGCCAGAACTTGCACGCCCACCTCCTCTTCCTGTTCGTCCTCCACCACGACCTTGTCCCCTTCCTCCGCGAGGTCGATCCCCCCACCATTCGGGGAACCCATGTAATTGAAAGCAAGAGGATTCGTCGTGGCCTTCTCTATTACAATGATTGCAAAACTTGTCAGTATTATCCACAAAACGAGACTTACCACGCGTATCAGGCTGAATTGTGAAGGCCATGATACTATCTCGTTCTTCCTTAGATGAGGACAACTCTCCTCCACGCAGTCTTTCCGCTTGAATCACTTGTTGATATGCTCTATCAAGCGTCGGCAATGGCTCTTGTCCAAGCAGATTTGTTCGAATTGAAGCATATGCTCCATCGAGACCGATAAGAAAATGATGTAGATAGTCATCTTCTCTCAATTTTTCTACCTGCGTGACTATGCTACACTTGCAACCTCCACACTGACAAACCGGCACCTTCACATATGTGGTCAGTTCGTCCCAGATTTTTGACAAACGACCAAAATAAATTGCCACAGTCTCGGATTTTCCTTGCTTGCACTCCCCCAAGGACGTTTTTAATTGACATATACGAGTGCCGCTTACCACACAAAACCTATTTTGAGATTGTTCCACAGGAGTTGTGCATCATCATATTCACCAAGTGTCGACCGAACGGACGGCTCAATGGTATTGGTCAGCCATGACACCAACATCGAATGCACAGCTATCCAATCCTCAAGTTTCTCCTCTGTTGTTGGCTTCGAAATCCTCCCTTCCACAAAGCCAAATTTCCTCTTCGCCTTTAGCGAGGTTCGAATTGCCCTCGCCCATTCATCGTAGTTCTCACCACGTAATTGAATCGGGGTAATGATGTTTCCCGGACCGTCACTCGATCCAAGGTGATACGTCATATCCACCTTCTTGTCACCATCTCCTTGCTTTTCTCCCTCTCCGCCAGCCATGATCTCTTGTGGAGGCTAGAATACTGTAAAAAAAAAATTTGTGTTTGCCCTAGGATCTCCCTAAGCTCTCTGATACCATGACAAATTCCACCAATTTTCTCTGTCTTTTCATTCATCATAATCAAGTATATATCTTACAAGATACAAGGCTTGGTTAATCACCTAAAAATCCTCCCAATCACAAAGATACATTTTCCTAAAATACAAAGACTAAATTGATCACCTAAAAATCATCCCAATCACAAAGATACATTTTCCTAAAATACAAAGACTAAATTGATCACCTAAAAATCCTCCCAATCACAAAGATACATTTTCCTAAAATACAAAGACTAAATTAAGGAAAACATATTTCTCAAAAGATATGTACAATAATATTAATATCGTAATACCCTTAAATAGGAATTCTCATATATCCTTCAAACAAGCTCTACCTCAGACTTAATTAGCCGGACTCCATTGGAATAGATAGGGTTTAAAAATATGCTCTAAAAGTCTGTTTCCTTTGCAACATTCCTGATCAAAATTT
Source organism: Litsea cubeba (assembly GCA_012931725.1). NCBI lineage: Eukaryota > Viridiplantae > Streptophyta > Magnoliopsida > Laurales > Lauraceae > Litsea > Litsea cubeba. Next base: position 76,116,140 of record CM022950.1, on the reverse strand, counting down.
GTGATGTTAGAAACTTTTGACATTAAAAGCACGGTTGTTCCTTTGGCATCTAGAAATTAAGGCTACATTTATATGTTAGGATTTTGAATTACTATCAAAGTCACAAATATTATTTTGAGTTCTCTAAACTCTAACTACAATAATTACAAATGCTTCTTTGGCAATGAAAATTTTAAAATGAGGGTCCCACCACCACCACCACACACACACACAAACGAAACAAACCACCCCCCCCCCCCCCCCCCCCAAAACACACACCCAACACACACACACACACACACGAATAAACAGCCCCTCCCCCCACCCCATCCCACCCCAACACACACCCAACACACACACACACACGAAACAAACAGGCTCCCCCCCCCCCCCCACCCCAAAAAAAAAAAAAAAAAAAAAAACGTAGAAAAATGAAAAGCAATAGGAAGACAATTCAAACCCGTGCCTATATAAGAGGATCTTAATCATTGCACTTGTTTCTCCTTTGTTCTCTGTTTTGCTGGGTGAGTCATTATTGTGCCCACTAAACGTACTTGCTGAAAGAATGCAACAACAACGTGATACAGTAACTGAGCTCTCTCAAATGATGTCTCAAATATATGCATATGCTGAATGTTGAAACAACCCACCATGTTTGTGTTTATCTTGCTGGATATCATGTTATCATGCAGCATGTTACTTCCTATTTGACTTTTTTATCTTAACAAATGTCAATCAACCACAATGCACAAACCATCACCAAGGATGTTATTAGATTTTTAGTTTGAGTCCGAACAAATTTCCTATTTTGAGTAATGTATTCTTATAAATAACTATTGATTATTCTCAATGAAATCACCTCACAATATTTGACAAGATGTAGTCTCTACTCAAATTAGATCACAGCATAACTCTACTCTAGTCTTAATCAAATCAAATAACCTACTCAGATTAAAAATCTAAACTAATCTAATCTTAATATGAGACAAACTACAACATAAGATAAAAATCCTCTCTCATAACTACAAATTGGAGTATAAAACATCCTATTATGTCAAGTCTGATCCATATGCTAAACATTTCCAAGTTATTTTTGTCCTTCTATTTAAAGAGAGATTAACTGGGATCCATTACTCTCCCATGAGATGTAAAAAATATGGGGCTTGGGTCAGTTTCAAGGTAGTGCATATTCATTTGTTTCCTTTTTAGGGTGGAAGCCATCTTTTTCTACTACTGGATTATTTTAAAATCACCTCGCATCATAAAGCTTAAGATTGATTATTTATTCTCATTGTGGCAAGGAAGGCACACCAAAGTATAATGAAGGGGCAAAAAGAAGCTATAAATAGGTGACCTTCTCTTTCCATTTCTCAAACTCTCCTCATTCCCTCTCTTGAACTTAAGAGGAAAAAATGGTTGCTGGTCTCTTCTCACTCAATTCTTCTGCAGGAAAATGGCTGGGTTTGGTAACAGCCGTTTGGGTTCAAGCCATCTCAGGCAACAACTACACCTTTGCAAACTACTCCAATGCCTTAAAGACTCTCATGGCCCTCAACCAACTCCAGCTCAACAACCTCTCAGTCGCGAAAGACATCGGAAAGGCATTCGGCATTCTCGCCGGCTTTGCCTCCGACCGCCTCTCGACTCCTGTTATCCTCCTTATTGGCTCAGTTGAAGGTCTCATTGGCTATGGTGTCCAGTGGCTGGTTGTTAGCCAGAAGATTCGCCCCCTGGCCTACTGGCAGGTATATACACTAACTAAAGCAATTTAACCATTTTATTGAAGTATCTGAAGGTTGATAATTGGTTCTTCATGTTCCCTTTTCTTGGGTAAATTTGTTTTTTATTTCCAATCTTGGGTTGTTGCTTTCAGGGGAAAATAGATACTGTTAGCATCTTATTCCCATACATTTGCATGGAGCATCTTTTGTGGAAAATGAAAATGATTTTGAGGGAGACTAATTCTTTGTGGTTCCTTTGTGCTTCCGGTCTTTACATGAAATATTTGTATGGAGCATCTTTGTGGAAAAGGAAGATGGTAAAGAAATATTTTATGCAGTTTTACATGAAGTTGAAACATATATCTGTGAAAATATTTTATATAACCAAACAACAGAAATTCTAATCCGTGAATGACCTCTAATTATCACACTGGCAAGAGGCGTCAATTCTCAACTAATTATCCAGGGTTCAAATCTTGGACATATGCCACCTTCCCTCATCCGAGGGCGGGTCCCCCCAATAGTTGGGTACCAAAAAATAAAAATAAAAATAGAAATTCAAAACTAAAAAAATCAGGTGTTTTCATTCTATGTTTTTATTTCTACAAACAGAAAGTACTATAAAATAAAATATCACAAAAAGTGCACGCACCTTATTAAAATCCATGAAGTACTGCCATTTACTGCTAGGTTATCTAGACACATGAACCCGTCTTATATGCTTAGACCAAATTAACACTTAGGCCACATGATGTGAATCATGTAACACTCATCATGAATATCTTGGTTTGCTGTAATAAAATTTAAAAAATAATAATAAATTCAAAATATCATAATTTGAGTTTATTGCAATTTTACAGTAACGACATAAATCAGAGAAGAATTTAGAAAAAGCAGTTTCTAGTTCTTCAGGATTTATACTTTTAATTTTTTTAAATTTTGCTTTTAAATGGGAGGAATGATATAATTAGTGCTCTTTGCTCCCTTTATAATACTCCACATGTTTGATAATTTTACTTGTCATGTAAAGTTAAGTCAAGTAAAGTTAAGCATTAAATAAAAAATATTTTAATTCAAAACTCCCTTCATTTATTTCAAAAACAGGTCAAAAAGCAACTACCATTATTCACTAAACGAAAAAAAAAAAAATCTCCATTTTTCCATACAAAAAGTCAAAAATATTCCATCCCAAACAACAAAAAATAAAATACAATTATAATCTACTTATATTTTATTCCCTCTCTTTATTTCACTTCACTTCACTTTATTTTAAAAGTAAAATCACCAATAAGCCCCATAGTACTTTCCTCGTCTATGCTCCACTAGCACCAGGTCGATCCATTGATTCCTTACGTGAGAATGAGATGTCCTTGTCAGGTGATTGTCTAATATTTATTGTTTTCCACATCTACCTGTCCAATTCCATCCTAGATTCCAAAACTATCTTGATAATTGCTCCAGCTAATGACATCCAACATTGTTAGTCCTAAGTGCAGTGATTGTGTGCTGTTCCCTTTTATCTTTCAGTGGGGAAAATTGATTATCTATCATGTGTCCACTTTTTGGGAGTGTTGAATTCATTTTAGTGGTTCTAAAACATGTTTTTCAACCCATTAATATAATGGCTAGTAACTAAATTCTTACATCAGTACGTTCTCTGTAACATCAAAAACTTTTATTCTAGATACTTGCTATCTTTGATGATGTATACGGTATGAGGATTAAAAACTTAGATTCAGGTCGTGTCGACCCAAACCAACTATATTAGTTTTAACTTCTTGGTTGACTCGTGCAGTGAGAGGATTTTGTGCTATGTGGATTTACGTTTCCATGAGAGTAAGGAATTCTATATTTTTTCTTTTTTCATGGAAAATCAAAATCCTTTCTATTGAAGAAAAAAAAATTATAATAAAATGTATTGCATATAGAACAATGGCTATAATAACTTACCTATTTATCCTAAAATCCAAATAAGGATTTAGCTTAAGATAGATTAGAATGGAGAAATAAATTCATTTAGCTGACCCTAATATTGTCAGGGTAGTAATGATGATGATAATCCTAAAATCCACTCGCCACACATACATGCCATTTTTTTTTAGCAAGTATAGGTAAAGCAACCCCAATGGTCAAATATTCTTTTTCCCCATGTTTGGATGACAAGGTAGACTAAGAAAGTAAAGTCTAATGCATTAGTTTTTTCCCCAAGCATTGGCGGAACCAAGGGGGAGCTGGTAGGAGCCATGGCCCCCTCATAATTTCTAAAGACCCCTCTTTATGAATTTTTATATATGGCTCCTCCATAATTTCTGAAAACCCCTTTATTCTTTATAAAACTTTTATGAGTTCTTACATCTGGCTTGTCTAAATTTTTATAATTTATTATATATGGACCTCCCAAAATATTTAAAAAAGCTACTGCATATTTTAAAAACTACATGGATTTTTCATATACGGAAGACCCCAAAATTTTTTTTTACAAAGGCCCCCAAGAAAGATTTCCAGGGTCTGCCCCTTCCCCCAAGAATTGGACTACAGACCACTTTATCTTTATCTCATGAAAGTGTGACAAAGTGAATCTAATAAATAAAAGCAACTATTTGATAACACACTCTTTACCATGATATGAGATTTACTTCACCTTTACTTTATCATATGTGCCAAAGCAATAAGTTAAAAGACAAACCGTTAAACATGCTCGTCACTGATGATATTGCAGATGTGCATCTTCCTGGGCTTGGGAGGCAATAGCACTACATGGATGAACACCGCAGTACTAGTCACCTGCATCAGAAACTTCCGCAAGAACAGAGGCCCCGTCTCCGGCATCCTCAAGGGCTATGTTGGCCTCTCCACCGCCATCTTCACCGACCTCTGCTCCGCCCTCTTCTCCAACAGCCCCTCCTCCTTCCTCCTCATGCTCGCCGTCGTCCCCGCCGCCGTCTGCGTCTTCTCCATCTTCTTCCTCCGTGAGGTCGACCCCTCTGTCGCCGAAGACAAGGGCGAGGCCTGGTACTTCTCCGCCATCAACTCCATCTCCGTCGTCATCGCCCTCTATCTCCTCGCTTACAATGTCTCCGGCCACCACGGCCAGGTCTTTTCCCAGGCCTTCTCCGCCATCCTCCTCCTCCTCATGGTGCTCCCCTTGGCCGTGCCAATATACGCCGGATGGAAGTCCCTTAGACTTCGTAACGTAACGGATCTAGAGCAACAGCAGATCGGAAATCCGGTTCCGATTCAAGAAGCTCCCGTTACAAAGCCAACATCTGTTGAAGAAGAAGAAGAAAAGGCTTCGCAACAGGAAGAGGAGAAAGAAGAGGTTGTGAAGAAGGAAGAAGGGGAGATTAAGAAGCGGCCAGTGATGGGAGAAGATCACACGATATTGCAAGCGTTTCGGAGCTTGGATTTCTGGTTACTGTTTGTGTCGTTCCTTTGTGGAGTCGGAACCGGTATGGCCGTTATGAATAACATGGGTCAGATGGGTATTGCGCTTGGCCACTCGGATGTTTCCATCTTTGTGGCGCTCATGAGCATTTGGGGGTTTTTCGGGCGTATCGGGTCCGGTACCATTTCGGAGTACTGCCTCAAGTAAGTCACCCAAAACAATCCAATTCCAATCCAAGAAATACATAGATGATAGAATTGTGGAAAATTTCAGCAGCCGAATTTCCGTGGAAAAGATGTGGAAAATTTGGCTACGTTTTACATGATTATTTTTAAAAACCCTTCATCCAGCTGCTTTTTCAAAAAGAAAAGAAAAAAACGAACTAAATTTTTCACGATTTCATTAAAAAATGCTTTCGGACTTGAAAGTTTTTGAAACAAAATTCCTCTTTGCCATGAAGGATGAAGTCCTTATGGACCGATTTTCCTTGAAACTGCACGCCACCCACCCCACAAAAGTAGTGAGAAAATATATTAGGTTTTGATGTCATTTTGATCTAATTTTAGAAGACAAACACATTTTCTATAAAAAAATAAAAAAGGATTCAAGGGTCTATTCAATTGACTCTGTATAAAACAAATGTGATTAACTTATTGCTAATTCAATTCATTCCTGATGGTTAAACCATATGTGTCTCAAACTTCTAGATTTATAACACTTCCTACTATTAATTGATGTGGGGATGATATGATGATTGTTATCTTTCTTCAGGAAGTATGCAACACCAAGGCCATTATGGAATGCAGCTTCTGAGATTCTAATGGCTGGTGGCTACACCATCATGGCCATAGCATTGCCTGGATCTTTATACATGGGCTCCATTGTGGTCGGCTTCTGCTATGGCGTTCGCCTGGCGGTCACCGTGCCGACAGCATCCGAGCTGTTTGGACTCAAGTACTTCGGTCTCATCTACAACATTCTCATCTTGAATCTCCCACTCGGCTCCTTCCTATTCTCCGGCATGCTTGCCGGCTTCCTCTACGATTCTCAGGCCACTCACACTGCCGGAGGCGGCAACACTTGCGTTGGGGCCCACTGTTACCGGCTTGTGTTTGTGATCATGGGTTTGGCATCCATCGTCGGATTTGTGTTGGATGTTGTACTTGCATTTCGGACTAGGAATGTGTATTCCAAAATCCACATGAGCCACAAGTCCAAAAGCACATCCTCTAAAGAAGCAGCCCTTGAGAGCTGAAGATCTGTTCTTGCTGTTTTTTTTTCACCACTTCCTCTTTCCATGTATCATTTTTCTAATTGCAAAATAACGCTGGATCATGTTGTGGAAAGTTGATGACTATTGGCTAAATGCATCTTTAAGCTATAGTTTCATATGAATCGATGATCCAATCAACTTTAACACATGTTGCCTCTGTAGGTTCTACTTCCGGGTTCATCTTTGTGAAATTAGTGTTTTAGCTAGTCACTCCATATGATGTAACCTGTCATTTTGATTGGTAGTTTTGCAATGACCTAAATCTGTAAAGCTGACAAGGCTGATTTTTGGAGTTAAAAAGTCAAAAGAAAAAAAGTTAGAGGAGAGTTCATGCATGACTATATCAAGGCATGGAGATGACAACTTATTGGCTTAATTGAGAGTGCTAGAAGGTAGTGGTTGATGTTATTTATAAGGTTACATAATCGATTAAGGTAATCAAAATCTCTATTAGATAATTCCTTATTTGTCATGAGCTCTTAGTGGTTTAAATTTTGTTTTTAGTGGGGAGCTGAATTGACTTGAGGTCCAAGTCTTCTTGAGGGTTTGTTTACCTATTACGTATATTGTTTACATGGGATTGAAGTTTTAGAAGAAGTTTTGACGAGTAGCTTATTTTTAGATATGAGCTTTTTCCTTTGCCTTCTCAAAAACTTTAATTTTCTCTATACGGCCTTCTCTATGTTAGGGGAAATGAAAAAACTGCCTAAATTGGTTTTAAAAGGAAAACCCCATAAGACAAAGCTAAAAGGCCAAGAAGGGACTTGTCATTTTCTCCCACGACCCCATCCCCTTCTTCTTTTCATAGAAAGAAACCAAACCGAGAGACAACTAGTAATGGATAAACTTGAAGGAATTGGCCGAGGATACACCAAAATGACTGGAAATTCTTTTTTGGTAAAAATGTGACAAAAAAGGTCCATAATCTTGTTATCTTTCCAATAAGTATTCACTTGTCCAATCTCGTTTCCAAGTGAGAAAATTATAAAGAATCTAGTATGGAACTTAGCACAATCAATGTTTTTATGCGAAGTGTAAGCCTTTGGAAAACAAGGTTAGAAAAATAATTATAATATGAGTTTTGACACTTTAAAAGTAGGTAACTTTTTACTTCTAAAAAATCTGGAACCATCTGATCGGGATTATATCAAAGGAGTAGTGACTCTATGAAATGAGTCGCCTGACTAAAATTCTGTTGCATCAAAATTTTAGGTTTTGTCCTCCAAGTTTAAGAGGTGGGTTCTATAAATTAAAATTCTCATTTTGCTTCCAAACTCTCTAGAACTGAAGTAACGTATTTCGAGAATGTAAGCTATGTGGAATGAAGTGAAAAGCATTTTTGAATTGAGAATGCTAAAGCGGCAAAACATGTATTGTGCTGTCCAACAAATCTGAAAATACTCACTATGTTTTGAGACATAAAACGAAATATTTTGCAATGAGTTGAATCTAACAATTTCTGATGTTTTACTAACATAATCATCTGTTTGTGTATACCATGCTGAGTATTCTCACATGTTTGTGGGGTACTCAATACTCATATATACTAAGTTGTATATGAAAATTTTCTAACTAAGATGTATTCATTGACCAAAATTCCAGACCCATTACCCAAAATGCATTTTTTCCAACAGTATGAGCGTTTTAGTCCGAAAATGGTGTAATTGTAGCTGCGAGGAAATATTCAAAATTAGGGAAGGGAGAGGAAAAAACCACATCTAGGGGTAAGCTCCTGGTCAAATCCTCTTTCTAGAAATTAAAAAATATATATTTATTTTCAAATGGCTTCAATTGAAGAAACAAAAGTGAGAATCCACACATGGCAGTCAAATAATCTCTCCAGTAGTGAAAAATGATTACCCATCCATCACGCTAATAATCAAATCCTTTGCTAATTAGGGTCACATCTACATCTCCACCTTATAGTAGCCTTTCTCCTTTTTTCTCAGTTGGAACATATTTTATGATGAATTCCCAAGATGTCAATTCCATGCAAATAGATGTGGCCCAAAGAGTGTTAAAGATCAAGTGAGGGGTGAAAGGTAAGGAGGAGCAATAGATGGGACAACCACTTTTTTAGAATTTAATTCACTCGGATGATGGGTGAAAATTATTTCATAGCGAGAGTAGTAATTTCGAATCTTATGAATCCTTACCTCGAAGGCGAGGGGTGGGGGTGCATGGCCCCCGAAAAATTTGAAAACACCTCCCTATAATATAGAGAATTTTGGTTTTTTTCCCTTATATGGCCCCCCAAAAGTTTTATTTTAATACTGGCTGGAGTGGCCGCCAATTAGAGAAAATATTGTGGTTCTGCCCCTGGTTTCAAACCCCCTTGACAGGAAGGTATTGCTTTAAAATCTACGGATTCAAATCCTGTTTATAATTATAAACAAACAGGCCTATACAAGGATAATCCAGAATATTATAATGTTAACCATGTGAATGAGTATCATCCAAATGTGGTCGTTTGAGACCACCCAAATTAGACATGTCAATAATTTGTTTCATCATGTCAAATATACATCATAACGACACTGAAGTGTTTATCAATTATCATGTCATTTACTTGTATAGATTCTCAACATACTCAAATATACCATAACCCTCGAGTGGGGGTGACCTTGACATGTTATATGATTGAAGCACCATAGTTATTGTACCACTACTGGGCAAGGAAACCTGCAAGACCTCCAAGTTGTTCTACCTCTTTGGCCAATATTTCCCCATTGTCTACAATCTCCTTCAACATAAGTAGAATGCTTGCAAGGGGAAGTCTGCCTCGATCTAATGTCATTTTCATTTGCAGATGTCTCAACCTTGCTCAACCTTGCAAGCAGAGAGAGCAAATTGTAATTCTAGCCTTGCCAAGTGTAGTTCTCCTGTAATTGACTCATGCAGCTGCAATTGCTTCATCGATCTTGAAGATGGTATCCCCAAGTTCTCTGAGAGTGAAGCACAGCAATTTGCCAACTGCTTCACAAGGTTCTTTTATGGTTAATCTTGAAGATGCTGGTGACTGCACCACATGAAAAGTAAATTAATGTAATAAGCAGTTAACTTCCACAATTTAAATTATAGAAAATAGGAAAAATATAATAAAGAACAAAAATATAACTGCTATAAAGAATAATTTTTTCTTTTCAGTAAATTCTCATGCACGCATTCACACATACTATACAAATCTCTAATTAATGGGGCAACAATGGGGAATTAATCCCCCTATTTGATAAATTCACTTTGCTAGTGAAGTGAGGTCAACGGTAATTTAAAGAGAAAATAAAAGAAAAGGGGTTAAATTAAAAAATAACCACATTTTAAAAAACACCTCTACTTTTTATGAAAAAAAAAAGTCAAAAATTTACTTTTCCATGCCACTTAATGACAAAAAAAACTATCCTTAAAAAAAGTAAAAAACTACATTCTCATTTTATTAAAAGAAAAAAGTCGTCACTTTTTTATTTTACCATTCTTCTTTTCAATCTCTTAATTTGGCCATTCACCTCACTTCATTTTACCAGTGAAATTACGAAATAGGCATGTCGTGTGGAAACGGAGATGCCTCGCTACCAAAATATCAATGGATCAACATATAAAGAATAAATTCATATATTTGAGAGAATCAATTCCCCATCAATTCCCTATCATCATCATCATAATTTTTTTTTCTAAACTGATCTTCAATGAAATTCCACTTTTGATTTTTTGATGAATCCAGATTCTTATGTAAATTTAACCCTCCATGAATTGGCATTCACATCAAATTTTCATTTTTCACTCATGATTCAATATAAATTGTTGGATTTAGAAAATAAAGACATTGATTTATATAAGAGTAAGAGTTGGATCTCTATTCTCTAGGGCCCCAAAATTGAAGGTTATGATTGGTTGCTTGGGTCCATTTCTAGTTTACCCCTTATCCACATCTACTTTTGCTGTTACCATTTTCCCTCTTCTCCTCCATGAAAGGCATCCATCATGTAAACTCCAGAGAACCTTCCTTGTTTCTAAGTAAGGAATACCCTTTTACCAAAAAAAAAAAAAAGACAAGGAATTATTCCATGAATTCTACAAGAGAAGGCCTACATATATAGGCCCCAAAAACATGTTCTCCTAAACCCACTTGCACAACTTATTGTGGGGCTGTTTGTTCAATTGAATTGGGTGCCAATTCAGAGGGAGGTAGCTAGAGTGGGGTAACCAAAGTGGCTGGATCCTATAGAGCGGTCTGCTCTTAGGTGACTACTTCACTCTGTTTGTGTTCATGTGTCTCTTTTATGGTTACAAGTTAATATAAGAAGTAAAAAGATCAAAATCTGCACTTTCATGCCTGCCTATCAGACCGAAGAGCATGCGGCCAACTCTCTAAGCAACTCTCCAATAAGCAGGTACTTGTTCCAAGGATAGCAGAACCTGAACTTGCCATTCCATGGCTCCCAGCTTGCGAAATTGGCCTAGAACATGAGAAAAACAATGCAGTTTTACTTTCAAGAAGTTTATTGAATAGATTACAAGATTTACATACCATTAATGTCTCATCTGACGATTTCGAGTTTAATACAAGTTTACAGCCATTCATAGCTATTAGCTTGCTTGAGTTTCTCCTTTTCTATCCATCGGTTTGAAATATTCTTCCAAACAATCTACACACCCAAATGAAAAATGACCAACTGTGAGTGAGATTTCAATGTTTGTTTCCAATAGAAAGAAAGGCATATCAAAGTGAAAGCTAACAGATGTGATGAAGATCTCTCCTCAGGTAATAATAAACAAATTAAAAAAGAAGATACGATGAAGTGAACAAAAAAGGGACTAACATTTTCAAATCTCATAAAAAAACTCATTTTCCATTTTGACTATTTATGAATCTTCACCTTTTTTTTTTTTTTTTTTTGAAGAAACATATATCTTCACCTTTGTTTTTCAATTTTAGCCACTTTAGGAATATATTTCTCAGAATTCTTAGGAATTCAATTCCATGAAAAAGAGCAGGCTATAACATTTCTCATCCTAATGGCCCAAGTGATTTATGATGGTATAAAATGTTCCACTGAATTTGAAACTGTTGACATGTTACAAGTACTGTCCTAGTTTTAGATAATTAGAAAGTACTGTTCTAGTTATAGTAAAAGAAGCAAAACATCTTTTATCGAAAAAAAAAAGACCGCAGGTATGACTGATCCAACACTTGACCTGATTTAGGAGAACAAACCTTCGATTGAGAGTGCAAGATTATCAAATTTGGAGACTAAACAACGATGAAGCTCATCACCAGCCCAGATCGGAAAGATGAATAAGCTTGTAAACTCACAGATGATGATACCCACACCAATTGTCGATAGGCGATTAATTGCCAACTTGATTATCTCCTCACCACGGAATCCAGAAACAGCGACTAGATTGAATGTGAGGATGAAGATCATGAACCCATAGTCGAATTTTCTCTTAATTCTTGGCACTAAACGTTAAAATGATGCAATTGAACCTAAGATTCAGAAAAAAAAAAATAAAAAAAATTGATGTTTAGATTATAATGCCTAAACATTTATAGTTATATCTATGGTTTATCAAACTATAAATTGCTCAAAATAAGCGTCACCCTCTTCGATGGCCTTGCTGAATTTCAATCGGATTGAAGATGAGCGCATCGTCTGATTGATCAAGTGTAAAACAAAGGAATCTTTATAATATATTTTCAAGTGTATTATACTTGATAAATCTTATGTTGAACCTGAAACATATTCATTTTATCATATCCCATATAAAACAAAGACACTTTCTATAAGTGACTTAGTTTATAAATAAGCGGTCCATTTGGACTAAACATATGAATTTTCTTGTAAACCTTATTCAAGTGTATTATACTTGATATAAATTTAATGGTGGACCAAAAATATATTAGGTTCAGGTCCAATTTGAGCTGAAAGATACTTCTAAGTAGGATGCTCGCGGCCCATGCTAGCCCAAAACTGGCTAAAGCCTGTCCTGTATTGGGGTGGATTGGGGCTGCGTTTTTAGGTCGGTCAGACCCAATTCAAATCTTTTAGCCCTTGCCTATCTATGGTTAAAGCCCCCCTTCTAGGCCCAATGAATTTAACATAAATAAGCATGCCCTGTGCTTGTTTTGATAGACTGGGCTGGGGTCTGAATTTCAGGCATGTGGGCTGGAATTCAGTCTGAATAATGAGCAATGAAAACCCCCCACTGGGCCAAGTATAAAATTACCAGTTTAAGAAATTAAATTGCAAAGAGATGGTGCTTACTGAAGAGAAGAACAGTTGGACAGATGGTGAGAGCCCTGCCAATTTCACCATGATTCTTAGCCACCAGAGCTATTGCACACCCCAATCCACCACCTACCATTGTTGTAGCACCTGAGTAAAAAATTATTAGAGAATATCATCACCATTAGAAGTTTGTTATTGAACAATCTAACATTGTGCTTGTATGTGCAAGAAATAGACTGTTCATCAATTGGGGCCTAATCTTAACTGGAGAAAAACACAGCAGTTGATGATTTAGGGGATGATCAAAGGTTGTCTTCGGAATGTCTATATCTGGGTGGACTGATATCTAGTAATTCATTTGTAATCCTCTGGTCCTCTAATCTGTGGAAAAGGCACTAAGGCCCATTCAATAGCAAGGATTTGAGGTAACTGTACAACAAAGTAAAACCACCTTTTTTCTCTCTTGGTGGGGCCCACTTGGGGACCTACATGGGATGGGGGTGGGGGGATTTCATGGACTCCTTAGGATCTTCCTCTCTACAAAAAATCAGTCACAACCGTAATTTCTATCATCTTCATATGAGCCCAAGAGTTTAATGGTCAACAATCCATTCGGATTGATATATAATTAATCCAACGGTCCAGTAAATTCGGATCTTACCGAAAGTTGGTGGTCATGTGCAATTTAAGGGGGTCTTGTGTTTGTCACATTTGGATGGACCAAAGGTGGGCCCCACAAGCACGAGTTTACAAAATTTTTTCCCTAAGCTCAAGCTTAGGGGGAGCCTTGGCCAATATATATAGGGAGGCGCTCTTGTGAGAGACACTCTCACCTTATCATGAGAGATAAGGTGGGGGCCCCCACATTTAACTTGGGGGTCCTTGCATTTAAGTTGGTGAGAGTGGATATGGAAGTGAGGGCCCCCACCCATCTCTCATAAACTTGGTGAGAGTGTCTCTCATAGGAAAATATTCAAGTGCATCTATCCCTCACCATAGGTTGAGGGACACTCCCTTTTTTGAAAAGTTTCAAGTACAAAAGTGACTTTTCAAGTACAAAGTAATACTCCCCATGTACTTGAAACTTCCCAAAAATGGGAGTATCCCTCACCCTATGGTGAGGGATAGATGCATAGGAATACTCCCCTATATATATAAAAGTTGTTGGCATTGAATATAGATATGAGGGCCCCACCTTATCTTTCATAGTAAGGTGACAGTATCTCTCATAGGAGCATCTCCTTATATATATATATATATAGAATCTTTTTGTGAATGTGAAAATCTCAATCAACTACCTGGACACGTAATAAGGGCCAATTTTGAATGGCTGATGAAATCTAAAGTATTTTATTGACAAAGAAATAAAATTTTCTTAGATTCAACTTGATTCTATTAAATTCAGGGCGATAATCTCAATTTGATTGACTTGAATAATGATCTTTATATGTTATAACCCTGACTTTGATCTGAATGAAGGTAGGTCAAAGCAAATTGTTCTCTTATATATCCTTTTTAGGAGCAAATGCAGTAAATTAATATAGGACACATGGCATGAAGGTATGATGCCCTCGCAATGTATTAGATTATATATCAATAAATTATCTATCTAATCAGACATGGCTAGCTTTGCACTCAAAGAAAATTACTGTAAATATGAAGCATTTAGGAAGGAATGGTTGAATGACTAGCAACATTCACTGAGGCCTATTCTTTTATTAATATCTAATAAACCAGCCAATAGACTCATCTATATACCATATGTCCTGTATTATTCTTTTTTTTTTTTTTTTGGTAAAAGAGAATTTTATTAAAACAATCAGAAGCAAGAACAAAGCAGATACTAACAGACTCTCAAAAAGGACCCCACAAAAAGATCTACAGTGGGCAACCTTCCCCTAAGAACATCTGGGCTCTTTCCCAGCTCATATCCTCTTTAGCATCCAAGCACAATTTAAGAACACATGACATGTGCCTAGATATGTCCAGTACTCTCAAATTGTGGGAAAAGAACATAATTTTATTGTTACACTAGCATTTTTATAATGTGCAGCTCTGGGAGAAAAAAGAGGGAATAGAAAAGGAGAAGGTCCAAACATGAGTTAGTCAGGAATTTTCCCTTGATATAAAAAACCTTATCAATTTAGGAGCCCTTGAGGCTCCTCCACTCATTGGAGTCCAACTGGGTCCAAATCAACCAACACCCTCTCCTTGTTTCTTACCTGCAGTGAACTCAAAAACCACAACTACTGTCATATATAACAGTCCACATAGCATTGTCACCAACTTGGTCATATAGTGGTTGGAGAATATAGAGAAGTGAAACCAGCACAAGAGCAATCCCCACCTTAATGCTGTGGATTATCTTTCTATAATCGACAACCCCTATCCTGCATAGAAGAGAATGAAAGAAAGATACAAGAGTTGCATGCTTGCCATCAGAAGATGCATCCTCTTCATCTCTTCTATTGTTTGTTCCTACAGTGGTCTTTGGAGAGCTAATGGGCAACATTCCGTGATTAAGATGCCACATTAGTCTTAGAGAACATGGGATGGCTGAGAGCAAGGATTTATAAACATGCCAAAACAGTCATGACGTTGTTATATGATGCAAAAAAGATCATTTCAGTTGAAAAACATGAGTCTTGAGAACTAAAGATGACAACATGGGCACATGACCATTTTTCGACAACTTGGTCCTTCGCCATTATATACCTTTTATGAGGTTACCAATACAATGTTATAAATGTAACGGTTGGGATTCCAACCTGAAATTCTGTCTAAAACCTGTATTTGGATAAGTTGAGGCAGGGGTTGGAATGAGTCAGCTTAGGTCGGGTAAATTTGTAATGCATATGGGCCCAATGCAAACCTGAGATGAATATTGGGACCATTCGAGTAGGAAATGTGGGGTTGGGTTTGTGGGTTGATTAGCATCTAAAGCCTTAACCCTACCCGGAACGATTTATTAAACTAGTTGGGAATGTTAACCCAGACCTGAAATTATTAAGTTTCATTTGCGTTGGGTCGGGAATTGCTACCTCTAACCTGGTGGTGCTATTGAGTTGGGTCTGTTTGCATATGATTGGGTTTATGGCTCAGGTATGAGTTATGGGCAACCCAGATTTAACTCTCTTATTAATCACGTTGAAGTTGCGAAACTATAGTAGAAGAAAAAAGGGTCAACCTAAATCTTAATTTACTTCGAAATTTCAACATGCAATATTTACCCAAGTTGGGTCAGGTAGCATGAATAAACTAAACCAAATCCAATCCATTTACCAATCAGAATCGGAAATCCAACTCTAACTCAACTAGAAGTAAATTAAGGTCCCATATTAGTCCCAGCAATGTAATACTTATG
Organism: Litsea cubeba; assembly: GCA_012931725.1. NCBI lineage: Eukaryota > Viridiplantae > Streptophyta > Magnoliopsida > Laurales > Lauraceae > Litsea > Litsea cubeba. The sequence continues at coordinate 76,100,191 of CM022950.1, read as the reverse complement.
AGTATATACCAAAAACCAGACCACCTGGTATCATGATACCTGTAATTAGAGCAGTGTGGTTGATCTGTTCATCTGTCCTTTTTTTTTCAAAGTTGCCTACACTTGCCAGGGAGAAATAAGGAAACCTACCCACCAAGCAAGGGATCGATCATTGGGAAGAAATGTGGGAGCCGGTGTGCCATCCACAGCGACCACCCTGTGATTCCTAGATCTCTATCCGCCCATAATTGCATTGCTTTTTCTTGTTCTAACCACAACCAAAGGCTGTTTTCCTAGACAGGTAATCAGCTAACACCACTTTTACTTCCTGGGTTCAGCAGCTGATCACCTTGCCATAAATCACCATCAAAACCATTAAGAAAGGAGATTTTTATACAATTCCTCATTCAAAAAAGATTCAGATTTAGAAATGTAAATTACAGGCGACACAAACAGCTATTACATAACAGTTCTGGCCCTAACCGTTAATAGAGTCCACATCCCAAAACCATCTTCTAAAACAATGGGCCCCTCACTGTAGAATGGTGGTGCCTCCATGAGGTCTCATCACTGATGGCAAGAAACAAAAAGCATGTATAGTCATGACAATAGAACACCGACAGGTACGATTGCTTCACGTACGATTATGATAGCTGAGTATTATAGCACTGGTTTTTAATCAAACATGGCTCCAGATAGTACTGACATGAGATCACCCTTGTGAAAGATCGCAAAACAAAAGGCATGTGTCATGACTAACAGTACATTAGTATTGATTTTGGTAGTTGCTAATACTTGTGTCCAAATGTGTTGGCATGGAATCTTTAAAAAAATAATAACAAAATACAATAGAGAATTGTATTTTGAGTTTTTGTTTGCATCTAAAACACTAATCACCTTTTTTAAGGAAGGAAGTTTTCAAGTTTTCTATTTTCCAAGGTTTTCTGAAAATTGAAAGATGAGAGAGGAGAAATGAATTGATACTGATAATGTTGAAAAGCATGATATGCTTAGGTGGTGTGAGACTCCGTCCCGAGTTAATCATGATTAACTCTTATTAATCACACTTATGGCTAATTAAGCATGTTTAGTCAAATTAATGAAGGCTTAGTACCAAATTGAGTTGGTTTAGCCTTAAGAGAATGAATTAAGCTTAACAAGCTTGTAAAGTGGATTATAATTGGATTGAATGAGTGTTTGAACTCAAACTAGGAATTGAGGGACTTTTGTGTAAATACGTTTTATACGTATTTCATCGAATACGGAAACTCTTGATGCCAACGTGCGTATCTTGAGGAGTACATTTACTTTCGTCAAAGACTCGAAGTCATTTGACGAATATTGATTCAAATGACCATTCATTTGACTTGAGTTGTAATTAATAAAGAATTATGGGGGATAAATGCAATTTGGAAGCTTATATAAGCTAATCACATTTCTCTGGAATTCTTTTTCCAAAACCCTAGCCCCCATCTTCCCTCTCTTCTCTTCCTTTCTTCATTTCCTCCTCATTAAGGGTCAAGTGAAGCTTTGCCAGTGAATTTTGAAGAGGTTTCTCCTTCTTCATCTCCTTCCTTAACTTGTATTCAACTTCCTTGAAGAGTAAGCTTTGGAGAAAAGCTTCAAATAGAGGATTTTGTCTCAAATTCAAGCTAACAAAGGGTTTTCTTCCTTAAATCTTCACAAGAGGCAAGTACTTACTTGTTTTTATGCTTTGTGATGTTATGCGTCATTAGAACTCATTTGGGCCAAGAAACCAGAAGATTGGCTTTAGAAACCTGAAGCTCGAACTGAGCTTTTGGGTGGCTATCGGTCGACCGACAGGTCGACCGACGAACCGACAAGCGAACCGACAGGTTGAAACCAGTTGTTTTTCAGAGAATTCCAGTTCTCTGGAATTCTGACCGACGTGGGTCGGTCCACCGATGTAGTGTGGTCGGTCGACCGATGGGTCGACCGATAGTGTAAAATTAGTTCAGAATTCAGGGAATTCTGGCTCGCTGGAATTCTAACCGACGCGTCGTCGGTCGACCGTTAGGAAGCCGTCGGTCGACCGATGGGCTAACCGATAGGCAAACGACGCTGTGCAGGAAGTCGTGAAAATTATCTGATTTGAGGCCTAATGTATACAGGCTGAAGATTGTTAATGTATAAGCCTTCATAGGTGTAAACTCAAGTTTCCGAATACACAACTTAAATGATATTCATAAAAAATAGTACGTGTATTGGAAAATGAATGTTTCACTCATTTGCTTGGCTTAGACGTCTGATAACCATTGGTTAGTGACTACGTGAAATTGTGAATGAATTACATTGAACATGAATTGCATAATGAACCATTTCTGCTGCAGCAGATGTTTGAGGTGTTCCGGAACCTCGTGGAAGTTAGTGATCTCTGATCAAGACACTGACTTATTCCATACCATTTGACAACCCTTAAATAAAGAGTGTCCATGTAGATATCAACTTAATGATATTACTGGATCCGTTACTATTATTAAATGAATTAAGAGTGTCCAGATATTACTGGATCCGCTATAATTGTTAATGAATTATTTCACTGGATTATATGATAGCCAGAACTATCATAACATGTATGTATTTGTTGAACCGTCGTGTTCATGGTACTATTGATGAATGTCACAGGCCCAGATGCCCGTGCCGGTCCTGCCGAGGCCGCGCCGCCAGCGGAGGATGCCCGCCCGATACCTCCAGGAGGTTTAATCAAGTGGATTTGATCGCTGAGAGCGAAAGAACAAATTTTGAATGTAATTAAAAGTCCCCGTATTGTATTAAATATACGGTGATTGACTTTCTTGAACGTAGATTAAATTTGTGTATTATATTTTGTCAATGTATAATTTCCGCCGTTGTATACAGTTGACAGGTATTGTATTGATATCCCTTGTGAATTTCGTTTTAGCTTTTGTTAATTCGGAATTTACGGGAGTAAGTATGAGCTCGCGACTCGGGGTTTGTCCGAGCTAATCAAATCTCGGGACCGGGTCGTGACAGGTGGTGAGAGGTGCCACGCTCACCCATACGTTCCAAAGCACTGCACTGTGTGTACTTAGGCCGAGGACGAGGTGGAGGCATACTTGGGCGGCTGGCGGCATGAAGGATGAAGGAAGGCTGATAGATTAAGTTAGTTTAGAAATAAAATAGTTGTAACGACCCAAGCCTACTGGTATAAGTATAATATTGTCCACTTTGGGCCACAGCCTGCACGGTTTTATTTTCGGACCCCTTTGAGACCCAAAACGCATTATACCAATGAAGAGGGGGCTCGCACTTATAAGCCTGGCTTCGGACGGCCTCATAGGCGATGTGGGACGGGGTCCCTGCCTTGCTCGCAGCTGATCCGGGTCCTCACAATAGTCTACAATATTTTCCCTTGTAAGAGAGAAAAAAAAAGGATTATACAGTTTTATCAGCTTGGGCGTTGGTTTGTTGACATAAGACGTGGGTTTGCTCCCCACTTGTGTGTTCGACACCGACCAAATTTACTTGGTGCGTGTGTGTAGGTGCACGTATGTTGCAGGGTTGTACATGTACAAAGAGAGTAGTCTGGTTGGGTCAAATACCATGGGATTACACTCGTGAGCAAACAATGAATAATTAACTAAATAACGCTGCAATTTTGGCCCAAGGCTCCATGCAGAATTTCTCCCCATGGGGAGCCCTCAAGAAGAATAGTTCGGGATTCCAGTCATCCACAAAGCCAGACCTCCTAAACATTAGCCACGTAATGAAAATATCACATGGTGGCTTTCCAAGACTCCCGAAGGAGAAATTCTCCTGGTTACAAAACCATGTAAAAAAGCATGCTCTGTACTCAATAGATTAGTGCGGGTATGGTAAACTGGTCCCTAAGTTGGCATGATCCAGACCTCCCATTTCAAGTTGTGCAACCTATGGCACACGAATTGATCATCATGGTTAAGAAAACAACGCTGCAACAACCTCAAGCATGGTTTGGAGAAGAACATAGAAAAGGATTCCCTAATATTGCATGCTGCATTTGGTGGCGATCACCACTGCTATTTAGTTTACTATATTGATCCAATATATATATATATCTCTTTTAGAGAACCTATATTTATGTACTTACATCTTCTATTATAGTTTTATATAAACTGGAAACGCTCTGAAATCCCTCTAGATGTTGAGTCTTTCAATTTTAATAAACTGAAAGAAGATGAACATGACTTGTGGATTGATTTGAGCCATTATATTGGAACTTGTCATTTTAGTATATTTGCTAATGGAATCTATGATACTTTTCCCCGGATACTAAGCAATCTCTGGCCGACAACTGCCGACTTACATTACTAGAGGAATTGCTAAATCTTCAATCCAAAAATAGGAACTTAGATTTAGCAACCTTGTGATTGTCACAATGAGCATCTTCTGACATTACTTCAGTAGCAGCCACCAGCCAAGATGGCTGGGCCCTTGAAAGATCTGATTGCTGCTGGAGTAAATCCCAGCACACACTTGAGAGGAGACCACTTACACACGCAAGGGAAAGGATCAGAGATTAAAATTGGTTCTTGAGTACCTAATGAACCCGGAAGGTGAAATTCTGATCTTCGATCGTTTCAATTTGGATCCAAGTATGGACTTACGAAAAAAAAAACATCAGCTAGTGAAGCTAGACCAATTAAAGATGAAAAATCAAGTCCTGAGCAACCGCTTGGGTCAACTTACAAGGGAAACATAAAATTGGTCCAACCGAAGCCCACGAATGAGTTTCACCAATCGGAGAACAAGTGTTTTTTTTAAGAAAGATAAATTTCATTAAAAGAAACAAAGGCAACAACAGTACAAACAACATCAACAACACTACAGAAATTATGATTCCGCACAATCCCCCCCCCAACAAAAAAAAAAAAACATGAAGAGTAACAACATTTTTCAAAATCACCTGCTTGCTAACCAAAGATTAAGTGTTAACTGAAGAGTGGGAATCACTGGTGTGGATAACTCTTTCACAATCATCTACTAACCAGGGATTTCTTTCACAATTGAGTAGCATGATTAACAACCCTTCTATAGCATGTGTCAGTTTTTCCCCTGATGGATACACAGTCCAATACGAGTACTTGAACCTTTGTGACTAATATTTGATTAATTATAATGATTTGTGACTAATACTTGATCAATATAATGGATAGTGACTGAGAAATATGAAAGAAATAGATTGTATCCGTGTTTATCAGCCTTTATCAATGATATATATCAGCCGTATTGGAAATTCAGGTGTGATTCAGGTACCATGTTGATGCTCTACACTGGTTGATTGAAGAAATATTAGATGCTTGGATATATATATATATATTGCCTGATTTTTAAAACCATGCTTGGGTCGGTCTAGATTGAAAATCTAGGATTCTTGCTTAACCTATTTGATCTGCAATCTTATTGAGTCTTGGTTAAATAGGTGACCAACCGTATTACGGGTTTTTTTTTTCTTTATTATTATATTAGAGACTTGAACACACGCACTCTTCACTCACATCTATGTCTCAATTAGGTGCACTGCTTTTGGTCTGTTGTTGGACCCATAAGTAACCCATATTATTTCAGTGAAGGAGTTCTATAACTACACCAAAAATAGAAAATTGGAACGGATTACCATTCATAATCCGTTCGTTCCGTTCCTAAACCGTTCCTAATCCGTTAATCCGTTCCAAAAATAGGAAATTAGAACGGATTAACTGATTAGGAACAGACGGATTAGGAACGGTAATCCGTTCCAATTTCCTGTTTTTTGTGCAAAAAGAGGTCACCACTCATGACCAAGGCAGGTATGAACCTGACCCATCGCTATCCCCACTCACATTCAAGCATTCCAGTCATTAATGGGTCGAGACCAAGGCCGACGTGACACCAATACAAATTGGGTCCATTGACAGCACTACTTGTGTCCTGTAACAGCAATAAACACTAATCATCCAATTAGGGATTGGCCCAAAAGGTGTTATGTGTAGAGCCTGATTTCACCCGGGTCAGACTGTTAATTCAGGTCCACTGTCGTGGTCCATATAGGGGTATTTTCATAATATTATCCTGTACTATTATGTAACTCTAGCATAGCCACCAGAGAAGTTGTATCTTGTATTTCTCATCTTCTGCCTTTGAGCATAGTGGAATCGGTGTGATCAATGGATGTACCTAATTAAGATTGAGAGAACCACGTAAATATGTGTGTCATCTGTGTGTTTGCTTACATATTTTATTCTTTTCATCCCAGCAACAGTTAGGTCTAAAGAAGTGTAAGCTGAGTCCCGTCAAAACCCAAAATCCTTTGTACTTCCCCATCATCAGAAATTGATGCGATCCACTCATTGCAGGTCACCCCAACATTTGGTTTGAAAATGGGGTTGTAGTCATTTACCTAAATACCTAAGGATTCTGCCAAGGAAAATTAGAGTATGGAATATGGATCCAGATATAGCTCAGTTAAGAAATATGATCTCTGTAAGTGCACAAAAATTCACAGACTGTGGGTAGTGATTTTGATGATGGCTTGAGGAGGATGAAGCTCCTTATAGATGAGAAAAACCACTGCCTGCCTTGAGCCTGAGAAAGGGGAAGAGAAAGAAGACATTGAAGGACCCTGGCTTGGGTAGGGCATGGCTCTTTAATTGTAGTCCTATCGTAGCCCCCTCTGTCCCATCAGGCCTTATCCTGATGCCTGGGCGGTACAGTTGTGTCAGGGATTTGGGTAGTGCCCTTATCCTGACATACGACAGGGATTTGGGTAGTGCCCTTATCCTGACATACGTTTTATCACGTGGCTGTCAGAGACACCTGTTACCGAGACTGAGGTCAAGGCCTTCCGAAATGGGGCACACGACAGAAACCAAGCACTGGCCGAGATCAATGATGGATGATACCGAGAGCAAGACAGGGACAAGCACATAGCTAGTGATGTGTATAAATTAATAAAGAAATGCAAATGTGTTAAAACCGATGTATAAAAAATTCATAAAAACTTACTTTTACTTTCTTTAATACTTTTTCCAACAAAAGTCCTCTCATATTAATACTCATGATTTATATGAGATCTCACTAAAATATAACTTTCTCATGATTTCTTGTCAGATGCCGAGACCAAGCGAAGTCTAGAATTTTACCGACATTTTTACCAAGACCGAGACAAGGTATTATCCCTCACACAATCTCCTTTCCAGTCCATAGTTTCAGACTTTTTTATTGAGGGGCATTTGGGCGGAGGTCCCTCAACTGTGATTTTTATTGCAAACGGTCCACACCATTTTTTCGTACTGACGGCAGTCCTTTTATAAAAGTAACTCATTGAAAAAGACAAAAACACCCTTGTACACGTCAGCAAAAGCAGAATCAGACAATTTATCTGAGTTTTGGCAAAGCTCAGCAATAATTCAAATAAACTTCTCTCATTCCATTGAGGTTTGGATGGCGTTAGAGTTTCAGAACGACAAAGTGGTCTTCATGAAGTTTTTAGAGGACGTCTTAAGCTTTTCATAAAGGTTTGGTTCGCAAAAATTCAAGTTCGTTTGGGCCTCCAAGCGTTGCTTCAAAATAAGGCCGGAAAAATCGATCCAAAATTCCTGTTTTTACCAGTAAACTTCAATGAGCTATAACTTGAGTTTTCGAAGTCCAAATTGCGTGATTCAAAACCGTATAATCATCTACACATCTAGGGCTACAACTTTCATGAAGAGACCAAGTCAAGATTCCACCGTTATGTCATAGAAAAATACCTCACAAGTTGGACACAAACTCAGATAAATTTGTCTGAGTTTTATCAGAAATTCAGATAAATTTGTCAAATGAACTTCTCTCATTCCATTGAGGTTTGGATGGCGTTAGAGTTTCAGAACGACAAAGTGGTCTTCATGAAGTTTTTAGAGGACGTCTTAAGCTTTTCATAAAGGTTTGGTTCGCAAAAATTCAAGTTCGTTTGGGCCTCCAAGCGTTGCTTCAAAATAAGGCCGGAAAATCGATCCAAAATTCCTATTTTTACCAGTAAACTTCAATGAGCCATAACTTGAGTTTCCGAAGTCCAAATCGGGTGATTCAAAACCCTAAAATCATCTACACATCTAGGGCTACAACTTTCATGAAGAGACCAAGTCAAGATTCCACCGTTATGTCATAGCACTACAAGAAAATGAACTTTTAGTGACGAAATATTTTCGTCGCCAAAAGTCTATTTCCGTCGGTAATAATATTTACCGACGAAATTTTTTTCGTCGGCAAGACGTCGGTAAGACACCGTCAGCAATACATTTTATCGACGAAATTATTTTTCGTCGGCAAAATAAACCTTTTTACCGACGTTACTATTTAATTTTACCGACGTATTTTTTCGTCGGAAAAATAATTTTATTTTCTTTTGATTTTTATTATTTAATTTTACCGACGTTTTTTTCGTCGCCCAAAATATTTTATTTTATTTTTAATTTTTCATATTTAATTTTGCCGACGTTTTTGTTTCGTCGGTAAAATAATTTTATTTTCTTTTGATTTTTAATATTTAATTTTACCGACGTTTTTTTTTCGTCGCCCAAAATATTTTATTTTATTTTTAATTTTTCATATTTAATTTTACCGACGTTTTGTTTTCGTCGGAAAAATAATTTTATTTTCTTTTGATTTTTAATATTTAATTTTACCGACGTTTATTTTCGTCGCCCAAAATATTTTATTTTATTTTCAATTTTTCATATTTGATTTTTGCCGACGTTTTTTTTCGTCGGAAAAATAATTTTATTTTCTTCTCATTTTTAATATTTAATTTTGCCGACGTTTTTATTTCGTCGGCCAAATAATTTTATTTTCTTTTCATTATCATTTTAACTTTTCCGACGTTTTTTTTTCGTCGGGAAAATAATTTTATTTTCTATTTTTCATTTTTAACTTTTCCGACATTTTTATTTCGTCGGTCAAAATAATTTTATTTTTATAATTTTACGTTTACCGACGAAATTTTCGATCCTTTTCGTCGGCAAAATCATTTTAAAAATTTTTTTTTTAGTTTTTTATTTTTACCTTCGCCGACGATTTTGAATATTACCGACGAAAATTTCGTCGGCAAAGGTCTTTTATTTTTTTTTTAATTCTACTTGTATTTGCATTATTATTTTTCTATAAACCTGTTCATACACCTGTATAAAAAATAAATCTGTTCATATACCTATATTCAACAAAATGCAATGAAATAAAACATTACTAAATAAACAAATCTCCATTTTTCAATTGTTTCATTCATCTCATTAAACAAATATTACAATCAATAATGATACCGTCTCATACAAATGTCCAACATACATATATATACAAATAAACCGAAAAAAAGTCCTACACTCCCACAAGTAAGCAACCGACCCCAAAGCGTCTATCAATCTGCAATGACAAAAATAACATTAAATTCTTTTTCAATGAATTAAATTATAAATCAAACATAAACATATAACAAATGTCCAACATACATATATATACAAATAAACCAAAAAAAAGTCCTACACTCCCACAAGTCAGCAACTGACCCCAAAGCGTCTATCAATCTGCAATGACAAAAATAACATTAAATTCTTTTCAATGAATTAAATTATAAATCAAACATAGTCAAGCGACTCTGCTGACATTTTATGATCTCGTGTCATCAACTTGTAGAATTAATGTTTAAAGGAGAGGTATAAATCCATCATCTTAATTTATGAGACAACCCATGATCACAAAATCCATTCAATATAACTTTCTTACTTACATGGGAGAAGCAAAGATTAGCACTGAAACAATGTTGCCTGAAAGAAGCAAGCAAGAGAAATAATTGAGATCTTCATATAGACATAGACATGATAATAAAAGCTTAGAAAACTAAAATCAAAGGCCCCCCAAAAGGAGTTGAAGATGTATAATTCATACAAAGGTGATGTTGATCTCTTCTCACCTACAATTCCTACAATGTATTTTGCAGCTACCATGTTGAGAAAGAGTTTGAAGAAAAAACAAGGACAGGAGATGTAGATAGATAGTAGAAGAAGGCTTTCTGTTGGGAAGAAAAGAGAGAGGAAGGAGAAGAGCTTTGAACGGGAGCCACTCGCTAGCGAAATTAATATAATGAGCTATAGACGTGGCTCTACGTATGTGAGGTAGGATCCTTTTCTACCGGAGTCAAGTCAATGATCCAATAGGAACATTATAACTCATTATATAAAATGGTAGCTGGCTGGACCTCTCTCTTTTCATCATATGAGTTCGATTATGTTGTGTATTCATGAGTCAGATCCACGACGACATTTCCAAACCTGGTAATCACAATGGGTGGTGTCTTAATTGTTTGATTCTGTATTTGCTAATTGGACTTGTGGTATCCTGATGACACTCTTTGTTGCATTTTGTCCTGTCAAGCTACCCTCCTGCCAAGTGATCGAAAATCAAATGTTTCTGACTTAATTCTCTCACCGGGAATCCAATTCATGAACCGTCAGTTCCTACAACTCACTCTACCCTCGAGCGAAGTGCTCGTGTCGGTTTTCGATTTTTCCCGCAGCCGTTTCCCGTTCCGGGCCCCCGGCGGGCCGTTTTCGAGCCTAAGTGATGGAAAATCTAATGTTTCTGTCGTAATTCTCTAACCGGGAGTCCTATTTGCCAACCGTCAGTTCCTACAACTCACTCTACCCTCGAGCGAAGTGCTCGTGCCGGTTTCCGATTTTTCCCGCGGCCGTTTCCCGTTCCAGTCCCCCGACGGGCTGTTTTCGAGCCTGAGTGATGGAAAATCCAATGTTTATGTCGTAATTCTCTAACCGGGAGTCCTATTTGTGAACCGCCAGCTCCTACAAGTTACTATATCCTCGAGGGAAGCGCTCGTGCCGGTTTTCAATTTTTCCGGCGGCCGTTTCCCGTTCCGGTCCCCCGACGGGCCGTTTTCAAGCCTTAAGTGTTGGAAAATCCTATGTTCGATCGTTATTCTCTAACCGGGAGTCCTATTTGCGAACCGTCAGTTCCTACAAGTCACTCTACCCTCGAACGAAGTGCTCGTGCCGGTTTCCAATTTTTCCCGCGGCCGTTTCCCGTTCCGGACCCCCGGCGGGCTGTTTTCGGGCCTAAGTGATGGAAAATCAAATGTTTCTGACTTAATTCTCTCACCGGGAATCCAATTCATGAACCGTCAGTTCCTACAAGTCACTCTACCCTCGAGCGAAGTGCTCGTGCCGGTTTCCGATTTTTCCCGCGGCCGTTTCCCGTTTCGGTCCCCCGGCGGGCTGTTTTCGAGCCTGAGTGATGGAAAATCCAATGTTTATGTCGTAATTCTCTAACCGGGAGTCCTATTTGTGAACCGCCAGCTCCTACAAGTTACTATATCCTCGAGGGAAGCGCTCGTGCCGGTTTTCAATTTTTTCCGGCGGCCGTTTCCCGTTCCGGTCCCCCGACGGGCCGTTTTCAAGCCTAAAGTGTTGGAAAATCCTATGTTCGATTGTTATTCTCTAACCGGGAGTCCTATTTGCGAACAGTCAGTTCCTACAAGTCACTCTACCCTCGAACGAAGTGCTCGTGCCGGTTTCCGATTTTTCCCGCGGCCGTTTCCCGTTCCGGACCCCCGGCGGGCTGTTTTCGGGCCTAAGTGATGGAAAATCAAATGTTTCTGACTTAATTCTCTCACCGGGAATCCAATTCATGAACCGTCAGTTCCTACAAGTCACTCTACCCTCGAGCGAAGTGCTCGTGCCGGTTTCCGATTTTTCCCGCGGCCGTTTCTCGTTTCGGACCCCCGGCAGGCCGTTTTCGAGCCTAAGTGATGGAAAATCCAATGTTTATGTCGTAATTCTCTAACCGGGAGTCCTATTTGTGAACCGCCAGCTCCTACAAGTTACTATATCCTCGAGGGAAGCGCTCGTGCCGGTTTTCAATTTTTCCGGCGGCCGTTTCCCGTTCCGGTCCCCCGACGGGCCGTTTTCAAGCCTAAAGTGTTGGAAAATCCTATGTTCGATCGTTATTCTCTAACATTATGATAGTTGTGGGACAAGTATTCCATACTTCTAATCTTGCTTTGAATTGATCACTTGACATGTTAGAACAGTGTTAATTATTCAACAAGATAAGCAATAAGTCACCTCAGAAGTGTTAAACCTTATTCTACTGTTGCAATTTGGTTACATTCAATAAGTTGACAATCAGTGGTCAACTCTCCTAACAAAAACTATTGTATTCATTGGCTAACTTAAATGGCTGTACTAAATAAAGGTAGAGTTTATTTGTGACTTCCAATGGACGACAAGAGCCTGCGTCACATTGGAAGGTGCTCACTATTGCAACCTTGAGGTTGTGGGTTCAAATGATGTTACCAATAAAAATAAAAGAATGCATGAGAAGTTAGCCTTGCATAACCATGTGTAATTGTAATGTTTTTGTTCTGAACATGCCTAGTATCTATTTGGCATTTCTGTCTGTTCATAGTTTTTAGTCTAATTAGTATGGATGGATGACAAATATGGTTGTATCCATGTTTTTGTGTATTCTATTTTCAGAGGTTTGTTTACTTGCTGATTCCATCATCAAGAGATACTGGCAAACAGTTTTTTTCCCCCTTCCATTGTAGGAATGAATGGTGTTGGAAACTTTAGAAATTAGAATGGAGCATCAAATGGAATGGATGATGTTCGACATACCACTGATATCATCTAACTTGAAAGCAGAGAGGAATATGCTTTTGTTCAATGGGTGAGCAAATTGACCAAATTGAAGGTTGATAAGTTCCTGTAGCACAGTTGGAAGGTCATTAGAGGTTGCCGGAATGAGTCATGTTACCACACACACCCCCCCCCCCCCCCCCCCCCTGTCAGGATGATTGATGTAAAGACTGTTGACATAATTAGGATTAGGGTCGGGAACATAGAATTCAGCCGCAGTTCGGTCAGGGATTCCTATCTCCCATAAGGTGGGGCCAGTTCTTGGAGGTTCATATACTAGATCACCCAAATCAATATCACATCCTGGATTCAGAATAAATAAAGTGTCAAGATGTTTACAACAAACTGCATCTTTAGAAATCTTATATATAAGAAAATATAACAGTAAAGAAACACCAACCACAAACACAAAAACCAGAACTAGAGGTGGTATGGTAGATTTATAGGACTAGTATTGCGTTGAGCATCCCAACCACACTTTTAGGCGTAGCCTGCAATGTCTTGTCTCAAGCCCAATTATAAGGCCAATGCGGTGGGCTCAGGATGATTCAATTCAGTCTGGAGCTGGTCTATGCTTTCCCTATGGATGCAAATATGATCCTATATGTTTCATCTTCCAGGAAAATTGAAAGGAGATTCTAACCTTCAGTTACTGTAATGTTCACATCATATTTGTAATCTCCAATGAAACCGGGCACCCATGCATAGAGATTATATTCACCAGTCCGGATGTGGTCGATCATGAAAACAACATCTGTGTCAGCTCTAGTCCAAAATTGGTAGCCCTGAAAGCATAGACCTTCGTAAGATACTAACAAGTAGCACATGTAACATGAACTTGGGCTAGAAAAAATTCTATAGCTCATTACAAAAATCAATGTTATTTTGACAACCACCTTGCATTCTCTTTGCCATGATCCAACTTCTCCAGGCAAAGCCAAGCCGACATATGCAGAGTCCGCTGATATATAATCGTCGTTGATGTACCTAATAAAGATAGTAAAACAACATGTTGGAGTGATGTAAAAGTGGTAGCTATACTCAAATGATTTGATAAATTGATTAGTATACTCAAAGAAGAGCAAGAATTCAATGGTTTTATCAAAAGTAAAGAGCACTAGAACAAGTGAACTGAAGAACAAAAAAGAACCAAATCCATAATAGTAATATTCTTTTTATTACTATTTCCACTCCATCGTCTTTTGCGGGTTACTAGCCTAGTATGGAAAAGGGAACAAAATACAAGTCCATCTAGTGAAACTACCATATAAAAATTCACATGGAGGAATAAAAATACTTGGTCAGAAGTGGTGAGGAAAATATTTTAGGAAGATATGTAGTTACTGAATATGCCATTACAAACATTCTTTGGGAGGCTATATTCCAACTCAAACCAAAAAAACAAAGCAGGACAATTTGGGAGAGTAATATGTGTGGTTTAACAACCTACCCCCTCCCTCTTTTTCCTTACTGTATGAATTAAAAAAACTACAAGACCTCTCTTTGGAAGGCTATGTTTTTATCTCAACAAAAAGGTCACCATTTTTTTTTTTTTTTGGTGTTAAAAAGTTGGGAGGAAAATACACATGGGCCTTTGAGTATGAAATCCTTTATTCATAAGGATCTTCTAAAGACAATTAGGAATGTGGGGGTCACTTTTGAAGTGACTATCAAAGAACATGGGTGAAGAAGCATCTGAGTTTTGGTTGTTACAGTGACCATCTTCCTATTATGTTGAATTGAACATTTTATGCCAGTACTTGGAATTTCATAGATTACATGTTCTGTTTTAAGATGTCAATCACTTCTCATTATATATGTGTGTGAGAGAGGTCTCAGCCTTCATATTGAGAGAGAGAGAGAGAGAGAGAGAGAGAGAGAGAGAGAAAGAAATTGCCACTTCAAATTCATCAACATACCCTCTGTTGCTTAAGCCTCCAATTTGTTTTCCTCAAACGCGACACTTCTTGCTCCAACTGGTTTGTATAAGCCTATAATCACCATACATGTAAACAAAGTCATCATCATTGAATAAAATAATATCCGGTACTTCTTATTTAGCATGACATGACTGTCTTAGAGAAAATCATCACAACCTACCTGTTTTCTTGCCCTTGATCGAGCCGCCGACTCCCGATTCTTGATCATCCTCTTTTGCCTCCTCTCAATGGTCTTCCCCATCATCTCATCAGAAAACTGGCGCTTCCTCTCCGCAGTCGCCTGCAAATCTGATAAAGCACTCCCTACCAACGGCACAGGCATTGTGAGAGCCAATTGATTCCCATGGTACCCCACATCCACGCAGGAATTCCCAAACACCGGTGGAGCAACAGGAAGACCAGAACCCAACACCGCCATCTCCTGCTGATGGGTGGTGGCAAGCTGGTGGTACTGCATCCATTCCGGACGCTGTGCCGCCATTGAATCAGGCACCATCAGCTGATGGGAGTTGATGGTGATGAAGTCTTGATTAGCCAAATTAATGGCGCCAGCCCTGATGAGGAAATCTTCAAGTGTCATTTCTCCAAGTGTGGGCTGCTTCTGCAGAGACCCATCTCCACCTCCTGCATTCTCCTCCTGCTCGTGCTGGACAATTTCGCTCCAGACCTCATCCACCGTCTTCCGACTAACTGTCCGGCTCAAATTGAGATTTCCCAGAAGCAGAGGAGTGGAGGAAGAAGAAGCATTGGTGGCGCTACTGGTGGCAGTGTAGAAAAAGAATACCATGTTAATATTCATCTTATCAGAATCATTTGCTAATTGTCCCCATTGCTGTTCTATGGATGTATAAACTATATTTACATCAGGATTTTCATGTAACAATAAAGACTACTGAGAATTAGAAAGAGATTAGTCCTGCTCAAGCTCTTTAATAAAAGAGGTTATGCTGAATATAAAACAGAGAATCTAGTGGAGCTCCATCATCACATGCTAATGAGATTATAGTGACATAGGGTTATCATCCCCTCAAATGTAACTTAGAAAATGTCCAAAGTTATGATGTAAACCAAGCCTTTGAGCATCAGTAGCTAGTGTGACACATTAAACATAATTGTATTTATTTCAATCATGACCTGTAGTTTGGCATCTTCCCATAGTATGCGCGGATCAGTTCTGTCAAACGTCGAATTAACATAGATGAAGACCGGACCGAAGACTTTCTTCCATGCCTCACCGTCACGGAATTTGGGCACCAGATCATCTCCAGAGTAGTGAGCACTTAGAAACATCTGAATTTAACAATAATTAACAGATAAGCAACTAATACCAATCTAAAAGGAAACCAAATAAGCAACTGATATTTTTCTAGCAAGAAATCCTACTACTATGGTTGATTAGCCTACCGTAGAATCATGTGGGATTCCCAGATTGAAGGACTTTTGCCTGCTGAGTTTTAATAGCTATTCTGCTATTTTGGTAGTTAATCATTTACATTGGTCTTTCTAGAGAGCTGGTGGGCCTATACTAGGGAAAGCAGGTGTAAACTGCAGGTTGAAACTGATGGCAGAGCCAGCCTCCTGTGCCTTTGTCTTGCTGGGCCTACACCTTTCAACACCATTAGCCATTAGGTGAGGTCCAATCTGAACGTTAAGGCCCAATTACAGTTTCTGTTAACGTCAGCCAATCAAGTCCAGTTCAATCATCTGTTTAAGTCCTATTCTCTAATGATGAACAGTAACTGCCATGGACCTTAACTACCTTTTGAGTGTTGAGCCTAGGCACTAGGCACTCAACCACATTTCTCAAAAATCCTTCAAGAGCAATTTTCTGAAAGTTTTTTTTTAAAATTTCTCAAAGCTTCCAACATCTCCACTTCATTGGATTCAACCAATGTTGCAAATATCTCTGATATCTTTTATTGTGATAAGATCACTATAATTTCTTCAGACTCTCTTTTGTTATATTATCACAAGGAATTCAATTTATTGTGAATTTCTTTTATTGTGATATTATAGGTTGAAAAATTAAGCTGTCATAAGGGGATGGATAACCCAAGACTTTATGGTGAGAGAGAACTACTACCACTCAATTAACAAACAGTTGCCAATAACAAATGGTTGTCATTCTGATTTTACCAAAAATAATATATGACAATATTGAAATAACCTAATCTAACATTGGAAGCTCAACAATAAACATTATAAAATTGTTTTCTAAATAATTCTTAAATGAGGAAACAGTGAAGATCACTCACCTGAGGAAGGGAGAGGAATGTATAGTCGCTTTGTAAGTCGTCTACGAGCAGCTTCATCAAGCTCCTGAGGTCTATTTGTTGCCCCTTTTTGCAAATATCCAATAATCAAAACTTAATGGAATGAACTGATGTTATAATGATTACAGAAGCTACTGTGCAAGTCACTTTTTTCAATGATCTTCTCATAACATGACACACGCAAGAAATCCAAGCCATTCATATAATGGACCTCACCATACATGGGCCATGTCCAAACAACAAGCACTACGGTTCACTTTTTTCTTATCTACAAACATCTCCTCAGAAATCATCCAACCATAACATTAGGGCTGTCCATTAGATGCTTTAATTTATTCTACCAATATAGCACACAATTGTGACAATCCTAAGCTCACCAATCCTAACAATACTAAAATAAAAGAATGAAAGGAAGAAAACCCATTTAAAAAGCTCACCAATCACACCGGATAAAAAGTGAGAATATAAAACCAAAAGCCATAAAATCAACAAAATCGATCGACACCCAGAAACGGAAAGATATAAAAAAGCACAATATAAGGATTACGTTTTGTAATATATATTTTTTAGATGCAATTTATTTATTTTATTTATTTTTACCTATGGGCCTAGGTGAGCGCCCCCACCACCCAGGTTTGCATCATGATCTCCAATAGTTGTGCCATCACCAGCAGAAGTGGTCCCTCTCGTGATGTCCAATAAGCCGGTCGGGTCTATCCCTGTTGCAGATGCCAACTGTTTAATGATTGCCTCAAGTGCATGATATCTTCTGTCCTGCTCAGCCACCCTCTTGTCTTGTTCAGCCACCCTCTTCTCCTGCTCAGCCTGCCTCAAGTCTTGTTCAGCCTGCCTCTTGTCTTGTTCAGCCTGCCTCTTGTCCTGCTCAGCCTGCCTCCTAGCCTGATCAGCCACTTGCTCCCGCAAGGCGATCACCTCAGAATGCGCTGCCCGAGACTGTGCAGAGGATCTTGTATATATCCCATATCCATTTAAGTATCCAGACCTCTTCCCAAGCACATCAACAGCAATCTCCTCCTCGCTCATAGGAGTTGTGACTGAGGGCTGCGACTGCTCCTCAATCCGCTGCACCAATGCATCCTGCCATTTAAAACAACAAGGGATTTAGAATGCTTAGCTAGGATCATTATTTTCCGATTTCTAATTTATTTATTAGCAAACGTACATGTCTCTGCTGAGCCACTCCGTTTACCCACTCATTACTCTTTTGTCTGTAGTGGGTGTCGCGGAAGAACTGAGTAATAGGCGGCGCTTGACCGGCATTCTGTGACATCTGTTAATTGAAAAGGCTTTGTATTAGATATGAACCTAGCTACATATTGATAAATTAATAAACTTAATGCAATGCTCGTCATATGAATATAATCAGTACCATCATAGACATCCTCGATGCAAATGATCTGGAGCCACTAGTATGATTATATGGCAACTTGGCTCGACTCTCTTGAGCCTTTTTAGACTTCGCCTACATAAAAAAACAATAATACAATAGCAGTCATTTATAAATCATTATTAATAGAATTACGTTGGAATATAATTAATTGTTGTAGATAACATCCCGAATTTACCTTCCAAGATGGTGACTCCCAGCATTGTGAGATCATCGTCTGCCAATCAGCTGGATCACAACCCGATGCCGGGTGGTCCTGGGGTCGGGGAACCCCCTGCTCCAACAACTCGAGGTAGTGACTGTGCAGCTCGTACTTCCAACTCTTATACAAAACTCCGCATTGGCGGTCAATGTCCGCCTTGATCTGCATATCACCGTCGTAATCCCCGATATCAAACAATTGCTGCAATTAGGGGAGAGCCATATAAAGATTAGTAATAACAAAATATAATCAGATATTGTAATGAGGCGCACAACTATAATAATTTGGGTAGACATCTTATGCTTCAGTTTACCTGAACTGTAGCAATAACTGCAAGCTTGATCCCACTTTCAAGCTTCTTCCAACCATGAGGCCTTACCGGAGCAACCTCTCTAATGGCTAACCCAAGATGGTTAACCAGTAATGGGGCATGTTCCCCTTCTGGCCTATGGCTGGTGATGGAGATCGGAACGTGGATGTTATGACCCAGCTGTCTTCTAAGCTTCGTCGCATTCTTCCCTCGCGTAACACCCTTTACACGAGTCTGTTGCGAAGAGAGTGGGGCTGATGCTGTTAAGATGACAACGGTAAATGAGTTAGTGAACACATATCATTAAATTGAAGTGAATTCATGATTTTAAAAATGTCATAATGTTCTCACCTACGCTGCTACTCACTGTATGAGGACTCGGCAGCAGCTGGGACGGTTGAGGCTGGGTCAGTAAGGGCTCTGTGGTCGGAGGCTGAGTCGGTGAGGGCTGTGTGGTCGAAGGCTGTGTCGGTGAGGGTTGTGTGGTCGGAGGCTGAGTCGGTAAGGGCTCATGTGTGCTCTCTACACCAGCTAAACCGAGTGCAGCTGCAATAGTCCGAGCACGTTTCACCCTACTAGCCCGAGGCATATCTGCAATCTGGATTAGAGCAAAGTGACAAGGAAAATAAATAATTAATAGCAAAAATCAAGAGTATTAGTACAGTGAATGTCAACAACTTAAATTAAATGGAAATGGAAATCATTTTAGCACGAGTTTCAACATAAAAAATGATATTTTTAAAGTATATGTCATGACATTCACATAACGATTACCTCATCCGATTGAGACCAAGATGTATCATCATCTACATCATCCGATTGCATTGACACATTGTAAATACAACCAGTCGGCAGTGTTCCGTGACTGGTTAATTTGAATAGCAGTTAACTGAGTACTGAAGCACCTTCCATGCTTCCAAATATGATTTAGGCTATGAAAGGAAGCACAAATAAAATTTTTACATACATAGTTTATTTTATGACCTTAAATAAGATGATACATGTATGCACATCCACTAAATTTTATTTTTTTTAAAATAGCTAGCCAGATTGCATAGTCCTTTATTAAATGATAGTGGAATGGGCATCATTTTGTTGCTGGATCCAGATGCTATTCATACTAATCTCACTCTAGATTGATGAGAGTCCAGGTCCTCTAAGACCTACAATGAATCTGTCCAACCCCAATAAAGCTTATTCCCATAATAAGGTAGTAACGTTGTTTTTAGCTGGGAAATGCCCCTCCCCCTTCATTTGCATCTCTTTTTTTAATCCAACCTCTCCACACACATCTACCCATGGACCTGGAATTAGCCTCATGGGAAAGTTCCTTCCATATAGCTCAAGGAGAATGTATGAAGGATCTAACAATTCTCCTGCATGGTTTTCTCTGTTTTAATTCAACAGGGTATTGTTTGGATTTTATTCTAAATTTGAGCATGAGTATATGGATCCTGCAACATAGACTGAACTTGAGTCCAGGTCCAGGTACAAATCCCTTTTTCCTAATTTGAGTCCAGATCCAGCTACACTATGGGCCCAGCTAGAATTAAATTCAGTTTTATCCCTAAACCCTCAAACTCTAAATTAACAAATGTAACTCAATTATTCTCACAAAATTGTCAGCTTCAGTAAACTTGGTCCTGAAAGGTTTTTGAATGGACAGGAAGCTTCTGGTCCTCCAAGAAAGTCCCAAATTGGATCTCCCTAATTAAAATCTCTATAATGAAAGATAGAAATCTCCAACTGCAGATGAATAAGATAATGGCTTAAGATGATAATGCTGATGTTGATGATAAGCAATACTAATTATTAAGTATAATTAGGGTAGTAGTTACAGTACTAGATGGCATCCTTACTGGTATAAGATTGGTAAGGGTAGTAGCCTAGTACGTAGGCAGCTTCCCCCTTTTTGGTTGTACTATATCTTTTCTATTAATAGAGACTGAATCATTAAAAAAAGCCAAAATTTAATTATAATTGAATCATTTTAGGGGATAAAATCTTGGGATTTTCTGGGCGTCCATTTCATATGATAAAGATGGTTTTTTCACTCATTCCTACTGCAATAGATTCAATTCAAGTGACTCAAGGATGCTTAGCTTAAAAAGACCATGCCTTTGGAATGAATCCTTATGTTTGTGATTAACTTATTCCATTGCATCAACTATGACACTGCAGTTTATTAATGATGAGAATGACTACAAAGATGATAGCCATCACTAGGGCAGCTAATGGCTGAGATGATCTCAAAGTTTGCGCAAGATGATCTGAGCACCATGTTGGGGATGGAGAGTTAGTACAGCCATAGGAGCATGAGTATAAGATGGTGAGAGCTCAAATGAGAAATGCTGTAGAATTGTGCTCATGTGAAGCAGGTTTATAGAAGGAAAAAATATCAGTGCCTGGAAATTGCCAGTTATTGAATAATCCAGCCCACAGCTAAAGAGAGGGATGATGGCTAGAGAGTTTGATGGCTAGGAAATGGAGATTAGCAGCAGACAAATTAATACAGAGCAACTGCAGTCCTTAGATATGCCAAATATCAGATAGGGATGAAGAGAGAAGAGATGAGAATGAGACATTACCTGCAGAGTGGGGAGAGATGCAGAGGCAGCAATGGCAGATTCTCTAACCGAGCAGTGACAGCGGCGAGAGTCCCGGTTTCACTTCGAGCGACGGTCGTTGTCGGGCAGAGAGAGAGAGAGTGAGGGAGCAACCGAGAGAGAGAAACAGAGAGAGAGAGCAGATCGAGAGAGCGAGCGAGAGAGTGAGAGAGAACAGAGAGAGAGCAGAGAGAAAGAGCGAGATGGAGAGCGGCCCACCGATCTCGACCGATCGAGAGAGAGAGAGAGAGAGAGAGGGTAGCAGAGGTCGCCCGATCGAGAGAGAGAGAGAAATAGATGACTGCAGTCGCACTGAGATCGCCGGATCGCACTGTACTCACGCTCTGAGATCGCCCGATCGAGAGAGAGAGAGAGAGAGAGAGAGAGAGAGAGAGAGAGAGAGAGAAATAGAAGATAGCAGAGAGGGGGCGAGAGTGAGATAGCAGAGAGGGGACGGCCCACCGATCTCGACCGATCGAGAGAGAGAGAGAGAGAGAGAGGAGGAGAGAGAGAGAGAGAGATCGCGCCCGATCAAGAGAGAGAGAGAGAGAGAGAGAGAGAGAGAGAGAAATAGAAGATAGCAGAGAGGGGGCGAGAGTGAGATATCAGAGAGGTGACGAGAGTGAGAGCGCAGAGAGTGAGAGAAAGACGAGGGAAAGAGAGAAAAGGGGGAAAAGGGGGATTCTGTTGGCGGGAGAGGGAAAATAGAGGGGGATATTTTCACACTTTTTTTTCATCACAAATATATTTTTTGTCGGAAAAAACTATTTTATTTTATTATTTGAAAAACCTCTCAAATCCTCTACCAACCGACGCTAATTTTCGTCGGTAGATAATTTTTCATCGTATAAAGGACTCTGATTTTTAATTTTTCTAAAAATTAAATTAAACATTACCCCAATGTTTTACAAATAACATCAGTAAATGTTCATTTTACCAACGTCATATAATTCGTCGATAATAGTATTTGATAGTTTTACTGACGTAAAATAAAAATCGGACAGGATTATCTAACACTTCAGCCCGCTGGGGGTCCGAAACGGGAAACGGCCCCCGAAAAAATGTGAAAACTTGCGAGAGCACTTTTCTCAAGGGTAAGGTAACTTGACGGAATTGACGGTTCACAAGGACTCCCGGTTATAAAATTATAAGGGAAACATAGGATTTTCCAACCATTAGGTTCGTAAACGGCCCACCGAGTAGGGGTGCACATCGGGTCGGGTTCCGGGTTATCGGATCGGGTTTGACCCGACCCGGTATTTTTAAGACCTCTGAACCCGGTCCGATAACCCTGTTAAGTAAAACCGGGTTATCGGGTTCCCGGGTCACCGGGTTACCGGGTTATCGGGTTCGGGTTTCGGGTGACCTGATAACCCAGGAAGAAACTACGTACCATCGTTGGCTGGTTGATGATATCTGCCTCAAGTCACCAATTTGCATCTCTCGGCTCACTCTCACCATCTCAAGATACCTCTCAACTTTCTCTGCTTAGGGTTTTTGGGATTTCTTCTACTTCTGCAATGATTCCTTTTTTCTGTTGACATCGAAATCTTTGAATGCTATTTTGCAATATGTGGTTTCTTGTTTGGATTTGTTGAAGTGGGTTTGGAGCATAGATGGGTTCGAATATGTTATCTTGTGAATGAGTCCTCCAGAATGGGGTTTAAAGACATCGAGCAGAAAGTACAGAGACGAACGAGATCGAGAAAGAGACCATCACAAAGACCTCGATCTCCAGCACGATCGAAATCGAGATCACAAGCATAGAAGCAATCGCGACGCGGAGGATCGGCACCACCGCGACGACAAACGATCCTAAAAAAAACAACGGTTTGGATTATCACACAGGAACTTATAATTATAAAAAAAAAAGAATTAGGGTTGCCTAAGTTGGGCAATGTAGCACTGTATCTTTCCGCTTTTGACAAATACAACTGAATGACATGGGAGGCATCACCTAAAAACCGAGGAGATCGATGATGCATCTTCTGAAGTTACCTGCTTATATTTCTTGTAGATTCGCTTGGTTACTATGTTCTTGGATTCATCATTAGTCGACATGGCATTGCACATCTCAACCCGGTACTCATCATAATGAGGTTTCGAATTCTTCAAACAAACGGCCCGCCGTGGGTTCCCGGAAGCATCGGATTTCCGGTCCGGCCGAAAATGAAGGACCGGACCAGACCACTTGAACGTGGTCCTATCCGTTCTGGTCCAGTCCAAAACGGTCCGGTTGGACCACTTAAACCGGTCCAGACCGGTTTAAATTTTTCAACCAATTATAAATGGTTGATTTATAATTAGGGGCATCGATTTCTTTCAGCTATGCATCTCGTAATTCATACTTGTTATTCAGATATGCATTCTGCAATTTGTTGACCCCCCATTTTCCCGTTCGGGCAGCATCAATGACACCAATCGTATGTGGGTCCCACCCCAGATGGGTGAACAACAAGGGATCTTCACTATCGAACAATCTCAAAGCACCCCAGTCACCTGACAACAAATTTTATAAGAGATGATGCAGAGTTGCAGACCCTGCCTTCAACACTTCACCAAACAACCATAAAACAACAAAAATGAACAGAATCATAACGAAAATAAACAAACAACCAATATGCTACTAATCTTCGAAATAGACAACACAACCACATAGAAACAGCACATCGATTCTCCATTCGCCTACTCAAAACTCTCCCAGATTAGGGGGAAAACGCCAAGCCCTACCATCGAGTTGGAATCGGCATTCATGAGATTATCAGTTTAAAAAAATTACCTCTGCATTTTTTTTTTCAAGGGATCGATGAAAGAGATGTTTTAGAAACACTGGAAACGGCGTTCGAGATCGATAAATGTTCTCCGAATCAAGCGAGAAAAGAGGATTTATGCTTTGCGAGTTCAAAACCCTAGATCGATATGGATATGTTGAGGAGATGGTGATGGAGATTTTCGAAGTAACGATGGTTTAATGGTTTTAGAATTTTAGTAGTCCAAATCCGGTCCGGTCCGGTCAATCCGGATATAACCGGTTTTTCAAGTCCGATCTGGACCAGACCGAATTTGGACCACTAAAACCATAAATCCAATCTGGACAGGTCCGTTTTTTTAGTCCCCTCTGGTATGCGGTCTGGTTCTGTCAAGACCTCAAGCAAGGCAAGACTGACAAGCTCTTGCTAAAAAACCTTTTGAGTCTCTCTAACCCCAAAAGTCTAAGAAGCAAAGGAAACAAAAAGATGTTTCTCCACTCTACAAAGAAAGAAAAAGACCCCCAGGAGTACATCAAGACAGACAAGAAACGGAAGCAGTGCAAACTGCAGACATAGGAAATGGCAAGTGTTCTTTTCAAGAGGAATCGGTTGTTTTGGATGTCCGAAATGAGCTTTATATTGCAGAGACTGAGCCACTGCCAGAGATGAGATGGAGGGGTTTTGAGGAAGATAAAGGAAAGCCAGAGATGGTGGGAAGCATGCTGTAAAGGATTAAAAGTTGGTGTGTGTGAGTTATGTAATTAGAGCTGTACAATACTATATGAATTTGATTAGTGAAATACTAAATGAATAAAATAATTAGTGATCCGGGTGCATGGTGCACAAATCGCACCCTCACAGGTGGAGTGTCCATATCGTTGATCTAATTAAACCCCATTCGTTCAGTTTGTTCTGTCGATCTAAACTGTGCATTTAATTAGTGCATTCCACAAATCACATGAGTAAATAATTGCACTGGTCAAATGATTTATGGCGTTAAAAAAAAAAAAAAAGTAACCGGGTTACCCAGTAACCCGGCAAACCTGGATAGAGCTTACCGGGTATTCGGTCGGGTTCCCAGTGTGCATAACATAACCGGGTCGGGTGAAACCCAGCCCGATAACCCGGGACCCGACCCGATGTACACCCCTAATTATACAGGTCGCAAGCAGAGGATGGAAAAGAGGAACATGAACAGGAATGGGTGCAGGATGTGCATTTATGTGTGGTAAATATATGAGATAGGCAGTTGGTACCCATATAACAGTTATTTAACAATGAATAAAACACAAGGGATAGAGAGAGAGAGATCAAAGAGATGGGAAAGGGAATGGTTTTGGCCTTGGGATATAGATTTGTATACATTTGGACCCCTTAATTTTTTGTCGGTAAATAATTAAAATAAAAAGTAAAAAAATATTTTTACCAACGTTTACATTTTCGTCGGTAAAATAAATCGAAACAGTAAAATAAAAAATGAAAACACATTTACCGACGTTTTCTTCGTTGGAAAATAATTAAGATAAAAAGAAATAATATTGTACCGACGTTTTATTTTTCATCGGTCAAATAATCGACAAAAGTAAAATAAGAAATGGAAAAATAATTTACCGACGTTTTTTTTCGTCGGTAAATAATTAAAATAAAATACAATAATATTTTACCGACATTTTATTTTTCGTCGGTAAAATAATAGACAAAGTAAATAAAAATGGCCAAGGAATTCACCGACGTTTTTTTTTCGACGGTAAATAATTAAAATAAAAACAAAAAATATATTACCGACGTTTTATTTTTCGTCGGTAAAATAATTGACAACAGTAAAATAAAAAATGGAAAAAACATTTACCGACATATTTCTTCGTCGGTAAATATTTAAATAACAAATCAATAATATTTTACCGACGTTTTATTTTTCGTCGCTAAAATAATAGACAAAAGTAACAATAAAAAATAGAAAATATTTACCGACGCTTTTGTTTCGTCGGTAACTAATTAAAATAAAATAAAAATATTTTTACCGACGTTTTATATTTCGTGGGTAAAAAATCGAAAAAAGTAAAATAAAAAGGGAAAAAAACATTTACCGACGTTTTTTCTTCGTCGGTAAATAATTAAAATAAAATAAATAATCTACGGTTATATTTCGTCGGTAAATTAAAAGACAAAAGTAAAATAAAAATGGAAAAAATATTTACCGATGAAAAAACAACGTCGGTAAATAATTAAAATAACATAAATAATATTCTATCGACGTTTTATATTTCGTCGGTAAATTTAAAAGACAAAAGTAAAATAAAAAATGGAAAAAATATTTACCGACGAAAAACAACGTCGGTAAATAATTAAAATAAAAATAAATAATATTTCTATCGACGTTTTATATTTCGTCGGTAAATTAAAAAGACAAAAGTAAAATAAAAAATGGAAAAAATATTTACCGACGAAAAAAAAACGTCTGTAAATAATTAAAATAAAAATAATTAATATTTTACCGACGTTTTATATTTCGTCGGTAAAATAATAGACAAAGTAAAATAAAAAATGAAAAAAATATTTACCGACGAAAAAAAACGTCGGTAAATAATTAAAATAAAAATAATTAATATTTTACCGACGTTTTTATTTTCGTCGGTAAATAGATAATTTTTTTTAAATTATGACTATATTTGAAGAAACTTTTGCCGACGATTTTCTAAAAAACGTCGGTAAAAACTGTAAGTTTTACCGACATTTAATTAAAAACGTTGGTAAAAGTACAGTTTTACCGACGAAATTATAAACGTCGGTAAAAAGGTAATTTCAGCAACGAAATTAAAAAAACGTCGATAAAAGCATAACTTTTGCCGACGAAAATAGAAAACGTGGCTAAAAAACGTGGCTAAAAGATGCAAGTTGTTGTAGTGTAGAAAAATACCTCACAAGTTGGACACAAACTCAGATAAATTTGTCTGAGTTTTATCAGAAATTCAGATAAATTTGTCAAATGAAGTTCTCTCATTCCATTGAGGTTTGGATGGCGTTAGAGTTTCAGAACGACAAAGTGGTCTTCATGAAGTTTTTAGAGGACGTCTTAAGCTTTTCAGAAAGGTCTGGTTCGCAAAAATTCAAGTTCGTTTGGGCCTCCAAGCGTTGCTTCAAAATAAGGCCGGAAAAACCGATCTAAAATTCCTGTTTTTACCAGTAAATTTCAATGAGCCATAACTTGAGTTTCCGAAGTCCAAATCGGGTGATTCAAAACCCTAAAATCATCTATACATCTAGGGCTACAACTTTCATGAAGAGACCAAGTCAAGATTCCACCGTTATGTCATAGAAAAATACCTCACAAATTGGACACAAACTCAGATAAATTTGTCTGAGTTTTATCAGAAATTCAAATAAATTTGTCAAATGAACTTCTCTCATTCCATTGAGGTTTGGATGGCGTTAGAGTTTTAGAACGACAAAGTGGTCTTCATGAAGTTTTTAGAGGACGTCTTAAGCTTTTCAGAAAGGTCTGGTTCGCAAAAATTCAAGTTCGTTTGAGCCTCCAAGCGTTGCTTCAAAATAAGGCCGGAAAAAACCGATCCAAAATTCCTATTTTTACCAGTAAATTTCAATGAGCCATAACTTGAGCTTCCGAAGTCCAAATCAGGTGATTCAAAATCCTAGAATCATCTACACATCTAGGGCTACAACTTTCATGAAGAGACCAAGTCAAGATTCCACCGTTATATCATAGAAAAATACCTCATAAGTTGGACACAAACTCAGATAAATTTGTCTGAGTTTTATTAGAAATTCAGATAAATTTGTCTGAGTACAGAGAGAGATTTGGATAGAGAGATATTTCAAAACCGATTCCATCTTTGAAGAAATGAAATAGAGAGAATCAGAAGTCATGGCATGGTGGCGATGAAAAGTGCTCTGCAACGATACTCCAAACCATGGAAAGGAATGGAAAATGGAAAATGAGAGAGAAGAAGAAGGCAGGAGTTCGAATGAGGGTTGAAATGGGCAAATTAGTCATGAAAATATATGACGTGGCATATTAGGGACCTTTCACCAAAGTATCTCCAGCTGTCTGGACTAGAGACATTAGAGAAAAAGTTGTTGTCTTGATGCCTTAGAAGACCGTGCGTAGGGACTTTTGGCTAATTTACCCTTTTATTGACCAGTTGGGACTCTACCTATACAAATACAGTTTCATGACTTTTTTATTGACTAGTTGGGACTCTACCTATACAAATACACTCCAATGCAATGAATGGCTTGAGAATCTGCCGATATGTATGGGTTTCTCAAATCTCTTTTGCATTATTGTTTTATACTTTCTATGTAGGCTGATGCCAAACTCAGACCCGTGAAAGTGGAATTTAAAAGGGAATCAATTAAGGTGGATGATAAATATGGAAGCCTTAAATGGTACGAAATCATTCCCTTTCATTAAATCGAGACAACTTTTTTAGTATTTTCAAATGTAATAATGACAAATTCTCGATAAGATCCCTCTTTGTAGGCCCCTTTTTTATATAGTTTTTTAAATGGGGCCAGACTCCAATCAATGCAATAGGCATGTTTGTGTGGGAGCATTGTAGAGAGAAAAAAAAAGCGTGGAAAGTAAAAAAAAAAAAAAAAAACTTTCTCCAGGGCAAAAATTTCTACATTTGTGCAGGCGTTTTTCTGCGAAAAAATAAATTATTTTTTTTATCATTTAATGAAAAAGCATTTCCAATGTATGGCTCGAATTGCGTTTTTCGTGAAATGCAAAAATAATTATCCCCACTATCAATTATTTGGAAGAGGAAAAAATATGCAAAACTAGTTTTTCGTGGGGGTATACAAATGTGCACGTGGGAATCAACCTCTACTTGAGAAAAGTTCAGAAATAATGCATTCTATCCAAGTGAAATAATAAATGGGCTCTCACCACTAGTGTATCTTGTGTGCTAACAAATAACGGTTCATAAACTTATGGCCCCCTTGCTGAGCGCACACACTTTCTTGTGGGGCCTACTTGGACCTCATTTGGGGATGGAATTAGAGGGGATCGAAAGATCTCCCCTCCCAACAACTTACTGTATATGGTGATGGTGGCTCGTATCATCAACTTAACTACTTGATCAATGACTATTAGATTTATACAATTCAAAACGAGTTCAAGTTGATCAAACAATCTAGTCCAGTTAGATGGATGCCAAATCCAGCATCAATTACTTTGGCTATTTTATAGCCTTCTCGGCTGAATCATAAGTTGTGCTCACCTTATCATAAGCACCGATTCTTATTGTGCATTGAGACGGCTTCCGCCTAAAGTATGGCTCCTTTTCCACAAGGTAAAAAATAAGAACATGATGTCCAATCAAATGATAATTCATTATTCTAGCTGTTGTGGCCCACTTTTTTTTTAATGGGCCAAAGTCCAATGAGGCCCACCTGGAAGGATGCCTTTGGGGGGTGAAATTGATTGGGCTTCATGTGGGCTACAAAATCTTAGATCCTGCGGATATGAGAGTATCAAAACTATCGGTTCACTCCAATGGTGTGCACAGTCCTAATCTTTGTGAAATTGGGTTGGGGGTCAAAATTTTTTTTTTTTTGGGGGGTAATATGGATGAGATGTATATGAGATAAGCAAGAAATAAAAAAATAAACAAAAATCCAAAAGTGGGTCCCACAAGGTTGTCGGCCTTCACAGGCACGTGGATAAAAAATCATCCCAACGCTGTAGGGTGACTTGCATTCTGCCAAAACGAATTAAAACATGTACATCCAAATGATACAAGGCCTTTTATAAGAAGAAAATAAGGCAGCCACCTATCTTACTTTATCTTTGGGCCTGTGGCTATTCAAGCTCAGCCAAAAAAGTACAGGCTACACAGCACCTAGGCTGTAAATGGGTTGGATCTAGCCCAAGATTGACTGGACCCCACTTGAAAATGTTGTTTAAGCTAGTTCTGAATCCATGTAATCCAAGGGGATCAATATGGGTCTATAGTTAATAGCCTGATGGACCAAATTGGGATGATCATACACCCCTCTCAGACACAATTTTGTAGTAATATATGCAACAAAATCCAAGTTCACCATTATCTATGAGATGGTAAATCCAAATTATAATTACAAGCCTCTTCAATAAATGATCGGGAAACCTGATCAAACTGAACATAATTTGATCATGTCAACAATGGAGAAACCTCCACTGAGCAACCGTGCTCACAATAAGGTGTATACTGCTTGCCTAAACACCTGATGGGGCCCACCTTATCATCTATTTAGATGGACAGTTAAAAAAGGACTCCATTTGAACCTGGGTCTTGGCACCTATCAGAATGGACTAAACTGTCGGATCAACTATATACTAATTTTGGATGTTGAGAACTTATCGGATGTTGATCAAGTAGTTAGGATGATCAATGGTGAAACTAAAACATATGCCTTGGGTGGCTACTTAGGAAAAAAGTGGGGGAGCAAAGTGTTTTAAATCAATTTCACAATATTAGCTAAATAAGAGCTGTAGGGGATTCGTTTATGTCAGTGGGAAGGGCGAGACCTTCTGACCACTGTAGCCCTCCCCTCACAGGGGAATAGGCACTCGAACCCTCAACCTCTCTCTTAAGAGTAAGTTGGGAAGCATCCTGGTACCACTTGAGCTAGTAACCTGGGGAGGCCCCTGGGGATGGAAAATCCACCCTGGGACAAATGCATGATTAATGAGCCACGTCTCCCAAAATGTATACAATAGGCCGGGGGCCTTGGCCCCCGCCTATTCCCCTGTGGGGGGAGGGCTACAATAGGCCCGGGGCCCTGGGCCCCTCCTATTCTCCTGTGGGGGGAGGGTTACAGTGGTCAGAAGGTCTCGCCCTTCCTACTGACATAAACGAATCCCCTACAAAAAGGTAGTAGCTCAAGTGGTACCAGGGTACATACCTCGTCTCCTGAAGTGTACACAATAGGCCCGGGGCCCTCGGCTCCAGCCTATACCCCTGTGGGGGGAAGCACCCCCTACAAGAGCTATATGATTCAAGTCATACAATTCAATCAAGAGAATCTGCTCTTTTTTATATATAAACCCTGCCAAGAGGAGCTGGGTCCCACATTGGCCATGAGAGAACCCAACCAAGGAGAGATAGCACCCGCTCGTATGTGGAGAGAGATTTGTCTATGTAAGAGGAGAATCTAAGGATCAAACCCAACCCTGTGTAGTTGGGTGAGAAATAGAATACCCAACAAGTTAGGCAATCTCTATATTCTGAAGAGAATCTAAATCATAGAGAGAGGAGAAAACATTTCAACTTGAGAAACTAGAAGTATAGATAGTATTCTTGATATCCAATCTCAACCTAAGGGCCTGTTTGACATCGTTCTCGTGTTGTTCTCAATTTTGTGTTTAGATTAGATTGTGCCCGGCCTGTTTGGCATCGCTCTCGTGTTGTTCTCAATTTTGTTTTGAATTAGGTTGTGCCGAGCCTATACTCTGCCGAACTTGTTTAGCAACATTATATTAAATTTCTCTACTAAAAATGTGTTCCACGGAACTTGTTTGGTAACATTATAAAAGTTTTGCTCCAAGGAGCAAACATAGGATTTACAATGTGGGACCCCACCTTTTATTGTTTGTAGTACTATTATTATCATATATGGGACCCACCTGTAGAAGTTACAACGTGGTACCCGCCTTTAAAATTTAAAACATGGAACCCATATCCATTGGATTTATAATGTGGGACCACCTTTATAGGAATTATAATATGGGCCAACCTTTTGTAAATGTAAATATGGGATCCACCTTTAGAAATTAGAATATGGGCTCACATTCATAGGATTTACAATGTAGGTCCACCTTTTTGTAAACAAGACCATGCGACCCATATTTATGAATTACAAAGTGGAGCTACATTGTTTGTAATTGTAGATACAGGGCCCACCTTTACAAATTAGAACATGTTGGTAGCACATTTATAAAATCTATAATGTGGGCCCACCTTATAGGAATTATAATATGGGGCCATACTTTTTGTTAATTGTGAACACGGGACCCACCTTTAAAAAATTACAAAGTGGTACCCACATTTAGAGATCCGAACATGGAGCCATCATTAAAATGTGAATGTGCACACGGGACCCACCTAGAAAAATTACAAGGTGATGCCTACCTTTATAAAGGATTTATAATGTGGTCCCACTATTATAGAATTATAAGAGGGTTTACCTTTTGTGATTGTAACCATGTGACCCACCTTTAGGAATTATAAACTGGGGTCACATCTTTTGGGATTCTGAACGTGGAGCCTATATTTAGGATAAGTGAGAGGATTTAGAATCTTCAAATGATATTCTTTAAAAGGAAAGAGATAAGAAAGAAACAATTATGCCAGCAAGCAAGTTGTTTCTTAAAAAAAAATAAAGATTTTTTGTTCCAACTTTCTTATGCTAGCGGGTTAAGATTTTGAGATTCATTTCCACGAGAATAAAATTTGGAACAATCATTTATACATACCAAATATGTTTTCTTCACCCTTATCTCGTAAAAACATGGAAACATCCAAATGGCATGATGCCAAACGCACACTAAGAGGCCAGCCCGCTCCAAAGCAATTAAACACCACACTTTAAATAAGGAGAATTTTCGCCTATAAGTGGGCTGAATGTATTGCCCAGATCTATGACTACACTTGGGCTGTTCTCATGGAACCTTTACTTGATGTTGGGTTGAATCTAAAAAATATTTATGGTTAAAACACTATTAAGCTTCACAACTATTAAATCAAGTACTTTGATAATGGGGCTAATTTGCAGGACCTTTATCTGTAAGGAGACCTATTCACCTAATGCTTCCAAGTGAACCCACCAGCTGAACAGCAATACCACAATATGCAATCCGCCATGGGGAAATCTTTTCTTAAAATAAACCAAAGATAAGGATGGCAAAAGGCTGGGCAAAATTGGAAACCCCCAGTCCCTACCTTTTAAGGCTCTTTTATTGGACGGCTTGGCTTTTTTAGTTCACACCCAATAAATTGCTTTAAGAGTGTCAAAAGACTGTTTTCAATTTGTGCCGAGCCCCCGATCTAAGTGGCCTCCGTTTAATAATTCTAGGTAAAGGCCGCTAAGTAAATCCTTGATCTTAGCCAAAAGGCCGAGAAAGGTAGAATTAGGATTTCTTCTTTTTTCTTTTCTTTCCCTTTTCTTTTCTACATGATAGTTATGTTTTGGTAAAAGGAATAACACTACAATCAGAAAAACCAAATAGGGAAACCTCTCTTTATTGGTAGCTCAGTGCTAATTCACTAGTAGTTCAATTGGTGAGGCATCACCCTTTCACCTAAATAATTAGGGATTAATCCCTAACTATAGGGTTGAGTGTATATAAGTGGGAGGGAGTACTTGCCTTTAAGAGAAAAAAAAATACCAAATGAGAAAACCGACACAGACAAATGCCTCATACATCAAAACTGATGAACCCATACAAAATTCTCAAACCCCAAAGTTTAGTCGAAGTAAGTGCTACCCCATTCAGCGTTCCAGGGACATGACAAATTACAAAGACATTAAAGGGAAAACTAGGGTTGAGATGTAAGGATGGCTATAAATCCAATGTGACTCTAAACAATCTCAAGGGGTAGTTCAGTTGGCCTAAGACGACGGTTTAAACCAAGAGGTTGTAGGTTCGAAACTGCACTATCACATTAGGGCTATTGGGGAGTTTACCCGACTTCCTTCTAATTCGGAGGGATTAATCCAGTCTTAACCGTTGGAAACCGTCCGATACTAGGATTTGAAATTTCCAGACAACCGTCCGATACTAGGATTTGAAATTTCCAGACAACCACCAGACATGAATTCTATGAATTCTAGGCCCCGTTTCTTTACTAGAATTCATATAATTCATGTCTGGTGGTTGTCTGAAAATTTCACATCTTGGTATTTGAAATGCTACCAAATTCTGGAATTCCAAATTCGTTGTTTCATTCATGGCCTAAATTCTTACCTGAGCTCCCGGAATGCTATCGTCCCTCTCCCGGAATTTATGTGCCAAGTGAGATTTCCAAATCCTACTTGTTAAAGTGGTTTTTCAAATGCTGGGTTTTTTTTAAATTTGAAATGCTTGGAATTTCAATTGCCCAGGAATTCTGTGAGAATTCTGGTAATGAAACACAGAATTCCTGACAGGAATTCTGAATTCCCAGACAGCCTGAATTCCTGTCAGGAATTCTAGTAAGTGAACAGGCCCCTAAAGAAACAGGCCCTAAAGGGAAAACTAGGGTTGATATGTAAGGATGGCCATATATCCAATGTGACTCTAAACAATCTCAAGGGGTAGTTCAGTTGGCCTAAGACAACCGTTTGCACCAAGAGGTTGTAGGTTCGAAACTGCAATATCACATTAAGACTATTGGTGAATTTACCCGACTTCCTTCTAATTCGGAGGGATTAATCCAGTCTTAACCGTTGGAAACCGTCCGATAGTATAAAAAAAAGTAAAAAAAATTGTGGCTCTAAACTACCAACCCAAGAGCCACTTGGAAGTCTGGATCCACCTAGCAGGGAGGTTGTTTGGTCCTCCAGCAGCATCATCATCGTCATCGTATTACCCATCCTGTAAGTTTTTTCTCTTTTTTCGTACCCCAGCTAAGTGGGGTGGGACTCCATCGAATTCGAACCCTTCGGCCGAGGGAAGTAGGTCCCTGCCAGTTAATAATTGACAATGGGGTTGTTTTGGTGGTTTCTGTTTTTTTTGCTTTTTGCTGGACTAGCATTGTCTAAGTCAAGACTATACATAATTCATCCATGTCAGTAGTTCAAGGACCAATAGATGTTCTCCATCTGTACTTGATTTTGTATGCGTTTGGGTTAGGTACATGTGCACCATGTGAATAAAATATATATACAATGAGCTCAAGGACTAAGGTATCTAATTTAGTTTTTTTTTTTTTTTGGCTGGGGAGAAGGGGGAACAAATAAAAAACTGGCCATGCACATATTTTGGTCTATAGTGTACAGTCCATTACTCTTAACTCTCCTAGCCCTAGATAAAACTATTCTTAAAAATGCAGAGTGTTTTTTAATCCCTGACTATATTAATCTTCACACACCAGCCACTCAGCCAGACTAGAAGGGAAAGGCATGGCGGCCAGACCATAAAAGCATCAGTCCAAGCCTATCCTGATTAGTTATCAAGCTCAATACCCAAACCCAAAATACAGTGCACATAGTCATACCTCAGTTGACTAAGGCCAGAGCATATATGAACTTCATGACCCAAGCCCCTTGATGTTGAAGTTTCAGAGGATGCACATTTATTTGGCAGGCCTTTTATCAATGCAGTCATAGTCTCACACCAAGCCCATTAATGTAACAAGTGGGATTAGAGTTTTGATTCGTAATCAGGTGGGGATAAATTGATTTTTTGCATTCCAAGCTAATCGGTAGTCGTCAAGGTCAATCAGGATTTATGTTAGGGATTAAGAGTATTTCTATCATTATAATCAGGCTTTCTTGGGCTTAAGAAAAGACATAACTTATAGGAGAAGAGAACAAAGAGAGATTATTATGATTGATGTCGTAATTCGTAAGCATATTGTCCAACCATGTGATTGCTTGGTTGATGTTTTCATCACCATTGTATGTTTGGAAGTAGCCATGCAGCAGGTTTCTGCCTTGCACAATCAGTGATTACTTCCAAGTTTCTCCTTAATTTTTTTAATGTAATTTCTCTTTAATTTTCCATGCTTAGTGGAGAACCCACACATCACTTTCCCAATCCAAACGCCACTTGAGCTCTTGAACACACAGACATCAAAGAAAATATTACTATCATTGAATAAAATACTCAAAAAGCCTTATATCCTCATCAGCTGTTCGAGTTATTGTTTTGCACAAATGAAAGAATACATAAATACATATAACTTAATAAATAAAGGCAAAACAGATGAAGGGAACTGACTAGAAAATGAAGAGCAAGGAAGCTTCAAAATCAGATCAAATCACACTCGCTCAAGTTTGAAGCTATTTGAGGAAGATGAGGAGTTAGAAACAGGGATCATGGCATTGCAATCTGAAACACTGTCCTGCAGGCTCAACAGAAGATGGCTGGTGCTATAACTCAAGGAAGGCTTAGACACTGGCACAACAGGCAATTCAGTCTCACCACCCAGAATCTGTAACACACTCCTCATGCTAGGCCTATAGAGGGGGTCCGGGTGAGAACAGAGTAGCCCCACATGGAGCACTCTCCTCATCTCTACTTCACTGAATTCCCCTTGAAGCCTTGCATCTGCAACCTCCAAAATCCTACCTTGGCTATGCAGACTCCAAACCCACTCAACCAGATTGCTCCCACTCACCCCTGCACCAGCATTCTTCTCAATGGGTCTCCTCCCACAGGCCACCTCGAGAACCACTGCCCCAAAGCTGAACACGTCTGTTTTATCACTTGCCCTCCCTGTGAGGAGATACTCAGGGGCCAAGTAGCCCATGGTCCCGGCGGTCACTGTCGCATCGGGCGACTTGTCGTGCTCAATCTGCTTGGCCAATCCAAAGTCTCCCAATCTGGCATTGAACCCCTCATCCAGCATCACATTGCTGGCCTTCACATCCCTGTGAATCACCTGCCTCTCACATTCCTGGTGAAGATAGGCGAGCGCCGAAGCAATGCCCATCAGAATTTTCCGCCGGTGGAACCATGGGAGGGGCGTCGTTGCTTCAAACAGAGCCTTGTCAAGGCTGCCATTGGGCATGTAGTCATAGACCAGGAGGATTTCTCCCTTCTCCTGGCACCACCCATGAAGCTGGACCAGATTCCGGTGCCGGAGAGTCCCGATTATCGACAGCTCCGATAAGAATTCAGCTCTTCCCTGTCCGCCGCTGTGGCTGCAACGTTTCACAGCGACCAGGGCCCCTGTTTCTGGGATAATTCCCTTGTAAACAGTCCCAAATGCGCCATTACCAATCACCCTCCCCTGATCGAAATTCCTAGTTGCAGACCTCAGCTCTTTGTAGCTAAATTCTCTGGGTGCTCTGATAATATCAGACGTTAAACACTCGGAATCCTTAACGGATTTAAGCCTTTTGGAAAAGACCCAGATGAGCAAACCCGCGAAAACGGCCAGGAAGAAGACCCCGGCGGTCGCGACTCCGGCTACCGTTGCTCTGTGCTGTTTGCAGAACCGGCCATGGCAGGATGATCTGCTGCTCTTTTGAGGAGCTGAAACAGATGCCGCCGGAGCCGGAGAAGGTGGCGGAGATACCCGACCTGATAAATTAGGCTTTGAAGGTGGCAGCGGCGGCATTGTCTGCACTGAGACGCTGCCCGCCGCCGACGAAAAGCTCCACCATTCAATGCTGTGGATCTCTGTGCTTCCTTGGGTCGATCCGGAAAACCCCACAAACATGAATTCCTCAACAAAGGCAGTGAGATCGAGATCTAACGACAAAAGGGGGATTTGGGGTCGGATATTTGAATACGAAACAGAGACATTCAAGACTAGATTCATACCATCGTAATCAATCCAAGCGTTCACGAGATTCCCACTCTTAAGCTCCACTTCCACCGCACCCAAATCCGCAACATGTGCAGAAACCAAGCTGTTGAGATCCAACCCCACATGATTCCCATTAATGTCCTCGAACTGAACGTCCATCAGCGTATCGAATTCAACCGCAACAATTGCAGGGGAGGGTGTTGTAGCCTCCACAAGGCCGAGGTAGCCGCCGGCATCGCCGACGGACTGGTCTTCCGCGGAGATGATAAAGGCGAGGCCGCCCCCAATTGAGGAAGGGTTGAGATTGTGGACGGAGAAGGAGAAGAAGGTGCTGAAAGAGATCAGATTTCCGGATTGCCGGAACCTGATCGGCTTACTGTACAGAGCTCTCCCAGAGCCGGAATTCGGTACCGGAAGATCGCGCGAAAGGCGAACCGTCCCATTCTTCAAATGCGCATCGCCGAGTAGCTTCAAACTGCTGAGAGTCAATGACCCAAAATCGAATTCCACTGCCTCGATTATCTCATTCTGGCAAAAGCCCAGACGGAGGAGATGAAGAAGAAGATGAATCTGCTGGCAAAAACCAGCATTGCCATTTTTAAGAGAACCCCATTTCATAAAACTGATTTTCTTGCAATGGGTGCCTCCAGATTTCTCAAGTAAAGCTCTCCTTTATGGGGATGAAGAGCAGATGTGGGTCTTCGAGATGAAAATAAAGGAGTTTCAGAGTACCAATGAAAAATCAGTTTTTGATGGAAATGGAAGTCTGTGGGGTAGATTTTCTGATAAGGGAAGAAAGA
The DNA here is from genome assembly GCA_012931725.1 of Litsea cubeba. Lineage (NCBI taxonomy): Eukaryota > Viridiplantae > Streptophyta > Magnoliopsida > Laurales > Lauraceae > Litsea > Litsea cubeba. Next base: position 76,061,774 of record CM022950.1, on the reverse strand, counting down.
TGATGTCTTTAGGGTAAAAACATAGCTGGTTTTGATGGAAATGGAGGCCTGATGTGGGTTTCTGATAATGGAAGGAAGCAAGATGATGGAAGACCGTTGGACAGAGAGAGAGAGAGAGAAGATTCTTAGGTTGGTGAGGTGGAGTTGCTGATAAAAGTAGAATGGGAAGATAAAATGGGCAAGAGAAAAGATGGAAAGAGATGAGAGAGGAATCCAAAGAGAAGTGATGAGGACAGGTGGCATTACAGGAGCGAAATTTGTCATATGTAACGGTAACTTAGGTTAGAGAAGACATTAATTTTCGTAGTGGAGAAAAAATTGTAAAGAAACATGTTTGGGTTTGCATGTGAGGAGTCAGCAGAAGAGATTGACTAGCAATTTCTTTCATGTTTGGTGGGAATAATTACGAGGAATGGTTGTGTCAATCTACATGTGATGCATCATAGGGAAAATACATTTGGTGGGCCAAAGCTGATTTATTAGAGACATTTGATCAAACCCTCTAGATGATAAACTAAATGCTTGGAAAGTTGTGTTGTGGAATGTGGAGTGATACTCACCATTGGTTGAATTGCTCTGTAACTTACTGGTCTTCTTTTGTTTTTTTTTTTTTTTTGTGTGAATCTCTTTTCTAGTAAAATGTTTTCAAAAGCTAATCATGAGACTGGTTCAATTGTTAATGCATTTTACCCTTGGGAGAAAAGGTCCGGGGGTCACTTTCTACCAAAGAGTAGATCTATTTTCTTATCCTTATAAATATTTGAGAGATTATTGAATTTTTTAGGGCTATTTGGTAAAATTATTTTTTTATAGTAAAGTGAAGTAAATAATTAAATCAAGAGAGTGAAAAAGAACAGGAGTCACAAGATGAAGCACTAAGGGCTTATTTGGTATTTTTACTTTTTTTAGATACACCCATCAAAATAAAGCCATTAAAAACAGAGTCATAGAAAAAAGATCCTAGAATCAAAAAGAGTGATTGATAATGTAATGATCTATGTTAAATAGAACTTTTTATATCAATGGTTGAAAGTTTTTCACAAATTTCTCAAGATCTACAAAGTATCAAGCCTTGAGAATTGACTCCATTGCCGTGTTTAGCCTTCTAAAGAGATCTAACGATTTGAATCTTGTGCTTGGGGCCTACATAATTTAAAAAATACTATCAAATGGCTCATTTTTTTGCTCATATCTCGAGATTGGAGATGATCCAACGGCTGAAATTCGGTTCCATAGCTAGACTTGGTCTTAATAACAATTTTAACTGTTTGGATCGTAATTTACTATCCCAAAAAATAATAAAGAAAAATAGAAAAACATTACTGCTCATGGATAAATCAAAAATTGAGCATGATACATGAATGGTTGATATTATTTTGTAAATATCTCACGATCCAAAAAGTATCAAGCGTTGAAAATTGGCCACATAGCTGTTTTTAGCCTTCAAAAAGGATCTATCGATTTTGGATCTTGTATATATATATATTTGCACATATCTTGATATTGGTGATGATCCAGCAATTGGAAATTGGTGTCATGGCCATGTTTGGTCTTATGAACATCTCCAACGGTTTGGGTCTTGATTTATACTCTTAAATTTAAATAATAATAATAATAATCGGACAGGGCGCTGTTAGGCTTGATTCACTGTCCACCCGCCTCTATTTATTTTCCCCTCTACTTTCTACATGCATCCAATGATGGGTTGTGGGAAAAAGAGACGTTACCGTTACCTCTACTTCTCTTTACTATCTAGAGGGTAAAACACGATGCCAAACGCCTTTATTCTCGAAATCTCTACCCGCTTTAGAGATTTAGAGAAATAGAGCCGGGGGTTAAATTAAAAGTAGTTTCTTTTTGTAACTTAGCACTTTTACTTCTCACTCCTTTCTTACCAATCCGTTCGGGATTCAATTGGGAAAAACTAGGAAATTTTTTGTGGGGCCTTCACTTAAAAAAAATTCTTGGAGGGGTTATATATGGAAAAAAAAACCCATAAGATATGAGGGTTTCTCATTTTTTCTTTTTTTCGACAATGAAGTTTTCCTTGAGGGGAGCTATGCAACAACTATTTTTGAGAGGCGATATATAGGAAAAAATATTTATTTTTCAATAAAACTGCAAGGCCACGGCCACCACTGCCCCTAGTTCTGCCTCAACCAAAGAGTTTAAATCTTAAGATTGTTTCATGCAAAAGCATGATAATGTTAGTTTGCATTAATTGATCATGTCACTCACGTTCGCTGTAAAAAATTAGACATATTGTGGAGCCCAGTTTAGCCAATTCCGTAATCACTAACGTTTATCCGAAAAAAACTTAGACACTATCCCTTTCATGAAAATGATATTCAAGACAATTGCATACTATGAGCAAAGGTTCTGATGGCATCAAGTGTTGTTATTATGGCATAATCTTGACTTTTGCACATTTTCATTAAGATGCCTACTCTGTTCGAGGATGTAATAGCATGGAAATGGATTGAGTTGAGCTAAATATCAGTCCAATCAAATGATCATAATATTTCTTTGATAGTGTTACACTTTTAGCGCGGAGAAAAATTCTTTTTAGAAGTGTATGGATACATATGAAAACTTACTAATGTACTTTACATTCAAGAGATGACCAATAATGTGATACTCCTACTCATTGAGAGTTTATTGACTCGCTTTGATTAATTATGTCCAATTATCTTTTCCAACAAAAGAGAGCTAGAGGTTGCATAGTTGGTAATCTCATATCTCACCTAGGTATTTAGGGATCGAACATGCTATCCTCTTCGTATATTTGTGAGTTTCACTATGTAGGTTCTTTGATGGGTTCCAGCCCCCTTTAACTGGGAACCAAATAAAAGAAAAGGTCACTTACCATGCAACAATGTCGTCAACATTATTTGCTACTGTTTGGCATAAATTTTGTTGCTTTTCTAAGCAAATTTGTTTGATGGTATTTCACGTGGACAGAGTAAAGTATCGTTATATTGTAATATTCCACAGGCTGTAATGTTTAACAATTTGTGCAGAGTTTAAACCATGTTAAATTGAAGTGTTGACCATTTAAAAGGATTTCACTCCATGCCTAAATAAACAAATGAAGAGGTAAGTGCAAATGATTGGCCTACCACCAAACACACTCATTAGTAACAACAATGAAGCCATCTAATGGTGGGAGCAATCAACTCCACTGCCAGTTTTCAGTGATATGACCAGTTTCATCAGTTTTGTCCACTGCATAGTGATGTTTAGCCAATGTGATGCATGGCTTTTAATCACATTGATTCTAGTTGGTTGGACCGACAAGTTTTTTAACAGTGCCTTGATCTAGTTGTTCTTCTTTGTACTTTTCAGGGCCCATCAAAATTTCTTAATCAAGTGAAAACCAACAAAGGATTTTTAGAAAGGAAGATTGTTGGATTCGGCTTAGAAGACCTTTACTGTGTGTGGGCCAGCCGAGTAGTTTTTTTGGGCCACATTGTTCGGGTAAATCTCTTATATATATTTTTTAAAATTATTTTTTTTGTAAGCAAACAGGAGAACACATAGAGAGAATTTATAAGGGGAGAGAATGTGAGAGCAAGATTAAGACTATGAAAAAGAGAGTAGGCTAAGTGTTAAAAGAATTTGGAATGCTTGTAACGAGTTAGCCTAATTTATTTATAGCGAAATCGAGTGAAATGTTCATAGTCCCATGGACGTAGCATTTACAGTAAATTACGTAAATCTGTGTGTCATGAATTGTTTTGTGTGGTGAATGTTAATGATTGCCTGTTTGCCCTAAAAATATCCTAACAAGACGTAGATAGGAACTTGAGTGTTTTGAATTTTAAATTAAAGGGTGATGATTGGGTATTCATTTTTCATTTTTGCTTAATTTATTTTTCATTAAAGGAGATATATTTTGGTGGGTTTATATATATATTCACCTTTATTTCTTTAATTAAAAAGTACTTCAAATCTTAGAACTTTTTGGAATTCAATTACACATCACACGCCTTTAATTTTTCTTTGGGTAGAATCACACGCCCCTAAATTAACATTTGAGTATTGTCTCCACTCACTATACAGAAATTTATCCAACGGTTAAGATCAAGCAAGGAGCACCACAGTGGAGAAATCTTCAGAGCATATGTAATGTACCATGTCATTTCTCAAAATAAGAATTGCCACTGAGATAGAGAATTCCCTTTCTGTTAGGAATGATGAGCTGAAAACAATGTCTTGAATTGCAATTTACTCTAATATCATCAAACACAGATGAGAAATATCTTCAAATTGAAGCCATGTTCACGAATATCATTTCACTTCAATTGCCACTTTTTCTTCAACCATATTGCCCAATCTCATTTCAGTGGGGGTTGTTTACAATCTAAAGGTCAAAGTTTGCCAAAAAGTGGACGTGGACCCTGCAACCACAGCTTTTAGTCTTTACTCTTTAATATACATGGAGGAATTGTATGTCCCACCATCAAAATGTCTATGGTAAATGAATGCACCCATCTAATGTAGGTGGACCCATCTCCATTTTCTAATGATCAATGTTAAGATCAAATGATACTCCACTGCTTTAGGTTATGGGGATTGGGGTATGAACTTTGATAATTTCCACTGTGTTACCAAAAACTCAAGGGAAATGATATTCCATATTTCCATCTAGTGGAGAGTGAAGCAGAAAGGGTGGGATTTTACAGCCCAGACCCAGGTACATTTAGGTTAGGCCGGGACATGCATATGGGTCTGGCATGCTAGACCCGCGTCCATATTTAAGGCTTAAAGCCCTAGGGTCTATTTGTTTGCACAAAACATATAAGAATCTGTTGAGGTCAACGTCCACCCTCGCTCCTGAGCGGTTATAATTGTGGTCGAGCCCTCGTCCTAACCATAAAACTATTGTTGTGCCGTTTCCTATCACCAATTGGTTTTGGGATAAGTGGTAGCTCAATAGGGTGTAAGATCCTACAAGTGGTATCAGAGCCTAGTAGGTCGGGTGTTCGAGTCACGGGACACGCGTTTTGCAGGAGTCGCGGCGGGTGTACCGTTGAGGGAGGGATTGTTGAGGTCAACGTCCACCCTCGCTCCTGAGCGGTTATAATTGTGGTCGAGCCCTCGTCCTAACCATAAAACTATTGTTGTGCCATTTCCTATCACCAATTGGTTTTGGGATAAGTGGTAGCTCAATAGGGTGTAAGATCCTTTTGCATATATTAGACATTGTTTTTAAGATTATTGTGTTTCTTTGTTGGATTTCTTCTTATTCTTCTCACTGTAAAACCCTTGCACATTGGGGTCCTTTGGAAGGTTGTCCAACTTAGTTGGAATAACTCTATGATTTTGTGCACACAAGGTGTTTGGGATATTGCCTCAATGAAGTTTAACATTGTTATATGTGCTTTCTTGCATCTTCTTGGCATCAGCATGGCTCCCAAATCATCTAAGGGGAAGCGTCCCGCAGGTTCTTCATCTCAATTTGATATTGATCGGTTTCGGGATGCGGAGAGTTCCACTCGTTTTGAATCCACCTTCAAAGACCGAAAGGTGATTTTTGAAAGAATTATTGATCAACATTCTCTACCCCCGTCAAACTTTACAGAATGGCTATATCAAAATCGTCTAATGCATCTAATGAGCTTGGATAATGAATGTTTTGAGGATTGGGTACGAGAATTCTACTGCAATATGTTTGAAGTGAAAGAAGATGGCTTCCGCACATTTGTTCGAGGAAAAACTCTCTCTATTGATGCGCAATCAATTGCCACTTTACTACATCTTCGGCGACCTGATCAACCTCTTTATCCTTTTCCTGATCTGGACGATCAAGTCCATCTCTTAGATGAGGTTGCTACTGTTCTTTGTGGCCAACCAACTGCTTGGCATCCTCCAGTGCTGAAAATCTCAAGGTTGCAATCAGATTATCGCCTGCTCAACACATTTGTTGTCAACAATGTTGAGCCTAGAGGACATTCCTCTGATCTACTCCCAGCCCAGGCTCTCCTTCTCTACTTCTTGGGTACAGGCACTTCAGTTGATATTCCGCGTACAATCATTGACTGCATGTTGAAAATCTTTGATGAACCTCGGAAGCTTCAACTTCCATTCGGTGCAATGATTAGCAAGTTGCTTATTGAAGCTGGTTGCCATGTCTACCCACATGAACTACCTGTTCCAAAGCGGCAAAAGATTGATGGCAGGACAAGAAGTATGTCTGACACTCATGTTCGGAATCGCATTCAGGGGGAGCAAGCTCAAGGTCCAATTGCCGATGACGATGAAAACACAGTTGAAGCTCGTCTCCTTGCTTTAGAACATGCCGTATATGATCAATCTGTTCAGATTGAACAACTGGATGGCAGGATATCATCTGGCAGGACAAGAAGTATGTCTGACACTCATGTTCGGAATCGCATTCAGGGGGAGCAAGCTCAAGCTCAAATTGCCGATGACGATGAAAACACAGTTGAAGCTCGTCTCCTTGCTTTAGAACATGCCGTATATGATCAATCTGTTCAGATTGAACAACTGGATGGCAGGATATCGTCTGGCTTCACTGATCTCCGTAACCACATAACAGACATGTTCAATCAACTTCGCCATCAGTGACCTGTCTCAATACTGATGTTTATCTTTTATGCTGCTTTTTGTTTTATGACCCTTTCCTAACTTCCTTCTTCCTTATTTTCTGCTTTGTCAACCCATTAACAAAAAGGGGGAGTACTTTATGTTTTAAACTTAGAGTATTTGTTAAGCAATCTGATTAATTCTAGTTCTATGATTTTATGCTTGTTCTTTCCCTTGGTTTATTTTCAGGATTGCATATCAGGCAGATTTATCTTCGTTGGCAATTGGTCTCAGTTGTTTAAAAAGTTTTTTTTTATCTTGTACTGGGATAGAAGATCTACTTTGTATAAGGAGTTTTGTTCATGAATTGCCAAAGGGGGAGATTGTTAGAATTTTAGTTAGCTAATTCTTCTATCTTGAACAAAACTCAGAGTCCTAATCGAGTTGTATTTTCTATTTAGTTAAGAATAGGACTGTGAAGATAGTGTTTGTTTTGAGAAGACTTCCTCAGAAGATGTTCATACACTTAGAAGTGTTTCAAAGAAAACAAATCACATCAAGAAAGAGCAACCCGGACGTAATTCTCGTGTACAAGGTAAGTTGACAGAACCAAGTCTCGCTATAGCGAGACTGAATCTCGCTATAGCGAGCTTCAGTTCTGTCAATGACAGAATGCAGTCTCGCTATAGCGAGACTGAAGCTCGCTATAGCGAGCTGGGAATTTCTGGCATACGGGACTCTACTATTCTCTTAATTCCAAACTTGCTTCTAGAGTCCTGTTTCATTACAAAGAGAATTGTGCACGAACCATGGGCTATTTATAGACCCCTTGCATCTACAAACAAGATACAGAAGATTTATTATTCACTGGAGTTCTTGAGATTGTCTTCTGGAGAGTTTTGTGGGCTTTATTATGCAAGGGAGATTGTGCTGAAGATTCATTCTCTTTCCCTGTGATCAAGCACCTTGAAGGGGCATTCAAGGTGGGTTTGAAGCTAGCACGTGGAAGGTGAACGGCGGGCTGTCGGCAAGTTCTTCACAGTCCTTTTAGGTTGAGTTGCAACTGGGACAAAGGTCTAGTGAGTTTCACTTGTAATCTTCATATTATAGTGCTTTGCTTTAGGTGGTCTCTACCACCCGTGGTTTTTTTCCCGAGTTGGGTTTTCCACGTAAAAACTTGTGTCTCGTACTATTTTTGTGGTGATTGATAATTATCTAGTTTTAGATTAATTATTTAATTATCTGCATTTAGGAATTCACAAGATAATCTGAGAAAGGACCTTAGCCTGTGTTAAGGCTTAAATAGAAGGTTAAGTAAAACCTTCAGAATCCATGTCATAAGTGGATAAAAATGAAGATCCAAACTGCATATACAAAAATGTCCATTAGATAACTTTCCCTCCAATGAGAAGTAAGCCAAGGAAAGGTGGAAATGAATACCCAAACGACACCCTAGTAATTTAAATCCTAAAAACAATATACATTAGATTGAAAAAAAAAAAAAAAAAACATGACCATGATCATAACATACACTAAATAAATTAAAATATGAATGTGGATGTGATTCTAAGTAATGTGAATGAGAGAACATGGCCGCCATGAAACAGGGAAATCAACCTTGTGACTTGGGTTATCATGTTCTATAAATGCCCTTAGCTCAATGACAAGTGTTGAATCAGTTGCCATTTTGTTTCAAGCTCTAGTACAGCAAGACACTGTTGCTATCAGTGCATAAAGTGCAAGATGTGTACGACACAGGGCCGTCTCAAGACAATATGTGGCCCCAGGCGAAAGTATAAACGAGGCCCCTAGCTTCTATGTGTGACACGAGAAAACCCTCGTCCTTAATCCGGGTTAATTTGGGACCGGCAATGTACACTATGAGTAGTACATTGGCGGACTTAAAAAAAAATTTGGGTTTTTTTTTTTTTTTTGGGTTTTTTTTTTAGAGCTTGTTGAGGGATTTATTTTTTTTAAGTGAATTTAACCTTTCTTGCCTTTTGTGATGCAAACTTATTGATCAATTTTTTGTATTCAAGGTTTTCCAAAATTCTCTTCTTAATAGATAAAATGGCTAACCCGCTTAATCCCTCTTCTGACATAGTTGATCATAGATAAGATTTTATTAACTTTAATTTCGAAAAACTTTTTTCGGTGGAAGCAACTGTAACCGGTACTGTTAATAGTATTCAATAAGCAATATATAAGTTTGGAAAAGACTCAATAGTATCCTAATTAGTGGACCCCATGAGTCAAGGTTGATTTGAAATGCCATTTTATGAAAAACAGGGTATTTTCTATAAAACAAAGGACTTATTTGAAATTCTGATTTTATGAAAATTTTTCAATGATGGAATTTTTCGATGATTTCAGTTTCATTAGAAAACGGGTCAAATTGTGATCAATTTTCTCTTCTAGCTCGAGTTCATTTGAATTCATTTAAGATGATTCCCAGCGAGATTTGATACCTTTAAAAACGTACTTATTTTAGAATATTTTTATTTTTACTGTGCTTCTTCTTCGTCTATCTTCTTCTCTGTCTATCTTCTTCTCTGGTTTGATTTTGGTTTTCAAATGTACCATGATTTTCTCTTTTTAGTTTTATCATGTTAATGTTACTAATCCAACAAAATTATGAGGCCCTCTCATGGTGAGGCCCCCACCACTTGCTTCACTTGCCTATAGGGTGAGCCGGCCCTGGTACGACACGTATGGCGTGAGCTGATAGCATGAACGCTGCTCCAACATCAAAATATATAAAGATAAAAATGTGAAAGGATAAAAGTTTTAATTAATTAGCAATTCAATCCCACTCACGATGATCATCATCATCACTAGAGCCTTTTTCCCACTATGTTGGAGCTTGCTACAAAAACTCCATGTGAAAGTGTGTTTAAAAGAATAGATGCTGGTTCGAAGAACCAATGCACATCGGGAATAAAGACCAAATAAAAGCAAATTAACAAAACTCTCTACCAATCACACACCACAAGAAGGCAGACATAATTATTTTACGTGAAAACCTATCCAGGGAGAAAAACCACGATCTGAAATAAAGAACTATTGAACAGTTATAAAATATACTCACAGCTCCATTTTCCAGTCAATACGTCGACCTAAGGACTGTAATAGTTTTTGCACAACTTCTCATATTGCCACAACTTCTCCACCGTGCACCGTTCTCCGCAATTAATCCAGCAACACACTGTCAACCAAATGAACAATCTTATACAAGTGAGTAGAAGCAGCAAATTTTTTTAGAGCAGATCTTCAGCACAACTTCTCAATGGCTCTAGAGAATCAAAGAATCTCTCCTAAGATTTTTTGCACTTCAGAACAATGAGAGAATTACTTAATGCATGTCTAATCTTCAATATGCTCACTTAGGGTTGAGAGAAACATCATTTATATAGCCCCAAATTCGTGCATTAGTATTACAACACAAATATGACTCAAAGTGGGAAACACCGGTTGCAAAAGGAAACAAATCCACAGCCCAATTTTGAAGAATTCCCGTCATCCGATCGATCGGTCCTCACCTGTCTCCTGGATTTAATTTGTCAGTGCCGTTAACCAGGAGCACCTTCACATACGATTGATCCGATCTTCATCCGATCGATTGGGTCCCTGTTTATCTTATGGAATTCTTCTGTTTTCTTCTCTTTCTTCACTTCAGCTCTTCCAGCGATATAACCACAGTCCATTCTAAAATAAAATAGAAAATACAATTCAATAGACTCAGAGTTTTGTCCAGCCCATTAATTAGCAATCACAAATAAAATCCTAACACCGTGTCTCCATTTCGATCTATCATGAGCCAAATCCTCAAAAAATAAATAAGAAAATAAACCATTCAAGCATATAAATCAGTGGAGTATATCAATCCTCCAAGCAAATAGACCAGAAAATAAATTTAAAGTCCTTAAAATTAAAAAAAAACATGGAATAATTCCCATGGAAATAATACCATTTTTTCATAAAAATAATTACAAAAAGTCTTATTTGAATGTCACCTAAATGTCTAACGAAGGTGGAGGCTAAAGAAGATAATGAAACGGCCAAAGGATGAAGGTCAAGTGCTAAAATGGAGGGGTGGTGAGGATGCACAACAAAGGCGGTCTTCTCTTTCGACAACATTGGCGAAGGAATAGGAGCTTTCATGACGGTTGTGATGTCCACGATGGGAAAGACTGGTAAAATAAAGGGAAAATGAGGAGACAGGGTGAAAAATAGGGTGAGAAGAGGTATTACCACCACTGTAAAACTGCAAAAGTAAAGTGGAATTTATGATTTCTTAAGGCAAAATAGTATAAGCCGAGAACGAACTACCAAGAAGGGGCTTAATGTCACGACCCGAACCCGAAATTGAATCAATTCGAGTTAACCGGCGTCGAAACCATATTTACTCCCGTGAATTTTAACACATAAAACTCACAAGGGATATAGATAACAATGTGCGGAATATAAACCAATATTTACATTGCTTTCAAAATGTATTTACAACATGATCCCGATTAACACTTGCATATATATAAACTAATGCAAGGATCACCATATGAACATATACAAAAGTTTTCTTTTCAATATACAGAATTTATAACAAAATTCTCAAAATACAAAACACATAAGTGTTATCACTTCCACTCCACTAATCCTCCTGGAGGAACCGGATTGGTCTCCTCCGCTGCCTGCACGGTCGCATTAGTGGCAGGGGTAGCTGAGCCTGTAATGTCATCATAACACTGGTGAATTCGACAATTCAGCAAAGTATAAACAGTGTTTATGATCATACATGCTACTTATAAAACAGTAAACAATATTCAGTTCATAATCTTATAACAAGTCAATAAGGATATTCATCCTTGATATTGGCAACTTGACAACTAACATAATATTTCCAGGATAATCAAATCAAGTGCCATCTTCCTTAAAGGAAGGAGTACCATCTCCGTAAATAAGGAGACATGACCATCTTCTCAATAGAAGAATAATATGTGGGATTATCAGTGTCCGGGCCAGGAACTACTGACATCACCACGGAGTTCCGGAACACTCCACAAATAACTGCTGCAGACAGTATCAAGATCAGCTCAATGAGCATGTAGAAATCATTATGTAGTGCTATGCCGATTCATAAGTAATTCATATACAATGGTAGTCTTTAAAGTTGAATACAATGAGCGGTTATGAGTTCATTAGTTTCAGTTAATTCAATTCAAATGAATACCAACCAAATGGTATATTGCTAGGTCATTTAATGTACACGTGTTATGTTTGATAGACATTACAGTTCTTATGGAAAGTTGCACATTAAAGACCCGTACTTAATCCTTACTGGCAGTATAAAGGTATAAACAGCCTTGAATAAATCAATAGGCTTTATCTTATGAATTGCAGATCTAAAGTCTGAAAATACATCATTTTGATGCACTGTCGGTTCACTCATCGGTTAGCCTGTCGGTCGACCGAGATGTGCTTTTCGGCTGACCGATAGGTATCGGTCAAGTTGACGGTTCGAAAACCAGAGGCGAATCCTCTTGTTCAAGTTACTATGTCGATTTAGTCTTCGGTTGACCGAAGATACTCGTCGGTTGACCGACATGATCGGTCAGGTGTCGGTTCGAAAACCAATAACACAATGTTTTCCATGTATTTTACACTATCGGTCAGCTCGTCGGTTAGCCGTCGGCTAACCGACATCGTCAGCTGACCGAATTTACCTAGAGACGAGACACAGAATTCGTGCATGAATTCTGTTCTGACCATCCTTTGAACCTGCACTCAAACTTTTGGAACCTCCTGTTCCCTTCTCCATACATCATTTAAACATAATTAACACTTCTATTCCATAACACATCACTCAATCAATTCCATTCAAGTTTCATACTATATTATTTAACAAATGGAAGGAAAACCTAATTCAATGGATGCAATCTACATCCAAATAACATGCAGTAGCAATTGAACCATAAAACTAATTTATACTTGCCTTTCCTTGTGCTCAATGGAAAAACCCCTTTCTTCTTAAGCTTCTAGTTGTAAGAACCCAATCACAAAAGAAAGGTGGAGAAGAGGAACTTCTAATCTGCTATCTCTTAAATCTCCTTAGCACAAACCTCTCCCAGCCTTGTAGAAGCAATTCTCAGCTGAATCAGTAGTCAAAGAAATCACACAAGAAGAATGAAGGTAGAAAGTGACAGCACCCTTTCTTCTTGTGATTCACGTGCTCCATGACCAAGGGAAGAGCAGCGATAAGGAGAGGATGGATCTCTCAAAACCCATTTGCCACCTCCACTTCATATGATGTAACTAAGAAAACAAGCAAAAAGAAGGAAACCAGAAAGCAAGAATGGAGAACGAAGTTGAGCATGCAACTGGGCTGCATAGCACTACACTTGGATAAATTGACTTTGCATGTATTCTGGAGATGACACTTGTTTCCAATTTTTATAACTAAACCCCACTCAAAGTATGAAATTACATTTAAAGTCCTCACATTCACTAATTGGATCAAAACCACTTTTATGTCTTCCACATCATTCCATTAAGCTTAAGTTAGTCATCTAAGACTAATTTCATTCACAGTGATCATTATCTCATGTAATTTAATTAATTACATCTTAATTAAAGATAATCACGATTAATTAAGGTTAATCGCGTTTAACTCGGGGTATAGTGTAACACTTAACAAGCAAGAAGTCAATGCACCTGCTTTGATCAGTAGAAACAACCAGGGAGCTGATGGTGAAAGCCTTGGATGAGAGTGTACATATGTGTATTTACTAGAAAAAAAAAAAAAGAAAACTATGCACTATGGAGTTCACTTGGATGCATTACAATCATAAAAGACTGAGGGATGAAAAGGTTAAACGTAAATTATAAGAATAAGGGATATCAACTCGATGCTTTGACCCTAATCTTTAGTTTTAACTCCTTAAAGTTCGATTGCTATACTTTATGAATTTTTCCATGATGAAATCCAATAATGAATCATATTTGGAACATTGTAAAATTCTGTCCTGTGCAAATTCATGAGAGGTAGTCTCAAACAAGTAAAACTGACACGTGAAAGGTCAAAAGAAAAGAAAGGAACCGAGCCTTTTCTAATTTCTAGAATTTCCCATACTGTAAGTCCTAAATTAAGAACATAGGGGTAGCCACCCTACTGCTAGGCTTCGATTCCTGTTTTCCCAGTGAGCAAGCTTCCTCTCCATGCTGGGTCTAGCTCTCATGGTCCCCACTCCCATGGCTAGGTACCTATAAAAGATAAAGAGAAAGAGGGGGGGGAAACAATAACAACAGCAACAAAGGAAACAAAGTCCAAAACTAAAGTCATTAAAGTCATCTCTCCGGAGATATCCCATAAAAAGATCAATTCCAATGTGATGCCAGCCAGAGTGCGTCACTTCTATCCTCTCTCTCTCTCTCCACTTTAGCAACCACCTACTTCTTTATCTCCATTTTCTTCTCCTCTTTTGTAACCTTTTCTCTTTCTTTTGGAAAACACCGTTCTCTTCTTAGGGCAACGTAAGAGTATATAAAAATTCTCACATCTTTCTTCTCTTGTTGTGCTACATTAGCATTGCAGTTTCTCATCCTCTGTCTGAAGTAAACTTGCCAAATGCCACATAAATTATCCGCCCTCATTATGGTATTTTGTACGGTTGTAACTTTGTGCTATCTCCACTCACAACATCAACCTCTGCTTTCCTTGATTCTCACCATTTCGATAGGTGAGATTCGGCTAAAAGGCAAAAGAACCACCTGTGTCTTTTTATCCCATTACGTTTTATACACCCATATCTAACAAGAGAAAAATGGGAATGTGTGCATTTTTGCATACCTATGGCAAATGGTTCGATGGGGCGGCTTAAAATAAGAATCACACCTTCTCCATACAAACACTTACCCTCCTTTTCCTATCTTCTCTCCATCTAGGATATGCTTTCCATCTTTTTCCAACCATTTCTGCTTTTCTTTGGTCCGGCTTGGATATATATATATATATATTTGATAATGCAGGTTCCTAGCACTTTAGGCCAGAATAATCCTTAGAATTTAGAAGAGAAAGTCGGATAAAATTCTTGTATGGCCTTAGTGTGGCATGCTTGGATATATAATTAGTGCCCAGTTAATCCTAATCTTTGGGCGGGCTTGGATTAACTAGTAGGAAGCCTGGCCGGTGGAGAGGTCTGGGCCAGATAAGGAGTGCTCACTCTACTCTTACGGGTCCAAAATGAACTGCAAAAATCATCTCGTCCTCCCTCTAGAGAATATGAATTCAGCCAAACATGGTTGGCGTTCAAAGATATCTCTTAGAACAAAACAGTACCTCAAATGGTCTTGTAAGTGTCATTTTAATAAAATCACACTTCAAATAAACACTTTTAAGTACGTATAGATTTTAAAATTTAAATCCCAAGGCCCAAGCCTGGCAAGATAAGGGCTCTGTGCCTTAAATTTTAGCTAAACCGGAATCAGCTGAGCCCATTGAATAGTCCGGATTCTCAATTATAAGACCTGAACTAATTTAGTAAGACATTTTGTAGGGCAACGGGTCCTTGAATATGTGTATCAAGAATCAAAGACATCGGTATAAATGATCAGGACCTATTAGCCATCCACTCAGAAGCATGGATGGAACATATAAAAAGGTTCTGTGGAGCTGACTTATTATAGTCCCCTTGTATATCCGTCACACTAGACCCCTTATTAGGCCCTGCCTAGTTCCCTAAATCCCATACAATCGAAAATTATAAACAATGCGTCGGCCCATACAATAAATTATGGGCTGGGCCAGCCCAAGCCCACCCCAAGCCGAAATCTCACAACTGGCTAGGTTTGGGCTAAAATTTTTGTCTCATGGAATAAACCCGACCCTTTTTTAAAGACCAATGCCAATTACTTTTAAGAAGTTCGAACAAACACACTCTAAACCGATTGAATTTTTAGTAGGCAGCCCCATCTGATCCGGCTCAGACTATCCAGGGTTAGAAACCTCGAATTTGCATAATTTTTATTTGACTCGCTCTTTCATTAAAATGAGTTGAGTGAAGAGTCAATTCACCGAGTTTTCCAACTTCAATTTTCTTTTCTATATTATATCTTTCGTAATGGCCCATAGGAACCATACATCGAACGGTCCATGTCTCACACACGCGCCATGCCACATCCCTTGACATTTATCCAAGTCAATTCATTAAACGGACGAGCAAATCTCTCTCAATCCCAACCGTGTCAAGAACCAAAACAGCCAACATAACACCTGTAGCCTGCATGTCTCACACTTGTTGCTACTACGTGCCGGCTCATTGCCCTTTTTCCCTACTTAAAACCGCTACTCTCCCACCCCACTCACCTCATACACCTCCATTGCAACATCTCAAGTCACAGGACAAAACCAAGAAACAAGAAGAAAAGAATAAAACAGAGAGATGCGGGCGAAGATGAGAGTTGCAGTGCTTGCTCTGCTTCTTCTCGTCCTTTGTGTGGGAGAGATAATGGCGTATAAATACGAGGAAGGAGAGGAAGAGAGAGAGATGGGTACAAGGGACGGGCTGTTTATGTTGAGGAACTCGAAGAAAATGGTGAAGACAAATGCAGGAGAGGTTAGGGTCCTCAAGAGCTACAGGAGTAGAGGGATGTTGACTCCCCTGCATGTTGGCTTCATCAACATGGAACCCAACTCCCTCTTCATCCCTCAGTACATTGATGCCAGCCTCATCCTCTTCATTCGCAGAGGTATTTACTAATGTTGTTTATATGAGTTAATTTGTGGGGGACCCACTTCTTTATGTGGGGATGGGACCCTTGGTCTCAGTAATCCGGACCATAGGTTTTTTTTTTTTTTTTTGGACACCATCGATTGAGGTCTGATGATATGTGATTTTTTTTCTGAGTAAAATTCAATCTCAGTGACCCAATGTTTTTTAAAAATAAGATGGACCCAGCAAGCCCTTTGATTGATTTTGATTAATCTTTTATGTGGTGGTGTAGGTCAAATGAGGATTGGGTGGATCTACAAAGATGAGCTGGTGCAGAAGGATCTTAAAACTGGAGATGTTTACAGAATTCCAGCAGGTTCTGCATTCTACATGGAGAACACTGGCAAAGGGCAGAGACTCCAAATCATTTGTAGCATTGACTCATCTGAGGGCATAGGTGCTGGTATTTTCCAGGTGGGCTTCTCTCCATTACCTCACTTTCATTTTCCTTCCATTCTTTTCTATTATCAGTACATACAATCATACATGCACACTGTCTTTCCATCTGATACTAACACTTATTTCGGCAGTCGTTCTACATTGGAGGAGGAACGTACCCCACATCAGTTCTAGCTGGGTTCGACCGAAGTACGCTGGCTACTGCATTTAACGTAAGAACTAAAAGTGCATGCATGCAATGCTGGTTAGATTAATGTTATGCTTTTCTATAAACACACTCCTTATACCAACTAGGGTCCAAACCCAAGACCCCCTTACAACCTGAGGGAAGACCACTTGATGGAATCTTACCAACAAGACCCCTTGTGACCTTAATCTTAGTGTAGAGTTTTCAAACGGCCCTTTCAAATTCAATATATTTCAGATCAGATATACAACTTTGATGTATCCTCTCTCTCTCTCACAGGTTACATATGAGGAATTGAGTACGGTCATGAGAGGGCTATATGACGGCCCAATCATATACATGGAGGGTTCACACCAGCCTCGCAAATTGGCTGCTTACATGCAATCCCAACTAAGGAAAACCCAGAATCAGGTGGCATGGGAGGACGACGACGACAACGAAGAACACAAAAACCAAACCCCAGCACAGAAACAACAGCCCAGCAAATGGTCATTGAGAAAACTCCTCAATTCCTTCTTCGGAAGCCAGGAGGAGCAAAAGCAGCAGCAGCAAAAACAACAGAATGTCGACTACCCGGACTCATACAACCTCTATGACAGAAAACCCGATTTTCAGAATGATTATGGGTGGAGCATGGCACTAGACGGCGATGACTACGCCCCTCTGAAGAAGTCCGGCGTCGGTGTCTACCTCGTCAACCTGACCGCTGGGTCGATGATGGCGCCGCATGTGAACCCAACGGCGACGGAGTATGGGGTGGTTCTGAAAGGGGAAGGGACAATTCAGGTAGTGTTTCCGAACGGGACATTGGCAATGAGCGTGGACGTGGCGGAGGGGGATGCATTCTGGGTGCCGAGGTACTTCCCCTTCTGCCAGATAGCTTCTCGGAGTGGTCGATGGAGTTCTTCGGGTTCACGACGTCGGCGAGGAAGAACAGGCCACAGTTCTTGGCAGGGGCGAGCTCATTGTTGAAGAGCATGAAAGGGCCGGAGCTGGCGGCGGCGATGGGGACGACAGAGGAGAAGTTGGATAGGATTATCGACGCGCAGGGGCAGTCGGTTATCTTGCCTCCTAAGGCTCCAGCTGCTCCTCCCAAGGGAGGAGGAGGAGGAGAGGGAAGACGAGGAGGAAAGGAAGGTACTCATCTCTATGGGGAGATGCTTATGGACATGATATGATCTAGATGTGTAGATGTGGTGGTTTTGTGGGGTTTGTTGTTAGATGCAATGAGCTTGTGAATAAGTACTGTTATTACCTTTCTACACAAGAAAACTTTATTACCTCTTGCCTTTTGGGTTTTTGGTTAGATAAATAAGGAAGTTTTTATGTTGTATCTTCATATTGTCTGTGTTTTTTCAAAGCATGATTTTATGCTATGCAACATCTAAATGCTTTCATAGTCTCTTGAGAGAGATACAAGGAGACTGAAAACACATGAACGTCCCTGTTTTTGCTGTGGGGCCCCATGGGGATAGGTTTGCAAGATGGCCTTACCTCTGTACCAAATGTTATGTACCACATGTTATGTACCAAATGTGGGGTTCACCTGATCATTCTAAACTCTACTTGATCAACAATCTAAAGTGTTTCACCCCTTAAAAAAAAAAGGCTGTCAATTCAATGAAAATAACACTGTCAATCCAACAATGCAGTGCATAGCACTTGTATGGGTGTAAAAAATGAGATTGGTGGATCAGGTTGATGATACAGGAGGAGTTTCCTTAAGCCAACCAAACAAATAGGACTATATTTTGAGGGAGAGGAGTCCTCCAAAATAAATATTAGTTGCTTTGATTACTACTTAAGAGTGTGAATGAGCCAGTTATCTCTAGAATTATTCCGGGGGATGTGAATTTTAAGAATCGTCTTCAAACATCTTTAGCAATATTGTTAGAACAAAAAGTCTAAATGGCCTGAACATGTCCTCACAGCACCAAAAATAGGAAATTGGAAACAGGAAATTGGAACGGATTACCGTTCCTAATCCGTCTGTTCCTAATCCGTTCCAATTTCCGTTTTTGGAACGGATTAACGGTTTAGGAACGGATTAGGAACGGGCGGATTAGGAACGGCAATCCGTTTCAATTTCCTATTCTGGACCCTAAGATCTCATTTTGTTCGGGCCATGTAGAATGATGTTAATGGCCTGAACATGCCCTAGATCCTAAGATCTCATTTTAGGATCTCATTTTGTTCAGGTCATGCAGAACCATTGTCATTAGAAAGTGCTTTTAACTTTCCTTTCATCCTCCTATCCGATCGTATCCTTTATTTGATTTCTATAAGTTTTTAACTAGCACATTTTCTTTTACACATCTAAAACAGGGTTTTTTTATATTGCCTAAGTAAGAAATTCCGTTACTAGCTCTCAGAGGCAATTTAGATTCAAAAGTCTACATGGACTAACTCATGGAGTTAGTCCATGGACAGACCCCATAGTTTTGGGGGGAAAATCACCTAATGTCAGGTGATTTTCCCCCCAAAACCATGGGGTTAGTCGATGGATCGGTCCATGGGTTAGTCCATATAGCAGGGTTCATTTAGATTTTCAGGAATTTGACACAACCTGAATTAGGTCTCATTTCCTTTATTCATTTAAAATAGTAGGACGGATGACATCCTGGGATTAGAATTACTGGGTGATAGGAGTTTAATGGCTTGGTAATTTATTTCTCAAATTTTTTTTTTGTAAGCAATCTCATCTGTTTCCAATGATTTCTCATTACTCATCTCCATCATTCAATGGTCGTTTTTTGGTGCATTTTCACCTCCTCCTGTTTCATCAATTTCATTTACTTTTGAAATATGTTAGAAATACTTATCCTACTGTGAAAGAAAAGGTTGTAGAAGGTAGAATGGTAACTGGTGAGTGGGATTGTTGGGTGCAACTTGGGCTAGTAAGTTCTTGTGGGCTTTTGGCTCACCCAGCTTGTGAGTTATTCATTTTTTTTCTGAGCCTTTGTTGTGGGCTTCTATGATTTTGCTCTTCCTTGGTTGTTGGGCCTTTTAGGGGCCATCAAGTGAGAAAGAGCTGCTCTTCATTTATTTGGTCATCTGTACTCTTCCTTTTTGGAATATACACTAACCTTTCCCTATAAAAGAAAAAGATAAAAACTTTTAGGCTGGCTAGAGCAGAAAGAATTTGGGCTTCTGGCTGGATTTTGGAAGGATAACCAACACTGCAGGTTTTAACTCGCGGAGGAAATTAACCTCGTTATAAAGTTTAAATTTGCTAAAGGGCCTCTTTATAAGTTCTACGGATAGCAATGGGGCAGGGCAGGTTTGGGTTTAGGTATACCTGAATCCCCTCCGCTTGGTATTTGCATTGTTCCATACCTGTCCCAACTCGTGGCGGGTTTTATTGTTGTCATGCCAAACCTGCCCCATGTACGATATACAAGGCGGGTGGGTTAGACACACCGAAAATCCGAACCCAACTCGCTGGTTAGTGTATGGAAAACCATACCGAACCGAATCCTCCTAACATACTACCAAACCCACCGTCACTAAGAGCCCATTTGGCATTTTACTATTAAAGTCAAGTGGAGTGAAGTGAAATGAAAAGTATGAATAAAATATGTAGTGGGTTATGATGGTATTTTGTTTTTAGTTGTTTGGGATGGAATATTGTTGACTTTTGGTATGGAAAATAGAGTTTTTTTGTCTTTTAGTTAATAAATGTGGTTACTTTTTGACTTTTTTGTTGGAAAAGTTGGAGGGAATTTTGAGAAAAAGTGCTTTTGATGTGATGTTTAGGATGGGATCTAGTCGGGAAGGGTCCCCATTTAAATCCAACCCATTGCCATCCCTAATAAGGTCTATCAAACATCGCTACTTCATTTAGAAGGTTGTTGAATGAGCGTAGGTTTCCCTCCCGAAAAGGGTCGGACCTGGATTCCAAATTGTTGGGTTGTCTTTGTGCTGGGTTTATGGATTATATTTGGGTTGGATTCATTTTTGCTATTCATCCATTAGTCTTGGGTTAACCTTTTTAAATTCGGTACTTGCATTGGATTTGGGTTTGACATGATCTAGAATGGGTCAAGTCAGGTCAAGGCTCAATCTAACCCAGCCCAACATGTTATTGCCCATTGGGGCATCCGCTGAAAAAGGATCACAACGGAATATGTATATGGTTCAGGGTCTTGGCCTCTTGGGTAATAACTACTTTCACTCCAACAGGAATTGGGGCCTACCCTCTCAAAAAGGTGGGCCCAGTTAAAAGGAAACTTTGGCAGGACCCACAAAAAGTGGGAACTCATAAAAGAGGGAGAGGGATCATAAGTGGGCTCCAACGAGAAGCCAAAGGATCTGGAAAAGACCTTTTTCTTAATCCCTTTGGATGGAAAACCAAGGAGTACTACTGTTTCCACTTTTTTTTTCTTGGTAATAACGAACACCCCAACCCTTCATGTTGATCATTGGTAAAGTTTCGAATATAAAATACCATCCATTAGCACTGTGTGTTAAATTAGGGCGGTTGGAGATAATTTGAGGTCTAAAGTGAAAATCTTAAATGAAGTTTATTTTATTTTTTAATATTATTATAAATGCGAAGAAGAAGAAAAAAAAATACAATGAAGAAAAGATGAAGATAAAAAAAAAGAGCGAAAATTTCCACATTATCCTGTAAAATTGAGTTAGAACACAAAGATCAAGTCTAACTAGAAAACAAACAGAAGGAAAGATAAAAGACAATGTCATTTCTTCACAAACTCAAAACAGAAAAGAACCAGAGATGCTTTCATTCGTCAGAAAAGAAGAAGAGACTCATTTACATGAAGTCGAAGGTCGAAAATCAATGGACGCCAAAGATATATATATATATATATATGGGGCCAGCTCTCCTAAGCTGAAGCTTAAGATAAGGTAAGCTGAAATAAGTTTAATTGTGTGGTGGGGCCCACCTGGAGACCCACATGGGGATAGGGGTGGGGGGAATTTCAAAGACTCCCTAGGACCCTCCTTCCTAAAAAAAATCAGCTCCAATCGTGGTTTCTATCATCTCCATCTGGGCACCAAAAGTTTAATGGTCAACGGTCCATTCGGTACACAGTCGATCCAACGGTCTAGTAAATTTGGATTTGAACAAAAGTTGGTAGGCATGTGCAATTTAGGAGGGCTGTGTGTTTGGTCCATTTGGATGGACCAAGGATAGGCCCCATAAGCATTAGCTTATGGAATCTTACCCTAAGCTTAAGCTTAGGAGAGCCTTGCCCTATATATAGTGTGTGTGTGTGAAGAATAAAATCTATGAATACCAGAAGAAAAAGGAGGAGGGTGCCGAGATCTAAGGAGAAAACGCGTGGGAAGAAAAGCCGAGCTAGGTTCTTCGGAGTTTGAAAAAGAGGCGACTGCTGCTTCTGCTGCATGTTTGTGTTGAATTGCAAAGGAAGCTGCAACATCTTTGGCGTTCAGTGATAATTAGGTGTGGATTAGAGGGATTGAAATCGGATCATTAGCCTACCTATAATTTCTGTTTCATGCAGGGCGGTTCGGGGGAGGAAATGAAGATCTTGATCATATCTTCTCAAGAGAGTTATTAGGGGCCTTACTTTTTGTGATAAATAAAAGGATGTCAATTTTTTTTTCTGGAATTTGAAAAGATGCGAATTGCTATTACGGGCCTTATGTTTTGTTTTTTTGGGGGCCTAAAGCAAGAGCTTTCCTTGCTTTATTGTAGAGCCGGCCCTGAAGCCAGGACCTCCAGCTTATTATTGAACTTCTAGCTTCGACAAAGTCCTGAAAACCCTGCGTTTGGCAATTGTAAATACTCAAAGCTCTGGGCTAGTGAAATCTTTGAAGATTTTCATATTCAACCCCCTCCCATAACATTTGAAAATCCTTATTTTTGTACATTTACACACCACTTAAACTAATCTTTCTTAGTTATGTGCATCAATACGTACCAATATCAATGTTAAACCGTCGGTTATATAAATCCTTCATTATGAATATCTGTTCCAAGGGTAGTGAGAAATCCTCAAATCTGTTGATTTCTCATCTGTTATAAAGCGCCGTGCCCAAAATGATATGTTAGAACAAAAGGGTTGTAGAATAGAGTGGATGTGGGTTTCCATTCTGCGAGGCAGCACTCACCCTATATAACACCCTATCTATACATGAGTTGGCCCTACCTTGATGAAATCCAAAACCTTTTCAGTTTTGGCAGGCATCAACTAAAGGTTAGGACTGTCTCCAGTCTGGACCCTCCCAGACCCTACTTCGGCAAGACCCACTCTGGGTAATGACCTTTGGTCTAACTTCCAATTAATCTCACCACATCCACCACCAGATTAATCAGGTGCCTGATGAATTTAAGTGTTATAATCATATTTATTTTGTGCTATCAATCTTCCAAAGGAACTTTAATTACAATTATTATAAGGATGAAATTACAGCACCTACATTACAAGCCAAATGAGATTATGTGAGTAGTTCAGATTTTTAGGAAGGTAAAGCCTCACCTATCCATTTTGGTCAGGCGCCGCACTTCGAATTGCAGGGACAATGGAGTTCCACGTCATTGATTAATCCAAATTAACTCATCAGAGAATCCCCCATTGCTTAGTTTGGAGGAGTTGATATAGTACGGAATTGGGCTTTTATCCAAAAGGGTTCTAATGGGATGTATAGTAGTGAAGGGTCTAAATCATCAGATTCTTAAAAATCTGAGTTTTATAGAACAAAAGATGAGCAAGTTGTTTCTTACAATTACAAAGAAGTAAAGTATTGTTGATCATGTCTTGCAAGATGAGCCCATTTCTTACAATTACCAAGAAGTAAAGTATTGTTGATCATTTCTTATAAAATAAAGTATATATTGATGATGTATTGAAGATCTCCAGGTTTAATATTTCATTTAAAATCCTCTCATAGAAGCCCATTTCTATTTTTAGTTCTTGTTAGAATTAATGGACAAATAAGCCATGAATTAAGCCGCCGACAAAAATGACAGATTATCCAAACCATCTCCAGAAAATCATTCATTATGATAAGGTACTTCAATCAGCAATTTGCATGTCATATACATCAAATGGCCATAATATCAACTTCAATCAATATGGTTAACATGGACATTAGAACTATTGCTTCATAATAACGTTTGGTGGCTAATGAAATGAAATGAAATAAGGTCATTGTCAATTGGTTTGATCATGGCTGGCAATATCATGTTTAGAAACTTGCCTAAAAGCAGTATCTGTAATTGAGATTCTTCTAATAACACCCCTGAAGTTTGATACTATTCAAGACAATGGCGGACATAGGATTTTTATTTGAATGGTGCGGGCAATGATCAAGTAAAAACGTTAAATAATAATATAAAAACTTTTAAGATATTATCTAAAGAGTTTCTCGAATCTAGCAGGTGCGACCGCACACGCGTGCGGACACTTAATTAGGTCCGCCCCTGATTCTAGAAAGGGTTGTGAGCACAAAATATTAATTTTTATGTGAAAATCAATGTTTTGGTTATGAGCTATTTGGCAATATTAGATTTTGAAAATCTCCTAATAGCACAAAATATTGGACCTGACTGGGTTGGTCTAATCTAATCAAAGCCCATACCATTTGCTTTGTTCTGGATAAAGCCCACGGGCATAAAGCTATTTCTGTTCTCAGACCATTTAAATATGGGGCATGTTTTGCTGTGATTTTTGGGCTGGGCAAGTTGGGCAATTAAGCAGCATAACTCAGGCTCAGCACAGCCAAATTTTCAGGGTTTGGACCCAACCCATGTCCTAGTAGTTCAGCCCATGTGCAACCCTATATTATTTGCAATCCAGATCGTTTATTTTGTGGGTCCAACAGAGGATAAGCAATCGAAATGAGCCTTCAGTGAACTGACAACATCCATCCACTGTTGGAATATTGCTCAACTTTTTTATGGGTGAAAGAAAGTGGACCCCACATATCACAAAGCTTGGCTGGAGGAGATTTAGATATATGTATTGGCATTGCTTTCTTTTTACTTCAGCCCCAGATTGGAGGAGATATCTAGATGGGTAGCTAAGTCCTCCCAATCAAGTTGAACAGTACAAGGCCCCACTCAGTTCACAAGGAGTTCCCAGTTCCTTTCATCATCCCAGTGGATCCCATCACTTGCTCTGCTAAAAAGATAAAATACAAAACTAACAATACAGGGGGTCTACCCCAACTACTTTACTTTCCCCATCTTCCATTGACAGGCCCATCTCAAATCCAAACCACTGCCCTTGGGCACAAGTATCATTTCATCTAAAGAAGGACCAATCTTAGGTTAATTCCATGCAAAATACATGATTAATTAATCTAATGAGGCACACCACTGATTGTAGTGAAATTATGGCTAGGATGAGGAGTGATTTTAATTGAGGAGACCCTATGTTTCGCAGTCAATCAAATGTTACTGAGAGGGGTCCACTATACAAAATCTAAATAGCTCAAATAAACATGCTCTTATGTGGGAGATTTGTCTCCCTTAGAACTGACCAACTCCACAATAAAGGGGTTGCTCCGTTGGTTAGTAACATGCAAGTCACTAGACTGCCCAGAATCAATCCCTATGTATAGGGTTGCAGACAAGACGGTTTCGGATTAGAACCATAATGGACCCGGATCCGGAATAGTTTCTAAATAATGGTTCCGGTTCCAGATTTGGTTTTGACTTTAAACCTTTTTTATAGGTTTCAGACTCGGTTCCAATAAGAAAACTTGGATCCGATTCTCGAAACTGGCTCCACCTAGAGGGCTGGAATCTAGTTTCAAAATCAATTCTAATTTTTCTTTATTTTTCATTTTTTTCCCTTAAAATAAGCATATCATTTAATTTATAATAGTGCATCAAGTCTACTACCTCCATTATTATACATAAAAATATCAAAAAAAAAGTTGATTTTGAAGCACGATTTGAAAAAACAATTAAGGACTCATATGCCGGGTCCACGGGTCGGAACCTATATGGACCTGGAACTAGATCCATTTATCAACCGGAACATAAATTGGTTCTGAACCTGAACCCATTTATGAATCGGAACGTAAAATAGGTTTCAAACTGAAAGTTGAAGCTTTCGGAGAATCGGAGAATCAGAAACCCCTTTGCAACCCTGCCTGTGCATGCTATCCTTTCCACTTGTGTGGACCCTCCTTCTCTTGGTGTGGGCTCTCCTTCCTAACCCAAGCCCTAGATAGAATTCCAAGAACAACTGATCAACTCATAACCTTGGTTGGGCAATTGGTGGGGACTTCCCCGTGGGGGTCTCTAACCATGTTGATCTAGTACAAGTCTCTCTCACCTTGCGAAGGAGAAAAGTCTCTCCCAAAAAGTAGAATGTCTCCTCGGAGAGAGTCCACCTGTGATATGATACTGCATCCTCCTACCTTCCTTTCTCCTCCCTCGCCCATATAATCCTCCCCAAACCAACACATCTCAAGCACTCACAAAGCAAAAACAACCCAAGTAAAAAAAAACACACACACACAATCACAACTCTCCTCTCCCTCCCTCTCTCTCTCTAGCCAAAAACATGTCTTTCATCAACAGACTCCTCTACAACTACTGCTACTTCTTGTACTTCTTGGCAGTAGCCATTAGAATAGCAATGGGGCAGGCACCAGCTTCATTGCCAACAGCTCCGTTGCCAGCGCCAGTAGCTCCATTTCCAGCACCAGCAGCTCCACTGTCTGCACCCTTAGGACCTGCACCGGCAGGTCCAACGAACATAACCGCCATACTGGAGAAGCCAGGGACGTTCAATACTCTAATGCGGCTAATGATGAGCACCCAACTGGCCAACCGGATCAACATTGAGCTCAACGACACAAACGACGCCTTGACCATCTTCGCCCCCACTGACGGCGCCTTCTCTGCTCTGTCGCCGGGAACAATCAACGGCCTCAACGACCAGCAGAAGACGAACTTGGTCCTATTCCACATCGTCCCTCAATACATCCCACCCACCCAGTTCCAGACCGTCACCAACCCACTCCGCACCCAGGCCGGCGACGTCGGCCCTTATGACTACCCCCTCAACGTCACCACCTCCACCAACAACACGGTCACAGTCTCCTCAGGCATTGATAACTCCACTCTTGCCGGGACCATATACTCCGATGGCCAACTCGCCGTCTACCAGATCAACAAGGTGCTCCTCCCCATGGGGATTTTCGGGCCCAAGCCACCTGCTCCGGCCCCCGCACCCGTCAAGCCGAAGAAGACGCCTGCGGCGGCCGTCACATATCGACCGCCTGCGCTTGAGACGACTTCCGGCGGCATGGGTACTGAGAGAGAATGTGGTGGTGGCGCTTGTGGGTGCTGCTGTTGGGGCTCTTTGGTTGTGACCACAGGTTGGTGATGGATTGTCTGGTCGTCTCCTTCTCCCTTTCTGGGGTCTTCTTTTGCTTGTTTTGTTTCGTTTTGTTGATGTTGGTTGGTGAGAGTTCTTGTGATGTGTTTATTATTGGTGGAGATAGGCAGGGGTTTGAGTGCT
This sequence comes from Litsea cubeba, assembly GCA_012931725.1. Taxonomy (NCBI): domain Eukaryota; kingdom Viridiplantae; phylum Streptophyta; class Magnoliopsida; order Laurales; family Lauraceae; genus Litsea; species Litsea cubeba. The sequence continues at coordinate 76,034,406 of CM022950.1, read as the reverse complement.
GCTTTGTTGGAGTTTTTATGGAAGTTTCATTCCTGAATTCAGTGAAGTTGGTTTCTGTATTGTTATTTCATTCCTGTATCAGTGATTAAAATAATGGAAGAAAAAATTTTCATTAAACTATTTGATAGCTTGTTTGGATGATGGGGCCATTGGTAAAGTGTAGATTTTTAAAGAGGTTTATTTTCTATATACCCCTCTACGGCTTCTAGGAATATTAAAAATAGGCCCATATGGCATCAATATTTAGTGATACATGCATTCCTGCTTTAACATTTAATTTATTATCTTTCATGTCTCAAAATTAATAATCTTTAATAGTAGTGAGAAATCACAGCCAAATTTATGCTAATTTTCATCAAAGTTGTAGTTTTGCCCTTACATCCATTAAATAAAAATGGGTTTGTCATTATTTATTAAAATAATATCATTATTTTTTTCAAGTCCCAATATTGGTCTCTCTCTCAATATCCATTTTATGAATAAAAAGCCGAATTGTGTGTTTTGAAACTTTTATTATTCTGATGGTTGATTGTACATGCATTGGAGTCAACTATACCCTATTTTAAATACATGTGCTAATTGCTATAATGATTAATTTGAATTTAATGAAATAGGATATCTATTAAAAATAAATTTATGCAAAGTTACTCTCTTCCACCAAATATAATATAATAAATATCAATGTGACAATCTTTAGAGAAAAGAAGTCCAATCAAGAACTAATAATTCATATAGCAAACAGATCTAATTCATAATATATATATATATATTATGTAATACACAAATGAAAGTAAAACAGGACAAGGCTGATAGCTTGCTTGGATGATGGGCCCGTTGGTAATGCGGAAAGTTTTTTAAGAGGTCTTTTTTTCTATATACCCCTACGGTTTCTAGGATTTAAGAATAGGCCACCTAGTCATCAATATTTAGTGATATATCCCTCTTTTATCATTTAATTTAATACCCTTTATGTACAGAAATCAATAATATTAACAATGATGAGAAACCAGACAAGTTTATGCTGATTTTCATCAAAATGACAGCTTTGCATTTATATCCATTATGCAAAAAAGCTGTAAGTCATTATTTATTCAAAAAATACCATTATTTTCTACAAGTCCCAACGGTCGCTAAATTCTATGTTTTGAAACTTTCATTAATTTCATGGTTGATCGTGCATGCATTGGAGTCAACTATAACTATTATAAGTAAAGATGTTAATTGCTATTGTGATGAATTTGGATTTAATAAAATGGGCTATGTATTAACAAAAATAGATTTATACAAGATTACTCTATTCCAGCAAATATACTATAATAAATATCAATGGTAGAAGCTTTAGAGAAAAGAAGTCCAATCAAGAACTAATAATCCATATGGCACAAACAAATCCAGTTAATAAAAAATCACTATGTAATGCACAAATGAAAGTAAAACAGGACAAGGCTTGTCATGCACGGGCAACCATAAACTGAACCCGCAATAAAATCAACTCAATGAAAATCTAGAACACATCCATGCCCAAACTCAACCAACCCACTAACAAGCCCATCTTTAATCAGAGCAGATCAAGGCAAGTATCAATTTCAATCCAACCCATTGTCATCCCTAACATTAAATGCATTTCTCAATCCATAGCATAGGAACAATTTACCGACAACTAATATATATGATCAACAAGAAAATCTATAAGTAGCATTGTGTTCACAAGTACTATACACAATCAACCAATTAATGAGTTGCACTGATAAGATAAGAAAACCCAAAAAGATGAGTTCATTCATTTCTCACAGAAATCTTGATCTCTTGATTTTTAATCAGTCTCACCAAGATTGAGCAATGTGATCAAGAATTTCATATATTAATTAATGGTAAGATTTTAGAAAATCCTACGTATAGGGAGGGTGTTCATGTTAAGCATTTTTCGTATTTTTAATAGATGGGCCCCACAATGGAGTTACAATCCTTCCATTGAAAGCATGAGGGAGAAACTCAAAGGATTCAAAGTTCAAACTCAGGTGCCGGTGAAATTTAGTTACCTTTTGTGTGAACTATGAAGGCATGTTCCAATTGTGGGTCCCATGTGGTGGTAAATGTATGTGCGGGAATAAACTCATAGACCCTTTTGGACTCACTTGGATGCATATCGATCATGAGAAGATAATGTGATGCAAAGGGTTTATTGTGGATATGATTTTGAATAAAACCATCTCAATCAGAACATCACAACCATTATTTAGGGCACTTAAATTTAACAGTTTCTTAAATTACATTTTTATGATAATTCAATCCAACGGAGAGTGAAGTTCAGATTAGTGTAAATTTAGGGTGAGTGTCAATCATGATCGACTAGTGATAGTGAAGTAATTAGATTGATCATGAGGGTCCCTCTCACGTGATACATGAGAGGTACCTCTCTGTAGTAGATAACCCATATTATACATAAGCAGGGCTCTCGCTTTCCTAAGCTACAGCTTAGTTTATCCTAAGGTGATAGTGCCGGTCGCACAAATCAAAGTTGATTACTATACTGATAGCCACCACCCAATTCACATGGAGTTCCCAATTAAATTCATCATCCCTAGTGGACCCCATCACTAAAAAATAATATATGAAATTAACAATACAGGGGGCTGACTTCAACTATTTCATTCTCCACTTCTTCCTCTGATAGGGCCCATCTCAAGTCCAAACCACTCAGTAGCACTATTCATTTAGGTAGACCATTGGCTCAACTATCATTCCATGTAAAGAAGGGCCATCTTAGATTAATCACATGCAAAATATATGCTTAAGTTATCTAATCAGCCAACCACTGTGATTGTAGTGAAAGATCTGGTTGGGATGAGGACTGATTTTAATTGAGGCATCCCTGTCTTTTGCTGCAAGTAAATGTTAATGAGAGTGTCCACCTTTTCAAATCCAAATAGTTTTAAATGACCCTATATAACTGAGGAGATTTGTCACCTTAAAAACCTATCGACTCATATCCTCTAACTACGTTGTTCTATTCTACCTAGGCCTGTCAATCTAGCCGTCTCACAAGGGGGGCCAGCCCACCAAAACCTGGAAAATGAGAGCTTTCTTTATTGTCCTAATGCCAAAGGGTTGGATAAGGCCCAATCTTGAAAAAACCCGTCACCTTGAGGGTCGGGCTAGGCCTCAACCAGGACCACCCCAACTCTACTCTTTGTCCATTAGATTATGTATCATAAAATATATTATTTAAGGGGCCCCCTCACCTAAGCGCATGAGCTCACCTTATGCCAAGCTCAACACCTTCTAGGCCCACCTAGGGCCCCACTAGGGGATAGGATTAGGGACTATCACTGTATCGTGACGGAGTCACAGAACATCCTAACCACTTGATCAACGGCCAACGAGTTTAATTGCTCTATTCAAAACAAGTGCCCAATTGCTCCAACAGTCTAATCCATTCGAATGGCTGACAAAAACCCATGTCAGTGACTAATAGGAGGGCCTTTGTTTTATTGTCCACTTGGACTGATCATATGGCGGGCCCGACTAGGTTCTCTCGTAACCTTGGCCGAGAATTCTCAACTATATAAATGTGTGTATATATGAGCTCTCTCTCTGACACACACATGTGCCTCAGTAAATGTATGAAATTGATTTTTATAATCATGTTAAATTAATGTGGGTGTTTTTTATTTACACTTGTATGATCAGCTCCATACAAACAAGCATGCCCCTTAGACACTGAATTCCTATATGTTCCAGTTTCATATAAACAAACAAGATCATCTCAATCAATGAATTCTTATTTATAACAGCTCCATGTGAACAAACAATCCCATTTTAATCAATTACTTCTTACGCATTTCAATTTCATACAAGACAACAAGCCCATTCCACCAATGAGTTTCTATGTTCCTTTTCCATCCAAACAAACATGCCGCACGGTTGAGGTAAATTAATTCATATTCTTTTCCCTAAAGCATTGAACCTCTTTATTTTCATAAATGCACCACACCAAATTGTAAAAAGGAGTTGGCCGAAAGAAAATTATGACTTTTTCTACCACATTAGTGAATCTTCATATCATACCATTGTGACAGTAAGGTTCGTAAAAAAATAATAATAATAAAATAAAATCCACTATGATAATGCCAGAAAGGAGTCTTTCAATGTTGATATCAAAGATTTTGGGCTCCACGCTGGGTCCTTAGAGGATGTTGAGGGGCTTCAGGTTCCCATGGATGTCCTATATTTCATGAAGTAATATTAGTACCCTTGCCACTCCTCTTGCTATCAGGCCATGGTAGCTTTTTATTGTTTTGGTCTAGCCGGGCCAAAGATGGTGAACTATGACCCATTTGGTTTTCAGGCCTATGCTTACAGCCACACGTAACCATGGCCCTAAAATAAAAGTTGAGACCCATCTAAATTGAAAATCATATGTATTTTTATTCATACTAAATATACTAGCCCTGGTAAAAAAGTGTAGCAATGGTGAAGTCTACGGGCCTAAGAGCACAGCCCAATTCTAATATAGTGTAGGTCATGTTCAGTTTGAACTTACGGGCCCAAAAGTACCCTAACTTTGGAGTAAATGACATAGAAAGAGAAAAGATGAAGGTAAGCCGCCATAAGAGTAGTATTAGCCCCTCCCCCATCCTCGTGCAACTTTTCCTCCTCTTTAAGAGGAGGTTTTAATATAGAGGTTTTACTGCTTTGCAACTTTTCCTCCTCTTAGAGAAGAGGAAAACTTGCAGATTTGGAAAACATAACAGGTTATAATGTTATATCGCTTAGTGCAACTTTTCCTCCTCTTAGAGAGGAGGAAAACCTGCAGATTTGAAAAACTTAGTGGATTTAGCACTTGTGTAACTTTTCCTCCTCTTAGAGAGGAGGAAAACCTGCAGATTTGGAATACCTACGGGTTTTATAATTTCCCGCCATATAAAACTTTTCCTTTGCTCTTAGAAGAGGAAAACCTATATATTTTCTTATTTCCCATCTTGTGCAACTGTTCCTCCCCAGAGTGGAGGAAAACCTACTGATTGCTTGCAAATTTTCTTATTTTCCTCCCTATTCAACTTTTTCATTGCTCTAAGTAGAGGCAAATCTGCAGATTTTGTAATTTCTTCAACCCTCAAGGTCTGGGTTGGGTTTGGGGTATGGTTTCGACACACCTTCAGATTTTCTCAGTTTTTCAGCCCTCAAGGTCTGGGTTCGAGCTGGGGTATGGTTCCGACAAACCTGCAAATTTTCTAACTTCTCAACCCTCCAAGTTTGGGTTGGGTTTGGGGTATGGTTCATATGAAAATGTATAATTATCAATACATGATTTCTATTTAAATGTACAGTGGGGCCCATTTATTGAACTGAATTTATTTTTTATTTATAGAAAAAAAAATCCGAACTCTCAAAGTGAACGTCCTCCCCATTTATGCAATGTCCCCAAGTTTACTCTAATAGAATTTAGTGCCCTTAATTAGATTGAAATTTGGGGATAAGCCACAGATTGAGAGAGTTGTTTTCAAAAGATGGTCTTCTCGCGGAGTCCACTCCCCTAAGACATGGGAAGCGTGAGTGAGACATTTGGAGGATCTTGACTCATTTTCTTGGGTGTCGCTCAAAAAACCTATAGACCTAACGTGGGTCAACTTTCATTGAGTGGTTGTAAGTTGGTCGTTCTAAAATTTGGATTGAGTTCTAGTTCAATGAGATTGGGTTTGCCGCAGATTCGGGACGGTGTTTCTATAATTCGATTCTAGCATGGATTAGCCAAAAACCCAACACCAGCCCCCTTAGTCCCTACAATTTGGTATATAGAAGTGCAAGAATATTTTTAAATGATGCCAAATGGACCCTAATGTGACCTCAAAGTCTGATTATCCCTTTGTATAGGCAAGCACATAGCTTGTGATCATCATTGTGTATTCTCCACATCAGGAGGCCCGGATGAAACAAAAAGATGCTCAGATGTTCCACCATCAATCAGAAAGAAGCACAATAGGGACTTCACTTTTATACTCCATGATTAAAGTAAAATTTTGACAATCGAAAATACTTTTCCTCTCGAAAGACAAATATTGTCATGTTCCAAGAAACTCCATTCCAAGTTAACTTTAACCTAATTTCACGGCAAAATTTTGAGCCACTCATATAATGAGCTTGGGTGTAACGCCCCAATTCCGGATACCGAGAAAATCGTCAAAGTACCGAAATTGGCGCGCTACTTCCCGGAAAATCCGAGAACTTCCAAGATCGTAGGTCCGCAGTGAGGTCCAATTTAAAACTTTTTGAACAATAATGTAACAACAGTTATTATTGCGGAAGCGTATTATAAGCGGAAGCCATACAGAGATAGCGGAAGCATAAGGTATCATCGTATATATGTCAAATGTAGAAGAGCTGAAGTCCAGCCTAAATGTATAGTGATAACAAATCAAAGTTTAATTACATATTTTTATCACTACCCGTCTCACAACAAAATCTCTCAAAAACCCTAAACAAAATAACGCTCAAACCCCTGCAGCTGGTGTCGGCTCTCCACCTTCTGGCTCGACCTCATGGTCGGCCGGCCCCCATCCGTAGTCGCCTGCTACGGGCACCTCAACGAGTGCGAACGCATCGCCCTCGAACTCGGGGTCAAGACCTAAGCACCAAGAGTGGGTCAGATCTAAAGATCTGGCAAGTCACAATATGCAGATAATATAGAATGTATGCATCAAAATGAGTAGAGACATGTATAAAGTTAAGAGAGTAACAAAAGTACATATGCTATGCAGTCGTGCAAGATAACAATGTAGAATCATAATAAGCATAACAGTAATAAACCTACACAATATGGCACATCCACATAAGCTGGTCACCGCGGGATATTATGCCGCGGCCCTCCCATACTGAACACAGTCGCGGTAGGGATCCTAAGCTAATGCTAGGGATTACTAACCCCGCAAAATATCATCAACATCATCCACAACGACCGGAACCGGCATCACACCGTCCGTCCCAACAGTGCTCATCATGATAGCCACACAACAAATCTCAATAGCTCCTACCAGTGATGATCAGTCCAACTGGCTGAGCTTAAATCAACTGAGTGAATGTCTATGCCGACTCGGAAACAATAAAGGTCTGTGTCTGTCTAGGCTTTGCCTTGCGTGAACAAGGTCCTAACAAAAGTCCCTAAGAGGTCTAAGTACTCAATACAAATTGTGGATCATAGTTCAAGTCCAATTCCAATCATTGGATCCGTACCAAAGCCCACCAAATACTTGGCCTGGTCTATAACAATCCATATGAGACACAAGTCCATGTTCAATGACATATGATCCATCTACGTCCATAATGGGTCACAAGCCCATACAATCTAACCTCTCCATTCTAGGGTAATTCACATCCAACTTAGGCCATAAAAAGGGCCCGCCTAGCCACAGACACGGGTCAATGATCCACCCAATCAGATTACCGGGTCACCTCTAAGTATTCCTAGGTTTAGGTCCTCCATTTTCCATTTAATTAACAGGTATAAGCAATAATAAGGACAATAGAGTGATAGTCATAGTATGAGGGAGATGAATCTCCAAGTACACGAATCATAGGGAGATAGCAACAGTCCAACCTAGGTAAATGGTCCACTTTCGGATACAGGTCCATCTCAGGTAATTCGATCTTTAAGTGAAACCACAGATGCTAAGGAATATTGTGTTTTGTGCTTAGAAGTTATATGCATCATTTTGGTAACGTATAAAGGTCGAATCATCTTAGATTACATAACCTGGACTTTAATTAGTGGACCCCACGAGTCGAGGTTGAGCCGTACCATTGACTCGTGGCTGGCACAGTGATGGAAGTCTATTTGAATGGTCAATGGGCCCTACATATGATTGCAACAATAAAAATTAGAATCTGGGGATCGTCACTGTACACAGTGTGCTCAGCCGACCTCCTGGCCTGGGCGGTCAGCTCGGCACACTGTGATCAGAGAAGGTGAAACATCCTGCAGGCAAAGCCTACTCGTCCAGGACATCCTGTGAGTTCGGCTAACCCCCTGGCCTGGGTGGTTGGCCGTGCGCACTAGGAATTCTGGCTGGAGGAAATGTCCCAGGTTCTAGTCTCCTTTGTTGAAATCCCGCCTTTTTGGAAATCCATCTCGGAGTTCGGCTAAGCAATGGAGCTCAATTGAATACTCAGTTCGGCTACCCAGCTCAGCTCGGCAAAGGGCCTAGCTCAGTTGGATCACCCAGCTGAGTTCGGGAAAATGCATTGGGCTTGGCAGGACATTGAGGTTGGTTTATCTCTAAGCTCGGTTAAGCACTGAGTTCGGCTAAGCTCGAAGTCCGGTCTGGCACGGAACCCGGTCTGGCACTGAGCTCAGTAAAACACTGAGTTCGGTCATAACACTGAGTTCGGCCATAACACTGAACTCGGCTTTGAGCACTGAGCTCGGCCTAAACACTTAGCTCGGCTAAACGCGAATCTCATCCTAACCATTATGCTCGGCAGAACTCTGAGTTCGGCTAGTGTTGGATCCAGCCATCGCTGAGTTCGGCTAGTACTGAACTCGGCAGTTGCTGAGCTGCGCTAACGCTGAGCTCGGCAACCGCTGGGCTCTGCAAGTGCTGAGTTCGGCAGTTGCTGAGCTGCACTAATGCTGAGCTCGGCAACTGCTGGGCTCTGCAAGTGCTGAGCTCGGCCATCGCTGGACTCTGCCCATCTCTCCTATCAGTGTTGTGTTCTGTTACAGAACCCAGTTCTGCGACAGGACACAACTTCTCTTCATTAAGCACAGGAATGGTGGTCCACCTCTGATCAGAATCCAGATCAAGTAGCACCCTATGGTCGCACAGGCCCCCTCACATAGACGTAGGGTCCTGATCTACCAAGGGTGGTCCTACTTCGATTCCGATCTCAATACTGCGAGATGGGTTCTTGTCATTCCATCTCCGGAAACTCATTCCCGTGGCCCAATTCTTCTGGGATTCTCCATAGATCATTACAGAAGCAAAATAAATCATTCCTACATCATCCACCCATCATCAACCGGCCATTGATCATCCAAATGAGGTAATCCCATCCATCAATGGCCAAAGGAACCAAACAAACATGCTCAAGGATCGATCTAAACATATATATTACAAATTGGAATTCTACTGCAAATCAAAGGAAGGAAACATGCAATCTAGACTACCAGCACAGTGCACTTGCCTTGATCAATTGAAGGTAGAAGGAAAAGAGAGAGAAAACCACAGGGAAACCAAAAGGAAGGGTCTCGGCAGTTGCTCCTACGGTGCAGGTCGATCTCGGCTGGCCTTCTGTCAGGGATTTCTGGGGCGAGGGAGAGAGAAAGAGAGATGAGGGTTCGTTGGAGGGAATTGGGGAAGAAGAAGAGAGAAGAGATTGGAACTTGAGAGAAAAGGAGATGAACAGTAGTTGTTAGGGCAGGGGAGGGTTTAGTTTATATAGGTTGGGTTTTTGGGTTATGGACAAAAATGCCCTTAGGGTTAGAATGGGATTAGGGTTAGGGTAGAGGGTATTTAGGTCTTTAGGTGGGCTTCTAGAAAATTCTTTGGTGCAAACCCCCTATAGTAAAAACAAAACTCTAGCTAGGGCCTCTAACAAACTCCCTAACTCTAAAAATAACAAAAGACCCCCTATTGACTCTACTAATTACACCACTAGACTAACCCTAGGAAAATACATAACTACCCTCACTAAGTCCCATAATTAATATAATTAAAATACTTAAGCTAATATATAGTATTCAAATTCACATTGAGGGCCCACCAGGGGTGGGGTCTCACATTCCTCCCTCCTTTAAAACATTTGGTCCCCAAATGTAAAAACAAAGTAGGGACATACCTGCGGTAGAAGATGTGGATAACCTCTTGCCACCTGGTCTCGTAGCTCCCAAGTAGCCTCCTCCGGAGTGTGATGCTCCCACTGAACCTTCACGAACTGAATGGTTCGGTCCCGAAGCACCTTCTCCTTGGTGTCGATGACGGCGACTGGCTTGGCGATGTAGGACGCGTCGGGCTGGATGTCGAGCGGCTGGTGATGCAGAATGTGGGTAGGGTCCTCCACATACTTCCTCAACATCGAGACATGGAAGACGTCGTGCACACCTGATAGCTCTGCTGGCAACTGAAGTTTGTAGGCGACATCTCCGATCCTGGCCTTGATCTCAAAGGGTCCGACGTATCTCCGTGCTAACTTGCCCTTCTCGCCGAATCTGAGGGTGCCTCGAGCTGGGGAAACCTTCAGGAATACACGGTCTCCTTTCTGAAACTCAAGGGGTCTGCGTCGGTTGTCTGCATAGCTCTTCTGTCGACTGCGGCTAATCTTCAGGTTCTCCACTATCTGGTGGATCTTCTCACTGGTGTCGCCGACAATAGATGGTCCGTGGAAGCTCCTGACGCCAACTTCCTCCCAACAGATTGGGGTCTTGCACTTCCTGCCGTACAATGCCTCAAACGGTGCCATCTTAATGCTCGAGTGGTAACTGTTGTTGTAGGCAAACTCACAGAGTGGCAAAGAATCCTCCCAGTTCTCCTTGTAATCTAGGACACAAGCTCGCAACATATCCTCCAAGGTCTGGTTGGTGCGCTCCGTCTGTCCGTCTGTCTGGGGGTGGTAGGCTGTACTGAAGCTCAACTTAGTACCCAAAGCCTGCTGTAGACTCTCCCAGAAATGAGAAGTGAAGCGTGGATCTCTGTCTGAAACAATCGAAGCTGGAACTCCGTGCAAAGAGACGATCCTATCCACGTACAGCTTAGCAAGGACGTCGAGTCCTGCTCTCATCGACACTGGCAAGAAGTGAGCTGACTTGGTCAGCCTGTCCACGATCACCCAAATGCCATCACTGCGTCTCCTGGTAGTTGGAAGTCTTCAATAAAATCCATGGTAATATGCTCCCACTTCCACTGAGGTATCTCGAGCTGATGAAGTAGCCCTGGTGGCTTCTGATGCTCGCTGCTGACAGGTCAGACATCTGGCCACATAGCCTGCAATCTCTTTCTTCATGTTGTTCCACCAGTAGTAGCTCCTCAGGTTCCTGTACATTTTGGTGCTGCCTGGGTGAATTGAATATCTGCTGTGGTGTGCATCTGCTAAGATCTGGTCCTTCAGCTCCTGGATATCTGGTACACACAGCCTGTCCTGGTAGCAGAGTACTCCACCAATCAGTCTGAACTCTGGCCTCTGGTCAATCTGCTCGATCACTCTGACAAGCTTAGGATCGCTGCGTTGACTGTCCTTGACCTCTCCAAGCAACTCCGGTTCCCATGCGGACATGGTAGCAAGCATAACTCTATCGCTGAGCGGCTGAAACTAGACATCCAAGTCACTGAAGACATCGGTCCACACGCCCTCTGCTGCTAGGAAATTGACTAGGGCGGTCTTCTTGCTCAAAGCGTATGCCATGACATTCGCCTTACCCGGATGGTATTTGATAGGGAAGTCGTAATCCTTGATGTATTCCATCCAACGCCTCTGACGGTTGTTGAGATCATGCTGAGTGAACAGGTACTGCAAACTGCGATGATCTGAATGGACTTCGAACTTCTCTCCGTAGAGGTAATGCCGCCACATCTTCAGTGCAAACACGACTGCTGCAAGCTCTAGATCGTGAGTAGCATACTTCTTCTCGTGCTCCTTTAGCTGACGTGATCCATAAGCAATGACTTTGCCCTCCTGCATCAAAACACAACCAAGACCGGTCCCTAAAGCGTCGGTGAAGACAACGAAACCGCCTGTACCAGAAGGTAAAGATAAGATCGGTGCTGACGTCAGTCTCTCCTTCAGCTCTTGAAAGCTGTCCTCGCATGCATCGGTCCATACGAACGGTACGTCCTTCCTTGTCAGCTTGGTCAAAGGGGCTGAAATCGAAGAGAAACTCTTGACAAATCTGCGGTAGTAGCCTGCTGAGCCAAGGAAACTCCGAACTTCTGTAACATTCTTCGGTCTCTCCCAGTTCACTACTGCCTCGATCTTCGCTGGATCCACTGCTAGGCCGTCTCTGGAGATGATATGTCCGAGGAAGACTACTTGCTCTAACCAGAACTCGCACTTGCTGAGCTTTGCGTACAACTGGTTGTCACGTAGCAACTGGAGAGACGTCCTCAAATGCTGCTCATGCTCCTCTCTAGACTTGGAGTAGACCAACACGTCGTCGATGAACACCACCGTAAAGCTGTCGAGGTACGGGGCGAAGATCTTGTTCATCAGGGCCATGAACACTGCCGGCGCATTCGTCAACCCGAACGGCATCACAAGGAATTCATAGTGCCCGTAACGAGTACGAAACGCTGTCTTCTGCACATCCTGCTCTCTGACTCGCAGCTGATGATATCCCGATCTCAGGTCCACCTTTGAGAAGTACTGCGCTCCCTGAAGCTGATCGAAGAGCTCGTCGATCCGGGGAAGAGGATACTTGTTCTTCACTGTTGCCTGGTTCAGCTGCCTGTAGTCGATGCACATCCTCATCGATCCATCCTTCTTCTTCACGAAGAGCACAGGTGCTCCCCAAGGTGACATGCTCGGTCTGATGAAGCCCTTGTCTATCAACTCTTGCAACTGGATCTTCAACTCTCGCAGCTCTGCTGGAGCCATGCGATAAGGAGCTCTGGAAATCGGTGCGGTGCCTGGCACAAGCTCGATGGTGAAGTCGATCTCTCTGACTGGAGGCAATCCTGGGATCTCGTCGGGAAACACGTCCGGAAACTCGCAAACGACTGGGATCTCCTCGACTCCCCTGGACTTCTTGTCATCTGAGATGAATGCGATGTAGCCTTCGCAACCTGATCGCACTAGCCTCTCAGCCTTCAGTGCTGAAATCAACCTAGTTCTGGTGGCTTCTTCTCGCCTACAAACTCGACTGTGTCGTCTGAACCGTCGATGGTGAGTCTGACTATCTTCTCGAAGCAATCCATCACCGCTCGATATCTGGCCAACCAATCCATCCCCAAGATAACGTCGAAGTCATGCATGGGTAACACGATCAAATCTGCAAACATAATGTACTCCCCGATCTGCACTCGGCATCTGGGGTGGTAAGTCTGACACACTACCCTCTTGCCCACGGGCGTAGACACAACTAGCGTGCAAGGCAACTCCTCTCCCACCCCACCAAGAACTAAAGCAAAAGCAGAAGACACATAGGAATGTGTCGCACCAGGATCAAACAATACTCTAGCAATCTGATCACAAATAGAAAGAGTACCTTCGATGACGTTCCCTGCAGCTTCGGCCTCCTCATGTGTGAGTGCGAATGCCTGACCTATAGCCTGAGGTCTCTGCTGCTGTCGCTGCTGTCCATGGGGCCTCTGGTATCGTCCCCTCTGGTAGTGCTGTCCCCTGGGCTGCTGGGGTCCACGTGCCTGCTGCTGGGCACGGTACTGCTGCTGAGGTGGCTGGGGTGCTGGTGCAATCTGCTGAACGGGTGGAGCTGGAGCTGGTGCTCTCGGTGGTGCTGGAAGCTGAAGCATCGGGGCCTGAGGCTGTCCCCCTCTGAATGGGCAAAATCTGGAGATGTGTCCTGTCTCCCCACAATCATAGCATACTCTGGGCCCACGCTGCTGCTGCTGCTGAGGCTGCCGCTGATACTGATGCTGCCTGGCCTGGCCTGCTGGCCTCTGTCTCTGAAATGGCTGCTGCTGTATGGGCAAGGGCTGCGGTCTGACCAAGGCGGCTCTAACTCGCCTCTGCTGCTGACTGGCCTCTATCCGCTGCAGACGCTCCTCTGCCCAGTAAGCTCTCCTCAAAGCCTCCTCATATGTGGGCAGCTCGATGCAGGACATGCTCAACTGAATCTCATCTCTCAGCCCGTCGACGAACCGACGGATCCTCTCGGACTCAGGTGTGATCAGAGCCTCTGCAAAACGAGAAAGCTGGGTGAAGCGAACCTCATACTGGTAGACAGTCATGCTGCCTTGCACCAGCGCCTGAAATTCCCGCAGCTTGCGGTCTCTGACGTGAGATGGTATGAACTTCCGAAGGAAGTCCGCCCTGAATGCAGTCCAAGCGATCTCGTCTCCTATCGTCTCGAAATGACGCTGAATCGTCCTCCACCAGTCCTCCGCGACTCCCCGGAACATGTAAGCGGCCAACTGCACTCTCTGCTGACCGGTGCACTCGAAGACCTTGAAGATCTTCTCCATCCGCACAATCCATTCGTCGGCCACCAGCGGGTCATCGGCGCCAGTGAACTCAGGTGGTCCCCTTTTGAGGAACCTCTCAAATATGACGTTCGGGTCTGCCTCCCGAACGGATGCCGCCGCTATGCCTGGCTGAGCCACCCTGTCCATGATGTCCAAGACTTGCGTCTGGAATTGGGCAAAATCCTCGGCCTGCTGCTGCTGCGCCGAAGCCTGGGCCTCCTGGGAAACGAGGAAGGCCTGTAAGAACCTCTGGAAACGCTGCTCGAAGTCTGGCGGACTACCGACTGCTGGTATCATATGTGATGGAGAACCCTCTCTAGACATCTGTTAAGAGAAAGAAATGAGGTTAGTTTAAGTCCAACACTTAGGACTACACTGATTCTACCCGATCCATCGACCCTATACGTACCCCCACACTGAGATCCTCACTACGTCCTAAAGTTTCTAGTGTATTTTATTTCCTAGAGACTTGCCCGCTCTGATACCATAAAAATGTAACGCCCCAATTCCGGATACCGAGAAAATCGTCAAAGTACCGAAATTGGCGCGCTACTTCCCGGAAAATCCGAGAACTTCCAAGATCGTAGGTCCGCAGTGAGGTCCAATTTAAAACTTTTTGAACAATAATGTAACAACAGTTATTATTGCGGAAGCGTATTATAAGCGGAAGCCATACAGAAATAGCGGAAGCATAAGGTATCATCGTATATATGTCAAATGTAGAAGGGCTGAAGTCCAGCCTAAATGTATAGTGATAACAAATCAAAGTTTAATTACATATTTTTATCACTACCCGTCTCACAACAAAAATCTCTCAAAAACCCTAAACAAAATAACGCTCAAACCCCTGCAGCTGGTGTCGGCTCTCCACCTTCCGGCTCGACCTCATGGTCGGCCGGCCCCCATCCGTAGTCGCCTGCTACGGGCACCTCAACGAGTGCGAACGCATCGCCCTCGAACTCGGGGTCAAGACCTAAGCACCAAGAGTGGGTCAGATCTAAAGATCTGGCAAGTCACAATATGCAGATAATATAGAATGTATGCATCAAAATGAGTAGAGACATGTATAAAGTTAAGAGAGTAACAAAAGTACATATGCTATGCAGTCGTGCAAGATAACAATGTAGAATCATAATAAGCATAACAGTAATAAACCTACACAATATGGCACATCCACATAAGCTGGTCACCGCGGGATATTATGCCGCGGCCCTCCCATACTGAACACAGTCGCGGTAGGGATCCTAAGCTAATGCTAGGGATTACTAACCCCGCAAAATATCATCAACATCATCCACAACGACCGGAACCGGCATCACACCGTCCGTCCCAACAGTGCTCATCATGATAGCCACACAACAAATCTCAATAGCTCCTACCAGTGATGATCAGTCCAACTGGCTGAGCTTAAATCAACTGAGTGAATGTCTATGCCGACTCGGAAACAATAAAGGTCTGTGTCTGTCTAGGCTTTGCCTTGCGTGAACAAGGTCCTAACAAAAGTCCCTAAGAGGTCTAAGTACTCAATACAAATTGTGGATCATAGTTCAAGTCCAATTCCAATCATTGGATCCGTACCAAAGCCCACCAAATACTTGGCCTGGTCTATAACAATCCATATGAGACACAAGTCCATGTTCAATGACATATGATCCATCTACGTCCATAATGGGTCACAAGCCCATACAATCTAACCTCTCCATTCTAGGGTAATTCACATCCAACTTAGGCCATAAAAAGGGCCCGCCTAGCCACAGACACGGGTCAATGATCCACCCAATCAGATTACCGGGTCACCTCTAAGTATTCCTAGGTTTAGGTCCTCCATTTTCCATTTAATTAACAGGTATAAGCAATAATAAGGACAATAGAGTGATAGTCATAGTATGAGGGAGATGAATCTCCAAGTACACGAATCATAGGGAGATAGCAACAGTCCAACCTAGGTAAATGGTCCACTTTCGGATACAGGTCCATCTCAGGTAATTCGATCTTTAAGTGAAACCACAGATGCTAAGGAATATTGTGTTTTGTGCTTAGAAGTTATATGCATCATTTTGGTAACGTATAAAGGTCGAATCATCTTAGATTACATAACCTGGACTTTAATTAGTGGACCCCACGAGTCGAGGTTGAGCCGTACCATTGACTCGTGGCTGGCACAGTGATGGAAGTCTATTTGAATGGTCAATGGGCCCTACATATGATTGCAACAATAAAAATTAGAATCTGGGGATCGTCACTGTACACAGTGTGCTCAGCCGACCTCCTGGCCTGGGCGGTCAGCTCGGCACACTGTGATCAGAGAAGGTGAAACATCCTGCAGGCAAAGCCTACTCGTCCAGGACATCCTGTGAGTTCGGCTAACCCCCTGGCCTGGGTGGTTGGCCGTGCGCACTAGGAATTCTGGCTGGAGGAAATGTCCCAGGTTCTAGTCTCCTTTGTTGAAATCCCGCCTTTTTGGAAATCCATCTCGGAGTTCGGCTAAGCAATGGAGCTCAATTGAATACTCAGTTCGGCTACCCAGCTCAGCTCGGCAAAGGGCCTAGCTCAGTTGGATCACCCAGCTGAGTTCGGGAAAATGCATTGGGCTTGGCAGGACATTGAGGTTGGTTTAGCTCTAAGCTCGGTTAAGCACTGAGTTCGGCTAAGCTCGAAGTCCGGTCTGGCACGGAACCCGGTCTGGCGCTGAGCTCAGTAAAACACTGAGTTCGGTCATAACACTGAGTTCGGCCATAACACTGAACTCGGCTTTGAGCACTGAGCTCGGCCTAAACACTTAGCTCGGCTAAACGCGAATCTCATCCTAACCATTATGCTCGGCAGAACTCTGAGTTCGGCTAGTGTTGGATCCAGCCATCGCTGAGTTCGGCTAGTACTGAACTCGGCAGTTGCTGAGCTGCGCTAACGCTGAGCTCGGCAACCGCTGGGCTCTGCAAGTGCTGAGTTCGGCAGTTGCTGAGCTGCACTAATGCTGAGCTCGGCAACTGCTGGGCTCTGCAAGTGCTGAGCTCGGCCATCGCTGGACTCTGCCCATCTCTCCTATCAGTGTTGTGTTCTGTTACAGAACCCAGTTCTGCGACAGGACACAACTTCTCTTCATTAAGCACAGGAATGGTGGTCCACCTCTGATCAGAATCCAGATCAAGTAGCACCCTATGGTCGCACAGGCCCCCTCACATAGACGTAGGGTCCTGATCTACCAAGGGTGGTCCTACTTCGATTCCGATCTCAATACTGCGAGATGGGTTCCTGTCATTCCATCTCCGGAAACTCATTCCCGTGGCCCAATTCTTCTGGGATTCTCCATAGATCATTACAGAAGCAAAATAAATCATTCCTACATCATCCACCCATCATCAACCGGCCATTGATCATCCAAATGAGGTAATCCCATCCATCAATGGCCAAAGGAACCAAACAAACATGCTCAAGGATCGATCTAAACATATATATTACAAATTGGAATTCTACTGCAAATCAAAGGAAGGAAACATGCAATCTAGACTACCAGCACAGTGCACTTGCCTTGATCAATTGAAGGTAGAAGGAAAAGAGAGAGAAAACCACAGGGAAACCAAAAGGAAGGGTCTCGGCAGTTGCTCCTACGGTGCAGGTCGATCTCGGCTGGCCTTCTGTCAGGGATTTCTGGGGCGAGGGAGAGAGAAAGAGAGATGAGGGTTCGTTGGAGGGAATTGGGGAAGAAGAAGAGAGAAGAGATTGGAACTCGAGAGAAAAGGAGATGAACAGTAGTTGTTAGGGCAGGGGAGGGTTTAGTTTATATAGGTTGGGTTTTTGGGTTATGGACAAAAATGCCCTTAGGGTTAGAATGGGATTAGGGTTAGGGTAGAGGGTATTTAAGTCTTTAGGTGGGCTTCTAGAAAATTCTTTGGTGCAAACCCCTTATAGTAAAAACAAAACTCTAGCTAGGGCCTCTAACAAACTCCCTAACTCTAAAAATAACAAAAGACCCCCTATTGACTCTACTAATTACACCACTAGGCTAACCCTAGGAAAATACATAACTACCCTCACTAAGTCTCATAATTAATATAATTAAAATACTTAAGCTAATATATAGTATTCAAATTCACATTGAGGGCCCACCAGGGGTGGGGTCTCACATTGGGTCCTTCCGATGAGTGAGATGTATCGAACTCACCATGGCGCCCAAATACTGATGATCAGAACTATTAAAATTGAATGTAATCCCTTCTGGTAGCATACCTTCAAACTACTTCAATTGAGTTTAATCCTACCATATAAGATTGAACACATGATTGATAACGTGATTGGCACAATATTCTTATGCATCATGAATTCCATGTGTTAATCACACTATCAATCAAATGTTTAATCTTATAGTGGGACCAAATCCTATTCAAGTTAGATTTGAGATATGCAAGGTATTGAATTCAATTTTAATGAATTTGATCATCAGTAGGTGGGCCACACAATGATTTCCACGATCCGGTTCGTGACAAATGGGTATTTCAACTTCGAGCATTTTGTTGCTTGGAAGTCAACTCGTAAGAACCCGACCCAGGTGCTCAACCTAGACTAGATCGGATAAGAAACATGTTTGCGCCCAATGTATTAGCGGTATACCTACAATTGCAATTGTACGACTGATACAAACGACGATAATGCTATAACTGCTATGCATGTCAAAAAAAAAAAAAAATGATTGATTTCTGCTATTCTTGTGTGTATAAAAATCAACTCCACCAATAAAACATTTGGCAAGGAGTTTTGGGCTAGCAACTTCATCATAGAAAAAATAATAATAATGAGTTTTTTTTATTAGCTATGTAAAATATTTATCACGTCAAACATTGTAGTTAATTAGATCAAAGAAAATCATCACACGAGGGTTGTATACTTAAAAAGAAACATCATCGAAACTCTTTTATCCAATTATGCAATGCACTCTATGACTTATTTCGGACCTAGATTGGAATGCATTTTTAAGTTGATGCCAAATCTAAACACATTACATAGGTTTTGTACCGAATCTGGCTCCGAATCTAGAAATTGTATCTATGAAGACAAATCCGGGCTTTTATAGATTTGGGTCGACCCATTTGCATCCCTATGATCAAACCTTGTCAACAAAACTTTCAAGCCCGAGCCTAGTTCACATTGGGCTTGATTCTTGGATGTACAAGCCTAGATATGTTCTTTGATGCCCTCTAAATTCTTCATACCACTTATTCATAAAATATCCTTGCATTGGTTATAGCATAATATTCACAGCTGATGGCAATGTTCAAAAAAAAAAAAAAAAGTTCCTCTAGGGAAAAAAAAAAAAAGAATTTCTCCAAGGTAGGAATTTTTTTTTTAGAAGTCTCCAATGTAGGAATTAAAATTAAAAATAAAAAAAATTATCCCCAAGAAATGTAGAATGTCTCCTTGGAACCCCCCTCATCTGATATGATATTGCATCTTTCTACCTTTCTCCTCTCCCATATAACCCTCTCCAAACCAACTCATTTCAAGCACACACAAAACAAAAACACCCCCAAAAGAAAAAACACACACATCACTTCTCTCTCTCTCTCTCTGAGCTGAAAACAAGTCGACCATGAGCCGTCTCTCCTTCAACTTCTGCTACTACATGTTCTTCTTGGCATTGGCCATTAGAACAGCCATGGGGCAGAGATCATCTCTGGCGCTGGGGGGTCCGCCAAACATAACGGCAATACTGGAGAAGGGAAAGCAATTCAGTGCACTAATCCGGCTGATGAAGAGAACCCAAGTGGACAATGCGATCTACAATGAGCTCAATCACACAAAAAACACCATGACCATCTTCGCCCCTACCGACGCCGCCTTCTCCGAGCTGCCGCAGGGAACACTCAACGGCCTCAAAGACGGTGACAAGGCGGCCCTGCTCCAATTCCACATTATCCCTTCATTCATGGCCCTCTTCCAGTTCCAGACCGTCAGCAACCCACTCCGTACGCAGGCTGGCGGTACCGGCCCATTCGGCTTCCCCATCAACGTCACCACCTCCGGCAGCGCAGTCAACATCTCCACCGGCGTTGTTAACACCACCATTACCGGCATTCTACGCTCTGATCGCCCACTTGCAGTCTACCAGGTCGACAAGGTGCTCCTCCCATTGGCAATCTTCGGTCCCAAGCCGCCGCCGTCTCCTCCTCCGTCCCCTCCACCAGTCATTCCAAAGAAGCCTTCGCCTGTGATAGCTCAACCGCCTCCTGTCGAGACTTCCGGTGACATGGGTCTGAGAGAGAATGCAGTGGTGGCACTTTTGGGTGCAGTTGTTGGGGTTCTTTGGCTGTGACCAGAGGCTGGTGATGGCTTGTCTGGTCGTCTCCTCCACCTTTCCTGGGGACTTCCTTTTTCTTTTTTCTTTCTTTTCATTGATGTTGGTTGGGGAGAGGTTTGGGTGCTGGTTTTGTTGTAGTTTCTATGGAAGTTTCATTCCTATGTGACTGAGCTTGGTTTCTGTATTGCTATTTCATTCCTGTATCAGTGATTTAAAAATAAGGGAAGAAAAATTCTCCATTAACTATTTGATAGTGTGTTTGGATGATGGGCCCCATGTGAAAGGAGGAATTTACAAATTTGGACTGATCAGGAGTGTGTCTTTTGTATGTAATTAATAGATGGTTAATCTGATTACAAGAAGTTTACCATATGAAATCAATCAAGTGCATTGGATGCTGTTGGTTACTTGATCTAGGAAAAAAGATAGGAAGACAACTGATAAAAGGAAAGTTACTATTATCCATTTTCAGCCTAAGATAAGATGATTACTAGCTCCAGAAAAATCATTCATAGTGATGAGGATTTTTTTTTTTTTTTGGCTATTACATGGGATGGAAGAGTAAATTATCCTAATATAGGATAATGTTCTTCTATGAAGAGACTTCATATTGCTTATAGGCAGTGTGCATGTCTATCAATGATAGGAGGGCAAATAGAAAGGACTTTTTATGGATACAAGGGGCCGGGGAGATAAAAAAACAGCTCTACCATATTGGCCTAACCCTTGAAAAAAAATCGTTTGGCACTTTACTTTTAAAGTGAAGTTGAGTGAAGTGAAAAAAAAAAAGAATGAATAAAATATATAGTGGGTTATTATGGTATTTTATTTTTAGTTGTTTGTAATGAAATATTTTTGACTTTTTGTATGGGATAATGAGTTTTTTTGTCTTTTAGTTAATAATTGTAGTTGCTTTTTTACTTTTTTTTTTTTAAATATGGAGGGAGTTTTGATAAAAAATGATTTTGATGTGATGTTTAACTTTACTTGACTTTACTAGTTAAATTATCAAACGGGCCCAGTTTAACAGTGTCTTAACAATAGAGAATTATAAGCTTCAACCCAACAGCTATTAATTAAAGGTTCATGAATGAGTGTAAAACTAGGCCTAATGTCAGATCACGGGATTAAAAGATTATCAAAGCGGCTATAGTGATGGCCAAGTGGTCCCTATAGAGCTGGACTTGCAAATGGTTGGAGACCATCTGCCTCCGAACCAGGGGTTCTCCATGCACTGCCGATTACACCCAAGTACACCCAGCTGTTGACCTTTGCCAGAGCACACTTCTGCCAATTCTCCTCTACTCCGGCTGAGTATGCCTCGTCGTCGTTCATCCTCTGCCCGAGAACACTTGGGCAAGTACTCTGAAATTGAGAATGGATGCTTGTCACCAATTGGACTGTCCTACGTTCTCTATGATGAGGTGCTTCAATCAGCAATTTGTATGTCATATGCATCAAATGGCCAAAATATCGCCTTCAATCAGGTAAACATGCACATTAGAACTATTGCTTTGCTTCATTATAACGTTTGGCGGCTCTGCTGTGAAATAAAAGAAAGTTGTTGTCAATCAATTGATTTGATCATGGCTGGCGATTTCGTTTTCAGCAACTTGCCTAGAGTAGGATGAGTTGCAATTTATGTTGAGATTTTTCAGTTAAAGCCTTTGAAGTTTGTTCCTATACAAAAAGGGGAGTTTTTTAATGTGAAAATCTCCTAATAGCAGCACAAGGTCCATAGTTGGCCATCATGAACTTGACTGGGCCGACCTAATCTAATCCAAGCCCATTCTATTTATTTGTTGGGTCTAACATTATAGCCTGGATTGAGCCCGTGGGAACAATGTTATTCCTGTTCTCAGACAATTAAGTGAAATATGGGCATGTTTTGTTGTGATTTTTGGTTTGGGCAGTAGTTGGACATTTAAGCAAGATTACTTAGGCTAACCACAAGCAAAACTTCCAGATTTGGACGCACTTTTTTTTAGGGGCCTACTCCAACTATTTATTTTTCTCCCTCTTCCATTGATGGGGCCATCTCAAATCCAAACCACTCACCAGCACTATCCAATATTATCCGACCAATGGCTCAAGTATCATTCCAACTAAAGGACCAACCATAGGTTAATCACAAGCAAAATACATGATTAGTTAATCCAATCATGATGTAGTGAAATTCTGGCTGGGATGAGGGATGATTTTAATTCAGTGGTTATCTTTTGTGGTCAACTAAATGTAAATGACAGGGATCCACCTTATTAAATTTAAGAAGCTAAAAATAATGTGCTCCCATATAACTGCAAGAGATTTGTGACCTAACAACAGGAGTCAGGAGCCCGAGTGGTCTATTGTACAATTCCCACGAGTGGGATATTGTCTATAACTCGCCATGGGACCCACCTACCTACTGATGATTTGAACCATTAGAATTGAATATCATCCCCTCAAAGAGAACAATCTAAAGTTTTAGTTTGATGCGATTTGGTCCCACCATAAAATTAAACACATTATTAATGATGTAATTAATGCGTAGGATCACACTAACACATATATTGATCAACCTCACAAACCTTAACCATGTTGTTCTATTCCAAGTCTCTCCCACTTTACAAACAGAAAACAAAAAATAGAAAAGTCACTCCCAGAAAGTAGAATGTCCCCTTGGAACCACCACTGATATGATATTGCATCTCCTCTAAACCACCCCAAATAAAACACACACACATCACCCCCCATCTCTCTCCACCTCACAGCTGAAAGCATGTATGCAATGAACAAACTCTTCTGCACCTTCTGCTACTACATGTTCTTCTTGGCATTGGCCATTAGAACAGCAATGGGGCAGGCGCCATCTCCGGCGCCAGCGGGTCAGCCCAACATAACGGCCATACTGGAAAAGGCAGGGAAGTTCAATATGCTAATCCGGCTAATGACGACCACCAAAGTGGCCAATCAGATCAACAATGAGCTCAACGACACAAACGACGCCATGACCATCTTCGCCCCCACAGACGCCGCCTTCTCCGCGCTGCCGTCGGGAACACTCAACAGCCTCAAAGACAGTGAGAAGTCGACCCTGCTCCAATTCCACATCGTCCCTCAATTCATCCTCCCCTCCCAGTTCCAGACCGTCAGCAACCCACTTCGCACCCATGCCGGCGACGTCGGCACTTACGGCTACCCACTCAACATCATCACCTCCGGCAACATGGTCAACATCACCACAGGCGTTGATAACGCCACCATTTCCGGCACCGTGCACTCCGACGGCCAGCTCGCCGTCTACGAGGTCGACAACGTGCTCCTCCCGATGGCCATCTACGGGTCCAAGCCGCCCACTCCGGCTACGGCTCCGGCCCCTGCACCCGCCAAGCCGAAGAAGGCCGCTTCGGCGCCCATGCCGCCTGCCATTGAAACTTCGGGCGACATGGGACTGAGAGAGAATGCAGTGGTGGCGCTTGTGGTTGCAGCTTTTGGGGTTCTTTGGTTGTAACCAAGGTTGGTGATGGCTTGTCTGGTCGTCTCCTCCTTCTCTTGGGTCTTCTTTTGCTGTTTTTTCTCGTTCTGTTGATGTTGGTTGGTGAGAGTTTTTGTGATGTACTGTGGGTGGAGATAGGCAGGTGTTTGGATGCTGGTTTTATTGGATTTTTATGGAAGTTTCATGAGGGAAGGAATTCTTTTGAATTTGATTAGAGGGCTTGTTTGGCATCAATTCTATGTTGAAAATTATACCTAATTAAAAATAAAAGAATGAACGATGCTACCTAGACATACTTTTTGAAAATAAAATGTGCTCAAAATTTTCTCTTTTAAGAATGAATTGTGATGAACATTTTTGGTGATGTTAGATCAGAATTATTTTCAATTAGCAAAATCAGTAGAATAATGTTTGATAACATTCTTGAGTTTAAGTAGTTTTAAAAGTTTTCATACATCTATATTATTAATTAAAAGTAAAAACTTCATTAAAAATATTGATGCCATATGTAACTTTTGAAAAGATAAAAACTACTTCAACCCCTCTTTAACTTTTTTGGGGCTTATAATTGGGAAGTGCCTTCAGAAGAATGACATCCCTAGTGCCTCCAGACCAGTTTGGGTAATTCACTTCTAAAGTGAATCAGATTTAAGGGCCACTATAAGAAATAATAAAAGAAAAGGAGTCATATTAAAAAGCATAAAATTTCAAAAACCACCTCTTCTTTTTTCAAAAAAAAAAAAGTCAAAAACTTATTTTCTCATTCCACTGGAATTACATAAGACTTCTTCTTTTTATCAAAAAATAAGAAAAGTTCATTCTCATACCACAAAATGACAAAGAGACATAGGATGGATTTTAAAATCTTACGTTTTTTTATATGACCCCTCTTTTTTTCTTGTCTCTTAAATTACTATTTCACTTCAATTCACTTAACAAGTAAATTATCCAAACAATGAGTGCCTCTAGCCCACTTTTTGTGAATGAAACTAGCAGAAACTTACAGAGAAACCCACCTATTGAAAATCTAAGCCACTCAAAATGAGAGCCATCTGATTTTATTAAATTTTACTTCAATATGAGCCCATATCATCATAAGACGGAGCAAATGATCAATGACATGGTAGATTTAAGGATAAAATCAATGATATGGTAGTAACAAGATGGTGTTCTGAGTGGTTAGGTTTTCCATTTAATATAGAGTTGGCGTAAGAGGAAAAAAAAGAGAGAGAGATCCAGATCCATTGCTGCAGATAATCAAAACGTAGATGGAATAGACAATCAAAGTGTACGTCCAAAAGGCACTGCTCTTGCTTCCTGAAGCGTGGGAAATGGGAATACAGAAATAAGACCAGAAGCTGCAAGCACTGGCCTTTCAGTTTTAGCTGCACATGGCAATAAGAACTATTTGCTGATATTTGATTATCAAAATCTCATAATAGCCAGGATATACACCATAAGGTCCATAGTTGGCCATCATGGACTTGACCGGGGAGGACCTCTAATGACTAATCCAAAACCCATCTCAATTAGTTGTTTGGTGTAACATTATAGCCTGGAAAGACTAATCTAATACCTTCGCATGTTTTTTCTTTTTATCTTCTTTATTTTACATTTCTTAAGTCTTTAATATATTTTATCGTTACCGATCAAAAAAAAAAAAAAAAAACAAAATTATAGCCTGGATCTAGCCCATGGGCATCAAGTTATATATTCCTCTTCTAAGACCACAAGTGAATATGGA
Organism: Litsea cubeba; assembly: GCA_012931725.1. Classification (NCBI taxonomy): domain Eukaryota; kingdom Viridiplantae; phylum Streptophyta; class Magnoliopsida; order Laurales; family Lauraceae; genus Litsea; species Litsea cubeba. Next base: position 76,008,763 of record CM022950.1, on the reverse strand, counting down.
GCATATTTTGTTCTAAATTTTGGGTTGGGCTGTAGTTGGGCATTTAGGCAGTATAATTCAGGCTCAGCATATCCAGAATTTCAGGATTTGGACCCAACCCAAGGCCCAGATCAGCCCATTTCCAGCAGAAAGAGGACGGTCCCAGCCCATCTGCAACCATATATTACCAATCCTGATTGTTCATTTTGTGGTCCCACCATGTATAAGCAATCAAATTAATGAACCTCAGTGAACTGGCAACATCCATCCACTGTTGATTTGCTCAGCTTTATTATGAGTGAAACAAAGTGGGCCCCATCTATCACAATGCCTGGCTGGTACAAATTTAGATATATGCTGGCATTGCTTTCTTTATACTCCAGCCCTAAATTAGAGGAGACATCTGTATGGGTATGGTAGCTAAGTCCTCCCAATCAAGTTAAACAGTGTAAGGCCCCACCCAATTCACAACAAGTTTCCAATCCCATTTGTCATCCTAGTGGATCCCATCACTTATTCTCCCAGCAAAGTAAAAAATATACAAAAGTGACGATACAGGGGACCTACTGCAATATTTCATTCTTCCCCTGTGCCATTGAAAGGGCCAGTCTCAAATCCAAACCACTCACAGCACGATCATTTCGGCTTTGGCTCATGCATCATTCCATCTAGAGAAAGGCCAATCTTAGGTTATTCACATGTAAAACACATGAATAATTAATCGAGCCGAAGACCACTCTGATTGTGATTGTAGTGGAAGGATGGGATGCGGAGTGATTTTAGAGTTCGTGCCTTCTTTTGTGGTCAAATATTAAATGTTAATGAGGGGAGCCCACATTACTAAATCTAAAGAGCATAAAATATCATGCTCCCATATGACTGCAGGAGATTTGTCACCCTAAGAACTGATCGACTCATGATCTGAAACCACTTCGTTCTATTTCTAATGTCCCTCCCACTTTGTTGCTTGATCTAGGCAAATAACATGGGCAGACAAAAGATAAAAGGGATGTTTCAATGTTTCTATCATTCATTTTTCAGCCTCGGATACGATGCTGGCTTAGTACCAGCTCCCGAAAAATCATTCATTATGATAACGTACTTCAATCAGTAATTTGTATGTCATATACATCTAAAAATGGCCACAATATCGCCTTCAATCAATATGGTAAAAATGGACATTAGAACTATTGCTTCATAATAAGGTTTGGTGGCGCTCTGCTATGACATGAAATAAGGTCACTGTCTATTGGTTTGATCTTGGCTGGCAATATCGTGTTTAGCAACTTGCCTAAGAGTAGGAAAAGTGATCGTTTATGATTGGTCCAATAAAACCCCAGAAGTTTGGTCCTATCCTAAAAAGGGAACTTTTTTTATGTGAAAATCATTGTTGTGGTTATGAGCTATTTTTGAAAATTAGATTGTGAAAACCTCCTAATAGCACAAAATATAAACCATAAGGTCCATATTTGGCCATCAATAATATGATCCAAGCCCATCCCATTTAGCTGTTGGAATAAGCAACATAACTCAGGCACACCATAGCCAAAATCTCAGGCTTTGGACCCAACTCATTGATGGGGCCTACTCCAACTATTTCATTCTCCCCCTCTTCCATTTATCAGGCCATCTCTAATCCAAACTACCCACCAGCACTATCCACCCAACGGCTCAAGTATCATTCCATCTAAAGAAGGGCCAATCATAGGTTAGTCAGATAAAAAATACATGATTAATTAATCTGATCGGACACACCATCTGATTGCATTGAAATTCTGGCTAGGATGAAAAGTGATGTGAACTGAGGAGACCATTCTTTAATTGAACTGAGGTCTTAAATGTTAATGAGAGGGGTCCACTTTATTATTTCTTCCAAATAGCATAAAATAGCATGCTCCCATATAACTGCTAGAGATATGTCACCCTAAGAACGTACTGATCAATTCATAGCCTCAAAAACACTTTGTTCCATTCTAGCTAAAGTCTCTCCCACTTCACCCAAAAATCAATAATAAGAAAAAAGAAAAAGAAAGAAGAAGAAGAGGAGAAAGAAGTTTCACTCCCAAAATGTAGAATGTCTCTATGGAACCAGCTCTGATATGATATTGCATCCTTCTATACCTTCCTTCCTTGATCTCCTCTCCCCCATATAATCCTCTCCAACCCAACCCATCCAAGCACACACAAAACAAAAAACAACCCCAGTAAAAAAAACACACTACACATCTCTCTCTCTCTCTCTCTCTCTCTCTCTCTCTCTCTCTCTCTCTCTCTCTCTCTCTCTCTCTCTCTCTCTCTCTCTCCTCAGCTAAAAACATGTCTTCCATTTACAGACTGTTCTACTACATGCTGTTCTTGGCAGTAGTCAATAGAACAGCAGTGGGGCAGGCACCAGCTCCGGCGCCACCAGTTCTACCGCCTTCAACTCCGCCGCCGGCACCGACCGGTCCGCCCAATGTAACGGCGATACTGGAGAAGGCCGGGAAGTTCAGTACGCTACTCCGGCTAATGAAGAGCACCAAAGTGGGCAATCGGCTCAACATTGAGCTCAACAACACAAACGACGCCATGACCATCTTCGCCCCGACCGACGCCGCCTTCTCCGAGCTGTCGTTCGGAACACTCAACAAACTCGATGACCGGGACAAGATTAACTTGATCCAATACCACATCCTTTCTTCATACATCCCCATTGCCCAGTTCGACACCATCACCAACCCAGTGGTCACTGAGGCCGGTTCTGCAGGCCCATACGACTACCCCCTCAACGTCACCACCACCTCCAACAACACTGTCATAGTCTCCTCAGGCATTGATAACACGACCATCTCCGACACCCTATACACTGACGGCCAGCTCGCCGTCTACCAGATTGACAAGGTGCTCCTCCCAATGGGAATCTTCGGGCCCAAGCCTCCAGCTCCAGCCCCCGCACCACCCAAGAAGTCTTCGGACTCCACAGCTCCATTACCTGCGGTCGAAGCTTCCGGCAACATGGGTCTGAGAGAGAATATAGTGGTGGCGCTTATGGGTGCAGCTATTGGCTTTCTTTGGTTGTGATCACAGGTTGGTGATGGCTTGTCCGCTTTTCTGGTGTCTTCTTTTGCTTGTTTCGTTTCGTTGATGTTGGTTAGTGAGAGTTTTTGTAATGTATTATTGGTGAAGATGGGCAGGGGTTTGGGTGCTGGTTTGTTGGAGTTTTTATTGAAGTTCATTCTGTATCAGTAAGTTTGGTTTTTGTATTGCTATTTCATTCCTGTATCAGTGATAAAAATAAGGGAAGAAAAATTCTTTTTTTTTTTAATGTTAGCTTTATTTGATCAAACTTAACACTACATAAGGAAAATACTGAAAAGCCAAGAAGGAAAGAAAAGAGAAACACAAACTAACACCACCAAAATTAAACCCATAACCACAAGACCCAAGGGAGAGAAAGAAAGGAGGGAAGAAAAATTCTTTATTAAACTTTTTTTTAGTACAAAGCCCAAGGGCTGGGACCCAAGAGGGCCTATATAAGCGGAAAGAGGAAGACTGGACAACTGAATGACATGCAAGGTTTCCAACCAATTGAACAACCTCTTGTTATCCTTTATTAAAATATTTGAAAGTTTGAATGGATGATTGACCCCATTCAGGCCAGACTTAGAATTTTTGTTTGAGGAGGGCAGACCCAAACTGGTAGTTGGTTTTTTTGGGAAAAATTAAGGATTTCCATGTAGGTTTTGAGGGTGAACTCGAGATTTTTATATGGGTTTTTGAGCTTTTCCAAGTATGATGGAGGCGACTACGCCCAAAACCATATACATGGGTCCGCCCTTGACCCCATTCGCAAAGCGAAATTGATAATGATCGTAAAGTTTATCAACCATTGATTTAGGGCCTCGTAGATTTATGGTTTCAAAAGCTACATTTTTATAAAATTCGATCCAATAGCAAATAGAATTTCGATGAGTGTCCGTCATAATCGGTGGTGAGTGTGAAGAGATTAGATTGTCACAAGGGATACTATGGGATAGGAAAAAAGTCACCTCTCACCCGATTCACTGTAGGTACCTTCAGAAGATGACATATCATGCATTATATAAGATAACATTCATATGCATCTTTCCCTCACCATAGGGTGAGGGACACTTCCCTTTTTGCACTTTTCACCCTATGTATTTAAAAAGTACATTCCGTATGGTGAGGGAAAGATGCATATGAACATTCCCCTATATATTTATAGATGAATCGGCTCCAAGTCTAACTTGGATACCTGAAGCCCAAAACCAAACTGGGCTTGAATAAAATATCATCCAGACTTGGTTACTTAAAGCCCAAGCCAAAACACATATTTATACATTAATTAAATAAAGCAAGTTAAACAGTACGAGGCCCCATCCAATTCACAAAAGTTCCCAATACCATTCAACATCTCTAGTAGACCCCACCACTTATTCTGACAAAAAGATTTTTAAAAAAAAGTAATAATAAAGGGGGCCTACTCCAACTATTTCATTCTCTCTCTCTATTTCAATGACAGGCACCATCTCAAATCCAAGCCACTCACCTCACCAGTACTATACATCTCTATAGCCCAATGGCTTAAAGTGTAATTCCATCTGAAGAAATGCCAGTCTTAGGTTATAATCACATGCAAAGTACATGACTGATTAATGTAATTGGGAACCAGTCTGATTGTGGTGAAAAAATTCTGGCTGGGATGAGGAGTAATTTTAACTGAGTCCCTATATTTTGCTGTCAATTAAATGTTAATGAGAGGGGTCCCCCTTATTCAAATCAAAAATGATTAAAACAACATGCTCGATATATAATATTTGTCACCCTAGCTAACAACTGATCGGCTTGTAACCTCTTAACAACTTAAAAAAGGAAAATTCTCTCCATAAAGCAGAATGTCTGCTTAGAAGTTAGAACCACCGGCAATGATAGATGATGCCCTGGAATTGGCTGTCAAGAAATCACAAGATGGTTTTAAGCTTCCCACTCTAGCTAAATTGATCCAAAAGCAGCTAAATTAATTTCATTTGAAGACATCACAAGTTTATCCAAAGCTGAGTTTCATTCACCGCCAAATCAATCACATGCAAAACACATGATTCACTACCTTTATTTATTTTGTGTTTTATATTTAATTAACTAAAAAAAGAAAACCCAAATAGGGTTTTATGCGAAGAAAGAAAAGCACAAAGAAAATCAATACAAGTGAATTTATATAATTTGGCGACATCCCTACGTCTATGGGTTAGATGGAGCTTTTAATGGTTTTTTTTACGAAAATACGATTATAATGCTTCCTTGGAGTTTTCCTCTCACCTCTCTCAAACTCTCTAATCTCAATACAAAACCCTAAAATGTTAATTTCAATGATATAAGAAGAAATATGCGTGTTTCCAATCGTTTGTTAGTTTAATGACGAGGCACCTCCCTCTCCATAAAGATGGTCGGGGCAATTCCTGGCCATGACACAGATGGTTAAGGACTTTGATAGAGTTCATAAGTGGGTGTCTGAATTGTACCAAAGCAGAAAAAAAATACGAAGAATATGTTAAATACCAATACCCATAATGTTCCATAACATTAAAAAATAAAAAATAAAAAAAACACCCAATTGGAGATGGTTAATTTACTTTTCATGGTCTATAAAAAGACATCGAGCACGTTCTAGACATAATGAAACTAATAGTAGTCCCAAATCCAATCAGTATGAAATTTGGCATCAGTCCATGATTTTGAATGATCCCATTTTTAGATCCCCTGGATCAATTGCGTTAAGAAGATGGGTCCTCACTCATTTTTTTTTAGAGATCCAACTGTTTGCTAGAAGTTAAGGTGGGCCACTTTTGTGATTGGATTCCTTCAAGAGTGAGCTGGCCCTCAGAAAAAGTGGATCAAAGAGCCATCCCAATCTCCATTATTTTGTCCATCTGCCATACAATTCATTATAGTAAGAAGCGTAATTGGAATGACAACAATCATTAAACGAAACCATTTTTCTCTGCCTTCTAACAGCATCACCACTACTCCCACCATCGGTTGGTAGATCTGTGCCACTGCCATAACGCCATCTGATATGATATTGCACCTTCCTTTCCCTTCCCCCTCCCCATAAAAACCCTCTCCAACCCTCCTCATCTCAAGCAAACACAAAACAAATACCACCCCAAATACAAAACATACACATACAACACTCCTCTCTCTCTCTCTCTCTCTCTCTCTCTCTCTCTCTCTCTCTCTCTCTCTCTCTCTCTCTCTCAGCTGAAAAAATGACTGCCATGAACAGATTCTTATGCAACTTCTACTGTATGTTCTTGGCATTGGCCATTAGAACAGCAGTGGGGCAGTCACCAGCTCCGGGGCCGGCAGGGCCGCCGAACGTAACGGCGGCACTGGAGAAGGGAGGGCAGTTCACTACGCTGATCAGACTAATGCAAGGCTCCCAATTGACTAGCCAGATTGATGGTCAGCTCAATGACACCAACAATGGCATCACCATCTTCGCCCCTTCCGACTCTGCCTTCTCCTCGCTGCCGGCGGGGACTCTCAACAGCCTCAACCAGCAGCAGAAGTCGAGCTTGATCCAATTCCACATCATCCCTACATACATCGGCCGCTCCCAGTTCCAGACCATCAGCAATCCGCTTCGCACTCAGGCCGGCGACTCCGGCCCATATGCATACCCCATCAACATCACCACCTCGGGCAGCACGGTCAACATCTCCACGGGCGTTGACAACACCACCATTTCCGGCACCGTGCACGACGACGGCCAGCTCATCGTCTACCAGATCGACAAGGTGCTCCTCCCAATGGGCCTTTTCGGGCCCAAGCCGCCCGCTCCGGCCCCTGCACCTGCCAAGTCAAAGAAGAAGAAGTCTTCGGCCGTCACAGCTCGGCCGCCTTCCGTTGACACTTCCGGCGACATGGGTCTGAGAGAGAATCTAGTGATGGCGCTCGTGGGTGCAGCTGTTGGAGTTTTTTGGTTGTGACCAGAGGTTGGTGATGGCTTGCCTGCTCGTCTCCTTCTCCTTTTATGGGGTCATATTTTGCTTGTTTCGTTTTGTTGATGTTTGTTGGTGAGAGATTTTGTGTTGTATTATTGGTGGAGATAGGTTTAATTTGGTTGCTGGTTTTGTTGGAGTTACTATGGAAGTTTCATTTCTGTATCAGTGAGATTTGTTTTTTGTATTGCTATTTCATTCTGTATCAGTGATAAAAAAATAAGGGAAGAAAAATTCTTCATTAGACTCTTCATAGTTTGTTTGGATGAATTTTGTGAATTTTGGACTGATCAAAGATGTGCCTTTTTGTATGTAAATAGATGGTTAATTAGTCTCATTATAAGAAGTTTAATTAGATTTTGTCATATGAAGTAGATTAGCGGGTTGGATAAAAAAACATTGGCAGTCAACAGATAACAGTCATCAGATAAAGGGAAGTTTATATCATCTATTTTACAGCCTTGGGTTGGATGATTGCAAGATTCCACTGGATTAAATTCCTATTGGATAGCTAATCTACACATCGATCTCAAGATTAACTCAGTTAAATATGGATTGACTAGGCAGCTGGGTCAAAATTCAAGGAGAATTACTTGAAAGCATTTTTTTTTATTCTTTTAAGATGAGAACCCGTCGACCCCCCGCTGGTTGAACTCAGATAAATTTATGTCAAACTCAATTAAGTTCAAGTCAAGATGATTCGGTTGCTCGAAGTCACCGATGAGTTGATTTATCTTTCTTTCCGAGATTCCTTTCATCTTCACTTTCGGAATCTTGATTTTGCTTTGGTTTCGGAGTGTATGACGGTCTCCATGTTTTCAAGCGGAGCGTGTTTGGTAATGTATAGAGTATATAAAGATATGGTGTTTTTGTCTTTTTGACTTATTCAATGTTAGAAGCGGACCACTGCCTCTAACATTTTAAGTGTGGACTTCCTAACCACACGAACATTTTAAGTGTGGGTACTTGAAAGCATTTCTTGATATATATTTGGAACAAGCTTTGACTTTTTGACTAAGTCGAAGCTTTCCAAAGTGAGCTTAGGTTATAATTCCTTGTACTATCATAAGCCCAAAATAGTGACGAGGGTAGCTTACTGATTCCTCATACCGCAAAGCCTTTGGATTAAAGTCATGCTAGTTATTCCAGTGATGTGTTTTTCCTTTATTTATTTACTTTTTTTTTTTTTTTGATAATCCGGATCTAAGGAAGAACCCATAAATATATGGAAAGACAGCCCACACACAAATGGTGAGAATGCTCGTACACGTGAGAAAGGAGTAATAACAAACGGAAATAAAGCCCATACAACTGGAAAGATATGGCATATAAAGAATTTAAATTCTGAACAGCCAGATAGAAACTACAGCAACTTACAAGTCATGAGTTAGGGGTCCTCCATTTATTTGCTTGAGAACATATTAAAACTTGAAAGTCATTTACATGTCATAATAGTGGGATCATTACTTAGATCGGTTGTTTTTTTCTAATAACAATAAATTATATTTAAAAAAAAAAAAAAAAAGATCAACGCTACAAGCCAAAAGAATCAGTAGGAAAAGTATAAACAGAAGAGGGTATTGGTACAAAAGCCTCATCAACATCCATGTGGGGAACCCTAACATCAACCAGATGTTTCTACCAAAAAAAACACATCCATGTGGGTACATCCCTACCAACTACGTCATAAATTTTGAAGGGGCATGCAAAATTTTAGTGCAAGTTTTAGAAGTGGACCCAGTCTGGCTGAGAGAAAACTGGCCCATTACATGAGGGTACATCCCTACCAACGCCATAAAGCCTTTGAAAGACAACAAAGAGTTGATCAGTTGGTGGGCCCCATATGTCACTAGGATGCCCTCTGAGATACCACTCTTTTTACTTGTAGTGAACAATCTCTTCCCATAATCCTACTCCTTAGACCGGAATATCAAATTTGTCTTAAAAATCATAAATAAAAGAAAACTAGCAACTAAGAGCTGCAAATCATTACTACGTGAGATGTATTCATTATTCTAGTTTTTCCTCACCAAGCACAAGCATTGCAGAAAAAGGGTAGAGTTTATATTGTCCATTATTAATGGAAATCTGATCCATTAACTACGATATATATGTTTGATTAAGGTGATGACCATGTGCCATTCTTTTGCGCAGATCATGACTGATGTGAAGGTTTTAAAACCCCAAATCCTAAGGTTTAAGGACTCAAATCAGATCTCTTATATGCAATTCAAACAACACAAACAATAATCACAAAATCAACAATCAATCACCACAAGAGAGACAACGATATACGTACGTGGAAAAACTCTCAAATAAGGAAAAAAACCACGGGCCCGGGAACTCGGTCCAGAAAAGAGATCAAACACTAACAATTTGAAGATTACAAGAGAACTTACAACCCTTCCCCAGTTGAACAACAACCTAAAAACTGCAGAACCTCATGCCAGCGCCTCGTCGTTCATCTTCTCCCGTGCTTGACTCTCTGTCTACAGCCTCGAAGCAACTTCGAGATGAAACGAACCAAAGATAGAAGAAATGGACTCTAGAGATGGAAATCTAAGCTCAAAATGGATAAATCTCTCTAATGAATAAAAAGCCCTCTCTCAATGTTAGCAGTCGTCCTTGAATGTCTAAGAAAGGTGTTTAGGGTAAAATATAACAACACTTATATAGTAGAACCACTAGGGTTTACCCAAAATAGAATTCTGTAACGAACGTTCGAACTCTTTAGTGAAAAGTTCGAACTCTTGTGCTTTCTGAAAAATGGTCTGAGAACTTTTGGCAACCAATGTTCGAACTTTGCTCTTCTCTGGTTTTTGGCCTGGGAACTTCTGGCAGGCAACGTTCAAACTCTGCTTCTAAACGTACGAACTCTGGACAGCAACGTTCGAACTCTTGGCCCCACGGGTTATAAACTGGCTTTGAAAGGCTTTGGATAACAACGTTTGAACTCTGCTTCAAAATGTTTGAACTCTGAACAGCAACATTCGAACTCTGTTCGAATGTTCTAACTCAGAACATTCTAACTCTGGGGTTCTGGTCTTTGGTTTGCAAGCTGTACTCCTATGGGATTTTGCAGTCCATTCTAGAAAAATGAAAAACACATGAATCAAATCCAAGTTTTGTCCAATCCCATAAATTATGCCAACACTCAAAACCTTACATGATGTAGCTGAATTTTTGGTAGGCGGTTGATCCACACACTCCACTTGTATCTGATATGATCCACAAGCCCCAAATAGCACACAAGATAACCATTTTAACAGAAACTTGGAAATAAGCCTAAATTCATCATGATAAGTCTATTAGGGCCTGTTCGTTTGCCATATGATAGAATATAAGAGGAGTAAAAAAGATTGCAACGGTTGAGACTTTTACCTCAAAACGTGTTTAGATGGAGCTCAGGCGGCAAGTGAAATAAAGCTGTCTGGTGACGTAGCACCCTTCTTTACTCTACTCAACCCATCCAACCTAAATAACTTGCTTACTTTACCCCCACCTTGTTTCTTTCCCATGAAAGTTGTTACCCCTCACTTTCATCTTACTTTATTCCAACAAACCAAACACATGTAAAGTAATTCAATACTCATTTTATTTTAACCCACTCTACTTTAATTTTATTCCTAATATGATATTTACTCTACTCTTAATCTATCCCTCTTGGAAACAAACAGGCCTCCCATGTAGCTTCTCCTAATTACAACATTTCCTAGCGCCAGATTTAATGCATTGAGAGGGAAATGAATACTGTAGCGATAGCTATTTATGCGGTCACATCATGGGCTACCCATTAGGGCTAGCCAATTTGGGCCTACTTATTTGCATAAAATACAAAGGAACTCATGGCCAAATGAGTTCAGCTGAAAATAAATTTGGGCAGTTCTCGGATAGGGCTAATTCGGGTCGGATTAGAGGTGAGCCCATCTTTTTTACCCCAACCTCAGGTCGGACTAACCCACATTAAATTTGGGCGGTTGACCCAACCTGACCCATATAACTCGGTTTATTACCCTCCCATTCCTTCTGTATGTGGAAAGTGGGCCATAATCCATTAACATTTTGTACCATTATAATTCATGAAAAAAAGATGACTTACAAGATTCAAACTCATGACCCTTTGATTTTCAAAGGATCAACTTAATCACTACTACACCACCTGACTCTTTCATGCAAATGTTTATCCAAAAATGATTAAAAGTAGTTAGATGTGGAGGGGACCTTTACCATGAAAACTACTAATTATAGACACAAAGTAGGAAAGTGGAAACTGGAAAGTCATTACATTCATGAAAATTCAAAATGGAAACAACTAATATTTCTAGACTTTGAAATTAAGAGTTGGTTAGGAATATGAGCTAAATTAGATGGGTCAACCGGGTTAGGCGGCTCAACCCTAACCCGTGACCAACCCGTATATTTGGCGGGTCAGTTTATCGGTCAAAACCGGATCGGGTTAGGGGGTTGGGTAACATTTTGCCACCTCTAAGTTACTGGACCCAAACCAAAGAAAGCCCTGAGGCTCATTCAGTAATCAGGATCGGACTCTTTGCCTAAAAAGATTACAATACAAAAACCTTCCTCCTCCTTTCCAATACTAAAGCGATCGGTCTGATTTTCTGCCATTTACAAGAGACAAGAGACTAGAGAGAGAAAGAGAGAGGTGGTAAATAGCGCCATGAAGATCCCCTGCAGTGGTCTGTGCTTGTTCTTTCTGCTCCTTTCCATATCCTTTCATCCTCTTTCGAGGGCCGAAGTCATTAACCTCACAGCAGACACCTTTTCTGACAAGGTATTTTCTCATTCCTCTCCAATTCATCTTTTCTTCATCCTATTTACTTCTTGCTCTGCAATCATATCCAATCCACTCGTATTGAAACTTGGCATGGGAAAATGGGGGAACCCACTTGATGATCATGGACCTAACTCCATTGAAGCACCCAGATGAAGAAATTGGAATTTGGAATCTGGGGTTTGGTTAAATTTTTCATTGATGAAGAATTGAGGAATTCCATGATAGGTCAGTTTCAATTTCAGTTTCTGCCCCTTTGGTTACAGTTATACCATAAAAGGGTTGCTGGAGAATGGGGTTTCCTTAAAAATTGTTTCTTGATTGGGTTTAGATGATTAATTTCGGTGGAAATTGGGATTTTATTTTTCCCTCCTTTTCCAGTGATTGGCGCCCCCAGGTGGCTTCCTATGTTGTTTCTTATATTGCATAAACAAGATTCTCATGGGAGATCGCTGCGAAGCACGCGCATACTTAAGTATGCATTTGATGTTTAGATGGATGCTTTTTGGAAATGGAATGACACTAATTGAAGGGGATGAACTCAATGCCGTAGTGGCTGATGATCTCCATGTTTCCTTGTTAGTTAAGTAGAGAAAGGTCAAGAGGATTTCTTGCCTCCTTGGTTGATCTTATCATAGGCATACTCACAAATAGTAATGTAATAATCATGCTGAGGGAAGCTCACACCTAATAAGGTGAATATATCGCCTTCAAGTCTCTTATAGTGCCATTTTGTTTTTCAATTGGTGGAAAATATGTTATGGTTATCTCACATTTTCTTGTGTTATTTAAGCATGGACATTTTTCTAATTAAACTCTAGCACCATAATTCTGATATGTTGATAGTAGACGGAAGATATTCACCCGAAGAACACTAGATGCGGGGAAAAATTGATCGGTGCCTTCGTAATGGCCCCGTCTTCCCGCCGTACGGAGGGTCAGGATTGGAATTCCCACATCCCATTGACCCTAGGAGAAAATTCTCTGATAGTAGACTTGTAACATTTTATCCATCTTGTTACGAAATATGATTGATAAATCATGTCTATAAGCACTTATTTAAAATTTTATTTGAAACTTCCACAAGCTTGTACTTTTTGCGCAGTAAGATTTCTTAACAATGATCATGTTCTGAGGATTTATTTTGTTTATTGTCCATTTAGGTGAAGGAGAAGGATACAGTGTGGTTCGTGCAATTTTGTGTCCCTTGGTGCAAACATTGGTAAATTCTGTGGTTTGTAACTTTTTTTTTTATCTGTTTCCTTATATGGCATCCTGCAAGCTTGTTTCAGGATAGGGCGGGCCATTCCTTTGCATCTATATTATAGCTTAAGTTACATGCTATGAAATATGTTTATCATTTGGTCGATCAATGATTGCAAATAACCACCTTGTTTTTTTCAGTACGAAGCTGGGAACATTGTGGGAGGACTTGGGGAGGGCTGTGGAAGGGGAAGATGAGATAGAGATCGGTCAAGTTGATTGCAGTACGAGTAAATCAATATGTACCAAAGTGGATATTCATTCATACCCTACATTTAAGATTTTTTATGATGGAGAAGAAATTGAAAAATACAAAGGTAATTTCATTTGCATTTATTTAAGAGATGATTTAAATCCTTGAGCATCAGTAAGAACAAATAGTTGGAAATTGATAACTATCTTATAGCTAAGATTTGGTAGAACAATTTCCTTTTCTCTTGTTTCTAGCCCATATCTTCTTGAAGCATGGTTTCCCTAAGAACTTAAAAGTTATAATCGTTTTGTTATAATACTTAGTTGAAAGATCATTCCATTTGATGATATCCATCTTTATTTTAATGTTTATTTTGTGAAAAAGTAATTTTGCCAAGGAGGAAGTGTAAACTAACAACAAGGAGCAAGCCAACATTGAAGTCTAGAGCCTTAGGTTTGGTAGGGAAGCATAGGGCAAATCAAGGATCACTATCTGACTGGAAAATAAAATAAAAAATAAATAAAAAGAAGGAAAAAAATTCAAAGGTCACTATCTAAACTTTCTACCTAAGCATTAGTTAGTCTATCTGTGAATTTGTGATCATGGACATGGTACACTGATAAACAATAATCTCAGTATTAATGTGTATACCCAACACAACATTTTAAGGAGAGTAGTTTCCAGTTTCCTCTCTTCTGTCAATTAGATCATCCACTCAGTATTCAGTGATCTCAGTGAAGGGTGTGAACTCAAGAACAGTGGAAAAATGTCATGGTTTCCAATCAGTTTCTAGAACACACAGCATTAGGCTTTTAGCATCCAAGTGTGACATAGCCGAGTTATTTATAAGCTTACTAAGTTTATCCAGCAAACTGTCAGAGTTGGTGTTCATCTTAAACTGGTTTAAACTAAATCAAACTGACTTCTAATGCACAGGGCCTGATCAAACCAAGGCAATCAAAACTACGCTCTTAGTCCATCCACAAAGAAGATGACTTTAGATGTCATACACAAAGACACTACCATTTGGTTCATCTCGATGCACTTCTTTTATAAATATCATCAATAAACTTATGATTCTTGAGTCAGTGTTGCAGCTATATATATTATATAGAGAAAGGAGTAGGCGGATTGTTTTTGTTGAAACACCCTAGCATAGTTTCAAGCATGGGTATCAGACCCTGTAGTGGTTTTTCATAAAACAAATACATATCAGCCATTTCAGTGATACCTACCAGCAAATCTATGTGATTTTAAATAAGGGCCAAAATATCTTGAAAAAAATGTCCAAAGAAATTTAGAAAAAAATAATGAAAAACCTGGAATGTGTGTTTTTTGAGAGGTTATCTATCCCATTTTGTGTGCATTCATTGCTTTGTACTTTGTAGATCAAATGTTCTCGGTATGAGTGTGTTTTCATAACCATGGACCATTATTTTTTTTATTCTTATGTCATAAATTAGAATAAGAATATTACAACTCTCAAATAAATGTACTTTTTTCAGAAATAGTTGACCAAATATGGCTCGCTCAGATATTGACTATGATTTGTTCAAATATTGCTAAGCTGTTAATATTGTCAGTCAATGTTTCTGACCCTTGATGATCCATCTCACCATTGTTCATCAAATTCTTCAATGCCTCGTCGCACTACTGGTGAGGTCTATTTTACCCCTCATCTTTATCTCAGACTGGATGTAGGAATGTCAATTAGGTGGGATGTCCAAATTTCAGAGGTTAAGATGATGAATGTTTTTTGGGCATCATTGTCAAATCGTCTGTCCATGTTCATTCCCTTTTTGATGGGGTGGTTTAAATTGTTCAAAACAAAAGGTAAAACCCCAAAATCCAAGATTGGTTTACATCTTTGTTCCTTACAATACAATGCCTGAAGTACCGTGGTCAGCAGTTGCTCACCAGCATTTTAGCATTCTTTGAAACTTGGAGCAGAAGGGGATCCTCACTTTGATTCTTCCCATTCATTTTGAAATGATTTTGGGGGAATTTAGACACCGCTCCCCACCTTTGCGAACCTAGAAAGGGTGATTTCCAGGACAGTGGATTGATGGCATTGGTTGCACAAATGCTTGGCATGGATCAATCTTAGATAGTAACCACTAGACTAACCACTAGACCCATTTTGATTTTGATATGGCGGACCTAATCAAAGTTACTTCTAGGCACTATTTTAGGGTTGAGAACATCATTAGGGATGATTAACGACCGCTTATTGTCACTTTGAAGACCTGCCAATTCACAGTGGTTAGGTGAGTATCAAGGGCTTAGATTGACCATAGTTTGGTCCCATATTTTAAATTTTGTACTTTCTAACTTTTAAATGTGAAAATGGTTCTGATTTTGAAACTTCTTTATTAGGAGGGAGTTTTTAGGGAACCATTCACAAATTTCAAATTAGGAATCCCTTTGTGGGGTCCACCTTGATGCATGGCAATTGGCAATAAGGAGGTGCATGTGTCTTGGTATAGACGAGCAGGGTAAAAATTAGAAAAAAGAATGGTTCCCATCAGATCATTGTCCTCGGTCAGGATTTGGTCGATCATGGCATATGGCCACAGGTTAAGCTTGACAGACCACAAGCCTTGGCATTTGGCTCCTTGTCTTGGTGGGGCCATGGGGTTGGAGTTTTGGCAATGGCTTGCTGCGGACCTCAGGCTTTGGCATGTCTGATAATTTTTGGGCCTGGTTTTACTAGTTCTCAAGCATGGTGTCACTGAATCTCTTCGATTCCAAATAGGTAATTTGGGTTACCATTCAAAATATACATAGTATACATATAATATAATATATTTTAATATAAGTATATATATATATATATAACTGTATGCAGAAGAAGTAATACTAGAATTTCATTTGGATCAAGAAATATACCTATATATGGAGCTATGGAAACATAAATCATCTGACCATTCAAGAGGAAAAAAAATCATCTGAGAGAACCATATTAACTTGTTATTTGGCTCATATTATTTTAAAGTCTAACATTGATTTAATTTCTTTCTGCTTTTAAGTAACTGGTGGTTGAAGGTATTCTTTGGCTTATGTGTATATTTGAACACCTTTAAAAGGAATCTCATTTTCATTCCTAAAACATGTATCAGGTAAGAGGGATGTCGAGTCACTTAAAGCATTTGTTTTAGATGAAGCAGAGAAAGCTGCGAAAGGAAAGTTGGACGACGATAAAGATTCTTTATAATCTGCTGGTACATCAAATGCTCCAATTTTTCCTGTTTTCCATCTTTTTCTTGGCTATTAAACAACAACTTGTTTAAGAGGGTGACTAAAGGCAAAAGTTCATGAAGCCTTTGTTTGTTGTTACTTTTAGAAATATAATTTACAGGTAGAAGGCTGGATCAGTTTGTGTTGACTTTCAAAATTCATGGGGGCTTTTATTTTATTGTGACAAGCATTGTCCCGCAGTTGATTGGTGCTAGTACTACTATGAAAATTTGGGTTTCTTAATGTTAATGGGGCCTCGTATTCGTGTTGCCTCGTTATTATTAACTAAAGAATAAGTATGAAACAAATTTGCAGCTAGGATGCAACCTTCATGGTGCCCACCCTTGCACTTGTGGAGGGAGCGTCATCAAGTGACTCCTGTACCATGAATTAGTACTTTGCCTACATATGACCCAAATATGTGCATGTATCTTCATCGTCATCAACATAATCCAAGTCTCAAGCCTTGTCTTATCTATTTTGAGTCTGGTATGGCTTTGAGTTTTGCTTCATTCATGATTCATCTCTCCTTTTTTCATGTTTTGCACTGGGCCAAATTGACCCAATATTTGTGATGCTTGAGGGGGCAGTTTTATTAACATCTAGGAACCCATCATTTGTAAATGTTCTCCTATGAGCAGACTGTATGTACAGTCCAACTCCATGGGGCCCGCTTTGGCCCGCCTTTGATCACTGCAGCCCCTTCATAGAATCTTGTCATCCCATGATTCTATCATCAGGCCTGCTTTTACACTCACAAACCTTCTCACCGCTGGATTGAATCTCAAAAAAAAAATCCACAGTTAAAGTTGCCATTAAACTTTCAAGGCTATTAAATCAAGGGGTAGGATAATATGTTGGATGATTTTTATGCTTCCCCTTGTCCATAAGGAGATATTTCCATCAGTCCTCTTTTCATTGATAGACATTCATCTAAGTGGACCCCACGAGCTGGACATTCATTTTTATGTTGAAAAAAAAAAAAAAACTAAATGAAACTAATATTAAATGATGGACTTGGTGAGTAGGATATTTCAAGCTTGTACTCTAAAAGTACCGTCGAGTACTGATACAAATGTAGTATTGATCCCACACAAATAAGGTGGGCATGTAGAAGTATCCAGGTATCATACCACACAAATAAGGTGGGCATGTAGAAGTATCCAGGTATCATAGCTTGTGAAGCCCTGCCTGTAGGGGGATGGAAAGGTTTAGTCGTAGAATAGGGATGGCCGTGATTTCTACCGTGCACTGGTCTTTTGCTTGTCAGAGATGGAGCAGATTCTGAGCAGTTGCATGGCACTTTTTAAACAACGTCAAGCTTGAAGATGAAACTGTACAATTGCAAGCTTCTAGGGATAATGGGCTGCTTGAGAATGTCTCTCCCCAAATCACGTTTGTTTGCCATAAGAAGTCTTTAGAATCCAATTATAGAGAGAGGAGAAGCAGCTATCCCGGTAACTACTACTCTGATGGGACATGTCCTTGATTAAAGCAGCACTCTCAAACCTTTTGACAGGGAGACCATCCACGAGCAAAAGGAGTTAGCAGTGGTAAAGCTCTGCTTGAAAGATCGCAGTGACATTCTTGTGGCAAAAGGCTAGAGGAGGAATAGAAACATCACTTAGTTGACAGGGAGACCATCCGTGAGCAAAAGGAGAAAGGAGGGCTTGGTATTTAGACATCAAGGCATATGACGGCGCCATTTCAGGTAGTAAATGGTCACAGAGGCTGGGAGACGACTCCAGTGGGCTTTTTTTTTTTTGCTTTAAAGGATGCATTTATTAGAAGGGAAAGGTTACAAAAACAAGGGGAGACCCCTCTTGCTTACAGCAGGTCCCAGAAAGAAAACATAAGCGATAAGAAGTAAGATGACAGTAAGAGAATTCTGAAGTTCCCAAAAACATTTCCGCTTGCCCAATTGTCCAGATAGAGTGGTCTTGTGGAAGAGACATCATCAGCAGGAAAGAGGGTGCCATTACCCTCCTGGGTACTACTTGCTATTGAAGAAGTGATGCTGCCCCCTGCAGAGGAAGAAGTTCCAGTGTCGCCAGTGTGGATGAAGGAGCGAGTGTATTCACGCGTGCTGTTTATCCTCATTGAGTGCGTACCTGATGTGAGAAGGAAGAGCAGCCCGGCCTCCTGTGGTGTCAGGAATTACATATTTGGCAAGCAGGTCCGCCACTGAGTTGGCTGACCATTTGCAGTAGTTTATCCTCATTGACTCCAGTGGGCTATGAAAGGAGATTCTGATTAACAATTACAGGTTTGGTGAGCAGCGTGAGATCTTTACTTTGGTTTATGGCATGGGTGATGTCAGATGCATTCATGGGTAATATTTGGTACCAGGGTCAGCAGTGGTTCAAGGGTGCTGCTTTGGATCACCACTTGGGCTGGTGATAGACCAGCAGCCAGACACTTTTTGAGCTTCTTCAGGTATGCTATCAACCAGAATGCATTGGTTGGAGATCACTTGGAACTGGTAGTGGTATGGGGCCTGTTTTCAGAAGAAACCTAAAAGTGGAAAGGGAGCAACAGTTTCATTTTTTGTTTTTCTATTGTCGATCTATATCCGGATTGCTTCTGTGGACGATAGACTTAGGATTGGAATTTGGCAGCCCAGCTGGTTGTTTCTCAGTCTTCGCTTTTTCACTGTCCTACAAGGGGCAGTGCAGACTGCAGAGCCTTGGAAACGAGCATTTGGAATATCAAGTCACCCTTCTCTCTAGTGGAATTGAGTTTTTATATTTATGAAATTGTCATATGACTATCCACTCCTAATTTTCTCCCCATTTCTGCATTTAGTAAGGATTTTCGTCATTTGTCCAAATAGGCCTTTTGATTTCACCCATATTTCTGTCCTAACATTTTCTTCTATTCCTTAGAAATGAGAACGCATACCTCTATAATCTTCATGGAATAGAAACACATTTCTCCACAATTTCTCGCCACCCAAAACAATGGACAGTAGAATCACCAATAAAAATAAAAGTCATCAGCTTTTCATTTTTCACCAAAAATCATAGCACACCAACATGCCTAAAAAGGTGATCAGCAACTAGATAGCAATTTTTTTTACCAAAAAAAAAAACCTGGATAGTATTATCAACCTTTAATTTTTTACCCTTTCTGTAGATGGTAAGATAATTTTGACAGCACAATTACCAGCAACAAATTACGCCTAGGCAGACAGACATGAAGCACAACAAACATGCCTAAAGGCAATTCACGTCTGGAGAGCATTTTCCAATGACAAGACACGGCATAATACAATCAACAAATTACAATCAATGGCAAGGCAAATAGATAAAATAAAGAGGCCAATGGGTGGAACAAAGACTGAAAAGAGTTCAAGAAAGTCTGTCTTCAATATTTTCAGAAAAAGAGGTCTGGTCTGGTTGGTCCTTGAGATGATTACTTAAATTCATTGAATAAGCCACTCGCCAAAAAAAAAAAAATCATTGAATAAACCGACATCAAACTCAGATTGAGAAACTTTCAAAAACAAGAGATATGCCCTGCGCTACTTGGCCTTTGCCCATTTATTCCGTACCCCAGGTCAGGATGTGAGAATGGAACGTTACAAAACATTTCACAGAATCTGACTCCAGCTAAAAGGCAAGAAATTTCCCACTCCAAAGCAGTCAAACCATCAGGACAGCATGGATAAAAATGGTCATTCACCTGCAGCCCAAACTGCACAAGTTCCACCGGTACCACTGGCTCTATTATATCAAGTTATCACAGACACTGCTGCAAGTTTTTTGATTGCATTTCATTGCAATACCCTTCTGCTATAACCAATTTATTTCAGTGGCTACTGAGTTTTCTCTTTTCTGAGACAGAAACTCAAAAGATCATATATTGAAATCTGATTCAAAGCCCCACCCTGATATTAGGTGCCAAGCCCAACCTAATGTTCTAAATATGCCCATTCCAACTAGATTTAAGAGGGTATATGTAGAGAATGCAAACTGATGAGCAGCATTACTTTTAGGGAAAAAAAAGAAATAAAGGTTCACGATACACAACTTCAAACAAAACCATCCCAAATTAACTCAAAGACATAAAATGAAATTGAAAGTACCAAAACTGACCTAACCACGAAAAGACTGCATGGCAGCTTCTAAACAGTACTATACTGGAAAATGAGGAGCAAAAACTTAAAACAGCAGACACTAACACCACCACCATCCACCCCTTCATCATTAGCTCACTTGCCCTTCTTTGCAGCAGATTTAGTGACCTTGGCTCCACTTGGATCCTTCTTCTCCACGCTCTTGATAACTCCAACAGCAACCGTCTGTCGCATGTCTCTCACGGCAAATCGTCCAAGTGGGGGGTATGCAGAGAAGGTCTCGACAACCATGGGCTTGGTCGGAATCATCTTAACAAACCCTGCATCGCCGTTCTTCAAGAACTTGGGCTCCTTCTCAAGCTCCTTGCCAGACCGTCTATCAATCTTGGTGAGGATCTCAGCAAACTTCACAGCAATGTGGCAGGTGTGGCAGTCGAGAACTGGAGCATACCCGTTGCCAATCTGACCAGGGTGGTTCATGATGATAACCTGAGAAGTGAAATTAGCCGCCTCCCTGGCAGGGTCGTCCTTGGAGTTGGAGGCAACAAACCCACGCTTGATATCCTTGACAGCAACGTTCTTCACATTAAAGCCAACGTTATCACCTGGTAATGCCTCTTGAAGAGCCTCATGGTGCATCTCCACAGACTTAACTTCAGTGGTGAGACCAGTAGGACCAAATGTGACAACCATACCAGGCTTGAGAATGCCAGTCTCGACACGGCCAACAGGGACAGTCCCAATGCCACCAATCTTGTAAACATCCTGAAGAGGGAGACGAAGAGGCTTGTCTGTGGGCCTCTTGGGCTCCAGGATCATGTCAAGGGCCTCGAGGAGTGTTGGTCCCTTGTACCAGTCCAGATTGGTGGACCTCTCAATCATGTTGTCACCCTCAAACCCAGAGATGGGTACAAAAGGAATCTTGTCTGGGTTGTAACCAACCTTCTTTAAATAGGATGAGACCTCCTTTATAATTTCATCATACCGTGCCTTGGAGTACTTAGGGGTTGTGGCATCCATCTACACGGCAGTTTATAACAAATTATATAACCTAGTCAGCAAAAAGAATATGTATGTGTGTGAGCAAGTAGAGACAATGAGCTACACAAAGCAGTAAAAAAATTAAATGGAGACGAGAACACCACTTCAACAAGATAAAAACTTCATCATTGAACAAAAAAAGGAATTACGTACTTGAGGAATTTCAAATTCCTATAGTTGCTAAATGAGAATGAACAAATTTAGAGGAACGAACACTTAGCCTCCCATGACGATGTTATTAGCATTGCAATTTTCAAGGTGCAAACAGTTATATTACCTGACAATGCCAATGCAAATGCTCAATGCCACACAGATATAAAATGTCAGGATTATTTTTAGAACTGAAAAAAATCAAATAAAACAATTCTTTTCTTCATTCAAAAATAAAAATATGATTCATCCTATATAAAAATGGGATAATAAACAGTCACTGGTTCTTATTCTCAGTGAAGGCCTGAACAACTAGGAAAACAGATCGAACCAATCAAAAGAATTTGTTGAAACAAGATGCACATGTACCAGATTATCTTAAGCAAACTTGCAAATTGAGAACAAGAAAAAACAAATCCAGCTGGATGGAAATTATAAAATAAACAAGCCACCATGCAACCAAGGATATTCCAGCCAACAGAAATCTGTAAAATTACCAACACCAGAGCTGCCTACAAGCATGGCTCACCGTTCTGTAAATCTAGACAATTGATCAAAATCTCAACCACAGACCGCAAGCATGAAGGAGCTTCTTATCAGAACAATATAAACACCTCAATCATCAGGCTTAAAATATAGCAGATGCCTGACTGGAATTTAACAGCCCTTGGAAAGGAGTTCCTTATCAGAACAATATAAACACCTCAATCATCAGGCTTATAATATAAC
This sequence comes from Litsea cubeba, assembly GCA_012931725.1. NCBI lineage: Eukaryota > Viridiplantae > Streptophyta > Magnoliopsida > Laurales > Lauraceae > Litsea > Litsea cubeba. Next base: position 75,986,300 of record CM022950.1, on the reverse strand, counting down.
AGATGCCTGACTGGAATTTAACAGCCCTTGGGAAATCAATGCATGCAAAATGTTCAAACTAGCTTATTTCTGAGACATGACATATCAATGGTGATAGCCATCAAGAGGAATGGTGCGCACCACTCTAAGGCCAAAAGACATACTGAAAATCAACATATCAAGGATCATAAACTTAAATGAATAGATGCATGACAGCAGTCAAAGAGTTAAAATGTTTACCTTGTTGCAACAACAGATCATCTGCTTGACTCCAAGAGTGAAGGCAAGCAAAGCATGCTCACGGGTCTGGCCATCTTTGGAGATTCCAGCTTCAAAACCACCAGTGGTGGAGTCAATGATAAGGACAGCACAATCCGCCTGAGAAGTTCCCGTAATCATGTTCTTGATAAAGTCACGATGGCCAGGGGCATCAATAACAGTGCAGTAATACTTTGTAGTCTCAAATTTCCACAAGGCAATATCAATAGTGATACCACGCTCACGCTCAGCCTTGAGTTTGTCAAGGACCCAGGCATACTTGAATGACCGCTTGTTCATTTCAGCAGCCTCCTTCTCAAACCTCTCAATCACACGCTTGTCAATGCCTCCAAGCTTGTAGATGAGATGACCAGTAGTGGTGGACTTGCCGGAGTCGACATGTCCAATGACGACAATGTTGATGTGAACCTTCTCTTTACCCATAGTTGCTAATCCAACGTCCGGAGAGCAAAAGGCTGCAAAATTAGCAATTAATTGAGAAATCTTCCCAAAATAGACTTCATATACCACAAAAAGAATATGAGAATTAAGTAAAGAGAGTTTTCCATGTAAAAATGAACAACAACACAGTATAAAGCCTACGCAACATAATATGATGCAAATTAAAAGCTCAATTCCTCTAAGAGTGAGCAGCCACCCAAACTCAGGCCATGTCCTACTCCACCATGAACTAGTTCAGATGATACAACCATACAAGCAGTCAGATTTAATTAATGTAAATGTACATTTTGCAAACTCCAATGGAAGAGTAAGATAATCAATTTAATCTCTTTCATCCTAGAGAGGAATGCAGGGCATCACAAGGTACCCGTTTAGTCTACTAGTGCCAATACTGATGCTCTATTGTTTTACTTGAAATCCCAAAAGGCAATGAAGAGTGAAGATTGGTAATTCTTTTTATTTTCTTAATTTTTTCAACAATAAAGGGCCAAAACAAACCAATGGGTCATTCTAAAACTATTTAGAGACAATGCATTAAGGTTTCAATTTCGGCCTATACAATGTACAAAGCCATAATAGCCATAATGTCTTAGAACCATGGTTGGCCCAGCATGCAGTGTAAATGATTCACACAAAATCTCGTTAAAAAGTCCCATACCAAATTTGGAAAAAAAAAAAAAAACAGGTGCATCTAACAAGTTCCTAATGAATTTCAAAACAACTCATATAGAAAGGGGCTTTTATCTAATGGTGGATATTAAAGTGAAAGGCCAGAGATCTGCGGTAAAGACTAAGCAATCATCTCTAAATTAAACAGATGTCCAACAGTGAGGATCTCCATAAACAGAATTGTGTAACCAAAAACCCCTCTTACATACAGAGATCCCCTTCAAGTCATGGCCAATCCAAACAGCATAAGCACCATAAGCAACACAATCCAATAAGTTAGATCTTTAAGCACATCTTAAAGAAAAAGGCCACCTGGTGGATAATCACAACAAAGAGAGCAAAACGTTCTATATGAAATCCGTGTTTCGGAATCATGATCTAAACTGTGAAAAATCCATGAACCACTAATCGTGACTGATTCCCCAAACAACCCTCTGATGTACAAGATCCTTCCCACATCACACCATATCCAAAACAACCCTTCATTCAATGAAAAGGGGCTCTTACCCACTTCATGTTATGACAAGAAATCAACGAAAAACAACATGACATGAAGACGAAATTCCATGGAAACACCACTCCCAACCCAAAAACCCCACAAACAAACAACCCCAAAACCTGCAAAAGATTAAAAACCCTTTCAAACCCCATGAACTCAATAAAGAGAAGATTCACAACAACAAAAGCAAAGACAGCAATAGAAACAATCAATACCAAACAAGATCTATCTCAATAGAGAAAGAAAACATACATACAAACATATCTGTATCATATTTGCAAGGAAATGAAAACCGAAACCGTTACAATCTAAGAACTATTGAAGAAGAACAAGATACCTTCAGATCTTAAGAAGCTCCGGAGATGGCAGAGCAGAGAAGAAGGATGAAGAGGCAAAGAGGAGTTGGAAAAGGGCAGCGATTTCACTATAAAGCTCACTTGGAAGCTGAAAGTGCCTATTTCATTAGGGTTTCATTCTCAGCCGTTGGATTGTGAATCGAACGGATGATAGAGACTGATTGTGTGGACCGTTGATGTAATTATTGACGGTTGAGATCTCGCGGAGTTATTAAAATGGTGAAGACAAAAGGACCATCGGCATGAGGATACCTAGTGGTGTCCTGTTGTGGGTTGTCCCCACCTATGTCACTTGTTGTTTTTAACACATGGAACAAGGAACTCAATGCAATCATATCATATCCATTGAATCTTACAACCCATTGCAATGGACTTTAAATTATTTTTTTTTGTTAGTTTTTTAAAACATGTTAAAATATTTCCTATATTATAGGGTTTATTTATTTGCAAGAATTTTAAAAATTTTAATTTTAAGGGGATGGGGGTTGTGAATCTCTCAATTGTTGTCTTTCGTCTAATTTTGCAAATGTTCAAGTACAATGTAACATTTTGAAATTAATTTTACATGGTCAAAAATAATATTTTAATAGAGCTAAATTTTATGAATTCTCAACATTTAAATGAAGAAGTTCAAATCTTATAAGGCGCCAATTGTCTTGATGTAAAAAGAATTAATAAGTATTTTGTAGCAAAATAGCATTCAGCAGTGCATTTAAAAATCATTGATGATTTTTAAAATGAGGGTTGAAGGCATCCTACTTGTAGCTCACTTGGTCATGGACATAACAAAATGGCTTAGCCTTTACTTAAAAAAATGTTAGGACTAGAGCAAACTAGTTGAGGATTATTCACTATTATGCAATGGGAATCATTGCCCATTGGTCCGATGTGCCTCAAGCGCACGAAAGCTTACTAGAAGTCCTTGCAAACGACAAATTGTTCTACTTATTTAACCAAAGCCTAAGCTTCATTTAAACTTGACTCAATGATGGCTTATTTTCGTTGAATCAACATGGCATGATAGTTATGTGATTAAGTAGAGTAATATGAAAATTGTAAAAACAATTTCAGTTAATAGGAACAGACAAAAAAATCAAATAACAACAACAACAACAACCAGGGTCCATATAAATGATCAATCCAAATCCTCTCGTACATGTCATTCTTCCTATTTTGATCTTGTCCCAACCATCATCTATCATTAAATTAAATTATATAAAAGTTGGAGCAAGTCTGTTTGAGAACTTTACATGTAGATTGACTTAAGTAAATGAGAAAAAAGTAAAAGAATAAAATATAAGTGAATTATGATGATATTTTTTCTTTAGTTGTTTGGTAGGAAATTTTTTTGACTTTTTGTTTAAAAAGTGGGTGTTTTTTTTTTTAAATGGAGAAAGGAAGTTGCCTTTTTACTCTTTTTTATATATATATATTTTAAGAATGATGGAGTTTTGAATATGTGTGCTTTGATGTGACCCTTTTTTTTTAAAATTAGAGGTTTTTGTTAGAATCATTTGTTGATTTAGTCTCAGTTTGATCGAGTCTTTAGGCTTAGTTGGTTAGTGGTTTGAATAATCCCTTTTATGTAGGGTTCTGTTATTTGCTTTGATTCTGTTCCTTGTAAAGGCTATATATTGAGCCTTCATTTACTTTCAATAATAAGATGAACTTCTCCCATTCTCCTATTCTATTTTCAGCAAATACCAAATATTGTTGTCATTTGGTATCAGAGCCCGGTATAGCATTGGAGATGGCTACAGAGGGAGGGTTTGTGCAACCGTCAATTCCGAGGTTCAACGGACACTACGATCATTGGTGCATGCTCATGGAGAATTTCCTCCGTTCAAAGGAGTATTGGGGTCTAATTGAAGATGGAGTTCCAACAGTAATCGATGGAGTCCAGCCTACCCCAGCTCAGACGAAGGTGATTGAGGATGCGAAATTGAAGGATCTAAAGGCAAAGAATTATCTCTTCTAGAGTATTGATCGTTCCATTCTGGAGACGATTTTGAATAAGGATTCAGCCAAGAGCATTTGGGATTCCTTGAAGCAGAAGTATCAAGGTACAGCATGAGTGCAACGTGCACAACAACAAGCTCTTCAAAAAGAGTTTGAGATGCTCAACATGAAGGCAGGGGAGTCTGTAACTGAGTATTTTGCTCGTACTATAACTGTGGTTAACAAGATGCGGTCAAATGGTGTGAAGAATTTGACAGATGTATCAATCATTGAGAAAATCTTGCGATCCATGACCCCGAAATTTGATTACGTGGTCTGCTCTATCGAAGAATCAAAAGATCTCGATGTGATATCTATAGATGAGCTGCAAAGTAGTTTGTTAGTTCATGAGCAGCGTATGAATGCTCATACAATAGAGGAGCATGCACTGAAGGCTACGTCCAGAGATTCATCAAGTGGGAGAGGGCGTGGATCTTTTCGAGGAAGAGGAAGAAGAAGTGGTAGACGCAGTTTTGATAAATCCACCATTGAATGCTCCAGTTGTCACAAGTTGGGACACTTTGCATATGAGTGCCCAAATAAGGTGATTGAAGGGAAGGCAAACTATGCAGAAGGAGGAGAAGAAATGTTATTAATGGCAGATGTCAATAAGAAGGCGACTAGCAAGGAGGAGTTGTGGTTTCTCAACTCGGGATGTAGCAACCACATGTGTGGGAAAAAGGAGCTATTTTCTTATCTTGATGGCAGTTTTAGAGAGACCGTGAAGCTAGGAGATAATTCGAGTATGGACGTTATGGGAAAGGGAAATATCAGAATGCTTGTAAATGGTTTTGTGCAAATCATTACAGATGTGTTTTCTATTCCAGGTTTGAAGAACAGCTTACTGAGCATAAGGCAACTAGCTGAGAAGGGTCTTGCTATTCTCATTCAACGGGGAACCTGCAATTTATATCATCCTGAAAAAGAGTTGATTATGGAGATTGCCATGGCCTCCAATAGAATGTTCAAATTGTTTGCCCAGATACAATCAAAAGAGCAGGTGTGCTTTAATTCCTCATCTGAAGATAATGTTATGCTGTGGCACAACAGATATGGTCATCTCAGCTTCACAGGATTGAATTTTCTTCAACAAAAAGGGATGGTGAGAGGACTACCAAACTTTGATGCTCCGTCAAAGGTTTGTGGAGATTGTTTGATTGGCAAACAACAAAGAAATTCTTTTCCTAAAGCAACTACATGGAGAGCCAGTAAAGTCCTTCAACTTGTACATGCTGACATATGTGGGCCCATTACTCCTCTCTCAAACAGCAACAAGAGGTACATAATCACTTTTATTGATGATTGTAGTCGCAAAATTTGGGCTTATTTCCTTGTTGAAAAGTCTGAAACTTTCACTGCATTCAAGTTTTTTAAGAATCTTGTTGAAAAGGAGGTCGAATTATGTATTAACGGTCTTCGTACTGATCGTGGAGGTGAATTCAACTCACTGGAATTTACTAATTATTGCAATGAACATGGCATACGCCATCAACTTACAGTGGCCTACTCTCCTCAACAAAACGGAGTCGCGGAAAGAAAAAATCGGACCATTATGAATATGGTTCAAAGCATGCTGTCAGAGAAGAAGATTCCAAAGAAGTTTTGGCCAGAAGCTGTCAATTGGACTATTCACATTTTGAATAGAAGCCCAACATTTGCAGTTAAGAACTAGACCCCGGAAGAAGCCTGAAGTGGCATTAAACCTTCAGTCGATCATTTTAAGGTCTTTGGTTGCATAGCCCATGCTCAGGTACCTGATTGCAAGAGAACCAAGCTTGATGATAAAAGTATAAAGTGTGTTTTGCTTAGCATTAGCAAAGAGTCAAAGGCATACCGACTATATGATCCTACTTCATAGAAAATTATAGTGAGTAGAGACGTGGTGTTTGAAGAAAATGAAAGCTGGAATTGGGATGAAAGTCAAGAGTCGGATCAAATTCTTGATTTAGAATGGGGCGACAGTGCGGAAGAACAAGCTCTGAATGATGAGAGAACAAGTTCTGAAGGATTAGCAAGTCCTGAAGGAATTGATCAATACGTCAATCCAGATGTAAGTGAAACAGGAGGAAGCTCAACAAGTTCTATACCAATTGTTGAGTCATCATTCATGCAGAAAGGGAGCGTAGAAGACCTTCTTGGATGAAAGACTATGTCAGTGGGGAGGAATTAACTGAGGAAGAGGAAGAGTCTTACATGGTCATGTTTGCTGCCGCTAATGATCCCATGTTTTTCAAAGAAGCTGTGAAGCACTCGAAGTGGAGATTGGCCATGGATGCAGAGATGGATTCAATTTCACGAAATGACACTTGGGAGATGACATATCTACCTGCTGGTGCCAAGAAAGTTGGAGTGAAGTGGGTGTATAAGACAAAGTTCAACGAGAATGGTGAGATAGACAAGTTCAAAGGCCGGTTAGTTGCAAAAGGCTACTCCCAATAACATAGAGTTGATTATACCGAAGTGTTTGCACCTGTAGCACGTATGGATACAGTTCGTTTAGTGATCTCCATGGCAGGCCAGAAGAAATGGACAATATTTCAGCTCGACGTTAAGTCAGCGTTCTTACATGGAGAACTTTCCGACGAAGTTTTTGTTAAACAACCTCCAGGTTATGTGAAGAGAGGTGATGAGCATAAGGTATACAAATTAAAAAAGGCTTTATACGGTTTGAAACAGGCTCCACGAGCATAGGTACAGCCGCATCGAATCTTATTTTGCAAAAGAAGGCTTTGAGAAGTGTCCATATGAGCATACCTTATTCGTCAAGGTGAAGTAAGGAGGTAAAATCTTAATCATTTGTCTCTACGTAGATGATTTAATCTTCACAGGCAATGATAAAAGCATGTTTGCTGAATTTAAGAATTCCATGATGCATGAGTTTGATATGACTGACCTCGGAAGGATGAGGTATTTTCTTGGGTTAGAAGTGATGCAAGAACTAGAGGGTATTTTCATATCTCAAAGGTAGTACACATATGAGGTGTTAGAAAGATTTGGAATGGATAAATGCAATCCTGTGCTGAATCCAATTGTTCCAGGCATTAAACTCATGAAAGATGCAGATGGAGTGAAATTAGATAGCACTCACTACAAGCAGATTGTGGGTAGTCTAATGTACTTGACTAACACTCGACCCGACATTATGTTTGTGGTGAGTCTACTAAGTAGGTATATGGATCATCCAACTGAGCTTCATTTTCAGGCTGCCAAAAGAGTGTTACGGAAGGGAGGAGAAGAATTAATTGCTTACAGGGACAGTGATTATGCAAGAGATTTGGATGATAGAAGAAGTACTTCTGGCTATGTATTTATGCTCAACTCAGGTGCAGTTTCTTGGTCATCTAAGAAGCAACCAATAGTCACGTCGTCCACCACCGAAGCTGAGTTTGTGGCTGCAGCTTCATGTGCTTGTCTAGTGGTTTGGATGAGAAGAATTTTGAAGAATTTAAATCTGAATCAAGGTGATGATACAACTATTTTCTGTGACAATAGTTCAACTATTGAGCTCTCGAAGAATCCTGTGTTACATGGCCGAAGCAAACATATAGATGTCAGGTTTCATTTCCTACGTGAGCTTACTAAAGATGGTGTTGTTAAGTTAGTTCACTGTCACACTCAAGAACAAATAGCAGACATAATGACCAAGCCGCTGAAGTTAGATGTGTTCGTGAAGTTGAGAAGTCTGATGGGGTCTGCTCATTTTCAGATGTAAACTGAGTGTAATTAGCATCAGTTTAAGGGAGGATGTTAGAATCATTTGTTGATTTAGTCTCAGTTTGATCGAGTCTTTAGGCTTAGTTGGTTAGTGGTTTAAATAATCCCTTTTATGTAGGGTTCTGTTATTTGCTTTGATTCTGTTCCTTGTAAAGGCTATATATTGAGCCTTCATTTACTTTCAATAATAAGATGAACTTCTCCCATTCTCCTATACTATTTTCAGCAAATACCAAATATTGTTGTCAGCTTTACTTCACTCCACCCTACTAGGGAAGTTCCCAAACAACAGGATGATATTTTGCCAACTTTGATCTATACTATATGTAACCTTCTTATCCCCACTTCCCTGTTGTCTTATTTTTCTTTTCATTCCTCTTTAATTCACACAAAGAAGAGATGTAATGTCATGCACATGACAACTTAGCATGTCCTAACACTGAGTCAATGAAACAGAACTTAATGTAGACAAAAGAAATGAGAGCTCAATCCATTTAAAGAAGAGAAAAGAGAACCTTTTACTCCCCCATTGTAGCAATTTGTTGCTTGGGGTGTGGCTTTTCTTTTCGCTTCACCAACTTCTTGTTGAGTTCATGAGAAATATAATAGAGTAGTTCTTGTAGATGGTGTAACTTTGGAATTTTCTCCTATGAACATTCCCCCATGCAAACGTGACAACTGTCACAATTGGCACCTTTAAATTCAGGATGGATCCTGGTCCTTTGACAGGCCCCACACCTCTATATCCATTCGATCAAAACATCTGCAGGTGAAGATTTAGCTAATGTGACATACTATTACAAATTAACTATGGAAGAAAGTTATAGTTGTGGTATAGTTCATAAGTTTTTATTCTCTTCTTCCCACTGGACACCTTTATCATTCCATTGTCTCATCTCTCAAAGACACCTCTCATTTTGCTATTGTGTTTTATCCAGTCTTTCAGCTCATGAAGCAAACCTTATCCACCAAGTTGATAATCTGTTCTTTATCATTGTCAAAATAACCAGCGTGCCTTGTTGCCTTCTTCTGGTTTTCCTTTTCGCTCAAGTTTTTTATCCCAAAATTAGATAGAGGACCCTTGACTTCACTTAATAAAAACAAATTAGGGTCCACCACTTTGACAATAGGAACCGCTAATCTGCTGCTTTTAAATAGAGTTGTGACTTGTGACAGAGTTTCTAAAGTCTAGCTGAAAAATGAAGTTTGTTGGATGTTGATATAAATGGGATTGTGTTGTAATTTTAGGTAAGATTTGAATTTCGAGTAACTTTGTAAGTGGAAAGGGTTGTTATTCACTAGTGGCTTCTAAAATTGAGAGCCTTTCCCCCATTTGTATAGCTGATGATATCTGTGCATAAATCCCCTGGAATTCAATAGATCTTTTTATCTTCTTATGTTCATAAATTTCAACAAGGGCGGGTAGAAGAGAAACAGGGGTGCATCCATCCTAGTTTCTCCTCTCTTACAATTTCATTGTCTCTGTTCACTGCTTTTCTCACTATTCCCTCTTGAATTAGACATAGTTTTGTATCACTTCCAGTATAAAAATTGGAAAAAAAAATGGCAAAACAGGTAATTTCAATGAATGCATGGGGAGGAGAGAGTGGTAGAGAAATTCATTATTGAAGAATTCAAGAGGAATTTGTAAATTTTAGGATTCATTACTGCCCATGGAACAGAAATTCATTAATGAAGATTTGAATGGCTAAGGATATCTGTCCATAAATAATGAAAAATGAGGAATTCCAATTCTTATGGCTCGAACCTATTAATAATGAAGATTTTCACTTTGATCAGATCCTTGCTGCCTGTTCTGCTTAGATAAATGAGGAGTAGCGTGGAGTATATAGTGAATAGATTTTACATCGCTTGGTGTGAAGTTAAGGTTTGGAGCAGTTACAACTTTTACTCAAAAGTAATAGTAGTATTTTTTACTCTATTTTTTGCCTATCAAAATAAGCCTATTTTTACATCTTTTAGAGTTATAAAAAAACCGATAAGGAATTATGATGATTTGTTTGCTAAACGTAATCCAAGAGTATTTTTCACCTCTTTTTCAGATATAGGTTATCTAATAAAATCATTGTGTCCCACCATTTTCTTCTCTATGCCAAATTTCATTCCAACTACCCAACCCACATCTAATTTACTAATCATCCCAAAGGGAGAGGATTCGGATCCAAGAAGGCATTGGGATGCTTTCCTTCAAGTTGCCTATGTACCACTATAATAAAACAAAAGATAATATTAATTAAAAACAAAGCACATGAAACCTTTGAAGAAGAGAGAGAGAGGGTGTGTGTTTGGAAGGAAAAGGAGACAAAAAAAATAACTTTTTTCGGTGGATTCCACATAGAAGCACAAGAATGATATATTAAATTTTACAAAGTTTGACTAGTCACAAAGTAACTTGGTCCCACCAAAAACACCCTCATAGCTCAGGGATAAGTTTTGAACCAATGCCTAACCTGAATTGGAACCCAAATTCTCTCTTGGCATTATTCACACTTTTACATAATATAAAATTCTCCTGTATTTCCTAATTTTATTTAGGTATTTTGGACCTGGTCAATCTAACCTATAGTATAGTAATGATCGTGGGGAATGGAAGTAATTTTGAAAAGTTTTGACTATATACTAATGAGAGTTTGGAATCCAGATTCTATGTAAAAATGTAGGTCACCGTCGTTATATACAGCAGTATATCTGATTAGAAGTTTTACTGCCGTATATATATAACAGCAGTATGGCTGTATTTGCAGCCTACCTGCCTCTATATACGGCGGTAATCCTACATCATATGTATTGATGAGTGGGCTCCACCGAATGGGGAGTATTGAAAAGTTGAAGTATTTATGCTGCATCGACCAACGCCTTAAGGTTTTACTATGAATTGTTAGGTAAAGAAATTTAAGATGGAACCAAAGACAACCGGTCGCGAGATCGAATCGTAGGAGGTACGACTAAGCGTGGAAAAAATGCATACCGCCCCACCCGATGGGTAGTATTGAAAAGTATTTATGAGGCCACTACTAACCCCTCAATTTGTAGTTTTCTTCCCCTTCCATTGAAAGGCTTGTTGTTGGTGCCTAAGAGGCATTTCTATGACATTTCCTAATAAAATCTCTGCTTGTGCTGCCCATCTTTAGAAATACAACATGGTCCCATATCTTAGGAATTAGAACATAGCCCCCATCTTTTAAAATTAGACATCTACATATTATTTATACTGCACATTGGCATATGGTACTCGCGCATATAAAATTACCCCCAAAAAATACTGAGGCTAGAAGTTTCTTCTCATACGCTATTTGAATAATTTACTAAATGTACATCTTTTATTTTTATCTCATTTCTTTACTGCTATCTATGTGGAGATCCCTTGTTCTTGGAGTCTGGGTCCCCTTATTTCGAGGATTCCCATGTTTCTTATAGGAGATGACCGATTTTCTTACCGATACGGAGCTAAAATGAAGGATTGGACCGGTCCAAACCGGTCCGGTTGGACCACTTAAAATGGTCCGGACCGATTTTCTTTTTTTTTTTTTTCATTTTTTTTTTCATTTTCACCTCACATCTAAAAAGTGGGCAAATGTCAAATGAATGAATGATGGGTTTTACAAATGGGTGATGGGCTCATGCCTCATGGGCTCGAAGATTATGAAAAAAAAAAAATTTTATTACTTTAATAAATGCGGTCCGGTCCGGTCCAGACCGGACCGCAAAAGGTCCGGACCGGATCGGATTTGGACCACCAAGACCGCAAATCCGGTCCGGTACGGTCCGGTTTTGTGGTCCGGTACGGTCTGCGGTCCGGTTCTGTACAGCCCTAATACAGGGATTGAGATATTGTTTCATCTAAATAAAATCTACCAACTGTATAAAATCTCATACCAACTAATACACCATCTTATTCTTACAGCCTTTATGGATGCAAATGGCGAAAAATAGTGCAGTTTTTGGGTATGGATGACACTGGATGAGCTATCAAAGAACTAAAGGCACGCTTAGCAACAGTCCATGCTTGGGGAGGAATCCTCTGTTTAGAGGATTCTCTCCATCTCCAAAGAATCAACACCTCTTCATATAGGGTTCCTGATAAGAGTTCTAGGTTTGGATGGAGGAAGAATTCCTACAATTTGTAGAATATATGATCCCATTGATGTTTTTATAAATATCTCAAGATACAGTAAGGATCAACGGTTGAAATCTGGTCACCTCACCGTGTTTGACCTTCCCTAACTAATGACCGGTTCCAATCATGATTTTGGACCCCACATAAACCAAAAAATTTGGAAAAACGGACTGTTTCTATTCCCGTCTTCAAAATTAGTGTAAACAATCAGACATTTTAGCACATATCTCAAGATATAAGAGGAATCAACGGGTAAGATTTGGTCACCTTGCCGTGTTCAACATTCCAGAACTAATGACCAGTTCTGATCTTGATTGTAGACCCCACATAAACCGAAAATTTTGAAAAAACAAAGGACTGTTTTTATTCCCGTCTTCAAAATTAGTGTAAACAGTCAGACGTTTTGGCACATTTCTCGAGATATTAGAGGAATTAACAGTTACAATTTGGTCACCTTGCCGTGTTTGACCTTTCAGAACTAATGACCAGTTTGGATCTTGATCTTGGACCCCACATAAACCGAAAAATTTGAAAAAACGGACTATTTTCAATAGTAGTGTAAATAGTAAGACATTTTGGCACATATCTCGAAATATAAGAGGAATCAACGGCTGAAATTTGGTGAGGTGACCATTTTGGAGTTGTTAAAGGTGACAAACTATTTGGATCTTAATTATAGGATCTAAAAGGTACATTCCAAAGCAAAAACATAATAAGCCCACATTACCGCCCCTTGTCACTGTTTAGCACTATTCATCCGCCTGTCTCTCATTCCACATATTCTGCCCATCCGAAGGGGGAAGGTCCGACTGCAATAATCTCCCGTTCCACTTATTTCTCTCGTCCACCCTCTAAAAATCAACGCCAATCGAAACATACAAAATCCATCATCGCGCGGAAAAGGGCGAGGAAAAGGGTTAGTAATTCATTTTAGTAACATAAGTAACAATCAAATGGCCTATTTTTGGATGATTAACAATGAGAGATCTTGTTTACAAATATCTTTGTTCATTATGTGTAAGATTACTAAATGATTGGATGTGTGCCCCAATAAGTAGACCAGCCATTCCTGAACATCATCATAATTGTCTATAGAAGTAGCAGTGGCTTTTAGTTAATGCACCATGTGATGGATCATGGACAGACGTACGAAGCCCAGACCAGAATTTTCAATTCTGTGGACTATGAGTGGCAGGGAGATACATTCCAATGGAAGCATATATCTGATTCCTTTGTCAACTTCATTGAGTTTGTAACTTCCAAAAAAAAAAAAAAAGATGGTCATCTACAACACCCTGTTCTTCAAGGCCCATTCACCAAAGCAATTCATGATCATGCTTACTACTGGCCTCATTTCACTGCAATCCCATCTTTGGTGGATGAAGATATCATGCTCTTTATACTTTCTAAGATAACTGGCAATGCCAGCACCTGATTTGGGTAACAATCGATGATACAGTTGTTTTATTACTACTAACACATGCTAGCATGTGGACTGTGGTGACCAAACAGAGCTTCAACAGAACCAATTGATATGAAAAGCTCTATAAATACAATCCAATGATAAAGGTTTTACACATTGAAAAAAATCAACAGTTAATTATAAATGGTTTTTGAATAACCACCAAAGCTAAGAGACTGCTCAGTTGTTCATTTTGCTTCCAATGGATCGATGAGGCTGGGACTTTGTATTGATTGAGCCTAATTGGTCTGGGATTTTGTGAGGCCATGGCTCAGCTCGGGGAAGGCCCTACACCAATACATGTTGGTTAACTTTTAGTAAGGAAGGGACTAGATTTATTCATTACACAAAAAAGGTGGCACATGTTCTTGCTAATACATGTTGACAATTCATATGGATCCACAGGTGGGCACTAATCAAAGATGTGGAAGTGTAGAACAGAATGACTGAGGTATACAGAAGTCAATACCCCAGGATTCTCCCATGAATCCCAGTTGAGAGCCTTGAATATGCTTCTCAAAGTGATCATACAAGGAGGAGGAAGAGCCATGTTCCAATTTTGAGCAATCGAAGGTGAAGTTGAGCACCAGCTTGTCTCTCTCTAGATTATTTTTCCTCCAGAAAATTGCTCCTCAGTACTGCATTTATTTTCAGATGATTAGAGAACCTTCTCCAGGTTAAATTCTATTAAAAACTCAACATCATCGGTATGCATGCACATATGTATATGTGTGTATATGTTATTATTTATGTGCTTGTCAAGAGAGAAAGATGAGCCCCAACTTCATGAAATTTTAAACAGGCTATGCACGGTTTGTTAGAAATTTTGAAAATTGTGGGGGAATGTTGGAAATTTTCAAAATGGTAAAGAACCTTTCAGGCTTCTCAACTAGAATCCCGCATTGGATATGATTGAAATGAAAAAGGCATTTATTTATGCTTCTTTGTGTTACTCTATTGAGTTGATTTGGAAGGTAATGGGGTTGGGCTTGGAGCTATATGAGTCATTAAGAAGCCCCCAATATGGGCTTGGAAGTAGGCATGGTAGTTCTTATCTTTAATCCACCATGTTACTGCATTTGAAGATTTGTTTTCCCCTTGGTCCGTTCTGGGTCCTTAGTAAAGAATGTCTGTTCTAACTAACTGAGAGCTTACAGTAATACCTAACTGGATGCCATGACTTTTCACTGTAGTGTCTCTGTAACTGAGTTTTGTTGATAGAATCTCCAGACTCCAGCTGTAACAACCTCAGTGGTAAATAGAGGCTTACTGATTGTAAGATTATTCAATCAAATGAAATGAAACAGTATTATGTTTTCCTTCCAAGTTCTTGTTGTTGATAGTCTTCTTAGGGATCATTGGTATCCCAGGTACTGCTTTTGGAGCTCCTAGCTGCTACATGCGCCTAAGCTTGAATCAAGAGTCAAGACACTTCGATTGGCTTTTGGACAGAACTAATGCAAATGCAATATTGGTTGGACAAGTGGCTGTCAAAAGTATTTGAAGATTATAATCAATTTCCATGTTCAATATAAGTTAATAGCTACTCGTTTGAAGATTATAATTAATTATCTGTTGATAAATTACTCAAGCTCAAGCCCTGTTTGAAAAATGATATGTATTTTCTCTATAGTCTACCATTGTTTAAACTTCTTGAGATGGTCATGTTTATTGAATTATTAGCTTTGTTGAAAAGCTGCCATTGAACTTTGGTTTTCAACCCTTCAATTTAAATGAAGTTGGTCGTTTATGCATACAACATGATAAACTTGCATGTGTGAATTTAGCGGGTGCCTGAGCGACTAGTTCTATTCGGTCAAAGACCTCACGAGTATCTACTTCATAATAAAAAATGCATAGACTAGTATAAACTTGTGTTTTGTAAGTGAAAAAAAAGATAGTAGAGAAGAAATGGATATCATGAAAAAAAATTTTAAAAATTTCGGCTTTAAGCATAACAACAAAGATCAATGTGAGAACCTTACCAAGCCCTCTTTCACCCAGCTATCTAGAGTTCAATCCTAGTTATGTTGCCCTCTTTCCACATGTGTGGGCGACCTCTCATGTTATATTATAATTGTCATCAAAATATCAGAGTCTCAAATCGCCCCATTAGATCTCTATTTTTTTTTTTAGTTTGACTACTTAACAAGAGTGATACTTTATTGAAGACCCTGAGATCTATCCCTATACAAGTTTGTATATTAAGATGTTTCAGTGGTTCTAAAAATTTTATGGTGTTTTAGTGTTTTGACTAAATACTTCACGTAGTTGTAAAAGCATGCTATGCACGACCAACAATGAAGTTACTCAAATGGTTTCACTCATGCGCAAGTAAAATATGGAATTTTAGAAATTAAAATTATGATATTCCTTTTTTTTTTTTTTGCTGGGAAATTAAAATGGGTTTCAAATGCATTAATCACGTTACGTTGCCCAATCTTTCGGTGAGACAAGCTCCCTATTAAATTAAAATTATGGAGTTATATCACAGGAGATGATGATATTTATTTTGAATGAATCAGGTTATCAATAAAAGCGCCAGGTAGTGGAGTTCCACACATCTCACTCATATGAATCATGTGGAGACACTGAGGGGATCCAAAAGCACTGCAGCGAAGAGTGACCAGTAAAGGCTGCATTCTATCATTGTCCTTGTTGATAATTAGGTTTGGATGCATCAAAAGGTCAAAAAAAAGGGCCTGGGCTGAGTGTGTGCATGACCACAGCTCCCTGACGATAACTTTCATCCATTTGTGCGTCAAGAATACGAAGGACAGAGAGTAGAGCTTGTTAAAATAAAAATAATAAAGGTGTGAACCAGTTGTCATCCATATATGTTTTGTATGATTTCATTTCCATTAAAAAATAAATAATGTATACATTGATATTTAGAACTATCATTTTAAGTAAGGTGTTATATTTTTCGGATCCAAATAGATTTAAAATCGATCTAAATATATGTTTATGTGTTTTCTACTATTTAGCAAAAAGGTTTAAGAATTTCTCATTCATCAGCATTAAAGGTCGTTTGTCTTTTATGCATGTGGTAGGACATAGGAGATTTTCATATATGATAATTACATATACAAATGTTACGTATGCAAGTGCTATATATTTAAAACATATTACCGTGTTTATCAAAATCACCATTTTCACATATGCAAATGACTATAAGTATATGGACCTGGATTTAAGATAACCATGTTGATACATGGTATATGTGTTTGGTTCGGATTTTAAGCATTGCAGGCTGCACGTGTTTGTCAAAATCACTATTTTCACATGTGTAGGGTATTTATTTTAAATTGAAACCTGACTTGGACCCAGACTTATTTTGGAAACTGATGCCATTTTTTAATAAATAAAAAAAGTAAGCCAAGATTTTTTTTTTTTTTAAGTTAAAGTTAGAGTGACAATGCAGCCAATTTCTAACATCCAAATAGAGCCTTTGTTATCCCCTCATGCCAACAATATCAGTTTTCAAAGGTTAGGATAAGATGCTTCATTATTTTTGGTCTCTATAGTTATCCAACCATCCATTTTAATTTACAATAAGTGCCAACATGTGATGCATGCGCCATGTTTCAACTCTAATATATTTAATAAAACTTGGGTTACATTTCAAGATAATTAAGAACTCATCATTAGATGCATAGGATCGGCCCACAATCTAAATTGATGTGAACCAATTCATTTAACCGAGATGTATTAAATCTTAGCCGTCTTCAAGACTCAGACCAGAATCCACCAAACACTATCACAGTGAGACTACTCCTCAATTTATGAATCATCTAATGTTGTTTCTAGGACATTTCATTCACATCACAGAAAAGTCTTTCAGCTGGGGACCCTTTTCTTTCATTTCTTAATTTAAGTTACAGGAAAGGGACGCCTATAAGATGGAACCCCCTCTCCTCCATTCTACACAAAACATGGCACAGGAGGCACCAGGAATAGCCAGCCATACTGAGTTCCCACCAGGAGAGATGACGCCTGCCTCTAGCTTCCAAGCATTAATCAGGCAGGCGTTATCTCTTCGTGCTGGTAACCTTGCATGGCCAATACCATCTATCCATCGATTGCAGAGCACAACCGTATCATCCTTTCAAACAAGGTGCTCCCTTTACATGACTGATTACTCCTTTTAGAAATTTCTTCCAACATCTCATGAAATGAAATGTAAGATAACTCTACACATGGGGTAGATTTCTTTTTTTGGGAGGACTCAATCTTATACACTCTAAACTAACTGAGCTACGGCCGGGACAATTCTTAAGGTCTTTAGGAGTGTTACATGGAAGTAAAATTGAAGGTATGCTACACTATTACATGTACAAGATCTCTTTTTTTTATGTTCTTTTCTTGATTAATTAGGTCTTAGGGTATGTTACACCATTACATATAAAATACAAGATCTTATGTTTTTTACCCCTTTTCTTGATTAGGTCTAGGGTGATTAGATAAAATGCAATCTAAATTTCATGGTATATTGTTACATGTACATCTTATTTATTTAATGTTCAGGATTGTTACGTTCATGAAATGATCATCAAATGGCAGGTAACTTGGTGGACTAATAAAGGCTTTGGTTCTGATGAAACATATGCGTACAGACACAGGAGAAAGTCCAAGGAAGTGCAGTGGGATGGAAAGGAGTGGTAGATTATTACATCCATATGACTAAAGGAGGAAGAAGCTTCTGTTTTGAAACCTTGTCACACTCGATCGGCCTAATGTGGCTGAGTCGACTCAACTTTATGTAATAGCTAGCCAGGAGATTTGTAAGTTTCAGCTCTGTCAAAACTCAGTTGACTGAGTCAAAACTGGGTGGACTTGTCCTGTATTGGTCACAGCTCATCAAGGCTTCTAGAAAGAAATATTAATAAAAACTTATACACAGTTTTCATGTATTCCCATTTTCCAGTTTCCATGCTCGACCAGGACTCAGTCTACTCGCCCAGAGTTTTGACTTGACCCAGGCCCCTATGGTAGAATGGGTTATTAGTGCATCAATGTGCCACCCCCTTTAGTCAATAAGGCAATTGCCTAAGGCCCCCAAAAATCTCAGGCCCCAAAATATCAGTCTCCTAAATTCAATTTTCAAGGCCCTGTACAAATATTAACAAAAGTATATTTTTTTTTCTCCCAAAAAAGACATACTCATCCCAAGTTGCCACATGTTCATATATTATTATAAAAGGCACAAAGAGAGTCATTGGTTACAAGTAAGGGTGTAAAAAAAATCGAGAAACTGTCTAACCGAACCGAACCGCGATTAATAATCGTGTTTCACAGTTCGGTTACGGTTAATGAAATTCAAAAACTGCACGGTTCAATTCGGTTACGGTTATTTATAAAAAACCACTGCGGTTAATCGAACCAAAACGTAAAACACGGTTCGGTTAACCGTACCATTATAAAATGTAGGAAAAAAATAAGGGACTGAATGAAATATTTCTTATAAGTCATGTTAACAAAAGGAAACCATAACCCTTTTAGCCTTTCTCTCCTCCGTTTCTCTCCTCACTGCCTCAGCCTTTTCCAATCTTCTTTCGATATGAATTGGGTTTCTCAATTTATCTAAGAGAAGCGACTTGGATTAACTTTTCATGGCCGCAATCTAATGCCATGAGGAAGAAGCTCGATACCAATCTTCTTTCTTTTCCGGCTGTATTATCTCTCTCTCTCTCTCTCTCTCTCTCTCTCTCTCTCTCTCTCATGAATCCAAATGATTTTTCACGCCTTGAGGAAGAAGTTAGATTCGAACTGATTAATGCCTTTTCCTCTTTTCTGCGATTTTTCATTTGGTGGGTTTTTTCCTTCTTGGTTGATTTTGGGTATATGTGTGTTTGATTTTAGTTTTTGGGATTTTGTTATGTGCGGTCCCTCTTCTGGATTTGGTTTCTGGGTTATGTTGGTGATGATGGTTGAATGCTTACAAAAAAAAAAAAAGGAGGCTCTGATATAATTCTTTACCTCTCACCTCCTCAGTTACCCCTTTCTGTAACTCATTTTGCTTTCAAAATGACTGAAATTGTTGACCGGGTATTTGAAATCAACTTTTTGGAAAGTGGTGTTGCTTTCAAATTATGATTTCTTCATGAGATACTAGGGTTGTGTGGTATAGCCGAAACTGGAATATATTTTCACAGTTTAAGATGACAAATTAAATAAATTTTGTTCTCTATCATTATTCAATTTTGCAAATCTTTTGCCATGTTATTCCGATGAAATATCAATGTTGTTACAGTTGCCATAGTTGTTCCAAGAGCTCGAGTTTATCACTTTATAAAAAAAGTCTGGTTGCAAGTATGATGTCCTTTTCACTCGTTTGGCCCTGCTTAGCCTATTGCCATTGTTCATCTCCCTCCCTACACAATTGGAACAATATGGTTTTCCACGGTTAACCGCAGTTCGATTTTCTATGGTTTTTGTCTTCACTGTAACGGTTACGGTTAATGAAAATAAAAAACCGCAGTTACTGTTCGGTTAACAGTTTTTCAAAAAAAAAAAACCGGTTAACCGAACCGTTACACCCCTAGTTACAAGATAGGCATGCTCATCTCAAGTTGCCACCTTTTCATATATCATTAAAGGTGAGAGAGCTATTGGACGTTGGTTACGAGATTGGGTTAATTGGGGAGGGATTTGATGGCTTAGCATCTTGCTTTTAGGTATTTTTTGCTCTAACATGGGCATTACCCATCCAATTTGCCATTGCTCATTTTTTCTCTTCCGGACAAGAAGCCAGCTCAACTTTGGCCTTACATTTAGACCTAAGTTTTATGATAATAGATTTTAAATAAAATATTTATAATAATATTAAAAAATAAAGCCTCATTTAGAATTTTCACCAAAGGCCAGTCATTGGCTCGGGCCGGCCCTGGTGCCACCTACTAAAACTAGTGTCAATTAGAAAGGAGAAGAGGAAAATTGGATTAGATTCAAAAAGTCAACTTCCGTTAGTTGCTCTATTTTTTTCTATTTTGCCGTTTACATTTTTTTTTTTTTTTTGCCAGTATCATAGAACTGAAAGAACAAACAATCTGGACTCAGCCAATTACTCGACTGGACAATATTTCTCATAACTCATTAAAACTTGGAGACTGTTATTGTCTGAGTCATGACTTTGTCAAAACTTGGCTAGTCACCCAAAGAGTTGATTAATCGTTGACTCAGTTAAGACTTAGTCAATTTTTCTAGAACTTATGGAAATTTTGTAAGATTCAGGCATATTTGGCAAGATTTTCTTGAGCAATTCTATCAGAGCGGATGCTTCTTCGTATCTCAGTGTTAACCATTTTATATAAAACGAGGAAATCAATTGATAAGAAAATTGGTTACACCACCAACTAGTTAAAATATATAGGTCTGTTGTTTGGTCAAAGACAAATCTATAATTAGCATTATCTAGGTCACAAATGTAACATTTTCATCTCATGCTTATATCTTCATATTTTTCATATGCATTATCTAGGTCCTAATAGATAAAAGGCAAACTAGTGGATGATCCATCTGCTAAATGTCATAATATTTACTTGTCATTGTTACCCATTTAATATAAAACAAGGAGTTCAATTGATATAATATATACTTAGCTACACTACCAACTAGTTAAATGGGTATGATGTTCGTATCTTCATATGCAAGTTTTTTTTTTTTTTTTTTTACTCAAATGTTAAATATGTGAAATACATTACACTGTTTGTCAAAATTAATGATCAGATCAATTGGTCATGACCTTCAATTTTTAGTCTAGGACAAATGATGGTTGTATATCTTTCAAATTTATTGTGATAAATATTTAAGTTCGGCTATGACACTGAATTAATATCAAACCCTGATAAGTCAATAAAGGGGGTCGGTATATCTGTTTAAATTCTAGACAGTTTTGATGAAATAATAATTCGAGGAAATTGTCCTTGGGGAAAGAAGTTGTGTAGGGCTAGCTGGATGGCATAACCTTATGAAGTATGTGCAAAGCATCTATAATCAGAGTAAAGCAAGTCAATTGTACCCAAAATCCAAACTTGTTTTAGGTCAAAGTCTAAAAATTCATACCCACCATGAACTCTGAAAGTTTATATATGAAATTCCTAGGTTGGTCAACTCAGCAAAATAGCCCAAAAGGTGTGCTAATAAAATAAACTATACAGCAAAAAATAAATTCAAAAGGCACACACCGCAAGGATACAGGATTTAGCATGGAAAACCCTAACTGGGTGAAAATTCACGAATATAAACTAGATCAATAATTAACCATTATGAATCTCTCAATTACAAGAAACTCAGATTTCCTCCCCATATATCCCCTACCTAAGAACTAAAGTTATCTTGTATCAGTTTATGCTTCAACGACTTCACACTGTTAATTGCAACAGACTCAATCCAGCACGTAACTCCTCAAATATTCTTCTACGCAAAAAGATGATCTTCTACAAGAGATATAAAAGAACCTGACTCTCTAGAGAACTTGAAGCACAACTCTTCAAAAAATCTCTAGAAAATTTTTTTCTCAATTAGATCCATAATCCAAAACTTGAGAGATCATCCGTATCTCTTTGGGTTGTGAAAAAACAACCAATATATGGCTTCAAATCCGTGCATAAGACTCCTAGTCATAATCCACTAAGAATAACAGTTTGTCTCAAATTTCTTCTTAGAATCCGGATCCAACTGGGCTTCCCACGCCATTCTCGCTATAGCGAGGTGTGTCTCTGCTTCTGGTCGCCTAACATCAATTTTAGCCTTACAAACCCAATTGATTCACTTTCGAACCTGTCCCTAATAAGAGACGGTTAGAGTAGAGCACCGAGTTTAACCTGAACCATTGCCATCTATTCATAATTTGTTTATTTATTTATGATCATGAAGTGAGACAGCTTGGAATAAAACTCCCCCAAATATTCTCACCCATGGAGGCTGAGTAGGGCCCATGAAATTTTAGCAATGCATAGGATTTAGGAATCACTAAGGCCGCCGTTTGCCGGTCTCTTTGGATTGGAGAGTGCATGTTTTTATATGGTCATGGACATGGGAGAAGAAGAGTTAGTCTCATTGTAATATTGACCATATAATGAATTATGTGATTACCTCCATATTTATGAACATAATCTTATACATGATTCAACATATGATGAATCTTACGGGAGGGGATGACATTTATTTTAAGCAATTTAGATTATCAATAAAAAAAAAAAAGCCCCACACTAGCGTTCCATGCATTCCACTCATAGGAAGAGTGTGGAGACACTCAAGGGACCGACTCTCAAGACGCAGGCTCCATTGTAGATTCCACTCTTTCAAGTGAGGAATTCCCAAGGTGTGTTTGTGCAATGAGACCAACCCTTGTATAGAGGGAAATTATTCTGAATTTTAATACGACCTTTTTTTTAGCATTTAGTGTGGCACATTTTTCTTGCAGAAAAAAGAAAAAACATAAATTGATTTTCCTCAATGAAAAGGATTTCAATTAAGTGGTAGGAATGTAAGATACAAATAAGGGGTAGGGATGTAAGATATTGCAGTAAAAGATGTTACTCTTAGCAAATTTCTATTTTTACAAGAAAGAAAACTCCTTCATTCCTAACTCTCATATAAAAAACCTAAAATCGTCTATATTGAGAAAAATCAATATATTTTTTTCAAATGAAACTAGCTCCCACCCAACTGACAAAAGGGGGTACACTTGTGGGTGGGTTTCTCTTGTCCCACATACACACCCACATGTCTAAAATGAAAATTCCATAAAGTGGAATCCTCCCAATGAATAAACGCACCATATTAAACTAAGAGGACAAAGACAGGGACAGCACAGTATACTGCCCTTGTCCAATCAACATGCCTGCCTTCGGGTGAAATGAAACTCTTTGATCCAATGAGAGGCTGACACATTGGAGAAATGAATTTTTTTTATCTTTTCATTGGAGGAGATGGATGTCAGCTGATTTGACATTCTCCCCATGTGTGACCCCCTCATTGGCCCAATCAAGATTTTCCAATTTAGTCCAAACTGGAATCCGAATTCGAAATGAAAAGGCTGCAGCAGTGGAAGTGAAGATAACATGCATGCTATAATTTCCATTGTTGATACTTGGATTTGGATTTTGGATGCATAAAAGTCAAAAAAGGGGGCTGGGCTGACGCTGGTACGCTGCGTGCATGACCACAGGCCCACAGCCCCCTGACGTTTACTTTCATCCATTTGCGCTTCAAGAATCTCAAGGAGGGAGAGAGCTTGAATTACAATTAAACAAAATCATTATAATCTTTAATAGCATTTTTCACAAGATTTACTTGGACAATTTTCTAATTGGGAAATTAGAGCTATTTGGGTTTTTTATGGGTCAATTATGGTCGCAAGGGATCTTAGTATAATTTTGTTTTTAGCAGGTAAAAATGTAAAATAATAACTTATATCAGCTTATACCAATTTATAATAGTGATATTTATCAACATGCAGATGATAATGGTGTGAGCTAGTTGTCATATACATAGATATTTAAAACCATGAGTTCGAGTAAGGTGTCTGAAAGGTTTAGGGTTCGAAATCTCTAGATTGGTCCACTCAATAAATCAACCCACTGGTGTGCAAAAAAATAATAATCTACGCAGCGGAAATAAAATCACAAGCACACACCACAAGGACACCAAATTTAAGGTGGAAAACCCAAACCGGGTAAAAAACCACTGATCCGTACTGGATATAATCAAACTATGAATCTCGCAATTACAAGAAACCCAGATTTCTTCCCTAGATATCCCCTATCTAAAGACTGAAGTTACCTTGTGTCGCATCACGCTTCAACGACATCACACCGTTGATTGCAACAGATCCAACGTTTGACTCCTCAAATCTTCTACGCAAGAAGATGATCTTCTACAAGGGATGTACAAGAAACTTGCTCTCTAGAGTACTTGGCAGCACAACTCTTCAAAAATTTCTAGAGAAAATTTCTCTCAATTAAATCTCTAATTCAGAACTTGAGAGATGATCTGTGTCTCTTTGGGTTGTGAGAAACACCCAATATATAGCCCAAAATTCGTGCTTAAGACTCCTTGTAATTATCCACTTAGAAAAGAGAGTTTTCTCAAACTTTCTCAAAGAGTCCGGATCCAACTGGGCTTCCAGCGCTACCCTCATCCTCGCTATAGCGAGGCATAGAGATGTCAAGTGGGCCGTGCCGGCCCGGCCCGCCAGTCAACGGGCCGTGGCACGGCACGGCCCGGTCAACGGCACGGCCCATGACGCGGGCCGTGCTGGGCCGAGCTGCGCACGGCCCGCTGGCCCGTTTGGCACGGCCCGCCAGGCCCGCCTGTACCAGCCCGCCAGCCCGCGGCCCGCCAGGCACGCCCAACGGTCGGCCCGACGGGCCGGCCCGCCAGCACGCCCAACAGCCATTTTTTTTTTAAAATACCATTTTACCCCCCCCCAACAGCTATAAAACGGTCATATAAGGGGTATTTTGTGTCATTTTTCATTATACTAAGTCTATAAATATCCTAACCCTCCCATTCTCATTCCTCACCAATTACCCATTTCTCATTCTCACCAATTTACACAACTCTCTCATTCTCTAACTCTCTCTCAAAGCATTCAACTCTTTCACTCTCTAAGAAGTTTTTGGAGGACCAAAGATCAAGTCATCAAGAGACAAGATTAAAGGGGCCTTCAAAGATTTAGAGGTATTTATAATATTTAGATTTGAGATTCCATATATATAAGTTTATATTATATTATATTAAGTCTCATTTTCTCCCCTTTCTTATAATAAATTATCACAAAAGAAGGCTATTAGCATATTACTATTATCATTTATAAATTTATTCTTTTGAAATATGGCTAGAAGATTTCCCACAGAATCTTCATCCGTTAATTTAGAGGCAGGAGAAGATTTTATTGAATTACAAGATCAAGTAGGTGATTTACCACCCCCATTTCCTCAGAGTTCCCAAAAACCAAACAAGAGGAGTAGAACTTCAGCAGTTTGGGATATATATACAAGGTATGATGTTATTGAAAATGGAAAGAATGTTGAAAAGGCAAAATGCACATTGTGTGGTAAGATTTATAGTGCCCAGTCAAAAGGGGGTACCGGCCATTTGTCAAGACATAGGAAAACATGTTTACAAAAGCATAGGCCAGAGAATGCAGGGACAGGGGGGCCTGGTTCACAAACCCAAATTTCTACTACTGGTGGTGGTAGTAGTAGTAGCAGTTTGGGTATTTTTTCTTATAATGCACAAAGTGCTAGACAAGGTCTTGTTAAAATGATTGTTTTGTCCGAATTACCATTTGCTTTTGTTGAAAATGAGTTTTTTGAAGAATGGGTCCAGAAATACTGTCAACCACAATTTCACAGTATTTCAAGAAATACAGCCAGAAATGATGCTATTAGACTCTAGCAGGAAGAGAAAATAAATATAAAAAACTATTTTGCGGAATCTCCTGGTAGAATATCCATAACCACAGATATGTGGACTTCTAAAGAGGGTGATAGTTATCTTTGTATTACTGCACATAATATAGATGCAAAATGGATTATGAATAAACGTATACTTTGTTTTAGCACTCTTGAATGGCCACACAATGGAACTAGGATAAGTACATTTATTTTGGAAAAACTAGATGAATATAGTATTAAGGATAAAGTTTTATCTGTAACTTTAGATAATGCTAGTAATAATACAGTGGCTATTGAATTAATGAGAATGCAGATGCCACTTGCAACTTTGATAGATAGTTCTATCTTTCAAAATAGATGTGTATGTCACATCTTAAATCTTATTGCAAAAGTTGGTTTAAAGCACATTATAAGTTATACAGATGCTATTAAAGACATTGCTAGATTTGTTTTTTGCTCCGCACAAAGAAGACAATTGTATGCCCAAATATCTGCGAGGCAAGGCGTATCAGCTATTAAACTGCCTAAAGAAGTTGAACATAGATGGAATTCTATGTATGATTTGTTGAACAAGGCACTTTCTAGAAAAACTGTTTTGAATGAATTTTGTGCTTTTCATGCACAAGATTTAATGATTAGTGATGAACATTGGGAGTTATGTGCCCATATAAGAGATTTATTAGAACCTTTTTATACTTCAACATTATTTTTTTCCGGGATATATTATCCCACATCTAATGAAGCTTTAATGAAACTTTTTAAAATTACTTTACAATTCAGTAGATTTAGAGATCATTTTTTACTTGGTAGCACTATTAGAGACATGGAAGTCAAATTTAATAAATATTGGAAAGAGGCTCCAATGACATTTTCTTTAGCTGCTGTATTTGATCCTAGGTTAAAATTAAGTGGTGTACAGTTTTTTATTGATGGAATAAATAAAAATATGAATTATACAGATTCAAATAATTTTTCAAATATAATGGCACAATTACAAGCACTTTTTCAATTTTATTGTGAGCAAATGGGTACAGCTGGGCTTAGTATGGGCAATACAAAAGTCCAGTATACAGGTGTTCCTGAGTGGGAGGTGTGGTATTCTTCCCTGTCCACGGGCATGGCATCCAGCTCAAGCTCAAGTAACAACACTGTGACGGAGTTATCATCGTATCTTGACGTAGGTGTAATTAGGATGCAGGATGCATCCACTTTTGACCTTTTAGCCTGGTGGAAGCAACAAGAAAGCATTTATCCAGTGTTGGCAGCCATGGCTCGTGATCTATTAACTATTCCTATGTCTTCTGTAGCATCAGAACAGGCTTTTAGTGCAGGTGGACGTGTAGTAGAAGACAGAAGAACAAATCTCACTGAAGAAACGGTGGAGTGTTGTGTTTGCCTACGAGACTGGTACTTGGCAGATAAGAGGAAGCAAGAGTTAACATCATTAATGGAAGATTTTGATCCAGCAAAATACATTAGTGGACTACAAATCTGATTTTTTACTTTTTTCTTCATTGTAATTTATAAGTTTTTCATTCTTTTTTTTTTATTTTCTAAAAAGATTGTAAGGTTTTGAAGGTAATCCTATTTAGAAACCTTCAAGAAGTTAAGATCCAAATGGTTCTCTCTTCTCAGTGGAGTAGGTCGAGTTTGACCGAACCACTTAAATATCTTTGTCATTCTCCTTGCTTGTGTTCTAATTTTTATTTTTAATACTGATAAGAAAAAGAAAAATCATATATAGTACTTAAGTAATATGTGAGTAAATATCTATAAATTAATTTGAACCACTCAATCATTTGTCAAATGTTTGTATAAGTTTAAATGTTTAGAAAAGTAACTATTGAAAAATTAATGACTATTGATCGAAAATCAAATTCAAATCCATGTCGTTACGGACTTACGCTTACGTTACGCCTTACGGTAATTATATATCTATATTAGTCTAAAAAAAAAAAAGCCTGGCCCGCGGGCCGGCCCGGCACGGCCCGCTCCAGCCCGCCCCACTGTGGGCCGTGCCAGTGGGCCGTGCCGTGCCAGGGGTTTTCCCCTGGCGGGCCGTGCCGGCCCGGCCCACGGCACGGGCGGGCCGAGATTTTAGCGGGCCGTGCCGGCACGACACGGCCCGTTTGACATGCCTAGCGAGGCATGATTCTGCCGGTCACTTTTTTTTTTTTACTTCTTTCCCTCTGTCAGCAGCCTTCGTTGACTTTTGCCCTAACAGTGTCATTTGGTAAGTTTATTTTTTCAAATATAAATGAGCTTAAAACTAATCTAAATAGATGTTGGAGTGTTTTATACTATTTATGAAAGGTTAATGAATCTATTCATTAGCTTTAAGGTTGTTTGTCTTTTATGTATGTGATAGAAAAAAGAGGATTTCATATGTGATATTTATTACATATGCAAGTGCTACACATGTAAAACACATTACCTTATTTGTTAACATCGTCATTTTCATGTTTGTAAGCGACTATATCTAACCATTTCAAATGTTACATGGATATTTTAGATATTCTTACAAATATCTAACATTTTGTACTTTTTGACAAGACCCATATTCTTCTGTATTACTTAAAAGTGACCAGTTACTTTAAGGCTATTTTACAAGTAAATTGCCAAACGGGCTCTAAAGAATTAAGATAAGAAATCTTACATGTGTATCAGTTTTTAGTTATA
Source organism: Litsea cubeba (assembly GCA_012931725.1). NCBI lineage: Eukaryota > Viridiplantae > Streptophyta > Magnoliopsida > Laurales > Lauraceae > Litsea > Litsea cubeba. Next base: position 75,957,679 of record CM022950.1, on the reverse strand, counting down.
TAAAAGAGATGAACGGCTCAAATCATGAATTTAAGGCAAATACGTATAAGATTAGATTTATAAATGGTGACTTTTTCAAAAATTACTCATACTCTATGAAGCCTTAAGATAATTAGATGCAACATCTTGAGATCTTGGGTTCAATAAACAAATCGAACGGTTTCAATAATGAGTATGGGGCTTGCCGAAATAAAGGTAGTTAATGGTGTCCACTCTCATTCAATCATGTGATTTCCAAATAGTGTCACTGTACTGTACTAGCACAATTACATACCAGTTTTACAACAACTCACGCAGATGAAATGACTTATGTGTAATTATTATGCATATTCATCATTTATATATAAAATATAATATAATACAAATGTTCAAACAAACAACCCCTTCTTTTGATCTTTTTTTTTTAAGAAAAAATTAAAGTTACTTTTTTTAAGCAAAAATGAAGGTATAAAGCGAACAAGACACATTTCAGATTTTTTTTTTTGACAAATTTGTCACTCTTAACTTTTGATATATGAGCTTGTATAATTTTTACATGAACTTTTTTTATATTATGACTATTTTGTCCATATACTCTTATAGAATAAAAAGTTCCATCGCGAAACAGACAGTTGAAACAATCAAGCTATTTGTAAAAGGGTCTATTGGAAACAACTCTATCACAAATAAATCTTAATTGAATTAGATTTTTTTCAATCAAATGAGAGAAGCCACAGAAAACCCAAGTCAACTGAGCAACTTGATATACGTGAAGGGTGGCAATTGATACCCATTTACTTAGACTTGGCTCGGACCCAATCGTAAAAGCAGATTAGGGTTCTTATTTTGTGGGTTTGGATCGGTCTACATAGTTTTTTACTAAAGGACCCAGTCCCGACAAAAAATCACACGATAGATACTATTACATATGAGAGCAACGTTGGAAGAAACCATGAAAAATGCCCCTTAGTCGGACCCACCGAGATGTATGATGATCATAAAAGTTTGTTTGATAGAAAGATTTATATGAGACGTACTCATGTGAAAAATTTAGCTTCCGTACGTTCATCCTAACCTTTTAATCCATGACCCTGAGATTAAGTGGCTTTAAAGGCATCATTTTTTTACGATTTCAATCCAATGGAAAGTAATAGTTATATGAAAATCAAATTTGGACTTGTGACTATTCTTGGGGAGTTAGTGTATGTAAAATGCTAGATTAACTCAAGGCGGGCCCATGCCAAAAAAAAAGGTCGGAAAATGAGCGTTTTTTAAGTGGGCCATTTTAGAGAATTACCCTACATATAATATGTATACATATATATATATAGATTATATGGAAACATATTTGTATAAACACTACATTATATACAAACAAATATTACATATCTATATAATAATGGAGCTCAGATTTTGAATTTCCCATATTTTGGACCCTTGGATTTATGTACATAATTCCTAGGGACATTTTGGACCTTGAGATTTAAAAGGGGAATGAAAAAAAAAAGGGCAAAAAGTTGGAGAAATTTATAAGTTTTTGTCATCCCCATCAAAAGCACGTTCACATATTGGTTTGTAGGGCGCAAAAAGGAGCAGCCAGTTTGAGTTATTTACAGCTATTGCCATACATTCTTCATTTAAAAGAAAAGCAAGAGTATTTACCTTCTTATTATTCTGTCATTGATCGAAAAGGTGTCAAAAGCTTTTCAATTCCCCATATTAAATCTTAGGGATGAGATTAAGAGAAAAAGGGTTGAGGGGTTTAAGGGGGTTTAAGAGTCCAGAGATCTGGGACACTACTTCCCCATATCCCTGGACTCTTTCTCCCTTATCCGGGCGACGGGTCAAGGAGTATGGGCTAGGACTGAGGTTAGGTTGAGGTTAGATGGGTTTGGGTTGGATTTGGGTTTGGATTGATTTGGGCTAGAGTTTGATAGGTTGGATTGGGTCAAGTTTAGGTCAGGTCTGATGGGTTTAGTTAAGCGCCCAATCAGGGTCTGGATCAGAGGTTTAGGGCCCAAAAAGTGGGCTGCAGTGGGATCCAGTCTGGGCAATAATCACTGGGACCCAGATTTTGATCCGTCCGTCGGATTTCAAAGTTCTATATATAGATGGAAAGCCCTCGATGAGTAGATCGCGATGAGCCAACATTCGGGGCGATCAAGGGTCTAGAAGTGATAGAAGATTTTTCATGTAAGCACCCCGGGGTTGCGGGACCTACTATTATGATTTTTTATCCGCCCGTAGGATCTCGAAGTTCTATATATGGACGGAAAGCCCTCGACGAACAGATTGCAATGAATCAATTCTTATGACAATCAGAGGTCTAGGAATAATAGGTGGTCTTTGACTCGGGACCTAATCAGGACATCGCTAAATAGCGTGGACTGAATTACCCCTCATAGGATGCCAAAATTCAAGTTAATTGTTAGGTGGTCAAAAGAAGAGTAATTAGATTTAGTTGTACTCAGAACATGGTGCGCCGTGCTTTCAGGTATGAGCAATCACTAGTGATAGAATATACCATCTCTCTCTACCTGCAGTACCGCATTGGATCATTGGAACTTGGGTTGCATTTCAAGAGAATTAAGAACTCCTTATTAGATGAATAGGATGAACCCACACTCTAAATTGATGTGATACAAATCATTGACCGAGATGTATTGATCAGCCGTCTCCAAGACCCTGACCAGAATCAACCAATGACTTCTCACGTTTCGAAGACATTTCATTCACACCACAAAAGAGTCTTCAAGCTGGGACCCATTTTCTTACATTTCTTATCATAAGTAACAAGTTACAGGAAAGGGACGCCTATAAAGTTGGAACCCCCTCTCCTACATTCTTCACCAGACATGGCATACGAGGCACCAAGAATAGCCAGCCATACAGGGTTCCCTCCAGGAGAGATGACGTCTGCCTCTAGCTTCCAAGCATTCTGGCAGGCGTCATCTTTTCTTGGTGGAAACCTTGCCCGGCCACCATCGATCCATCGCTCGCAAAGCACAGCCCTTCATCTTTCAAAACAAGGTGCTCTCTTTACATGGCTGATTACTCCTTTTAAAAATTTCTTCCAACATCTTATGAAATGAAATATAAGACAACTCTACACTCAGGGTAAATTTATTTGAGTGTCGATTTCTTTTCTTGAGAAGACTTAAACTTACGCACTCCAAAGTATCATATCTACAGCCCAGGACTATAAGGTCTCCCGTAGTGTTACATGTAAATAAAACTGAAAGTATGCTACACCATTACATATACAAGATCTTTCTTTTTTATTTTCTCAATTAGGTCTAGGGTGATTAGATAAAATGCAATCTAAATTTCATGGTATATTGTTACATGTAGATCTTATTTATTTAATGTTCAGGATTGTTTCGTTCACATGATCAATGGCAGGTAACTTGGTGGACTAAAGGCTTTGGTTCTGATGAAACATATGCACAGAGACACAGGAGCAAGTCCATGGAACTGGAGTGGGATGGAAAGGAGTGGTAGATTAATACATCCATATGACTAAGGAGGAGGATGCTTCTGTTTGAAACCTTGTCACACTCGGCTTAATTTGGCTGAGTCGACTCAACTTTATGTAATAGCCACGAGATTTGAAAGTTTCAGCTCGGTCAAAACTCAGTTGACTGAGTCAATACTGGGTGGACTTGTACTGGATTGGTCACAGCTCATCAAGGCTTCTATAAAAAAAAAATATTAATAAAAGATCTTATATGGTTTTCATGTATTTCCATTTTCCAGTCTCAATTCTCAATTCTCTACTCGCTGGGAGTTTGACTTGATCCAGGCCCCTATGGTAGAATGGGTTATGGGTGCATCAATGTGCCACCTACCAAAACTAGTGCCAATTAGCAAGGAAAAGAGGAAAATTGGAAGGTCTGATTATGGATTAGATTAAAAAAAAATAGCTTCTTTCAGTTGCTCTATTCTTATTTATTTTTTTGACTTTTTGCATATTTTTTGCCAGTATTATAGAACAGAAAGAAAAAACAATCTTTATATGGACTCAGCCAACTCGACTGGACAATATGTCTCATTACTCATTAAAGCTTGGAGCTAGACTGTTACTGACTTACTTGGCTGCTAGTCACCCAAAGAGTTGATTAATATGGCCTATTGACTCGTTGACTCAGTCAATACTTAGTCAATTTTTCTAGAACTTGTGGAAATTTTGTAAGATTCAGTCATATTTGGCAAGATTTTCATGAGCAATTCTATCAGAAAAGTCTCAAACTATAGTGGATGATTCATCTACTAAGTATTATCTTCGTATCTCATTGTTAACCATTTTATATAAAACGAGGAAATCAATTGATATAAAAGTTAGTTACAGCACCAACTAGTTAAAATATATAGGTCTGGTGTTTGGTCAAAGACAAATCTATAATTAGCATTATCTAGGTCAGTAATAATGTAACACATTTTCATCTCATGCTCATATCTTCATATTTTTCATAAGCATTAACCAGGTCGTAATAGATAAAAGGCAAACTAGTGGATGATCCATCTGCTAAATGTCATCTTTACTTGTCATTGTTAGGCATTTAATATAAAACAAGGAGATCAAATGATATAATACTTAGCTACACTACCAACTAGTTAAATGGGAATGATGTTCGCATCTTCATATTTATGCAAGTTTTTTTTATTTTTTTAATCAAATATTAGATATGTGAAACACATTACACATGTTTGTCAAAATGAATCATCAGATCAATTGGTCCTATCCTTTAATTTTTAGTCTAAGTCAAATGATGGTTGTATGTATATCTTTCAAATTTATTGTGATAAATCAAGTTCGGTTATGACAATGATTAATATCAAACTCTGATATAAGTCAATAAAGGGGGTCGGTATCTGTTTAAATTCAAGACAGTTTTCATGAAATAATAATTAAAGGAATTTGTATTTTGGTATCAGTGTGAGGTTGTTTCTTTGGAGCTGTAAGCAAGATACCTCTCCTTTGAGTAATCAGTTGATTGCCATTTTAATATGATATATTTAATATGGAACAAACAAATTGGCGTAAAGGTGTTGATTAATATATAAGAGACTGATGGGACAGCCAACAACAAGGAAATGAAAAAGATAATATGCTATAAGGTTAAACATGCACGACTCGCATCCTCCATTAAGCAGGCTGTGCAGTTGTATTTTATTTTCAAGTTACTGTCTTATAATTAATGTGGCTTTATGGACATTACTTGCATGTAAGGTCCAACCTGCTCTCTTAAGAGGATGATATGGTAACAGTAGAAAAGGGGCCATCAAAACCCTCTAATGCTGTGTTCCTAGTTAGTAATTTTTATTTTTATTTTATTTTTTTTGTTATCGGAAGGTTTCCAATCCTTTGGATTGGAGTAATCCCTCTGAACCTAAAGGGAAGTCGGATAAACACCCATGTGGTCCCAAGGTAGTAGCACTAGTGGACTCAACCTTAATTCCTGAAGAAGGAAAACCGGGGGTCTATACCAAGACCTCTAGCTCCGGAGAGGAACCGTGGTCCTGACCACTCGGCCAACCCCTTAGAGTTCCTAACTGGTGATTTAATATTGCTTAATGGCTAGTTTCAGTTGTTGTTATTATTGTTATTACTGTATTCATTGACGGGTATAGTTGGTACATGGAGTTATCTGCATTTATAGTTGGTCCCTATGCAAATGATATGCTTAGATTTATTTCACACTTTTTTTGGTTTATTATTTGACAAGATTTTGTAAAAACCTTTTGTCAAACAATTAATTCGAAAGATAGCGGCTTATATACATGTATTTGAGTATTTCTGAAGAGAATGTACAAAACTTGCATTATGTTTGGAAGTATCTATTCTTGTTTTTTTTTTTTTATGGTGATTTTTATGGACCTGGGTAGTGATATTTCTGTACATTAATATTGTAATTTGATTTTTCATATTCTTTTATGAGCCTTTCTGCTACTTCATAGTTCATACCGAATTCTTAAGAATTCATAGCGAATGGATTTTACTCAAGGAGAATCAAAGAGTTGAACAATGAAGGGTGTAAGATAGAGATGCAAATGGGGTGTTTGCATTTTAGGAAATTAATTTTACTAATTAATGAGTGGGTAACTACGTCATATAGAAAGGAACCGGATCCCCTGTTTGGTCCAAACAGAGGACCAAGCAAGGGGCGCCACCCCACCTCCGCCCCAAGACCCTGTTTGGACCAAACAGGAGATCCCTTTCCCATATAGAAAATATCTCTTTTATGGTCCTTGTTTATTTTTTAAAGATAAGTAAATCTTTCATTTTCTAATCAAACATAATTTGTAAGAGAAGGAAACTTCATCCATTGAAATCCTCACAATCTAGAATGAGAAAAGAAAATCCCAATGAGGGGATTTCGCATAACCCATGAAAAACAATAATCAATAATCCAGCCCACATCCTAGGCTACAAGCAAACAAAAGAGAATCACCCATTATGAAGGAAAGTTACTAACTCAACCTCTTCATGACGAGCATGAACCTCACTGCCTCTTTTAATTTTACTGATGAATCTAGTAGAATAAGGCTTTAGAGTGTTGAGGTGGATCATATCAAAATTCTGAATTAGCAATCCCAATTCCATCAAGTACAAAGGTGACGACTGGATCTTTTAAAATACTTTATTGAAGACCCTGAGATTGATCCCTATACAAGTTTGTGATATTAAGGTGTTGCCGTGGTTCTAAATTTTTTACGGTGCTTTAGTGTTTTGACTAAATACTTCACGTGGTTGGAAAAGCATGCTATGCACGACTAACAATGAAGTTACTCAATTGGTTTCACACATGCGCAAGTAAAATGTGGAATTTTGGAAATTAAAATTATGATGTTCCTTTTTTTTTAGCTTGGAAGTGAAAATAGGTTTCAAATGCATTAATCATGTTATGTTGTCCAATCTTCCAGTGAGACAAGCTCCCTATTGAATTAAAATTCTCGGGTTATGTCACCGGAGGAGAGGATGACATTCATTTTTGAACAATTTAGGTTATCAATAAAAGAGCCCCGCAGCGGAGCTCTACACATCCCACTCATAGGAATAATGTGGAGACAATGAGAGGGGGATCCGGACTCTCAATTAGGTAGGCTAGCTTCCATTGTGGATTCCACTCTTTCAAATGAGGAATTCTCAAGATGCATTTGTGCAACAAGGCCAATCCATAGTGGAGAAGAAAATTATTAATAAATTCTCTTGCCGCCTTTTTTTGGCATTTAGTGCAGCACATTTTTCTTCAAAGCAAGGAAAAACATAAATTAACTTTCCAAAACGAAAAAGATTTCAATTGCCTCTGTAAGCTAAAGGAACATAAGATCTCACTGGAGGATGTCATTCTTAGCAGATTTTTTTATTTCAACAAAAGAGAGGACTGCCGCATTCATACCTCTTACAAAGGAGATCGTAATCTTTTCTATTGGAAAAAAAAAATCAATTCAATTTTTTCACAAGAAAAATACATGGCACCAAAACTAACAGAGAGGTCAAAACAACTCTGAATTTCTGCAATCCCAAACAAATACACACCCAGGAAAATGAAAATTTTCATTTGGTGGAATCATCTCACTGAAGAAATGCACCCCATTAAAGTAAGAGGATGCGGGCACCACAGTATACGGCCCCTGTCCAATCAACCTGCATTCCTTCCCTCCCTCCCGTGGTGAAGAGGGACCTGGACCTGGACCTGGACCTGAAAAACCTGCATTCTATAATTGCTTATGTTGATAATTGGATTTTGGTGCATCAAAATGTCAAAAAAAGGGGCTGGGCTGACCTGTGTTCATGACCACAGCTCCCTGACGTTAACTTTCATCCATTTGTGCGTCAAGAATCCGAAGGGGAGAGAGAGAGGGCGAGCGAGCGAGCTAGCTTTTTAAAATAAAAATAATAAAGGTGTGAACCAGTTATCATCCATATATGTTTTGTATGATTTTTTTTCCGTTAAAAAATATATAATGTATACATTGATATTTAGAACTATGATTTTAAGTAAGATGTCATTTGGTAAGTCTATTTTTCAAATCCAAATATATTTAAAACCGATTTAAATATATGTTCATGTATTTTCTACTATTTAGTTTGGGAACTGATGACATTTTTGAGTAAAAAAAGTAAGCCAAGATTTTTTATTTTTTTTTTAAGTTAAAGTTAGAGTGACGTGCAGCCAATTTCCAACATCCAAATAGAGCCTTTGTTACCCCCCTCATGCCAACAATATCAGTTTTCAAAGGTTAGGATAAGATGCTTCATTATTTTTGGTCTCTAATCTCTATAGTTATCCAACCATCCATTTTAATTTACAATATATAGGTGCCAACTTCTAGATCGAAGATCTCAGGGGATGAGTGTCACGTCCCCAAAATAAGAATTGGGGAAAAACGTAAAAAATTAAAACAAAGTTCAAATTCCTGTGTTTAATACAACACAAGCTTCCAAAAGTGGACCCACATAACATCACAAACCGTTGTGAGTCCAGATAAAATTCCATTAAATGCAACGGAAGCTTCATTCAATTGGTATTCAATGATCGTAATTAAGATCCAACACGAAAATCAAATAAACATTCATAGTTAAAGTTGCAGAATAAATTAAACAATTACTACAAAAGGTTTATCATTAATATAAAGTTCATCTAAAGAATTTCTAAGATGACGTCCTCTCTAATGCAGGCTCAGACGGCTCCGAAACCGTCTCCAGCATCCCACTCGGGTTCGTCAGTTGGCTCAAACGTTTAAAACGTTTGATCCTCCTCCGTCTCCTCGGTAAAGTAGGGCTCGGTACCTATGCACCAAATGTAGTAACGTAAATAGCAAGAACATGATCATAATTCAAAATTAAGATACGATATCAAAACGAGTATAAACAAGTGAGATTATAAGAAACAATGATAAAGATAAGGACAAGAAAGAACGTATGACGAAAATCCGAAAGACACCAAATGGAGCAATATATAATTCACACGGAAACAAGTGTCCCCGTTTTGGGTGGTCAATCCTACATAATCGGGAAAGCCCGTCTACAATGTCGGTGGTCATAAACGGATCTATAAACACATAACAGGATAACCTGTTCACATACAAAGCGGATTATAAGTGATCCGGACACATCGGTGATCAACCGTCCACATACGATCTGCAGTCGTTCACAAATGACCCACATAAAAGGAAATATATATGCATAATAGACCCGAATAATAATGCTCCGACACAAGAGTCCTAAGTCAAAATGAAAGGCTGGCCAATCCATATCATAGTCAAATCTCATATATCAAATTTGCCAAGCCACCTCATAATCCATAATACAAAATAGGGTATGCATCTAAGGGCATACATAACCTAAACCAATATATGCATGCAAATAAAAAGGTTAAGACATATTGTAAATCGATCCTAAGGTTAAACGTATATTCATATACTCTGTCAACACACAATAATAACGCTAGTAAGTTAAGGACGTTACATCTCTCGAAATTCATGGTGCATAGATCCAATGAATGATTTCCAATAGAGATGTATTGACCCTTTCTCGCTAGAGTTCATTAAAATCATAACAGGTAATTGAATCCTACGTCCATAAGATACCGTATGCCCAAAGACGGTTCTTATGTCAAGTCCAGGTAGATAATTTAAGGTTATTAGATCCATATGAAGTCCCATACATTATATCATAAATCCCCAAATTAATCAGAGCCAAAACAATGGAAAATAAACACTAATTACCTAAGTACACTGAACGTTCGAACGTACGATATCAACGTTCGAACGTTCAGGGTCTCGGGGTTTTTGGCTCAGGGGCGAGCAGACTCGAACGTTCGAACGCACGAAGGGAACGTTCGAACATTCGACGTCTCTGTCATTTAGCTCAGACGGTTCTGAACTCACTCGTTCGAACGTTCCAAAGCAACGTTCAAACGTTTGACGTTCAGAATGTTGTCCGAGTTCGTACCGTCACAGAAATTAGGGTTTTTCCCTTATTTATCCATTTTCCTCTCTTTTTCCAAAAGAGAGTACATCCCATTCAAATCCACACATCCATTTATAAACTCATAATCTATCATTATCATTTAGAAAAGGGCAAATAAACAAACCTATATGCATTAGAAAGGAATCAAAGATCAGTTAACGCATTCAATAACAAATTATAATAATGTATTTGCCTTAGATCCGAAGTTGAAGAAATGTGCAGTAGGTTTCCTAACCAAAACCCAAATCGGCGCTCAATCACAATCCTAACACCGATCTGACATAAAAGATGGGATAGAAATGCTCAGATGAACAGATCTATGGTATTCCTACCCAAAACCTAACATTGGAAAGAATAAGAAGATAACCTAATAGTATAGATCTATTCCTAATGGTTTGAGGATAGTGTTACCTGTGATAAGAAAGTCGAACCAAGAATGATGGTATCTTCAGATCTTGATTCTGATAGCTGGATCTTAAGGTTGCAGAGGTTTGGGAAGCTGAAAGATGAAGAAGACGAACAGGGAACGAGAAGAGTTGCAGAGATTAGTGAGGAGAGATAAAGACGTGCGGTTATTTAAAAGAATGGATTAGGTTAAGTATTAGGCTCAAGTCATTGGGTCGGGTCAAACTGCGGTTCAAGACATCTTCCCATTAACCCAACTCACCAATCTACGCATCTAATCTAACGTATGCCCCACTTAATTCTAACCACTTAAATAACTAATATACATTCAATTAAAATAATAATAATATCTAATTAAAATATCTTAAATATATTAATAGTGGGACCGGGATCTTACAATGAGCCATGTTTCGACTCTGATATATTTAATAAAACTTGGGTTACATTTCAAGAGAATTAAGAACTCATTATTAGATGAATAGGATGAACCCACAATCTAAATTGATGTGATACAAATCATTGACCGATCAATCCACCAATTCCTCAATTTATGAATCATCTCCAAGACCCTGACCAGAATCAACCAATTCCTCAATTAATGAATCATGACTCCTCATGTTTCTAGGACATTTCATTCACACCACAAACGAGTCTTTAAGCTGGGACCCCTTTTCTTTCATTTCTTATCATAAGTTACAGGAAAAGGACGCCTATAAAGATGGAACCCCCTCTCCTCCATTCTTCATCAAACATGGCATACGAGGCAGCAAGAATAGCCAGCCATACAGGGTTCCGGCCAGGAGAGATGACACCTGCCTCTAGCTTCCAAGCATTCAGGCAGGCGTCATCTCTTCTTGGTCGAAACCTTGCACGGCCACAATTGATCCATCGCTCGCAAAGCACAGTCCATATATCATCTTTCAAAACAAGGTACTCCCATGACATGGCTGATTACTCCTTTCAAAAATTTCTTCCAAAGCATTTTATGAAATGAAATTTAAGATAACTCTACACTCAGGGTAGATTTCTTTGAGTGTCGATTTCTTTTCTTGAAAAGACTCAAACTTATGCACTCCAAATTAACGGAGCCACAGCCCGGGACTATTCTTAAGGTCTTTCGAAATGTTATATATAAATAAAATTGAAGGTACAAGATCTTTTTTTTTTCCTTTTCTCGATTAGGTCTAGGGTGATTAGATATAATGCAATCTAAATTTCATGGTATATTGTTACATGTAGATCTTATTTATTTAATGTTCAGTTTTTACGTTCACATGATCAAACGGCAGGTAACTTGGTGGACTAAAGGCTGTGGTTCTGATGAATTACATATGCGTAGAGACACAGGAGCAAGTCCATGGAACTGGAGTGGGATGGAAAGGAGTGGTAGATTATTACATCCATATGACTCTAAGGAGGAGGATGCTTCTGTTTGAAACCTTGTCACACTCGGCTTAATTTGGCTGAGTCGACTCAACTTTATGTAATAGCCACGAGATTTGAAAGTTTCAGCTTGGTCAAAACTCATTTGACTGAGTCAATACTGGGTGGACTTGTACTGGATTGGTCACAGCTCATCAAGGCTTCTATAAAAAAAAAAATTATTAATAAACGATCTTATATGGTTTTCATGTATTTTCATTTTCCAGTCTCAATTCTCAATTCTCTACTCGATGGGAGTTTGACTTGACCAAGGCCCATATGGTAGAATGGGTTATGGGTGCCAATTAGCAAGGAAAAGAGGAAACACATTACATTGTTTGTCAAAATGAATGATCGGATCAATTGGTCCTAACCTTCAATTTTTAGTTTAGGGCAAATGATGGTTGTATATCTTCTGAATTTATTGTGATAAATTAAGTCCATCTATGATAATGAATTGATATCAAACTCATCAAAGTCAATAAAGGGGATAGGTAAATTCATGAAGGAAATTGTCTTTTAGGAGAGAAGTTGTGTTGGGCTAGCTGGGTGGCATAACCTTGAGAAATATGTGCAACGCATTTATTACCTGAGCAGAGTAAAGTCAAGCGCACCCAAAATCCATATTTTAGATCAAAGTCTAAAAATTCATACCCGCCGTGAATTCAATGGATTCACTTTCAAACTCATTCCTAATAAGAGAAAGTTAGAGTAGAGCATCAATTTTTACCCGACTGGTTGCTATCTGTCCATAATTTATTTATTTATTTACGATCATGAAGTGAGACTTGAAAGAAAACTCCCCCAAATATTCTCATCCATGGAGGGTGAGTAGGCCCCATGAAATTTTAGCATTGGATAGGGTTGGGGAATCTCTAATAAAGTCCGCCGTTTGCCGGTCTCTTTGGATGGGAGTGTTTGAGGGTTTTTTTTTTTTTTCATTTTTTATGGTGGAAGAAGAGGGAGGAGCTGGCTGACGTTGGTACATGACTCCAGCAGGCAGCAAGATGACGTTAACGTTCCAACTTTTTCTCCATGGAGGGGAGTCGGCTGCCGGCTGCCGGCACCTATATTAAAATGTGGAGGTTTTTTTTTTTTCTTTCTTCTATTTTGTATGTATTTTACCCCCACAAGTTAATGTGGCTCAAGAGAGAGCCCCCATATAAGAGAAGACATCCACATCCTGCTCACTCGTGTGGGCAGTGGCGGACCTAGGTGATGAGCACCTAAGGCCCCAAGTCCGCTCACAAAATCTCTAAAAACTTATAATAGGACTTGGCCTTGTAGAAAGACTGCCCCATCGCGAAAATTTTTTCTACCTCCGCCCATAAACTAAAACTACAGTTCCACTTGTGAACCCATTTATATACGTCTATGTATGTTGCACATTTATTTGGAAAGTGTTGCTCCAATCTAACTAAGACACATGTTGAAATAAATAATATAATAAAATTAAAAAAATGGGGTCATACAAGCATTAAACTACTAAAAACTGAGAAAGTCTTCAAAGAAGTCTTGATGAGATGAAGTCACGTAACACTTACGTGTCTCCTTGTTGAAATGACAAGTGTTTTGGAGTAAGAATAAAATAAGAAAACTTAAGAACCCATTAAACTAATACCAATATTCCAACTTCATAGTCTCATTAGTATGGGGATGTCCATCTGAGTTGGTTCTACTTTTGGGTTAATTGTTTGATAAAAAATAAAAATAAATATACATAAAATTATATTAATCTTGTTTTTATGAAAAAGTCAATCGACCAGTCAAATTAATTATAATTCTCGATATCGTATACATTTGAAGGCCTTTATTTTTTAGGATTCGGATTTCAGGTAATTGGGCTCCACTTATGTCCCACTCTTTTTACTCAATATATGTCCAAGTGCAATAAAAAGCTCAATATTGCTCAAAGCACGAGTAAAAACCATATAAGAATGAAGATGGTGTTTTGAACGCTTTACACGTAGCCCCATCAAACAATATTAGCTATTCAATCTCATTCATCAAATCAAAAGGCCTTTCACGTATTAAATTATAGAAATTTGGTTTTAACTACTTATTTGTTCTTCTTTTTTTTTTAAAAAAAATGCAATACATTTTCTCTTTCATAATTTGTTGATGTGGAAAAGAGTCTAACAAAGTCTAGAAAAATTTAGCCCCACCCTAATAGAATTCATGGGTCCACCACTACATGTGGGAAAGGAATCCACACACACGGAAAGAAAGCTCACATAAATGAAAAGAGAGCCTGCACATGTAAAAAGATGTGACATACGTCAGGTTCAAACCCCCCTTAGCAACCAAATGAGAATTGTTGCCCCTTCCCATAGGTAAGCTGTTCTCGAGTTATTTATAAAATAATAAGATGAGATAAGGGGAATCAAGGTGGCTTTAATGTTTGTTTATGTTAAGTGCGTTAGTCTTCTGCTTTCTATCGCTTTAAACTTTTGAGTTATATCAAGTTGAAAATACTAATATTTTAAAGATTTCAACTCCCTGATCACACACGCTGCACAATGCCCCAATCAGTGGAATAGCAGAGTCCAATTAATAATATGGATTTTTACTGCACGCTCCAGGACCTGACTTTTGCTGTTCCAGTTAATAATTCTTACGAAAATAAAAGATGTGAAAATAACAATTTTATACTTCTATTTTGCAACGTGGTACATCCTATGTGGATGGGATATCACACATATTCATCTTTTTTTTTTTTTTTACAACAAGCGAGGATTTTGTAAACAAAAAGTCTACATGGACTAACTCATTGAGTTAGTCCATGGACTAACCCCATGATATCCCTTTGTAAAAGGGGGTAAAAGTCAAGATTTTGTGTAGTGTTCTACGCCCATCACACTCTCTCCTTACTGGCATCCATTCAGTTGGGCTATCAAAGGATGTCCCTTTGTCCCTTTAGCAGATTACAGCCCTTTCTAGTATCAGACCGAATTGACAAATTGTAAATTGATTGATTTGAGTCAATTTTATGCATAAAATGGTTGTTCATGTGTTTTAATGGCCTAAATCACCCATCAATAGCAATGACTTTGTTCTTGTCAAAAACCATTAAAAAGGTAGAAATAGTTAGTTACATGTAACTACATTTATAGGTAAGTTATCTGCTTATGTAGATCACGTCACTTTAAAATTATACATTACAAAAAGGTGCAATGCAACTCATCGCCTATTGTTATTTCAGTCAAACAAGCCTGGGGTTTTAATCTTCAAATCCTCACATTTTATAAAAATATATGAGAAAACATAAATAGACTAATCTCTATTTGTATTCTTTTTTGCTATTCACCAAGTCATGAATAGAACCACTCAATGTATGGACCTAGTATTTTCTTTTCAAAAAAGTCTTGTGGTCCTGCCACCAAACTCTAAAAACACTAAGATATTTCTTCCTCCAAGACCTCATTAATATTAATTATTTCTCGATTCTTGCATATTTATTATATACGTACACATCTAGCAAAATTAAACCAATGGAAATGATGTTTGTTTGACATTCACAACATTTGTGGAATTCACATATGCAAAACTTTTGTGAATTTCATCTACACATTCCACTATTCGCCCAAAAACAAATCTTATTGATGGATGACTGAAATTTCAACCTAAGGTCTACAATATGTCAAGCTAGGAACACCATTGCCAGCTTAAAAAAAAAAAAAAAAAAGCCTCTATAGGCCCATAGCAGCTGTTATGGACCCATGGCAACTCACCCATCAGTAGCCAAGAATTAATACCTAATGGCATATTCCAAAAGCATCATGTATACATGTGGCATTCCCCTTGGGTTTAAAGAAAAAAATTAACTAGATCCCAGATCGCTTTCTAGCCAACAATGACAGGTCACACTGTTTTATTCGAGGATTAAAGAATAACCCACTGTTTCCTTAAGATAAACCAACAGATGTTTACTTCCCCATACTCACCACCACCACTAGAACCCTCCCCTTGTTCCATAATTTAATCAAACCATCCAAGGTACAGATTCCAATCACCCTATCTTGTATGGAACGGTTCTTTTCTCCGTGGCACGTGAAGAATGTTACTTTTCAAAGTTTTACATGAGCCAACAGCCGGCTCTAGAAATTTGGATGTTGCAATTATTATCAGGAAGGTCTATGGAGTGGTTTGGAGTCAAATTCAAAGTTTCAACATTGGAAGACTAGTCTCCTTGCTTAATCTTTTGTGCGCACATAATTAGAACGCCAATTTTGACCAGACTGCCAAAAGGTTGCAGCCTACTCATCAATGGAGGGCTTGTCAATGTTGGATGTTCCAAATAGGCAATAATGAATATATAAATTGATAGAGACATGGTTGATTAAGGAAGGGTCATGGGATGTGCAAATCTATAACTTGCTCCTATGGAGGGTCATTGATGCAGTGATCATGATCAGTGATGCAATGGGCCCCACATAGATGATACCCCATGTAAATACAAGTAACTAGAAACTAGAAACTCTTTAACTTTTCCATCAAAGATCTAATAAAAGCAGACCACAGTGCCATGATTCAATGTGAGATATTTAATTAAGACCCATCCCCAGAAAAGTAGTCCGGAACCGGACAAAGAAGAAACACCCATCAGAAATAGCAGTCACGAGGGAAAAAGCAGCGCACCCAAGCAGAGAAAAGGAAATAAAGCAAACTACATTGATTTCCAGAGGGCACGGACCAAGTTGTTTATACCAGCTCGTGTTTCTTGCCTGTGTCATTCCATAGGGACACAAAAAGAGTCTTTTAGATGGTGTTATTTTCTAATGACACCCACAAATTCATTCTCAACAAACAATCATTCAATCAAAACACCCATGATATGCATACAAGGTTTCCTTCGCAGGAAAGATGGCGCCGGGCAGCCTTCTTCAAGCAAGATCTGAACATTCAGTAAGCCGCTGGCCGGCGCCATCTTTCTGTGAACGCAACCTCACATGAATGGAATCTCACTTGCATGCTCGGGAAATGGAAGGCATCCGGTTCTAGCATTCTTCTCAACAAAAGGTACACCACATTTCACCAATTGTCCTGTATCAATCTGATGAAACATGTCTACAAGCAGGCAGTTGAATCATCTGGACCTCTAGATACGTGCACACTAGGGAAAGGAGATGCAGTATTACACACAATTCCAAGTAACTAGGAGGGAATCCTTACTGGGTCCCTAGTTTTCAGTGTCTGGAATCCTAATGCACCCATTTCATACAGTAGGACTCGTGGTTTGGTAACACACTGTATTCTTCCAAGCATCCAGTGAAGGGATGATGCTGTGGACTCCTACCATTGAGGACATCCTAACCCTTCAACCATTAGTATGAAAAAATGGCTGAGGAAAAAAAAAAAAAAAACAGATGATTTGCAATAAAGGCAAATAATCTGTACGGTTAGGAGCTAGGACCACACTGCACTATGGGGTTCAATCAGATTAACTAACCACCAGGATACTGTACACGTTCAAATGCTTCGGGGCCAAATAACTTCCCAATGTCTTGGGTCCTGATCTCCCTGACGAATAAGTTCCCAATGCCGTGGGTCCTGATGCATCAAGGTCGCTGACCTCAATCAAAAGAAACTATAAAGAAGGAATTGCCGCAAATGTTCATGAAAAGAGGCTATGACCTATTCTTTGAAATGTTACATCCCCCATCCACAATGGAGGTGATCCATGGACTTCTCTTGCTCAGAATCGGTGCATCAGGATTCTGTACACAACATGTCCTAATGCATGACCCAGTAATTCCTCTAAAGATTAAAACGAGCAGCATATTACATACATGAACAGTTGATAGGGAAGGGAGGGAGATTGGGAAGTCCTTGGAAAGGTGATCGCGTCCGTCTCTTAACCATCAAGCCCATAGTCCTCCCCAAAGTATTTATCTACTAATCCATTTGCCATATTTCTCAGGTCTTCATTCTCATGAAATTGGAACCTTTCCATGGCATCAATACCATCCCCCTGCTCAACAAACTTTGGACCCTCCCCATTGGGCAGCCCCCTCATGACCTGCATGGAGATAAACCGTGTATGTCAGATAGATTGTCCTTTATCTTTGAACTTAAACGTAACACAATAAATATCATTTTTCTTTGTGGGTTTGTTTTTTTTTTTTTTTTGGGTGGGTAACACAATAAATATCAAAACAGACAATTAGTGGAAAAAAATCTCAGCAGCACTTCAGCTATACCAGTAATAAAAGATATATTGGTCTATACACATTATATAAGGTATCAAGTGAACAAAGCTGGTACTCATATACAAGGAGTTGGTAGTGAATATCAAACTATCCACAAAGCTATACTCACATACAAGGAGTTGGTTGTGGATATCAAACTATCCACTGTTAGTGGTAGCAAAGATCCTTTTTACCCATTTTACACAATAAAAAATCCCAACTTGAAAAATAGGGTGAAACTGCAGGGGCCTTATATAGGGCTCATCTGACAATTAAACCCAGATTCAGGTCCACAATCATGGACCCATAGACCAATCATGTTGGATCCATGTCCACAGCCGGTTACCCAAGCCCCAAGGTGTACAGATTACATATATCCTCAGACCATATAAATAACCTAAAGACGGAAATAGACCACCTCCACCCTTCTGTTAGCCGACCAGGAGCAATCATGTATTACCCCCTTCTGTTAGCCGACCAGGAGCAATCATGTATTACCCGACTTTGGGCCTGTTTGAAAATTGTGTCCAGCTTTGGGCTCAAATTGTGGACCCATCGAGTATCTAATCAGACTCATGTCTCTAAAAGTTAAATGAATCTTCCAAGAACCTGGCCCATTAACATCCCTACCTATGTATGGCCACATGGAGACATGCCGTGGATAGGACCAGCGGCAGAACTAAGCAATTTTCCTTGGTGGGGCTAAAAGGAAAAAGGTTGGATGTGTGGGTATGTGGGTGGTGGGGTGGGGTGAGGAAGGATTATATATATATATATATATATATGAAATAAAATTTTAGGGGTTTTCAGAAATTTCTGGGGAGGCCATGGACCCCTCTTGGTTCCATCCCTAGATAAGACAATGACAAAGAAAATAAATGTAGAAATGAAGTATCATATACAAAATGAAACAGATACCTTGCCTATTTTTGAAGTATCCAAGTATCATAGCTCTAAATCATACATCCTTCCATCCAAAACCAAAAACATGGCTAGAGATTATTTAATCTCAGCTTTTGAACTTAATTAAAAGCAATAGTGACAATAGTACTTATAAATTCTCGGCGATATGGAAAGGCGTAACCTCTACAAAAGCAAACTTTATGCAGAACATCAGATACCAGGTATGCTCGGGGGAGAAGATTCTTTTTTGGCAAGATACATGGGTAGGTGATGGCCCTTTAGCCTCTAAATTCCCAGATTTGTTCAATTGCACTTTGGAGAAGGAAGCGAAGGTAAAAAGCTATTTCAAACAATCAGGCATAAGGGGGCAGCTCATTTGGTGCCCACTTTTCAGAAGGAATTTGAGGGAGCATGAGAGTCAATTTATGTCTCCCCTAAATTTTTCAAGGGATATTCAAATTCCTGTTGACGGGGAAGATGTTAGGTTTTGGAAAGCCTCGAAAAGTGGGTCCTTCTCTGTCTCCACCTTTTATCCGCCTCTTTCAACGAGGACTAGGATTAGATGTCACTCAGCAAGCATACAGAAGAGGGAAGGTCGCAGTCAATCCGTGCCTTAAGTGCTTGGAGGACAAGGAAACAATAGATCATCTTCTCTTGAGTAGAAGGTGTGCTGTGAACATATGGAATTCTGTTATTAGCTGGTTCAGGTGTAATTGGGTTCTGCTGGAGCTTTTTCAGGACCTTTTTGAGGTGTGGAAATTTCCTATTGGGTCTCCCAAAGGGAGATAGATGTGGAAGCTTTCCTTTCTTTCAGTCATTTGGCACATCTGGAAGGAGGTGAATGCTAAATGTTTTGAAGGAACAACAAGAAATGAAGAGATACTATGTGGCAAGATTAATTTTTCAGTCGCACGATGGGTGAAGATGAATCCTATATTCAAAGACTACCCTGTTGACCAAATTATGTTTAATTGGAAGGACATAGCCTTCTCTTAATCAGGGTGTCACTTTTGATTTTGTTTCTTTTTTCTGTCTTTTGGGTGCCTGTTTCTTCTGGTGGTTTTAGGCTTTTGTATCCCGGTTTTGTTTCATGTCTGTGTTTGCTTTTCCTTGCCAGTATAAGCCTTTTGTACTGATTAGTCCTTTCAATGAAAGTTATCATTTAAAAAAAAAAAGTGACAAAAGTACATATAACTTAAAACAGCCAAAGCAACCAACTAAAATAAGACACTTTAAAAAATGGGTAAGGAAACCGATAGATAAAGTCATAAAGAGGTGGAACGTCACAACTACGCAGAATTTAGAGATGGCACATTCCACATCCAAGAAAAAAAGCTGCTTAAGGGGGCATGTGGACCATGTTCCCAGGTGGAACCATAGGTGGGATCTTGTCTAACATGGGCCTGCATTCCTCTGTTAGACACGGTGACTTAATTATGTGCATCAATAACCCTAAATTGGGATGAGTGGAAAAGTAGAACTCAAAAGGTAAGCCCTGAATAGATCTAATAAATCTTCAATGATGAATTATGTGATATTCTGGTTCTAGAAAAATCAGGACCTTTGTCCAAAAAAAAAGGGCACCTTATATCATGAAAATCAAATGCAATTCGTGACAAAGAAATCAGGTGAAGAAATGGCGTAGGGAATCAGCTTACCAGTTCCAAGAACTGAAGACCCTAATCTTGCAGCCTCAATATCAGGAGACCTGACCATAGCTATGAATCCAGGAAGGCAATCTGCCTTGACAAGTGCAACTAAATGTTCCAGAATCACATTTGGCAACCCAGCACCTTCCACTGGAGCAACACACAGATTTCCTAGTGTATACGCTACTTCTTTTCTGAGGTCAAATGGTGCATTTGAAAGAAGACGCAATAACAAAGGAATGGCCTCACTTCTAAATAATAATTGCTTGTGTGCAATGGATCCTGCTGCTATATTAGATAGAACCCAAGCTGCCTCCTGCACCACTCAAA
The DNA here is from genome assembly GCA_012931725.1 of Litsea cubeba. Classification (NCBI taxonomy): domain Eukaryota; kingdom Viridiplantae; phylum Streptophyta; class Magnoliopsida; order Laurales; family Lauraceae; genus Litsea; species Litsea cubeba. The sequence goes on along the minus strand of CM022950.1, from coordinate 75,936,827 downwards.
AGAAGATAAAGTGAGAAACATCATGACTTGGAGATGAGACTCAAAGGATGAGCATACCTTTTTCAAGACACGATGCTCACTTTTCAAGCACTTTATTAGTGCAAGTATGGTGCTACCTGTAAATTTCAAGAAGTTAGTATTTCTATTGATAAAAAATGGTACACATTAATGGAGAGAAATCAGTAATCTGCTAACCAGTGATATCATGTCCAGCAACAAGAACAGCAGAAGTTGTGTGACTGTCACCAGCCACAAGATTGCCTAAACTTCGTAGAACCTGTGTGTGCAAAGCAACTGCTCATCAGTATAGAATCACTTAACTGAAGTTTTTCCTTTAAAAATTAAAATAAAATAAATAAATAAATAAACATATACATTAGCTGTACAATGGTAAATTGATAAGTAGGAGCGCGTAGCAAAATAGCATTGCATGGACACACATGACGCAACAGCAAGAACCACGACACGCGCGCAAAACAACCCCAGAGAAAAAAAAAAAAAAACTCCGCCCAAAAAACACACAAACACACATGCGCAACTGATTCAGACACCCTGTGTGAGCCAATACTAATGACCTATTCGTGTTTCCAACATCTGTCATGCCCACAAGAAGGCCAACATCTGGCAGATGGTAGCCATTCCCAATCAACTCCAATCAAATTTAGCTTCCACATTCCTTCCCATGAGCATTGCCAAACCTCAACCATCTTATAATGATTAGCTAATCTAGAAATACCTCCACCAGTTCTTTTGAATGGTGGTAGTGGGAAATCCCTATAAATAGTTTATAAAACAAACCCATGATGATATATGCTTTAACCTTGAAGAAAATCTTCATTGATAACAAATAAGATCCTTCAAAAACCCTTGTTTTACAATATGTCCATGAATCATAAGCAGCTGTGGAATAAGATGAATCTGAAATTAACACAATATTTTCACTAGATCTTACTTAAATTCTCTGTACTTCTTAACTCATGCTTTTAGTAATTTTATATTTTAATATCTATTTATTTTTTCTGTTTTTGTGTGTTTTTACGAGATTTCCCCGTTTATATGTTGAGAAAACTCCAAAATCTCAGGAAATTCCCAAGATTTTCACAAGACAAGAAACTGCCAAGAAAAATATCTGTGACAGTGGGAAATAAAAATTTTATTTTAGGATAGTCTTAGAACAACTGAACTGAGTCATTTGGAAAACAACAAGTTAATTTCTTAAGCTGTGAAAGAGCAGCAACAATTAATCTATTGTTCAAACACTTTCTGGAGAAAGTAATTCACTAATCAACAAATCCACTAAATAGTTTGTTGAGGATTATAATATCCAGAAATGGGAATTTTACCATGTCTTGAACAATGAAAATTCTATCTGTAAAAGTTTAAATCTATGGAGTGACTAAAACAGTTGTAGCTTTGAAATATTGTTGGCGACCGCACTCATTACTGTTTCTTTAACAATAAATATTTTATTCAGAGACAAACTCGAGAGTGCAGGAATTGCATCCTAAGTAAATTGAACTGTTGAGGGACATCGATAAATTGGGAGGAAAAAAAGAAAAAGAAAATAGCTTCCAAGAGTATGTATGTTTCCAAGATTATCCATGAAAACCTTCCTGGTAAAAACAAAATAAACCATTTAAATGATTTACAGTTACTAAAAGAAAATCATTTTCAATCTTTAACGTTGCTGAAATCATAATAGCAATAAATTTTATGCAGTGGCAATAAAAAAAATACCGTATCCACGGCCAGAGAGAATCTACAAATTGTTCAGGTCAAAAATTCCTTGTTTTAGTGATCCAGATCACTCACCAGGCGGATCCTATCATGGATTAATGATGCCCCAATTAAGAAGATCTTTGACAGGTTGAAACCTAAATCAGTTGTCATGTATTGACATCTAATTTCTAATATCCATCGCAAACATTTATTAATCAATTTTTGAAATGCTAACTGATTATTTGATTAATCATCGACAAGTGCATGCAGTGTCATACAGGACACTAAGAATACAAAATCTAGAGAAAGATAGCGTCACCATTCCAACTACTTTACCGTAAATCAGGAATGGAGAAAAGGCTAAAACCCTTTGGATGAGATCCGCCCAGGAGATGATCAGGGATGCACTTTAATTGCAACCTCTCTCATAATCTAATGAGTTTCTTTTCCTTACTTGCATGTTGTCTTTCTTTTTGGGGTTCAACTTTCCAGAATATTTCTAATTTTTTCTAATGAAAGTAAACTTTATATATATATATATATATCTTTGGAGTAGTATTTTTTTATAAATAAACAAAGAAATCAGATTTAATCCTTGTTGTTACCAACTTCTCATGAAATGTTTTTGTAGAGGAGTCCATTCGTATACAGCTGCCAAACCCCCAAATCATTTCCTCCAAGAATTGAAATATTTTGTACATGGCTAAGGGGATCGCCTATGGACTCCATTTCTTCTTCATTGAGATTTCTTCTAAATATTGGAGACCATACATGCATACCACCTACATGAGCCAAATGATCCACAAGCACACTCATAAGATTTGTAGCAACGGAAACAAGCAAAGGGAATGCCTCCACCAATTGTCTTTAGCACATCAACCCACCACGAACCATTGCCCAACTTGCATTTATAAGGCAGAACAAGCCTCCACAAGCTTTATTCTACATTCTTTCTATTTATTTATTTATTTTACTTTCTAAATGGTATCAGTAATTGTATCAAATAAAATAAGAGTACAGACCGATTGCTAAATCCTTTTCCATCGATCAGCTTGCAAACTGTTCTTGACCCATTATATATATATATATCTGTTATTCTTTAGAATCATTACATAAGAAATTAAATTGAATATGTTCGATCCTTTTTAAGTGACGTTACTGGGACACTGGAGCAGAGAGAGAATAGATTGGGAGAGTTGCAAGAGATGACTTAATCAAGGTAATCCTTCCTCCAAATGTTCGACGACGGATCTTCAATGTCGAGAATATCTTTTTAGATCTATCACTGGGTCCATAAAGCTTTAGATGGCATCCCAAAGGCCATGCCAATATTTATTGTCATATACGATAAAGTTCACACATTTGCATCTAGGTGTACTTAAACTTACAAAGGGATTAGTAGAGAAGTATGATGTGGCCCAAGTACCATGTGGATCAAGGGAATCAAGCGGCAACCATCGCTGAAGCCTATCTCAGTAAGCCTAACCGTGCGGGAGGGAGAAATTTTCAGCTGTATGTCAAATGGCCCGAGGTGGGACCTATGATCTGGTGGCACTAATAGACCCCACAGGTGGAGCACACCGCACAACAGCTCAAGGCCACATGGATAGCAGGATGTTTTATTCCCAATGTCCTAGCATTTTTTCTTTCTTTCTTAGTTAAATAAGCAACAACTTCAGTTAGGAGAGACTGGAGAGTATTTCAGTTATTATACCTTTAATTGAGCATTGTATGATAGTTATTTAAATATCATGCCATTGTTAGATCAACAGACTCGATATGTTTTAGTGCTCTAATATGCATCCAGAATATATAAATAAATATATATATATATATGTAAGTCAGAATATACACTTGCACAAATCCCCGTTTGGGAGATTTTTGCACATCAACAGTTGAGGTAAGGTATGCATAACAACTTGATTTTACCTTCGAAGTTTTATATCAAATTAGTCTGATTGACTTTCATCTATGCTGTTGGGCTATTGTAGTTGGTTGATTGATTGGACCAAACCTCTTATTTTAGTTGAGTTTATAATACGTGTAGCTAAATCAAAGTAGAACTCACAAGCCCACCCGTATGTAGATATAAATCAATTAGTTAATCACTTAATCTTTGTATTTGGGTACTAAATTGAGACCCAGGTAGAGAGTGAATGGAAGGGATGATTACATATAACCCCTAGAAAACATAGCCATGACCATTAGATATCAAGGGTCGTAATCTAAGATTAGAATATCTATGCACAACCCATACGAAGATTTAAACATGACTGCAAGACCCAACTGGGATGCATATGGAGAAGTGTGAAGTACACTATATATCTTGCATTTACATTTTAACAAACAGATATAAAGAAACAGTTACACAAGTAATTGCATAACGCATGAACTCATGAACAAAATGAAGGCAACATTATTTTTTTTTATATCAGTTCACATGTTACCGGGATGAGTAATTGCAAGCTGTTGGATGCCGCTAATGTTTCCACGAGTAGTTGAACAATATCAGTTTTTACAATTGCAGCGGTAGCAGTGTTTGAAAGAGCTGAAAGATAGACAATGACCCATGCTAACTCAGTGGCCAGCTCCTCATCCCTGAAGTTGAATGATTTAATCAGTTTGTCTGCTAGAATAAAACCTCAACATGCGGCACATTCTAATACCACGAAAGAGCACTAAAAATATTGACCACCAAAAAATAAGAGCACTAACAATGAAAATGGATGCTCAGTATTAACTGGGAAGTTGAGAAAAATAAGCATTTTTTTTCTTTTTGAAAAATATTTTCAATCAGCATGATCAAACGCTCAAATGATCTCAAGGAAAGCATTAGTCGTATCAATCTGCCAATTCAAATTCATTCAACTGCACAGAAAATGTCCAGAGTTCAAAGGTAAGTACTTTGCTGTCAATATGCGAATAAGGACAGCATGTTATAATTTTATATTTTTAAATATTAAAATATAAATTCCCATTATCAAACTCGACCATGTACGTGTGTGTGGTTGCAGTTGTCCAGTTGTAAATCAGGAAGGATTTGCCAACACACTCATGGTTGACTGGTGTTGGCGCCTTAGCTTCACACACATGCCCAGGGATTGATCCCTGGGTCCTCAAGTTAAAAGTATCACTCCTGATCAGTCCAACGTAACAGATAATAATAATAATAATAAGGTTGGTTCAGGTTTAGCCTGATTGGTACCAAAACTGGCCAATGCCATTCCCAAACCTCTTCCTCCTCCTTCCCCTCCCTCTCCTCAGCCATGTAGGTCAAGTGTTGATGCTGAACATCTCATTGATCAGATCAAAGAGACTCAGAAGTCAGTCCAAGACTTCAAAATGCAGCCCAACAGTGTAAGATAAATGCGGACCTTCACACAAGAAACCAAAAGTTTAATGAGGGTGACTTGGGTATGGTCTATCTCTGCAAAAGGACTGCTTCATGCAAGCTTATACAACAAAATGAAACAAAAGAATTGGGGCCCATGCCACATTCTGAAGAAATTAATCCAAATGCCCATCGCTTGGAATTGCCACCTACACGGTCAATTAGCCCTGAATTCAATGTTCGAGATCTGCCCTCTATGTGAAGAGAGTACTAATTCCTCAATTTATATTACATCATACATCAGTGAGAACTAAGGCATTAGAACATTCAATTTGAGAAGATAATCTTACGCTCGCGCGTTCCTTAAGTGCCGAATAATTGAATCCAAGACCCCATCGATTCTGATGAGCTCTGTAGAAGCCTCCGGATCAGGTCCCTACAAATAAAAGACGACGATCTCAAGTGAATTCAACTGATAAGTTTACAAAATTAATCATATTCACCAAAAACATGACCTTTAAGAAAAGCTCTGTGCAACAGTTTATCCAAGGAGGGGTATTCTCCTGTCAACCAAGATACACTTCTTAACAAGAATTTCCCTCCCGTGTGGTCCCGTGTGGGCCACATGGGACACATTTAATTCAGGGAGGTAGGTTGTATGAGTAGGAAACATCGAGGATAAGGAGTGGGCCAAGTATCACCTGTATCAGCTATTCCTAAAACTCAAGTTGGAAGCCTCAAAGTTCAAATGATTGTCTAAGTAGATTAACACGACTGAATCCAACCAGTTGATCAGTATCAAATTGGAATAGATGCCAATTCATGGGCAATAGGTTAGTATAAATGGCTTGGATATGCCAAGGCCCAATACAAAAGAAAGAGGACTGAAAGGAGGCTTAAACACAAGTGGGTTGATTTAGAAAAACCCATACAAGGCAATGCACAGTTCTCTTTTTGACCAAGAAAGGAAAAACAACTGCTTTAAAAGTTCAACACAAGATAGTTGTACGTTAACCGGTGCTCAGTCAAGGACCCGCCAAAGATGTTAACTAGGATTCTCCAAACAGTGATGGAACAAGAAGCAAGCATTGAACTTGGGTTTCCAACAGTAAAACCTAGCAAAATACATGTTTTTCCCATAATAACAGGCTAGTTCTAGTTGAAAGAAATACAAGTTAAACTAGTGCTACTATTTGTATATGGCATTTTGTAAAGTGAGACTTGAAACAAACATCATATTCATTAAAAGAACTAGATGAAATGACTTCCTGAAGTAATAATGATCACAAGAAATGGAAGCCGATAGTTTTTAGTGATGCCAATGTCGAACACGCATACCATATGGACCTTTTTTTCCTGAACGGGTAAAAACTTGAGACATTTTGGTCATGTCAATAAGCATTTTTCAACTGTGCAACTGAGTTGTGTCTATTGCAAGCTAAAGTTCAGAAACCTATTTTGTACTCTAATGTCCCATATAGAATGGCAAATAGCCAATCAGCAAGCAGTAGTTATATCGATGGACCAAAAACCAAAAAAACATTTAGATGCAAAGGTGGAACACAAAATAAACTCCAAACCTAGTTTTACGTCTTATATATCAGCCATGTAATCTCCATGCCAAATCAACCATGGAATAATCAAATATATTAACAGCTATACAAAAGTAGCCATCTAAAATGCAAGCTGTCCAGGACTTTTTCAGTGCAAATCAGATTCTAACCTAGCGCTGGTCTGCACATTCGTGAACAGATGAGCCCCCGACTCTGATACCTGGCTCTGATACCATTTTGTAACGACTAGGGCCCACTATCCACATATATGTCATGCCTATGGCCCCCTTGTAGAAGGGCGTGGGGTCCGGCAAACATCTACCTAGAGAGAGAGGGCGGGGGAAACTCTAAAAGATTAGGTATGCAATGGTGCATAAGTTCCACATCGGAAACATGCTAGTCCTGATCTTGGGTCTATATGTGTGTGACCTGACCTTAACCCCACATGAGGCCTTTTAATTATGTGCAGTAAGATTGGGTTAAAAACCCATTAGCCAAAGCAGACAATATCATGTGGACGGTGGGCCTGGGTTGTTACAAATAGTATCAAAGCCAACGACGGCTCTGTTTTCCAATGGAGGAGTATGTCACGCTTGTGGCCTGCTGTAGAAGGGCGTTGGGTTTAGAGAGCATCTGCCTATAGAGAGATGGCAGGGGAAACTCTAAAGGACTGGGTATGCAATGGTGCATAAGTCTCACATCGGAAACATGCTAGCCCTGATCTTGGGTATATATGTGTGTGACCTGACCTTAACCCCACATGAGGCCTTTTAAAACCATGCGGCGAGATTGGGTTGAAATCCCATGAGCTTGATCTTAGGTATATATGTGTGTGACCTAACCTTAACCCCACCTGAGGCCTTTTAAAACAGTGCAACAAGATTGGGTTGAAATCCCATGAGCCAAAGCGGACAATATCACGTGGACGGTGGGCCCAGGTCGTTACAGCAATTGTTATGTGATGTGAATCTCATCAAATATCAAAGAAGTGAAGAACAACTTATGTGATATAAAATAAAAGGACAGTTCCGAGACTGAATAATGAATGATCACAGGTCCTAAAATTAAGGGATGCTTGAAGAGAAGGCATGTGCCCAGATCTTCCCAATCTTGGACCTGATCTCTCGTTTGGCAAGGAAGGGCTTCACAGAATCACAGCCACTCAAAAGCCTTCACAGCTATAAAGACTCCATGCCCAATAATGGTTCTTATACAAGGAGAAAACAGGTCTCCCAAACTTGGCTTCATGCAAGAAACAAAAACAAAATAAAATAAGAAATTTTGGGCCAAAGCCAACTAATTCATGGGCAAACAGCCCTACAATTAAAATATAGTTCCAACCATAAAAATCAAAAACCTATTTTAGATAATTCATAGTAAGGAAATATTCAATCCTAGCCATTATAAACTCGTGACAGAAAAAAATAAAATAAAATAATTGCTAAACTATGTCTCCTAATTCATAACAACAAAGCAAACTAAAATAAAAGTTCTGATTGGAAACATAAGGATGTTCCCATGTGGGAACCTTGAAACTGAGGAAGTCGTAATCCCCTGTACATGTGGGTCACAGGAGAACTGGGTCCCAGAATATAAGAAGAATCACCAGTGGACACTACAAAATTCCGACAATTTGGGCATAATATGCATTGCATTGCATCTCTTTTTTTTTAATGGTTAATTTCATTGCACTGCATCTCTAACCCTAGGATGAATGGAGGGTAGCAATATGGTCATAAGCCTTGGCCAAACCTGTGCCATATCGCCAAATACCTACTTTCTTTATGTGTGGTTCGAAACTCACTGTATTAGAACTTTTGACCACCTTTTCTATTTTGCTATTCTATTTACATCTAAAACACTTAGAAGCAATTAAAAATGCTTTTTAATGAAGAAAAGGGTCTGCCAATCCTTGACCTCTTTTGCATCCTTCTAACCATGAAACCATAGAGATACAAGGAAGATAGGTGGGATTTTGTAATTTTTTTATTTTTAACTGTTTGTACTTTTTTTTCAACTAGTAAAAATGGGTTGAAACAAACCAAAATTACCAGTGAAGTACTGAAATAACAACCAATATGTAAAGGTTTCAGCTTCAGCTTGTTCTAAAACCACAGCTAGCACCAATGATCCAGCTTCTAACATCAGCCCTAGGTTATGAAACAAACAGTACCTTCAATCTTTGCTCCATACCAAGTTGGAAACTGGTATGATTAAGGATGATAGAATTGAGTGATGAATGACCGCCAGCAATCCCATTGGGACCTGGCCCCAAAAACTATGTGAGGAAGGCGACAACCATCCATAATTCCAGCTTGTGTGAATTACAAGTGGGGTCCACTTTCTGAAGAGTAAATTATAATGGGTCCATTTGTATTTATTTGGAAAGTTAAGGTTTTCATTTGTTTAATGTTATGAGCTCTACTAGGATATAAAGGGCTGTTTGGCAACGTTCCGTGTTGTTCTTGGTTTTGTGTTAAGATTTACTAAGATTGGGTTGTGCTGGGATTGTTCTGTGTAGAACTTGTTTGGCTACGTTATATTAGATTGTTCTTCCCAGAATTTGCTGTACTGGAAGTTGTTTGGTGACAACAGAGTTCTAAGTGTGTTTAAGGCTCTAGGCAATGTTGCCCCTACAAATTATGCGGACAGAGCTTCAAGTCAAGGGCATCAAAGATGGTTTCAGTTCCACTATTTGCAAGCAGCAGTGCATCCATTTTCATTTGAGAAACCAACACTAGCGAATACTTAGTTGAAGAAGTCAATTAATCAATCAACATCTCAACAAGAAAAAGGGCTTCGGAGGAAGGGTATAAGGGAGTCCTTCTTCGGACTTTTTTTTATAACAAGGCGATTCTCTATTATGCATACCACATAAGCGCACAATTCCATAGTCCTAATTGTAGGTGATCTGATAGCATGATTTCAACAATTTGATTTTGATCACTGAACCAAAAACCTTGACCATTAGTATATATGGACATCCATTTGATGACAACTATGTGAGTCATGATGATCTGACTTGAGTATCTTATCATCCATCCATAGCAACGCAAGCACTTGGACTATTTGGATTTGGCTGCATTAAATTCATAGTAGGACTCTTTGTATCAGTGTAGAAGAATTGTGTGAATCACCAATGTCCCCTTTTCGTTCATATATGAAAGAAATTACGATATAAAATCCAAGAAAGAGGACGCTGATAGAGTTGCAAAGAGGACCATGGGAGAGAAAGGGAGTTGCAGACAGAAGGGCCAAGAGTTTGCGTGGAGAGAGAGAGAGAGAGAGAGAGAGAGAGAGAGAGAGAGAGAGAGAGAGAGAGAGAGAGAGAGAGGCTGTAGAGAGTTTGTAGGGAGAGAGGGGCCATGTGGTCCGGGCGGAAGACAAAGTTTACAGGGAGGGGTCGTGTGGTCTGGATGGGAGAAAGAGGGTTTGTAGAAAGAGAGTGAAGAGGTCTGTGAGTGCCACCGAGAATTTTTCCAATAGCATCAAGTGCCCGTGCGTTGTTTTTTTTTTTTAACAATCATTCGATGTTCACATCCGTTTCTAGAGATCGTTCCACAGCCCCATGATGATCGGAGAATCTGTGCTCCAAATGGAACCCAACCCTGGAAGAGCAACCATCTATGAATCAGCTACCAAATGTATTTTCTATTTATGCCAATCCAGCTGGGAAACTTAGGTACAACCCGATACAGTCAGGGACGCCAAACATCCGCAAAGAGTCGGGCAACGACTCACCAGTAGTAACTGTGCATTAAGATAATCTGGAGTCGAGTAGTTCTACTCTGTTTAGAAGTTACAGCTACACCACCTATAAATATGTGTTGTCTTTCTTACTTTCAGCATTTCAATATTCAATAAAAGTTCTTCAGCTTTCAGTTTATGTGATTCCATATTTTTAAAGTATTCGATCCTTGAGTACTAAAAATCACAGATCAACATCAAGCTCGGGTTGGGTTTAAAACTTTAAATCTTCAGATCCATTCTACCTTCAACTACACCATTATCGGTATCACAGCGAAGAGCCAGGAGTCCTATTCTACTCATCTGCTAGGTACTTTTATTTTGTTTAAAAGTTAGAACCGCTCACTCCCTCCATAAAGATGAGCCATGTACTTTATTTTCAAACATTCAATACTAGATAAAAGTAAAGCAGTTTTCAGTTTATGTGATTCCATATTCCAAGTCTTCAATTTTTGGGTGCTGAATCTCAGATCAACATCAAGCTTGGCTCCATTTTGATTGTTTGATCCGTTCAATCTTCAACTACACCATGGAGAGATAGAAGGATCAATGAGAGAGAGAATCGTATAGTTGAATCTACCTCAGCTACTTGATTGTCATTTAAGAAAGGATCACAAAACACAACTAATAATAATCAAAATAACCATAACCAGTTATACCCTATAAATATAAGAAAACTCAAAATAATACTAACTAAACAATAATTGCTACAACCACAAAGAATGACAGCCCCGCCTCCCATGTTAGGTGTCGAGTGTCGTCTCTTCAGAGTGATCGTTGAAGGTCCTCCCTGTGCGAAATGGAAAGCTTCACTGTAGCATTCATCTTCCAAAGCAAAGAGCCCTTGTTGGGAGAGAGCAGTTTCTGCTGAGTGAGTTTCCTCCCACCACCAAACAAAAAACTCTCTTCTTTTATCTCTATTCATCCTTTTACTCCTCCATTTTTTGAACTATCATAGGCTTTATAGTGAGAATAAGAAACCACACAATCCATGGAAAGAAACAAAGGAGACATGTACTACCTTCCTTCTACATCACCATAAAGTGATCTGTATCTCTCTGTTCGAGTGTTCCTGGGAGTCTGATTTTCAAAAGAGAAGTCCTGATTTTGAATTGAAAAATTAGCTTCATATCTTGTTTCATTTTGAATTGAAAATATAGTCTAATTTTCCCTACAGGAGACTGTTTCTGTTAAGGCAACAGATGCATGTGCCCCTTTGTGCTTCTTTTTGTTGGCCTGTCTTCCTTCGAATTTATTTTGCTGCTTTTTTCATGGATGCAATTTTGTCTCCTCTTTCATTAGCAAATATGTTGCGGTTAATTAGAAAACTGTAGAGCCTTTAGATAAAGTCTTTCTTATGAAGAAAAGTTCCAAACCTTGATCAAATTTGACAAAGCCCAAGCAGCTGTTCTTGTCGTCGAACTCTTACTTGACTGCATCATCCGTGCAAGGGAGAGTAAGGCTCCTTGTGCCAATAAAATATTCCTCAACTCCTCACATTCACCAGCAACATTTCCCAATGCCCAAGCGCACTGCTCAGCTACAGGCATGGAACTCTTCTCTGCCCAGAGGAAAAGGACATAAATGGAAAATTAAATAAGAACAAATTTAAGGAATCAGAAAGTGATGTGAGCGTAGAGGGTGAAATAATCACCTTCAACAAGACGAGGTTCATTGGTTAGGCACACCCTCCTCCATAAAGGAAGTACATGGTTCCAATATGGGTCAGTGGTTCTCTTGTAATTCTACCTCATGCATGCTAGCCAATGTGATCTGGCTACCCAAAATAATTATCATTGTGGTCAGATCATACATTTGATCATATTATGTGTGACCACTTACAACCAATGTAACATGTTGGATTTGGCCCACCCTTGGGAACTAAGATACACCTAGATTTCACCATTGTCAAAATAAAATACACTGTTGGATTAAGTAGCCCTAAGATCAAAATGCTAGATTAGGCTCCCCCTGTGCTCACATGTGCGAACAGCTTGCCAGCCCACATTTATTTAAGATAGAACATGGATCTAAACCTTCATCCAAAAATCCACTCTCAATCAAAGATCACGCCAATCAGCATGTTCACCAACTGATTGTATCACCTTAATTTTTTTTAATAGGTATTGCATCACATTAATGCTATCAAATCACTCTCTACCGTAGTTCACATGTACAAAAACCATGTGGGGCCCACTTCTCTTCAAACCCACAAGTTCACATGCATCCAAAGGTCCATCTGATTAGCATGATGTTCACCATTGAATTGAATCACACATTAAAAACAGCCATTTCCAGCCATTTCAGGTCCCTGAAATAATGCCTATCATCATAAATGATGATGTTCAAGTAACCTTCGGAGATAAGTTTTTTCTTGTAGTTCTTTTTCTAACAGTAATGTTTTCTTGCTGTTCTTTTTCTTTTTTGCCTTTTGTTTTAAGGGACTTACCATGTATTTAGTCACAAATTAAGTCATTAATACCAATAAAATATCTCACAGAGTGATTGTTTTCCTATACTAGAATTGCATCTCTGTTGCATCTTCAATCCTTTGCGTAACCTTTCTACTTGCACCCGCCCATCATATGTATACGCATGCTTCAAGACTTCATGCACACAATGTTCATTATCACAATCCACTTCCACACTCCACCACCCCCCACGCCCACCCTTTCTCCTGCCCTCCCTCTACTATCCAGTGAGTGCAAGCCCAATCCCCCAACCTCCCAAAACCCAACAACAAAACTCACCCGCGGAAAAAGAGATTAAAAATAAGAAGAAGAAAAAAGATCCTCAGCCTTTATTGTCATGACAATACATGTAAAGCTGGACTCCCATTATAGCTGCCATATACTGATATAAAAATTGGCTGATGCTTAAAATTAAGATCACCTAATGATAACGCAAACAGAAACAGACAATAAATTTCAAGCTTATTACAAGAAAAACTGCAGTATGAAGTTATCAACAACCAACCCCCAAGATGAGCTACAAGCAGAGGTAGAGCAGGTAATAAAGCCTTCGTTTGTTCTGGTTCTCCTGCTGCTATGTTTGTTAAACACCAGGCTGCTTCAAGCAACTGCAAAATGGTGAGAAAAAAAAAAATTGGGGCATTTTTCCTGACTAATTTTATTGATATGTAAGTTTAAAAAAAGATCCATACAACCATTCTTTAGCCTAGATGCAAGCATCCACTAATCCATTAAGGAATATAATATGTTAGTATCCCATCAAAAGAGATTTGTTCAAAAAAATTGGTCGGAAAATCGAGTGATGCTGATGTCTTCGACTTCATATGCTAAAATGACGTGAGAATTACATCAGGTAATACATAAACAGTGGTTGAAATTTCCAGACCTGTTCATCTGGTGATCCAAATGAAAGGCACTGTGCAAGAATAGGAATTGCTCCAGCTTGGAGAGCTGCTTCAATAGGAGGTGTCTCAGACCTCGATAATAAACGCCTCAAATCACGAAGTAGATCTACCTTTTTCTGAACAGCACCTTTTCCCCTAGTTGTTTCACATAAGTAACGAGTAAATTTAGAACCAGTTATGCATCAAATGAGAAAAGCAACAAAAACAACTCAAACATGTAAGTAGCCTCCCTGTTATACTATCAGCATTCTCTACAACTATATTGTTTTTTATGCACAGATATCATTAGTATGTGTCACAAACATTCCTTGAAGATCTTCCTATAAATTGCAACAAGAATCTGTATAGAGTAGATCTAATTGGGTTAGTTGAAGCATTCGCCAACTGTTGATCAGATACTGCAAAGCAAGTAAGGATGGCCCTTCAAAACTTCACAGGTTACATACTGGATACATACCGGTTATAAAATAAAATATAAATAATACATAATGGATATTCAATAGATTTTAAAAGAAAACTTCATGAAAAACAAAGAGGGCTGATAATATATTCTAAATCCAGAGCCGTTGGGAACTCAAACCATGGCCTTCTTTCTCTTCTTTTCTTTTCTTTTCTTTTTCCCCCAATGGTGTTATGGCATAAGATCTCTAGGTCAAAGAGTAGTGGGTTTTCATATGAAAAGACGATGGAATATGGAAGTCATCAGTGAGGTTCTTCTTTTCTACTGAAAGCTAATTATAACTTCAACAGGAAGACGAAAAGAACAAAAGATTAAGCTGTAAAAAGGCTATGCCAACACTAAGAAAAAGTAAAACAGGAACTACATGGATTAGTGAAGACGATGAAAATAATCAGTTAGGTATCTTCTTTTCTACTGAAAGCTAATCATAACTTCAACAGGAAGACGGAAAAGACAAAAGAATAAGTTGTAAAAAGGCTATGCCAACACTAAGAAAGAGTAAAACAGGAACTACAAGGAGTAGTAACCCTCCCATCACTTCCTACTTAGTGCCTAGCATCCCATATGGAACCTAAGTACTGGAGCAAAAGTGTTAAAGTTGCATATCCCCCCTGAAAAGCGTTCAAATCACATAATAAAGACATGATTTCATTGATGAGGAAAGAGAGATTCCATACTCCATAGGCCCTTAATTCGTTATCTAATCCAATGTCATAACACTTCCTGAGTCACTTTCAAGGATCAGAGTCTCAGTAGAAGTGGCAAAATGCACCAGAACCAATGCTTATGCTTTGTTTGAGTTCTCAAAACCAATCATCAGGAAATAGGGATAAAATATATTGATAAGAACAAATTTGTGACACGACAGAAAAACGGCAGCCAAGGGCTCGTTTGGCATCATTTCTTTTTCACGTTCCTGCATGCCAAGGGATTAAAAAATGATGAAATGATGTTTGGATAACCATTTCAAAACAAGATCTGTTGGAGGATTCCAGAAAAGACTGGCCGTGGAAACGTAAAAGTGAGGAAATTTCTGAACTAGTTTTTTTTTTTTTTTTTAAGAAGAATACCCATTGTTCTGTAACCTTTTTAGTAGGATATATAAACGGTTAATCCTCTCTCTCTCTCTCTCTCTCTCTCTCTCTCTCTCTCTCTCTCTCTCTCTCTCTCTCTCTCTCTCTCTCTCTCCTCCAGCTGGGTCCATTTTTATTCTCAAGTGGAAACCCGGATATGATGGGCCCACGATATTGATTGATGATTATTGTGTTTGTTGATATACATTGTTATGACGTTCACTAATAGCTCAAGCTTTTGGTGTTCCTGGTTATTAACATGGTATCAGAGCCAGAGGTCACGAGTTCGAAATCCCCGGGAGGCTGTTACCTCCACCTATCTGTCCGGTCTATTCCGTTCTGTCTGCTTGTTGGGTTTCAAATTCGAACGGCCTCCCGTTCAAGGGGGTGTTGATATACATTGTTATGACGTTCATTAATAGCTCGAGCTTTTGGTGTTTCTGGTTATTAACAGTGTTAACATTTAAAATTGGGTTTCAACTCTGAACTCACAACTCAGCTATAGGGGGCAAAATCATTATCCAACAGCTATTATTTTAAACTATGGGCTTCACCCATTTGAATTTGTTACAATATTGAGTAGGTTAACCCAAGATCAACATCTCCTTTTTTATTTGAGTAGGTTAACCCAAGATCTATTCTCCAATTTCGTTTTTTGCAGCAGGCCCTATAATCAATCTAGCAAGGCAGCAGCTTCATACTCACTATTTCCGTGTGCATCAATTCACCCTTAATGATATTTATCAATTGATAATAATAATAATGCCTATGTGTTTAGCATAACTATTGACTCTATGTGTTTAGCATAACTTTTAGAATCTGGATTGATATGTTAGCAGTTCCTTTAAAATCTGGAAGAATCATTTGTGTTTTGATAACCTTGAGGAAAAGTTACAAATGCAAATCCATTTATATCTATTAAAATTGTAAAAAATCTCACATTAGAATTATTATGTTCTCCAAATTCTGATAATAGATTTTAATTGTAGGATTATTAATTCCTCTTTTGTAAAAAAAATACCGACAGAATGTTGCCAAACAAATTCTGAACAGTCAGCTTTCAGTACAACAATTTGATAGAATGTTGCCAAAGGTTTCCGCAAAGTCCCATTGTCAGCACAACTCATTCTCGGCACAACCCAACTCGGCACAAAATCTTGGAATGTATGAGAATGATGCCAAATGGGCCCCAAGCTGCCAGACAACCACCACATAAACAAAGAATTTTTGGATGAAAAGAAGGAATTGCATTTGCAAACCCCCCTTCTTGACACAGTCCAGATCAATAATTTCAGCCAGAGTTGATAATTATCCACAAACCACATGCATACAGCAGCAATTTAAGGAAGAAGTAGAAAATCCAACACACAGAACAACATAAACAATGGTTTAGATTCATGTCAAGTGTAGAAACATGCATGAAGGCCCAACTCTATATCAAGCCTTCTTCGAACAAAACTCAACATAAGCTGGTCAATTTTACTTTTTTATGACTTGCATATTGCCATTTGCAAAGGTGAGTGGCAATGTACTCACATCCAATTGATATGTTGGCTTTCTGCCATTTACTCTACTTATCATCGTTTTGTATATTTCAATGGCTAAGTCCGTTCAGGTGTTGTAGAGACCTCTCTCCAACACTTAAAGGTTGCAACGTGCAATGAAATGAAAGCTCGTGAAAAAAAGGTTTGGAGATTATAAGGTCGCTAGAATGAAGAAGCTCCAATACATAGGAAGCACAATTTGGGACGTGCCAAGCTCAGGCCCACATGGTCCACCCCACAAAAAATATCAAAGTCATAATGAGTACTTTAGCTCAGGCTCGGGCCTGGTTTTTTAAACCCAAGTAGAGTTATGAATTCGAACCAAGCTCATGGTTGGGCCTTCAGAACCCAAGTGCCACCTGGGTAGGGTACCTGAAATCAAATGTATATAAAGTTTGTATAGATATGATACATGCATGTGCCTAATACAGCTTGTAAAAAAACATTGCATAAGAAATTGTCTATTCAATACTCTCTCTTTCATATTTGAGCAAACCTCTCTTTGAGTTCCTGATGCAAGCCAGGCTAATGTGCCACATTTGAAGGTTTGTTCCAGAAGGCCCAAAGCCTACAAGGCCCAGCAATGGCAATGACAAAATCCAATCCAAGATTCTCCCACGATAGTTTCCAGTCTTTGATCTTCTAGAGATTTCCTCAATTTACTAGATTTCTTAATTGCTATGATTTAAACAATAATTAGGCACTTTCTAAATTTTCTTAGATTCTTAGAATTAGGTAGTTTCTTATTTAGTATGGATTGATTGCTAAATTCTTGCTTAGACTTTATTATATAAAGATGTAATCCCTTCTCTTGGGATATACAGAAAATTTGAATGAAATTGAGCTTTCTCAAACAAGTGATTCTCTCTTGTCTGTGTGTGAGACCAAGACATCCTACCCTAAGCCGTTTGGCTTGGAGAATAGCCCGTTGGCTATCCTCCTTCTCCCCTGCGCTGCTTCAATTCCCTTCTCTCTCTCACATTTCCCTTCCATCATTTTTTTATCGGTAACTATGAATTATATTAAGATGAAAAGAAGATACGACGAAGTTTAACCAAAAAGACTCCACTTTCCCTTCCATCTCTCAAACCCAAATCTCAAAAATCCTAGAAACTACAACCTCCTTTCCAAATAAAACCTAACCCTATAATTAAAATGCTAAGGTTAAACCAATGGCATCTTGTTGAAAGCATAAAAGAAGAGGGAAAAATTAATCTATCCAACGTCCAACGTCTCTCAATTTCTATTGTGTCCTGGAAGACGAATCTTCCAAACCCCCCGCCCACCCCCAATATAAAAAAAAAACTCCCCTCTCTCCCAACCCTCGTCTCATTTCCCTTCAGTTCACTCTCTCAATTTCAATGTGTGGGAAGTATCTGCAGTCTACAACCCCCACACCCCTCTCTCTCTCTCTCTCTCTCTCTCTCTCTCTCTCTCTCTCTCTCTCTCTCTCTCTCTCTCTCTCTCTCAACAGTTAAAATTTTTACAAATATTTCAGGGGATCTCTTCTTTTTTTTTTCTTTTTTGTGTGTTTTTCCCCCTTCATCTGGGGGCATTTCCCTCCACTGCACTCAAGCTCGAGCTCAGATTTTGACTTTACGGATCGTTTTCCTTTTACCGTGTGATAGCAAAATGAGATTTACATATGTAGATGCTACATCTGTAAATGTTACAAACGGAAAACACATTACCATGCTTGTCAAAATCACCATTTTCACATAAGTAAATAAGTGCATTCAATAGTTTTAGATTTTTTTGGATTTTTTTTTTTTTTTTTTTTTTTGCATTTTTCACAAATTTCCCAAAATTCATGAAGAATTAAGATACCAAGCTAAACGACCTGATAGGCTTGGGATTGGGCTTACTCATGTACAATTAGGGCTGTACTTCAATTAGATTTGTACTTGGCCCAACCCACCACAATTGCAAGATATGATCATATCTAGATGCAAATGGGAAGTCTGGGTTAAGCATTCTAACAATGAATTTACAAAATCCTATTTGACCATCTAAACCATTTCAAGCAATGTAAGATATATCCAAATGTTCTACTTTACTTGTTAGTTGCAGCCACATTAATTCATATACTGAAAATGCACACCCCATTAGTTAACAAAATTAAGTATTTTTAACACTAAATACTAAATTCTATCACACTCATAGATAGAGAAGAAGTATTTGACATTATTACTTGTTAGTTGCAGCCACATTAATTCATATACTGAAAATGCACACCCATTAGTTTACAAATTTTCTGTATTTTTAACAATTAATACTAAGTTCTATCACTCATAGATAGAGAAGAAGTATTTGACATTATTAACAAACTACATAATATAATCATTCAAAAAAAAATAAAAAAACTAATTACATAATATAGAAACAAGCCACCAAAAAAAAAAAGATTAGGAAAAGAAATGTACTGGTACAAGACAGATGATTTTAATTCTTCAACGGTGCGAGTGGTTTGAGCATCCAACTCCACCTGCTCTTCGTCAATGATCATTTCTCTATCTGAAGAGTCACATTTTTCAACAAACCCATCTCTACAAAAGCGTTTTGTGCGCACTAATGCTTCTCTTCTTTCTTTTCCAACCGAAACAGCATGTTGTCGTCTCCTCATTGATGCGATGTTGCCAACTGAAAGACACATATAGAATGTTAGCCGCTTAGCTGCTTCTAAAGCCACTTTTAGAATACTCCATGCCATGCAAGCCGCGCAGGGGAGTTTGCAAGAAAACATACAATAGGTACAAATCTCTCTCTCTCTCTCTCTCTCTCTCTCTCTCTCTCTCTCTCTCTCTCTCTCTCTCTCTCTCTCTCTCTCTCTATATATATATATATATAAAGAAAAAGAAATGGCCAATCAAAAAAACACACCAAAAATTGTTTTTGTTATGAAAAATTTTGTTCTGTTGCCATTGGTGCAATGCTTCAAATACCGCATCTCAAGAAAATCTGTACAGGGACCAAATCAATGCTCACTTCAAAGTTCAAGTGGCAAAAAAATAGGAGGCTTGCCATGTGATTCCAGAAAAATTTGGGACAAGCTGAATTATGAATGAAGAAAAGGATGGGACAGGAACTAATGAATATTATGAGTAGCTAGTTTTTGGTTTGATCTTGTATAGGACATATTTGACTGCAATTTTTTTTAACAAAAATTTGTAATGTCAAGATTCCAAGTTCCCTTCAAAAGATGTTAGCCGAAACCCATATTCAACAGGATGATTACAGAAGGCAGCAGGAATTTGCTAAGGTGTTTGGCTTTTTTAACCTTTGGACTTCTCTTAAATCCAGAATTTGGAATGCTCATGAGACAAAGCAGTGAAGTCTTTTGGCCCGTTTGGTAATTTTACTTTTAAAATCAAGTGAAATGAAGTAAAGTAGAGGGAATAAAATATAAGTGGGTTATGATGGTAGTTTGTTTTTAGTTGTTTGGTATTGAATCTTTTTGTATAGAAAAGTGGAGTTTTTTTGTCTTTTAGTAGAGAAAGGTGGTTCCTTTTTTACTTTTTTTAAAAAAGATAGAGGGAATTTTGAATTAAAATGCTTTTGATGTGACATCTTGTCTGAAAGATGAAGGTTTTACTTGACTTTTACTATTCTAGTAAAGTGCCAAACGGACCCAAGGTTAATCTCGCATCATGTGTAATGTGCAAAATAAAGTCACGATCATTTTGGGGTTAGTGTAAGCATTATAAATGGAGGTCTAATTAGTTCATTGAAATCCCTACTTATCGAAGAAAGGGAAAGCTTTCAAATAATTTTGGTTTATTTCACGGCTCTATTTCTACATACTTTCAAGTGTTCATTATATGATTCTGCTATAAAGCACTAATAGATGCCTGATGTAGTTGATGGCCCCTAGATACGCTGTGTTGGGATGGTGGTCATGAATGAATCGAGTGACAACAAATCCATTCTCTCATACATAGACATGCATCATGAAAAAGGGGCCCATTAGTAACTGTGTCACATCATACAACCTTCTCTACCTGCCATTTTTTCCCTTTTTTTGAACTTTAGGACCATTTGGCAGCAAGGGCCTGCTTGTTTGCGTGGAATTTAATTCTTTAGAATTCTTCTTTTTAGCTATAATTCTTAGGAATTCATGGTAAAATGCATTCCAACAAAGGAATATTAAGACCGGTTTGTGCAGCTACACTAATGCAGAGAGGAAGCAGAAAATGCATCGGATTTTCTGCACTTTGGGTCGCATGAGTGTTCGGTGTGCCCGATTATCATTGCAGAAAATGCCTTTTGTGTCTAATTTTCTGCACTTCCAGGGATCTTTGTTTTCTACCTCCTACGTTGGCTTTCCACATAAGAGGAAATGGGATTTTCTCTTCCGCAACAGCCGCACAAACACATTCTAAAGAAGAAACTTTACTAAGATTTTATTTATTAGGGAGACAGCTGAATAATCAGTTTCCACCAAAGAGTATATTACTGGGGAGATGGCTGAATAAGCCTTACAAAGGCGGAATATATGGACTATAACTTCAATGGACATATAGAAAGAGTTGAAACTACTGTGAGAATTGAAGACCATGAGATACCACAAAGTGATTCTTTCTATTACCTTGGTTCTATAATTAGTAAGGATGGGAGATTGGTGAAAATGTCGAATATATGATAAAAGCGGGACAGTTGAAGTGGAGACTTGCTTCTGGAGTGTTTTGTGACCATCGAATGCCAACAAGATTGAAGGAAAAATTTTACATGACACCAATTATACCAGTTATGACCTATGGAGCAGAATGGTGGTCAATCAAAAAAAACAACATATACACCAAATAAATGGAGCAGAGATAAGAATGAGGTGGATGTGTGGTAAAACTAAACAAGATAAAATAAAAAGTGAGCGCTTTCAATATCAATTTAGGGGCAGAGGTTGCACTATTGCCACGGAATTCCGTACTTACATAGGGAAAATCCAATACCCAAAAGCTTTTAATTCAAGCTTCTCCACAGTTCCATTTCCTAATTAAGACTTGTTACTATTTGACAAAAAACTCACTTCTCTCCCAAATTCAAAAAAAAAAAAAAATTGAAAAATTTGATAACTTCAGAAAGTCCAGAAATCCCATAATTCCAAAACCGCAGAATTCCTACAATTCTTAATTAAAGGTAATTTGTTACCGCGACCCCACGCTCTTTTCTTCAATGTAATGTAAACAGGTGAAACCCCTGTCTAATTAATTGAAGGAAAACATTTCTAAAAGCGATATCACGATGCTGTGTATCTAGCAATACATGCAATAGTAAATATAACAACAGCAGCAGCAGCAACAGTAAAGCAAAGAGTAAAAAGGGAAGAGAAAGAGAGAGAGAGTATCAAACAATACATGCCTGAGGACTTGATGGGATCTCTTCTGTGAGAAATCAGACCCTCATCTGCCATTTCTTTAGGAGCTTTGTACATACTTCTACTTTTCAATATCCCAAAAAGATGCAACTCTGATTATGCAAAAGATATAAGAGATGAGATGAGATTGCAGCAAACACCCACTTGGTCGATGATCCAGCGATGGGTCGGTCGATCTACTTGTAAAGAGGGTTTTAGGTTTTAGCTGCTGCTGATGCTCTGGAAACTGGAGAGGGTTTTAGACTAAAAAAGGTGCAGCACTTTGCTGTTGTTGCTTCAAAAAAAAAACGACGCCGAGTCGGGGTCCAACTCAGAAGAAGAAGAAAAACCCTTTCTTTCTACGAGTCCCTCCTGTTTTGCGCCACCGCCCGTGCAATCTGTAATTTGGAAACCCCGCCCTTTTACACGGAGATGCATCTTTCTTATCCGAAGGGCCCACAGCGACCCCGATGGATCTGAATGGGATGTTCATTGTCATTCTAGATAGCCCCCGTTATATTATATTACATCATTATGTACGGTAACCTATAAAGTACATGAGTTTTTCTTTTATTATTAAAGTTGGTCATTTTATCCAAACATATCATCCATATTGTTGTGCATGCCAAAAGGTGTATTTTTTTTTTTTGCGACAATTTAAATTGCGATATCGCAAGTTTTTTAGTTACGATATCGCAATTGATGTTGTGATATCGCAATTTTTATTGTGATAGTACAACTCGAAGAGCCATTTTCGTTCGTTTATCCATCCTTATTCAACTGGTCCTAATTTTCAACTGCAGTAATTCTCTCCTCCAGCCGAATTTCACCGTCCTCAAAGAGCATTCCAATTTCGTTGAACAATATATCGTGATAAAGTTGTAAGATCTTAACTGTTCATCTAATAAATATCTTCATTCGTTGATAATTATTAAATAATCTAAATCATTTAATCGTTTGCTTACTTATATATAGCATTAAAAAAAATCATTAGCAGTTTAAGATAATGATCAAAATGATGTCTGTAATGCCACAATAAGAGGAAAATGTTAAAATAATATGTGAACATTCTGAGTTTATGATGGGGCCCACCATAGGATGAGATGAACAGGACATCATACATTATTTTTTGCAACTCGAAGTCCAAGCCAAATCCAGTTGTTGGTAATTCATAATATGAGAATAAGGAGATTTTTTTGATATATTAACAACAGGATGTTAATAAAAAAAGTGAAGCTCCACAAGTCCCACCTAAGGTCACTATTAATGTTTACACAAAATATTTCAAATGTTTCTACAAGTGGGATTCCTTGTATTCTATTTTTTTTTTAAGACACAAATGAATAAAAATAATATAATAAATAAGAGGGAGATACAAGGTGGGAAACATTGAATGAATACCTTAGATAAATATGTGGCAGGAGATTCAACTACTATATACGATAGTGGCCTAAGTTTGACATGCAGATAATGTGGCAGGAGATCACTTGTTATGTGGCATGAGCTACGCTCGCATAGCATGGAAGCAGAAAACCCATTTCAGAGACGAAAGCAACGGAATGGAAATAAATTATAAACGGAGATGCATTCGTTGACTTTTAACATATCGTTTTTTGCAATATCATAACATAAATTGCGATATCGCAACAAAAAAACTTACGGTATCGCAGCTTAAATTATGATATCGCAACATTTCTTGTGATATGAAAAAAAAAAAAAACTTTGGTATGCGCAACGGTATAGACTATACGGAAAGACGTTTTGGTAAAATTGCCAACTTTGGAAACAAGGGGAGAAATGATGTACTGTAGGTTACTGAACATAAATTTTCCCATTTAATTTTAAAATTGAGCTTCAGTTTGCAAGACTGGAGTTCAATTTATGTTTTAATTTTGGCCCACTTTTAACTTAAGAGATATTTTAGGGATTTTAGATTATTTAGGCTTTTTTCAAGTATATGGCCTCTTTTTTACATCTTAATATCTTATGCAAGTTGGCAAGAGACTTTGATTTTGATGTGAGGGACAGATTTAGAGCCTGTTTGGTATTGTTTGCTGTATTGTTTCTTTATTTTGTGCTCAAATCAAGTTGCGTTGAGATCGTGTTATGCGATAATTGATTGATAACATTGTATTTAATTATTTTGTTAATAATATATTCGACAACACTTTTTTTATAACATTATAAATAAATCATTCTAATAAACAAAAACAATATAATTACGGTATTTACAATATGGAACCCATATTTTTATTATTTGCGATGCTTTATTTGTCATACATGGGGCCCACCTTTATAAACTAGAACATGTGACATGTATTCATATGATTTACAACGTTGGCACATGTTTTATGATTGCGATCGCGTGACCCGCCTTTAGAAATTACAAAGTCGGGCCATCTTTTTTTGTGTTTGTGAACACATAACCTACCTTTAAAAAATAGAACATGGGGCCCAAATTCATAAGATCTATTATGCAATCCCCATCTTCACGAGGATTGTCGTTTGGGGCCATGCTCTATTTTTAAAAGGCGATTGTAAACTTGAGACCCACATTTAGAAATTACAACATTGCGTTCATCTTTAAAAATAAAAAATATGGTGCCCATATTAATAAGATTTACAACGTATGTCCACCTTCTGTAATCGTGACCATATGACTCACTTTTAGAAATTATTAAAAACTGGAGCCGTATTTTCTATGATTGTGGACATAGGATCCACCTTTGGAATTACAAAACGATGTCCACTTTTAGAAATAAAAACACGGTGCCCGCATTCATAGGATTTACAATATGGTATCACCTTTATATGATTTATAATGTGGGCCCACCTTTGTAGATTGTGACCATGGACCCACTTATATATTTTACAGAGTCATACCACTTTCTTTGAGATTGTAAACACAGGGGCTACCTTTAGGATGAGAGATAGGATCTTGCTAGGGAGTGGGCTCCACCCAGGGGAGTATTGAAGAGTAATTATGTTGCCTCGGCTAATGTCTCACTTGAAAAGTATTTATGTTACCTCTGTTAATGCCTCAAGACTTTGATATGAATTATTAGCCAAGGATAATAGATCTTGGGTCCTCTCAAAATGGGTTTCTTTAGATGGCAACAGATAAGCAGAAAACAAATGTGCAAACAAGTTATTTTTTCAACTTTCTTATACCAGTAGGTTAAGATTTCAAATTTTATTTTAATGATATCAAAATTAGGTACAATGATTTACACACGGCAGTGGGTGTTCAATAGCACAAATGTATTTTAAAATTACATTTGGCAATCAAATTTTTTGATTTTTTCTCAAAGTTACAAGAAAAACTCATTTTGACGATTCTTATTCACGAGGATTTGGTTTAAGATCAATTTATTTCGCCACCCTTTAAATAAAATGAAAGTGAAAGTTTTTTTTTTTTTTTGCGGGTTTACATATCTAAACATTTTTTTTCCCAATTATAATTATCGATACACATCAATGGCAGTGTGAAGTCATTAGTTATATAAAAGCCTCAATTATGAATCATTGTTCCAAGGGGTGAGGAATATATAAAATTCTTGCAGATTCCTCTCTAGTTACCAAATCCGCCCGAAGGTTGTGTTTAGCAACCACATCCTCTTGGATTCTTCACCTTTTTTTTAATGATGATTTAGAAAAATTTATACACATAAATTGTAAATCTTTGAGAATTTGGGCCCATGAGAATCATCATCATCATTATTATTTTATTTCAAGCCAAACCTTCTTTTGTGGGATGTAAAATTCCTCAAATTTGATGATTCATTCAACGATACCAATCGTTTTTCAATTATATGCATCGATATTGATGTGAGACCCTTGACTATGCAAATCGCTGAATAATGAAATACACCGAAATAATGAATCCATTTACAAATTTCAAATGACTCATCGATTGTTATAAAAACAAGAGCATCTCACTTGAGAGAGAGACGAAATTTGTTCATTTTTTATGCAACCCATTATTTTGTTGTCTAGTGTAGCTTAACTTTCATGCGTTTCTGTTTCGTTGAGTTTAATTGAATTGTTAAAGTATGCATCAAATTGACATTGATGGCCATCATATATAGTTTCAGCTTGATTTTAGAAAGTATAAATTTTGTTATTTGTGCTTTCTAGCACATTTTCGTGGAGGAAACTATGTGAGAAGCAGTAGATTGTGAGGTTTTTTTCTCACCCAAAATTTTTTTTTCTTCCTGGTGGTGCAATACAACTCTTTGCATAAAACAAAAAACTTTGAGTACTTTTCATTATAAATGAATCATTACTAGCAAAAAAAAAAAAAAAAAAGTCCACACCCCTCCCTCGTGAACCTCATGCCGTGCTTTATCTTCCACGACGTTGCTTAAACAAACCCTTAAGTTTACGATATGATTTTTAATTAACATTCAATTTTATTAAGAAAATAAATATACATAAGTGAATAATGATTAATTATCCACCAATTATGATAAAAGAACTCACTAATCAACGAAGACATCTCTTCATTTATGTTTGCAAGTCAATTCAAATGAGAAGAGGAGAAGCAGTCAAGGCCGAAAAAAAATGAAAAAATGCTCTGTTTTTTATGGACTTAAATTTTCATCATCTGGCGTGGGTAGTTTCCGATGGGGAAAAGCACCCTTTTTTGTTTTGTTTTGTTTTTTTTTTTCTGCAAAACTATGGAAAAGTCTTTCTAATCTCAGTGAGTGGGTGTGGCCCCTAGGCAATGACTTGTTGTCTTATTGAGTCTCCTCAAGACTTGTTTGGTGGGGAGGATTTTGTGCAATTTCGCAGTTCCTAAGTTGAGAGAAGTCGCGGTGATCTCCAACACATGTTCCTTGCCAAATTCTCAAATCCATACATGCAACTTAATATCCATGAGTTTGCACATGGAAGGTAAAAAAATGTCATTTCAAACATTTGCAAGAATTTCATTAGTCAACAAAATAAGTATTGGGAAATTCATGGACTCTGATAAGTACCCAGCGTATAGATTTTTAGCTGGGAGATTATTGAAAGTTATCTTTAGCAGTGAAATTTTAAAGCAGGCGTTTGACATGACAATTTTGACCGTCCAATATATATCTAAATTTCACACAATCGTTGTTGCTAAATCATACAAATGAGCATTCATACTGGTCTTAGAGTTTAGTTTGGGATGGATCAAACGGCCCCACAATCTTACAATTTGGACTTGCCAGACATAATAATCGAGATGAAAAGGAATAGAGAGATAATTTTTCCATTGCGAGTAAAATAAGCCCCTATTGGACTTGACCATGGGTCAAATGATGTGCTAACTCACAAGTTCAATGAAATAAAAGGGATTATTTGATTGTTTAAAGAAAAACTTTACGGGACATTGCTTGCAATCTAGTTAATGACAACAATTTTAGGATGTGTCTGACATCATTTCTGTGTTGTTCCTGGTTTTGTGCCGAGATCAAGTTGTACCGAGACCGGGTTGTGCCGAGACCAATCTGTGCAGAACTAGTTTGGTAACATGATGTTAAATTGTTCCGGTGAGACTGTGCTATGGGGAACTTGTTTGTTAACAGATACAGTTTCCATGATTTACAAATTCAGAAGGATTGCCATTGTCACTTGCTCCATGGGATTGACAAATTCATGAGATATGCGGTGGCTGGTTGGGGAGGAGGGAAGATAGGATGGGGCAGGGAGATGGGGATAATTGTCATTACAGAGGGTAAGGGAGAGAGAAGCGAGAAAGAGAGGGACTGGGAACTCAAAGATGGGGAAAGAAACAAGAAACATCAAGGGATTGGGAGAAGAGAAAGAGAGATGAAAAGAACGAAAGAAAGAAAGAAGAAGAAGAAAGAGGTCATTGGGATCGAGTGGGGTGGCTGGCTGGGGGAGATGGGAAATGAGAGAGGAGATAAGGGGGGAAAACAAAGAAAATTGAAAAAAGGAAAGCAAGAAAAGGAGAGGAGAAGAAGGGGGAGGATGAAATGGATAGTTAGGCACTTAGGCCCGTGAGAGAGAGGGGTTGCAAGGAGTGATACAGATAAAGAGAAATGCAAAAGGAAAGAGGAGATGGATACGTCACTTACCAGAGGTTGTTGCAGAAGAAGGCGATCTGCTCATAGAGTAGTGGAGGAGATCTCCATGCTCTTTATCTTGAGTGAAGAACGCGGGAAGATTTTTGGGAGATATCCATTGTGCCGGCAAGACTCTTCCAAAAAAAAAAAAAACGAAAATGAATCGTTTCGAATTTTCTTATCCAGCGGGTCAAATTTCATGGGACAATTCCAGTGGGAAGTAAACTTGGAAAGGTCATTTTGCTTGCCAAATGTGTGCCCTATGGATTTATCCAGTGAGAACGTGGGAACAACTCCTCAGCATGATGCCAAACACGCCCTTAGTTTTTCACGACCACAACTATCCTCGTCATTAGTACCACCACTACAATATATATATTTAAGCATTTGATCGAACAATTACGAATGTACAAATGGAGTGAACTTATGTTAAATATCTAATCCACAAATTCCCTTTTATTATACGAAGAAATACGAAAGAGGCAAGTGTTGAGTTAAGGTGGAGGAGCATGTGATCCTTTCGTAGAATTTGGTTCGCTAGGTGATGCCTAGCTAATCACTTCTCATTGGCGGGGAGACTACTTGATGGAAATTTCAAACCCTCTATTAAGAATAATTTCTTTAGAATCCACTATATTATATGTAAATAATTAAACCCTTAATGACTGTGGAATTCCGTAAGCTTACTGTTTGATCATTGGAGTTGCAGAGCAAGTGCACTTCAGAACGACATATTTGTCCTCTTAATTTTTTCAAATTTAAGTTCATAGATCTTAGGGGCCTATGTTGTTTCATGTAAGCGACTTTCTAACAGTTACAAAGCTTGTATATATGAGAAGCAAAAAATTTACCCACACAAGTCTTGCATATAAGGTTTTACAAATGCAGCATTAGATTTTTTAATCTCCAATGCTAAACATAGCGAGCGACTAAAACTATTTTCAAAATAACCATTAAAAATGACTTCAAATTTAATATTGGATGATGAATCAAATGGAGACGGAAAATGAATGCTTAGCCATCACATAGCAATTCAAATCCTAGTCAAGCCGAGTTCCCATTTACCTCCCCACCTTATATCATCTATTCATAAACCTTCAACAACCATTTGTTAGAATTCACTCCATTGCAAGAACCCCATGCATTTAACTCCAAACAAACAAATAAGCTCCAATTGAAGAAGACAAATTTTAAAGAATTCGGTGAAAACATGATTCGGACTATTATATTTTTTTACCCGATAGGAATTCTCCAAATTTATTCAACAAAAATGATCCAAAAGATAAATCAAAATATGACTCAATAAAAGTTTTTAAAATCAATTATGCCGTAAAAAATAAATTTTTTTATACCACTTTTTCTTGCCAAAGAGGAAAGTGGAATTTAATCCATCCGCCTTTTTTCTGCCGCGGCTTACGCATGTAATTTCCAAAGTGCTTGGAAGAAAATGGCTACTATCCAATTTAGTTTAAACAACAATCCAATTTACCTTAAACAAAACAATCAAATGACCAATTGATCCAATCACCAAGAGTCTTCTTTGCGAAATTCCACGCAAGAGGGCCCACTACTTTTATGTTTGGCCATACCCATGATTGGCGTGACGTGTGCCGTCAACAGCAAATTGCACAAAAAGATCTCTACTTTGTGATAGACTCACACTGCACCGGTCCAAAAGACGGACAAAATAAACAGAGTTATTCAGCGGACGCCACTTGAAGCTCAAATCTGATTAACAGCCCTTTGAAATCCGCCCCTTTTTTATTAATAAATTTCTCTCCCAATATCTCATCTCACGCAACCATTTTCTCATCCAGCCCTCACTACAAGACAACTCCACAGAAATAAAGCGCGGGAAAGAGACGAGCATCACAAGAAAAGAACAACACGGACGGTCCAGATCTCTTTGCTTCATCTCGTCTTTCGCAGATCAACGGCAGTTTTTCGTCCACTTCTCTAGGGCACAACAAGACATCTTTCTCTTTTAGTAGGTCAGAAGATTTCGCTTATTTTCGCTACCCCCCTTCTTCCTTTGCTTTTCTTCCACCACCTTCCCCTCTCTCAATCCTCTACGTCGCCTCTCTAGGGTTTTTGCAAATCTCGCTCGTTGCCTCCTCCATCGACTCTCTAGGGTTTCATCATCTTCTACGATTCTCTCCCTCTGCCCATGCTATTTCATGCCTCCAGAACACTTTTCATTGGATCGGAAGGATTTCTTCAATGAGAAGAAGTACGAGAGGTCGGAAACCCTAGCTCCTTCAGCCGCCAGATGGCGCCGAGTCGCCGCCGACGAGCCTCGACGGACTCCAGGTTCGATTTCCCGATCTCTCGTCGATTCATCGATTCCGTGTCGGTTAGTCTAGGGTTTCGTTTTTATGCGGGATTTCTCTCCTCCGATTGAATTTTTCTTGATGTTTTGGTGTCTGTTGATGTAGGAATGCATAGATCTGAGTTTGATTTTTGTTGTTTGATGTGTTGTTTTTGATCGTGTTGATTTGGCTTGTGATTTTTTTTGGTATAATCTACTGAAGGTCTTTGTAAGCAAGGGAGTTATCAGGTTTTTACTGAGGAATCCGATCGTGGATGCTCGGCGTCTCAGTCCAGTGAGAGGACGACGGAAGGCGACGCCGCCGCAAGGTCTTCCGCCGGTCGCGCGTATGAAAGGAGCAGCAGTTGCAGTAGCAGGATTGAAAACAAGGTGGCGGCTTTCACCGGTTGCAAAGATTGGAAAGGGAATTCGCATCATCCTCGTCCGCTGGAGAACTGCGGTGGTGATGCCTCCCCTGGTCCGAATTCATCCGGTGACCGGCAGCAGTGCGATGTCGCAACAAGGGATCAGGGGTCAGTTGATGATCTCCCTGTAACGCATACCTCTCATACTCATTCTGACACCGAGAACTCGCTTGAATCCCACTCCAAAGATCAGCATGATAAGTTAGGTGGTGTGGATGGCTTGGGCACAGGCGACATGTATGATAAAGACCACTCCTTGGGTTCAATCACATGGAAGACTCTCAAGTGGACGCGGTCTGGTAGTTTTTCCTCTCGCTCCTCTGGTTTCGGCCATTCGATGGGTGCGAAGAGTAGTAGAGGGGACAACAATGACGCTGGGTTCGAGTTACTGGCTGGGAAAGAGACTCCAGTTCGATCTTTGTCTGGGGATGGGGCTGAGGGTGCGATGACAGCTGCACGCGTTGAAGGTGCATGCCCACAGAAGAAACAGCGGCTTGGATGGGGCCAAGGGCTGGCAAAATACGAGAAGGAGAAGGTTGAAGGTCCTGAAGATGCTGCTGGCCGGAGTGTATTGGTCCATTGTTCCAGCAACACAAAAAATGTTCAAAATACTGGTGCATCGAGTTCACTCGACAAAAGCCCTAAAGTTTCGAGTGCTTTGGAATGCATGTCACCTGCAACTCCATGTTCTGTTGCATGCAGTTCATCCTCTGGTAAGTTTTCAATGCCCTTTAGTCTCCTCTGCATCATTTAAGAAACCTTATTTATGCATATGCGCTATGTGTCAGTTTTTATTTCTGCCTTCTATAGCTAGAAATTAGAATATAATTCTGCCCTTTGCTGAGATGAATGTGATGCATTTAATATAAAATTATACCCTGTGACCACCCCCTCCTCTTTTCTCTACCCAAATCGAGTACTCGAATTCTCTCACTTTTGCTCCATACAGTGGGGGCATTTGGTGTCCCTAACCTTCTGAGGACACTGGATGCCTATGACTCGGTTTTGTTGTTCAAATATTGATCGCGGTTTGCTTGTTATAAATTTGGTTACATTTTCTTATATATCCTTACATTGGTTAATGGGTGCTCAATTGGGTTTCCAGTAAAGGTGATTTAGTCCTATTTAGCACCATCTAGAGTCAAAAGACTCAAAACAGTATTTTGGAATGGTTATTGTCAATAGGATTTTATGGTGCAGTGTAACATCATCATAGTAATGCTGGCAGCAACAAGCTTCTGTTGACAAAGGGAAAGTCCCTTGCACATCAGCAGAACCTGAGCTAGAAGCAAGCAATACATGCAAATAGAAACAGTAGGTGCCTAGGTGGTTCCCATGCTCAAGCTTTTGGCACAGAAGGAGAATTTTGTTTTGGATGCTGACTTCAGATTGAAACATTTCAGCTACTTTGCCATTTCATGTTTCATTTTGGATTTTTTTGGGGGAAAATATTGACAATTTAAAAATGTGCATATATTTGAAAAGTAAACAAGCTATATATTTAAATAAAAAAAGCATGCCTTCACTTTGGTAAACTAAATTCCAGTGATATAAAGTATGAAATCGGGAACTTTTTTTTTTTGGTGGGGGGTGGGGGTGTGTTCTAAAATCTCCCATCCCCATTCAGAAGAGACCAAAAAAGTGTATTCACTTTTTTGTCCAAATTGAGAGCATTATTGTCAATAAATTTGGAATTAAAAAGGAAAATATTTGCATAGGATTTGCTTGGAATTTAGAATTTTTGCATGTTTTGGCTCAATGAACGCTGAACTAAAATGCAAATTTTGATGGAACAAGCCCAAGTTTTGGACCTGATATTTTGTGGCAGTTTGTTTGGTTTGGTACACCGTCACTAACTGAATTGAATTGTTTCTGTGGATTTGGCCGAAACAAGCTGAATTTGAATACTTCTAAACTTTTCATGAATGCACCCCAGCCACTGAACAAATTCCAATTAAAACATACTTCCGGCTCAACACCACTCAATTTTAAGTAATATGAACCTTCCGACCATTTTAGCTGAAGGGGTTTCAAGTAAAAAGCAGCCTAATGCATCTTCTAGCCACACAGGGTATCTTTTTAGCTCACCAATCGATGAAGTAGGTTATGCTGGGAACCTGAAAAGAAAAGATCACCAGCATCATCAATGAATGCTCCTATTTTTTAAAGTGGGGTTGGCTTTATTTTATTTTATTTTTTAAAACTTTTTTTCATATATCAAATTCATGTTCTACGGGATTAGAAGTTGGGAGGTAAGACATCACATGCTTAGGAACTGCTGTTTGATATTCTTAGAAAGAGAAAAGGGTAGTTTGACCTTTGACGTAGAATGTGAAAGAGAAAATCATTAAAAAATAAGCGAAAGAGAAGAGAGAATCAACATATCTTAACTTGAGACATTGAGGGAACACAGTTGAACTCTACTTGTGTTAACCTATCTGATATTACTCATTCTCTACTACTGCTGATGTCAGCAACAGTGACCATTCTGACATCCCCCATCTCCTAGGATTGTTGACCTCAGCAACAGAAGTCCACAGTGTTTTTTGGGAAGGCAAGAGTTATAAACAAGGCAAAGGCTGGCAAAAATTAATACAAATAAATAATTACAGCTGAAACACAAATCATGCAACCAATTTTTAGTTAAGCACCAATTGCCAACTGCTGGATGGAGCATAATCAAGCTGGCGATCGTTGAGGGAAATGGCAAGCAGGCGAAGCGTAGTAGTCAGTGAAGGGGTCATTCCCGGAAGCCGAAGGTATCTCTTGCTTCAAGAGTGGAGTGGGCTTGGGCGGAACAGTGTAGCTGCCGGAGAGGGAGACTTGTCACAGGCAACACAATTGGTGATCAGAGAAAATTAAAGGTTGGAGGGGGAAAAAACCAGAGGCATGCACCAAAAGAAACTGGAGGTGCACATGCCATAGAGTAGATTTTTTTTTTTGAATGGTACCTAGACAGTAGATTTGACAAACAGTCTCCAATCACCCACACACTTTTCCATTATTTTTCTTCAGAAAAGCATGTGGACCCACTAAAACAGCAATTCAAAGACACTGGAAAAGATAACAGCGTGGTTACCTACATATATTTTCAAAATTTAGATTAATACTAACGACTTATTAAAAAATCCATGTTATACTTTTTTTAATTTTTTTTTGAATGCTCACGTTTAACATTTCCATTCATTCTGTGTTTTTGACAGGTTTAGAGGAGAGGTCTAATGTCAAGGTTACTAACAGTGATAATGACATGAGTCATTTCAGTGATTCAACCAGTCAAGGGTTCCAAAAGTGTCCTGAGGAGCTCTTTGCTAACATGGAACATTTAGAGCTTAATCCAATTAGCAATATAAGTTTTCTGCTTGTTGGCTTGCTATCGTCTCAGGATGCAAGCTCTGGGGATTCTGATTTTGTGCAATCTACGGCGTTGAATAAGTTGTTCTTATTAAAGACTGATATTTTGAAATTGTTGGAGAAGACCGAGTGTGACATTGATCTATTTGAAAATGAACTCAAGTCTTTGGATTTTAAGTCCGAAACAAATGCTACTTGTCCAACTGTACCTGAGTCCGTACAAACTGTTGCTATCTTGAAACCTTTGGAGAAACAAGCAGATTCTGCTCCAAAATTGCCTGTGAAAGAGCAACTTCTCTGCAGTGATCCCTTCAAAGCAAATGTTGAAGTTGAAGACGACGACATTGATAGCCCTGGAACTGTTACATCTAAACGCACTGAGCTTACTTCCCTTGAATATGAGATTTCTGCAACTGTTGGAATAAAATTGGATGACCATGCTTCAGATTTTGAGCCAATTAACTCTTTAGCCCTGGAAGGTCAGTGCCCTGGGCCCTTTGTCTGTATCGAAAAACCAGCAGCTTCATGTGATGGTGAATATAGGACTTGCTTAAATGTTAGTAGTGCTGGTTCTCATGTGTCATCTATAGTGAGTCAAAATGATGAAGCATATGGTTCTCTGAGGGCACTAATTTTTTCTTCGAATAAAGAGTTAGCCGAAAAAGCCTTGAAAGTATTTGATAAAGCATTGCCATCTAATCTACAACGATTTGATATTGGCAGAACAGATAATACTGTATGTAGTGGGAAAAGCTATTTGAACATTAAAGAAAATCTCGTAATGCACAAGCGGTTTCACAAATTCAAAGAACGGGTTCTTACCCTCAAATTCAAGGCGTTACACAACTTATGGATAGAAGACATGCGTTTGAATTCTCTAAAGAAGAACCGGGCAAAATCACAGAAACGGTTTGATTTAAGCTGTCGCTATTCACATAGCGGGAATAAAAAACATCGTGCTTCGATTCACTCTCGACATACTTCACCAGGTGTGTTCTTTTTTCATTTTTTTTGAGTTATCAAGCATCAACATTCATGATATCAGATAAAAAAAAATTAACATGGGAAAGTAACGTAGTAAACAGAAAATAGTAGATGAATTTGTATGAACTAGGCCTAAGATTAAGTACATAATGGAGCTATTTAGAGAATGTTATTGTTATTGTAGACCAATGATCATAAGCATGAAAAGTAAACACTAAAGAGACTCATAAAAAATAGAATATTGTACATGAATATTCAAGAGAACTTGGCCTAAAATAAGTGCATCATGCAGGCATTTGGGTTGTTCTTACTAGTTGGTATAATTGTGGTTGCATTTCATTTTAAATAGTGAGTACTTTCATGTATCAACTTTGTTTGTTATTAGTAACTTAAAAAAATACTCATTTGTCATTCCTTTTAGTAAAAAACTTTTTGGGATCACGCTGTTGACACTAGATCAAACTCTTCTGGATCTTTGTGCAATTACATCTCGTGGTACTCCCAACTAAACTAGGTCGGTGGAAGACTATCATATCTTGTTGAATGTATCCAGAGATGGAAATCGGGTTGGGTTAAATGATGGCTCACCCCAATCTGCCCCTATCAGGGGTGAGCTTTGCGGGGATTTCGACCTGGTTGGGTTTATTGATTTTGACCGAAGTCTGGTTTACAGTGGTTTCGTTTTTCCGCTCTGTTTAATTACTTTACTTATTTCTTAATGGATTATAATATATAATCTGTGTATCTTAATGGCTTATAACACATAATCTGTGTAGTGCAGCTGGTGTAGCCATAGGAGATCCGAATAAGGTTGGAGTGATGAATCTTGATTTCCAGTCCTCTTACATGCAAGAAAAATATATAATTCAATCTTTAATGCTTTTACATTTTCAATTAAAAATACCTGTACCAAATTTGACTCGATTGATACCCATCACAACATGGTGGGTTTGATACCACAAATTACTAACATTTCATGGGTCATTCTGCTCATTCGGGTATGGGGCGGGGCAGGTGTGAGTTGTGGGGTGGTTTCAGTTTAGCCCGACTTGTACCAAAAGGATTTTCCACCCCTAAATGCATCTAGCCATAATTGTCAATTTCTGCTCATTCGCGTCAGTTGTTGCCTAGCTGGTTAGGGACATCATCAGGTGAATGAGGGTGTGCGGGCTCGTCTCCAGTAAACCCAATAAAAAAAAGGGTTCATTTTGAAGGAACTAGCACAAACTATTCAATCGAGAATCTCCAATTTGGTTCGGAATTTGGGAATTTCTGCCGAAAAGAATTTCGGCCAAATTTTGATGAAGGCTCAGATCTTTGCTTTTTCCTATTATGTTTTTGACCAATATGCCCTGCATCAGGGCTTAGTATGCATTGTTTTTTGGTCTTGTCATTCATAAGTAAGGGCTTTTAGCTCTGTTAGGGCCTTAGGCAAGAAGTAGTTCCCTTCTTTTCATTGCTTCTTTGTTTGACTTCTTCAATTGGGCCCTCTCACTACGAAAACTCAGCTTCTCCTCTTCTTGTTTCTTATTTAATTAATTAATTCTACAGGGATTGGGACTCATTCATTTTATGTAGATATAGCATTTTACATTTTTGATTTAGTAAAATAGATTATATGTAGTGTTTATGCTCTGTTCTCTTTTAATATTTTTCAATTTTTTTAAAATTTCTATATTTTATAATTTTTTTTTATATTCTGAAACATTCTTCGTAATGAAATACCAAAATGCTGAAACGGTTGGAATGTTTCAGTTGGGAGTTGAACCGAAGTGGGGTACGAAACGAAATTGACAACTATGATCTATTCCATCTTATTTGTGTCTCTCTACTTTTGTCCCTTTCTTTACTTTGATGCAATCATTTTAATTTTTCTGTGTGGCTTTTCCATTTATGTGGTGAATTTAGGTATTTTGGGTCTCATTTCAGTTTCAGAAACAAGCAGCCATTATAATCCGAATGCGAGTCAAATTTCTATCCTAAAGTTGCCACATTCCTTCCAGCTTGGCACCATATACAAAGCTCTATACAACTAAATGAATTTTGTAGTGTGACTATTTTGATTGATATGAAATAAAATGGGAGTATGATATTTAAGAAATCCTTTCGGTCCCCTCACTATGGAAAGTGATTCCTTTTCAGCAATTAGTTGTTGGGTCCTAAAAAAAATATTTTTTTGGGCTGTCTTGGAAACTTTGTTCCATTCTTAACGATATCAGTTCTTTGCGTACATCGCTTGAAGTTGGAGTTTCATCATATATGAGTATGGTAGCTAACAAGTAGACCGATGCCTTAGCGTAGGAGTGGAGAGGCCTTCTTTTGTCTTGTTTGGCTGTTTGCATTTTGGAAAATGTCAGCATATGCTATGATACCCTGATACTTGTACATGTGCAACTTATCCGTGTTGGATCGGTACCACACTTGTATTGGTACACGATATTTCACCGATACTTATGGGGTACAATTTAGCATATCCTACTTATTAAGTCCATTATTTCATCTTCTATTAGTTTTCTTACTTTTCAACATAAAAATGTCAGAAATGAATGTAAACAATGATATTTTCATTAATTCACAAGTATTCTAAAGAAAAAATTAGGACAGCCATGTCCGTATTTGTGTCCTTGATTTCCGAAAGTGCAAAGTTGTATCCCCAAAACTCTTGTTGGTGCTCATACCAGTATCCATATATGGGCATCATAGTGTATATTGCTTTTATAGTGCATTCCTTATTTTTGTACTTTGTTGTATTCCCATGTTGAGTAATACAATTTTCTTGTTGCTGATCACCCAAGGAAAAAGAAGAAGAAAATGAAATGAAACATGATTTTGAGATTTGGGAACACCACTGACTCTGCTGATGATATCCAAAAGAAAAGGGAATCACCATCGAGAGAATTGTCCAAATTTTTAACTGAAGCACATAGTAAGAAGACCTTTTTGCTGTTTTGAGAAAAAAGAGGGTCTTATTTTTCTGCTTTTTCTCCCCTTTACAAAGTACTCTTTATTTGTATCTGAAAATTACATAGAGATCATAACCATATGATTTTTAACCTGCTCCATTATATTTGATGTGCTATGCCTTTAATAGTTATATATATATATATATTTCAGTCCCCTTATTTTGTTATTAGATCATAATTCTGAATCACAAATACCATTTGTGTTTGTCAATGCCTTTTTCCTACGGGACTTCTTTAACTCGACACCAGATTTTTGGTGAGGCTAAGATGATGATGATGATGTTGAGTCATTGATCCGTGGATTTCTTTTATCTGTCTATTCTAGCTTTAGTGTTGAGATTTAGTCATTGTATTTTGTAATTTTTTGAAACCTTTTTTTTTTAATCTATTTTATAATGTAGTTATATTTTACTATGACTATTTTGTTTTGTATGGTTATTTATTTATTTATCTCATCTTGCATGCCTGCATTGTTGCGACAGGTAATTTAACCTTGGTTCCTACAACTGAGACTACAGATTTTGCTAGTAGCAGGCTATCATCAGATTCCCAGATTAAGCGCTACAGAGATGGTCTGAAGATGCCTGCTCTGATTTTGGGTGATCAGAGGCATTCAAGATTTATTACAAACAATGGGCTAGTTGTAGATCCCTGTGCTGTTGAGAAGGAACGAGCAATGATTAATCCATGGATGCCAGACGAGAAGGAAGTTTTCATGGAGAAGCTAGCCACTTTTGGGAAGGATTTTGCTAAGATTGCCTCTTTCCTCAGCCACAAGACGACAGCAGATTGCATTGAGTTCTACTACAAGAACCATAAATCAGAGATCTTTGAGAAAGTAAAGAAAAGGTTGGAGCTCAGAAAACAATCTAGGTGCTACCCCACCAATACTTACATGGTAACATCAGGTAAGAAGTGGAATCGAGATGTGAATGCTGCTTCACTTGATATGTTGGGTCCAACATCAGCAGTGGCATTGCATGCTGGTGACAGTGTGACTGGGAAGATGTACACCGGAGGTTGCATTGAAAGTTATGGTGTGTTGGAAAGGATAACCAGTGTAGAAGTTCCAGGGAATGAGACTGAAGCAGCAGCTGCTGACGCATTGGCTAGTATATGTGGCGGTCTATCTTCAGAAGCCATGAGCTCTTGTATTACTAGTTCTGTTGATCATTGGGAGGGTTGCCAGGAGTGGAAAGGCCAGAAGGGAAAGTCAATGGTAATGGAGAAACCATTCACACCTGAAGTTTCCCAGAACATTGATGAAGACACTTTTTCAGATGACAGCTGCGGGGAATTGGAATCTACTGACTGGACAGATGAGGAGAAGTCTTCTTTCATTGTGGCTTTAAGAACTTATGGCAAGGATTTTGCAAGCATCTCCAAACTTGTCAGGACCAGGTCAAGGGATCAATGCAAGATCTTCTTCAGTAAGGCACGAAAGTGTCTTGGTCTAGACCTGATTCATCGAGAGCCTGAGACTGAAGGAACACGAATGAGTGACGCCGGTGGTGGAAGAAGTGACACTGAAGATGCTTGTGTTGTGGAGATGGATTCAGCAATCTGTAGCATGCAATCATATTCCAAGATTGACGTTGATATGCCCCCATCTCTGCCAAACAGATGTGAAGAATCTGGGAATGCAGAGAACAAGGATGGGGTAGGCAGAGCAAATCCAGAAGAAGATGCCATGAAGAAGAAACTGGAACCCATTGTTCAGACTGGGACTAATAGGGGTCGGGCGATTGGTGGTGATAACAGAAAGTTAAAGAAAGATGATGGATGGTCTGGTGCAGTCCCTGAGGTTCTGCAGACGAATGCAGGAACTACTGTTGATGCTGCACTAAGTTGTAATATGTCTGTGCCACTACTTGCTGAAGCCGGTTCATTTGTTGATCCAGATAGGAAAGTATATGAAACTGATGGAACTAGGTTGCATGTTCCAGTAAACTCTGTTTGTACAGAAGTTCAGCCAGAACTTGCCCACTCCACATCATATGTTGTGGTTAAGCCCAAACAGGAGGAACAAAATCAATGTAGACCATATTTCTGTGGTGAACCCAGACAGGAGATTAAGCCAGGCAGTTGTAGTGGGTTACTTGAACCCAAATCAGAGCTGCCACAGTTTCTGGTGCCAGAAACTGCACCAGTAACTGGTCTGGATGATACAAGGGTCCCAAACAGAGGTGCAGATGCAAATAGATGCAATACCAGTTCACAGGACTTACCTGATTCAAGTGCAAATAGAAACTCATCCCTCCAAGAAGCGGATGCATGTCCAAGTACAACTTCTCTTCCTGGCCATCAGTGTCAGACTTCGTTGGAACTGCTTCCTTCTGTGCGGAAGTTTCAGACCATCTCATGGCAGCAACAGGAGAATTGTCCTCGTGGGGATGTAAATTTGGCAAATTCAACCAACTTCGATAATGATCTGAAGCCTATATTTGAGGATCAAGGGAATATGCACCATCAGACATTGGAAAGTTCAGATATTTGCCAGCAGTATCTGCCTTGGCAAGTCTTTAGAGGCTATCCACTGCGAATCATGAATGAGAAAGAGATGAACAAGCATTCAGATTTGATTATTGAGAAGTCTGTTCAGAAAATTTCAAAAATAAACAGAGATTTCCAGCTGAGTCGGGCCTCTGTGCAGGAGAAATTTGATGGTTCTAAATCTCCTGTTTCAGTGACTGAGCTTCCACTTCTGCCAAAGAGCTGTGAACGATCAGAAGAGCTGCTAAGATCTGGTTCAAGGGGTCTGGAGAAGCAAGCCGAGGGAAGTAAATCTGAGTCTGAAGAGAAGTCACTCCGGACTGGTGATGTCAAACTTTTTGGTCAGATTCTAAGTCATCTCTCACCTTTGCAGAAAGTAAACTCCCCACAAGAAAAGAATGATAAAGTCGCGTCTCCTAAATCAAGTCAGTCATTTGGCTTCAAGTTCTTAGAACACGGCCGGAATGGAAATTCTAATGGTTTGAAACTGGAAGCAAGTAGTTACTTGGGCCAGCAGGAATACCCAGGGACATGTTTTGGACTCTGGGATGGCAACAAGAGAATGCATAATGGCCTCCCTTTCTTGTCTGATTCTGCTATGCTGTCAGCAATCAACACATATTCAGTGCCTACATGCCAAATAGATCCACGGCCATTATCTGCAGTCTTCAGAAGGAATGACCGAGTTTTGGGCAATGTGTTGGCTTATCCGACCAAAGATGTTAGTGGCCATGGTGGATTGGCCAATCATCAGGTGTATCAAAGCTATGAGGGGGCGAATGTGAAACCATTTTCGATGGATGTGAAACGGCAAGATCACAATGGGTTGGAAACATTGTTGGGATTCCAACGAGGAACTGTGGCTCATGGAATGAGCAGCGTAGGTGGAGGGATTATGGTTGGAGGTTGCACTGGTGTGTCAGATCCCGTGGCAGCCATAAAGAAGCATTTTGCCAATGAGGCACATTCTGGTGCTATGTCTGCTGATGTCATTAGGGAAAATGAGTCATGGAGTGGAGATGTAGGCAGGTAGGAGAGAGTAGGTGGCTGAAAGTGTGGTAGGTGGATTTGCTGGTTTTGGGTTGTGGGTATGAAGAAAGGTCACGGCATAACCCTCATGTCGTCTTGTACAATAGTTTCATGTAACCCTCAATTTAATCAAACAGAAGTAGATCGCTTTCCGTCCTTATTTTAGTTGATCTTTGTAATTTTCTGCTCTGTATTTGTTGTATTGATGAATATAAGAATAGAGAAATAACATGCAATTTGAGAGAGGTTGATGCTTGCACAGAGTCATCTATTTGTATCCCTCCTGCAAATTACAAATAACAGGGATTGACTTGTTTTTCTTGCATGGTACTACTTTTTTCAACCCCACCTCAACAAGATACATTGGATTTAGATGCTGAGTATATACTTTGTTATGTTTTCTTGGCTTAGCCTTATTCTTCGTCAGTTCATGACATATATGGATTTTCTGGCTACTTCCAGGTGCTGATCTCTACTGCGAACATTTACTAGGGCCCAGGCTGATACATGGTGACGTGTACTGATACACGAGGAGAGTTTCTAGAGTATGCTTCTTTGCTTTAGCCTAATTTGATTTTACAGATTTGATGACTGCAATCTTCATGCTAGGCATCAGTCTGCTGGAACAAATAAACTAATTTAAGGAATTGTGCTGAAATAGAATTTATGGACATTGTTTTCCGAGATAGAATTTAAGGACATTTTCTCCATTCGACTTGCATATGAAGGATTTGTCATGTATCAAGTTTTCTTGTTGGGGATGAGGCTTCTTTTTAACCCCTCTTCTTTTGGGGTCAGTTGTCCTTGCCGAATCTTAAATAATTGGCTAGAACCCGAAGGATGTGGCTGGAATTCACTTTTGTAGTACTGAGCTGCCTTCTATTCATCCAATTTGGGCGTTTCTGCATAGTGGGAAGCCAGTTGTTTTAAGTATCCTTTCATGCTTACCCATGAGCCTGTTTGCTGTCTCATGAGCCAAACAAGGCCCTTTTACATCCCTGGGAGGCTTGATAATTTATGTTATGTGAGTGTGGTCCTCTCTGTGGGTTCAGCCCGCACTACCTTTTGATAATTCAGGATGAGATGGGAATGTTCAGCCATAGATGAGGTGTGGATTATGATGGGTGCTATGTAACATTGTAAGCTAGGGATGGTTTTGTCCAATGGTGAATGCAGCTGTTACTGGAATCACAGATAGGCCTGTGTACTGGAATCGAAGATAGGCCATCAATATACGGCAAATAGGTGAATGTGGGTTGACTGGACTATCATAAAAGACTCTGCCCATGGCTTCTAATGTTATCATTTTCTTTGTAGGCAGAAACAACCCT
Organism: Litsea cubeba; assembly: GCA_012931725.1. NCBI lineage: Eukaryota > Viridiplantae > Streptophyta > Magnoliopsida > Laurales > Lauraceae > Litsea > Litsea cubeba. The sequence goes on along the minus strand of CM022950.1, from coordinate 75,893,728 downwards.
GTGAAGTGCAAGAACAGAAAGGGAGAGACCAAAGGCCTTTGAATATATAGCTGGGAAAGAGGTGCAAGAGTTTTGACTTTTGAGAGTTGAAAGGAGCAAGTGCAAAAATTGATCTCACAGAAGGCTGCATCCTGTCAGAGTAATTTCTGATTCTTTTACAGTGGCAGAACCAATGCTTAATAATATAACCAACATTAGGTAGTAAGGTACAAGGGTGGTTGATGGGAGCTCATCAGTTGTTTTTTATAGGGGATATGAGTAGGTAGGATCTTAATAATTCATTTTGGCATGTTTCTTTGTCTAAGATTCTTAAAATATTGCAATTATTTTTGTTATTTGGCAGTTAATATGTTTAAAAAAGGAGTTTTAAGATGGCGACAATAATTTGAAGATTTCTATTGGAGTATGGTTTGTTATTATTAGATTAATCGCTTACAAAACACTTGTGCATAGTTTGCCTCATCAAATCATCACCACCTTCACCATTCTCATCATAATTTTCCACTCTCCTGTAGGAACTGCCTTGAAGAGACTCTAGTATTGTAGGAAGTTTTCTTTAGGGGAAGCTGTAGGAGAAAAAATATTCAATTTATGAAAGAAAGAATGTTTTTTTCTTATTTCTCTTGCATTGCCCAACAAACAAGTTTCTTTAATTTAGATATTGAAAATTGTATTGTTTCAAATATTATTTTGATATTTTCTTGTGTTTTATTTTTCTCACCCAAACAGGCCCAAAAATCTTACATTCGAATGTGTAACGCTAGTTATTTAGTCGTGTGTAGCATCCTGGTGACATACAGGGTAAGACCATGGTGATGTTGATCACCCAGTGTTGGGATTTGAATTGAGTTTGGCTTATTATGTTGGACTTGCTGACCGGTCTGATTCATTTGTTGAGTTGACAGGCAGAGAGTGCCGAATCAAATGGATGTTCTTTTTTCTGGATCAATGGATTTCAAAACAATTTGCGGGCTTTCTTATTTGCTGCAGGGTGAACGAGCTCAACCACATTCAGAAATCTCAACTTGATGCGCCTTCACTACAAATCAAGGAGGGACAAACAGCCTTGACTATAAAAGGTCTCTTTGAGAAGAGAGAGAAAAAGGGATAGCATATGAAAAAGAGAAGCAGATGGTTCCATTCCATAAACCATCCTCTCCTTTCATATTGATTATTCCATCATGGCAAGAGGCAATTAAAGAGGGGGCCCGTCCATCCCACTGCCAATAAGCCTCTGAATGAAAACTTTTTGGATTTATTCCTTGTAGTCTAATGGATTACATACTGTTCACAAGCATCTGGTTGTGTTTCTATAAGAATTTATATTTAAATTAATCAACTCCTTATATATATATATATATTTATATATGGGGAGTATTCAAGTGCATCCATTCCTCACCATTTTGGTGAGGGACACCGGACACTCCCCTTTTGGGAAGTGTCAAGTACAAAAATATATCTTTTTGCTCAGTTGTTAATTGTAGCATATATTCCTCTTTCTAATCAAAAGAGTACGTGTTAAAGCGCATTAAATGATCACACCATCATTAAATACCTTGGATCAGTTTTTCCTGGACTTACTGTTTTGATGCTTCAAATGACTGTTAATGGGTCTCATATTATTACGCAGGCGTGTGCAAACATTGTTGCATATATCGGTGTTTTTATATATTTAAGTTTTTATTTGAGAAGCATTATTGAAAAGAAAATGAAAATATCGTTTAGAGGGAGAATGTAAATTTGAATTATAGGCAGGTAGTTTTTAATTTCCATATGAAAAGATATATATATATATATATAATTTTTTTTTATTGGTTACAATCAGAACTAATTTGTTAAGAAAATATTATGATAAACTTCAAAATATAGGCAGTATGGTTTTTCCTCGTCTTTCTTTTCTTCATTTGTCCTGTTGCATTTTATTTTGCAGAAGGTATCCCGCTCAATACAAATGAAAGCCCGTGCCCAATATATGAATGAATAAATACCTTCATTTGAGCTACTACGCCATCCACTTTGATCAATCACCCACCGCCCCTTAGGATAAGGAGGAAAAAAAAAAAAAACAAAAAACCCTCTCGTGTTAGGGGCTATAGATTAAAAATCGTTCCAACTTAGGGTGGGTTGGGATATATAATGTAAAAAACTTTATAATCCAATCTGGATCCCACCTAACCTAACCCATGATTGATGTGCTTACCGCACAGAGCAACTAGAGGGAAGCACAGCTCAAAGCTGTGTATATACAAAGTAAATATGCGGCCAATGTAGATAGGTAGAGCAATCTGACTCTTCGAAACTGGTTGGGCAACTTGATCATCCACTTATGATAACAGGATGTCAAAGAAGGTGATCTGAACTTGAAATATTCGCTTGGCTGTTTCCTACCCAATTTTAAATATATATCTTGAATGTGGACCTCACTTGAAATATAATATTTTAACATACATAAATCACAACCATTGAAAGGGAAACCTGGGCCGAGTCCGAGACAAGCTCAGTTGAGATACCGAGACCGACAACCTCTAAGCCATCCTCAAGCAAGCATCTCTCTCTCTCTCTCTAACCGGATAACACAACCAAAGGAATTCCATGGAATAAATTACGAATTCATGAGCTTTATATTCAAGAGATGTGGATCACTTGAGATTGGGCGGCTTTAATTGCTCAACTCAGATGAAAGCAGTTTAATAGCTTTTTTTACAATCACGACGGAACAAATACAGTTGATCTTTATGATTATACAAAAAAAAGAAAAGAAAAAAGAAGGGAACTTTCCAAATGAAGATCTGGCTCACTATGTGGGACTTTCAACCCACCTCCCACAAAAAAAAAAAAAAAAAAAAAAAAAAAAAATATTTTTGTTTCTTTTCTCTCACTGTGGCAGCAAATAGACCAGCATATTATATTATAACCTGCTGTAATTGAACCAGAAGGGAAGTTAGTATTAGATGGTTTAAAATATGATAAAATCCAGGTGCTACAATGGCTTCTTTGGATGCATGATTCCATACAGAAGCCGAGGATCCCATGGGACTTCCATACAATTTCTGGCAGGATTCGTAGAATCCTCATTTTATACCCTTCTAATGTCCCAAACAAGGTTTACATACCAGCCGGAATTCCATGAACCACATGATTCCACGCATCCAAACAAAGCCCTTCGCCACCAAATGAAGTGCATTGAGCTCACCATCAGAGTAGGCAATCTGTTTAGGCTACAGATGCTCATGCTGAAAAAGGACAGCAAACTTCTGTAGTAACCGTGCTTGCATGAGAAAGCTCCCATTCAACAAGGGGGGAAGACATGATGCCTGTTCTTTCAATGTCCAAATACAGACAAAAATGAAATTATTGACAGAGGAAGAAACAAGTGATCACCACAAACCCATTTTAAGCACATATGCAACAAGCATGCTTTAGGTGGGTAGGGGGCTTGGTCAATTCCCATTTCCAATTGATGGAAACCAGAAATACCCCCCATGCAGTTGCCCTCCAATTGCCTACTCAGAATCTGTGTCTATAGAAAGATACAATCGTGGCCGCACAAACCGTTGCTGTGCAGACCGTGGTTGGCGAGGATGTGAGAAAGGACCATCAGACCTTGGCCGAGTTGAGGTTGCCCTGGCAGCCCCATTATCATTCATGCTTAGGAGCAAAGCAGCTGCATATCACAAGCATGTTGTTGACATCTTAGCTATTCAAATAATGTAAAACATAGCAAGGGATGGAAAAAGACATAGGAACTGAGAAAAAAACATGTGATTGGAATCATAGAACTTAAGTGGTCAGCTCAATCATAGTTAAACATATATTTTTCTCATTCATCAAATATTAGAGACTCATCTGACAAGGTCAAGGGTGTCTTCAACTGATGGGTATTTGATGAGATCATAATATAGGCTTGACAATATATGCAGTTTGCTTGGGCATTTAATCTGTATGAGAAGGGCTCAGGAATTTACTTCAGCCTTCAATAGTGCAACGATCTCAGGATTTCATTTTGTTTTGGTGTGGGCGCACTGAGCTTTAATTCAGTGAACCAAGTGACCGAGATGAAGTAAGCCACCATGAATGAATCCACCAGTCAGTAGAAATTTGTGGACCATTCCATCTTTCTTATCTGTCCATTTGCTAGCTCCTAATTCAAGGGTTTGTCTTCTCAAGCTGGCATATTTTTTTGGCATAAGAACCATCAACAGTTGGGCCATCAACTGCTACACATCAACTTTAGAAATGAATAAATTCAGTAAACTGTATACACTCTTTGATCAAGCGTGCTGGAGCTTTCATCTCAAAGGAGTATGAAATAAGTAGTTGGCAGGTAGTCAAAGAAAATTATATCCTAGACTCACTACAAAAAGTACCAAGCATTAGATGTCAGTGTCATACAGGAACGCACCGGAATTAGCTACTGAATCAATCCTTGACTCCTCGGTAGGAAATTCGTTTCTTGAATGTAAACTATCTGTGGATGGAGATTCAACACGGCAACCCCCACCACCAAGTCTAAGAGATAACAAGTCCTCAGTTCGGACACCATTTGATGCATCAGTGTGATCTCTCATATTTGCCTGGACAGACGCACCGACAGGCCGAGTGGGAAGGAAGATCTGCAATGAGGGGTCCGCTTCATCAAATGCCAAGGGGTTATCAACTAGGCCTCCATTTATTTCGGTGTTTGGCCGACAAATGGACAGATTCTGAGCCTGTGACGTATCAGCAATGACATTTGTGTCTGTAGCCAAACCAAAGCCATTCATTGTCGTAGGACAAGGAATAGAACTGTCCTGTGCATCAACTAACACATCTGGGTCATTTGTATCTGTGCCAAATAGCTGGAAACCAGATACCTGACATGATGGTAAGTGCCACATTCCATAGTCATCACCACTGGCATTAAAAAGATCAAGTCCTGTGTTCCCGCCCGCACCAAGTCCTGAATCTTCAGGATAAGAGTCCATAACTCCATGAGTGGGAATGGGAAAAACATTGTCCCCAGCTGGGCCAACATCATAACCAGTTTCAGGGGAGAGAATATTCACATTGCCATTGTCTTCTGAATCACTGAGGACAATGATTTCTTCATCCGTTAGTGGTGCTGTAGGAATTCTATTAACATTACTGTAAGTTGCGTCGACGTTGAGAGAAATTGAGTCAAGCTCGTTCCCATTGTTTGTGGAGAAATCAAAATGTCCACCACCTTCCTGATTAACACTTGCATCTTCTCCATCTTTCCAGCTTCCAGTAGCACTGCTGCTCATAGGCACAACTTTCTGGCACTGGCTTTCAAAATTTTCTGTTGCATGATTTCCAGATGATAAAGCTCGCATATCTTCAGGTTTGCTGACTTCCCAGATTCCATTACGGTTTCTCTTGATTCCTAGTTTTAAACTTGTCTGTCCATCTGAAACACCTTGTTTAATCTGTCTCAATGTTTCTTGGTCAGGTTTTATATCAACCTCTGTAGCGATGCAAAGAGAACCATTAGGGAAGTGCCACTGAGCAAGATCCCTATTATCATTTTCGTTCTTCGCTCGCCAAGAACCATCAGGCTTCACATCAATCTCAGTTACGTCCTCTCCACAATTGTGCATCTGATCAAATTATTCCAGAGTTGACGCTCAGCACATATAATGATATGGAAATAACAAAGTAAAGTTCAAGTTGAGAATAGGCACCTACCAAAGACACAATACGGTTAAAGTAGGGATCGATGATGATGTTCTCTAAAGAGTAATTCTTCATGCAAATAGGGCATTGCCACTACAGCCAAATTGTAAGAATATTCATATCAGCAAAAAGAAAGTGGATATACATGCGCGCGCACACATTATAGAGGGTATGAAACAAATGCATTGCTTACTTTCCTAGAGCGCTGATTAAGTTCCACAAAGGTTTTGAGATCAAAACAACCCATGTGAACACAAGGTTTGAACCTCCCGGCAACCTTCATTCTAGACCCACTCATCTGCCAACACAGAAAATGTTTATGATGATCTGCAAAGAACTAAATGCAAATTATTGGCATGAGAATTGCCACTAGCAATTGAATAACATTCCTGATTCAACAACTACCATTTTGACCATATTTAAAATAGCTATTTAAACAAGAATGAAGAAGAAAAGGTGGCCTATGTGCTACTGGTACGGCAGTGTTCAGACTAGGTTCAACCATGACACCATAATCGAATAACTAGTTCTAAACCAAATGCAATAATTTCTTGAAATACTAGGTTACAAGTTGTACAGTGAAAATAAGATACCCAAATACTACACTATTAAAAAGCGAAAGTAGCTAGAACTCATTGTTGCACGATCTTTGATTTCAATTGCAAGTTATTACAATGCAGTTGCAGACTGCAGTAGTGCCAAATAATTTGATGCGAATACATAAGGAAAAAACTAAACACCAAACTTACAGGACAGCGGAGATTGACAGTAACTGAATCTGCCACAACTTCCAAATCACTGTCACTATCTGCATTCTCTTGAGCACCACCACCAGAAATGCAACGGCAAACACGAGCAAGAGCCTCTTCAAAGCACTCGCCATCTGTTTCCTTCGGAATCAAGTTAAGGACCTGGGCATTAAGTTAAACATAAGAGATAAGAGACCATATAGAGAGGCCGTGAGCAAAACTCCTAAAACCTGCCATTACTTTTTACAGAGACTGATGAACTGATAAAGAGAGAGGATCTACTAAATAAGCAACCTGTTAATATTTCACACCAATCTAAAATTGAAATAGCTGGAGTTTGGCTTATAGGATCAAAAATAAAAATAACATATTATAACATATGATGGAAAAATACTTCATCAACCTCTAATTTGTCATCCATGCAGCGTGCAGTTTTTGTAATCCAACCTAAGACGACAATGCATGCACGTGAATAACAACTGGAACCATCATATGTTATTGTCATTCATATCTAACTTTTTTATATCCTGATCAGCCTATCTTCCCTTTGGCTCATATCGATACCAATTACCTTCATCATGACAAGGCAGCCCAAAGTTAGATCAGAAAGTTATTGCACGTGAATGGTCATAGCCATACGTAAGCAAATATTTTTATGTTGTTGTCGTAGTCGTCATTACTATTATTATTCCTTTTGAGAAGCCATGCATTAGCAAATCTAATCAGCCGCTTTGCAGAATTGTACAGTTAGATACGAGGCTAGATACGAGGCTACTTGTTGGTAGTTAGGGAATCATCACAGCTTCAAGCAATTTTTATATGGCCATGCTAGGCACAAAGATAAAGGTTCCTGTTATATTCAATTATTATTATTACTATTTAAAAAAGATAGATATTTCCTAAGGACAGCCATTAAATTGATCTTGTTCTTGTGTTAGGACTAGCAGATAAGGTGAATGGACATTCTAGAATAGTCTGAGAGCCAAGAAAGGTCAGATGAGTTGTGAACCAAGGTGGCCTATATCTTGATCTTGCACAGGGATCTTGTTTTATAAGTGCATTTAAAACCTTAAAAACTTGGTGGCCCACCCCACTCCCGATAAGAATATATTCCACCGCGCACCATTGATCAACATGAATTCATGTGGGCTCCACAACCAGGTTTGCATATATGGATGGTGAGTTGGTGACTTGATGTGTATTAAGTTGTAACAAATTCATTTAATGGCAAGGAACAAGTGAAAATTGCGTTATTTCTATGTTCTAATTCCATACAAAGAAAACGGTACCTGCTGAAGTGTTCGCCTCCTTGCAATTCGGACACCCAAGCAGAAAATACGTGCATCACAAGCTGATAATGAGATCTTATTCATTCCCTCCCTGCTGCATGTTGTGATCTGCCATGCAATTCAGTTAATAAGGAAGTGAAATTACTGTACCATGGAGACGAAAGCAAGTCGAAGTTCATGAATGCAGGTGCAAGTTCCAAGAAAAGGACCAGTAATGTAGGGTAAGATTTTACTCCAAACCGAAACATTTTGAAAGTTTCAATTTCACATTTTAGAGTTTCATTTTCAGAAAATAATAGAAATTAAAAAATATAAAATTTGAAAATGTTAAAAAGTGAGAATAACATACAAACTATATATGTTTAACTCAATCTATGAAACCCCCTTACCCAAAAAACAAATAAATACATAAAATAAAAAATAAATCAATCTACAAGAGCATTAATGCAATATGTTGTACATACGTGCCCACCTGACTTGCACCAGAACTGAATTTTAAAGGTGAGAGTATTTAAATGAAGAAGCAAAAAGATGCAGCGGCTGAAAGAAGGAACTACTTGGGCCAAAGGCTTTTTCGTGAAGACCAAAAATAACATGCATGTGGAACAAAACACATTGGTATATATATATATATATATATATATATTTTGGGGGTGGGTGGGTGTGGGTGGGGGGGTTTAGGGACTAAATCACACTCATAAATACAACAATACATCAAATGAATTTGAAAAGGAAGATATGGGGTGATAAAAATGTATTCACATATTTTCCATCCAATTTTTTTTTCTTTAAATTAATAAGTGGATTCTTTTAGATGTAGATAATTTTCACAAGAAATATATTAAAAACTGAATAAAATGATCTACATTTAACCGTTGGAAATTTGGAAACTGCAGAGTTCAGTTTACTGGGCCGAATGTTCAGCTAATAAAAGGACTAATAAATGAACACAAATATGGCTAGCCAAATCACCAAATCACCGGAGTTTTTAATCTGGGAGAATGCTAACACTTCAAATGGTGGCTGGTAAAGTCTATGGTGAATTCATTATGCATATGTAAAATCCTGTCACTGCACTCAGCCCAACACCGCTCCAAACACACGCACAAAAGATGTGAGAAAATATAATGATACCAACAGCAACTGACCAAAGATTGAATTGTAATAATCTTCCACTCTAGGAAAGCATTAAATGGATAGGCTATTTGAGGCAACTCCATATTATTGGCCCACTCGAGCCAACTTAAAGATCTGAGCAAAATGTATATGTTCTCAAGTCAACTACTGAATCTGCGATAGATTAAAAAAAAAAAAAAAAAAACACTCACTGCTGGACCATCATCACGGCCATGAGTTCCAAGTAACTGAGAGCCTGGCCTATTTGTGGTTCGGATTGGCACACCTATGAACACATGAAACAAAACGATTATACATATAAGTACATGTAACTACAATATAATCTTATTCAGCTGATAAAAATATCACCTCTTTCAAAGTTAAAGAAATAAATTTGTTAATTTGGTTAAGTATGTTCCAAATAATAAGATTTTTAGGAAGAAACAGAAATGGATTCATCAACCAATTACATGAGTAACAGTACGAACTTTAAAATTTCAACCACTATATGGGCCCATTCGAGAACAATAAGATTGATAACAAAATTAGAGCATATCAGCACACACACTCTCTCTCTCTCTCTCTCTCTCTCTCTCATAACAATATAGGAGCATATCAGCACTTATTGCATTCTTTATTTTCACTTTGATATATAGTCAGTGAGGACGTCATGATTAGCCAAAATGTCCTTGGTATTAGCCTTTTCTGTATGTTGGTTGCGACCCCAAACCCAGATTTTAACCCAACCATTAAACTGAACCTGACCCACTCAACGAATTTTGTCAATCTTCATACCAAAAGCCTATGTAAGGAAGAAAAAAATGAAAGAAACTAAAAAGTTTCACATACAAAAATTATAACCTAATCAAAATCATGGGACATGATTAAAAAAAGGTGGTTAGCCCAAAGTGAATGGTTTGAGATTTCTTCTATGGATGAAAGAGAGGTAGTTTAATTAATAGGGAGTGATGAGAGTGAAAATAAGTGCAATGGTGCCACCGTGGGAATAGTTGAATGGTGTGAAAACATGTTATAGATTCTGATGAAGATCTGGCTGTTGATTGGATCAATAGATTTCAGCAATCGTTGGCTGTGTCAGATTCTAATCGTGGCCTCATAGTAGCAAACAATGCAAAAACGCTCAACTCCGGATCAATTAATCTTGAAACAAGCACACACCCAGATCTCACACGGTACTAATTAAAATAAAAAGGGAACACGCAAAAACTTTTCAGAAACACTTTCTTTCTTGAATCTAAATACGCATTAATATTATGGAAAAAAAGAATAATACTATTATATTAGATTTGGGTTCAGGATGGGTTGGCTCAGGTTGCCCTACGCCTCAACCCAAGCACAACCCATATTCAAATTGGCTTCGCTTATTTCAACCTGAGACTGATTCAAACCTTAAGTAGCCCAATCCAACCGCTAACAATATGGCAATATCAGGTTTAGTATAAGTCAGCGCAAACTTGGAACTGGCCTGATTCAGACATGTTCCACTCCTGTACATGACCTGGTCAGTAATGAGGGTTGTAACTTGTGATACCAGTAACCAAACCCTCACCATGACAGGTACTGGTCGCGCTGGGTTTGATGGTGGGTTATTTTAATTTTTTTTTACTTTAAATATAAAGTTAAATCACTCATTTCTTGCACGCTGAGAACTCAAAGACCTATAACTATCAACTGCCTTACAGAAGTTTTGTAATCATAGCTTACTATGTAAGTCAGTCATAAACAGGGCAGCAAAAGCAGGGCTGGGGAAAGCCAAAACCTGAACCATCCCCGAAATAAATTACTATTTCAGATTAACATAGTCAAACAGAAACCAACCATACCATTGACCTGCAGATCTACAAATTGTGGCCATTGCATCCTGAAAGGCACTTTATCATTGAGAAGAATACACCAAGCCTGCACAACAATAAGCCATTAAATAGAGAGAGGAACTCAAGGAATTCTAAGAGAGTATTATTTAGAAAGCTAGCACCCAAAAGGCTTGCTGTGCAAAAGATGAAATCAGAACTGTAGTAAAAAGTCTCAGGAAAATTTGACATTCAATTTGTAAATTCAACCAAAGCAAGGTTAGGTAACTACTTTTGTAAAACTCTCTTTCAATTCAAAACTTCAACCAAGTCCAGACTCCAGAGGCAAAACCAAGAAGAATAGAGTATAGCAGGTTTCTGTTCCTAACACTACCAGAATTATATATATATATATATATATATTTACAGGGAGATGCTCCTATGAGAGATATCTCTCACCTTATAAGAGAGATAAGGGTGGAGGCCCTCACATTTAAGTTGTTGGCATTGGATATGGATGTAAGGGTGGGGTGAGAGATATCTCTCATAGGAGCATCTCCCATATATATATATATCCACACACCCACATGGCCACACCTATATCCTCCCCTCCATTGTGCCATTGGCATCCATCAAAAACCTTGAGAAAGAGATCTTGAAAATGAAAAAGAATGCTTTACAAGAAACCTGAGAAATAGGAAGCTACCCACAAGAAAATTCAAGCTCCACTCAAGTGTTAGGAATGTATTTGGGCACTGGATTACATTGTGATGTTGTCTATTTTATTTACCAACACAACATTCCTTGATCCTTTTCCTCACCTATCCATCTCTCATTTCCAGCCCTAAAACAAACATCCTTCCAGGATATAATAACCACTCTGCTACCATACAAATAATCCTCATACAACAGAAGAATGCTTCAGTAACAAACACCACAACGAAACTTAAACCACTCAAAACATGAACACAGTTACTCAATGAACATCACGGAAGCCATAAAGGTACTAAAGAGATAAAAACCAACCTGAAGATCATATTCTTGTTTTTGTAACAAGTCCCTGTCTGCTCTAGTCAATTGAAATGTTTTTTCCACATTCTGTACTGGGTTTGTCCTGAAAGATAATGCAAGCAAAACTCAACATATGAAAAAAAAGTTAAAAGAAAAGAATACAGCCAATGTAAAAAAAAGCTGCAACAAATTTAAATATAACACTGAATGCAGCACCCAGTTGATCGATCACAAGATAATCCTTTTTATATATTCTTACTGCAAACCATACTTCGATTCAAAACTAAGGCATGGAAGATTTCTTCAGAAGTAAAAAATATAAGTAACAAAAATAGTGCAAGATCTTTCATCTGACACTAAGGTAGAATCAAGAAGACACTAACAAATGTAAGCCAATCCAAAGAAACTCTCTCTCTCTCTCTCTCAAAAAAAAAAAAAAAAAAAGCGCACGGAAATATTCAACTGCAGTTACTGCACACTCTCTCTCTCTCTCTCTCTCTCTCTCTCTCTCTCTCTCTCTCTCTCTCACACACACACACACACACACACACACAAATAAAAAAAGTACGCGGAAATATTCAACTGCAGCTATCCCTCACCGTAGGCCGACTTTATGATCTATCCAAACCTTCCACACACATGGTACCCCTTGAATAACCCTATTTGGATCAAACCATTGGATCGAGGGTAATTTTTTTTCTTTAATATAAAGTTGTTAAATTTGTGGGCCACAGATGAAGGGGGTGCATAGTTGTCAATTCCGTTCCGGTCACCGTTCCAGTTTGACCCTGTAGTTGAATGTTTGGGATTCTAGTATTCTATTCCGGAAAAGGCGTGATTAAAAAATGAAAAAAACAAATATAAAAGAATACCTAAAATTGAAAAAAATAACTGAATGCTAAAATAATACTAAATATGCATACTTACATCACTTAAATTAAACTACACTCTACAATTGACCATTTTCTAGTTTTCGGCATATATGAATGGAAGTATGAAACCTTGGCTAGAATGGAGTGGAATTGATCCAGAATTGAGACCAGAACGACCGAAACCGATGGGAATCAGGACCGGAAATTTTTAAGGGGCCATTCCATTCCACCCTAGGCTAATTCCGGAATGTTCCAGTCATTTCCAGCCGGAACGGAACATAATTGACAACTATAGGTTAGAGGCATGAGGTTGACCCCAAACTTGATAAATAAGCCCATCCAAGATGTCTCTTTCCATCCCCCAGATTCCTTGATCAGTGGGGCCCTAGATGTGCCCCATCAAGTTTGTCCCTCACCATATGGTGAGGTATGGATGCACATGAATGTCGCTATAAATAATATAATATAATGGGCAGCGCAAAATAATGCCCCTCCTAGTTGGGCCCACTGGGATGCATGATGATCATGGAAGTCCATTGGATGAACTCATCTATATGAGACCTACCTATGTGCAAAAGTTTGACTCCATAAGATCATCTCAACCCTTTGATCCATGGCCCATCGTATCTGATACTGGACTCTTCATGTGTAAAATCTTTATCCTGGCCATGTCCCTGCGTCCATGCCATATCTGGGCATCATAGATTTGAAGAGGTTGTTTAGTGATTTAAGGAAACTTTTAGGATTAGAATTTAAGGGAACATGGGGATGTCTTAAAGAGAAACAAGGAACTGGGATGCACTAGAGTGCTTGACCATAGGAACAGGATTAACCCAACATTCTTATTTTATTTTCTGATTTTTTTCAGAAATCATTTCTTTAACTTAAGGAGACTTGTTTTAAGCATACAACAATAATGATTTTTTTTTCTTTTTGAATTTAAAGAGAGCAATAAATTGCAACTGGCTTACTTTTCTTGGGAACTCGGGGATGTATTAAAGAGAAACGACGGATGCTGGAAGTAGCCATTTAAAAAAAAAAAAAAACAGGAATGCACTGGAGTGCTTGACCAACATTCTTATTTTCTTTTCATAAATCATTTCTATAACTTTAGGAGACTCATGTTAAACATGCAACAATATTTTTTTCTTTTTCAATTTAAAGGGAACAACAAATGCAAGTGGCTTACTTTTCCTAGCAATGTTGATTTCTTAAATATTTATGCAACTATTCACATACATTCTACTTAGTAAATGGAAATGTCAATGATGTTTATATGATCGTCTCATGATCATATTTGTCAGTGTATCGATACTACCATGAATGGAAAGGGAATAGCGATTTTCTTATTTTTTTTTTTACAAAATACTATTTTTTGAGTTTCTATAAAAGGTTAGAAAAAAAAAAATCCTTGCGAGATGATTTATATGGATCAGCCCCCCGAACCATTTGTGACTATTTTGATTTATAGAAAAGTGAACCAGACTACTATACCACCCCCACAATTTGTGATCTTACAGGCAGCAATGCAGATCATGGGTCGGTTCTCTATGGGTGAAATCTAGCAATCTACACAATTCATGTTTAGCGATCTTTTGTGTGCACCCATTTATGCATATACGCATTTGTTTGCGCTCATTTACACATCAATTGCGTAAATGAGATGATGTAAATGATGCCATTTTCATATGAAAAATTTACACCTGAATAGGTGTCAAAGTGTTAGATTTTAAACCTGCCTCCACTCGTAAATTTAACAAAATAAAAAATAAAAAATAAAAAAAGAAGATTATATCTATGACAACACTCCAAAAATATGAATCATCTTGCCCTACCCCAAGAAAACCGGGATCACCAACATAAACAAACATAAACCACAAATTGTAAATTTTGATCCAGCAATCCATGTGCCATGAACTTCAGCCACTTGATTGAGTTCAACTCCATGGTTCAAGATCATACAAATCCAAATGCTACGATGGGGAATCTCATCATCATCAAAGCCTTGTTCCAACTATGTTGACGTTAGGTACATGAATTTTGCTTCGCCATTCTAATCTATCGGATCAAATCGTCAAATAGGTTGCACATCTTCAGTTCTATCCTTATCTACTTCCATCCATGTCCTCTTTGGCTTACTACTTTTCCTTGAGGGGCTATCAACTTGCATAGGAAACTTTTACCCCACCAGCGCCATTGTTGGCCTACGCTGGACATGTCAAAACCATAACAAAGTCTATTTTGATTTATCATCTATTGATGCTAGCCCCAAATATTATAATAAGATATATACCATATATATTTTTGTAATAATTATGTGTACTTAGTTGATTATTGGTACAGGACAAGGCTAAAAAGATTGGACCAAGACCTTAACAAATATAATTGCCCAAACGCTGATATAGCTAAAAGCATCAAAGTTGGCACAGGAACTGGATTTATTCTTTTACCCAAAAAAAGGAACTAGATTTATTCATTGCCTTAATGGACTTTTCCTTTCTTGATTGTAACATCCATTTTCTCTAGTGCATTATTTTAACTTGATGGATACAGCTATCATAATAACTGCTAGCGAGCACTTTATCTTAGAATATTTCTATCGAGAAGTCTGTGACCAAATATAAGTTTTTGGAAATAAGGTTTAGAATATGGAGAACAAAGGGATAAGGCTAATATTTATGGTGGTGGTGTTAATGACGATTATATACTGCTAGTGGAAAGTTGCATAGCTAATATCGGAAAGACATAAGAATTTTATAGCTGAAAAATAGAACCTAAATAAAAATATAAGAAGCTAGTAAACTCGGTATTATGAACTATGATACCCGGATACTTGTACAAGCCTATCGGACCGATACGATACTTGTATTGGTACCTAATACTACACCGATACTTCTAGGGAACAAGTTTACATATCCTACTTGTAAAGTCCTTTATTTCATACCATTTAAAAAAAAAAAAGGTCCTTTATTTCATATAGTTCTTTTAATATTTTTACTTCTCACCATAAAAATAATGCTAGAAAGAGACGAAAAACAACGATAATTTCATTGATTCAAAAGTGATCTAAAGAAAAAATTAGGACACCCGTATCCGTGTCCTAGATTTTCAAAAGTGGGGTCGTATCCCCGTATCAGTGTCCATATCCATATCCGTATATGGGCATCATAGATTATGAGTAATGTGGAAAAACTCAACAATACAGAACTCCACCCATAAAACAATTTGACTGGCTACAAAATAGCCTGTGCTTGGCAGTTATTTTCATTCACCGGTATACTAATTATCTTATAATTCAAACCGAAGAGGAAAGAACATCTTTTGGTAAGTTCAGCGAGGACAATGTACTCACCCATCTGTTGGAATATTTGAAACTGTCATCTTAACAGGAGGCAACGGATGCGCCAAAGTCACCCAAAACCTGTACTTTCACAAAGAGAATCAGCTTACTGCATATCTTTACTCCAGAGATGCAAAGTTAGTTGAAGTGCACAGATCATGTCGATATACCAAAGTAAACAAAGAATGCGCAGATCTTCCATTAAAAAAAAACCCACCCAGATCATGTTGATACACCAAGTAAAGAAAGAATGCAATATGAATCCATTAAAAGGAGATGATACAACACAATATTTTCTTTCTTTTTTTTTAGTGGATGCCATGTTTTTTTTCTAATGGCGACTTAATATATAAGAGCAATATAATACCGATGAGTACAATGAAAAACACCCATGAGAACAGGGGGCCAAATGACAGCCACTGAAACTCAGAAAAACAAAAAAGTGCAATGAAAAAAAGATGAGAACAGCTGATCATAGGGATTAAGGATATCGATCCCGAAAGCCAAAGCTTCAAACAACACTACCTCTTTGGCCAGCCGAAATGCCTCAAACTAAGCACTTTGCTTGACATGATCTGATGCAATGTTCCACTGGATAATGGGGAATCCAATGCATTATATCAAACCCACCACCCATGAGTCGGTAGGCATTCACTGCTCAAATGCACATATGATTAACTCCTTGAAGCATGAAAGTTAGTCAGTCATGTTTTCCCAATGACAAATACCACTCCAATATTGCAGTGTTTGGCTGACAAGCCAAATTTCAGAGCAGTTGTTCGAAAGGGTTGGGTTCATGAGGTGAGCCGTGAGACCCATAGTGTGATTAATATTGTACTCCACACACACACTCACCTTACTATGAGAGTAAGGGAGGGGGCCTCCATCCATATCCAATGCCAACAGCCTAAATGCGAGGGCCCCCACCCCTTACTCTCATAGTATCGTGAGAGTAACTCTCACAAGAGCATCTCCCTATATATATAATAATAATAATAATAATAATAATCAACATACTGGCACAACAAATAAGCATAAACATATCATTTATATCATGGAACATAATATCGATTATTGCATAACATATGTAATAGTACAATACACGTTATCATACGAACAGAACTTGTACCATTAGATTAAGGCACCTACAATACAATTCAAAAGTAGGGTTCGAGAGGAGTAAATTAGTTATTTGGCAATTAAAACTATTATGCATCTAAACAATCAAGACGGCATAAGCTTTGCGCATTGGTAATGAACTGAATTACAAGCATTAAAATACTATTAGAAATGGGAAGAAATAACCAGAGAGAGAGAGAGAGAGAGAGAGAGAGAGAGAGAGAGAGAGAGAGAGAGAGAGAGAGAGAGCATTGGTAATGAACTGAATTACAAGCATTAAAATACTATTAGAAATGGGAAGAAATAACCAGAGAGAGAGAGAGAGAGAGAGAGAGAGAGAGAGAGATGAAACATACGGGTCTGCCCGGTTGATCCGACAGATTTCACAATAAAATTGAGTGGGTACTTTTGGTAGAACACCTTCTGTAGGCCTTTCAGGAATAATAACACAACTTATATGCTGCCAAACATGACATCTTGGATCCTCACACTGCAAATAAAGAACATGAAAAAAAGCAAAAAATATAAAATAAAAAAATAAAAGTAAGCTTTCGCAAAAAAAATAAAAATTACATAACTAAATAAAAGAAAAAACCCATTCCATGATGCCTTTGAAGATACAAACAAGGACCGCCATGCAGTTAATGAGTATTCACAATATTAGCAGAAAATCATCAAAACATGCTAGATTTGATTTCTGACAAACAGCGCAGAAACTAAAGTAGATCTTAAACCATATCCCAGGGAAGAAGACTGCGTTTACCTTTAAAAGAAGAAGAAGAAGACTGCATTTAGCAAAGATCCAATTTGATTTTACAGCAAATAATAACATCATTATATTACAACAAGACAATGATCGACAGATCAAAAAGAAAAAGGTCCAGGGATCATTTTCAATAATGATGAAGATGGAGCTGAACAAATAGTCTCATCCTAACCCAAGCTGCAACTCAAAAACACCAACCACAACCCAGTCCAACCAACAATTGCTCTCTCAATCATCCATGCCAAAGCAGTTTAGGCAATAAAATGTAAACAAGATGCATGCTAACAAACCCCATAACATCTTTTCCTTTTCTAAATCTGTGCGCGTATAGCGCTGATCAGGTGCGCACTGAGCATCCAGTCCAAGGGCTGGGACTGGGGTTTTGGGTGGGTGGGTGGAGCCCTCCTCTCTACAAAAAACTCAGCCCCATCCAATCATCCTAAACCTATCATCCGAAGCCCACAAGCTCAGTCCATTCGGATGGGTGTACAGTCGATCCAATGGTCCGGTCCATTTGGATGGGTGCAAACATATAGGACGTGCAATCTTTTTTTTTTTTTTGGTTGTGGGGTCCAGTCAGATGGACCATCGGGTGGACCCCACTATGGGTGCACACGGTGTGCATAGGATTATATATATTTATAAGTATGTATTATGGTATTCTCTTCCAAAGCAAGTTATATAAGAAGCGGAAACTCAAGTGTCAAACGAGCAAGTGCCTTCCATAATACACAATGCTCTAGATAGCCCATTGATTTTTCCTTTTTGTTGCAAAATCTCTATATGAAGAAATGCAACATATCCGAGGATTTGGCTCGGGATAGATCGAACTGGAGAAACATAATTCATGTAGCCGACCCCAACATAGTTGTGACAAAGCTTTGATGATGATGGTTGCAAAATCCATGACAGGCAGTTATTTGAGAGAGGAATGTTAGGCAATGAACTGCCCACAACTCAAGATGCTGTAGACCTGGTTGCCCACTTTCTTTCATTTCAGACAGCGGGGCCAGAAGTCACTGAAAAATCCCTCTAGATTAAGGGTTGACCCCACATGGATACAGTCTGATAATCAAGAACACATGTTTAAGGGTAATTATGAAACAAACAAACTTTATCATCAACCTTCAGCAGATGGTCGTGATTATCAGATTATAATGCCTCTGCATGAACTGCCTTTTAATCCAGAAAGGGACACGAATCCCACTTGGTCCCACCAACTAACATGAATTAAAGTGGGCCCTAAGTCCCTAACAAACCACGTTCCCCATTTTTCTCTTATGCTGTGCATATTTTGGAGTTGAAGATTCCTCTAGTTAATAATATGCTGAAACTTTAAATGGATAGAAAAAGGGGGAAAATATCCATTGAAGACCAATACAAGATGAAGAAATCACCTTTATCATTGAATCAGTTAGCAACGAACTTCCACAGGGGCAGCGAACTTTCAAATCCAACTGATAAGAATCATCTATTTCTTCTTTTGGTTTCAGATTACTTGAATCAGAGCCATTCTGAAACTTTGATGCTAAATCTGTCGCCCCATGAACTTGCATTTTTCTACCAAAGGGGAAAAATCAGTAGTAGATAAAGGCAAGAACCACTAGTGGGTCATGATGAAAGAAACATAACACTTCCCATGCAACTAATAATATGCATGAAACAAAAGTTTACAAAATGCAAAATAAAAGAATCATCACTAGTTTCAATAAAAACCATATACAAAGAGATTGGCCACTGTATGAGCATCTGCATCTTCACTCGGTTAAGAATTTGCTATGTCATTTGACTCGTAAAGAACATTAGATAATAATAGATCCAGATTACATACAAAATCAGGACCTGTCATCTCCTCAAGATTACATGCAAAATATCCACAGGCCTAGTTTTCCCTAGGACTCTAGGAGTCATTGACCTCCTATGAAATATAACCTACACCAATTTATTGCTTAATAAGTTGAACAAACACAAACCTTTGCACCAAAACCTAGCCTCCACTTCCCAGGAACCTTGAAATTCAATCCAGGGAAAGCAAGCAACATCACTCGCAGATTCCCCCAAACGACATAAAATCAATTATATTGAACACTTCGGAAAGGCACAAGGCACGGCTCCATCAACACCTTTAAAAAACATTGCTAACAAGAAATATTACTACTTAAAATTCATTCTGACAAGAGCACAGAGGATATAGATACAAAGAAAACAGAGATTCTTTTGGAAATTCAAGGAAAGCATCATCACCAATGATTTATTCACTCCTCTATCAACAATCATGCTTGATGAATCCATTGCTCCTATAGGCATGATGAATTATATATTTGTTTCCATCACTCATAAATACTGTTTAAGATTTTTCAGGAAAACAGGAGTAACAAAATGACAGGACTTGCTCAAGAAAACATTTTGAGAAACAAAGCTCCACATTTTCTGGTAAAACAAAAATCTTAATGCAGCCTCCAAGGAGAACCGATACCCTGTTTGATCTTGTCATCAGTATTCTTCCTAAAAGTAACATTATGCACAGTCACAACCCTACTCTGTCCCATAAATCACGATCTCCAACAAAGATACTTCAAAAACCCTTAGATCCCAAATACACCGACAAGATGGCCAGAGAACCCATAAAAAATCCTCCAAAAACCTAACTATTTCCATCACCATCATAACCTAATTATCTGCAAATATAGTAGTGATTCACAACTCGAGTTAACATGATTCATTTCATTTATCTGCAATTTAACAGAAGGATCATGCTCAAACACAGAAAAGTGGCTTACAATATATGTAAAAAGAAATTCGTCAAATCTAACTACCCTATATGCCAAACATATTTATCACTAGAAATATAAATAATATAATGGTTTACCTGTATGTATCATCAATTATTTTAGCTACTGCTTCCTTTCCCATTGAATTTTTCTTCGTCCAGCCATGCAACTTAGAACCTGCACAGAATGGCCAAGAGGCATATGGAATGCATGTGCACACTTGTCAATAATGACTCAATTCATGAACAAAGTGTACTGCACAAAAACCACATCTTAAATCTCAGTTATTTTCCAGCAAGTTACTGTAGACATGAATTGATACAAAAATCTAGAGAAGGGAAAAATGTTTGATGCCAAAGCAATGTAAATTCTAGTGTTGAACATTGTAATCACAAGGAAATAATTATTCAGCAAATTCCCAAATCTATGAATCACCAATATATTTTGTATATGCCCAACCATACATGTCGGACACAACATGATGCGAAACCAATACAGGTAAAAAAATATCAGGCAAGCAGCATGTTTTTTTTTTTTTTTTTGCTATGGTAAATACTCACGAGCATATGCATACACACTACACAATTCTCTAACCAACAAGACTGGCCTGGAATTGAAACCCTGGCCATCCGTGTGAAAAGAGAGCTGCCTATCACAGTATTAGGCTACAATACAATTTAATGCAGTAGCAGATAGGCTACAATACAATTTAACTCCATGGTATCACAGTATTAGGTTTATTCGAATCCAAATGCACCGCCCTCCTCTTGATGATGATGCAGAGCGGGCTATTACTCCACCACTGGTCCCACCCAACATAGTTTTAAGGATATTTATTTTCCAAAACCCACCACCAGAACCTCTTCCAAAAAAAAAAACATAGAGGGCAGAGAGAGAGAGAATCAGGAAAAAAAAAAAACAGAGAGAAAGAAGAGAGAGAGAGAGAGGGCAGAGGAAGGAAGAGACAGAAGGACGAACGCACCTTGCCAACGATCTCAGTCGAACATGGCCGAACCATCTCAGTCGATTTTTTCTCATTTTATCTCCAATCAGTGCTATTCCTACTATGCCCCTAATCTCCTCATTCCTAATCCTATCTCTCCTTGTGATCCCGCACATCCATCTTAGCATTCTCATCTCCGCAACTTCCATCTTCTTGACATGATTATGCTTTACTGCCCAACACTCTGATCCATATAACAACGCTGGCCGTACCGCCACCTTATAATACTTTCCTTTAACCTTGAGGGGGACTTTCCGATCACACAAGACCCCCCAAGCACTCCTCCATTTGGTCCACCCGGCTTGAATCCTGTGACTTACATCAGTATCAATCCCTCCATCCTGTTGCACCATAGATCCAAGGTACCTAAAGTTTTCTTTTTCTACTATCTTTTGTGTGCCCAAACTTACTTCTATGTTACCAGGTGTCCTACTTTGACTAAACTTGCATTCCATATATTCCATTTTGCATCGACTTAGCCTAAACCCTTTTGTCTCTAATGTTTTCAGCCACAATTCAAGTTTAGCATTCACTCCTTCTCTCGTCTCATCCACTAAAACAATGTCATCTGCAAATAGCATACACCACGGCACCTCATCCTGGATATGTCTTGTAATCTCATCCATAACTAGGGCAAACAAGTACGGGCTTAACGCTGAGCCTTGGTGTAGACCAATCGCGATAGGAAACTCCTTAGTTTCGCCGCCAGTCGTCCTTATAGATGTCACGACTCTATCATACATATCCTTTATCGCCTCAATATAAGCGACACAAACTCTTTCCTTTTCCAGAACTTTCCAAAGAATCTCCCTAGGAACCCGGTCATAGGCCTTCTCCAAGTCAATGAACACCATATGTAAATCTCTCTTACCTTCTCTATACTGTTCCATTAACCTCCTCAGGAGAAAGATAGCCTCCATGGTTGATCTCCCAGGCATGAAACCAAATTGATTCTCTGAAATATTTGTTGTTCTTCTTAGTCTTCTCTCAATAACTCTCTCCCATAATTTCATCGTATGGCTCATCAATTTAATCCCGCGGTAGTTCGCATAGTTCTGAATATCTCCTTTGTTCTTGTATATGGGTATAAGAATACTTTTCCACCATGCATTAGGCATCTTCTTGCTCTTTAGCACTACATTAAAAAGCTTTGTCAACCAACTAATACCATCCTCCCCCAAGCACCTCCAGACCTCAATAGGGATACCATCTGGCCCAACCGCTTTCCCATTCTTCATTCTTTTCAATACTTCTTTAACTTCTTCCCTACTGATTCTCCTATAGAACATATGATTCGCTTCTTCTCTAGAAATGGTAAGCTGCCACAATTGTATGTCACTACTACTGCTTTCGTTAAATAACTTGTAGAAGTAGCTCTTCCAACGCTCCTTTATCTCCTCCTCCTTTACTAATACCTTTTCATCATCATCCTTAATGCATTTAACTTGGTTTAAGTCCTTGGTCCGCCGATCTCTAGTTTTAGCAAGCTTGAATATCTCTCTTTCGCCTTCCTTAGTGTCAAGTCGCCTATATAGCTCCTCAAATGCCTTTGCCTTGGCCTCACTAACTGCCTTTTTGGTTTCTCTTTTTGCTTCTTTATACCTCTCCAAGTTCGCTTCAATTCGATCCTTTTGCCAAGTTTTTAAAGCACTCTCTTTTCACTCTTATCTTGTCTTGGACGGCTTCGCTCCACCACCATGCCTCTTTCTGTACCGGAGCACCCCCTTTAGATTCTCCTAAGACTTCTTTCCCTACCCTCCGAATACACTTTGCTACCTTCTCCCACATATTATTTGCACTCTCATCTGTCGCCCAAACGTCTTCCTCTAGTACTCTTTCCCTTAAAGCTAGTTGCTTATCACCTTTCAGGTTCCACCATTTAGTCCTTGAGTATCTATACAACTTCTTTTTTCTAGTCCACCTTTGTAACTGCACATCTATGATCAACAACCTATGTTGGGAAGTCAAGCTCTCCCCCGGTATAACCTTACAATCTTTACAAGCTAAACGGTCTCTTTTCCTAGTTAAGAAGAAGTCAATTTGTGTCCTCGATGAGCCACTCTTATAAGTCACCAAATGTTCCTCTCTCTTTCTAAAAAATGTGTTAGTTACCATGAGATCATAAGCCACTGAAAACTCCAAGATATCTTTCCCTTCTTCATTTCTATTACCGTACCCATGTCCCCCGTGTACTCCTATGTATCCATCTACGTCACGTCCTACATGACCGTTCAAATCACCTCCTATGAAGACCATCTCTCCTTGGGGTATCTCTAGTAGCACTCCTTCCAAGTCTTCCCAAAACTTCTCCTTATGTCCATCTCCTAAGCCCACCTGGGGGGCATGAGCACTAATTACGTTCACTATCTCTTCTCCTAATACTAACTTAATTGTAATAATCCTATCTCCATAGCGCTTTACATTCACTACATCTTCCTTTAAGTCCTTGTTTACCACTATGCCGACCCCATTCCTCGATCTATTAAGTCCCGTATACCATAACTTATACCCGGTCGTCTCAATCTCTTTAGCTTTGTGTCCCACCCATCTTGTCTCTTTGCAAGCAAGCAATTGCGATTCGTCTCCTTTCCATTGTATCCACCACTTCCATAAGTTTCCTAGTTAGGCTCCCAATATTCCAAGTGCCCAATCTCAGCCTTCTATTTTGGACTAGCTTCCTTACCCCCCACACTCGTCCAATAAAGTGTGAGGACCCTTGCCTATTTAGCACTGCACCTGGGCGCCGATGCAGCGGTCCTTGCTCACTTATCACTGTACCCGGACCATACAGCGCGTTGCTAAGTAGGGGACGCCCCAACGAAATTTCATTCGGTCTCAAATCCATAAAAAAATCCGACTGAGTATTGTGCTGGCTGTCGGCTACCTAACGCACAACCCTCCTCCTTTGTCCGGGCTTGGGACCGGCTATGTCAAGGATACCCCAACATAGGCTAGTTGCTTCATGTTTGTAATATAAGAAGTAAAATGATGTGGAAGGGGATCCTGCAGAAAGTATTGTGTTACACCTTAGAAAGAAAGAAATGGAAGGGTCTCATACAAGGTGATTCAACAAATGAAATCGGTGGACTCTAGGTGGCAGTAGGGAGTCTATGATGTGTTTATGCATTAAAAGGATTAAGTACCTGGATAAAACCTTTCATGTTAAATTTAGGCATAGAAAAGGAGAAGCTAAATCAGGCGCAGTTTCTTCAGGAAAGGATGAGATTGGTAGAGACAATGTTCATAAAAAAGGAAAAATCCGTAGAATAACTCGCCTAAATTATAATTTTCAACAGCAAAACCTACCTCAGTGTCCCTAAAAAGGCCTTGACAAACTGAACATATTAAATAAATGCTATCTGAATTTACTTTTCAAATAATTACTTATCTGAGTTTCTTATTACATGTTATGGGAAGACATTGGGCAACTTGAAGCCAACATAATTCACAGATCAAAGTCGTTCAGCATTAGGGATTCGACATGTGGACCGGTAAGTTAACATAGTACTAAATAAATACAAGTAAAAACAAATCTAATAAACATAAGATGCCACATCATATTCTTCAGCATTTATCCAAATTAAGAAAGAGAGGCAAACTCCACCTTCATCAGAAAGCGCTGCTAAGATCCTGTCCACAAGGTCCTACAAAGATTAAAAAATCATCATCATCAAAGCCTTGTCCCAAACTACATAGATTCAAAAATAAACAAAGAGATAAAGAAAAATAATAAAGAATAAGCTCAAGAAGAACTCATCAAGTGCAGCTAATATCCCGTGCACGAGATCATACACAATGCAAAATAGAAAACAAGTTCAGGATGAAATCAAGAATTAGCATATCAGAACAGATGAAGCTCGAGTAAGAAAACGATATATTAAGATGCCTTATCTTTTCATTCGCATTATCAAATTTATATCTTGTTTCAAGGCTTAATTGCCAAAATCACCAAATGACCAAATGTGTTTTCTTACTCTGTTTCCTAATGCTGATAAAAAGCAATAAAGCTGCCAACATTTTTTCATGATTCCATTCTTTGAACATTGGCAACTATGCTTATATGTTAGAATTTGCAGTTTTATTTCCAATGAAAGCCCTTCACATGATTCATCCGTCTCCCGATTGGGCTTAAAGATTCGCAAGGATCAATTAGACAGACCTAGCTCAGCAACAGAAGCCGAGACTGTAGCAGACCAAGATTTCAACCCACCAAGGTAGATAAGCACATTAAAAATCTTAGACAAATAAATGCATGCACACAGGCATCCTAACAAGTTACTGACGTAGGACCAAAGGCATACGAATGCATTTTAGTGAGGCTAACAAAGAGAGCCAACCTAGTGATGAACAAATACTAAGGGGTCGTTTGTCAATTTCACATGTGAAGTGAAAATGCTTTACTATATGTAAATGACTCACATGTGAGTCACTTACATATGCAAATGAGACTCACATATCGATGTGGGTCAGATACCACTGTTTGTTATTATCACAGCATTCACATGTGCATCTATTAACAATCCAATGTATCAATGGATTTCACAAATTTCTCAAAATCTATGATGAGTTAAGAGCTGAAATTTTACCTCATAGTCAATTTTGGCCTTCTAAAGAGAATCAACTGTTCAGATCATAAAAATGGGCCCCACAAAAGTCCCGAATGGCAGATTTTAGGCCTGATTATTTTTGCAAATATCTCAAAATACGCGCAACATCAACGGATGAAATTTGGCCTCCTGGCCCTTTTTTACCTTATAAAGAGGATAGATGGTTCGGATTAGGATTTCGAGGCCCACGTAATTAAAAACTTGAAAAAAGGGACTGGAATTGTAGGACGTTAAAAGCATGTCATTTACATTAGGATTAATCCAAAGGTTGTACATTTTTTGAAGATATCTCAACATCCATGATGATTTAATATGTACGAATGACCCCTTAGCCATAATTTGCCTTCTAAAGAGAATCAATGGCTCAGACCATGAAAATGGGGACCACAAAAGTTCAGAATTTCAGATCTTTGCCTATGGACTTTTCTGTAAATATTTTTTTTTCTTTTTGAATGGTGACTTTTCTGTAAATATCACAAAATCGGTGATGAATCAACGGCTGAAAATTCGACCCCTGGCTGTGTTTGAGCTTCTGAATAGAATGAATGGTCATGATTATAAAAATGAGTACAACAGAAAGCAAAAAAAAAAAAAAAGCAGACCGGTCCATATTGCAATGTAGCACCTCCTGTCTACAGTACCCAGCGAAAGTGTTTCACACTCCCTTGTGAAAATTCTGGGCTAAAAAACAGCCCTTTTCACACTATTTTCATATGTGTACTTTACACATATCATGCATAAATCAGCTAAAAGCCCCAAACAAACGTGATTGTGCGTAACCATTACACATGCGAACCATTCACATATGTAAATGACTTTAAACAAACGACCCCTAAAGAGAAAACCACTTCAAGAACAAAAATGCCAAATAACCAACCACATGAACCACACTCACAAATACTGATGGGAAAGCATGAGTCTGGGCCTGTAAATTTTTCGAAGAGAACAAGCTGGGCCCGGGCCTCAGCCTGGGGCCGCTGCTGAAAAAAGTATTTAAATTAAGACGGCGCAAAAAGAACAAAGGCCAATCAGTCAGAATCTGGGCCAACTGGTGGCCCTCTGGGTCAGCTCTACCCTAGCAATTCCAGAAAGCAACAGGGATCCGTAACTATGCATATACTAATAACAAGTACTAGAATGAAATCAATCGACATCCAACACAAGTGAGATAGACAGGAGCACACAACAAAACAAAATGCTTCCAGACAAAGGCCAAGAATCTTTATCTTTGGCACTGCCAATCTTTTATTATACAAACCTGCTTTTTCCCTTGCCTCACAAGACCAAGCTGATTGAGAACATCCTTCAGCTCTTTTATTCTAAAGTATGCCAACTTGTCCTGAAACATAAGTTTAGTTAGAATATATAAAACAAGGGTACTGATCATCCAAATATAATCAAGTCAAAGATCCATGGAACAGGAACAACCACCTTCTAGAAAGTAGCAATATTTAATAATATTTCATGACATTGTTATTTTGCATGTTTTGGGGATGTCAGAGTCAATCAACACCTATAACCTGCCAGTGTGTGCTTTTGAAAGCAAATTTCAGCAACGGTTCCTTCACTAGATAGGCAAGACAAACTATTGCTGTCTTTTATATGAAGATACACCTTCTGTGTATGTTCAACTTGTAGTTATCTTACCCACCAGGGAGTTGTTGGAGTGACATAAGGCATGGGTTTGCTCCCCATGTCTTGTGTTTGAACATGCCCCAGATTTGCACGGTGTGCGTTTGTGTGGGTTTAGCGAGCCCTACCCAGGGGATTAGTCCTGTTGGGTCAAAGACCTCAAGGATACCCATGTCAAAATAATAATAATAATTGTAGTTATGTTATGGTAAACATGGTCTGTTTAGTTAATTGGTACAATGGATAAAAGAGATCTGACAAAAGCGAGGCAAGACTTGTCTCAAAAAATAAAGAGGTTTTCATCTAAAAGGCCCCTTATATCTTCAAACATCCTCAAATGCCCCTATCTTTTGTGTTTACCGAAAGACTCCAAATTCAACTGTAACAAATAACTGCTAATTTTTTATGGATAAATGACAGAATGCCCATTAAGATTAGCAGATTTCACTAACTCAAGTTACTTTTAGTGGGGCCCACCTAGATGCATGATGACTAAGGTAGGCATGGCTATGGAAAGGCTTGGATGTGGATTCGAAAAATATGTAATATCAAGCCATTTGCTCCTAGCCTTCACTATCAAGTCCTCAAAGTTTAAGGGGCCAGAGTGTCTTTTTATCTTTTAACTCGAGGGATAAGTCACTTGAGTTTTTCTTAGGGTAAATTGGTCAAAACAAAAAAAAAAGAGGAGGGTCAAGTTACTTTTGTACAGTTTGATTGCCAGTAAAGGGATGCTTTAGTAAAAACACAAAATATAAAGGCCTCTTTGAGGTTGTATGAATATATACAGGGGCCTTTTTAGTGAAAAAAAAAAACTCAAAAAATAAATGAGGATGGAAACACAAGTAGCTTTCTAAAACTGGAAAAGGAAAAATAAAAAGCAAAAAATTTCAATCACTGGAAGAACAATTCTTTTTTCTTACAAAGAAAGATAATCAACCGCATTCTCCTCCTCCTTACAACAACCTATTTTATAATTTCCAGGAGGGATATAATTTTTTATATAATACTTATTATCGCGACAACCCATAGAGTAGGAAGAAAAGAAAGTGACACAATCTTTTTTCCTTTCATCTGAACTAATAAGAAAATGCAAGTTTCGTACATACAGAATTAAGCTTGAATTGATTTATGCTTTGTAATTTCTAAAATCTAAATCTACAATACCATTGGTTTAGATTAATTGCTATTAGCCTCTCACATTAAAGTGCTTCCAACAATTGTTCTAAAAGATTGATAACTGTATTGCAAATCATTCAAAGGGTTGAACCAAGTTGTATCGAGGATCGTATGATTCTTTTATTTTTCTCGTAAAGAATGAATTAAAAAATAAAAAAAAGCGTACTTATTTATAATCCATCCATAGTAACATCAATACAGTGAAATATAGGAATACCATACAATGAACACTATTAACATATATTAATATATCCCAAAAGATGTGTGTAAATAGTTAGATATGTTTAAGATATTAGTTTTACTAGGAAAATAAACGAGTTGTGGCATAGGGGAAGCAGGTTGCATGGAAAAATAACCAGCTCAAGCGGCTTATCCAGCTAAGGCTGTGTTTGGTTGGGCTCATTAAAAGTCAACTATGCTTTTCTAAAAGTAGCTATAGAAAATCTACTTTTCTGCAGCTTTTTAAGAGAAAATGTTGTTTGGTTAGGTCAACTTTTGCAATTATTTTTTAATTGCAAAAGCATTAATGATTGTTTGGTTGGACATACAAAAATAAACCTTTGGTCCTTTGCCAAATAAGAATTAAATAATATACATTAATTTGTATAAAAATAAATTACACAGTACACAGGATCCTTACAGGTAAATAGGAAGGACTGCATAAAATCATAGATGTACAATTTTATGTAGGGTCCCAACTGAAAGTCAAACCACTCAGATTTAGCAATCTTAAAAAAAAAAAAAACAAATTCTGAAAAAATTAAGATTTAATAACATTGCCTTAAATTCCATCTAAAATAGCAGAAGACATCTTCTGTGCAAGTGTTTTTGGAATAGGGAAAATATTCATTGATTGCTTGGGTTGCATGACTGCTTGTGGACCCCATAATTCACTGATCATTGTCGGTCGGTATTATATGCCCTACCATGGATAACCAATGCGCAGCAAGAAAAACCCAGATCTGAAAAATCCTTGCCAGTGTGGACCATTCACTTGTTTTCTTTCTTAAATGTTTATCTACTGCCCATCAATTGAAGGGCTAGGATCCTTCCATCCAAGAATTGTTATTGGACACTTAAAATATCATATGAAGGATAAAAATCCCGGTCTTGACCTACCCAAATAGAGAGCACTCTTTCTCTCTGGAACTCATGCATGCACACGGAACAGTAGACAAAGCTCTGCCTGCTGTCACAGCCGCTACAGGCAAGACCTGCTGTTGTGGTTAATTGGCTTGGCTTCAGCTTAGGCAACGGGTTGGGCTTGAGCCATAGGTCTGCCTTTACTTGCTTTCTCTTTAGTGGTGAAGAGATTGGTGCGGCAAGGCTAAAAATAGATTTGCATAAATCGAAAGAAAAAATACAACCGAGAAAGAGGAAGACCGCCTGCAGTCGTCGTCTTCTTCATTTCTATGTTGCAGGAGAAACAGAAAACCCGAGACCGAGAAAGAGAAAGACGTCCAGATTTTGATTTTTGAAAAAAAAAAAAAAAGGTCACTTCCCGCAACAGTTCTCGCTACTCTTATCTCAAGTACTGGCTGAAATGAGATGCATGCATCACACTTACCATATTTGTATCAGACCCCACAGCAACATAAACGAGTGTATCAGCCATCCCATAATTTCACAAGTATACAGGCTGGAATATCTCTCTATCGAACATGTTACATGTGTAATAGATGGCACGGTCCAACACTATACTAGGCGAAAGAAACATCATTCGTTTCTCTCAGGAAAAAGAACTATACATGACGACAGCTGGTATGTTGCATGCATTGACTGATATCAAACTCCATAAATGTATCATCCCCCATAGCAACATACAAGGGAATATGGCCATCCCATAAATTTTCACAGGTACCGGCTCTGTATCAACAACCATGTACGTATGTAAAATGATACAGTTCAACGCTATACCACAAAAATCTATTACAGGCTAAAAGCAACATCATTTTTTCCTTTCAGGAAAAGAACAATACACAATGACAGCAGGTATGTTGCATGTTTTAACTGATGCATTTCATCCATTGATCACACATGGTGTTTAGGGTCTCCCACAACCTCTTTATGACCATCTACCCAAAAACCAAGGGTTTTCTAATCAGATGCCCAATTTTTAGCCAGACATAAGAGCTGACCAAGATGGTCATCAAGGAACTTGAAGAAAAATAATATAGACTAGCAACAGCAGCACAACACGCTTAAGATGTTACGCAACAAAACAAATTTTTTGCCCGAATCACATGAGCATAAGAATAAAACCACCAATTCACCATGTTTGAGTGTCATCACAAAAGTCTAAATAACTCTGCCGATAATTGGTTACAAACTACAGATACTCTGCCATAAAGAACCTAAAAAAAATAAAGACAACAATTCCTCAGCTAAAATAAGTAAACCAGCCATAAAGTGGAGAAAATGGTGAAGTACATGATGCACAGCTATGACTTGGAACTGATGGGAGTGTGTAGAAGCACCGAAGTTCCACAACAAGTAACACCAATAAGACATCAATGAACTATATAGCTCAGACAAAGAGCATATCTTAATCTTCATACTCCAAAATGATCTCACAGAAAATAAAACAATCCAAACTTTGCTACCCAAGATTACAAGCAAACCCCTCAATACCTCCAACAAACATCATGTGAATACCACACAGCCCTGTCAGATGTCATGAGAGAGACTCAATTAACTACAACTGACCCAAAAACCCAAGCAGATTCACTCTATAAGCCACACAGCTACAGACAAACCCATGATCAAACAACCGCAGTTTATTGATTATTCTGGGATTACTAAATTGCCTATCATCTGGGAACCACCTAAACCTTACAACCGGATACGCTGCGAATACAATTACGATACTAACTAAGAAACCATTACCCATTCATTGCAACAAAAACAAGCAATAGATTTCAACATATTTGCATGTAGACAGAAATTAAAATCCACAAAAACCCATACTTTCCAAAATTAAATTAAATTAACATAAAGGCTAGGTAAATCATACCTTGCAACTGGATACCAAATCCATCACGGCGTAGTAACACCCACGCAGCGAACACAGAAGAAGACGGCAAGACTACTACTTATAAAAACCCTAATCTACAACCCTATCAACAGCAGAAACCCAGCGCTTCATCAATATTGACCGAATCCGATCACGAATTCAAACCAAAAAAAAAAAAAACAATTACGAATGCGAAAAACCCTAGATTACTACATCATACGAATTGCGATTGCGGCTGCGCAAGTGGGAGAAACAAGGAACGAATCATCACGAACAAAAGAAGACCAAAAATCAGGTCTTGGAAACCCTAATCCTATTGAAATCGGGACGGAAAGGAGAGATCAAATTCTGCATCTAATCAGCAATCACAACAATAATAAGAGGATTATAGGGCACTAATCGAAGAGATCGAAATCGAATGAGAGAAGAAGAAGAAGTAGAAGAGAAGAACGGTTTCTCCTCTCTTTTCTAGGGTTTTGATTCTGCTCGATCTCGCTCCCACTTTTCTACCGACCATAACCCCGAGCCACGAACCAAAGGAGAGTCCCGTTTCTATACGATACCGAGACCAGAAGTAACGGACGCGAGGCTAAAGTTCCATTCTGCTTCATTGCCATTTTCAAGTCCGGCTTACGATTTATTGTCCTCCTCTCGCGTTCGAGATGACGCGGTGAGCAGACAATGGGCCTCGCGCGCATGTGGGAGTGGGGACCGTGTTGTTCTAAACCGTACATCTGAAGCTTTCGTGGTAGAATCTGATCCGTTGAAATAGATGGGGCCTTTGTAATTCGGAGAAGCTGATGAGGGGATGAGTGGTGGAGATTACATTGTGGCCCATCATGGCTGATCGTGCAGAAATTAATGATTGATTGATTGATTGATTATCCTCTCTGTTAAGATCCTGATGCACATGTACCGAGACAGAATAGAGGACTTTTTCTCGGCAGGTTCCCCTTTTGTCAATGCGGCTCTTGCTTTACTTTGTTTAATTACCATTACGCCCATTGACCAACTTTCTGTACCTACTTTTGTCTCTCCCCCCAGGGCCCAGTAGTGTTATATAGGTGTGTCCAGTTTAGGTTTTGTAAGGGTTAACCCTAAATGAAGGCGGATCAGGGTTTGGGTTAGCCATTTTTGGTTTTAGGGTTTACATTTCTAACCCAATTGATAAATAAGATGGCTTGAGTTTAGTTGGTTCTTGGTGTTTAACCTGCCAATAGAAAAATGACATGGCCTGTCAATATTTCAGGTTGTCCAGTTTAGTTAATAAAGGCAGTTCAGGGTTTGGGTTCGCCATTTTTGGTTTTGGTGTTTACATTTCTAACCCATTTGATAAATAAGCTGGGCTTGGATTTAGTTGGTTCTTTCTGCATAACCTGCCAATCCAAAAAGACCCGGCCTGTCAATATGTCAGTTTCACGGTTCACCCATTTATTTTCCGAATCGAACCAAGGTTGACATTTTTGTATTTTGTATTGGATCAATGAATGGGTTGGGTTGGGTTGAGCCTATAGATGTTGTTCACAGTGTTTAATCCAACCCAAACATGACTCATTTTCCCCTTTTTGGCACAAGATCTGAATGGGTTGGGCCTAGGCCTTGTGTGTAAAGACTTGACTAGATGGTCTAACTTGATTTATAGTTGTCTCTCCTCTCCAGCATTCCCTACCCCTTACTCTTAAAACTTAGTGGGTGAACATGCCTCTGCTAAGGTGAGTTGTATGTGCTGGTATTTTGTTTACTTGGTGTCATTCGGTACTTTAGAAGTTTCTGTCTGAAGTACAAGTAAATAACTTGAATGACTTGTTCACTGTGATACACATAACAGCATGACTGTTCTTTCCAAAGCTTGGAGTAGAAGTACATTTAT
Source organism: Litsea cubeba (assembly GCA_012931725.1). Lineage (NCBI taxonomy): Eukaryota > Viridiplantae > Streptophyta > Magnoliopsida > Laurales > Lauraceae > Litsea > Litsea cubeba. The sequence goes on along the minus strand of CM022950.1, from coordinate 75,859,910 downwards.
AATACACAATATATGTTGGTTTTTACACAGCAGAAAGCATCATGGTGAGAGGTCTGGGCACACTAGCAACATATCAAAGTACCACTTACAACATATCAACCATGCAGAATCTCAAGTAAATTCAAAACGCATAAGAAGCTTTACATTCTTGAGCTTTTCTCCCTTTTTGTCACAGAGTGGGATGGCTCGGATTCCTGACCTCAATTCCGACACCGGCAAACACGTCTGACCGCCAAAGTCATCCTTCTCAGACATATCATACTCATGAACTTCAATCCGAAGCAATGCGAGCTCTGGGACAGTCAATGGAAATGTAAACTCTTCATTCCAAACTGGTGCCCAGTTGTCCTCGATTGCTCTTGTTTTCTTCATTACGCTATCAGCCGGCACTCCTGCTATCCCAACCTGAAGATGGACAAACATCGATGATCAACAACAGTGTTCTTTTCATTTCAATTACCCTATGTGTCGTGTTTCTTTGCTTTGTGAGGTCTCTCTCAATTCAATATTATAACGACTAAATTATCAACGCTCATACAACATCATTGATCATAGATTGGTTTGGTTGACCATTTTTTGGATCCGTATTAACATCATCCTTACCCTTGTATAGAAGTCAGGTGGGGAGTACGTATCAAAGTGTGTGTGGTGGAAATCCAAACGCCATCCATCCCCCATAAACACTTTCACCTGTTTATCATACAGAAAACCATTATTAAACAAGTTTGAAAAGGGAAAGAAAATAGCGGCAGACTCATGATACTCGGTACAAGAGAAAATATTTACCTTCAAAGTTTTCTTCACATGCGAAGTTTGTCTAGGATCAAAGACCTCATTACCTGGTCCAGTTTTCATCAGAAAGTCAGGTTTCTTCACATAACCACACCCTCCATTGGCTCGGAACATACCATGCATCAACCAGAGCGACCTGCCATATCCCTGTCAAAAGAAGATTCACATGGATTCTAAACAGCGGCAAATTTTTTTAGCCATGTCGAATAAAAGTTAATTAGTCGGAGCTAATGAGGTACAAGGAGTATGATGTAAGCAAAAAGCTATATACATCACGAAAAATTCCAACCCTATGATTCAAAGACACTTATGAAGACATTTTGTTGTTAGACCTAAGACACTAATTATTAGTAAAAAAGGATGCTTTCCATTTTGCAATATTCCCGTGCGGACTCCCATGTGGATCCAACCCCTCACACCCACTACTACTCTCCCTGAACGTCACATACCCCTGGTTTTTTACACCCATCCGAATGGGATTGACCAATGGATTAAAAAAAATAGTGCCTTCTGAAACCGTTTAACTTAAGGGTCGTGGATCAAGGGCTTGGGATGATCTAACGGACTTGAAATCTTGCATACAAGTGGGTCTCACTAGATCTTTTGATCCCCCACCTCCCCCATGATTGATGTGGCTCAAGGAGGGCCCCACAAGGCATATCGTGCAAAGTTCCATGCGAGACAACCACACAGGAGCATATATATATATATATATATATGGGAGATGCTCTTGTGAGTGTAAGAGTTACACTCACGGTACTATGAGAGTAAGGGTGGGGGCCCTCACATCCATATCCAATGCCAGCCGCCTAAATGCGAGGGCCCCCACCCCTTACTCTCATAGTACTGTGAGAGTAACTCTCACAAGAGCATCTCCCTATATATATATATATATATATATGGACCGTCCTCATCTTTGTTTTTACGGACTCATCCCAATCGTCAGTTCACAAGGCTCATCCAACGCTCCATATTACGACTATAAAACTGACGGAGGGAAACGAAAAATGAAACGAAAAAAGAGATTCGATCTCCCAAATCAAACAGAAGAACACGGGAGTTGAATCGAACATCTTCTCTCCCAGACCTCGTCTCTCTCACTCGACATCGTCTCTCTCTTATCTCCTTCGCTCGGCCTCGTCTCTCCGTCGCGGCCCTCTCTCTCTGCCGTCGAGGAGCTTACTGTTGCGTTACGCTGTTCCCGGCCCGGACGAGGCAGAGGCAATAAAATATATATTTTTTTCTTTTCTCCCTTGTCATCTCTCTATCCCTCACCCTCTCTCATTTAGCTGACACCAATTGAATGCAAAGCCCTAGCTTCTTCTCTTAGTCTCCCTCTCTTAGTCGATTCCAACCCAGCCCGAGACCTCCAAAACCCCCTAATCCTAAACCTGAAAGCCTTAAACCCAAATCTAATATCTAATTCCCTAAAGCTCTAATTAAACCCTCAGATCCTTAAATCCCTAAATCCAATCCCATATAAATTTATTCCCCATGCAGCTGAAATGTTGATGGCCTATTGTTGAAGGGTACTGTTTGAAAGCATCATCATACAGTTGCATCGGCTCATATTTAATATTTAGGCATCTGAGGTGTTCGTTAATAGTAGCTTAAAAATGGAGAAATGCTTTCCTGATTCAAATCATGATTTTAGCTGAATTTGGGTCCATCGAACTATATTGCCTGCACTCTGTTTTAACTGTAAATGTAGTTAAATGTGACTCTGCTATGAGAACATAAAAGCACTACAAATATCATTCCACTTGATATGCTTTCTGCACGCCTCAAATCGCAAATAGTCGTGATTGAGGTTCAAGTAGGATTGGGTGAGAGAGGAGAGGAATAGAGAATGAAAGATAGATCTACCTGTGCACGGATTGAGAGAGTCCGAATCAGAGAGGGGTGAACTCAGACTTTCAGAGCTCAGTTATGGTTTTTTTTTTTTTCAACGAAAACTTGTCCTGCCCTTTTTTTGTCTATCAATGGATTTAGGGCGAGATTAAGAGAGGGGAGGCGAAGAAGAGGGACGAGATCGTGCGTCTAACCGATCGAGGGAGAGAGAGTACGAGAAAGATATGAGGAAGATGGAGGGCGTGGAAGGCATGAGAAAGGGGCGACTCAGAGCTCAGTTCTGATTTTTTTCGTTCCAACGAAAACTCTTCCTTGACCCTCTTCTTTTTTTCGTATTCCTGCTCGTTCTATTTATATGGGCGCTGAGGATTGCTACGGATCGTTGGATGAGAGGTTCAACTGGACGGTGTGGATGAGTCCTTATAAACTTGAGTAAGGACGGTCCTCATGGACCGTCTCCCATATATATATATATATATATATATATGAGGAATGTTCATGTGCATCTTTCCCTCACCATAGGGTGAGGGACAATGACGTGGCAAATTTTGGATCATCGGATGAAATCATGGATCCAACGGCTGGGCTTGAGAGTTTAAAAGGCGCGAATGAATAATTCAATCGAAAAAAAAAGCCCACTTATTTTGGTTCCCCTCCAAAGGAAGAGAGAACCATGCCTGAAATCAAATGCCCAACCTGTCTTCCTCAATCCGTCTCTGTCTCTTCCTCTCTCTCTCTCTCTCTCTCCTTTCTGCTATTGGTCGAACCCCCTCTCCCCTCCCTCTCTGTCTCACACAAAACCACACCCCCTCTCTCCCTTCGTCCCTCCCTCTCCGTCTCACCTCGCCTCGCATCTCCCTCCCCCTTCTTCCCTCATTCTCCGTCTCACAAACCCACACCCTCTCTCTCCCTTCGTCCCTCCCTCTCCATCTCACCCCGCCCCACATCTCACTCTCACTCTCCCTCCCCCTCCCCCTCCTTCCCTCCTTCTCTGTCTCGCCCAAACCCATGCCCAGGCACCGACTCTCTCTCTGATCTGTCCAGCTCCAACATGCAAGCTCCGAACACGGCCCTAACATGCAAGCATAGAATAATTCCAAACCCCCCAGCCCTAGCCTATTTCCGTCACACCCAGCCCTTGTTCTCCCCTTTTTTTCATTTTTTTTTTTTTTCATTGAATGGGTTTGAATGTGTAAATGGTGGAATGATTTAAATGCTGCTTATGATGGGTGAAATTGTGTTATTTCATCGATATTCTTAGTGAGGTGGGTTGAAGGGTATACATATTTTTGGATGTATTCATCTCCCCAAGGAAGTTGGAGTTGTACATGGAAAAGGAAGTTGGGTTTAATGTACATGAATGGAATGGAAGTTGGATGTACTGATTTTGTAATTTAACATGAGTTTTTAGTTGGTATTTTGATTTAATTTTGAATTTTGTACATGGTGCTGAATTTAGTTTCAATTGAATCATGGAATGGACATGGATTTTTCGGTCTATACTTCTGTTGTTGTGACCTTCAGGTTTGGAATGGTGGTACAAGTTGAAAATGCATGTACAGGTTGCTAAAGTGCAATTGTAGTAAGTTATTTCTTATAGAAAGAGGACATCCATTTCACACCATTGAAATGCACTATGTAGCATGTTCTTTTATTTCTCATCCTGAATTATGTATATTTGGGCATTGATGGATTTGGACTTGGATAGTGGAATTAGATATGTGAATCTGAGTTCTACAGTTGGAGTGTGGGAATGCTTGAGAAATTGGTAGCCATGAAGAAATCCCCAAATGCTGAAACGGGGTTTCCTGACAACAGGATTTCCAGGAAATCCCCACAACCGGAAATCCTATTAGGGATGCTCGTAAACAAACATGCCCTTAGTCTTCAGGCATTGGGGGTTTGGGATCATGAGTTTCAAGTTAAGGGTAGGGGTAGAGAGAGGAAAAAAAATGAGAATACATCACAGTTGAGAGAGACCTAGAGAAGGGTCTGCATACCGGGGGTAGAGAGATAGAGATGGAGAGAGTTGGTGCCTGTGTTTGGGCGAGACACAGAGGGAGGGAGAAGAGGGAGAGAGAGGGTGTGGTTTCAAGGGAGACAGAGAGAGAGGGGGGGGGGGGGGGGGGGGGGGGGGGGGGTGATTTGGGGAGAAAAAGAGAGGCTTCACTGGGAGAGAGCGGAGTGCAGTCTGCATACCTGTACCGAGAAGATGAATTGGGGAGAAGATGAAGAAGGTTTTTTCGAATTTCAGAAAGTAGGTTGTGGGCGGACTTTTTTTTTAGTTTTATGTCATGTTTCGCTGACGTCATTGTCCCTCACCATAGGGTGAGGGAAAGATGCACATGAACATTCCTCCCTCTCTCTCTCTCTCTCTCTCTATATATATATATATATATATACGCGCGCGTGCGTTTACGTATACATATATGTATATGTATACGGGGATTATCCCCCATATGCACATCTTTGCAGGGCACCCCTGGCGATGGGACCTGTGGGGATTGGAAGATCTAGGCGGGCCCTACTGGTGTATGAAATTGAGGGCTCACTGGATCATCCTAACCCATTGATCAACGGCCCACAAGTGAAACCCATTAAAAAAGGGTGCACAGTCAGCCCAACAATCTAGTCCATTCGAATGGGTGCAAACCCAGGGATCCGGTGCAATACAAAGAGGGGGAAGTTCTGGGGAAGATGAAGAGAGAGAAGGGAAGGGAAGAGAAAGGGTGGGAGGATGGGACAGAGAGAGGGGGGGGGGTGTCCCTTGTGTGTGGTCCATTCGGAAGGACCATCAGATGGGGTCCACTATCAGTTGCACACCAAAACACCCAAAAATGTGCATACATGATGATTTCCGTGTATAAATATAGTGGTCCCATGCACAGTTGCACACCTCATTACGGGGCCCACTTGGAAGATTAGGATGGGCCCTACTTGTGTACACAATTTGGGGCCCAATTGATCAACCGCCAACAATTTCAGCTTTATATTTTTAAAACATCAAGTCAATCCAACGGCCCAATCCATTCGGATGGGAGCAAACCCACGGGATCGGTGGAATTCAGAGGGTCCCTGTGTGTGGAGCCATCGGATTGATCATCAGGTTGGGCCATCATCAGGCGCGCAACATGTGCATAGTGTGCACCTGATATTTTCCACTGTTGCAAAAATCGGCCTAGGCGCTAGGCGGGGATTAATCGGACTAGGAGGGGATTGATCGGGATAGGCTGGGATTAATCGGAAATTAATCCCTAGTCCATGCCACCGCCTAGCGTCCGCCTAGCGATTTTTACAACATTGATAATTTCTATGTGTGTGTATCACATCAGTGCTTTTGCTTGATGTTTACTTAGAGAGGATGTATATGAGAGAAGTTGAGGAAGTGGGAATCAACTGATTAGTTGACAAACTTTTTCTTCCCACTGTTTGGTATTAACTTCATCCAGAGAGGGAGTGGCTTCTAAGGTGTATATTGGGATACTAACCACCTTACAAGTTATATATTAACATAAATAGCAAATGAGTTGGTTTCTTTAAATAGAATCACATCTTAAGTCTTTCATTGAATTTTGTTGAAAAAGTTCCAAGATGCCCCTAACATTCTTATAAGAATTCACACATCCACTGTAATTCCATATCCTAGAAATGGATTGTTGCATGAAAAACAAGACTGAGACGAAATTTTTCGTTAAGAAAGAGAACAAACATACAAGAAAGCTTCCTCGTAACTTTCAATTGCATTCACAGAGAGAACAGATTAATGAAATTGGGAGGGTGAAATAATGAAAATAAAGTTATAACACACTACAATATCTAACCTGCATATTAAATGCAACCATCTGAGCTCCATGCATCCACCCAATTAGTGGGTTGTAATTTGAGGAATCAACACGTATACCCTTTGGGTATACCCTCAATAGATTCTTCTGGGTGAACCTAAAAACATAAAATCACCAGATCAAACATTCCCTAGTCCAAATACATTAATTGCTAGACAAAGAAGCATAAATGATGACTGGAGTCATGGTGAAGCTGAGACGCGTTGTCTTAAAGGCAAATAATATAGGTCATGACGAAAGCTGATTTCGGGGTGCTCACAACAAATTTTTACATGTAGCTTGAAACAGTGCTGTGTTTATCTCAACATTAGATCATTCATCTGATTTTGAGCGACATACATTCAAGCAAACACCTAACTGCACTTGAACAAAGTAGACAATATAAATATATTGACCCTCCTCGGGAACATATTTACCTGACAATTTCAGTTGCTTGAGTTAATGAAACCTTCTCCAGCTCTTGTTCACTCAAGCTAAGACGTTTGACTTTATCTGGATCCCCTTTTAGCGCCTCTTTCAATCCGCCCTTTGGCTTCCCAGCACTAATTGCAATTAGACGCTTATATTCAGGAGCAGGATTCTGGGATAATTTACGATCATCATCATCAAGATCGTCCTCATCTTGATGTTCACTTCGATCGTGATCATTCTGCAGGTGATTGTGCCAAATAAGATCAGCATTCAGGTATTAAGACAACAGAACAATTCCATGAATGTTATTCACCAGTGCACCTTATCATCTGCTTCAACTGCATCTTTAAGGTCAGGAACCTCCTTCCCCCATGCTCCATCATCCATGGAATCCTTTCCCTTTTGAGCTGAATCTTCTTTATCTTTAAAACTTTTAGATTCAAGGTACTCTTTTGGTGGTTTGGTTGATATAATAATCCTTTTTTTCAATGCTTCTGGTGAAGGGAATTCTTCCAAGTAGTCCGTCTTAGGAAAGAACAACATTTCTCCAAAAGTTTGAGCAACCATCTACAAATGAATTTATTTACAGTCATAAAATTAATGATTTATAAAGAGAAAGGCAAATATCCATAAAAAGAAAAATGAACATTCACCTCAGCCACTTTAGCCTGAAGATCTTGAGTAAGGTGGTCTTCTAGTGTTATTATGACAGGATATGGAGATGCAGAAAAGGCATGCTCTTTAATGGACTTCAAACACTTGATGAGTTCCACTGGAGTAGTCAGTGTCCTAGAGACGTCAAGAAACCAAAATCACCCCAAGCTTCCAGACATTTTGGTTGTGTGATAAAGAAACCAAAATCACCTCAAGCTTCCAGACATTTTGATGCATGCATGTTTATGTGTGACAAAGGAGCCATTATCCATTTTAATTTACCAATTGGTAACACCAACCAAGGCTGATATCAGTGAGTTTGTGGGGCATTAGTTTGATTTCATGAACCCAAAGGATTCCAATGCGGGATACTCTCCTTGCCGGTGCATCTTCAGCAATCATACATACATATGTAATCATCATACAGCACTTGGTAAACAATTTTTCATAAATATAAGCTAATATCAAATTATCAACAACAATAATATATATACATCAATTTATTTTCTTTTTTTGATCGGTGATTAGATTTCACTAAAGGAGAGGAAATTGCAGCTGGAAGGAATGCAGCTTCCCTCAAAATATGATAGAACTCCACCAGTACAGAAACAAAATACAAAATATCTCTACCATGATAAAGTGAAGCTTTCAAGGATACTGACATCTATTAGAAACCCACTCATTTGCGTTAAGAGGAAATGGTCTCAACAATAAGGTTCACAGAGAAGGAATGAGAGAACATCCTCATAGCTCTTCTAATGGCCTGCAGTTCATCTTCATTAAAATCTTTAACCCCTATTGGTCCCGAAAAGGAAGTGAGGATGAGAATGCCACCTGAGGCATTTTACAACACTCCACCAATGCCAACCAGTTTCCTTTGGTCACCCCTCCCACATACAAGAGCAACATCCCAAAGGCGGACGCTTCCATTCAGATTTTTCCCTCTTTCCATAGCTCCTGCACAACATTGCTACCTAGTTTTGCAATATATCATGTAGAATCAGGCTCTTGAACTTCTGACTCGTCAATGCCAACTTGCCTGATCTAATATTCGTCACACTCTTCGTGTCTTCAAAAGTCACTTCTATTACACTGAAAATTTTGTGATTTTTTCCCTCTCATGTCACCAAATGATTGCAAAGAGCATTGACCTCAAAATTCTCCCACGCCCTAGGAAAGGAACTCCATGCCATGCCTCCATGGGACTTGACCATCTTCAGGGAGAGAGGCTTAGGATTAGAGGCATTCATGGGCTGGTTCGGGCTATACTGAGACATATCAAAGCCCAACCTGACTTTAGAAACACATGCTCGTATCTAGCCAAGCCCAACATAGGCTGTAAGTGCCAAGCTAGAGCTTGGCCAGCCTAAAATAAATCAGGCCTGAGCCCGCCCATTTAATTAATCAGGTAGGTCAAGCTGGGCTTTCTATCACTTGTTTGGCAAATTAATCAGTGATACTTATTCAGGCCAGGCCATCTGAGCTTCAGGCTTTCTATCACTTAAAACCAAGCCCGACCCAAATATTATATGGGTTGAGTTCAAATTTTAAATCCAGGCCTGGGTACCAAACCCAAGCCTGAACCCAAAGTGAGCTATCCAGCCATGAGAACTTTAATCACCACCTCAAGCCACATCCTTCTCATGAACTCAAATGTCTCTATCAATATATAGAAGGGCACGCCAATAACACTTAGGGGCTATTTGGAAACTCTAGCCTTGTCTAATAAGAGCTAATTAGATTAAAGTCAAACAAAAACTCTAATTTTTTAGTTCTAATTTACAATCAATGTGTTTGGTAAAATTATATATAAGAAAGCTCTTATTTTACATTAGTGTGTGTGATAAACATACAAAAAAAGAGCTTACTAGAGGGCATTTTTTTGTCATTTCCACAACAAAAAAAAAATTAACTAGATAACATCTGGTGTTGGGAGAAATAGTCGGGGGCACTATGACATGACAAGGGTTACTTTTGTCAAAATAGACATAATTTCTTAGGCTTCTAACTCCTCCCGCTGTAGCTAAAAAGCTCTACTAAAAAAGTCAGGCCCCCTTAACTTTCTTTTTAGAGGCCAAAGCTCTATTTCTAACAAAATGAGAAATACAATAAGAGGCTTGCCAAATGCACTTGTAAAGAAGATATCTATCATAAAATATGAGCTTGTCTTTAGAGTTTCCGAATGACTATTTCTACAAGAATAAACATGAGTAGTCTGATTTTCTTCATTGGTAAACATGAATCAAACCTGCAACCTCATGGTTGAGTCATGCAAATGTGCTATGGGACAATGAGAAAATCTTAACAGATAGAATAGTTAATTGAAGGTACATAGAAAAAGCATGGCTTTTGGTGACTACTTCTATCAGCTGCTTTTGTTTCTCTTTCCTCTCTGTGTAGCTGATTTGGCTTGAATAGATGGAGTGATTCAGAAATCTATTCTTGAGTTATTACACATCTGGACCTGGAGGGGTAAAATTACAATCGTGTTTAGCTTTAGGTTAAAGATAGTGGGGGATATCAAATGATGGCCCAATGTTGATAACCAAGGTAGTAGTCCTAGACGTTCAAGTGTTTTCTGATAGATACTAAGGCCATCAATAGCAAGAATTAGGGTCAGAGACCTGCTAGTTTCACTTCTGTGCTGCCTCCAAAACTTTAAGATGCAAAGTTTGAGGTTGTTTATGAAGAGGGACATGTTGCCACAGGCTAGGTTGGCAGGGGAGCAGAGATTTCAGATAGCATTCTGTACCCAGAAGAACATAGATGAACGCAATCACATCAGGTGCATGACAACTGATAACAGCTAGCGAACCACAAGTGATCCTGAAATCTTTACCGTATATTGAAGGGGAAAGAGCACTATGATTGGTGGAGGCATGTGTTTGGTTGGTGGTTGCAGGGAGGGTGTTAATGGTTGATAATCTTCAAGGAGGGGCATTTTTTCAGGAAGCATTTCAGATTTTTGCTCTTTAAGTGGGAAGGAGAGAGACGATGGATCATCTGTTTCTTCATTGTGATGTTGCATCCTATCTTCGGTGTCATTTCCTTTCTATATGTGGTCTCCAATGGTGCTCACCGAGATCTTTGTGTGGAATGTTGAGGCATGAAAGCTGGCTCCCTTTAAGAGTCAAGCTCTCTTACTTTGGAAGATCATTCGCCTTGCTCTCCTTTGGACTGTTTGGAAGGAGAGGAATGAGAATTGAGAAGGTATTCAATGGAATTCTACACCAAACAAGGATATCTTAGCTTTAATCAAGAGGAGGCTAGCGAGTGGGCAGCAGTGAGAAAAGAGGCCAATTGGTTTACTATAGACAACATTCTCCACAATTGGGAAGCATAAATACTACACGGCCCTTATAAGAAGAGAGACATAGAACATTGATCTCCTCCTCCTTATATTATCTACTATCTTGAAGTATTCCTGACGAGGCAGTTACAGGTAAACCGGGTTTAGCAGCCATCAAAAGCGTTCTTTGCAATAGTAATGGGGATGTGTTGTTTATGTTCTCTAAGCATGTGGGCAGTTTAGAACCCAATGAAGACAAGGTCCTAGACATTTTGGAAGCAGTCAGAAGTTTGATCACAATCACTCAATGGAAGCCTCATTGTGGAGAGCGACTCTTCTGATGCTTTTTAGTGGGTTTCCTCCAAACAAAGGCCCTTGGAAGTTCCACTTTCATATTAGGGAGATCAAGTTCAGAGCTTCTCCCTTTCAGTTTAGTTCAAAGCATGTGAGGAGTGCCAATTGTATGACAGATTCTCTCAGTAAACAAGGGGTGGATAGAGTAGTTCCTTTGTCAACTCGCACTATGAAGTTTGTTGGTGGTCAAGGATAATACTCTCATACCTACAAACACAGGTTTTCAGTATTCTGTTGATTCTTCTGTACTCTCCTCTATTTAATATAATCCATTTACTGTTACCGTTAAAAAACATTGCACTATGCTTGCAGTGTTTAAATTCCTGGCTTGACTTATGGGAGAAAGCCTATTCAAGGTAATTCTACAGCTCACTAGAGGTACCAAGACCAATCACTTGAGCTAGTAGTCCTCGATGAGAGTCAATTAGTATGCTCTGGATTTATGAGGCAGCTGGATCATCTTTCTTGTCCAAAAATTAAGCAGGGTAACAATGAGCTGATGCAAGAAAATCCCATGGAATCAGCAGTCTGCACCTTTGGGGTTCTTCTACAGGTTAAGGCGCAGGATTCGGCATCTAGGCAAACCTTGTAGAGATAACCAAGGTGTTTCTTGGAGTCACCACCAAGAGGAAGTTGGAATCATCATCAAACCAAAGAGAAAAGTAAAGCTAATTGAATGAACCTTTCATGACTGAATAAATTGCAAGTTGATGTTTGTGTTGTACGCAAGAATAGAACAAAAAACTAATATATGACCAATATCATTAAAAAAAAAAAGAAAATGATTGATCCCCTCAGAGACATTTCTAAAAATAAAATTATAACTCTTTCAAAAACCATTATCAACAATCTAACTTAAATGAACTTGACTAAGACTTTGAAAGGGCATTAGCAATATGACTTAGATGCGTGTAACTGCCATATCAGTAAATAGGCCATATCAACTTCAATATTCACTAGAATGGCAAAGCCGAAAAGCCAAGGACTTGTTGGATGCACTTAGATTTGTATCATCATTTCACACATGAGAGATGCCCATCTATAAGAAGATGAAAATTCCAATATAAACACAGAGAGTAACATCCTATATATGTGGATGCTATCTCAGACCCATGATTAACTTGTGAGACCCATCCATGTTCTGCGTCAAGAACAGTTGGACAAAACAGACTAGGAATATGTGCAGTTAAGGAGAAATTGACTTCATAAATATAACTGTCGCCATTTAATTTGTTTTGAGACAATATTGGAAATAGAGTAAGTGCCTAAATAAAGGAACAGGTTTCACAGATTTGACCAATTAAAGAGAATAGGTAGCATCAAACTTTTGAAAGACCTTGATTTCGCAAACAAGAGACTCACGCATTCACTTGTATATATATGCATATGCATGTGTATGTACAGAATAGAATTACATAAATTCCCTTTTGCCGTGTATTGTACACAGTGAATATCACAATAAAACCGAAAACACGTTAAAGCACTACAACAAGTATAGAATATTAGCATTAACATGTTGTTAATGAAAATACCTTTTGTTTCTGCCATTTCATTCTGGAATATTTCATCAACGTGCAAACCAGGATGAAGATGACAATTAATATGAATCTAATTTGTTTCAGCATAAGGCCAAAACTCTTGTCCTACATTGACAGTTAAAGCAGCATGAATGTGCAATCAACAACTGTCCACCTCGCCACAGAGGGCTGAGCTCTACAACCTGAGACGACATCAGTATGACAATAACATCCATTTAGTTCACTAGGTTTGAAGCCAATAACTGCAACACCAATCTGTCAACAACCAGTAAACAATCTGGTTCAAGCGGTAGCCCCTGCTCCCGAGTATCTAACTGCCTTGTTTACTAGAAAACACTGGTCCATCCAGGTCAAATGGTTCAAACATTCATTACGACAGTTTGGAAACCATACAGCCTAATCCAGACTTTAAAACTTTGCAAAATTGAATTGAAAATTTGAGATAAAAATGGATTAATGACACCAAGTGATAGACCAAGATTTAAGAGGAAGATATATCATCAGAGCAAGTCCGGCACAAACATGTCATCTAGATTCTAGAGCATATGGTTCACTTTGGGTGTTTGAAAATGAGAAATTCATATAAGAGTGACGGGTTAGTGTATTGCTAGCATATCTGCATAAGTGATCAAATTGAAGGCAAATAAGGACAGTGCCTCAATTAAAATGGATTTCTCGGGACAGTTCCATACCTTCCATGAAGAACGTTAACATTATCTTTGGTAGAATTTGGCCAAATATCCAGTTCAATTACTCGTACACCTCTCTTCAATGCCTTTATGATGGGGACATCACTGCAGTCACTGCTGAGTTGATTTCCAGTTAAATAGGAATTATGGCCTGTATATATATAATAATGGGATAATGGAGCATTCATGTCTTGGTGCACCTGCAAGGAAAGACACACTGTCAATTACAAACCACACAGATGTCCATAGTTAAAACTTGACACTGTTTGTGGGTAATAGGAAAATCCTCACATATGAGAAATACCAAAAAGAAAATCACAAGAGATAATTAGGTATGCCCCGGTCATGATTGATTCAAGAAAGGAGGGGAAAAGTAAACTGGACAACAAAGACATTATAATCTAAAATTGGATAGGAATCTCTTAGGTCTTTTGGTTATCTCCAAAATGTCAATGTTGGCACTGTCCTGGACACAGTGTTCTCTCCTCTTCTTCCCTGAGTGGCTATTATGTTCTCTAGATAGACTACAGGTATATATGATCTTCTGAACAAGTGGATAGACAAATGAGTTAGAATAGTAGAAGAAGTAGAAGACAGTCTTAATTTCTTTTACCCCAACTAACCACTCATTAGTGAAAAGTGATAGTACAGTAGTCCATACTACCTATAGACTAAAACCTAACCCATGCATTAAATTACTCACCCAGAGGCTGATGAGTGCATATTTTGATCACATACCTTCGACTTGTGGCACAACATATTCCCTTAATTTACTCAACCATTGAGTGCTCCGAGCAACCAGAATCCACCCCCACCACCCAGAGAAGGGAATGTACATTCACATTTCCAGTAGAATGGTTCAATTGAATATTACAGATTTTATGCATCGTGAGCAATTATCTTCTTCTTAACCTCACACATTATTACCATTTCTGACCTTGATTTGTCTTTCTATTGAAATGACAATCCATAACAATAGCATCGTCGCTGTCCCTTGGCTGTAGCTTAGCTAATTAGGGGCTTGGGTGCTTTGAGTAGAGGGCGTGAGTGAATCCCCATCTCAGCAAAAGGGGGAAAACGAAGGCGTGAGTTTGAATCCCCATCTCAGCAAAAGGGGGAAAACATCATGGCTACCTCCAAGTTTTGACAATCCCATAAAAGTTGTTTTGAGTTCCAATTCCAAAAACATTGCTAGCTCCAAATTTATTACTCAACATCCAAATCGAGACTGTTGGGTATTGACAAAAGATGAACCAAGTAATCAACGATCTAATTGCAGAAACAAACCAAATTAAAAAAAAATCTTGAAGCTACTGGCTATCACTTTATTTTCAGGTCCTAATACCGAGATCAGGCGATTTAAAGTTTATACCCTTTACACCCCAAAAGTTCAACTGACAAAAGGCTCTCAATTTTAAGCAAAAACTAGTTCCCCATATCTAATTTCGTAGTTCCGTTTTCTCATCCAGATTCAAAGCAAAGCAATAATACTATTACCACAGACCCACTACCCAATTGGGTTATCTTGCTTTGTCTATATATCATGTTCTTCTTCATCCCCAACATCTGGTCCTTAACCCCATTTGAATTCCCCACTTATTTTAATGAAAAGGCAAGGGCTTTCGTCCCCTCCTTCACTGAACTGCATTGCAAAACTCATTTCAGACAAAACCCATTTCCCAATCTCTGATTTTAAGCATACCAAATCCAAACGATCAATCATCTGGGGAAGAAAAAAAAAAAAAACTGAGCGTACCCCAAGGGAGGGAGCGAGAGGTGGATTATGTTCTCCAAAGAGATACCGAAAGAAGGCCTCCAAGTTGAGACCTTTCCGCTGGAAGATGTTGAGATGCTTGAACTCTCTGAGGCTGTCCAGCACGGCCTGGGCGTCTTCGACCGTGGCATTCGCTTCTCCCTGGTACTCGACGAGGAAGCGTCGAATGTGGTCGATGCTCATGATTCCATTCTCGGAGTACCGCTCGAAGATTGTTTTGATATCTGCAGGTGGATCTGTAGACCCCAATTTAAACTTCCTTCGAAAGCAGAGGCAGACCCTGTATGTCGTCATTCAAGCAAGAAAAAAAAAAAAAAGACACCTTGAATCGACCCTTCTTCTTCTTCTTCTTCTTCTTCTGGTTTGCTTCTTGTTCTTTCTGCAAAAGGATGAACAAGGGAATGGAACTGTGAATGACAGGATGGAAGTTCTGGCAATGAAGTCGCGACAAAACTAAGCAAAAAGAGATATATACATGTATCTCTCTAAATAAACGTTAAAGGTTAAACGGTGAAATTATGCTCGATGGGCAGAAGCAGAACATGTTTAAACCTGGGGGTAAAAATTCAAAAAACAAATGTTGTTTGCCTATAAATATATCACTTATATGTTATTTGAACAATATGATATATGGATAAGATTTAGAAATTAATTATATATATATTCATCATGTATATTACGCATGTCCCTATCCAATTAAGCAATTGATACAATTTTATTTAAATTATTTGTATTTCCGATTGATCTACCTACTCATGAGTATGGTAACTAGCATAAGGCAAAGATTTGCTCCCGCGTATTATATTTCTCAACAGAAGCATGAGTGTATAGGTTTTGTGCGTGTGCCCAAGGGAATAGAGTGGTTGGGTCATACGCCACAGAAAAACCCTTATAATTAAAAAAAAAAAGTGCCTTTGATTTATATATTGGTTCTTATTTATTAAAATTGGAGTAAGGTGATTTACATTTAAGATTTTATCTTTTTTTAAAATAGCTTTGAAGAAGCCCATGTGGGAGGTAAGCTATGGGGCTGTCCTTTTTAAAGTTATACTGAAACTATTGGAAAAATCCTCATAAGACCATATAAGACCGATGAGGACCTAATAGCATGTTGAGGACTGGAGGAGTCTTTTGACCTTTTTTTCTGTAGATTGGTCAATATCGACATTCTGTAGTACTCATTCCAGTCCCTTGTCATTCTTTTTCCCTTCTCCTTCCCCACACCCACCTGCGTTGCACTTCCTATCCCCACATTGCTCCTGCACTACACGCTTGGTCATCTCTTTCATCCTTATTCCTTTTCTTTTGTTTCCTTTCTTTCTCCCTCTCCATCTTATCTTCCTTCCTCCCTTCTCCCCCTACACTCGTTGACCTACACTCGTTGACGCGCTGCCACTACGCCCGCACCACTTTCACTCCACTGCCGCACCTACTCTCAATTCCTCCATTCTCCTTCATAGCAATAGTGCTGCCACCTTCACAGCATTGCCCACCACTGCGCGACCACACCTACAACAGCACCACGTTCGTAACCTCACAACTCCCACCTGCACTCACAACCCACTCGAGTTGCCTCCCTGCACTCGCACCCCACTTGCGCATGCTAAACAACCCTATACACTCACTGCCTTCTCACTCTTGGTACTCTTTCAATCATTCTGTCGAACATCTAATCTGCGTTCTTTTCGCTCGCTCGTAGAAGAGAGAATAGCGTTTTTTCTTCTTCTTAGCTCTAATGGTCGATATCAACCATCACTATTTAGCTCTAATGGTTGATATCGACTAATTTGTCGGTCGGATTTTTTTTCCAACCTATAATTGTCTTATTCATTAAACACGAAAGAATGTTCGATATCGACCATTATTACTTCCTCCTAATGGTCAATGTCGACCAATCTGTCAGTCATATTTTTTCTAACATGTAACTGTCTTATTTGCTGAACATAACAAAGTGGTCGATATCGACCATATCACCAAAAAAAAAAAAAAATGAAAAGGAACTTGAGGACCTCTCCCGTCTTCAACATGCTACTGGGTCCTCGTCGATCCTATGGGGTCCTAAGGGGATTTTTTCGGTAGTTTTCCTTAAAAACTAAAGTTATCTAGTGCATTTAAAATAGGTTGTAAGGCCTATTGGCTTATATGTAAAGAAGGGTTTGAAGATTTGGTCAGTCCAATATGCGTGTCAAAAAAATTGTGACGGTGTATATTTATCCAAGTCAAATTAGATGCTTATCGATAGAAGAGTTTGGAATATTGGCAAAATAACTAAATATTTTAATATACTCGCACAAAATTAAATATTGATACTTACAAAAAAAAGGTATATAAAAAAGGGAGATGCTCCTATGAGAGATATATCTCACCTTACTATGAGAGATAGGGATGGGGGCCCTCACATTAACCTATAAAAAGAAAGAAGATATGATCAGTTGATTGTCCTCCTTATATCCAAGGTATCTATCCTTTTCTTATTAACTTGCTATCAATAGATAGCTCAGAAAAAATGTTCTTTTAGGTTCCTTTTTTTTTTTATGATGCACGTATCCTCGAGGTCTTTGACCCAATAGGACTAATCCACCTAGGCGGTGTCATTAAATCCATACAGACGCGCACCAAGCAAATCTATGACGGTTTCTTTCTTCTATTATTATAGGAAAATCTATGACAGTTTCAAGCAAAAGACATGGAAAGCAAACCCACGCCTTATGCCACTCCACCAATCTACAGGAGGATAAATTTTCCAAGCAGGGCCGGACCTACATGTAGGCCTAGGGGGTACCACTAAAATTTTATAATTTTTTATTTTTTCTCCTAAAATGTTAAAACTTTCTTTTAATAATTTTCATTTGCCCCCCCTAGTTCCATTTTCTGGGTCCGCCCCTGGGTCCAAGCATACTTTTACTTAAGCTTTTACAAGAATATTTAGAAGTAAATAAAATTTGGCTGCGCTGAGCAACTTTGTATAGGATTAAAACTATATACACATATTATTTGCCTTAAAATTTGGTTGACTATTGGACACTAACTTTGTTATCAAGGAGAGGGAGGTGTGAATTAGAATACAAAATATAGAATGCATGAGAAATAGACAGAGATAGGAAGTCAATAAGAAACGCATATATAATTGCTTGTTTTAAGATAGACTTATTGAACCCCGATAGCTTAGTTGGCTTAGGACCACGGTTTGTTCCTGGAGGTTGAGGGTTCCAAACTGTACCACCATAATGGGGCCATAGGGGATTTACCACCCCCTAACTCGCTCCTATAGGGATTAGTACGGCCCAAAAGGCTGAATGTAAAAAAAAGAAAAAAAAAAACTGAATCCAAACTGGCTGTGAGTCAAAACATTCATTGCAGGGACACGCTTCTCTATTCAATCAACCTTTAAGTTTAGCACTTTACCTTTAAAATCAAGTAGAGTGAAGTGAAACAAAAAGTATGAATAAAATATGTAGTGGGTTATGATGATATTTTATTTTTAGTTGTTTGAGATGGAATATTTTGACTTTTGGTATGGGAAATGGAGCTTTTTTTTTTTTGTCTTTTAGTTAATAAATGTAGTTGCTTTTGACTTTTTGTTGGAAAAGTTGGAGGGAGTTTTGATAAAAAAGTGCTTTTGATGCGATGTTTAATTTGACTTCGCTCACTTGACTTTATAAGTGGAATTACCAAACTAGGCCCGGCTCCCATTGTTGAGTATGTTCCAGGCGAGAGTGAGTATGATGTAATAGATTATGAACCTATTCGTTTAGGTTCTAGATAAAAAAAAAAGTAGAAAAGAGAGTGGCCATCATTTGACAGCTTATATACAGTAGACTTTTGTATATATAGCATTTTAAAGTAGAAAACAAATGGAAGGCACGCTCGACCCACATAATAAAAGGCCACATATTCCTATGCATCCTTCCCTCACCATATGGTGAGAGACAAATTTAATGGGACCCATCTAGGGTCCGACTGATCATGGGACTTGTGGGGGATGGAAAGAGACATATTGGATAAGACCATATATCAAATTTGGGGTCAATCCCATGCTTCTAACCCCTTCATTCATGGCCCACAAATTTAATGACTTTATATTAAAAGAAAAAATCTGACCCTCGATGCAACGGTCCAATTCATTTAAATAGGTGAAAATTCAATGGATCCAATCCATAACATGCTGAGGGATGGATGTACATGAATATTTCTCATAAACCACCAAGTGGACATTGTTAAACATAATTTGACTTCATACATTGATGAATTCAATCAAGACTCTCTTGTTAAATATAGTGGTTATTCGTTTAATGATTTTAGATTAGAAGGATAACAATATGGCCTACTCGACCTACAAAATAAAATGTCGTATGTTGGATTTGCTATCTGCTAAAAAACCAAATTAAGTGAAATTGCTAAACATCATAATCTAACTTTATTACATTGACAATCTCAATCAAAATCCCATCATTAAATTATATTAGTCATTCATTTTATGGTTTTAGATTAAAAGGAGAACAATGTCTAATTCATCTTGAAATGTGCGAGATACTTTTTTTTTTTTTTTGCCGATGAAGGTGTACATGTCCGGCCTCTTCTAACATGACTATTCTTCTGGACACATGAAGTCTTTACCTCCCTATATATCGGATAAGTTCAGACTTTTACCGAAACAAATAGTTACACGGAGAGAGTGTGAATTCAAAACTACAACCTTGGATTTCTAATCCGTAGTCCTAGCCTACCTAACATATTAAGATTCTTCCTTGCATATGATGACAGTTTTTTCAAACATATATGTTGGAAAACAAAGCATTCTTTCTTTTGTTCCTTTTTTTATATGAAAAAGGAGGGTGATGGGGATGTATGGTTGAGGTAGGCCGTAGGGGCCTACCTTGCTTTATGGAGTTGGGTTGGAATAATGGTAGCTGATGGAGAGAAGAAAAGGATAGATGCATCTTATCCCTTTTTATATATTCTTATTCTTATGTATGGTGAGAGATGTGCGTAATATATACATGCTACGCCAGCACCTTACAGCTGTGTGCACGTTCTTGTGCAGTCACGTAGTCATCTTTGTTCTATGATTCTATCACTCTTATAAATAGCATTAACAGGTTGATTGATGTAGGGGATAATGTTCTCCAGCCATATGCATATAAGCTTTATGCAGTCTAGCTTGTGGGTTGTATTTAGAGGAGGGAATATATAAATTTACCCTCATATATAAGGGGGTTTGAAAAAAATCAGCCGGACCCGATTATCCCAGCTCATCATTTAACAACATCGATCAAGGTTTAATAATGTATATAAGCTATATGCAGTTTAGCTTGTGGGTTGTATTTAGAGGAGGGAAGATATAAATTTACCCTCATACATAAGGGGGTTTGAAAAAAATCAGCCGGACCCGATTATCCCAGCTCATCATTTAACAACATCAAGGTTTAATAATGCATATAAGCTATATGCAGTCTAGCTTGTAGGTTGTATTTAGAGGAGGGAAGATATAAATTTACCCTCATACATAAGGGGGTTCGAAAAAAATCAGCCGGACCCAAGTATCCCAGCTCATCATTTAACAACATCAAGGTTTAATAATATTTTAACCGTATAAATTTTTTAGATTCAATCCAACAATGAGTAAAGTTCAATAAATGCAAAAATTAGTCCGATGATGCCATAACATGAGATGAAAAAGCGAATCAAAGGGGCAACATTGATGAAAGACGGCCCTAAGTGGGTCCCATAGGGGTTCTTCCAGTTGCATTTGCTAGGAGAACATTTGAACGGTTCAAATCATGAAATGGAGGCTCACAAAAATGTAAAAACTTAGAGTTAAAGGTCTTTTTTTATATTTTCAGAAATCACTCAAAATCTATAAAGACTTAAGATTATAAAGTTAAAAGTCTTATGGTATAATAGTTCAATAAACAAATTGAATCTTTTAAATTACAAATGTGGAGCCTAGGGAATGGAAAAAGAAAAAAAAGTTGATGAGATTTGATCTCGTGACCAATTGCATAATCAAAGGTGAATATGCAATAATGACCATTAAATAACCTTCGCTTTAATGGAAATTGAAACAAGGAGAGACAATGAATAAATACCAAGCCATTACCCTAGTAATTCAAAATATAAAAAATTCAAAGCCCTAATTACACCACGACCTTATGTCCTCCACACCTCACCTCTCCAATACTCATTTGGTAGAGCTCATTTAACCATGAATTTCTACATATTCTATGCAAAAAAATAATCTCTTAATGTTTTTTTAATTTATGTTTTTGCCATCAACTCAACGAAACACAATAGTTAAATCACTATTAAATTATAAAAAATTATTATTCAACAGAATAGGTGCATGAGACGGGATCAAATTGGCTACAGGTGTGCTCATATATACAAATTGAAAAGCATATAAAGAAATCAAAGTTTCTGGAAAACTGAGATGTAGTCTGCACAAGAGGCAAAAGATGGCGAATCCAATATTCAAATCCTAGACAGTCAGATAAAACTAACCGCCACTTACTAGTGAGGTTAGTGATTTTTCTCAAACGAAGCAAATCATACCCAAATTCAAGGCCATTCACAGGTGAACATGGATTTCTCAACTTATTTGGTTAGTACCTCCAACGTGAAAGAACCATCTGATAATTAGAGTCCAGTAAGATGAAGATCTGCAAAGGAGATACATTACTTTAATTTTCTTAAAAACGCAAGGATAATAATAACTCAACTGTGACCTCTAAACGTGAGACACGGGAAACAGACATCTTCTAAAAGTAAGATTTACAAGAGACATTACTAATCACCTGATGTGACATGTGTTGTCTCGCCTATTTAAATATCACAATACTCATCCATCACAGGCATCCCATGGTTTTTTTTTTTTTAATCATTTGTTATTTTTAATCTTTTCTTTCAATGAACAATCATGGGAGGCACCACGACCAAGACTCAGGATCCTTAAATGGATTTTATCCTAGGTTATTTTTAATCACGGTCTGCCACATCATTGTTGGCAATAGCTGAATTGGACAGTGGTAGGCTGCCTATGGCAATATGACGGAATAGCAAAGAAATTATCCTTGTATCTTTTTTGTGGGTTTGTCCTTGTTTTTAATGAATTGAGTAAACAAAGGATAATAACAAAGAACACACAATCCAAACACTGAAAATAAAATAAAAATTAAGAAAGATTAAGATCGTACGCTACCCAATCTGAAATGTTCATTCCCTTTCTTGAACCAATTTGTCTCCCAAGAGAAATTAAGCTTAGAATAAAAAAAGTAGCTCAATTGAGATTTTTAGGGCATGTCTTTGTAATACTTTTTTTTAGAAAAGTGGTCGATTTTCCACGTAAAATTTTATTTTTCATTCGTTTGGTGCGGAACAGTATCACAGAAACGCTTTCTTATCCTGTCAGCATTTTCCTTACTAATACTGAAAATGAATTTCCTAGGAATTTCATTTCCTTGGATAACTTCTCCCTCCTATATATAAAATCTTATTTCCTCACTCTTTTCCAACTGATCAACTCAAAACCTTATCTTTGTCAACAATTGCATTATGATTTTGTTTTCTTTGATTAGTTATGTGTATGTATGATGATTATTTTTGTGATGAGTATTGTTTCTTTGATGGCTCATTTCATTTTTAAAAAAGTTTCACAGCCACACCAAACAACATTAACACTAATTCAGTGAGAAAAAAAATTTGCACCGAGCATAAATTTATAAATTCCATTGAAATTCCTTTCCGAAGTTTCCATTTCTATGAAATTTACTGACGTGAAAATTTTTTCTTTCCGCAAAAATGATATGTACACAAACGTGCCCTTGGTAATATGGAAAAAAAGGCAATCGGGGAAAATGATCCAGATAAAAGCTTAATGTCCAAAATGATAGAAGTATACTAGTCTTCTCTTCCACCAATACCTTCAACTGCTTCCAAAGCAAAGAAAGAATCATATATTTTGGTGTGACCTTGTTGATCCCACGGCTTCTTTTAAAGCAATGGGGATTGCCCTCGTTGCTGCTTCTTTGGAAAAATGAGATTCTGGGTCCATATATAAAAAGCGTCTAGAAGGAAAATAGCACCATATGATGAAACCAAAATTGGTCTTCACATCAGCCACCCTAAAGCCAACATTAGCCAAGACTAGGACCACATGATTAGAAGAGTTCACGTTTGGTCTCAGGTCTGAATAGGCTAAAGTCGCATGCACCATTGTCAGCTCTAGTGATGAAACCACAATAGGCATACTATTGGCTGCATTTAAAATTTTGGTAGGGCCTGATAGAATTCCCTTAAAAAAAAAAAAAATTTGGCTGTCTATAAATCTCACCAAATAAAGAGAACCCAAACTAGCATTTTGATTTGCCTGTGAAGGAGAAAAACCCTTAAAATCTATATTTTGTTTCGCCATTCCAAAAGTATGATATGAGTTTTTTCTTACATTATAGAGACTGTACCAAATTTTGATTTTAGTGCAGCGAGAAAAACCGTTTTCGTAATCCTCACTTTTTTGTGTGGAAAATTGGCCACACAAACATGCCCTTAGCATCCAAGTATGGATCCCTGGGTACCACCATGGGAGTGGGCCTTATATCCGGGGACAAAGTTTCTTACTGTGGGAGCGGGTCTTTTATCCAATGATGGAATTTCTTCCCGTGGGAGCAGGTGTTATTTGTAAGGATGTAGTCTTTAATGGGTCCCAGCCATTCTGCTGGGGTGAAAGAAAGAAAGAAAGAAAGAAGAAGATCGCCTGCATTGGCCTAGATTTGAATTCTGTTTCTGACCTGTGGGCTGTACCTGATTTTCTGGTCTGATAGTTAAAAGGGCCAAGCTGGAGCTTACATGTGCTGCATTTCATTTCAAGATGAAGACAATGATTTAACTGGCCTTTCTGGAGACAGTTTTGGACATGGAGCATATTAGTTTTTGAGGGAAAGAATGATGCATGGAGTGAGGCCCAATATAAATGTGCTTTTTTCTTTTCCCACCATTGTGGGCCTGTGGCTGGTAGCACTAGCTGAATACTTTGCTCCAACTATCAAAAACAAGACCCACAATAAAAAATAGGTTTAAACATAGTGTCCAAAATGGAACCTGCATGATCCAACTTGAAGAAAAGTAAAATCGGGGTTGGGGTTTGTTCAGGCTTGGGCTTAATATTTGCACAGGATTCGTGTGTGGCGCTGGCTTTAAGCTTTTGCATTTTGATCCAAATTTGACCCGAATACATACATACATATATCTTATTCAGGTGATAATTGTCCAACACCTAGGATACGATTGTGCAAAGCCGATGATTACTTGGTAGTAAAGCAAAGACTAAAATGCTTTTTTTGCACATGTCAAATTTTTATTGTTTAATGTAGTTTTTCTTTTCCATGCAAAAAGAGGAGAGAATTGAATTATTTTTCTTCCATTTCGCAAAAAACTATTTCCTTGACTGAGAATGGGTGGGAATCTCTTTTTTTTTTTTTTTGGCATTAGAGAAATGAAATCCACGATTTCAAAGAATTTCATTGTTGCACAAGCATATCCTTCCGGGCATGTTTATTAACAAGTGACAAATTAGTGCAAGATCCACAGATTTGAAGACCTCTCACTGCCCCTATTACTGGATTCTTTATTGAGAATTTGCATAACCGAAGTTTCTACATTGATATCAGCGCATATCAATCTCAAAAATGGGTTGAAAAATATATTGATTGATACTTAATCATGTAGCAATACATTGGTTTATATAGAGAATGGAAAACTATTCTAGGAAACACTATAAACAGAGGATCAATCTGATCCTGTAATTGATCCTATAATCTAGACTAATTTGGTGTACAGCTCATTTGACACTCCCCCTCAAGTTGGGGCATATATGTCATCAATGCCCAACTTGCTAAGTGAGCTGTGAAAAATTCTGCCGGTGACTGCTTTGGTGAGGATATCTGCAAGTTGATCTTCGGATTTAACAAATGGTACCTCAATGATCTTGGCCTCGAGTTTCTCCTTGATGAAATGTCTGTCAACTTCAACATGCTTAGTCCTATCATATTGCACTGGATTATGTGCGATGTCTATTGAGGCCTTGTTATCACAATGCAGTTGCATGGTACGTTTGGGTTTGAATCCCAAATCCCCCAACAAATTCCGTATCCAGAGTAGCTCACATATTCCATGTGCCATACCCCGATATTCAGCTTCAGCACTCGATCGGGACACCACTTTTTGTTTCTTACTGCGCCAAGAGACTAAATTGCCTCCCACAAAAGTAAAGTATCCAGATGTTGACCGCCTATCAGTAACAGACCCAGCCCAATCTGCATCAGTGTACCCTTGAACATCTAGATGACCATGCTTTGAGAACATCAATCCTTTTCCAGGAGCTGACTTCAAATATTTTAGAATCCGATTTACAGCGTCCATGTGTCCTTCACTTGGTGCATGCATGAACTGACTCACCACACTTACTGCATATGCGATATCAGGTCTAGTAAGTGATAGATATATCAACTTACCAACAAGACGTTGATATCTTCCTTTGTTGGTGGGTACCTGGTCAAGATATTCACCAAGTTTATGATTCACCTCCATCGGGGTATCAGCTGGCTGGCAAGCTAAGATTCCAGTTTCGGTCAAAATGTCGAGGATGTATTTCCGTTGAGATAGAAATATTCCTTGTTCTGAACGAGCCACTTCAATACCCAAAAAATACTTCAGAGCACCAAGATCTTTCATCTCAAATTCACTGGATAAATAACGTTGTAATGCTGCTTTTTCCTCCGGGTCATTTCCAGTAACCACCATGTCATCAACATACACAATAAGGGCAGTGACCTTACCTTTCCTATGTTTCAAGAAAAGAGTATGACCTGAGTTACTTTGCTTGTAGCCGAAATTCTTCATTGATTTGCTGAACCTTCCAAACCATGCTCTGGGTGATTGCTTCAATCCATAAAGAGACTTTCTTAGTTTACACACCATGTTGTTTTGACTGGACCCCATCTTGCATCCTGGAGGAGGATCCATATAGACTTCTTCTTCTAGGTCTCCATGCAGGAAGGCATTTTTTACATCAAACTGATGTAATGGCCAGTCCAGATTTGCTGCCAGAGAAAGAAGCACCCGAATTGTGTTGATCTTGGATACAGGAGCAAAGGTCTCCCCATAGTCAATCCCATAAGTCTGAGTGTAACCTTTTGCCACTAGTCTTGCTTTGTATCGTTCAATGGTGCCATTTGTTTTGAACTTTATCGTATATATCCATCTGCAACCTACTGTTCTCTTCCCTTTAGGAAGGGTAGTCATCTCCCAAGTGGAATTCTTCTGGAGAGCCTCCATTTCTTTATTCATTGCTTGAGTCCACATGGGATCTTTCAGAGCTTCCTGCACATTACTTGGAATAGATACAGTGGATAATTGACATACAAATGATGCACATGACGGAGATAGCCTATGTAGAGACACATGATTAGCAATAGGGTATTTAACATTTGCTTTAGGGTCAGGATCATATTGTTGTTTAGCAATCCCTCTATTCGTACGAGGAGGTAACTGATAACCTGTGTTTCCTGTATGACTTGACTCAGGTAAAGGGCTAGAGTGTGAGTTTGAGTGTTCGGTTACCTGTGGAGGGATATCAGGACCTGATTGGATGAGTGGTGGTGGTACTGTAGGAAGAACTGTATCTGAAATACTATCTGGAGTCTCTAGTTCTTGTATCTCTTGCTCTTGCTGTACCTGTGGAGTTGGTGACTCAGTAGTCACTACATCCTCAGGTGTTGTCCGCGGCTGCTATGACATAAGCTGATCTAGAACATTCTGTGGAACTTGAATGATCTGATTCTGAGTATCTTCTGCAAAGATAGAGCTCTCCCCCTGCAGGGGATGCTCGGAATCTCCCCCTGAGTAATAGAACTCACTCTCGTGGAAAGTAACATCGGCTGTAACATGCAAGGTCTGAGTAGGAGAATGGAAACACTTATAGCCTTTTTGAGTGTCGGAATACCCCACAAAGACACAGCGTAGAGCACATGGATCAAGTTTACCACGCTGGTGTGGATATACCTGGATATAAGCAACACATCCAAATACACGTGGTTCGAGATTTGGTGTGGATGGCATGGTGAGGAGAGTGGTCAATGTCTGCATTGGAGTCTGATACTGGAGAGTACTTGATGGTGTTCTATTGATGAGGTAGGCAGCTGAACAAAGGGCCTCCCCCCAAAAATGATGAGGCATATGGGCCTCAAATAAAGAGGCACGGACAACTTCCAGGAGCTGACGATTCTTACGTTCTGCTACACCATTCTGTTGTGGTGTATAGGCACATGTGGTTTGATGAACAATACCATGTTGGCTTAAAAAAGTATGCAGGTCGTTGTTGACGTACTCTCCTCCATTGTCCGACCTCAATGTTGTGATTTTCTTGTCAAATTGAGTAGCAACATATTGGTGAAATTGCTTGAATTTGACGGTGACTTCGCTTTTCTGCTTCATGGAAAAAACCCAAGTCATCCTAGTGCAATCATCTATAAATGTCACAAACCATTTAAAACCACGAATAGTAAGAACTCTTGACGGACCCCAGACATCTGATCGAATGGATAATCATGAAAGGCATAGAACTTTTATTCAATCTTAATGGATAAGAAATACGATGGCTTTTCGCCAAAACACAGGTTTCACAATGAAAGTCTGATGTAGCAAACTGGAAAAACAAATCAGGAAATAAAAGTTTCAAATATCCAAAAGAAACATGTCCTAATCGTCTATGCCACAACCAAATCTTTTTCATCCTGATGGACTTGTCCCCTCTCACATGATGTGCTTTACTCAGTTTCTTGCAGCAGTCATCTGTCAAGTCCAGATAATACAGCTTTCCCCTCCTAGTACCACATCCAATCACGGCCCTGGTGAGAAGATCCTGAAAAAGACAATATAATGGCCAAAAACACACAGTACAATTGAGGGAATCAATGATTTGAGGAACAGATAACAGATCATAGTCGAGTGAAGGGACAACCAAGACATGATCTAGACTTAATGATGATGTAAGAGATAGGGACCCTTCTCCCAGAACTGGGGAGGTGGTTCCATTGGCACTGGTAATATGTTTTTGGCTTGATGGTATGGTAGAATGTAATCCAATAAAACTAGAGGTCATGTGATCAGTAGCACCAGTGTCAATAATCCATGATCTATTATAAGTAAGTGAAGATGTGCATGAGGAAGTACCTGAGGTGGCCAAGGCCTTGGAGCCAGATGTACCTGATGGAGATTCTGATATAATCTCTTGGGATGACTCAGATGATGCGAATGAGGCTCTGTGTGAATCCCTCTTTCGGCCTTTGTGAACCCATCCTTCCGGATAACCAATGATCTCATAACAGCCCTTAATTGTATGGTTTTCTAAACCACACTTGGTACACTTCATTGGAGGCCGGTTACGAGTAGAGTCTGTGTTCTGAGTGGGTAACCGAGATTGCTTGAACCTCGCAGCGACCAAAACTGTGGCATCGGATGAGACACCAGCCTCAGACATGGTTCCCTGTCGGTTACTCTCTCTTTTAATATGTGCATATGCTGCCTCAAGTTCAGGTTTAGGCTCCATCCTCAAAATCTCTCCTCGGATTTGGTCAAAAATATTGTCCAAACCTGCAAGAAAGATATAAACGCGAAGACGGTCAACCTCCTTGCGTCTAGTTTCAATATCTGCTGGATCCTTCATGTTACTTGGACTTAATTGATCAAGCTCTTGAAAGATCTCAGTGAGCTCACTATAGTAATTGGCAACCGGTGCTCCATTCTGTTTCATTGTGAATGACCTTCTGTGTAGATCATAGATCTTTGCCTCATCTGAACCATCAGAGTATGTTTTCTTGATTGCATCCCAGACTTGTTTGGTTGTGTCATAACGGATAAACCGCTTCATCTGATCGGGTTTCATGGCATCGAATAACCAACTCTTGACTTGACAATCCGATGCACGCCATTTGTTGTATGTCTGGTCTGTGACCGCAGGTTGGGTCATATCACCGGTCAAGTAACCATGTTTCTCTCGTCTGGCAATCTTCATCTCCATGACTTGATGCCATAGAGAATAATTATGTTCATCCAATTTTATTCCAGTTGAGAAGTTGGAATTATCTCCTTGGATGGTGACAATCTGGGTGGTTGAATCAGATTTGCTGGAGTCTTCACTTGCCATGATGATGGCTCAATTTCTGCAAACGGGTCAGGTCGACCCGACCCAAATCCAACCTGGACTTGGCTGGGAAGTGGGCTGGGCTTCACGAGTCAGGTCAGAACCGACCCAACTGACCCGAACCAACCCACCTGGACTTGGCTGGGAAGTGGGCTGGGCTTCACGAGTCAGGTCAGAACCGACCCAACTGACCCGAACCAACCCACCTTCTTCCTCCTTCGATCTGTTCTGGTTCTGCAAGCAAAAAATGAACCAAGCGCCTGTGACCGCTTCCTCTCCGGCGATGCAGCGGCGTCGAGCGGCACGGCGTCAGCGGACCAGCGGCGGAAGAGCTCCGGCGACCAGAAGCAGCGGCGGGAACCGGCGGGCGGCAACGGCAGATGCATGCAGGCAGCAGACGCGTAGGATGGATGCGCGCAGGCAGCCCACTGGTCAGCGACGCGCGGACGGCAAGAGCAACCCGATCTTGCGCGCGAGATTGACCTTGTGGGTGGGCTGATTGGATCTGGGATGGGTGGATCGTGTATCTGCGATATGAAAGTGATGATTTCTTCAACCAGACGACGATGGCGGTTGACGGTCTGCAGTGCGGCGGAAATCGGACGGCGTCGGAGAAGGAGTTTGGGGCGGTTGTTGATGGGCTGTTGACGGATCTGTGCAAGGCGGCGCCGAGGATGGGGGGACCGAGAAGTGTTGGCGGAGGTGAAGGCGGAGACGGCGGCGACATGGACGGTGGCGACGGCCGACGTGCTGATGCCGGGACGATCCGTAGCGATTAGGAGTGGCAGGCGGCCTCTGTCTTCTCCGGCGAACACGCAGCCTCTTCTCTGTTTCGAGTTTCCTGCAGAAACTCGATCCGTGTGGCCCAGCAGAGATCGGAATTGATCTCTGTGATCTTTGTTTTCTCCGACGGCCCACTTCAACTTCCTGAATGGAAGAAAGTAGACCTTTAATGAAGATATGCTAGCTCTGATATCATCTCAAAAATGGGTTGAAAAATATATTGATTGATACTTAATCATGTAGCAATACATTGGTTTATATAGAGAATGGAAAACTATTCTAGGAAACACTATAAACAGAGGATCAATCTGATCCTGTAATTGATCCTATAATCTAGACTAATTTGGTGTACAGCTCATTTGACAATCAATACATGTAGCTTAGAAAATTGGTTTTGATATTTAAATCCATTAAAGATTCTCAAATCCAACGGGGGATGTGAGACTTAAAAATCCTATGAAAATGAGGATTTTCATTTGCTAAAATCTTCAAGATCTACAATTGCCAAACATGAATCTTCCACAATTATATAGAAAATTGGTAAAGAATCTTTGAGGATTTGATTACCAAACATGTCCTAAGAGCGTCGTGTGAGGGAGACAAGTTGATCATACGCGGATGATGCGGCCCCTTGTGGTTGAATCTCACGGTCAACACAATTCAACCGAAGGTAAGGAATTTTGGTTGAAGAGAACCTAAATGCGTTGCTGCTCTGGTCCACCCAGTCGAGCAAGTGATCTAGTCTGGTTCTAAAAGCAGTGATATAACTAGTATGATGGAAGATAACTATAGACTGTGCTTTGTGGTCCATCTCATAGAGCCCACTTGGATAGTTGCAAAGGTCTCTTAGGGGTAAGGGTCCTGCAATAATCAGCCTCCCAAAAGGTTCAAGGGGCATAAAATTGGACATGGTTTTTGTGGAGTTCGTGGATAGATAAGGGTGCAAAAGGAGCTGCACCGATCAATAGTAGGCCCAAAATAAGGCCCATAGAACTTGACTGTACTCGCGCTTGTAAGAGAAAATTCTCCCTGGTATGATGTAAGGGTGTTCATAGGCCGGTCTGGGCTGCGTCATAACTAGGCACGGACCAACTTTAGAAACACAGGCCCATATCAGCTTGATTCCGGCCGTAACAGTCAGGCCCAACCCGCCCATTTAATTAATCTGGCTAGGCGACGCCTGACTTTTATGAATTGTACTGGCTTTCTAAATATATTGTTTGGACAAACTATCACTAAATTGTCAGCAATCCTCAATCGGGGCAGGCCGAGCCAGACTTTGGGCTTTCTACCACTTAATCCAAAACCAGTAAATTATTAAACGGGCACAAATAAAATATCCAAGCCTGGCCCCAAGCAGGCCGGGCCAGGATTGGGCTTACGCTGTACCAGGGCAGTTTCAGGCTTTCAGCTGACCTTGGCCCACATAGTCATGCAGAACTTGGGGCACTAACCTGGGTGGATGCAGTGGAGAGGTAGTTTGAACCCTCAAAATGAATGATGGGTGTGAAGAAAAGTAGGCCTGTTGATGGTGGGTAGTGGTTTAAGTCCCAAAACAACATTGCCCTCCAAACTGGTCTTGGGTACAGAATTTACAATTTGGATTAGGGTTGAGTGAATTTGGATTTCAATCAGATATAGTCCAGGGTTCCATGCTCAACAACCTAATGCAATTGGGTCGCCTCAATATCCAATCCAACCTGCCAAAATTGCATCCTTGTCACAAATGATTCACACTGCAAGGGAACAAGTAAACACATTTATACTATGATGAGAAAAATATGAAAAAAGGTGACCCCAAGTTCAATGTTTGAATAAATATTGCATAGGAAGTGTGAGGGTTTTTTAGGACCCACTAGAATGAATTACTAGTTCTAATTTAACCAATCAATACAGCGGAAATAAACCAATCAGACAGAACTAGCAAATAAATCTACCAATCACACACCACAAGAAGGCAGACACAAATTTTACCGTGGAAACCCTTTCCGGGAGTAAAACCACGAACTAGAAATCAAGAGTTCACGAACAGTTTACAAGATATACTCACAAGCTCATGTACCTCAGTCTGTACCTCGACCTCAGGACTGTAGTTGTTCTTGCATAGAATCCACTAACACGACTTCCACCGTGCACCGTTCTCCTTACTTGATCTCCTCGCACCTTGTCCACCAAGATGATCAATCTTCTACAAGAGAGTAGAAGCAACAAACCTTCTAGAGCAGTCCTTCAGAACAATCTCTCAATGGCTCTAGAGAATAAACTCTCTCTTATGATCTCTCTAAACCAGATTAATGAGAGTGGTGGTGGTCTCTATAGGGTTGAGAGTAACACCCAATTTATAGGCCCAAATTCGTGCATAAGTATTCTAATCATAATCCACTCAGAATAGCACTCATCTTCAAACACTATCATAGAGTCCGGATCAAACTCTTCTATCCCGTCCCAGCTCGCTATAGCGAGCATTAGTCTCGCTATAGCGAGCATTAGTCGCTATAGCGAGACCTGCTACTGTCTCAAGTTCTGTCAACAATGTTTGTACATTGTTTGCACTGTTTACTGTTTCCATCCGGTTTTCATGAGCTTTTGTCAACAGCAACAGCTGGTCCTGACAAGGACTTTGATGGACGACTTTTATTCTAACAATCTCCCCCTTTTGGCAATTCTTGGACAAAATCCCTAGAAAAAATACAATTCGATCTACCCAAAATTAAAACCCAAAATACATTGAATTTTAAAATAAAAAAATTCAGCACTGTAGATTTTGTATTGCCTTTACTTGCTTGAACGTTCAGATCTTGAATTGCCTTGGCTTGTAAAGCTCCCCCTAGCTCCATTATTCTCCCCCTATTTTTGTCCATAATTGACAAACAAATATTATCATGTAGGTTCTGTCAACCTGGATGCAGTAGCTCCCCCTCAATATTGACTCCCCCTCAATATGATCTTCGTATCAGCACTGGGGTGGGGGCTTGATCTTGCAGATCAGGGGTGATGAAGCTTAGGCACACACACTTGTAAATTGAAATATTTCAGCAAAGTGTGTACCAATACAGAAGAGAGGTCTTCTTTCTTGACCCAGACAGCTTTGGTATTCTTCTTTGTCAGCTCAGCCTTCTGCGTTTTCCATTGCTTCTTATTCGGTAAACTTCGCAGCTTGTTGCAATGGGGTCGAATGTGTCCTTTAATTCCACAATGATGACAAGTGGGGGTTCGTTCAGGGCGTAACACATTCTGCTTCTTTGGAGCTTTCTTTGCAACACTAACAACCGGATTAGTAATAACTGAATTTTTAACAAAACAATTTTTACCTTTAGCATTTGAAGTGGATACTCCATCAGCGTAGCCAATACCATGCTTATCAGTGTTTGCCTTTTGACTGCACAGGATGTCATCTAATTTTCTCGATCCAGTGTTCATCCTATTCAATGAAGCTTTAGCAGTGTCTAACTCTGATAGAACCATCTTGAGTCTTCCATTCAGATCAGAATTCTCTGCTTTCAAAGTCTTCATATCAGAATCAAGTAAGTCACACTTTTGTGATTCTGCAGTCAATCTGTCAGCCAACTTGTTATTTTCATCCTCCAATTTTTGTACTTTTGCAAGTGAATCTGCAAGTTCAGCTTTCAAGGAGGAATTCTGCTCTTCAGACATTTGCCAATTAATAGCAACTTTTTCATTCACTTTAACCATCTTCATGGTTTTCTTGAAAAGTGTTTCATATTCACCTTTCCAATCTGGTTCTTCCTCTGACTCAGTATCTTGATCAGTCTCAGCTTCAGAAGAAACATGGGAAGCAACAGAACTACAAGTTGCCATAAAAGCAATAAACTTCCCCTTGCCAGTGTCAGACTTGTCAGACTCAGGATTTTCATCACTCTCATCAGAAGTGTCATCTTCCCAAGTAGTATTCAAGGCCTTCTTTTTAGATTTTTTATTTCCACAATCATTAGCAATGTGTCCATAGCCTTGACACTCATAACATTGAATCCCTTTAAAAGATTTCTTCTTTTCAGAATTTTTAGGGATCTTCACATTGGTTTTCTGTCCTTTCATAAAAAGCTTAAATTGCTTCATGAACTGTACAGCAACTTGAGGATCAGTTTCCTCGGAATCTGAATCTGAATCTGAATCACTTGCAGCTTTCTTATATGATTTATTGGACGCTTTCTTGAATGATTCTTTCAACGCTTTCAAAGCAATACCTTGAGATTTTGTCGTCCCATTAGACCTAAGGTTTGCTTCAAAAGTTTGTAGGTTGCCAACCAACTCATCAACTTTGAGTGTATTCATATTTTTATTTTCCTCTATGGCCACAACTTTTCCATCAAACCTTTCTGGGAGAGACCTCAAAATCTTTTTAACAATTCTGTTTTCAGGAATTGGTTCTCCCAAAGTAAAGGTATCATTCACAATTGCATTTAGCTTCGAATTGAAATCATCAAAAGTTTCATCATCTTCCATCTTTATGGTTTCGAAGGCTGTATACAATTTCTGAAGTTTCGACTGTTTGACAGTGTCAGTCCCTTCATGCACAGTCTGTAGAATATCCCAAGCTTCTTTTGCAGTAGTACATGTAGAAATTCTACGAAACTCAGACATATTAACTCCATTATAAATAGCATTCAAAGCCCTAGAGTTACAAGTGGCAGCCAACTCTTCTTCCTTATTCCACTGATCTTCAGGTTTGGGACCAGTTACCCCATTAACAGTAATAGTGGGCAAGGAATAGCCATTCTCAACAGATTTCTAAACTTTCAGATCTATGGCTCTTAAGAAGGCAATCATCCTGACTTTCCAATAAGCATAATTGCTACCATCCAACAGAGGAGGCTTATTGGTTGAAGTGCCTTCGCGGTAGATATCCATTCTAGCAATATTTGGATCAACACAATAAAATAGTGTAACCCGCTCTGATACCACGTGAGGGTTTTTTAGGACCCACTAGAATGAATTACTAGTTCTAATTTAACCAATCAATGCAGCGGAAATAAACCAATCAGACAGAACTAGCAAATAAATCTACCAATCACACACCACAAGAAGGCAGACACAAATTTTACCGTGGAAACCCTTTCCGGGAGTAAAACCACGAACTAGAAATCAAGAGTTCACGAACAGTTTACAAGATATACTCACAAGCTCCTGTACCTCAGTCTGTACCTCGACCTCAGGACTGTAGTTGTTCTTGCATAGAATCCACTAACACGACTTCCACCGTGCACCGTTCTCCTTACTTGATCTCCTCGCACCTTGTCCACCAAGATGATCAATCTTCTACAAGAGAGTAGAAGCAACAAACCTTCTAGAGCAGTCGTTCAGAACAATCTCTCAATGGCTCTAGAGAATAAACTCTCTCTTATGATCTCTCTAAACCAGATTAATGAGAGTGGTGGTGGTCTCTATAGGGTTGAGAGTAACACCCAATTTATAGGCCCAAATTCGTGCATAAGTATTCTAATCATAATCCACTCAGAATATCACTCATCTTCAAACACTATCATAGAGTCCGGATCAAACTCTTCTATCCCGTCCCAGCTCGCTATAGCGAGACCTGCTACTGTCTCAAGTTCTGTCAACAATGTTTGTACATTGTTTGCACTGTTTACTGTTTCCATCCGGTTTTCATGAGCTTTTGTCAACAGCAACAGCTGGTCCTGACAAGGACTTTGATGGACGACTTTTATTCTAACAAAGTGTCTAGGCTCTCAAGGTCTAAATTCCTTTAGTTGGTAACTCTACTAATATAGTCAAGTGAAGTAAAGTTGATTTTGAAGAAAGAATAAAATATAAATGAGTTATGATAGTAGTTATGGAATCTTTTTTACTTTTTGTATGGAAAAGTGAAATTTTTTTATATTTTAGTGGATAAAGTTAATTGCTTTTTGACTTTCTGTATGAAAAAAATGAAAAAGTTTTGAATAAAGTACATTTGATGTGACATCTTATCTGAAAAATAGAGACTATATTTGACTTTGATTGTATTAGTGAAGTGCAAAATGAGCCCTAACTAGTCTACTACTTTGGGCCATCCATAGTGTGAATCATTGAAACACTCATTTAATCAATAGGTCATGATGGAACCTTCTACACAAGGACAATTTATCAATAGGTCATGAAGGAACCTTCTACACAAGGACAATTCAAGCCAATGACAACAAGATGGATGGTAGAGATAGATGGCTGGTCCATACTCTTTGGATGTCTTGAGACTTCTAAGTAGTTCAATCAAGAGAAGTCATTTGAGAGAGAGCGCCCCCAAATCTCAGAAAAAATCTTGGGGTTTTATTGAGAAAATGTCTCAAGAAAAATAGATTTTAAACAACTAAAATAACAAATATATATACAAAATAAAAAAAATACAGATATAACTGTTTTAAGTAATTTCTTTTTTTAAAAAAACTCCACATTTTATTTCGATATTACTGTGATTTTCTCGTGATCTTTTCAATCTTGAAGATATGTTGAAAATCACAGAATTATTGAAAAAATGCCACTAGCAAGGGACAAATTGGACCCCTTAGATGCTTGGAAGAATTTGGGTAATTGTATAGCCCTCAACTCAAGTAAAGAGAGCAGTCATCTTGGACTTTGTTGTTTTTTCTTTTTTACAATTAGAAGACTAGGTATGAGTATGACTCTATGATGTTCAATAAACTCCAGATGTTTGTATCTATTACAATAACTACTCGATAGTAATAGGTAATCAAAGTCAGCTATTTGAGACTAAAGGTTATAGCATTTTTCATTCGATTTATGTGAGCCATTCATTTTGCAATCTGAAAGAAAGATCTTAGTTTTTCTCTCAAACTAATTAATTGGATTGATGCAGATATATTTTGAAAAGCTGACATAAGTTTCAATTTTGGATTTATTTATTAGACTCAGCTCAATAGTTGGACAATATCAAAGAAGGGTTCATTCGTTGGAAGATGAATGGTCAAATTGATACCAAGGCATCTAGATAATGTGTCATAATCATTGCACAAGTGGAGTGAACATGCACAATAAAACCTTTTTTTTATGTTTTTAATTTTTTTGCATGAGAGATAAAATGAAATAAAATTAAGGGTCAAATCAAAAGTAAGAAAAAGAAGAGGGAGTCGAGATTAAAATCACTAAAATACAAAAAAATCACACCTCCCCTTTTTTGTTATTTAGTGCCCTTTGAAATTACCTTTGCTATCATTTAGTGTCGTTTAAAGGATAGTTTTTTTTTTTTTTTTTGTCATTTTGTGCATTTACTTTCACCCCCTTCCTCTTGCTTATTTTCTTCATTTGACCGCTTAATTTTATTTCATTTCAACTCTCGTAACTCTCATGCAAACAAATAGGCTCAAATAACTGCAACAGAACAGGGCTCTGCTTTTGGGTTGATCACAGTTTCCTTATTAGTTCAATTTGGTTCCGCTAATCATAATTTAGTTCCGCTAATCAATCCAACGATGGCTACCACCCAAATGGATATCATCCTAAATTCACACCATTAAATCTCTCGAACAAGCCTCTTAAATCTATGTTATCATTGTGAAAAAATTGGTCATAACCAAATGTCTACAGGGAGTTTCTATGGAGGTGACCTCTAGTTCTACTTGGGAACCACTTTTGATTAATCCAAGCCTCTAAAATCAGATGCCTCCTTCCCCCACAAATTGCCCAAACTTCATGACATTTAAATTGATGACCGTTGGATTGATCAATGCATATAAAAATAGAATTAAACTAAATATTTAGATTATTTTCATTTGAAATAAATCTTGGATGCTACCTATTTACTAAAGGCAAGGATGAGAATGACTTAGATCAATAAAGGCATTAATTGGTGTCTCTACTCTTAATCCATTAGAAAAAGTCTAAAGCTCTTATTTTTATAAGTCCATAAATGGGGCCTTTTATTTTAAAAGGAATTGCCTCTACTTCATTAAATTGGATAGAGAAATTGTATGCCCACCCAACGCTCTTAATTCTCAAACCATTTTAGACCGTTATACAAATAGA
The DNA here is from genome assembly GCA_012931725.1 of Litsea cubeba. Taxonomy (NCBI): domain Eukaryota; kingdom Viridiplantae; phylum Streptophyta; class Magnoliopsida; order Laurales; family Lauraceae; genus Litsea; species Litsea cubeba. Next base: position 75,821,741 of record CM022950.1, on the reverse strand, counting down.
GATTGAAAATAGAAATGGAATACGAATAAAGATACGAGAAAAAGTAAAATGAAGTTTTCTGTGTGGAAACTTAGGCAAAGCTCCCACTTGATCACCAATCACCATCCAACAAGGATGGGTATTAATGTCTCCGGGTCTACTGTGTGGATCTTCCTATGACATCTCAACTTGTGATGGAACAGTCGCAAGTGGGCCCCACAATGATGGGGTACCTTTTTTTCATGCATGGGTCGGTGGGTTCATATAATCATACCACTTGTTCACATTTATTGTGTGACATTCTTTCCGTTTGTAAGGGATTTTTCTTGGCTCCCAGCCTCTTTGAATGGGTTACCTGAAAAAAAATTTTCATTCACATTTCTTTTTCTCCATTTTCTTATGTTATTTAAAACTGGATGTCACAAAAAGGGAAGTGCGACTTGGGTGAGATGCCTCTTGGCCCAACTAGGGATCTGGGCCTGAATTCCTCAGTCAAATCAATTTTTTGATTTGCACTCAACCTGACCCAACCCAACAACCCGACCTATCCGGACGAACAACTTAGGTTGATGGACAACTGGAGTAGTGATTGGTACTGATGTGATCGGGTTCAAATGGGCGTTTTCTAAGATTGCATCCTTAATTAAGGGCAAGTTTTTGTTACATCAAAGATTTTATATCATGCAAGGCAATTGTTGACTTTTATTTTTGCATGCAGTACAAAGTTCTCATAGTATGATCCTTCATTTTTCTTTGTGAAAGGATAAAAATTGAAATATCTTCTTTCAATGTGGGAAAAAAGAAATCGACAAGGTCAAGAAACTTTTACAAAGCTCAGAATCTCAGTTCCACATAGGCATACCCTATAGCCCATCTGTTTGCATATGAAAACAACTAAAAATAAAACATCATTATAATTCCTTCTATTTTATTCTCTCTTGATTTGATACTTCACCTCACCGTACTTCAATTCACCGTACATCCAAACGCGCCTACATGATATAACAAATTCTAACAAAAAATTATGAAAATGTTTAAGGGTGAAGGACGTAAGGTGGAGATGTAAATGAGACATCGACATCCTTTGAGCTTGTTTTACTAGCGTCATGATTGACCATTCATTTTTAATCTCCCATTAAATTTGTTTTTCACCCATCTATGGTCCATCTATTTGCATGGAAATAAATTTCTTGGAATTCATGTAAAACAGCTCACAATAAAGGATTATTGAAAAGGTGAGTGATGAAGCATCCAAAGTAATTACGTATGTTTTGATTTACAAGGATGACGCCTGGATATTCATATTCAATCCATCCCTTGTTCATTTTAGGAATTACTTACTTTGTAGAAAAATGTAATCATTTTAATATTTCTTAATTAAGTTTCTATCCATCTCAACCAGGAAGAGTAGTCATTTTATTAAAACGTTAGTATGAAGGGAACTCCTAGAACCCCAAGGTCATAAAGGCATCTATCACCATTTATTAAAACGTTAGTATGAAGGGAACTCCTAGAACCCCAAGGTCATAAAGGCATCTATCACCACTTAGTCATTAGAAGGTTTGTGGGCCCAATGGATTTGGGGGGCCACCACATCATATAGAAGAGTCTGGATCTCTTGTTTCAACGAAGCAGAAAAATATTGTTTCGCCCCTATCCCATAGTGCCACCAGTACAAAATGCCATTTTCATTTCAATGAATGGGGGATCCGGGCTCCACATAGAATGGTTCTTGACCATGCCTCAAGGCAATCCTATTCAAAGTGTTGGCCCGGGACAAATGAAAAGTAAGACAAATGGAAGCACCCTTCATGGCCAGACACTATCAATGACTAATCTGTTAGGGTAGGAGCCTTGGAGGGGCCCCCTAGACACTTTCTATGACTCATCTTTCAGGACTCAGGGTTGGAGCCTTGGAGGGCCCCCTAGACCAAGTACTTTACCACGTTTTGGCCATACTCGGATAGACTCGGTCAAAGTTGAGTCTTGACTCGGTTGATTTGGCCAACACTGTTACATAGGTTGATTTGGCCAACACTGCTACGGGCGACCCGCTCTGGCCTTTCTGGCCTTATTGTTACATATTTTTTAAAATCATTAAACTTGATGATGCCAAAATTGGGTTTCGGACACCACCGGTCAAGTAATAAATGCAGTAAATGCAATAATTAAAGAAGAGAGAGAAGGGATTATAGTGGTTCGGTCAAGATGACCTACGTCCACTTCATAAAGGCAGAGATTGCCTGTGGTGTTTTACTTCCTCAATGATTATTACAAACTAGAGGAATAGAAGCGTCGAAGTGAATAGAGAGAGATCCATCCTCCTTTTAGTGCTGGTGGGGCTCCTCGATTTATAGTCATCCCCTAACAGATGGGGACGACTCTTCAGCAACGTTCGTCCTTGGAGCCCTCGAACTGCCCTCGCGCTGGAGGAGGCAGGTGAGGAACTGCCCTCGCGCTGGACGAGGCAGGTGCGATATTTCTCCGCAGGACCTGGTAGGAGCGGGATACGTGGCTGCCTTGACTTGGTCTCTTCGTGGGTTTGGACCTGAGCTTCATCCTCATGGGTTGGGTCATTTGGGCCTGACTCATCATTTGCCCCTCAATGCCCCGTGCCCAAATAATTTTTTGAAAGGGGGCATTGGTAGATTCAGGTCTCTTCTCCCTCCAAAATCTTTTTCCTCTTTTCCGGTTTTAATCCTGATATGGGCGAGCTTTGGAACCGGCCAGGGGGAGAAGGCCTGGGCGCCCGGGGGACAAGTTCCTGGGCGTAGGCGCGAGTGGCTCCATCCTGGACACTCGCCAGTCGGCGGTCGGACGTGATCTGCGCTGGGCGTCCGTCAGGCCGCGGGCGCCCCTGCGGCGACGCTGGCGCCTCCGGCAATCCCGCAATGGGCGAGGACGAGGCGGGCGCCCCTGCGCTGCTGGGCGAGGAGGAGGTGGGCGCCCGCCGCCTGCGCTGCTGGGCGGCATCACCCTGGGCGAGGGCGACGCGCTCTGGGCGAGGAGGAGGTGGGCGCCCCTGCGCTACTGGGCGACATCACCCTGGGCGAGGGTGACGCCGCGCAGGGCGAGGAGTCAGTGTGGGCGATGGGCGTCCCTGCTCTGGGCGAGGTTGCGCAGGGTGATGCCGCACAGGGCGAGGGCGAGGTGGGCGCCCGGGGAAGTGAATGTCTGGGTGCCCGGGGAGTGAGGGCCTGGGCGCCTGGGGAAGAGGAGTGAAGGCCTCTGGGCGCCTGGGGGAGTCTGGGCGCCCGAGGAAGTCTGGGGCGTGGAGAGGCCCTTGGGCGCCTGAGGAGTGGAGAGGCCCCTGGGCGCCCGAGGGAGTCTGGGCGCCTGGGGAAGTCCGGGGCGTGGAGAGGCCCTTGGGCGCCTGAGGAGTGGAGAGGCCCCTGGGCGCCCGAGGGAGTCTGGGCGCCTGGGGAAGTCCGGGGCGTGGAGAGGCCCTTGGGCGCCTGAGGAGTGGAGAGGCCCCTGGGCGCCCGAGGGAGTCTGGGCGCCTGGGGAAGTCCGGGGCGTGGAGAGGCCCTAGGCGCCCGGGGGGATAGTCCTGGGCACCCGGGGGATTTTTCCTCGGGGAGAAGGCTTGGTCCCGTGGCGGCCATTACGTATTCCTTTTTTTTTTTTTTTTTCAGCTCGACCCCCGCCGGGGGACACCCCCGGACCCCCTCTGCGTAGCGCATTATATATCCCTTAACATATGTAAATTCCAAAACTTTGCCCCTCGGTAACTTCTGATGGGTCGTCCCAGAAGAAGAAATGAGAGAGCTTCTCAGGCTGAGGAGAGGGTGCGCCAGTTGGAAGGGCTTCCGAGGCTGATCTTTCCGCTACCCGCGAGAGGGCGACCAGGCTTGAGACCGAACTCTTAGTAGCCTATGAGAGGGCGGCCAAGGCGGAGGCTGAGCTTGTGAAGGACCTTGAGAGGGCTTCGCTCAGTGGGGCTGAGCTTCTGGAGACCCGCGAGAGGGCTCACCGAGCTTCTGAAGACCCGCGAGAGGGCTTCGCTCAGTGAGGTGAGCTTCTGAAGACCTGCGAGAGGGCTCACCGAGCTTCTGAAGACCCGCGAGAGGGCTTCGCTCAGTGAGGTGAGCTTCGGAAGACCCGCGAGAGGGCTCACCGAGCTTCTGAAGACCCGCGAGAGGGCTTCGCTCAGTGAGGTGAGCTTCTGAAGACCCGCGAGAGGGCTCACCGAGCTTCTGAAGACCCGCGAGAGGGCTTCGCTCAGTGAGGTGAGCTTCTGAAGACCCGCGAGAGGGCTCACCGAGCTTCTGAAGACCCGCGAGAGGGCTTCGCTCAGTGAGGTGAGCTTCTGAAGACCCGCGAGAGGGCTCACCGAGCTTCTGAAGACCCGCGAGAGGGCTTCGCTCAACGAGGCTAAGCTTGTACAAACCCGTGAGAGGGTGATGCTCAGAGAGACCGTTGTGGAGACAGTGACTGGGGCGGTTCATGAGAGAACTGCTTTCCCAGATATTGCCCTCTTAGGCTTCGTGCTGACTGAGGTGCTTGATGATTGTAGTGGCAGCTCTTATGATGTCGATGGTGATGTGCTCCTCGACCTGGACACCATGATGATGGGCGCCCAAGTGAGGTGCTCCTCCACCCTGGGCGCCATGGGGATGGGCGCCCGGGTGAGGTGCTTCTCGCCGTGGAGCATGCCTCGGGTACTTCTTGCGGTACTCCACCAAATTGTGCTCCTCCTTGCCTTGCCAGCACGAGTTGTAAGATCTGCTGGTTTTGGGTTACCAGCTGTTGCATGGTCTCTAACATCTGCTGAGGAGTGGGAGCAGGAGCAGGAGCATTCGGGGTAGGATTGATTGGTGGAGGGCTACCCTCGCCCTCTGCTCGTCTTGTCGATCTAGTGGTGCTCACCATAATTTTGATAAAAGGACTTTTGTTCGATTCCCACAGACGGCGCCAAACTGATGATGCCAAAATTAGGTTTCGGACACCACCGGTCAAGTAATAAATGCAGTAAATGTAATAATTAAAAAAGAGAGAGAAGGAATTATAGTGGTTCGGTCAAGATGACCTACGTCCACTTCATAAAGGCAGAGATTGCCTGTGGTGTTTTACTTCCTCAATGATTATTACAAACTAGAGGAATAGAAGCGTCGAAGTGAATAGAGAGAGATCCATCCTCCTTTCAGTGCTGGTGGGGCTCCTCGATTTATAGTCATCCCCTAACAGATGGGGACGACTCTTCAGCAACGTTCGTCCTTGGAGCCCTCGAACTGCCCTCGCGCTGGAGGAGGCAGGTGAGGAACTGCCATCGCGCTGGACGAGGCAGGTGCGATATTTCTCCGCAGGACCTGGTAGGAGCGGGATACGTGGCTGCCTTGACTTGGTCTCTTCGTGGGTTTGGACCTGAGCTTCATCCTCATGGGTTGGGTCATTTGGGCCTGACTCATCAAAACTTAAAAGCCATAGAGTAGAGGTCATAAATTTCTAACGGGTTGATATTATTGACATGAACTCAAGTGGGCCCAGAAAGCAAAATAAACTATCTATACGTGCTACACAGTCTTCAATTGAATTAAGATACGTGTGCCCATCCCCCCATAGCTCAATGATAGGGGCACCTCCCTTCCACATGAACCACCAGAGTCCAGAGGTCAAGGACATATTTTGCAGAGAATCTAGGGTTTCCAAAGATATATGTTTGCAGAGAATCTACCTATTTGATTTGAAAGAACCATTTTTTGAAGCACAAAATCCATCAATACAACATTGGATAATCAAATTGAATATAGCTTTTTTCTTTGGCTTTGATTGTTTGCATTAAGATATATAGGAATTCATCCTGAAATAACGGACATGAGGTCACTAGAAATGAATGATATAAGATAGAGGTGTGGATAGGGCATTTACTTTTTCTTGTATTAATTTACTGGATCATAATTAGGTATATTCATCCATTATCTTATTCTATTTATATATATATATATAATTATTTGATCCTAACTTTCAAAAATTCACCTTCGAACTTCATTTTAAATTACTTGTATTCAAGCCAGAGACTATATAAACTTGTGGTGGCCTGGAACTCGACTTCTGATATCTGATTTCTGCATGTGTAATAAGGAGGATACATATATGTTTTATTACTGCATGCATGCGTATGCAAATGTACTGAGTTCTGATTTCTTGATTCGACCAAGACCGGTGTAGACTGCAGTCTCGTTGTTGACTCCGACCTTATAATTTCTGAGATGAGTCGAGCTCTGTAGTTTTTAACAATTATATCCAAGCAAGTACCTTTTGCCCCATCCAACGCTCCCTACGAAAGCAACTCGGATGGTCAGGTGAGCTTTGGGCCGATCCCACCCTTACTTAAATTCCAAAGTGGTCAACTCAAAAGCCATCCCAAAATTGTCTCAACTCATGTTACAAGTTAAAACCCAATTTCACATTGAACTTCTAACAATCTACCAAACTCCAACATAATGTTAACCTCAGCTTGAACCCAAACACAACCTAACTTAAAATCGAAATGGGTTCTAATTCTTAGACCATAGTGCCATACTGAGGCGGAACCGGGATATGGACATTGGGTGGGGGAGGGGGGGGGGGGGGGGGGGGGCGGCGGCATTGTGAATAAAAAATTTCTTGAAAAGGGGGCGGGGGGGCATTGCAAAACATAACATTAAATTTTAAGTGATCCAAAGGGCTTTTCGAAAATTTTAGGGACCATGGCCCTTCTAGCCCCTCTCTAATTCCGCCCTGTTGACATAGTCCTACCAAAATACAAAAAAAACCCCTCTTGAATTTTGGTTTAGGTCAGGTCGTGTCACTTGGTTTCAGGTTCAGCCAAGTACAAATTGCACCTACCCCACATCCTTAAATTGGCATGGTGATCATGTGGTGAAACGTTGGCCCACTTTTCCTTGGAATTTTTATTCTTCTCTCAGACAAACAGTACGTTTTTTTTTTTTTTGCTTGGGAGTGGCCTCACAATAGTTAGGAGAGTGACTAATTAACAAGGCTACGGTGGGCCCCACCTAACCGACAACATCTTATACCGTGTGTGCAACGCTAAAGTTCGTAGGGGCCTCCTTCGCAAATAACACGTAAGTCAAACCGCGTTCAAAGTCAAACCAATGAGAGAAAAAAGGAATATTAAAAGGGAAATTTATAGAAGATCTCCTCAAATTCTCAACTATCACAAAACACCCCTCTATGATGGGGAGTAACTTCTAACAAATATTTAGAACCAGTCATTTGCTTGATATTCACAAAAACATCCTTGACCAATGGAAAAATGAGCCGGCTAACCGGCATTTTGATATCATTGGTTCCTTCATGTGAGGATGAAGAGGTTTTTAATAAAAAAAAAGGCCTCTATATCTTCAAACAACATTAGAAATTAAGTCTCTTGTATTTAGCATTTTTACTATAACCTATCCGGTCTTCAATTCAAGTTAGATGTGACCCATAAGAATGTATAATGACCCAAGGGAGGCATGGTGACTAAATTAAATGCATATTAAGAATCTATGTAATATTAAGTTTATAAGATTATCCCATCCCTTACTTTTAGGATCTCAAAGATTAATAACTATACATTGGATAAACTTTTTATGACAAATTTCAACAGTGAATAGTATCCAAAATAGTGTGATGTGGGTTCAGTTTTGTAAGTGCCTAAAAATTACGGGCTTTGAAGCAGGGATTGGGACCCCTATTTTGAGTAGTCTTAAAGAGGATTAACATGGCTCCGGTTAGACCTGAAAAGGAAGCAGGTCAGAGGACCCTGGCTGTGGGCAGCGCAATGCTCTTCGATCTTAAGTCAGTTCAGGGACTGAGTAAGGGAGATGGAGAGAAATTTGTAGAATAAGTGTATGTGTTTTGGATTGCATACCTTAGAATGGAGTTGGAGCGTCTATTTTATAGGAGAGGGAGATGACTTGCATGGATGAGCCTCATGATGGGCTTTGCCACTTGAGTGGCTGTATCCACTCAGCCCACACTTCATTAAATGGTAGCCTCACCTACCCATTCCTCATTAAATGCCAATCTTATCGGGCCAGGCGGTGGTTGACTTTCGGGCCAAGTCCCATCAGGCCTGGCCTGGGCCATGCTTTGGGGGCGCACGTGTTCCATATAATGCCGTTTTGTCAGGAATGATAGGCCGCAGGGCACGCCTTAGCGCGTGCCTTCGTCCTGTCAACAGTCCCATCAGTGTCTGTCAAATCTACCGTGCCGAGGTTGATACACAAGGACCCGTGCCATCTGACCTCGGGGCTTTCACCTCGGTAGGTGCCGTGACCCGTGAGCCGGGGTCCGTCTTGGCCGAACGGAGGCATGATTAACTGGATTGATGTCAATGCTAGTCCTGATCTCGGCTTAGTGGAAACATCCCCACACAAGTTTCAATCAAGATTCCAGTGTGTAAAAGTGGGTTGGGTTGGACAAAGTTGGACAAAGGTGAGTTCCTATATGAAAGCCTAACAATGAGCGTTTGTGAAAAAGAGCATTTTGGCAAAATCATTATTTGAGTTATTTGAGTTTCTTAGGGTAAATTAGTAAAAAAAAATTAGAGAATATAGATACTTTTTGTATAGTCTTGGCCGTTGGTCAAGGAAGACTTTAATAAAAATGCAAAATATAAAAAGTCTTTTTGAGGTTGAGAGAAAACGTATATTTATTTTATTTTATTTTTTCTGTGTGTGTTATAGACTCTCTAGTGCAAAGCTGCTTTACCATATTTACACAAAGCTAACTATGTAAAGATCCACTTGCATACTTATCCAAATCATCTTGTTCATCTACATGGAAATTACTAGTTAAAGATCTTACACATCTGACATAAAATGGGACTTATTATATCCAACCTTTCTTTGTGCCCGTCTACATGGGAAAATGGTATCCATCATATCCAACTCATCCTTCTTTCTATGTCGGACCCATTGATTAGATTGTATGATATTCAACTAGTGGGTTGCATCTAGATAGGTGGATTAGTCAAATCTAATGGGTCTCATGTGGGTCCCACATAAATAGATAAAAGGCATAAAAACACATAAAAGGGCTTCATTGGAGAGGGTCCACCATCATTATATTACTTATATGGTCTCACCATGATTATGTGTATTTAGATGGGCCTACATTAATTCCATCATTTAGGTGGACCTTTGTGATTATATCATTGACCGTAACCCTCTCATGTGTCTTAATAGGGAAAGAGACGAAATGTTAGCACATGAAGATTGTATTTATCTTATTTTTTTTTTTGGGAGGTTTGTCAGGTTTGAATTTTGACTCTGTCAAACAACATTTTTATGAAAGTAAGAGAAATATGAAGGGTGTATTTGCAAATTCCCCAAAGTTCCAGCCTCCCCTCCCCGAAATTGTTAACTGGTATACTCGGACTCAATAACTCGATTTGATGTTGAATATTTTATGCAAATAGAAACTTGAGATTGAGGGAAAATAAAGAAGAAAGCAAAAATGAGTAATGCCCTGCACAGTTGCCACTTCTCAGTGTAATAAAACAAATAATTTCATCTAAACAAGTCTCGCACAAAGGCAAAGCATGATTTTCAATTCCCATCATCTACAAAGCAAAATCCTTCTTAATTAAAAAGTAAGGCTGTAAAATAAAAACAGTCCAAATAGCTGATTAGCCAGCCAAAGGACATGAATTCAAAAGAAATTCCAAATGGGTCCAATGTTTGGGGCCATTTTTAATTTGAGTCCATGTTTGGGTCTATTCCATATTGCCAAAAAAAAAGAAAGAAATGATCTGGTCCAGATCTTCCATATCCCAGGATTTGAATCACAGCCATTATATTATATGTGCGTACATCATACGTTAAATATATAATAGAAGTAGTATTATAAGCATTTGGGTCCCATTCAAGTCTAGGCTTGACTTTCAACTAAAGTTCAAACATAAATAAGACCAGTTCACACTCGGGACCCTCTCTGCACTCAACCAGTTTTACATTGGGACGCAGGCTTGCTCCATATAAGGCACTTACTTCGAAATGTCCAGTTATATGGACTACAGGCTTTAACCAAAACTTTTGTGTGGACCAGAGTCTTTAAATGACAGACCTTTCACTAGTTTTCTCTATTACATATAGGCCAAGGCTCCCTTAAGTTCGAGTTTAGGGAGAAAATTTCATAAGCTCGTACTTGTGGGGCCCACCTTTGGTCCATCCAAATGGACCAAACACATGACCCCCTTAAATTGCACATGTCCACCAATTTTCAGTAAGATCCGAATTTACTGGACCGTTGGATTGACTATATATCAATCCGAATGGATTGTTGACCATTAAACTCTTGGGCCCATATGGAGATGATAGAAATTACGGTTGGAGCTGATTTTTTGCAAGGAGGAAGATCCTAGGGAGTCCTTGAAATATTCCCCACCCCCATCCCCATGTGGGTCCGCAAGTGGATCCCACCACACACTTGGACTTACCTTATCTTAAACTTGAGCTTAGGGGAACTGGTCTCATAAATATATATATATATATATATATCAAAAGATATGTGAAGCTAAGAAGCTGAGTTGAGTAGGCCGGGTCTAGTCAAGTTTATTGAGTCTAAAAACTTGCAAATCCGTTTATACATTAAGGTCTATATTAGGACATTCCAACCATGTAGTAATAGCTAGTTATTGCATCTACGCGTTGCAGGGAGCTTTTCATAATTTCATCTTTCCTCATTCAGTTTAGAAGATATTATATACAGTTGGACTTGGAGTGAAAGTAGGTATAGACTCTAAATAGAACAAAAATATTGTGTATTGTTTTGAGATATCCACCAATACCATACATGTGTAGTTAATTACATTGGTATTATTGGAATCACCCTCCTTATTTTAGATAGAGTATAACTGGACAATGACTTGGACCATTTTTTTAATATAACTGGACAATGAGTTGGACCATTTTTTAATAAGCACAAAAGTATGGTAGACCGAGTGTGGGTCATGATAACTAATGGTGGATAAGAAGGTACTATCATATATGAAGTTTGACAAAAAAAATCTTAATTACTAAGACTTTTTTAATCTTTTCAAATGATAATAACAAAATATTTAAAGGTCCAAGTTTTAAGAATAAGCTAAAGATGTTTCTGTTTGAAAAACAATGAGTGTGAAGGATATGAATAACAATTGCCAAGCCTGCAATTACATTAAAAATTGCCTAGCCTGCAATTACATTAAATGAATATGATCATTTGCAGTTGGCATGTACCTTGGTATTTTCTTAATAAATAACTGAATTTGATATATTTATTCTCCTTTTAATTATTTGGTATGGTATGAAATCTGAACTCTATTAATTCATTTCCTAGAATTTGATATATTTATTCTCCTTTTAATCATTTAGTATGGTATGAAATCTGAACTCTATATATTCATTTCCTACGTATTCTATTCCAATGCAATCAAACAGTCCCTTTGAGTAATTCGCCATAATTAAATTGATAATGAATTCCATGTCATGATATTGTCCGTTGAAGAATGGCGATAATCAGACTTACCCAACTCCCCTGCTAGAAAACCTGACTCCAAAATCTGAAGAATGGATTAACTTAGACAGCGGTAATTGATCCTATTTATTCAATTATTCTTACTCAACTCAAAAATGATTTTTCAATGTTGATTTTTTTTAAAGCCTTATTCACTTGCTTGGTGTCTCCTCCACCTTGCTTCTTCAATTGCCTTTTACTTTGTCTTTAAAACTTCACAACTATGGTACCTGTTGAATTATTTGTTGTTGGAGAATTTCTACAAATACTAGATAGCCAATGTGATTTTCCAACACCAATCACCAACCAATTATTATGGCAATGCAACGAAGCAAAACATACATCATACCATCTATCATGTAGAGAATAAAGTAAGATAAAAACACACACAAGATATAAGATTTAACGTGGTTTGGTCACAATATACGACGTACGTCCACGGGAGAAAAATGCAAATTCTTCCTCTCAACTTTGAATGGAGATTACAATACAAATTACAATCTTTCAAGGTCTTCTTTCCTCTCATTTCTCTTGGTCTTCTTGAATAGACTCTTCCTTCAATCTCTACACTCTTTCTACCAAGAAATACCATTGGATTGATTTTCTTAAAAGAAAGAAGCTCTACAACCATCGGATTAACTCAATCTTATGGATGGCTCACACTAAAAGAGTTAAAAAAGAAATTAAAAATTGAATAAAGAAAATTACAAGAAAGAAAATCAAATAAAGGGGCATTTGGTTTCACACGTGTTGCACACACACAACACATATATAACGTTATTTGGCCATACAGTTTGGTCCAACTAAAATGCGAAGTTTATTTTATTCGGTGCAATCATGATGTTATGATTATACAATAAAGTAAACAAGAACATATAAATACTAAAAGCAAGGGTCCTCGGAGCTGCAATTAAAATGAAGAAAAGCTGTCATGTCTCTCCCGAAATCAACTAATCATAGAATTCTCACTAAACGATGTAAAGAAGATTTTGTCATTTTAAAATACCTAAATAGACAGGTTCAATTACAAGCCACTATATATTTTGATAAAAGACTCCCAAATCAATTCAACTAAGTAAAACAGTGGATTCGTTGAAAATGATGTATAAACCAATTAAACTTGTAATATTTTGAAGTAACCAAAATAACTTTATAAGCTATAAATTGAATAAGGCTTTAGTAAAAAAATAGAAAATCTTATAAACATCAACTTACAATATGATGCTTTCAGCAATGGAAAACTGTTTTCTATTAACATTCCTACTGAACGTGCCACATAAAGCTATTGGTTAGTGTTGTGGTCATCGCTAATTCATCACAAGCACATGAGAGTTTTGACGTGCTATTTAAATTAGGAGTATGAGTAATATTTTTCTTATTTAATTAAGCCTTCTTATGATTGTGATTTCTATTTTGATTAGGAATTTACTTGAGTAGATTTGTTTTCTGTTTTCTAAAAATTAGTGTAATGCAATTCAATTTTACAGAATGCAATAAATAGGGTTTCTTATGTTCCCCTTTCCTTTGCTCCCTTCTTGCTCAACATGTCTCAAAAAATTTATAGAAATGCTGATTTTAATGGCCGAAAGAAAAGCTAGGTAACTCAATCTTCTTTTGATCATATGCTTCATAAAGATGTTTGGAATCATGGTCCGGTCCACATCAATCCTGTAATGATTTTTCAAAAATTCATAAGAGTCTTAATCATTTTTCTGCCCGTAAATTAAAGGGACATCTTTGGTTGGGCCAAAAATGGATCTCGTCGAACCAGGTCCATGTAAAAAGCTCAGCCCATCTTTAAAACAATGACCCAAACTCAATAATAAATATGTAAAGAACCTTGACATCGACCACATTATAAGAAAATACCCAAATATTGTTTAGCATGTAGATATGTGGCGTGTATAATAATAAAAAATCTTCAGCATTATAGTTAGGGGCGGACCTAAATGTAGGCCTAGGGGAGGGGAGGCATGGTACTCTTTAAGTTTTCAAAATTTTAAATTTTACCATTAAATTTTTTTATTTTAACTCCTAAATTGTTAAAATTTTATTTTAATAATTTTCATTTGCCCCCCCTAATTTCATTTTCTGGGTCCACCCCTTATTATAGAGGTTGTGTTGGACTTGAACAAGTGAAAGAAAACAAAAGGAACAGGAAAAAAACCCATAGAAATTCAAATCAACGACAGTTTTTAAAAAACAAGTCGTTAGAGACTCGGCCTTTCTCCATCACAGTAGCGTGTTCATTCCGGTCAAAGTAATCCATCGAGCTGGTCCGGCACAAGCTAGCCAACGCCACCAAGTCAAGTCATTTTAGCGCTCCTCGTTTTCTTGCCTTTACGAATAAATACCCCACTTCCTTCTTCTCAATACTCAACTTTTCCTCTCTCTTCTGCTCCCTCCTCAGTCCTTCCTTCCTCTCTATTCCTCCATTTACTTGCTTAGTCGCTTCCTTTCTTTCGATTTACCAATACGAAGTTTCCTGAGAGAGTAAAATGGCCGGAGGAGGGTCAGGCCGCTCTTTGCAGGAGACGCCGACATGGGCGGTCGCCGTGGTCTGTTTTGTATTGGTTGTGATTTCCATCATCATAGAATACATCATCCATCTCATTGGAAAGGTAATCTGCTCAACCCCATGTCTCACTACTCCATGGTTTCGGCCTGTAACGCTCAACCGAAATCGTTACGTAACGGCCGATACAACACCACTAACTAACCAACTGCTCTAAGCCCCTTCATTTTTTATTTATTTTATATAGAAATTTTAGTCATGGTAGTTTGCATGACTTAAATTCCATGCATTTTGCAGTGGTTAACAAGGCGTCACAAGAGAGCACTCTATGAGGCACTGGAAAAGATCAAACAAGGTATTCCATTGCTCATCATACATAGAGAATTTGATTATTTGAAAGTATCTTTGATTAATTGGTGATTATTGAAATGGGGTACTTTTTTTTTTTTTGCCTGTTGTTGTTGCTGTTACAGAGCTTATGTTGCTTGGATTTATATCCTTGCTCCTGACAGTAGGACAAGGGCAAATATCAAAGATATGTGTGTCCCAAAAAGTGGGGAGTTCCTGGCATCCCTGCGATAGGAAGCAAGAAGAAAAGATTAATACCAGCACCAATACTGATGACTCCTCCAATTCTGTTGGGAATATCGGTCGGAAACTGTTGTGGAGTTCAGGTTCTGAGAGTACTTTTAGGCGAATTCTAGCTGGAGCCAGTTACGACAACTGCGAACAAAAGGCAAGGCCACTCTTTAATCACTATCTACCTTTGCAGATTTTTATTTTTTTTTCCTTATTCTTCTCAGTAACAGTTTTCATATACGCGTCCTATGCTAAAGCTAGGATTATAGCCAAAAATGCTATCAATTAAGTACCCATTTTACATACCCGTCTCGGAAATTAACAACTGCCACCAATACCCGTTCCGTAAAAAACTGTCACCATTTTCTTTTTCCAAGTATAAGTTTTTGCTATAATATTGTGAGAACACCGACTCAGCTGGATATTAATGACTTTGGATCCCTGAGTTTTTAGAACTCCACATTAACGCCCACTTTTTTTTCTTTTTCTGGATCATTCGTTATCAACTTTTACTTCAATAGGAATTGATCTCACTGTGAAATCAAATTTATAATGAAGAATATAATTTATACAAATAATTAACAATGTCTAAGATAATATCAATCAGATTCTTAATTACATGCTAAACCTTATGATTGGATCAACTCTTATTCAGGGAAGGTCATTAACTTTCTACTGTTTAGATTTTCAATAAATGAATCCCACTATAAAGTTTCATTCCTTTCACTCACCAGAAATCTGAGAGATTAGGTCACAAATTTGTGTATGTGTGTTCCTCCTAAAGTATTTTGAAAAGTTAGACATTTTCTTTATAGGAATTATTTATTTATTGTTCGGCACAAATACTTTTCTAGGGTAGAAAAAAGCAAAATGGGACAATTTTTTATAACTTCATGAAAAGTATTTTCAAAGATCGACTGAGAAAGTAAACGTGCCCGTAGGAGGATCCGTACTTGATGTTAGTTTACATAGGGCCACCAAAATATACACCATGTGATGTGGGTTTGAGGAATTCAAGTATCTTATATCTACTCTTTTCAATTTCTGTTGCTGGGGACAATATAGAAGTTGGAAATGAAAGCTAGGCTCACCCGTGGGAAATTGAAACCAATGTGTAACGAATGTGTGCTTACCTGCAGCTAGGCCCACCTGTGGGAAATTGAAACCATTGTACTGTCCGTAGCTATATGTTAAAGTCAATTTTAGATGATGCCACCATTAAATTGATTACATAATTTTACATGTGGTGGTCTCTATTCCATCTCCTTCTTTCTAAAGAAAAGAAAAGTAAATGAAGTTTGATCACTTGTTTTAAGTTTAGTCAATATAACGGTGATCATCTTCTTGATTTGAGCAGAGTTTTATATGTTGCTCTTTACAATGAATGTGAGGACATGTCTATAGTTTAATAAGCGCACGTTTGTGTGCGTACAGTGGAAAATTGGTTTTGCGAAATTTTCTTTTAGCTCCCGAAAAAAATCACAAATTATTTTAACTCATTTTTTGCGCTTTTCTAATAGAAGAAGCGATCGCACCAAATAGGGGCGGAACCAAAGGGGGGCTGGCATGGGGCCATGGCCCCCCCAAAACTCCAAAATAGCCCTTTTAATTTTACATAATTTTAATAGTTTTTTACATATGGCCCCTCCAAAATTTTCAGGAAAGCCCCAGTATAATTTGAAAACTATATTTTTTTTTATGTGTACCCCCAAAACTTTTTCTCCACATTGTGCCCCCCAAAGAAAAATTCCTGAGTCCACCCCGGCACCAAACATGAGTTTTATTTAAGTACACAAAATTATTCTTACAATTCCGAGATGTAGCATAGCTGGCTAAGACCACGGGTCAAAAATTGGAGGCCGTGGTTTCAAATTCGGGCTCTCTTACTTGTCAAGCCAAAAACTAGACTTATCTAATACATGATGGAGATAGAAATTTCATGTGCCTGAAAAAATAGTTGATTCTTTTGTTATCACTTTTTAGAAAAAAAAAAAAAGCTGAACAAACATGTCCACCGTAACACAGATCACGGTAGTTCTGTTCATTTATAGCTCTGTTGGTCAATAGGTTCCAATATAGTCATTGATGACATATTATGGACTAGTATATTCACCTTCTTCCGAGATGAACATGTGTCCCACATGCATTAGATTTTAGGTCATCACCCAGACGGGCCAGACCTACTTGCAACACATGGTGGATAAGATTTAAGTTTATCATATTTACAGAATCTACACAGTCGTGAGAGCAAAAAAAAATCAATTGCTGGCGCTATCATAGATATAAAAGAAATAGATTCGCCTGAAATGGTAACCTCTTGATGGCATCATGTTGTTTTCATTAGGGAAAACAAAAATCGCTGACATGTTGACAAATATACACTACTAACTATTATTAGATTATAAATACTTATTAATACTTCCCTTCCGATGAAATCCGCTTAGATGACCTATACTGGTGTCATGTTAAATTTCATCTCTTAATCAATTCTATCTCCTCGGGTGGAACCGGAACAAATTATAATTTCATAAAAGTAAAAACACCATTGGATATTCCTCATAATTAATTAATTTCTAAAATCTATAAAAATAAGAAAAAAATTAAATGGGTGATGAGAAAAAGGAAAAATTTTTTTTTCTTTTTAACAATCTTTTACAGCAAGGCCCTCAAGGTAAGCTGTTTGTATCCTTACATGACATATGCCTTGTTTATCGAAAACATGGAATAATAAACTGTAGAAACTTGGAATTTCTTTTACAGGGGAAAGTTCCGTTGGTTTCATCTGATGGCATTCACCAGCTCCATATTTTCATATTCGTGCTGGCCGTATCTCATGTGCTCTATTGCATCACAACCATGGCATTGGGTCGAGCTAAGGTAACAACTACTGGCCCATCTTTTATT
Source organism: Litsea cubeba (assembly GCA_012931725.1). NCBI lineage: Eukaryota > Viridiplantae > Streptophyta > Magnoliopsida > Laurales > Lauraceae > Litsea > Litsea cubeba. The sequence goes on along the minus strand of CM022950.1, from coordinate 75,804,277 downwards.
TATGGGATTTTGCTTATGCTAAACGGGCTGGAACCTAATCTAATCCACTGTTTGCCAATTTTCAATTGGGCCTAGTGTTTATAACAATATCGAGTCCACTGGTCAACCCGATTTTTAAGGGCCCGTTTCTTTGACAAAATTCCTAATCAAAATTTATAATGTCCGGAATTCAAAGATAATGATGTGATGCTTGTCCCTTAAAATCTCTTAATGCTGCATTTTTTTTTACTAGATTTTGCTGAATCCTTCAGTGGAAAAGAGAATTCAGAAATTCTATTAAGGGACCATCTTTTGGAGAATTTATGAGTTTTCCGGACATGAATTCTTGAAATTCTACTGAAGAAATATGCCCATTTAGATATTATTTAGATACTGGACTAACCCAAATTGTAATCAACTCTGTTCATCTCTTTACACTGTTTTTATTTGAACCGCAGATGAGAAGCTGGAAATCCTGGGAAAAGGAAACAAAAACCGTGGAATACGAATTCTCGCACGGTAATCACGAGTAAAAGAAAAACAGAGAAAAGTCTAGTCCTGCTTTCATTTGCCATATTTCTTTCTTTCCTCTTTTCAAAATTTTCATACTAAGAAGGAAAAACAAAAAACCATGCTGACATTTGTCCGTACGTACTGTGGTAGACCCAGAAAGGTTTCGTTTCGCCCGAGAGACGTCCTTCGGCCGACGACACTTAAATTTCTGGACCAAGTCTCCCATCCTCATCTGGATTGTAAGTTCCCGCAAAACTCTTCTCCCTATGTCCACACTCACACGTCTCGTTTTTCTAAGGCCATTCAATCTATGACGTCTCTGGTTACTTCATCAAACTGCTGTTTAAATTTAAAGCGAATTGTGACCCAAGCCAATGTATGAGATGGCTGTGATATTTCTAATATACTATTAACATGTCAATTGGTAATGGAAACTTTGCAGACTCATTGTAGCTCGAGAAAGACCCATGATCAATCGAGAACCGATTATTTTCCCAGACACGTGGAGTTTCTTGCCTCCCCTGTATTTGATAGGCAAATAGTTCAAGAGAGAACACAAGTTTAAAACCGCAACCTTGTGTTTGGTTTGGGACATGTGATCTTAAGCCTCTAATAATAATAAAAAGTAGAATGGGACATCCAACACATCAATAATTGCGTAAATAAAGTGCTAAGTTTGAAAAGTCTAAAAGACATTTATTGGCAAAGACTTTAAAAGAGAAAGCGACTAACAAGAAATTACCAATAAAAAATAGTTGAGGCTTGAATGTCATAGTGAAGACTTATGATAACACTGTTATTGTTTTCTTCAACATCGTCGTCAAAATTGGTACTATTTATTGTTATTCAATCAATCATGCTGTACTTGTGCTCAAGTTGGGAGAACTGCTTTTGAAACTATAGGGATAACCACAGGGACAGTTTAGTGGGTGGTCCATGCTTGGCATTGATAACAATGTTCCAAAATTTAGAAGGGATGAATCTCAGTTTTTTCCCCAGTGAAATCAATTTTTTAAATTTAGTGTCACCTCATCATAATTCAAAATTCATTTTCTTCGTTCTTATAGCTTTATAATTAAATATATAATTTTAGTTGTGAAATCCTCTTGTCGCATAAGCATACCTCCTTTTTTTCTGCACCCTTGGTACAAAGATTTCCTACATGTTGTACAAGAGTGCATCCAAAACAAACAGAGTTCATGTTATTTTAACATTACTTGGTAAAATGCATATATAGTTCTTACTCATTCTAGTGATCCATTTTCAGAAAATTCAAATCTGACCAATTCCTTTCCTTCACATTTCATATTCAGGTTTGTTTCTTCAGACAGTTTGTGAGGTCTGTTCCTAAAGTGGATTATTTAACCCTGCGGCATGGATTTATCATGGTAATTTTTGTTACAGCAGTAAAACTTTTGGTGCTTATCTTCTAATCGTTCATATAAATTTAACTATACACATATTCATTTCAGGCACATTTGGCTCCCCAAAGTGCTATTAAGTTTGATTTCCGGAATTACATTAAAAGATCACTTGAAGAGGATTTCAAAGTCGTCGTCGGAATAAGGTCTTGATTCTCAATCCTTTCGCTACTCTAATTGCTGGTTGTGATTGTTAAATGAATATTAGAAAGCAGTTCTTAAAAACAAGGGAAACCACAAAGTTTCACCAATGAATTTTTTTGTATCTCTTTCCGCAATTGAATCATTTGTCATTTGGAAGCTTTATTTCCTACAGGATTTTCACCAGCAAGATTCCAAACAGGAGAAAATATGAAAATTGAAAATCCCCTTTAAAAGATACTTCACCTTCTTTTCCCACATAATTGGGAATCTCCCCTTTTCACTTTAGTTATTTTATACTCTTGTGGCATTATAGACTTTCCCATTTCTTTGCAACTACTACTAACATCATTGGTTGAATTAAAAAAAATTAGAGATGTTCATGTACCTACCCTGGACTTTTGATGTTCTTTTGTGGAACTTGGCTTAATTAATTTTTCTTATTCTCCTTTTAAATAACCACCAAGTAATTTCTTTTAATACTTATATTTTCATTTAATATTTTGATCATAATTTTAGAAAAACTCATTTTGACTTGCTGTGCCTAAGCAACTTGGAGTATTGGACTTGATAGATCTAGAGTCTGAGTGAGTCAAAATGAAGAGAAATACTAGATTCAAATGACTTTCTGAGTTGGTTCAAGTTTTGGTTGTTTCGAGACAGTGCTTTAATAAGGCATTTAGATTTTACCAACGCAGGTTGGACTTGGACTTGGTTCTAGTGGTTCGGCACTCCTTTTCCTTAAGTAAGGTCTCGAGTTCGAGTCTTGTGTATGGAGAAAACTTGTGCTGGGAGATCTTTACCCCTTAGTGGGGCCGACCCGGTTCGAACTATAGATTAGTCAGTGGGCTTTTGGACATCGGTGCTTAACGGCAAAAAAAAAAAAAAAGGCATTTAGATTTTACTTTGTTGTGATGATGATTATTTGGCCTGAAATCAAGTTTCCTATTTTGCAGCCCTACTATATGGTTCTTTGCAGTGATCTTCTTGCTCTTTAACACTCATGGTAAGCAGAGTTCATCATAATTATCATTATCTGTATATTTGCTGTTGTTTGTTACTAAATGAATTGTCAAATCTGAATAGGATGGTACTCCTACCTGTGGCTGCCTTTCATCCCTCTAATTGTAAGTGCTCTCTTGCTGTTTCCATCTCTACATTTAGATTTCTGTGCGCAAAAATGTCTTCACGTAGAAATGATTTTGCATTTCAAGATTTTGTTCTCTTTGCCATGCCGAATGACTCTGTTCTATTGTAGTATTGGAAATGAGAATTGCATGTTTATGTAGCGCGGTTTTTATTACAGGTCATTCTACTGGTGGGAACGAAGCTTCAGGTCATAATAACACAGATGGGGCTGAAAATTCAGGAGAGAGGTGATGTTGTTAAGGGTATTCCAGTCGTCGAGCCTCACGACAACCTCTTTTGGTTTAATCAACCCCGTCTCTTACTCTACCTCATCCACTTTGTACTCTTCCAGGTACTTAAAACTTCATTAAACCCCACTAGTCTGAGACTTGGCAAGTGAAGTTGTTTATTATATTTGGTCTCATCTTGCATGGCCTGTTGGCTATCTACCCTCAATTTCATTCCTTATTACTATTTCTAACGCCGTGATGTTGAGTCATTCATTGACTTAGATTTTGACACCTTTATTTCAAAGTCTTAGACGAGATGAGTAGAAATGTTGGACAATTTTAATACTATGTAATGAGCAAGAGATGACCACCTTTTTTATTTGGTGGGTTAGAGCCTAGACAAGTCACATGATGAGGCCAAGTCATGAAGAGATTGAATTGCCAAGTCACTCCAAGCTCGAGTTTCTTCTCTCTCTCTCTCTCTCTCTCTAATCAATTTGGTGACTTTCTTTTTGGTTTTTCATTTTGTAGAATGCTTTTCAGCTGGCCTTCTTTGCTTGGACATGGGTATGCCATATTTTGAATCACATATTCACACTGCCATTTGATACCTAAAAAGATGAAAAGTTACATTGGTTTTAGTCTCTAACTCTTCTTTTTCAACCATTGCAGTATGAATTTGGCTTGCGTTCTTGCTTCCATGAGAAATTGGAAGATGTGATTATCAGAATCTCAATGGGGTGAGTAGCAAACCACACAGAGTTGTTACCTGTTTCCTCTTTGAGCATTTATTAAGCCTGTTAATGGGCCTATTTTGAGTGAGGTCCAGTCAAACCTGGACCCAATTATACTTAATAGTAATCCTTTGGGCTCACAGGTTAATGGTTTATTAAAAAAAACAATCACATATAAATTGGAAAAAACATACTCTACGTTGGACTGCAAGTGGGGTCCATTAGCAAAATTCTCGGACTATTGCGTATTGGGCCTTGGACCTTGATCCAACATATCAGGTCTAATCTTATACCTAGAATAGGTATTTCTCGAGCCGGGCTTTCTTTGTTGATGTGTCTGACCCAAGACCATTTACCGGGCAACTCTTTTGGATAAACAAATTATTAATTAAGCACAACATTAGTTGATCTCTGTGATAACAGAATACCTTTTCTTTGGTATCAGGGTTCTCATCCAGTTTCTATGCAGTTACGTGACTCTGCCTCTTTATGCATTGGTAACGCAGGTAACAATATCTCTCTCTCTCTCTCTCTCTCTCTCTCCTTAGTGAGCTATAAACTATAGAGACCAAGGCCTAAAACCTCAAATGTGTATGGATTTAACTCACTTAACATAGAAGTCACAAATGAGACTCGAGACTCAGTCTGACCAAGTTACATTTGACTCTCTCCCAACTCGGTAACTCATCTAGTTGACTCGAGCGAGTAGGATCATGCTTAAAAACATTGGTTATTGAAACCATGGTTTAAAATCTCGGTATCGGTCGCGGTATCGGCCGGGCCGAAAAAACCGATACGTCGCGGATATCGTCGCGGATATCGGTCCGTCGCGGTCGTCGCGGTGTGAATTTTTTTTTAATCCAAAAAAATCCGCAAAAATATTCAAAAAATCCAGAATATTAGAAAATGTTGGAAAACAATATTTTTTTCCATTAGTGACAACAATAAATCAAAATCTCGGTCACCTTAAGTTATGAGTCCTGTCTGTATCGCTGTTCGCTTTATTCTCCAGTATTTTATATAATGCAACCATTATTGATGCTCATGATCAATAGGATGAAATATCATAAATCTAACATAATGCAACCACAATTTTTGGCAAAAACTCATACTTTTTTGTTCCAAAAGTATAGATCTATTTTAAACTAACACATTATCAATGCATTTGAACACTAATGTGAAAAAATGTAATTGATTTCAAGAAAAGCCCCAAATTTTGGAAATAAAAAAATTTAGATCTACACTTTAAAATACTAGATCTAGGGAAAAATAAGTGAGTAACATCGAATCTAACTCAATATAAAGCCTTTTCGTTCATGAATTAGCATATTACACAATCTTTACTACTTTATCATTCCAAACATAATTAAATATGTTTAATATCATATCTAGTAGTTTATGATAATAATTGACATCTAAGCACAAAAAAAAAGAAAGACAATTAAAAGAGTCCTAGCTATCATGGTCAAGTAGATCATTTTGTCTTCTTGAATTTAGATTGCCACTTATCTAAAACATGCGCTTCGCAGAGGGGGTCCGGGGGTATCCCCCGGCGGGGGTCGAGCTGACCGGTCAGCTCGCGGGGGTCCAGGGGGCAGCGCCCCCGAAAAAAAAAAAAAAAAAAAAAAAAAAAAAGGAGATCGGCCGATATTTTCAAAATATCGGCTGAGATATCGCCACGGCCGATATTTTGAAAATATCGGCCGATATGGCGATATTTGACGATATTTTGTCCGTATCGCCGCGACCGATATCTCGCTGAGATATCGGTGCGGTACCGACCGGTACCCGGTACGTATCGGCCGGTACGTACCGGTACCGGCCGATATTTTGAACCATGATTGAAACCAACTTATATCAATTTGACTCACCTAACATGGTCATGAAGTCAAGTAACTCAGGCAAGTTTGACCGAGACTCGTTGACTAACCTAACTTGGTGATTTATCAAGTCATGTTGACTCGGGCAGGTCAAACCGTCTTAAAAAACAGTGATGCAAACATGACTCATCTAAATCTTATTCTCATCAACTGCAGATGGGCTCCAACATGAAGTCCACCATCTTCAATGACAGGGTGGCCACTGCTCTGAAAAAATGGCACCACACAGCCAGAAAGCACGTAAAGGAGAGCCGACAGTCGGGAAGCGTTACACCATTGTCGACAAGTCGGCCGGCGACCCCCATGCACAGCCTATCGCCTGTTCATCTCTTGCGCCATCACCGGAGCGACGTGGACAGCATGCAAAATTCTCCGCGCTTCTACAACTCCGATAACGATAAGTGGGACCCTGAAGACGGCTCTTCCTCTCACCAACACTTCCGCCGGAGCTTGGGGGAACAAGAGAAGGAGTTGGAGGAAGTGTCTGCTCCTCCAATGCCACAGATGCAGCCCGACAATGCTCAACATGATATCAACATAAACCCAGCTGCTTTCTCATTTGCAAAGAGATAGTAAGGAAGTAACGTATATTGAGCTAGGCCACACTATAATTCTCTTCTCCAGTCATTGGTGCAATGACACAGAGCACAACGTGCATAGATATCAAGTTGAGGGGTGGTGAGATTATGTGGCCTTCTAATCTTTGCTGTAATAATGAGCTGTAATTGTTTTTTATTTTTTATTTTATAACGCAGGGTTTAGCTCTTTGGGACAGAATTATCCATACGGGCCCATTAGAGAAAGCCAGGTAAAATTTTTCCTGTGGAACCGTGGTTTTAGGCCAACCGAGCTACCCCTCGAGATTAAGTGAGTTGTAATTGTTATCCTTTTGCTAAATCATAGAAGCATTGATTGTTGTAATTGAACCCCTCATTTGTTTATTCTCAAGTCATCATTCTTGATGCAGCAGGCAATCTCTACAATTTTTTTCCCTCAAGACCCATATGGAACCCATACTTATGCCTATGTTTTGGGCCATTTGATGATCTTAATCTCTTGTTGGCCTGATACACTTATTACTCCGAACCATAGACATCCCAAGACTCTTTATATTATATATATTAAAGCAAAGGGAGAGGTAGGCTGTGAGGGGTGCCACCTCATCCCTAAAAAGTCTTTCAGAGAAATATGCTAAAAAATCCTACATTATTTTAAGGTGCCACCTCACTTTGGGCTACTCTTTCTCTCCTAAATTCTCTCTCATAAGAGATTTGTGTGAACGTTTGAATTTGAGTCATATTTCTTGCCATTATCCAAATTATAAGCAAGTCTTTAAAGTCGGTTTATTTTCTTTTATTTAGATCTTCAATCATCAATGGGTCCCATGTAAATATGTTTTGTGGGCCCTATCGATGAATGAAATCCAAGCTGTTGCTTCTTTACTCTCCTTTTTTTTTTCCAAATGGATGGATCCAGTAGTGGCACCAGTTTGTATTAAATATATTTCAAGATTGGACTCCAGTATTGGATGAAATCCCAATGGCCTTCTCTTAACCCTTTTTTTCTAAGAGTAGGCCCCACTGATGGAGGGAGGCAAGCCTGTTGGGCGTTGTCTGGTTCCTTACTGGATGCAAATCAATTAGTGGGCCCCGCACATTTAACTTATTTTCTGCAGTGGGACCCACTTATGGATTAATATAGTTCTTTTACTCGCCTTTCGGTTTTTTCTCCAAATGTATGGTTCCAGTAGTGGGCACCAGTTCGTATTAAATATATTTCAAGATTGGACTCCAGTATTTGATGAAATCCCAATGGCTTTCTCTTAACCCTTTTTTTCCAAGAGTGGGCCCCACTAATGGAGGGAGGCAAGCCCCGTTGTCTGATTTCTTAATGGATGCAAATCAATTAGTGGGCCCCGTATATTTAACTTATTTCTGCAGTGGGACCCACTCATGGATTATGCATAGATATTAGTTTTCTAGGTCAATATGTATCCGTAGGATGTTAACGTGCACATTCTGGATAAAGGCAAGTGACTGGTGTAACAGTGTAACTACGAATAAGCCACTTGAAAAAGTCTCTAAATAGGGGGACTCTCTGAGTGAACTGCGGCTGCTCGGGGAAATGTAAATCCTGAGTTTTGAAGGAGTCAAATTCTACTGCAGGTCCCAAATATTGAAAAGAGTTTTTTACAACAAGGCCCCTATATTTCTAAGAAACCTCAAAAAAGCCCCTCTATTTTAGCTTTTTACTATAACATCCCTTGACTAACAGTCAATATAAGAAAACGTAAACGGACGTTCTGACTCTTTACCTTTTTTACCATTTTACCCTTCCTATTTAGTGAAAAGCTGAAATGACATGTTTAACCTTATAAGAAAATGGAGAGGGATGAGTTGGTTATGCGTGTTTGGATGTCTGATCTGTGTTTGGGCATTGTTAATAAAGTGGGCTGGAGGGTGTGGAGGCTGGAAGGCAGTAGGCGAGGTGTGCAGCTGAAGTGAGTCGGTTCGAGCCAATCAGATGGGTTGAGTGAGACATCTAGGTTGAATAGGTTGGCTGAATGAGATGGGTTCAGGCTCGGGTTGAATTGCTTGGTGTTTGGTAATTTAAGATGGGCTCTGTTTGTGGAAGGTGGTGGTCATGAAAATGTGCGGTTGAGTTGTAAATGTGAGGTGGGTGCTGAGTTTGGGTTTAAGTGGACTATGAGATGGTTGGTAAAATAAAGAGATATGGAAAGGTACCGTGAGTTGGTCTGGGCTGAGTGCGAAGAGTGATGAGCTGGATTTGGCAGGGTTGGCAAGTGGGTCAGCAACTGGTTGGTGAGCTGGGAGAAGAAATTCAGTTCTGGCTCGGATTGAATGGGTGATGAGGTTGGAATCATGGTTTTGGGATCACAAATGAGATGTCAGGTTTTGGGATTGGGTTTTGATGCAGGTGAAGATGGGTCGTGGATGGTTTAATTTTTCGAAGATAGGTGAAGACAATGACGATGGTAATGATGATTATGATGAAGGCTCGGGCTTGATGAAGTGAAGATGGGTCGTAAGTTGTGTGCATGTTGTGGATACTGTTTACTCAAGAGACGTTGTGCTTGTTTGGTTTGAGTGTTTGGCAAAATTAATTGAAGATGAATAGGTTGTGTCAGTTGCAGTGGGTTTGTACAGATTTTAGTAGATTGTTTGTGGGGAGGGTGTTAAGAGATGGTTGTGATAAAGAAGGTGAAAGTGGTGAAGTTGATTGGGTGTAAGGAAGATGAAGTGATGGTGTTTGGTTGGAAGGATAAGAACTTGAGGGACAGATTGAGATGGCAGGCTTGGTTGGGTTTTTACAAGTGGAGATGGGTAGGTGTTTGTTTGGTTTGGATTAGGACGGTTGTGTTTGAGAAGTGTTTGGTTGAGAGGATGGGATTGAGAGAGATGAGTAGAGATTGTTGTGTGTGATGAAAGAGTGTGGGATGGAGATGGAGTGCAATTGACTGGATTAGTTTAGAGAAGTGGGGTTCGATTGTGGTGAGAGAGCATGTGATTGGAAGTGGAGAAGTGAATGGCTAAATGGGGAGGGTAAAATGGTCAAAAGACAAAAAAGTGAAAAGTGAGATCGTCTAGTTTACTTTTGCTGATATTGACGGTTAGTCAAGGGATCGATGTTATTGTAACTTTTTTGAGGTTTTTTAAAAATATAGGGTTTTTTTGTAAAAAGTTCTATTGAAAATTTGAGAGAGTCAGCATAAACATCTTCCATGTGCATGGCCATGGGGTATTTCCAAAACTTGCACTAAAAGGAAATAGTCTCATGTAAGACATGATTAATCGAGTTCAGATCCTCTATCGCAACTATTACACGGAACCATGTAATATTTTTATGGAGCTCCGTTGAGGCCTAATTAGAGATAATCAAGACTATTCAAGTTGAATGTAATATCATCCCCTCCAAACACATACCACAAGTCTTGGCTCAAAAGGAATGGAACCCGTCGTACGGCTAAGCACAGTGAAAAAAAAAAAGTGATTAACACTATGTCACCAGCAATCCCACGTCAGCACCTAATCACATTTCGATTATGGTGCTCAATCAGGCGGTGAGAGATCCACTCCTTTTGAGTTGAATTATAAATAAATAATTTTAGAGCCATTAAATTTGTTTGGTTTATGTCTTGTATTCCGGTTTATCGGAGTGGTCCATTGGGTTGGCCATAGATCGGGTTCAGGGTCAGGGGTATTTTGGTCATTGTACTAAATTTTTTTTAGAAGTTGAGAAAGTGAAAATTATATATATATATATATGAAAATTCTAAACAATGCCCCACTTTTTAAATGTCCTTTTCTTTTGTTGTGGGGTCCATGTTGAGTCAATCTAGTCTTTTCACACACAATACCCTCTCCCATGAATACTTATAAGTCCAAGTTTGACACTTATCTAACTTTTGCTCACCGTTGGATTGAAAATCATGATAAAATGATGCATCTAAACCATTAAATTTTAGGACAATGGATCTAAAGGCTAGGATGATCTTATAGACTCAAAATTTTACATATATGTAGGCATCATATGGATCTTTCTATCTAATGGACTTCCATGATCATCATACATTCCCGTGGGCCTAGCTAAGATGAGCATTTTCTCCTAAAAAATACAGACATATATGATTTGAGTCGGTACTCTCTTGCCGTGGACGTAGATGAGTTTTCCAAATCACTTAAAATTTTGATATCACTCTCATGTAGAGTAGGTATTTGCTATTCCCCACGCACGCCCACAACAAAATTTCAGAAAAAAACCACTGGAACCGCGACTGGGTCATCTAATGTAATGACCTACCACACAACAAATCCACATCCAAGTGGGCTAGTGCATATAGAAGAGTAGGAGTAGAAAACTTACAATATGATAAAATCGTAATAATAATTAAAAGAGAAGCTACTTTACTCCCTTCCTCACGTTTTCTCTCCTGCTTTGTTGCGTTTGCCTTTTCCTTTTCCTCTGAGATCCGAATCATCCATCATCCCTCCTCGAAAACATCGATGGCAAGAGGCACTTCTCAGTCCCAGTCCTCTTCTTCCTCCACCTCCCGACCGGGAGCCGTCGGAATCGCTCCGCGCGGGACGCCTGCGGCGGCCGCCGGGATGCGCCGACGGAGGCTAGGCGGCGGCGGCGGAGCTGGCGGCGCCTCCGGGACCTTCAGCGGGGGCGGCAGCAGCAACGTCCTCAGGTTCTACACCGACGACGCTCCCGGCCTGAAGATCACGCCGACGGCAGTCCTCGTCATCAGCCTCTGCTTCATCGGCTTCGTCACCGCCCTCCACGTCTTCGGAAAGCTCTACCGCTACCGCTCCGGCGCCGGATCTTGATACAGATCTAGATCTTAGACCTGCTGACTAGATTTAGGGTTTTGATTTCGCACGGTAACTCTCTCTTTCTCGCTCTCTCTCCTGCTTCCTTTGAATGATATGATTTCTTTTTAAGGAGGAGGAGGTTTTGTTTTCCTTGGAACTGATAGCGATCTTGGATCGGATTAGAGGATTTGATTGTGTCTGCAGGTTTATTTGGATCTACGTTCTTTGTTAATTCTCTCTAATTGGGAATTTTGACCGAGTTTCGGTCATTACACACATCATCATGTTGCTTATCTTTGATGCGTTTTGTGAGCTTCCACTTGAGGTTGAACTTTATATTTGAAATAGATCTGTTTTCTTCATGACTAGTGTAGATATCCCGATCTTGATTAACTGGATTGCGCAATGAATTGATAGTGTTACTTACTGTCATGAGAACATGATGATTTGGTTTTTAAAGATGGAACGATTGGTATGTGCTTTTCAGATTTCCATATGTGCAATATTGGTTTTCAACTTTGTTCATCTCATCTTCTCTCTGACCTTTGTTTGATGTATATTTTCTTTCTTCCAGTGTTCTTGTTTATTTATGAACTCCTTGAATTCGCGGTAATCAGAAAGTGAAGTGTTTTAGACCATATCTGAAAATAATGTAATTTCTCTTTGGGAAACCCGTAAGTTATAATTTTTCTTCAACTTCTGTGGTTGTAGTTTTATGTGCATCAAGGAATTCCACGAACTCAATGAATGGTGAGGCTGAGAGGGCAAATCCGACTTTGATGGACATGGGAGAAGCATGATTAGTAAAATCATCTTAGTTGAATTGTTGTGGAGTGAGACCTTAAAGACGACTGTGTATATCTGAAACACAGTTCTTGTGAGTCCATTCAGAAGCTCTTTTCAGTTGTGGTGAGCCATTTAATGTGGTGTTTATAGACAATTGCTGTTTGTTTTGGAGGATTAGTTAGACATTCCACATAAAATCGCCAAGCACGATGCCATGGGACAGCCTATAATGAATGGACCACTCCATGAAGAATCAATCACATAAGAACTAAATTTGGAAAATCCAATTAATGTTCAAGATTTGGGGATAAAAAGTTTAAGCTCTCAATGAAGGGATATGATATCCCAAATGGTTGTGGTTGACCTACAATAATATGCATTGAGGACTAGGCTTTAATTATGATTAATTATTCATGATATGATGGCATTTTCATAATTACCAAATTGGTATGACTTTATTAAATTGATCAACACCATACAAGATGAGTTAAAATCTAAGGATGATGGTAAAGTTTGTGAACTCATTGACTTGCCCAAAGGTTGGATGCTTTACGTCAAACATGATTCTATGGGTCAAGTTGAGCAGCATAGCCAGAGTTCTTTTAGAAGGATTCATCTAGAGAAGTCATCTTCTATCAGGCGACCTTCTCTCTAGTCTTTTTGAAAGGATTCACATCTTGGCATGTTTAGCTGATTTTGATTTAAAATCTTCAAGTGGATGGATGTGAAAACATCCTTTTTGAGTGAGGCTTTAAAGTGGAAGCCTATATTTAGTAGCTAGAACACTCGGTGCAACAAGGGAACCAACATCTAGCGTGCTAACTTAAGGAATCCAGACTCTGGCATGCCTCTTGGAAGTGGTATATAAGGTTTTACTCCATTCTTACCACCATTGGATTTGTGGAGAACGTCGTGTACTGTATATATATGAAGATCAATGAAAGTGCGTGTGCGCGTGGTTGTTTGAGCTACAAAACAATCAAGCATTTGTCGAGCAAAGGTGCCCCTTCTTTTTGGCGAGTAAGAGGAGTTACTTCTTTGAGGTTGCTAAGATGGAGTTCTTATTCTTTTAAGAAAAGAGATGCTACCTTTTCTCCTTTAAAAATCGTTGTGGGATCACTTTAGCTTTCTCTACCTTTTCTCTTTCTCTTCTTTTAAAAAAAGTAGTGAGTTACCTTACGACTTTTCATCTAAAAATACTTGGATGCTAAGACTTCATTGATGGGGCTTTCTACTTAGATTGATGTGCTAAATCATATTAATACTTTAATTCCTTACAATTTAGATTTTGTAAGTGGACCCCTAGTGGATATATAGCATTGCTTTCATGGCCACATGAAAAATCCGTTAGCCTCTCTTATAAAATTCAAACTGCAAAAAAGTTTGTTTTTAGCCTAATTGTGATTGAAGTGAAACATGGCTTGCACTGTTTGAACTTTTATAGGCAGGCTTGCTAATGGATTTATAGCATTTCTTCCACCAAAAAAAATAAAATAAAAATTCATTGGTGGTCCTCTTATAGAATTTAAACAACTTAAAATCACATTAAGACTTGGGAATTACCATTATATTGATCATTTGTAAACCACTCAATTCACTCCATTCTTGTAATTCAATTACAAGCTTTTATCAGCGACTAATCTACTGGTGGGCCTAAGTTTGTTTAAAGTTGAATTCTGAGAAATGCTAATCACATGGGAACTGTAATTTAGCAGTTTGGTTTTTTATTAGCAGGCTGCTTATGGATTTATAACAATTAGACTCCACAAGTCAATTTTAGAAGTTTGAATTTTATGAGAACATCATTGATAGATCTTTAACATAGCCATGAGAGGACTGACGTGAAATTTGGCTCCGTGCTAATTCACAGGAGAACAATAATTTTAAATGGTATTTTTTTTTCCAAGGGACTGCTTACGGATTTATGGCAATCAGGCTTAAGCTCATCGATGAATTTTTAGAAGATTTGAATTTTATAAGGCCCTCTAGTGATGGGTTTCTAATCTTGCCATTTGGGCCCACTCATAAAATTTAAACTATGTGAAATTACAGTTACGTGAATTAGCATCGATCCAAGTTTCACTTAAATCAACCAAAGGCTCCACCACCGAATTTTTATAAGAAGGCCCAACCCATGGAGTCATGCAAAGTAGTTTGAGATGGAAAGTTACAAGGTAACTTACTTCTTTGAAAAAGAGAAAAAGTAGGAAAAGCTAAGATGATCACTTGTTGATGTTTAACAGAGAAAAACTAGCATTTATTTTCTTCAGAAGATAAGAGTTCCACCTCAGCAACTCTGGAGGAAAAACTCCTCTTATTCATCAAGTGGAAAGGGTGTTTTTGCACTACAAAATGCTTAGACATACATGAGTATGTGCATAACAATTGGCTAGGTAATGGTTACGTGAGTCTTCTACACAAGGCCAAACAGCTCCTTTTGAATAATTTGGTGAAATTTATGGGTGAGGCATTTCTTTGTGATTTATATTGATACATCTAGAAAGAACACATTGATTGCTTGGATTTTTATAGAGAGCACTCTACAACAGAGTTATAAAAGATAAAAAAAAAAGAGTTATTCACCGACTGATGTGCCAATTATAAAGGAAGACATGCTTAGTAAAGATCAGTCCCTGTGGCTTGACGTTGAATAAGGACTAAGAAAAAGGACATGCTTTGCCGATTATGAAGGGAGACATGCTTAGTGAAGATGACCTCCGTCGTCGTAGGGTGATTCTAATCAATGCCTGCCCCTTATGCCTTTCAGTGGAGGAATCAGTTGATCACCTTCTGCTTAATTGCAAGTTCGCTCAACATCTTTGGACCTCCTCCCTTGAATGATTTGGTTGCAGCTGGGTTCTCTCTCAGTCCATCTTGGAGCTTTTTGAAGCATGGAAGTTCGGATTTCAGTCCAAGAGAGGTAAAATTCTGTGGCAGTCGTCGTATCTTGCTAACATTTGGGCGATCTGGAAGGAAACAAAATAGGCAGTGCTTTGATGGTTGTTCATCCCCTCCTTTAGTGGTTGCTACCAAAGCCCGTTTTCTTGCTGCTACGTGGGTTGGCAGAGTTTTGGGTTGTTCCAATGGAGGCCATTCTGTTTAAATAGAGAGAAGTGGTTCTTCCTTAACTTTTTGGTTCTTTTTTTGGGCTCTTGGTCTGTCTAGGAGCTGTCGTCCCCCCTTTTTTGTTTCTTTTGGATGGTGTTTTTGCCTTCTATGTATTTTTCTATGCATCACAGTAATATATATATATATATTTTGGTACTGCTTTGCTTCTATTAATACATTTCACCATTCAAAAAAAAAAAAAATGCTTAGTAAAGATGAGTGCCGTATATTGATGTTGAACAAGGACAAATAAAGGATGTCCTTTATTCTTCATTAGTAGGGAGCTTGATGTACACATGTACATGCCCCTATCAGCTGGAGGTATTGAACTATCCTAATAAAAATTATAAAAAATTGGTACATGGAAGAGTAGAAGGACTACATGTTTTAGTATAGATTGCGATCATTTGGAGGTCACTGGGTACAGTACAACTCTTTGGATGCCTTCTAGAATAGAACACATTATACCGTATATTTCTGCTTGTAAGCGCGGTTATTCTGTGGGAGGGTGCAAAATAGAAGCTCGTTGCTGCTGCTGCTAGGGAGGCTA
This sequence comes from Litsea cubeba, assembly GCA_012931725.1. Taxonomy (NCBI): domain Eukaryota; kingdom Viridiplantae; phylum Streptophyta; class Magnoliopsida; order Laurales; family Lauraceae; genus Litsea; species Litsea cubeba. The sequence goes on along the minus strand of CM022950.1, from coordinate 75,788,471 downwards.
AATTTGTGGCATCCTTGAGTTGAGATAACACATTATGATTGTAGTATTATACCTCAGGAGTACAGTTTGCTAACACCAAAATTAGGCTGCCAAGAATATACTATGATAACATTGTGGTAGCATTTTTCTTAAAGAATAAGTATTCCAACATATCTAAAGCATATAGACATTAGATATTGGTGAGTAGAGATTGGTTCCAGATCATTAAGTGTCATCAAGCACATTCATGCGAAGCTCATAATTGTAGACTTCATGACCAAAGCATTGACCCCAATACCGATAAGGGACATGTATTGGAGATGGGTCTTACTGAGATTTTTTAAATGTAATTTGGTTTCTGTAACTATGATAAATTGATAATCTTGTATTTTCTTGCTTTTCTATTTTTTGTACACATTTACCATATAGAATTTGTATGGAGCTCAGTGTTGGGAACAAAAAAATGCTAAAGCACATGTAGCTGAGATGTGCATGTTAAGATCCATGTATGGAGGTTACAAGAAAGGATTGAATTATGGATGAGTACCAAAAGAGGAAATTTATGGTTAGCTCCAATAGAAGTGAAATTTGAAGAATGCTGTTTGAGATGGTTTGGGCATATGCATAGAAAAGATAAAAAAAAAAACAGCCTTTGTATGATGTATTGAAAGGTTATCAGTTCAAGGTATGAGGGCCAGAGAGTACCAATAAAGACCTTAATGAAGCAACGAGGAAAATCGTGATAGATTGTGGTGCATCACTTAAATTCTACAGTAAATCATCGTCGTCATCATCATCGTCATTATCATCGATGAAGAACTATCTCATCTATCATGGGGTTTATTACTCACAATTGTCATCATCATCGATGAAGTACTATCTCATCTATCATGGGGTTTATTACTCAAAATCAACTCACTAATAGATGGGATAGGGCTTTGATGGCGATGATGATTCACTATAGAATGTATGTAACCTAGAACATCAACTTCAGGACATTGTTTTGACCATCATAGTAGGCATTATGTAATCCAGTCTATGCTATTCCTCATACAAGGGTTTGCTACTATTGTAATCCATTGAAGTGAGTATGTTGATAAAATGGTGTATGACCACATTGATTAGCATTACTGGTTTCATCTACTCAAGGAGGTTAACGTTGATTGTGAATGAGCTAAATACTTTCAAAATCGCTGCCACTTTGAAGGTTTTAATATCAGTTTAATCCAAACTGATGTTGTTTCGTAAAGTGACTGTTGGAAGAAGAAACCACTTAGGAAGAATCATGATTATAGTCGTATGCGCGAAGGCGCTTAATTTCATATGGTCTTCAGCGTACTATACTCTCCAGTGCATCATCTCTATTTTGATTGTCCCTCACGTACCAAACATTTTCCCATACTCAAGTAGGTAGTCAAACCTTGTTGTATTTATGTAGATAAACTCATATATGAGACTCCATTATAAATAGAGTGGTTGGGAGCATTAACCCTGTAAAGAAGCAAGTCAGCAGCAGGTCAACTGGACCAATGGGTCAGCCCACCAAACAGCATTGTATGAGTTGTCATTAGACCCACAAGACAACATTGTATGAGTTGTCATTAGATATCAGATCCCCTAATTTAGGCTACAGCAGTGTTATATATGTACCCTTTGTCAATACAATAAAACACAGAAAATTTTCTTGCAAACTTCTCTCTAGTCTGCATATCTCTCTATTCTCTTGTATGCTTCTAGGTTGTTTCAATATCATCTTACATGGTATCAGAGCCTGATCATCTGTCAATTCAAGCATAAGAGAAGCACTTCGATAGTTCAGTCATCTGTGGGAAGCATTGCGTCTGCTGTGATCAAGGGTGGCCCACTTGCTGATCAATTTTTTTTGCTCCACGAAATCTCCCTATCTTGGTCGCCAATCACTCCTGGGAATTCTACACATTTTTCCCAGATTTTATGCTCATCTGAGGTAGGCCATTTGATCTAATCTGTCTCTGTCATCTTTGTGCAATTAGTTTTCATCAAATCCGTTCAGAATTTTTGTTTCTCAAGCAATCACCTTCATTCCAGTTCGAGGTGTTTCGGATTTTTGAAACAAAGATCACTGTGTGATCTGATCATCCAATTGATCATCCAGTGGGGCCCACAGATCAGATCTGTGCCCAGATTCAAGATCGCCTGGATCTATTTATTGAATTTTTCAAGATCTGCTTCGGTTTTGTGGCTGGATTTCCATTCTGACTTGGATTTGGGACTGGATTTCACATATATTCCATCTGTGAGAAGTTTGTTGTTCTAATGTCTTCTGATCGAACTGTTTTGGGTATTACTGTCAAACTTGATGGCACCAATTATCCCTATTGGTCCCATCTCATGCAAAATTTCCTCAAAGGTCAAAAACTGTGGAAATATGTTACACAACAGATCCCTACACCAGATGGTAAGGCTGATACGTTTGAGGAATGAGAAGCTTCTGTCGGGAAAATAAACTCTTGGATTGCCAATTCAGTCACTCCATCTATTGGGAATCAGTTGGCTAAATTCAATTATCCTAAGGCTGTTTGGGATTATTTAGCACGCTTATATACTCAGTCTAATGCAGCTCGACGGTATCAGTTAGAATGTGAAATCAAAAATGCAGACCAAGGCACTGACTCCATTCATGATTTCTTTATCAAAATGACTGCCTTATGGGATCAACTGGCTCTAATGGAACCCACTTTTAAAACTACTGATGATGCTCACACCTTTGAAGTCTATAGGTAGCAGACTCGCCTAGTTCAGTTTCTTATGGCCCTCCGCCCTGATTTTGAACATGTTCGTGGTCAGTTATTACATCGGACACCACTGCCTTTGGTTGATACGGCACTCTCAGAACTTCTGACAGAAGAGCAAACTCAGCTTTCTCTTACAAGGAAGAAACATGTGGAACCCACCTATGTTCTGTCTGCAAATGTTAGTACCCAACAGAATGATAGCTCTTTTACTTCTAGTACCAATGACTTTTGCAACTATTGTAAGAAGAAAGGACATTAGAAACGGGATTGCCCAATCAGACCTCAAAGGCCAAACAATAAGAACAAACAATCTGGTCCGCAACTCAGTCGTGCTCTCATGCAATCTTATCCACAGCGACCCTATGCGGCTAATGTTACTGAAGATGATTGTTTTGTGCCTTCGCAAATGGATCTTACATCTCAAATTCAGGCTATGGTTAATGAGCGCATGTAACAGTTGTTTCTGGCTTCCTCCACTGGTTCTGCTTCTCAGATGGCCACTACACCCTCAGCCTCTGGTTCTGCCATGACCATTTCTGGTCCGTCAGGTACTCTTGATTCTACATGGATTTTTTATTCTGGTGCATCCTATCATATGACAAATGATGTTTCCAAACTTCATAATTGTTATACCCCTGCTAGTTCTCTCACCATCCATACAGCTGATGCCACTCCTCTCCCAGTCTCCCTCATTGGTTCCATTTCAACTACGTTGATCTCTCTTCCTAATGTTTTGTGTGTTCCTCACCTTTCTATCAACTTAATCTCTCTGTTAGCCAATTGACTTCATCTGGATTTCTTGTCTCATTTTCTTCTACTGGTTCTGTACAGGATCCGCGCACCAGGAGACAGATTGGGACCGGCCTTAGGTCAGGAGGACTTTACTATCTCCACTCACTGCATCTTCCATCCTCCAGCATATCCCCTGCCGCACTCGTTTCTTCTACATCATCCTTTGCCCTTTGGCACTCTCGTTTAGGTCATTTATCTTTAAATAAAATAAAGCTTTTATTTACTAGTGGTGTATTTGGCAACATTTCTGTATCAGACATTTCTACATGTTTTGGTTGTCAATTTGGTAAACAACATGCTTTCCCTTATAATAAAAGCACTTCTTTTACTACTGCTCCTTTCGCTTTGGTGCATTCTGATGTCTGGGGACCTGCCTCTCAGCCCACAAAAGGTGGTTCCATTTACTATGTGTTGTTTATTGATGATTTCACTAGATATACTTGGTTGTATTTAATGAAAAACCGTTCTGAGTTATACACTATCTACACTGCTTTTTCCACCATGGTTTTCACTCAGTTTAATACGAGGATTAAGATATTCAGGTCTGACTCCGGGGGAGAATACATATCCCAGAAATTCCGTTCTTACCTGACCAGCCAAGGGACTCTAGCTCAATTATTCTGTCCTGCCACACCACAACAAAATGGTGTAGCAGAACGGAAACACAGACATATCCTAGAAACTGCTAGATCCTTGATTTATTCCTCACATGTTCTTCTGCAATTTTGGGGGGAAGCAGTCCTGACTGCCATCTATCTAATTAACAGAACACCATCCTCTGTATTATCTGGCACATCTTCCTATAAAAAATTGTTCTCTTGTAAACCTGACTAGTCCTATCTCAAAGTTTTTGGCTGCACCTGTTTTGTTCTGTTACATGCTAATAAGAGAACCAAACTTTCCCCGAAATCCACTGTCTGCGTTTTCTTAGAGTATGGCATCGAACAGAAAGGCTATCGATGCTATGATCCTAAAACCAATAGGTTACGGGTATCTCGTAATGTCACCTTCTTGGAACATATCCCTTTCTATACATTACTTACTCAATCCCCTTCTCCTGAGCAACCTACAGTCTATCCTCTTGATCCCTTTCCAGACCTGTTTCCCTCCGATACCCCTTCTCCTCCACCCCTGCAAGTATATCATCGTCGGCGCCCAAACATCCATCTGCTCCGTTGGAATCTACAACCCCACCTCCTCCTTCTGATCATGGGCCTATCTCCTCTGCTCCAGATGTGCAGGATCCTCCTCCAACTCAAAGGTATCCAGTGCGCACCAGAATCCCTCCCTCTAGATTTGGCTTTGTTTGTACTGATCATTTTTCTCCATCATATAAGTCCTTCCTTGCAGCAATTCATACCTTGGCAGAACCACAATCCTATAAGGAGGCCGTTGCTCATCCGAACTGGAGGTCTGCCATCGAAGAAGAACTTGCAGCTCTGCAGAAAACTCAAACATGGGATCTTGTTCCTCTTCCCTCCGAGAAACGGGCTATTAGCTGCAAATGGATATTTAAGATCAAGACCAAATCTGATGGCTCTGTTGATCGTTACAAAGCTCGCTTAGTGGCAAAAGGCTACACACAAGAATATGTGATAGATTATGAGGAGACTTTTGCTCCGGTTGCTAAGATGACAACTGTTCGTACTTTTATCTCTGTTGCTGCTGTTCGACACTGGCCACTCTATCAGCTCGATGTCAAGAATGCTTTCTTGAATGGATTCCTTCAGGAAGAAATCTATATGCATCCTCCTCCAGGTGTCGTGAGACCTCCTCATTATGTGTGTCGTCTCAAACGTGCTTTATATGGACTCAAACAAGCCCCTCGTGCTTGGTTTGAACGGTTTATTTCCAGCATCATCAATATTGGTTTTTCCCAAAGTGCTCATGACTCCGCTCTCTTCACTCGCTATTCGCGATTTGGCTGTGTTTTCTTATTACTCTATGTTGATATGATTATCACTGGCAGTGATACTTCTGGTATTCTATCCTTGAAGCGTTTTCTTCATCGACAGTTTGAGATGAAAGATTTGAGTCATCTGCGGTACTTTTTGGGCATTGAGGTTGCCTACTCTCCCTCAGGATACCTTCTGTCGCAAACGAAATACTGCAATGAAGTTCTTCAACGGGCTGGACTCACAGATCTTAAGCCTGTCTCTACTCCGATTGAACATAATCTGAAGCTTCGAACTTCTGCTGGAGATCTACTTTCTGATTCAACTCGTTATCGTGAAGTGGTCGGCAGCCTGGTTTATCTGACCATTACCAGACCAGATATTGCATATGCGGTACATGTGGTAAGCCAATTTGTTGCGCAACCCACTCATCTTCATTGGGCCGCTGTACTACGCATACTGAGATACTTACAAAGAAGTTCCAACTGCGCCCTTCTTCTTTCCTCCAGTTAGAATCTTACTCTGCATGGCTATTCTGATTCTGACTGGGAAGGAGATGTAATGATCGACGCTCTACCACAGGCTTCTCTATCTTTCTTGGCTCATATCTCATCTCTTGGAAGAGCAAGAAACAGGAAGTTGTTTCACGGTCATCCACTGAAGCTGAATATCGTGCTGTATCTCACACTGCTACTGAAATTATTTGGTTTCGCTGGTTACTTCGGGATTTAGGAGTTCTAGTTCCTAAATCTACCCCCCTCTTTACGGACAGTGAAAGTGCACGGAAACTGGCAACAAATGATGTCTTTCACGAACGGTCCAAACATCTTGAAGTTGACTGTCATTTCATTCGTCAACATGTTAGACGTGGTACTATAAAGCTCTTTCAGATTCCCTCGGCTGCACAAATAGCGGATTTTTTCACAAAAAGCCGCTCCATATCTCGTTTTTCAGATCTCATTTCCAAGCTCTCGATGGTCACTTTCTCCCATCCAAAGCTTGAGAGGGGGTGTAAAGAACCAAGTCAGCAGCAGGTCAACTGGACCAATGGGTCGGCCCACAACCCATGTATTGGGTCAGCCCACAAAACAGCATTGTATGAGTTGTCATTAGACCCACAAGACAGCATTGTATGAGCCACAAGACAACATTGTATGAGCCACAAGACAACATTGTATGAGTTGTCATTAGATATCAGATCCCCTAATTTAGGCTACAGCAGTGTTATATATGTACCCTTTGTCAATACAATAAAACACAGAAAATCTTCTTGCAAACTTCTCTCTAGTCTGCATATCTCTCTATTCTCTTGTATGCTTCTAGGTTGTTTCAATATCATCTTACAAACCCAACATGACTACTACTACAATTCTCTTGTTCTCTTTTTAATTCTTTTAGTATGGACCAAGTGGGAGAATATTAGATGCTTTCTGGTGAGGCCCACATAGCCTCATGGCTTAGTTGTGCATAGCCGCAGGATTTTCCAAACTGTTTCTTTACAGCTTGAATTTTAGTTGGCAATTCTGATCAGTTTAAGAAATATATTATGGCTAACCAAAGAGGAAACTTGCATTGCAAGTTTGCAACTCCAGGCCCCGTCATGGGCAAGTAAGTTCTTCAAATATAGAATGTGCTCATGGTTCTCTCTCCATTCTCATCATTTTTCATGCTTTTGCTTCCCTTTGATATTAAGTACTAAAGGAGAAAAGGTTACTGGGGAAAGCATGCATGTTTTTTAATTGTTGATCAACGCCTAATGTGACTGCGAATATTAAAACCATTGATTTGATTTGTGAGTTCACACAAATAGAAGATGAGATACTCTCCTCATCTTGATTGTGTGAAAATTCGAGGAGAGAAATTTACATTTCATAGTCAAATAGCTTGTTTTTTAATTTGTGTGGTTACGATTCGAACTGTGCATGCCAGTATTGTGTGTTAGTGGTTCTTTGTTTGGTAGATTGGATTTGAACTGATATCACACAACTGTGCATTAGCCAAAAGGAGTTCTAGAGGAGTACATCAAAGAGTATATTCAGGAATTGGAAGTAGTTTCTGTAACTTGATGTGTTACCTTTTTTGCTTGTTCATTAGTTTTTGATAGTTGTCTACAGGTGCTGGTGAATTTATTACTCTTTGGTTCTGTGTATATTTCCTTGTATTGCTTACCTTTTTAGCAATGATTTCTTCTGTTGAGAAAAATGATTTTGAGCCAAGGGTTTATTGGTGGTGGTGTGGAAATTTCCTCGAGGAGCACACTGTAGAATTAAAAAAAAATATATATATATATATATATTTGTATACCGTATAATTCTTCCCCCTCTCCTACCTCTGTTTAAGGCAAATGACAAAAAAAGGAGGGCAGGGGAGAGTTAATAAGGATTGGATGGACGACAAAAGGAAGGGATGTCCAAGTTCAGCAATGAAGGTGCTGTCTTGGAAGTTTGTATGAAGTAATTAGGTAAATAGAGTTTTGCAGGCACACTGTCGCCCTCATTTGCACGTTCAGAACAGTTAGATGGGATAAGACAACTGTGGAATCTCCTTTGTTGACAAGATTTAAGGGGAACCTTGATGCTGTGGTGCCACAGTTAGTAGAATTGGTTGAATGTCATAACCAGATATTTATCTCATCAAAAGGAAAGGTTAGAAGCATTTGCTGCCATAATGCCAAAGAAACCTTCGGATGAAATTCTTCTTTGGGTAGTTAGTGGGGAAGAAGAAGCTGGACATTGTTGCTTTCCAACTTAGGTTCAGGCCTTTGCTAGGTGGTATCTTAAGATCTTAATGATTAGACATTTGCAAAGCCAGCAACTATCATAAGCTTATTATTATTCACAGTTTACAGCATTGTCGGTGGTGTGGTTTTGCTGTTTGGTATTTATTGAGATAACACTGGAAATGTGATCATATATGTGGGCTGCAAGGAGAATTAGAGGGTCTTCAGTAAGGTGGTGCATTATGTGGAACCTTATTTGATTAACCTTTCGTTAATGAAAATTGTCAAATGGCTAGCCTTATCTGGAAAGATAGGTCATTGGGGGTGGTCAGGCCAAGGGCCACTAGGCCAGAGCTTATCCAAGTGTGGCCCATTTCATTATCAGGTCTTAATTGTGCCTGTATCCAGCCAACAGGTCTGAATATAAGGCCAGGCTCAACCCATTTACGAAATGCGTGCACACCAGGCCGGGCCCTTTAAGAATATATAGGCTCTGGTGAAGCACACTTAGCAGATAAAATTAGGCTGTGCAAGGGCCTAAAGACAGCTGAAATATTGCCCAATGTGAGCCGAGCCCAAGTTTGGCTCGGTTGGTTGACAAGGGACCATCTAGATAAAAGCATTGGTACAATTCTAAGATTGGTGTCACTTGGTTAGTGGTAGGAGTAGGACCATCATTGTCATTATCATTATTAGCATGTCTTATCCCACCAATATGGGATGAGCTAATAAGAGATTTGTATTAAAAGCAAGCTATAACAGTAGAAATCCAATGGAATTTAACAAGTTTTTACGGCTGACTGCCCATCTGATTCTTTACTAGAAGACAGAAGGAAATGGCTAAATCCACATTTACGTGTAATTGATTATAAAACAGGCAAGTAATTTAAGAGTCATAATAGTTGTATTTTTCATATTTACTGACAATAAAAAAAAGAAACCCATTTAAACCCCTCTAAACCTATGGCAAATCACAATCAACTCCTTGGTTTATCTAGTATCAGTTTTAATTTTTAACTCAAATTCAATCGAGTTGGTCTGAGCCAAAATAACTGAGTTGGTTGGAGTCATAAGCATATCTTAGTGCAATTAAGACCGAGTTTAATCCGACTAAGACGGGGCTTATCAGAGTTGGTTGTCTTTCCAAAGCTCCAAGACATTGTTTTTTTTAAATCAACTTTAGTTCTGGCTGGAATTTGATTCCATGATGTCAATCAACCTAAACATATTAGAGTTTGTTGTATTTTCAAGACATCATTATTTTATTTTATTATTATCAAAGTATCATTTGACATTCAATGGTAGTGTCATGATAGTTTAGTTTTCTCTACTTCCAAGTTTAAAAAACTAGAACAGATTCTTAATTTCTACTTTAATCTGAAGAAACTTGGACAGATTCTTACTCCCTGGCCTCAAAACGCAAAAAAAACAACTCAATCTGGCCCAACTGTCTGTCTCTCATTATTTGAAAATGACTATGATGGTTTTCTGACTCTAGATTTCCAGCATTTCAACTTTCAACAGCATGAAACTCCGAACGTACATAGAAAGGGTTGTTATTGCTAGTAACATGGCATGTGTGAGGCTGCCAATAAATTAGAATAGAGAACTCAGATTTCTGCTAATCGATATTGATTTTAGGAGATACCTTTCAAATCTTCAATAGTCAATGTAACAATAAAAAATGGAAGAGAGAGAGATGGTTTGGATCTAATCAGTATGTCAGATGTATATTATAGAATGGAAGTGATAGCTTAAGGTTAAACTTGTGTGCAAGGCCCGCAAGCTTTGAATGTATGCATGCACTTCTAGGGCACTTGTCGGTTTTTTTTTTAATATATTTTTTTTATAACCAAGGGTATTTCTTGCGCAGTCCAGCCTAGCCAAGGAGCTTTTGGCCTTGAGTCCCCAAGCGACACTCGATTCTGAACAGTCGAGAACTAATCCAATGTTTGAAAACTCGGTAGCTTACTCTTGACACTTCGTTTTGACAAGCCAAGTCAATATAAGTAATTAATGCTTGAGATTTGGAGTTAGCAATTTAAACATGATTGATTGATATGTATAAACTTACTAATTTGAATTTATTATTATTAATACATGTATATCTAGATTTCATAAGTATTTGATCTACTTTTAAATATTAAAAAAAAAAAAAGCTCTCCCGAGTTGTAAAAAAAAAAAAAAAAAGGCGGTTGAATCCAACAATACATGTTTTTCTTTTGAAAAAATCGAATCTTTTGAACAAGGGCTACCTTAGGCACACCCATCCAACCTTTGATCCGTCTCATGCTCAAATTTGGGCATATTGAATTCATCCATTCAAGTGGTCAAATATTGTACGCTCAGTTGCTATCTATTGGTGGTCTTTGCTGAAAAATAAATAAAGAAAGAAGGAAAGAAAAAAGAGAATGCATGGGCCATGTCTGTCCGTGCTTTAGTAATCCAACCCAAAAGAGACTCATCCAAAAGCTCATATGAGAATAGAATATCATTAGGAATGGCAATTCCTGGTCTGACCCACCAATCCAGCCCAAGACCCAACCTGTTGATTCTTGGTTCAGGTTAAGATTTCCAACCCACCCAAGTAATAAATGGTTTGAATTTGGGTAAGGCCTCATGGCTATTCAACCAACCAGCCCAACCCTAACCCAATATGTAAATTTGCGGTTTGGGTCGACATTTTAATATGATTTGTAAAAGGATTGGATTGTAATTGACCCAAACTCAACCCGACCCACCTACCCCTATGAATGTCAATTCCATTTTGTCCATGAAATTTCTTTGAATGCCATGGTTTTTGACCGTCCTCCTGGACCCCCTTTCCTGGACACTACCTCTCTTGACCTTTGAAGCTGAGGGCAGGCACATGGTTTATGATAATGTTTTTTATACTTTTTAAATTTGGGCAGAATGTTTCCTGGACTTGAAAATCAATAAAGAACGCTACATTTTCGTAAATCTTCAGCTTAGACATTGTGACTTTCTAAGTTGCACGTCTCTATAAAGTTTAAATCAGTTCTCATCTGCTGAACCCTGCTTCTTTTGGATCAGAATGGTTTCTTCTTCCAGCACCAGAAGCAATAGCAATGGGAATTGTGATGATGTTGCTTCTTTCTTCACTAAATCTGATGCACTGTTTAGGAAAAATCTCACGTTTCAGGTACATACATATATATATGCATGGAAAATATTTCACATCTTTTTTTTTTTTTCTATTTTATCTCACTTTTTCTTTAGGATCTTTTAATTGGGGTGTGCACTTTTCATGGAATTGAGTGGGAGAGAATTATTTCACCACCTTGTAGTACCCATTGAATTGAAGTGAGAGATTTTTCTTTTGAGTAAATGACATGCACTTTTAGGTGGGTCCCACCTAAAATACCATTTCGACCATTATCCATAATTTGAATGGTTGGGATGATCTTATATCAGAGTGATTTTTGGCCACCCTCTAATTCATATATGATGACTACTACCTATCCTCTATGCCTGTGATTGATAGGGATTTAGGTGGGACCCATGCAATTTGGGGGCACTTTGAAACTGTAAATCTATGTTTTCCATGGCACCCCTCATATACCTAGATATAGGGCTGTCAACCGGCTAGAGATTCAAATTGGGCTCACCTGTGTCCTGACTAGAGTCCGTGTACATTTGAGGAGTTGGACTTCAGGTTTGAGTCTGACACAGTCCCTGGAGCTTGGATTCAAGTCCCAACAGTATCAGGTTATTGTTTCAAGCCCGTTGGTATATGTTGGGACAGGGTTTTAGAATTGAGGTCTAAATTTATAGAGAAAGATCAAGAAAATTATAAAAATCCCACTTCATATGATTCATGTAAGTTATACAGTGATAATATTACTATTCTTTTTTATATTAATTATGTAATATGGTATACAGGTACCTCTTAGGGCTCTGTGAGACGTAAACCCACTATGAATTGACAAAAAAAAAAAAAAAAAAAAACTATGAATTGGTAATCATCCTAATTTGATAATAATATGAACTAACTCACCGTTGGATTAAATTTCAATAAAAGATTTAACTGAAGAAAGTATTAAACTTTAAAGCTCCTAAATAAATGGTTGTAATGATCTGATTAAAATGATTTTAGCCCAAAATTATATCCACAATGAGACGTTTCAATTGCACTGTCCTTTCAGTAGAGGCATGCATCCACGTGGGTTCTACAAGGAGCTTGAAATTTTACCAGCCCTTGGTATATACAATATGTGGACATTAACTTACAAACAAGTCTACTACAATTTTGCCAACACGCTCGTGATTGAGTGGTATTGACACCTCAGGTATTACACACTGCCCACGGATTGATCCTGGGTCTTCAATTTGACGGTATGACTCATAGGCCAGGAGGGTAGCCCCTAGCAGAAGCACAAAAAAAAATATATTGTATAATACAAGTCAAGGTTTTGGACCCTAAACATGTATCTTGATTTGGGATTCGGTAGGGTCTGACCCTAGACATGTATCTTGATTTGGGATTTGGCCCATCGGACCCAAATGCATGTTCAAGCGCATTGGCAACTTTACCTCCCCACTCTATTTTATTTACACTACAGACCTTGTTAGCACCATTCACACTACACTTCTTCCCACATTCTTTGGAGCCCACTTTAACAGCGCATGACATTTAAAGGCTTTATTGTGATCTAATGGCCTCAATTTTCAAACGTTTTTATATCGGATCTCATGGGTTTACATCCATCCAAATAGACTAGATCATTGGATCCAATGTCAAAACTTTTGGGCCATAGACTAATGGGCTAGAGGCATGAGACTGACCCCAAGCTTTATATCTAGTGCCTACTCAGATGGATCTTCCCGACCCCACTTCCCATGATCAGTGGAGCCCTAAGCGAGCCCCATCCAGCTACTTGTACTGGAGCGCGGCTCCCTTTGCCTAATTAACTTAGACTAATTAATTTTACAAAACCCAATCTCAACTTGTGTACACTTTTTAGAGGAATAAAATAAAAGTCTGCGTTAATTTTAAATGAAGCACAGGAGTAGGTTGATTTTTTTGTGTTTTTGGGTCAGTTAAAAAAGCTGGGCCCTTTATAACTGCATGTATAACCTTTACATTTTGATGGCTACATCATCACATCATTTGCTTATTTCAACATCTGTTTCTATCCTATACAGAAAAGGAATTGGAAGATGAATGTGGGCCTAGTGATGTTCCCATTCCTCCTCTGTTTGTTGATGTTCATCATCCAATTTGTGGTGAACTCACAACTGGACAAACCCAAGTACAGGTGTGGATGCAAGTGTGTTCCAACTGGGAATGGCACCTGCCAAAACAGGTGTGGGGTGGAGTTCTCAGCCACCCAAAAAGAAGCGTTTGCATGTCAGATAAGGACCCCACATAAATGGCCAGCTCTCTTTCAAATACCGGGTCCTCGCCATCGGGCCGTCCAAACTGCCTCCCATTCCTTTGCAGGTCTTCCACACTCTTCTTGCTTGAAAACGGGTTCTTGCCCTGTGACTTCATTATACACCGGACAAAACAGATCCTTTGCACGAGGTATTTATTTAATTTAATTTATCATCATCCTCGTCATCACCATCATCATCATCATCATCATCAAATCCTTGTTCCCACTATGATGAGTTATTTGTTGACATTATCATATAAAATTAGAAAATGCTAAAACTTATATAAACATAAAAACTATAAGTTATTTCTATTTAATTTGTGTTTTTGAAAATTATTTTTTTGCTACATTCTCCCCTTAATATCCAAATATATATATATATATTTTATAACTGGAGTGTGTCCTGGCCCTATGGGCCGAACTAATCCCTAGGACCCTGGGGAGCTGGGTAAATCCCATGTGGCCCAAGCCTTATTATCCAAAGATAAACTCCATATTTGAGATTATCCTAACATTTTCACAAGACAAGTTTATGGGTGACTCTAATTGGAAGAACCATTGGAAAAAAAATTGGGGAGAAAAAGGGACTTGTTATTTAAATTGCTTATTTGAATTAAGAAATGTATAATTGTGATGAAACTGATTGATCATTAGTATTTTATTAATTTCAAATTTAATATAACTAACCAACACGAATTTATATGGACAAATGGATCAATATTGTTATTTAATAATCATACAACAATATTTGACCTGTAGGACAATGAAGGGTCTAACACACCCACCTTACTTAGTTACTAAATGGGAAAAAAATTAAATTCTAACATTTTTCAATATTCTAAATTTTTGGAATATTTTATGGGATTCTTTTATTTCATTTTTCAATTCAAATCCAATAACCAATACATATAACTATAATCGATATGATATGTATCCCTAACACAGATTCTTTTGGCCATAAACGTACCACAACCCACATTTTGATCCTTGATGATGATGCATTGGTGAAAATTCCTGTAGGACTGGTCAGAGAAATAGTTATTGATGAGTTCCCGAGGAATTTGGTGGATCTTCAAAGCTTGGTTTCTCTAATTTATCTGGTAACTGACTTTTTTATATTGATGACTTCTAAAAAGTATACCTTTATGGACATGTTTGGCATTTTCTTTAGGTGAAGCTAATGGTTTCTTAGGAAGGGGACCCCCTTGTACCAGGTGGCTTGAATTTTAGAGAGAGAGAGAGAGAGAGAGAGAGAGAGAAGAAAGGAGTTCACAAGCATGGAGAAATAGAGCCATGGTTGGTTAGAGCATGCAAGTGGATGGTAAATTTTCATAGAAAAATAGTTCTCCAAACTTTACCCATAAACTGAATCCAAGCATATAAGAGATGGTTACTTAGATCTCAAAGCTTGAACCCTGACTCTCCACCCCTTTGATAACTTCTTGCTTCCCAGGAAAATGCCAAATATGCCAAGTTTTAAAGTATAATAGAACATTCTGCTCAACTAACTTTGCTACACTCACATTTTCAGGGTACATACATGAAGCCTAGTTTGACCAATTTTGTGGAGTCAGCTTTCTCATCCAAATACCCCCTCCAAGTTATTCTACCTCGTTGCATTCCAAATTTCAGTTTTATGGTTCCTGTAACTCTTGGAAATGTCAGCTTTCGGCAAGGTAAATAGTTTTATATTTAAGACACATTTAATAGGTATGTAATAAAGCTATGACATTCTTATGTTTGTTGCCCTTTTTTCTATGTAGAGATCACTTGTGTTGAAAGTTCATACTTATGGCGCGAAAACTCTGCGAGTATCAATAAAGAACTACTTCGGGGATATTGGAGTGGAAATTCTGTTCATGAGATCCATGAAATTCTTGCTGGTATGCTTGATCAGTCATTGAACACTAACTAGTTCACAATCAATGCTTTGTTGTCAATTCAAAATCTCATGTTTGAAATGCTGAATCTTGAGCTATTTTTCATCTTCTTCTTTGCAGCATATGATTTCTTGAATTCTAATGAATTTAATTTCAATGTGAGCTTTTGGTACAACTCCACTTATTGCAATGTCATTACAAAACCCTGTTTGCTGCGCATACCTCGATCATTAAACATGGTACGGTGTCATACAGGATTTTCTAGTGATTTATTTATCTCCTTCATGTTTCTTTGTTTCTAGATAAATGGTACTAAACTAATAATTTCAGAAAGGAATAATTATACCTAAGTTCATCCCATGCTTTCCTTGTAAATTATGAGTTTAATATCGACCGGACTATTTATTATCAAGTTAAGTTTCCGATCTTTTTAGTTATTTGATCAGTGAATATTTGCTTTTCACTGGTTTCCTTCTGTTGCAAATATTACATAAGATGCATATTGTTTAGGGGCTGTTCACTGGTACAGTAAATGTAAACTTAGGGCCTGTTTCTTTGCTGGAATTCCAGGAATTCCTGAATTCACAAACAAAGTGGAATTCCTGGATGCCCCTTTGGGCTTGAGCATCCAGGAATTCCACAAAAATGCATGGGGAGTGGAATTCCTGGATTCCCAAAGGTCAAAAGAGACCTTTTGTGTGGCTGGAATCCAGAAATGCTAGTAAAAAAATATGGAATTCAGAAATTCCAGGAGATCACATCATGTCCAGGAATTCCTGGACATAGTGAATTCCTGGCAGAAATTCTATTAAAGAAACATGGCCTTAGATTTCTCATGAGTCTGAAGCCAGTTTTAGATTGAATGTTTCAATTGTAAATGAAAATGAATTCTTATCTCTTGATGAAATTAGCTGATTGTAAGAATGAACGTCTTTCTTTGAAGGTTTAAAAGTCTTCCATCCTATCTTTGAGGGATTTAGCAGATATATCTCAACCTTAAATGTTAGGGCAATGTGGAAAATCCAACATTTCCCTTGCAAGCAAACAGCTCCATATGGATGTAGGGAAAAAAAACAGCTCCATAGAGGAACTTGTACATTAGAACTGATGTTCTTTATGATATACTATCAGATTTAAGTCATCCTGTGCCTTAGATGTTTTATCAGGTTTGCATATTCAATTTGATATAATGCAAAGACCAATGCTCCCCACATTTTTTTTTTTTAAATTCATTAGCATTTCACATTCCTTCAGTTATAGGTTATTTTACAATCTGGTTAAGAAATTAATATGTTAAGTCTTGAAGACAGTTCTGTTTATAATTTTTTTTTATTTTTTATTTGGTAGAAAGGAAGTTCATCAAGTAGAACATAGAGAAAAGAACATCAAAGAAAATCTCCGGCCAGCCACGCCAGGAAAGCAATCCGAAAAATAGTCTCCTCACACCCCAGGGCAAAATTTGCAACCACATGGGCTGCATCATTTAAAGTTCTAGGAATAAGGCCAATACTACCATTTTCAAAATTAGCCACCATATCCAAGATGTCTACAATACCAGGAATTGATCGACCAATTTTCAGATATATATATATATAGAGAGAGAGAGAGAGGGAGAGGTAGTGTTTGTATAGCTTTGGTCCATTAATTACATGTTGTGAAAGAGTATATTGAAATGAAACAACTAAAATGCACTTATTGAAGTGCATAGTATGCCATTCATTTCACTTTTTTCTTTTTTAGGCAAGTTACTCTCGGCATTTGTTGCAGTCATGGAATTGAATAGTACTTTACAAATCCTTTTATGAAAACAAGTTTTGTACAACTTTTTTATTATTTTTTATGATCTCTTAGTTTTGTACAACTTCTCTTGTGATTCTTTTACTTGCAGGTTTCAAATGCATTCCTAAGACATTTTAAAGATGGAGGGATGCGCATTCCGCTTGATTTTGTGAAAGAAATGCCTAGGGCAGGTTCAAGGGTGGCACTTAACTTGTCTTCTTCAGTTGGACCACTTCTTTTTGCATGGGTCATTCAGTTGTTATTCCCAGTGAGTCTTAACCACTTTTCATAGGTTTTGCACTCAATCTTGCACACAGCTTTCTTAAAGTGAGAGAGAAAAAAAGAGAAGGGACATTTTAATTTATATATTTGAGATTATTTATAATTAGAATATATTATTTTTTGAAAGACACTATTTTTTCAACTTTTTAAAGAGTGATCTGATTGGAAAATGGGTGGGATTGTCCTTTCTGACCATATAAATCTTTTCAATTGTTCTTGACACTAGAAACAGATGTACCTTTATGCATGACAAGGGACTGTTATGTTCTCTGATTTCATTGTTTTGTGAATCTTGTAGGTTTTCTTGACTTGTCTGGTTTATGAGAAGCAACATAAGCTGAGAATTATGATGAAAATGCATGGACTTGGAGATGGTCCATATTGGCTGGTTTCTTATATTTACTTCTTCTTGATATCATCTATTTATATGATCTGGTTTGCTGTAATGGGGTCTATTGTAGGTATGCTATGCTTCATATGTTATTTGACTTGAAAAGATGACAAAGATGCATGCCATCGATACTCTTGTATATACTGATCTTTTTCTTTTTTCTCTCAGGGTTGGAGATTTTCCTTCTGAATAACTACACCATCCAGTTCGTATTTTATTTTGTGTACTTGAATTTACAGGTTGCATTTACCTTTTTAGCAGCAACAGTCTTTTCAGACGTCAAAACAGCGACAGGTTATTTTCTTCTTTTTTTTTTCTTTTTTCTTTTTAAGTTGAAAATCAACCATAGGTTTCTTTTCATTTGTCTCTTTGTAAGCTGGTTATCTGATGGTTTTTGATAGAGAGTTCTCAGCTGAATTGCTCAATCAATGAAAAAAGGGCCGTGTCTATACATGACATAATAGATCAGGACACTAGGGTTCCTTGATTAGTTATAATAACATAATTGATAAATGACTTCGTAGTCATTTCTCTATTCTTGCAAGAACCTACTAGGCATAGGTGCAGTCATATGCCAAATTAAAACCAATCTGATATTACCGTGGAGAAGGATGTACCCTAGAGCCCATTTTTTTCTAGTCCATGCTATTGCCAGGCTAGAAAATTTTCCAGTAAGTATGAATCTATAATGACAAAGGTTTCATGTAATTCGTAGTTGCGAAAGATGCATCCTAACCTAGAGCGAATTTCAGTTTCTATCCACGCTATTGCCAGGCTAGAAAATTTTCCAGTAAGCATGAATCTAGGATGATAAAGGTTCAGTGTAATTCAAAGTTTCCCACCAATGACAGTGCAGTGTCCCTCTCCAATTTCTCTGGGGTTGGCAATGCTATACAAACAACTTCTTAAAGCTATGTTTTGATTCCATGGAGATGTAACAGTTGATAGAAAGCTCAGGTAATATCTCACTGTTCTAATTGTTGGATGCCGTCAGTTCTTTTTCCATGAAAAACTTACTTTACTACCAATTGCACATAATGAATCAAGGGTAGAATTCCTAATTCCTTAATTGATTACAATTTACAATATGAAATACAGCACAACTTGTACCAAGTTTAAACATTAGCATCATCATTATTGTCGTTGATTTTTCCAATTCCAAAGTCTAAATTATGAGATTTTTTTTTGTATCAATCTAATTTCTATTTAAGTCTCCCCAAACATATACACCTGAATATATCAAGATAAGTATGGCAGCAAATATAAAAATACAAGTATATTGGCATTAGAAGAAAGCTACATGACCAAATAATACATGGAGAAGAAAAGATTCAACTGTCAAGCACTAAAGGCTAAAAGTCCAAAAAACTTGAAGTAGTTTTCTCATATCTAAACAAGAGAAACAATGACTTGATGTTTCCCTATCTGAAACTGGCCTCCTATGTTTTCTTATCGATAACAGGCCTCTTTTATGTTTACAACTCTATAGCAAGCTTAAAACTCAATGCTTATAATCTCATCCACTAATAAGCACTTAAATGCAATCCAGAGGCAAAAACTGATAAAGGACATGCCTTTGCATTAAAAGTGTAGAAAATGTGGAAGCTGCATGGTGGGCATCTATGTTCTTGCTCAAAGCATTCTAGCTGTGAGCCCTTCCATCAACCAATTGGTTCAATATGGTCCCCTTTTCTGCACCTTTTGACCATCCTATTTGATCAAATCTGATGCTGTATTGAGTACACTTGAGCTTGACTGTAAAAGTTTTTAGTTGCTACCAAACACTCGAATTCCTTGAGATATGTAAATTCTGAAAAAGATGGAATTCTTCCCCTGTAATTTGCTAGAAAAGGCCAGAAATTACCGGCACATACTTCCTTAGCATTTGTCAATGACGTTGTTGACATTGTCATTATCAACAGAGCCTTATCCCATCAATCTGGGGTTGGCTATATTCTGCGTAGTCTTATTTTTATTAAATCTTAGAGCAGTTTATGTAGAAAGCGCTTCTGAATTGTTTACTGTATTATTATTGCAGTTTTAGGCTACATCTATGTGTTTGGATCTGGACTTCTCGGCTCCTTCCTTTTCCAAAATTATGTTGAGGACACTACCTTCTCAAGTAAGACACTGGATGGCGGGAAGATCATACACTTGAATTCTAATCCTCCAAAAATTCTCTAATGTATGATTTTATATGCTTGCAGGGTCATGGCTGATGACTATGGAGCTAGTGCCTGGGTTTTCTCTGTATCGAGGGTTATATGAGCTGTCACAGTATGCATTAGGAGGACATTATACAGGAACTTCTGGTATGACGTGGGAGGACTTGAATGACCAAGGGAATGGCATGAAAGAAACTCTGGTAATAATGACCCTGGAATGGTTGATTTTCCTCATTTGCTTCATACTACCTGGATCAGGTGGTTTCTTCAGGGAATGGAGTAAGTAGAGATCCTCTATTTTTCTTGGGAAACTTTCAGAAGAAACGTAACCGCTCTTTTAAAATATCAAGCAGAGGACAGAGATCTATTGTATTTGTTGATTTGGAGAATCCGGATATTTCTGAAGAGGCAAGTTCTGTTGCAACTAAATTGCTAAACTTATTTATTTATTTTGATTGGTAACATGACTCCAACCTGCAACTTTAGGTTGCAACATTGTGCACATTCCAACTGTGCTATGTACTTGTTAGAACATTCTTTTCTAATATGCCAGTCATAACCAACAGGATTTTCACAATAATTAGTACAATGTCAAGGAACGATGGTGAGAGCCGCTTTTTGGGGTCCACATGGGTCCATGTCAATTCCCAGAGGTAGGGGGATGTGAAGGGGGTATCATGGATCAATGATGGGTGAAATTCAGATCAAGTGGCTTCCAAATTTAACAGTTGGACAATCATTTCTGGAAGTGTGTATTCAAGCATTCAAGGCCATTAATCACATGGCTACAAGAATCCAACTAGGATGAAATTTCACCCATATGATTCCCCCTTCACATGCCTCTACCACCGTTAAATGACATACATCATATGGTGTTGCAATCAACTAACCAATACATCGCAAAAGCTTAAGTTGTTAGGAAGTGGAAGACCAATCTACATAACATCCCCCCTCAAAAGGGACGCCATTCAAATTCGCAACTCACATGTGCCTACCCAGTACCCACGCGATACGTGCCTTCCCACATGACCCAAGGGAACAACGCCTCCCCAGGGTTCAAACTTGCGATCTGGTGTGGCTCTGATACTATGTTAATTTAACTAACCAATACATCCCAAAAGCTTAAGCAGTTAGGAAGCGGAAGACCAATCTACACAACATATGGACCCCACAAAGTGGCCCTTATCTTAAGTGGCTTTTAATAAATCATTCCTTTTGTTAGTAAATGTGCCGGGAAAGATTGAGTTCATTGGCTTCTTCCATGCAGAGGCTCGAAGTTGAGAAAATACTGGATGAACAGGGCAAACTACCTCCTATTGTCTGTCATAATTTGAACAAGGTGTACAGTGGAAGGGATGGAAATTCTAAGAAGCATGCAGTTGAAAATCTATCCCTTGCAGTGCCATTTGGAGAATGCTTTGGTTTATTAGGTCCTAACGGTGCAGGGAAGACTACTTTAATCAAAACGGTTAGTATCTTCATGCCACTCAGAAGCCTGTAGCATGCCTTTTCTAATATATAATATTACAAAACTACTAGACAACTTACAATTAAAAGATGCTTTCTCTTGCATCCACAAGGGAGAACATGTGAGAAGTTGAACAAAAGGATGATCTTTTATTGATTGTGTACAGATTCCTTTCCATGCATTTCCCATCACTAAGAAATTTTTAAATGAGAAAAAACTGATAAATGATATTTGTTGCACAGACAAGAAGCCTCACTTAACTACTTGAGCACAAGAGGGTCCTCTCTCTTGGTTTCTAATTTTAGGCACTAGGCATACATGGTCGACCGGTTTTCATAGCGTCATTGGTCTCATATGACTTCCATTTTTTGTGTTTTTTTTTTTCCTGAAAGAGTATCGCATTTGTTAAGTATGTAGAGGCCCAATGCATTACACGGCTACACACCAACTGCCCTGTAGGCCCTCTCTGTGCAACTCATTTGGGATTAATTCAAATTAATCACGGTGCAAATATTAGTGAGTGAGGCTGTTTTTATTTTAAGATTTCTGGATCGTCAAAGGTAACACCATTGATGCTCATGTTTTGTGGGTTTAGATTTACTACTTGGTTGTGAGATTGTTATATTCACTGTCTGTTCAATCTGACAGCACCTTAGAGTTTAGACACATATTTGGAGTGTTTAGCAGCAATGAGCATCCAAAATAAAGACCAAAATCTGTTCTTCCGGCTGATAAATAACTTTTTTTTTACCATGGTACATCACACTCACATTCAGCAGTATTACTGTTCTATTATAAAAACTTACAGCTGGTAACATCAGCATGCTTTCATCATCATAGATCACACTTTCTTGCTGTCATTTTATGAAGTAAAAATGGAGATTTAGTCATTTTAACTGCTTTTTAAATCATATCCTCTTATCTAAAATGGTGATTTCACGTATGGTTCCTTCAAATCAGTTTTGGTGTGTATGGACATCATATTGATGGTATTGGTTTTTTTAATTGAACTGATATATGTGCTTCTTTTTCAGTTGACTGGTTTTCTACAACCCACATCTGGAACTGCATTTATTGATGGCCTGGACATCATATCGGACATGGATAAAATCTACAAAAAAATCGGGGTTTGCCCACAGCATGAGTATGAAAGCCTTACTTATACCTTCTATTATAGGTTTTTATTTTTATTTTTTTGTCCCTCCATTTGCCTTTTTCACCCATAAAAGGGGAATCGATGAATAAAGGAATCTGAAACAACATCAAACAATCTAAGCGGGTCCAATAGCTTATATTTTATTTCTCATGCAGTACATCCTAGCAGAATTAACCATAGGCCGTACAGATGACACTGGCGTACAAAACTACAAGATACTAACATCAGCCACAGGTCTGGGCACAAGCTGCTTCCCAGAAAATCAACTTATATTGATACCAAGTTGTAAATTAAGGATAAAAATGGACATAAAACTACAAGATAAGAAAGGTAGGAGAGGAGAGGAGAAAGATGGGGAAAGAGAAGAAAGAAAATGGTTTAGAATGGGTTGGTTGATTAATTTCACTTGTCCAAACCCAATTGTTTCATTAGGAGTCAATCAACACTAGTAGTAAACATGTAGTTGAAAAAAAAAAAAAAAACACTAGTTGTAAAATGTACAAACCCTTGCCGCTTTACGCCCATACAAAAGAAATAAATTAAAGTAGAACAATAAACATAACAACACACTAATTTCTACATTATAATCATTTTTATGCAGCTTGATTTGGGAGAATTTAACTGGAAGGGAGCATTTATTGTTCTATGGTCGAGTGAGAAACCTTAAGGGTGAATTATTACAACAGGTAAGTTCACTTTCACTTTTTCCCTTTTCTTCTTTTTTACAATCATCATGAAGACTAGTTGGTTGCATTCTAATTGATTGACTACGTGAACAAGAATTCTATGAGAAATTGAGAATAGTGTTTGTTGAAATGTGTATTATCAAGGAGAATGGAATAACCCTCGAAAAGTATTCAATTTTAAAAGAGGGAATTTATTTCTTTTATACTAATTAGACCAATAACTGCATGTAGTGAGGGACAACAGAGTAAATGCACATGTCAGGCATCATACATTTGGGTAATTTCATCTCAGTATAACATGGACTCTTGGGTGGAGATTGGAGAATCTCACTCCCACAGCCAAGTTCATTATACACATGCAACTTCTTGAACTTCTTGAACACATTCTTACAATTACTTTCCCAGACAATAGATTTATGTTGCACGTGGACAAAAGGGATGCCCAACACCTTCTCCCTTTCAGATTTTGTTCCAATTTAAAATCCTTTTGGTTCAAGGCTAGTTTTGCTAGTTGTGTTTTAAAAGATTCAGATATCAATATTCAATTTACAGTCTCTACTTGTGTTCCCCTCCCCAAAAACATATGGTGGAGTCTCCTATGAGGCTATGGCCCAACTAAGGGTGGCAATGGACCACAATTACCTCATTGCGTAGGATCTACCCTAAAAAATGTTAATAACCTGCAACACCAAAAGCTTGAGCTGTTAGTGAATGACATAACAATTTATATCAATACCCCCCTCGAACGGGAAGCCGTTTGAATTTGAAATTCAAAACCCAACAAACAAACTGAACAGACAGACCAACTAGACGGATAGAGGTAACATGCCTCGTAGGGGTTAACTAGGAACACCAAAAGCTCGAGCTTCTTGTGTTACTAGTTATTAATAAAAAGGTCAGGCAAGGGCCATGATTACAAATCCACATTTGAGTCTATGGATCTAGGACCTAAATCTGGATCCGATTATATATTTACCTGGATGATGTTTCTGTAATTAACACAGACTATAACTGTTTGTATTATATAATGTGTAATAGGTATATTATTCCTATCATAATATTTAATAGATATATTATTTTATTTAGGACATGTTTGTTTGGCAAAGAATAAATAGGATTAAATCAAATGGTCCCCACCAAAGGATTATTAAAGAGGTGACGGGTTGAAGGATATGAGGTGAAGGGTGAAGGATATAAAGCAACAATGTAGATGGGACCTTGACTTTCCTAGGATTTGAATTACTAGGGTGATGGCTGGGTATTCATTTCCCGTCTTTTCTTGATTAAATTTCCATAAATGGGAGTTTATTTGAAGGTCATTTTTTGGATATTCACCTTTGGTTCTTCATTTTTTAACTACTTATATGAATTCTTAGAATTCCTAGGAATTCAATTACACAAAACAAACAGTCCCTTAGTATTGATTTGGGGATGTCATCCTTCAAAAAGTTGACTCCAAGAATTGCTTTAAGCTGTACAGGCGGTGGATGATTCCCTGAAAAGTTTGAATCTTTATCAAGGCAATGTGGGTGACCAGCTTGCTGGTAAATACAGTGGAGGTATGAAGCGTAGGCTCAGTGTTGGAATTTCTCTAATTGGAGATACACAAGTATGTCCTTTGTCCAATCTCTTGATGTCGTTGGTAAGAAAGAAAATTTCAATCCCTTTAACGTAACGATTTTTTGCAGGTCGTATTTATGGATGAGCCCACTACAGGATTAGATCCAGAGTCACGAAATAATTTGTGGCATGTTGTGAAAATGGCAAAGACAAACCGAGCAATTATTCTCACAAGTAAGCTGTTCTTTCAATGTCTATATGATCACTTTGAGCGAGCGCGCACATCTCAAGCTTCAATATTACTTCAAATTAGCTCATTCTCACATTTTTCTTCCTTGGAATCCTACAAAATGTCTATGAAGTGACTTATACTAATTTGGAATATGGGCTGTAGGCTGTAGCATTATCATAACTCTTTTAGATTTTCATTAACTGTCACAACTTACTCCAAGTTCATATCTTCTGTTTTCTTGAAAAGAGTACACTAGTTTGTAACTGCTTCTGTTTTCCACTTTCTACTGTCCTTCATTGCCTTTCTACTACAGGTATTCATTGCATACCAATCCACTGAGAAAGAAAAAAATTCTTGTTCACCGACAAAGAAAAAAAATTCTTGTGCCAATTATTATGTCTAGCCTTTCCTATCATTCAGAAAGTGCTCCAAATCACTAAAGGACGGCCTGCCTGCCTGATTCCTATTGAACCCCTAATAGTTGAAATGGGCTTTAATCGAATGAGTTTTGAAGGAACAAAGAGTGAACTGTCACTTGTGGACAATAAGAGGGGACCATCACAGGTTGAAGGGTAAGCAATCATTTCCTGATAGAGGGATATCTTGATTGTTCCTTTCAAGCTTCCACCTTTGATCCTTCAGCCTTAGACCTTCTGATGGAAGCCCGTTTCTTAGGAGATTATAGGAAATCAGGAGGAAATAGGAATACATGCCCATGAAATGAAAACGAATTTCATCCCTCATAGGTTTTACTCTGTTGAATGGTGTTTAATCTACTATAGTATGATTAATGAATGGGTAGGAGAAGTTAGTATAAATGAATGAAAGATCAAGCCCTTGGTCCATCCGGTCTCCTGCATGTGGTTGAACACAAGGGCCCATTATGGATTGCTTATGGCCCAAAAGTACTGCTAGTGGATATCAAGTACTGCTAGTGGATATCATAGCCATCTGATGAAAGGCCTCTAGTCTAAACTAGACTGGTGGAACAAATTTCTTTTATTGGTAATATGACTCGAACTCACAACCTAAAGGTTGCAATAATGAGCACCTTTCATTGTGCAAGCTATTTTCCTGTTGGAACTTGGAACAATTTTCTCCAACTGTCTGTTTGCAGACTGTGGATTTAATGGCTACGAAAATCCAATTAAGGTCTGCTTTTTTATCTATATTACACAATCCGTGTAGGCCACTATCAAATTTTCCACATGAATGGAGGCGCACCCCAATGCAACAGCTTCAATGAATTTTTTCTTTCCACTTAAAATCTACAAATGGAAATATTGTATTTCGAGCAATGTTATGGAAACAATACAAGACAAACCAGTCAGAATGTTTTGAAGCAAGCAGAGTTAACAGTCCATGGGTGACCTGCTCACTAAGCTCAATGTTTTACTTATAGAAAAATACTTTTGAAAGGATTCAAATCTAAGTTGCCCTTGAAAATAAGAATATAGCTAGAATTGGAGTGTGGCATACACGTTTTGACAATAAAAAAGCATAAAACAAACATTAAGTGAAAATAATAGTAAAATAGGAAATTAAAAGAAAGAATTTGTGGATCTTGCGGGTTGACCCAGGTTAATCTTTTGGTTGGACTGACATCTCTATGAAACTAGTCAAGTCCTAGTTTGGGCTCTAAGCAGCTGGTTTTGAGTAACATATGTCTATCTTGATTCTACAAGTTAAAATAAAAATCTCTGATGTGGAACATATGGCTTGGATGGCAGCACATTCCATGGAGGAGGCTGATTTTCTTTGCGATCGTTTAGGCATCATGGTGGGTGGCAATTTAAAGTGTGTTGGAAGCTCGAAGGAGGTAATTCACATGATCTGGGACCCAGTAATTCTCAAATGAAACAGAAGAATCATCTTCTTCCTCTTTTTATGTCTTTCTTTTGTCGTAGATCATGATAACTTTGGATCTTTTCTACAAAAAGGACCCTACATTTTCACACAACCACCTTATATTCATTCTAAAATATCCCTCGGCTAACAGGGAAACTGTTCAAAAGTAACTATATTCTTCATTTTTTGTTTTTGGCCGATTTATTCCTAAGAACAACTCAATCAGGAGTCATGACCCTTGATTTGAACTAATCCCATTTCACACAATTTTGGACATTAATCATCGGAGGATTTTATCACAAAAAGTTTGAAAATATATAGCCATTAAACTTTGAGGACCTAAAAGTAATAAGGCCTAGTACCATTTAATCTACTTGATATTATTACATATTTTCCTAAACCACAACCATCCCTTTCCATCGCCACCAAGGTGGGACCCACCAAACTTGAATTGAGTTGGTGTTGCAGAGCTGAAACAAAGGGTTTTTGTTCTTCATTTATCCATAAAAAAGTCAGTGGTTTCATCATCTTACCCGGGAGGCTTTACTAAT
Organism: Litsea cubeba; assembly: GCA_012931725.1. NCBI lineage: Eukaryota > Viridiplantae > Streptophyta > Magnoliopsida > Laurales > Lauraceae > Litsea > Litsea cubeba. The sequence continues at coordinate 75,760,915 of CM022950.1, read as the reverse complement.
ATATATATATTAAATATAATAATACATGTTCCTTTTTGAGGTTGTCTGAAAAATACAGATATATATTAAATATAATAATACATGTTCCTTTTTGAGGTTGTCTGAAAAATACAGGGCCTTTTTGTAAAAACCTCTAGTCCTTTGAGATGATTGGATTAAAAAAGAACCATCTGTGAGTGAATTTGTGAGTTCATTAAGTTCTTACCATTATCTAATTAGCGTCAAATAAATGCCAAGTAGTTGCTAATAACACTTTTTATTGCCTAGATGTCTTCACTGCCTCCGGAAAAAAAAAAAAAAACTACTGAGATCTCCATTCTGATTCCTATGAATTTTCATCTATTTACTGTTCTACACTCCTTTTTTGTTCTATTTTTTAAACTCAGTGATATAAATTTTTGGTTCCAAGTATATCCTGGATTTAATGCAGTAGTCTCATCTTGCAAGTTTCTGTCTGCAAACCTGGAGACTTTGAAAGCAGTTTCTACAAGTTTCAAAGGAAACATGCAAAGATGAGACATTTTTTACCACCATGGTGGTCTAACTCTTCACAATCGACTTCAGAGAACAAAAAGTCTGGTTTTCTTTTTCTCATTTGTTTCCAACATCTATAAGAAACATTTCTTGTTGATCCTTCTTTTATTTATTTAAAAAAAATCATAAGAAAGGTGTTGAGCACTGAAGATAGGTATATGCATTGCAGCTTAAAACAAGATATGGAGGATCATATGTATTGACAATATCAGCAAATCCTGCTCACGAGGACAGCGTTGACAGCATAGTAAAGGGCCTCTCTTCAAATGCAGTGAAGATTTACAATGTTGGTGGAACTCAAAAATTCCGGATGCCTAAGAAAGAAGTAAGAGTTTTTGAAATATTTAGTGCCATAGAAAATTTCAAGAAACAAACTACCATCAAAGCATTTGGCTTGGCTGATGCCTCTTTGGAAGATGTCTTCACCAATGTGGTGCATGGGGCTTCAGAACAAATTTGCCTGACTGAATCCTGTAAAATGAAGTTTTGATCGTACCATTTACATTAGTGAGGAAATCAAGCAGAGTGGAGAGGGTTTTTTTCAATACCATACACCATGACACATGCATAATCCAACAGATGATTATACAGTGAACATTCAATGTCTGCAATTTACTTTTGTCAATTTAATCCAAATGATTCTACAATTCGTTCCATCTGAGCATTTTGGAAAGGAGTGGCCCATCTTCTGGTTTTCCAGACCCACTTCAAGAAATAAAGAACACCAATCAGGCAACTGAGATTGTTTCATATAGATGTTGGAAACAAAGACAAGGCTGTAACTAGAAGAAAAGACCAATCAGGCAACTGAGATTGGTTTTGTAAAAGCAATTTTTTTTTTTAATTATTGTAATATCGATCATCGTTCCACTTGTATAGAACATATGGCTTGAAGTAAACATACATAGATTCACATTTTATAAAATGTTGTATTTAGGTTTGCATTCAAAAATAAAAATGAGAAAACGTTAAATGACAAACATGGGATGAGAGATTGGGTGAGGGTCTGGTGGTTGTGGTGATGTGGTTCAAAGAATGCATTCATGGCCCTTCATTGGGTTGACTATTGTTTATTATGGTTAGATTATAGTTTGAACTCTGTTCTCTGAAAAGGAAAATCAATTAACCAAGTAAACATTTAAAAGACCTCATGTGATAAAGGTAGGATGATAGACTGGAAAAAGGGTCTGTGATGGTGGTGATGTGGTTTAGAATGCATTCATGATTGTTCATTATGGTTAGAATCTAGTTTCAACCCCTGCTCGTACAACTCTATATTTCATGAGATCAATCAAAAATTCTTTTTTTTTCTCTAAATATAAATATATATTGGTTTTCTTTTTACCTTGAAAGCCTGCCTGTGTAAATAGTCAATCTTCTTTTCAAACCACTACCACCATTTAATTTAAATTAAGGTACCAATGTATTGACGTAAACACAAGATAATGCTGGCGCCTGCAGGAGAAAATAATGTTGGGTAGGTAACTTGGGTACCCACCTAGCACAACCCAACACAGATGTCCCATTGGTTGTATTCAAAATATAGATCAAAACCAATACCATCAGAGGAACTGAATTGTATTTTGTAATTACTGTATCTTGTAGGCAATGGATTATAAGGAGCTGAGACCAGCTATTTTGCCACCAAACAGGGGCCACAATATCTAATTTAACCAGCCAAGTCATGCTTTTTCTTCCTTAATAATACCTGTAATCTCACTATTTTCTAATAGCCTTTAGTGGTGGATGATATGGAGCTCCTGCGAAGTAGATCTTGCCATGTTAATTGGAACTTTTTCACTTAAGAGTTCCGATGAGAACATCATATTAAATTCTCTCCGCTAACGAGAATTATCAAAACCTCAAAACATTAGTAGATACAACACATCAAAACAAAATATTTATAACTGGTTAGCAAAGGAAAGTCTATATTCTCTGTAGTTTTCACTACAGAGCTTTCAGTGATTTTTTCTAAATAAATTTAGAGATATTGACCGCATAACTGCCCTCGGACTTGATATTTACTTAAAACAGTCGAAGTTTTTATATTTCCCACATGAATGGGTGAATGAAACAAAGCATCAAAAGATCATACGAGGCATTGGGGTAAGTTTCAGCCTTTCCTTAATTCCCTCTCAAGCATAAGAGCTTTCTAAATAAACGACAGTTAGTTGCACTGGAACAGGGAAAGAATTCAACCGAAAGGATAAGAACAAATAAACCCTACGTGTGCTAGTAGTCTTTGTGAGTTTTGTACGTGGTGAAACCTCTTGGAAACGATGGCCCCTCACGCAGTCCTAACGGGTATGGTTGTGTAGCCAGTTTTTCAGTGTAAAAAAAATGAGGCATTGCGAAATTAAATTCCATCCCACAGTAAAATTTATGTTTAATGCGACCGCTTTTTCTTATAAAAAAAGTGTAAAAATAGATTAAGTTTTTCATGATTTATTAAAAAATAAATTCCTATAGGGGGCTGGCTGGAAAATTTTCACTGAACAGGTTTTCGGCAGCGTGTATAGAAAGGTGCCCTAAATGCCATTCTCTTAGTACCTTCCCATAAAATGAATTGGCTAGGACCATGGGTCATAAAATAGAAGTTGCGGTTTCGAACTCGCGCTCTCTTCCAAAGGCCACTTGCCTAAGTAAAAAAGCCTGATTTACCCACTACATGGTGAAAGCAAGGTACTTCACGTGCCTGGGTACAGTCGATTCTCGAAGAGGCTAGACACCCTCATCACCAAAAAAACAATCCCATCAAATGGGGCCCTCCATCTTCTGGGAGGCCCATCAATTTGAATCCAGGGTCTGGGTCTGGGTCTGATATTGGCCGATCCATCTCCTTTCTTTGGAATTCCAATGTCACACAAAGATGTCCCTCCCGGCCTCCCGGGTAAGTTTCATAATTTTCGTAAAATCAGGGGGTTTCGAGCAAAATCCGTAACTATATATGTATGTATTCACTCGGCCTACTCTCCAAAGGGCAGCATGGAGGAGGAGAAACACTCAACCAAGAGAGAGAAGACATCAAAGAGAATCCAACTGAAGAGATACAATCCAGCAGTAGCAGCGGCGATCCAAACCCTAACCCTAGATCTGTGAAGACCAAAGTTCCTGAAGTTGAAATCCACCTCTTTCGGCGCGGGAAAGGCCCAATCGAGATCTTCAAGGCGAGCTTAGGCGGTTGGGATCAAGATCAGCTCGAAGCCCTCGAAATCATCGACAAGTATGGCTTCAAATCCATCTTCGCCTTCAATCCCGGTTCAGGCAGAGGCGCTCCGATTCGCTTCCACCCCCGTAACGGAAGATCATTCTTACCTTACAAGGACGGCTCTGTTATCTTCATCGATGGAGAACCTAAGGTGGTATATATATATATATATATGTTCGTCTATCTATCTTTGATTTCTTTCATATGGGTTTGATTGATTATTGCTATGCATTGAGAAAAGGGGATTTTTAGAAAAACCCATGATTTTGTTTGTATCACGGCATTCTCACGGAATCTTGTTATGTCGTTTTTTTTTTTTTTTTTTTTTTTTTGCATGTCGTTTTTAATGGGCTTTGCAGAAGCGCAGCATTACTAGAAACTTCCTTGGAATTTGAATTTGTGGAAATTTCAGAGTTCTGGAATTTTTATGGAATTCTTGTTTATAGAGGAATTTGGGTTTTGGGCAACTTGGGCTTTGCAGCTTCTACTGGGGTTATTTGTTACAAAGATGATATAGCTGATAGTTTGTATGTTGAAAGAGCTTAGTGTTCTTAGATATTGATATCATTTGATTAACAAGTTAAATGAGGAAAAGGAGATTTGATTGATGAGTTAGGGTTGTGGCATTGATGAACCAGATAACAAGGATATTCTAGTTTTTAAAAGATTCCCAAGGTAGGCATGCCGGCAAAGCTCTTTGGACTTAGAGGGAAACTGATGGAACAGTGTCAATATAAACTTCTTACCTGTTAAAAGTAGAAAAATGTGTATTTGGTGAAGAGGGGAAAATAAAAAATGTACAAAATAGTCCTCTTCCTAAACACCAAAAAAAAAAAAAAAAATGCTATGATGGAGTAGAGGGACTCAAAAGCATTTGATCTCTATTTTTACTTACCACTTTCATAGGCTGACCTCTTTGATGGACTAAAATCCTCAATCTTGTTTGCTAGGGATGCTAAATTGCATGATTCTATATCCCAGTGCTTTGCCCAACCTTCTGCATCTGATGAACTCTGATGGCCTTTGGTTTATTAGAATCTCCTATACCTACCTTCACTGAAACTTTTAAAATAATTCCATGATCATGTTGTACTCCACTTGTTTCTGCTATCCCCAATTTCCCCTTCCAGCGTTTTCGTCATCAAATTTTATGAAACCATACAGAGGTGGAACCATTGAACTGCTTGTTTTGCACTACAGTGCATCTTAACATTACCCCCTCCCAATTGCACAAAACATCCAATTTATTTGACTATTTTTAATTTACTAATTGTTTTATTTTTGTAGTTGTAAAGTATCTATAGTAACCATGAAATGCTTTTAATAAAATCCAGGTAATATGATACTTTTTAATCCCAGGATTCATCTGAAAGGAGGTCCTAGCCTGCTGATCCTTGGATTCCCTTCTTCCACAAATTGTGTCCATGTCCAAGTTACATTTATTTCCCGCTCAGTAACAAAAAAAAGAGGTTATTAAAACAAGATGGTGAAAACTATAAAGATTTTCTATTTTAACTCCATTCTTCTAATTAGTTATGTTCACTATTTGTTTCAGTACATTTAGAGAAACACAAAGATTCAATATTCAAAAAAGAGGGGGAAAAACACAGATTCTCACAGACTTTGAAATCTTAGAACATCTTCCAATTATCATCAATTCTATTTGATCAAATCATGTAAGAATCTCTTCTAGTAATAAAAGGTCCCTCTCCTTTGGAGAGAGTAGTTGAATCCCATAGAGCAAGAACTCTTTGAATAAAATCCCTAGTAACAGTGGTCCTGGTTTCACAAAAGGGCTTATCCCAAATTCAGTTCAAGAGTCCCATAAGCAAACTTTTTTTTTTTTTTATTTTTTATCAGAGGGTTTCCAACCCTTTGGGCTGGACTAATCCCTCCGGGTCCAGAAGGAAGCCGAGTAAACTCCCTTGTAGCCCCAGTGTGGTAGTGTAGTTTCGAATCTATAACCTTCGGGTGCAAACTGTGGTCCTAGGCCAACTACCTTGGGGTTTAGTCCCATAAGCAAACTGCAAATAGTTTTCATCTTTTTTACAGCCCCATCACACTGGCAACATACCACCCATTCCATATAATATTAACCTGGAAATACTTGGATCAAAATTGGAATTTATTTACCTTATTGGTTTTTACTTTAATTTCTATCATGCTTTTTCTTGAAAGAAGATTAATTCTAGTGATTGTTATCCATGCAGGACTCATTGGTCAAACCTATTACGAAGATTTTGCTCAGTGTAACGATATTAGCCCTTCTAATGACATTTTTTCTGCGAGAAACTCCAGAATGGATGAAAACATCAAACTTCTTGGGTGGGATCTTCCCTCCTTGGGTTCTCGCCTGTATTGTTATAGTTTTCACCCGCCTGAGGAAGAGAACAAGGGATGTCTTGAAGAAGTTCGGTTGGTGAATAAATGCCATCTTTACCTATCTGGAGCTGTTGGAGTTTGTTTTTATTGCAAATTTGTGTTTAGTGAGCATGTTAAGTTGTGGAAGTATTTGACTTAACCAAACTAGTGGCTGGATTATGCCCAATTTTGTGGACTAGTTTTTTTTTAAACCTCACGTAAATGTTCTTTGGTTATATATATTTTGGAAGAACCATCTCGTTAATGTTAAATTTGTAGACAAGTTGCAATGCTAGACAGAAAGAAAGAAAAAAAAAAAACACTCTAGAACCTGGCCTTTCTGGATTTCACATTGATGATACTCAAGATGATAGTAAGTTCCGTGACAGCATCACTCAATAAATTCCTCCATACAACATCCTCAATCTTCTTAAAAGATAGAAGAGGATAGAGATGCCATTCTCATTCAACAGACACCCAATAAACTCACGTGTGAACTGGAACAGATGTGTACTGATCTAATGGATACTATATTTCAAAGTAGCTTGAATAAATTAGAAGATGAACTGGAACAAAGTCAATAGCAAGCAATGAATTTTACCAATGACAGTGGACACTGAGCAACTCTAATAAGGTGGTATACCACCCTATTTCTAATTTTGGAAGGCAATCTTGTAAATTATAGTGGAATGTGTCGATTCAAGGGAGAAGGCAGAGGACAAGTGTGGGACTTCATCATAGGTTGGTTAGGTGGCTAGTTTTCATTCATTTGTAACAAAACAAGCAAACCTAGGAGGAGCAAGTTCTCTTCTTGGTGTGTGACTGAGCATAGATCTAGAATCAAGGGGATTGGAAGGGCTAGTAGAAGGAATAAAAGGGAAGAGCAAACCATTAAGGGAAGATGTGTTGGACTGCTGAGTTTTAAAGACAATGGTTTCAAATAGGCTGAGCAGAAAAGCAGAAATAAAAAAAAGGCAACCCCATATGACCGTGAGAATGTTGTTCTTGTTTTTGCTCTGTCATGCGTAGATCATGCATCAAATTAAGAATATACATATGGCATAGTTTGTTTGTGGGTAGACTATATTAATAAGTGAGAGTTATGTAGATGAGATAAGGCTAAGATGATGATGTTGTACTATTTGTATGTCGGCCCTCTTTTCTCGACAGATTCGCAGAATTGTAAAAGGTAAATGACACTAAATTGACAATGAATCTTGGATCACCTAGGTTTCCGCTTTCTTTTCCTAGGAAACAGTTATGTGCAGTTCTTCTGCAAATGGGAATCTGATACAACGAATGAAATGTCATCAACAACATATAACTAAACAGATTTAACAGACATGAGACATTTTAAATCAGCAACCCACCAGAACATGTATAAGTAAATAATTGAGACCTTTTTTGTATAAGATAAAATAAGGGGTGAGGAGCAACCATCTCCCAACCTTGGCACTCTAATATATCAATACCTCTCAAACTACAGAATGGGCGAAAATTGAAGGCATGAAGGACAACTGATTGTCTGCAGTTGCATTCCAAAGTAAGGTCAAAAGAACTGCGGGTTCTTCTTCCAGAATGTGATGGAGCTCCAGAACCTGGCCTTTCTTGCTTTCACATTGATGATACACGAGATGATAGTAAGTTCCGCGACAGCATCTGCTCTGTTTGATGCCCAAAGATGGAGCGCGCTTGACGCCTTGACCTCTCAGTCCAAGTAGTTCTCTTGATTAATATTTCTTACACTCAATAAATTCCTCCATACAACATCTTCAATCTTCTTAAAGATAGGAAAGGATAGACATGCTATTCTCATTCAACAGACGCCCAGTAAACTCGAGCGCCCATGATTTGGTGAATCAGTTGATGAGGAATATGAATGAAAGTTCATTTTGAACAAACTATGGCCTTCGGTGAGGAGCAAGATAGAGACACCATCTATCCATACAAGAAAAACCACATCCACTCCGCATCTTATGGGGCATATCACCAAAGGAGGGAACAACATTTGTGCCCCATGATTGTCCATAGGGTCCATTCACCTAATAGAATCATAGTCCTGCAAAATCATTGATCCATCATCATCCTCGAGCCTGGTTAGTGGAGGATCACCAATAATCATGACAAGAACAGGAACCATCTTTGAAATGGTGGAACCTGTGCTTATCTCGAACAATTATCTCTCGTTCAGTAATAGTTGACATGTATTTGATTGCCAAATGACAATCGCTGCACATTCGAAGGTTCTTCACAATTCTGATCACAGTCCCACTGCTGGTGTTCATCAAACCAAATGCTATAGCTAGCTTCTCACTATGAAATCTTAGTGAGAATTCTCTCTCCTCTTCTTCCAAGTCATGCATCACAGGCTCTGTTTCTGGCACATAACCCGCTTCTCTCATTTTTCTTATCAATTCTTCTAGGTAACTGTAGATCTTTGATGTCTGTGGGTGCGTGGTATCACCCATGCAGAACATATGGGCCACATGATCAATTTCTATCAGGCTGTACCCAGTTTGCTTCTTCAAACCTTTTCGTATCATCACATTTCTGACTACTTCAACCCGGTCCATCCTACCTGCCAATGCATATATGTTTGAAAGCAACACATAATGGCCAGGATTGTCAGGTTCTATATCTAGAAGATGCTCAGCCACTTCAACCCCAAGATTGAAATCCTTATGCATCTTGCACGCCCCAAGCATTGCAGTCCATACTGCTGGTTCTGGCTCCCCCCGTATCCATTCTCTAATGAATTGAAGCGCTTCGTTGAGAAATCCAGCACGCCCAAGCATATCCACCATGCACACATGATGCTCTACTCTAGGTACCAATCCATAGTCTTGCACCATACACGCAAAAGCCTCGTACCCTTTTCTGACCATCCCTGCATGGGCACAAGCAGATAAGACTGCGACAAATGTGACATCGTTCGGCCGAGGCCCGCTGGCTCTCATCTGATGAAAGAGCTCAATCACCTGAGCTCCATATCCATGCATTCCATACCCAGAAATCATCGCTGTCCAGGCAACAACATTCCTCTTACACATCCCATCAAAAGCTTTACGTGCTTCCTCAACACACCCACATCTTGAATACATATTTATCAAAGAAGTACCTAAAACTTCATTAACTTCCATACCACTATCTACAATATAATCATGCACTGATTGGCCCAAACTAAGATGACCCAAGTGAGAACAAGCAGACAGCAAGCTCACCAGTGTTGCCGAATCGGGTGCGACCCCTGCCTCTCGCATTAGGTAAAAGATCTCAACAGCTTCCTTAGCAAGCCCATTTTGTTCATAGCCCGCAATCATTGCATTCCAAGCAATAATGGTCCTGTCAGGCATTTTATCAAACACTTTTCTAGCATGCTCCAAATCGCCAGATTTCGCATAGAGCGAAACTAAAGCAGCCTGAACATGAGAATCCAGACCAAACCCACAAGTTTCCGAATGCGAATGCACAATTCTACCAATCTTCAGCTCAGAAAGATCGGCGCACGCCTTGATAACAGATGTGAAGGTGAAACTCGAAGGCCAGACGCCGACAACACGCATGTGACGGTAGAAGAACATGGCGTCGAAGGAGAATCCAGACTTGGATGAGGCTTTGATGAGGGTGTTGAAGAGGAAGGAGTCGGGATTGGGGACAGAGAAGAATAGTAGGCGAGAGTAGGACATGGCGCCTGCGGTGCAGGCCAAGGTGAGGAGCTTCGTGACGAGGGCTCGGCTGCGGTGGAGCCTGGACACGACCATGTGGGCGTGGACTTGCTTGAGAGTGCGGACGCGCGGTCCTGCTTGTATCAGGGCTTGGTAGGTTGGAGAATGGGAAGAAGAAGTGATGTTGTTGGCTTGTGGGTCGATGTGGGGTCTGCAAGTTAGGCCAAAAGAAGCGTTTTCAACAGGGAAATTCTCCACCTTCGCCATTGATTATACTGTTGGAAGGTGGGTATCAGAGCTTGGTTGTATGTTATCGTCGTCTTCGTCTCCTAGAAGTTGGCAGTTCTCCGTTTTTTCATTCCGTCGAACACCTGGTGTGCGGAGAATCTGAATGAACTCTGCATGGAGAAGCATCTCTAGCCGCGAGAGGAAAGAACGTCCATTTCTCTTTTCAATTCACGCAAAATTTGAATGTAGGTTTATAATTTTGAGACGGAAACATTTTTGAATAGTTTAGTGTATGTTTTGCATTAGAATAGAAAGAAGGGATTTTGAGATATTAGGGCTCCTTAAAGCCCAAAATATTTCAATTTTATGAGCGCCACAAATGACTCTAGTGACATCATCTAAATTTGAGTTAGGATACTGAGAAAATCAAGTTTCAAGGAGACTAATATGTCAAGGCCCTTACCCCTTAGAAAGAAATTGAATTCATAGGATTCGATGCCATAAGTGGTGCAGTTATAAATGAAGACTTATTAGGGCAAATGAATAATCTAGTTGCAAGTCATGTGCTTAATCTGATCGTGGTACCCACTCCTATTAAAGTAAAATCTGAAAATATCTTATTAGGAAAAATATTTTTCTCCGAGCAACTGCAAAGTGTAGTTCCTTTGAAGTTCTTTTTTTTTTCTTCTTCCATGATCTAGCATTAGGGCTAAGTTTTTACATTCCGACCAAACCTTCAATGACCATTGGATATATTTGAAGATATTCTATGGTAAGGGTTAAATAAGAGTTAGGATAATCTGATGGGGCTGATTTTTTAGATTTTATCCGCCTTCCTTCCATTGATAAACTTGTATCTAAGTGGGCCCATAAGCTTCTAGTATAAGCAATATGCTCGTAGGAGAACATTCTCCATCTCAGTAGAGGGTAGACATGTGTTACAAGGGAAGCATTTTGCTCTTTTCTTGAATTTTAGAAATTTAGAAATTTAACCTTTTCACATATCACCTTTGGCCTTTCAAAAATCTCATATTTCATTATTCTGAATTTTAGAGTGTGAAGGACTTGAACGCAGCATTGGACTGAGATGATCCTCGCCCTTAAAATCAAGGTTGTGGGCCTCTAAATTGATGGCCACAATTTCTTCATTTTTGTATTTTTGTACCTTCCCTTACCTCTAAGGAAACTGTCCCATCTCACAGTTGCATTGAATTTTAGTGATCCATGGTGGTCTCAATGCAATCAGGATAATTTAAATGTGTCATATTCAAGTCCTAGGCCATTAAAACGTAGATAATGTATATCCTAACAGCTAGATGCTTGGACCATTGATCAAAATACCAAGAAAACTGACATGAATAGCTCAAGAGAATCAACCTTTAATGAAGAACAACAACACTACACTTCGGATCCTTGGGAAGATGAAGAGACTTCTTCTTCATATATTGGATACTTCAGCAAACGAACAAAAAACACATGCATTGCTGCTAATGAAGACAGATAAAAACCTTTCATCATCACGCTGAAAATTAACTCATCTTCTTCCTTGATTGAGTGAGTAAAAACTCTCTTGACACAGAGAACAACATTCAGCAGAATAAATATTCTACTAGCTCTTTTGACAATATACACACTCATTTATTATATATGATGCGTTGGCCTACTTGTCCAGAGTAATAGACCATACCTGGACATGTGTGAGGTGTTAGAGATCATATATGATTATGATTAGGACTTCTCCTTATCTTGGAGATAAGGATTAGTTTGAATTAATTTGAATAGATAATAAGGACTTATTTTAGTTAGTTTGAATTCTTAAACCAGGTTTAATTAAGGAGGTGTCAAAACCCTATATTTATTCTAAAACTGAAAGTGAATTTAGTGTAAGGCTTTGCAACATACCTTGAATGCACAATTAAAATCCATCCATTATAAAAAAAAAAATAGGAGATTTGACATATCAATCCCCTTTAAACCCTGCATGCATTTTCAATTTCATATATAACTGAAAATCTCATAATGTCCACATCCGGATCCCATGATGCCCATACATTAAAAAGCTGGATTTGGATCCCATCATATCATGGGTTTTTAAACTCCCATGATATTATGGGATTCAGGGTAGAAAAGTACAAAAAAAAAAAAAAATAGTGGACCAATTGACTTTGGTGACATTAATAGATTTTTGGGTCATGAAATTAGAAAAATAGAATTTAAGACAAACCATTATGTAAAATCTCTTAAAAAAGTAAAAAGAAATACAAAGAGACAAATAACACTCTTGAAACATGAAGAATGGATTTTTCTTTCCTCCTTTCAGGATTACACCTCATGCTGCTGCCTATTCTCCAACAAGGAATGACTCTTCTTCGGAGGCATCCTCCAGTATATAGTCCGGCAAGTGGGGCAAGAAGTGTGCGACGACGCCGACGACCATCTCTCCATGCACTTGACGTGAAAGCCATGTTTGCATTTAGGCAAGACAGTAACCTCCTCTCCCATCACAAATTCAGATAAACAGATGACGCACCCCGCCTCGCCACCTATCATTTTCATGCCGTCCGAGAAAGTCGACACCGGCACCTGCAGCAGGGGTTCCGTCAGGTCACCGGCACCAGCGGGTAGGCGAGAGAGGCGGGAGAAGCAGCTGACGGTAAGATGAATGAGGCGGAGGAAGTAGATGAAGGCAATGGTGTAGAGAAACTGACAAACGAAATAGACGATGCTCAAACAGACAACACAGATGAATGAGATGGCTGGGATACATAAGATATTCCCAAACAGGCACAGATAAGACTTATCTTTGCATGGAAAACAAGGTGACGGGGAGTTTGTGTCAAATGGCATGGTGTCTTCTTTCTTGATTTATGAGAGACAGATGTTTGAGAGTGGAGACTTCTATGAAGACTCATGAACTGAACTGACTCATGCTGAAACAACTAAATAGAATCAGACAAAATGCTAAACTAAGGAAGTTATAACAACAAAATGTATGAAATTTAGAAAGAAGGAGATGATTAAAAGAAAGCAAAAGGTTTTTTTTTTAAAGCTTAAATTAATTGGAAAAAAAACTATAAATAAAAGAAACAGACATTACGACAAGGAAATCGAAAGAAAAGAAAATTCTTAAAAATGTAAGTAATGTTTGATCCAGTGAGAACTGTTCTCACGGAGTCAACGTGAGAACTTTTTTGTAGGGTCCACTGGGGGTCTCATTTTGGGATGAGACTGGTGGGGATTGAAATATCTATATGGTGATATCAAGTTTGGCTCCAATTTCATGCTTTTAACCCCTTACCGAGAAGCCTAGTTGATTCATATGGGTATATGGTCGATCCAATGATCCAATTCATTTACATTGGTGCCACACCTTAGAGCGTGTGACTATCAAGGGATCCCTATCTATTGCAAGATTTGGATTGGGTGATAGGTGGGCGCCACCCATAGTTCTCACGGTTTGAATTGTGAGAACAGTTCTCACCTGATCATTTCCCATATATATATATATATATATATATCAGTGTACACATGAGTCTAGATTCGGCCCCTTTTACTAATAGCTGAACTACAATTGTAAACCCAACCCAAAAATATAAGTGCCAATTTGGGACTAAATTAGTTTGTTAAATATGAGATCTGACCCGCCAATTCAACTCAAAAGGATATGGAACATTGAGGAAGTAGGCATAAATTATCATTTAAAGGTGGGACAAATAAAGACTTAAATGTTATTCCCCTTGTATTATATATTAGCTCTTTATTCTATGCCAATAAATCAACATAAAAAATTTAAGATTTTGCTAAATCACTAAAATTATTTAATGGAAAAAAGAATGTTTCTATAATACACATTAATCTGAATAGAACATCACAAAGATCAATTTAAACCAGCAACTAAATCGATCTAACTAATCCAAAAAAAAAAAAGGAAACAACAAGGGGTCAGGTGAACCTTAGGTGGGCTAGCTGCAAGTATCAAAGGAGGCCCCTTGAAAATTGTTAGATTCAATTTTTTGATAATTCCTTGGTCATGAGTTTTGGTATATGGATTCAAATAGATTTTCATTCCCATGTAAATATATTACTAATATTATATATATATATATATATATTTTTTTTTCGATCAATTCGGTTGTTTGGCTGGCTTGGATAAAAGGATGTAGATGAACGTTTAGTACCTGTCATCTTATTAAGAATTCAAATTTCAAATATAAGGGATTGAGGTTGTGTTTGAACCTATAATTTTGAGAGGATCAAACTGGAGACTCTTCAAATTGGAGAAGCCCACCATATGTGACATGGTATATTGCATGAGCAAAGTGTGATGACGAGTCCAACATGGACAAAAAAAAAAAAAAAAACAGATCGACAAGCTCATATGAAAGCATTATCCGAGTATATATATATATATATATAAATTTAAACCAAAATATTGAAATATTTAATTAAAAAGGGCTAGAATAGTTCTAAATTCACAACTATAATATAATTTAAATGGCAATGTGTTGTGCAAAATCCAACATGTCAGAAGAGACACTAACATTGAACTCTATTTCACAAAATAAAAAAAAAATTCCTTTTATTTTGATTATATTACATCTTTTTGTAGCCTATATTTTAAAATATCTAAGTATATTTGGAACACTGCTGTTAATTAATAGTTTAGCATTGTGTGGGGATATTTCCGAACTCACTAGATGACTGGCCGGATGCTCTATCTCATGCTCCGGCGCCAGCTAGGCCATCTCGGCAAGGCCCGTCTCAACGTCCGCCAGTTCGGCCAAGTGCCCCACTCCGGCCAGAGACTCATCTCGGCCCCTTGCATGACATTTCCACCTCGGCCAGGACGCTCCGAGCCCGGCTGAGCTCCACCTCGGCATGTCGTCTCCAGCTCGGCTAGGGACTCCTCCCCGGTCCTCCACTTCGGCGTCTCTGCAGGGTCTCTAGCCAAGTCAAGGTCCTCTCCGACCTCGGCTCCCCGACCTCGGTCAGGATGCCAGGACTAGCCAAGGCAGGGCCTGACAGCTGTCCACCCTTGGACACTTAAGCACGCTAGAGCACGCGCGACAAGACAAGGGCACGCCTGTACTCTCTGACAGACAGAGCCTCCCATGCCGCCCATGCTTCCTGACAGATCGGCGTCCACAGACGCCAGAGTGGGCTGTGATGGGACGGCAAACCACCTCGTTGTCTCCTGCCTCCTCTCTCTCCAAAGTCAACTATCTCCCTCTCCTCCTCTATAAAAGGGGCAAAACCAGAACAGGAAAGGGGGCTCCCTCTCGCTGACTCTCCCTCCCGTCCGAGAGAACCACTCTGGTATCACCTTCTTCCCCTAAAATCTCCTCCTACTGTCCAGTACTCATACTGACTTAGGCATCGGAGAGCCCTGCGCTGCCCACAGCCAGGGTCCTCTGACCTGTTTCTTCTCCCTCTTCCAGGTTCTCAGGCACCGGTTCTTCCACCTTCAACGAGGAAACGGGGAGCCTCAGCCCTCGTCTTCCTCAGTGAGTCGCAAGAACACCACCCCCCGGGTCCGTGATTTTTTGTGCACTTACAAGCATAAATTTGCTTCTATTTAAATGAATCTTGGTGCAAATATAGAGTTTTCATTTTGAAAACCTGAGATCATTAGTTTAGATATATCATGAGGAATTTAGACGGATGAAAGTTTCTTCATTAACAGTTGTGGTGGAAGATGTGGTCCATGTACTATCCGAATAAAACCTCACCTTTCTTTAAAATGAAAGAGATGATACCTAGAAATTTCAGAAGAAGAAAAAACTCTGTAGTTGGCAATCAGCATGCAAACGCCACATATTCCGTTTAATCATAAACGTAAATGCAAAATTTAGGAGAGAGAAGAAAAAAAAAATCAAAGTTCCTCATAAACCCAAATGCAAAATTGAGAAAGACAAAAAAAAAAAAATGCAAAATGCAAAGTACACGAGTTCAAATAGGAGTCTTCTCTTCTTAGTCGTGATAAGAATAGGGAGAGAGATTTTAGGAGAGTTAACACCTCAAGCATGTTCATATCATTTAAGTACCTAAAAGAGAGGTAGCCCACCACGTATGACATGGTCCTATCAATGCTCGACATGTGGGTGTTAAGTGGCTTCATTTGGAACCAGAGGTCTCCAACATGGGCAGAACTAGGGGTAGGGGGCCATGGAATTCAAAAAAAAAAAAACCCTTTAGAGAAAGAATTTTTAAATCCATTTTTAGCCATGGCCCTCCAAGAATTTTTTTTTTCACAATAGCCCTCCAAACCCTAATCATGGTTCCACCCCTGTATCCCAGGAAATAGAGATGGTGACTTACGAATCCAAGGAAATAGAGTTGGACTTTGGGTTTGTTTGTGCAACGCCGCGCTTTCCTTCCCATCCAAGTCAGAATTCCAGATGATATGAAATGAAGTCAGAAAAAGGGGATTCACTGCGTCTTTCGTCGCTGCACAAACGTCCCAAGGAAAGGTGCCTATCCTCTTCACTTACACCATAGCAAACTGGGCAACTGCACGGAGCTGACAATGCAAGGCATAGCATTTGGGCCCACCTTATCACCAAATGGACCACCCAAAATCTCCCTCATGTCACCAAACCCCATGGGTTTGTATAGATACATTAGAACTGGACCGTTGGATTAAGGATTCATTATTATTTTTCATATAAAACCATTAAAATTATGAGCCACGGATCATCAAAATGAGTTGGTGAACACACAATACCCCAATCTTCAATCAATAAAAATCAAACATCAATCAAAGAGAAAATAAGAATCCGCTTACCAGAGGTCGTGAAATCCACCGTAGAGATCTTCAATCCAATTATGGGACTTGTTCAGCCAAGGAAGAAGAAATAGAAAATTGCAAACACGCAATTTTATGCGAATATTAAAAATATCATCAACAAGGCGAGGCTTTTTTAATCTTCCCTTACAATGGTATATAAAGTAAGAATAGTGAAAATCCTAAAAATCAGAATCCTATTACATTCAAACTAGGAAAGAACAAAAATAAAGAAACGAAACAAAGAAAGAGATTCGCAATTAATTGAACGTCATTGCTTGGGTGGTCATGCATGGCCCACTTGATGGCTTGAGATAATCCAACTGCTCTTGCTTATTTTAAGAGTCACCATGGAATACTGCACAAATTTGTACGCAGATTTATTGTATCTGATTCAGAGGCTGTGGGACCCATGGGTTGGATATCTAGGACCAACCAGTACTTGATGATATTGGGTCAAGCTACCTTTTGTGGATTGATCCAAATGGGCCAAGATTGACCTGACTTGATGGTCTTCTTAATTTCAAGAGATCTACAATTTTCATTGAAATTTATCTTGTCTCTATCCTGGCCATCCAACTTAGATTTTTGCTCATTTGTCTTCATCAAATCCTTGATAAGATGGATTTTTTTTTTTTTTTTTTGCTATCGGAGGGTTCCAACTCTTTGGGCTAAACTAATCCCTCCAGGTCGAGAGGAAGCTGGGCAAACACCCTTGTGGCCCTAAGGTGGTAGCACTAGTGGACTCAACCTTTGATTCCTAAAGAAAGGGGAACCGGGAGTCGATGACAAGACCTCTAGCTCCGGAAAAGGGAGGAACCGTAGTCCTGACCACTCGGCCAACTCCTTGGGGTTAATAAGGTGGATTGAGGTCGTATTTGACCGATCAAATTGACCTCTATACTTGAGGTTGAGGGCTTGATCCATCATATGACCCATTGGATCAAGCCCATACACTCCTGTGCCACCCTTTAATCCCCACCATAAGATTTGAAAATCTTTATTTTTATAGATTTGCATATGGTGATCAATTCTTCCCATCTATATGCATAGATATGTTCTGATATCGATGTAGAATCTTCAGCGATGAATCTTCGTTGATCTCTCACCTGTTACCACACATGCTCTTACTGTTAGATATTTTTTTAGCCATTGGATTGATTAGCTATCTGATGATGAAGGGATTGATTATCTGATGCTTTCTAGAATTTTATATATCAATGCTCCCCACTGCAACACTGATTTACAGAGAAACTAATACAAGCAAACATTCTATATAAACTAGCAACATTAGCTACTGCTACTGATCAAATATCCAATGCATGCTTATGCATAACAGAAATACAGCAGCCGGAGCACAAGTAATAAAACAAAATTGGAGAAATAAAAGCTTAGTAACCACGACTCTCTAAATTCAATCATGAACTTAGAGAGTTAAGAGTTGAATCACATAGTGTCACTGTGGTAAGCACACTCGTTACCACTGCTCCACTCAGGGATTAATCCCTGCTGGCCACGGGGCCAACTAGCAAAATAAAAATTAAAAAAAATTCAATCACGAACAATGAATTCTATTTTCTATTTTCTCCGGATTACACATCAAGCTCCGGTGGATTCTTTTGACCTGAAGAGTTTTAGATGGATTAGAGGTTTTGTTTTACCGAGATAAAAGAAGGAATAGTTGTTACACCACACCCCGAGTTAAACGCGATTAACCTTACTTAAACGTGTTAATCGTTAATTAAGATGTGATTAATTAATTTACATGAGATTAATGGTCACTGTGACTGAAATTAGTCTTAGGTGATTAAGTTAAGTTTAATGAACTGATTTGGAAGACATGAACTTGATTTTTGACCCCAATTAGTGAATGTAAGGACTTTTTCGTAAATATCGATTTATGTGAAAATTGTCGAATTAGGTGAAATTTGATATCATCGTGTGTATCTCGATGAGTACATCACTTTTCATAATACACATACTGGCATTTGACTTAAGATAAATCAAAGAGGTTAGCCTTTGACTTTAAATGTAAATGAAATAGAAAATGGGCTTAAGTTGTAAATTGGAGACCATGTGTCATGTGCTGGACTGACTTAAGACATGCAATTGTAAAATGAAAAGCCACGTTGTGTCTCAACCATTGCATGTGAAACTTGTGAAACCTGATAGCTTCTTCCTTTCTTCATTGTTTCTTCCTTTCTTTCTCTTTGTTTTGTTCATCATCTGAAACGAATTGCCAAGTGGGTGTGAGAACGAGTGTGGTCATTTTCTTTCTTCATTCTCTTAGTGTGATGATTACTTGAAGACTGAGTTCAGTTGGGAGAAATCTGTGGTGTTGGAATTTCAAGAGAAACAAGAGAAGCTGTCATCTTCTCCATCACCTTCTTGTTGGATTTCTTGGAAATAAACTTAAGGGGTTTTTTGGATTCAGCTGTAATAGAGGCAAGTATAATTAAGTTTATATGCCCAAGTGCTACTGCATGTTAGTTCTTTTAGATTCTTTATGACTTTCAGTAATGATTATGTTAAATGGAAGGAATGAATTGGTGAAATGAGTTTTCTATTCCTTATATGATTACATTGATGTTAATTTTCCTTTTGGAATATGTAATAGAAGTGAAACTTGTATTTGAATGATGAATGGAGAAGGGAACAGAAGGTTCCTATAGGTTTAGTGCAGGTTCAAAGGAAATTGGACAGACCAGAATTCGTGTATGAATTCTGTGTCTCGTCTGGGCATCATCGGTCAACCGACACTGTCGGTTAGCCGTCGGCTAACCGACGAGTTGACCGATAGTGTTAAATGGGTAGAAAAACACGTCTCTGGTTTTCGAACCGAGACCTGACCGATCACATCGGTCAGCCGATGGACATCTTCGGTCAACCGAAGACTGAACCGACAACAGCACTTGGAACAGAGGAAATCGCCTCTGGTTTTCGAACCGACAACTGGACCGATACCTATCGGTCAGCCGAAAAACACACCTCGGTCGACCGACGGGTCAACCGATGAGTGAGCCGACAGTGCATCAAAGTGATGTATTTTCAGACTTTAGGTCTGCAATTCAAAAGATAAAGCCTATTGATTTATTCAAGGCTGTTTGTACCTTGATACCGCCAGTAAGGGTTAAGTGCGAGTCTTTAATGTACAACTTTCCATAAGAACTGTAATGTCTATCAAACATAATACGTGCACCTTAAGTGATCTAGCCATATACCCATTTGGTTGGTATTCATTGGAATTGACTTAACTGAAATGAATGAACTCGTAACCGCTCATTGTAATCAACTTTAAAGAATGACATTGTACATGACTTACATGTGAATTGGCACGGCACTACATAATGATTTCTGCAAGCTCATTGAGCTGATCTTGATACTGTCTGCAACAGTTAATTGTGGAGTGTTCCGGAACTCCGTGGTGATGTCAGTAGTTCCTGGCCCGGACGCTGATAAATCCCACATATTATTCTTCTATTGAAAAGATGGTCATGTCTCCTTGTTTACGGAGATGGTAATCCTTCCTTTAAAGAAGATGGCACTTGATTGATTATTATGGAATATTATGTTAGTTGCCAAATTGCCAATGTCAAGGATGAATATCCTTAATGACTTGTTATAAGATTATGAACTGAATGTTAACTGAGTATTGTTTACTGTTTTACAAGTAGCATGTATGATCATAAACACTGTTTATACTTTGCTGAATTGTCAAATTCACAGTGTTATGATGACATTACAGGCCCAGCTGCCCCTACCGTTGGTGCGACCGCACCGGCAGCGGAGGAGACCACTCCGGTTCCGCCAGGCGGATTAGTGGAGTGGAAGTAATGACAACATATGAGTTTTGTTATTAAGAATTTTGATGTAAATTCTGTATATTTAAATGAAAACTTTTGTATGTGTATATTGAGATCCTTGCAGTATTTTGTATGCAAGTGATAGTCATGGACATGATGTAAATAACTTTGAGATCAATGTAAATGTTGGTTTATATTCCGCAAATTTGTATCCCTTGTGAGTTTTACGTGTTAAAATTCACGGGAGTAAATATGGTTTCGACGCCGGTTAGCTCGAGGTAATTAAATTTCGGGTTCGGGTCGTGACAATAGTGTTTTGAAGGAAATAGGAAGTAAGTGTCTATTTGTGACTTGTTAGTTGTTAGTAGATGGAACCACCAATTAGTTGATCGACTTTTTTCTAGAAAAAAAAAACCAATAAGTTTATGGGCCAGGAATTAAGGGGTTTGAATTAGGGGTGATTATAGGCTAGGTTGGGACGTGATGAGGCATATCCAAGTCCAACCATACTTTAGAAACACATACCCATATTCGGTTCATGCCTAAGTATCAAGCTCAAGCTTACTCGTCATTCAGGCTAGGGTGAGAAGGAGTTTGATCATTTATTTGGCCTTTCGAGTTCGAAAATCCAACCATCGATATGTTCCTACCACTCTGATCCCAACGGATAGCTCAGTTGTTCTAAAACCACGGTTTACATCCGAAAGTTGTATGTTCAAAAGTGCACTACCATATTAGGGCTACATGCGAGTTTGTCCGACTTCCCTTTGGGCTGAAGGGATTAGTCCAAACCCTCCCATAGCAAAAAAAAAAAAAAAAATTCCCCACCACTTTATATTTATTAGTGTCTAATAACTAAAATCAATTTAAGTGGCCCAACCGTTAC
Source organism: Litsea cubeba (assembly GCA_012931725.1). NCBI lineage: Eukaryota > Viridiplantae > Streptophyta > Magnoliopsida > Laurales > Lauraceae > Litsea > Litsea cubeba. The sequence goes on along the minus strand of CM022950.1, from coordinate 75,739,446 downwards.
ACTGTTGATACATGATCATGGCATCTTCAGTTCTTCACCCCCACCCCATAATGGACCCGGTCAGTCAATGGACGAGTAAGACCAGGGAGGTGGGCCGCGCACATGTACGACTCTCCACTCTGTAATAACGGTACTGTGCCCGATTCTTTCGCTGCTTTGTTTCGGTACGTGGAGTCGTGGACTATGGAAGAAGAAGAGGAAGAGGATGAAGTGGAGGAGGAGGAAGCGGCAGAATCAAACCCAAATCACAATCACATTCCTCTGGAAATCGTGAGCGAAGACGAGATGGCTTTGATCGATGCTGCTCTCTCTGCTGCTGCAGCTGCAGCTGCTCGCATCCCTTCTTCATCATCTCCATTGCTTTCCGTTTCCAGAAGCCTCAAACGCACCATCACCTCCCCATTGAAGAGGACATTGGCCTGCTGTTCCAATGCAGGAACGCCAAGCGAAGAAATTGAAGATTTGGGTGATAATTCGCAGATGAAGGAGAAGAAGAAGAAGAGTGGAGAAGGGCTCACTTCTCTCTATCTGAAATTCCGGAATAGAAGGGGCCTTTCTGTCACTGATATCACTAGATCTGTAAGTTGTCCGCCCCCCCCCGTTTTTTGCTGATTGACTGAGATTTTGTAAATCTCGCATTTGCTTTTGATTGTCATACATCGACTGTCTTCTTCTTGTTCTTAGATTGGATGGTATCACTGGGCTTTAGTAAGCCCTAACTAATAGCAGACTAGTAGCAGCCTTTGTTAATTGGCTTCTTTTTTGTTGTGTGTATGTAAATGGGGTCTTGCTGTGGCACAACCTTGATTGAGGATTGAGGCATATTTTGCATATTGCGAATTCATTGGAATTTCTATAGTAGTTACTTTCTCTTAATTTATTTTATTTTTGAATTATGGGGCTCCAAAAAGGGAAGAAAGGAGTGATTTTTGACCTACAAATGCCAAGAAGATTGAAGGAAAATTTTTTGACCGAATGTTGGTCAATCAAGAAGCAACATATGCACAAAATGGATGTAGGAGAGATGAGAATGTTGACGTAGATGTGTGGTAATACTAAAAAGGATAAAATAAGAAATTAGCATTTCGGGGCAGCGGCCCTTGTGAGGAAAAGCTTGGCTTTGCAGGTTGATGGCCCACCAAGGGAAAGGGGTAAGCTAAAGATGACGTTGATATAGATAGTAAAATTAGATACGAAGAAGTGCAACTTATTTGAGGATTTTGGCTTACGATATAGGATATATGGGAATGGAGAAACAAGATTCATGTAGCCGACCCAACTATCCCCAACATAGTTGGGACAAGGCTTTGATGATGATGATATATACATGTGTGTATTCTTACTCGTGCATATTTTTTGTTTTCTTTATTGATGTTTTTGTCTATTTGCAGCCTTGTAGATAAAGAAAATTGTGTGTGATGGTGCAACCTGTCTTTTTGGAATTATTTTTAATCTCTGTTTTCTTGTCATGGTTTACTCACTTTAGGAATGGTGTGAAAAGCAAATGGAATTTATTCTCCGCCATGGAAAACCAAGAAGGACTAATGCTATGAAAGCAGGCAGTGCTCGCCATGCAGAACTAGAAGAAGAGGTGAGCTTAGCACTTGACATAAAGTTTGATCATTTCTCTTCCTCGGTCAAAATCTGTCTCTCTTATCCTTGTGACTGGAATTGCTTCTTCCCTAATAAATAAATATCAATGGAAATACAGTCAGTCCTGTTCATTGACTCCTCTGTTATCCTAGGAGTATTTTAAGACTTGACTAAGCATCAAATTTGGAGTGCCACAACAATCTTCAAAGGCCACACTAAGTTGCTTTGATAACACTTGATGCAAAGTGGTATTCCAAATCATCATGTATTGTTGATAAAACTAAAAGAATGGAAAGAAGGAAAAAAAAATGAAGTACGAAAAAAAAAAAAAAAAAACAGGTAAACAATTTAGAGAAGAAGAATAACCTTATGCATTGATACGACTTGGTGCAAAACGGTATTCCAAATCCTTGTTATTGTTGGTTTAAAGTAGAAAAAAAAAACAGAAAAGAAAAAAGAAGGAAGGCAGGAGAGAGAGAGAGAGAGAGAGAGAGAGAGAGAGAGAGAGAGAGAGAGAGAGAGAGAGAGAGAGAGAGAGAGAGAAGAATACGGATACACAACAAAAATTTCTTTTTCATTATGGGGCCTACTTTTGACCCTATCAGACAAATAATATTATCCCTGAATTTAGTGGAAGTATGACTGTTTGCATGCCTTCTGAACATTTCTATGTTGAGAAATTAAGAAGATTACTTGAACTTTAATATATAATGAAACCACTCTCTTAGGATATGCTGAAACATTTCTTGCAGCATCTGTGTTCGTGGTCTGGTATGCAGTGCCAACATTGGCATTGTTTCAAGCTGATACTGAGTTGGCAAGCATTTAGAAGCATTTGGTTATCAAAGCCATTATGTTACCAATTTCCTCCTGCATAATAGGAACTTCTGTCATCAACTCTAAGCTTATTTTCGAAGGTTCCTATTTTTTAAGGAATACATCTGCAACTGTGATATGTTTACCTTTACCTTTATATATGTTTATCTCTTCAATAAAAAAAACCAGGGAATTGAGGAGCCTTATTATTTTTTCTTTCCTAATAGAACCTTGAGGCAGGCAATTGAAGTTCCTTTTGTTTAATGGTTCAAAGTGGGAGTCTTATGAGGTAGAAAAGTGTAAAAAATATTAAGTTAAGGGATTGTTTTTCTTTTTTTATTTTCTGATCAAATTTACAGTGTCATTGTTGCTATTATGTGTTTGTACTTTGAGTTGTTTTTATTCCTTCCCTAGTTGCTTTTTGAGATTATAGGTTTGTCTTGTCGGGTAGACTTGTCCTTATCTTTATCAACCATTGTTGATGCTTAACATTCTCTAGTATATGATTATACTCATTGGATTTCTCTGTTACCATATACATCTACCTTTTTATGTTAGATGGGAAAAGGTTTCAAAGTGATGATGAGGATGGGAAACGATGACACTACTTCTAGTGTCTAGGATCCACCTTTTTCTACTATGATAGATGCATTATTATATATTTTATTTATTTATTTGTTGTCCTTAGGTATTGTATCTAAATGTAAACATGTATAGAAAGATTTCTTAGGTGGGTTGGGGTACACTGCTGCGCATGATTTCCCCTTGTGGGCCCTTCAGAGACGAGAATCATACCTTTTTTTAACTAGATGTTGGTGAACTCAATTCACATAAAAATAAGTCTTTAGCCTTCAAAGTTTTTTGAATCATCTTTGCACTAAATGATGCGTAGTGATGTGGGGCCCACAAGTGGAGATATGGAGTGGCCATCTTTTTTTTGGTTCAGTATATCTCTCTTATACTGTGCTTGTTGTTTATAATATTGTTACCATTTGCAAAAAAAAAAAAGGATCTATCCTAGTAGAGAGGCTACCATCTTAATCATTTCTCTAGACTGTAGCATATGATTCTAATGTTTCTCCAAATTGTAACGCAGGTGGTGAAAAGAGTAGAACTTCCTATCAATTCAGTTGAAGAATCTTGGGCGGTTAAATTTTTGAATTTCATTATTGGCACAAACCAATTACTTTTTGAAGGATTAACCCGTGAAATCCCAATGTAAGTTCGCTATTTCATATATGTAATTTCTTTGCCTCATGCAAATTTAATCATTTTCCAGGATGCATGTGGTGCGGTACACTACAACTATGCAGAGTTTGCTAAATTTTATGCTTTCAATTCAAGGCATGCTCAATTACTCATTGTGAAGGTGACTAATGGTTAAGAACAAATTGCTAATTTCATGTTTTTGTGTTAAAATATGATTGATTTTATATGTTTGGATGATAACTTTGCCAAATGTGGGGGGAGTTAAGATATAATATTTCTTTATGGTTTGATCATAGTTCTTATCAGTTCCTCAAATTTGAGAGGATAAAATTCTTGTCCTAAATTAGAACGTGGAAGAACTGCTTTTGACAAGAGCCTCAGACTGCAGCACAGTCAGAAGGTGCACAGTCACAACCACAAGGTTGGGGTTCGAGTGCCAATACATCCATAGTTTCTTATAGCCTGCTGTAGAGGAAATCTTTTCTCACACATCGTTTAGTCTTGAAAGTCCTGGGATCCGAACCCTAGAGGGGGGGGGGGAATAGGGTGAGCTACTAATAGTGACTAACTATGACCAATTTTAATTTTCTATAAACTAACTAGTCACTAGTGATGATAACAGGCACAATGCGGAAGCTAAATACATACAATCATCACAAGAGCATGCACCACAACACAATATTTATAGTGGTTCGGCCAACGTGCCTACATCCACTACCGGCTTGTGTTCCTCACACCCCACCGGATTTCCACTATTATGCTTTTCAAAAGGCTAAGCAATAACCTCTACAATTATGCTTTCCAAGGATAAGCAATAACCTTACAATGTTGTTTTTCTAGGCTAAACAACAACCTTTACACAATGCTTTTAAATGGCTAAGCAATAACCTTACAAGTAAATATTTCTCTCAAAGAAAGTGTCTTCACAAAACACTCTTATGAGATTACAATTTAAGCTCAATAAAAATTGCCTCTAAGTAGGCGGATAAGAAAATGAAAATCTAACTCACACAACACAATGAAATGCAAAGATGAATGCTTGTGATATGTGTGTGACAACTTCAATCAAGTTTAAAAAGTATAGTCCAATGAATATATGCTCAAAGCAATTCAAAGATTAAAGCACATAGAAAGAATTGATTGAAGTTTAAATGCAAATCACATGAACAAATACTAACTTGTTGATGATTTAAAAAATCAAGACTCACAAGTTGTATGAAATTAATTTGGCTTAAACATGTGATGCATTTGTAGTGTTGTTTTCAAAAACAAGATTTAACAAAGGTTTTAAAAAGATTGAAAACAACAATGATGATTCAAACAAGTTAAATTAACATGTTATAAAGAAATCAAAGTTTCAAACATAACATGTTTAACAAAGTTTAAAACTAAACTAAGTTTGAATCAAAGAAAAGAATTCATTACAACTTAATATCAAAGATTGAATGGAAGTAATGAATTCATTTCATCATAGTTATCATGCTAAAAACATTTACCAAAGATTTAAAACCAAGCATGAAACATATGATTAAATTAGGCAAAGCTTACTTGGAGATTTAACTTCATGATCCAAGCTTTAGCTTCCTTAATGACCTTCTTAATCCCCTTGGTTCATCCCCTTTATCTTCTCTTCAAACACCTCCAAGAAGGCTCCAAGTTTGCTCAAAAGTTCCTACCTTTTTAAAAGGGAATGAAGCCTTTTTATACACAGAAAACAGAGTTTCTGCGTGTCCCCGGTCGACCCCCAGCTTGGCTCGGTCGACCGACCCTTAACGGTCAGAAAAATGACCGTTGGAGAGCCAAACGGCTCTCTGCCCAGTCGACCCGCAGTGTACGCGGTCGACCGAGATGTGTACCCGGTCGACCGAGTACACTGGGCCCTGGGTCACTTTTCCCATTTTGCATACTTTTGCAATTTTCAAAGATTTTTGATGTGGGACTTGTTGGGGCCATTAAATCAAGCTTGAAACATGATTTAAATCAATCTAAGTATTTTTAAAATCATGAATCATAAAAAGCCACAAATCATTTGAAACTTTAAAACTTAGGCTAAGCTTGAATTTTGAAATTCCTTTTACAAAATCAATTGCATCCAAAATTAAAACCAATTCATGCATAAAACATGAGTTTTACCATATTTAAAAACAATGCATGGATAAAATAAGATTTCAATGTTTTCTAAAATAATGCAAGTGTGAGAAATCAAATGATGATTAAAATGATATGCATCCATCAAATTGCAATACACAAAATTCCTAACAATCTCCCCCTTTGCAATTTGATGGCAAACCTAAACTTAACACTAAACCTCACACTAAGTCTTCAGCTCCTTGGCTTGACACTGCTTGAAATCTTCGGATGCTCCTTCACTTAGCTTGGGCTTTAGCTCTTTTGATCTTCATTCTTCTTGTCCTTAGCTCCAAGCTTTCTTTCTTTTATCTTCTCTCCCCCTTAGACCAAGCACTCTCTCTCCTTGGTCTTTCTCTCCCTTTGCCATTGAATGCTCTCTCCCCCTTTGATCTTTCTCCCTTTTTGGGTAGCTAGAGCATTTTCTCCCCCTTAATCCTTTCTCCCCCTTTGCCATTAAATTGCAAAGGTAGCAATTGAAGAAAGGTACCTACACACATGAAACAAGGAAAATACCTTTAGTAGCACCTGTTAACAAATGAAATCGAAAATGAAATACTTAACAGGCTATTATGCATGTGAGTAAGTTATAAGGGAATAGCAATGGTGAATTTGATCATCTCTAATGCTTCCTTAGAAGGTTTACTCCCCCTCAATCCATAATCTTCTTTTGTCATACTTTTGACAAGAATATAACTATTAGATGCAAGAAGAAGATGGTTTAACCAATTGAGGGATAACTTCAAGGGAAGGATTAGATACCAATTGATAATGATTAACTATAAGGCTCAATGATCAAATTACCAAATTGGAGAGAAACCAATTGACCTATAAGCTTAAGGAAAGTTGAAGAGCAAGGTCAAAAGGTTAATCTATCATGGATACCAATTGAAATAAGAACCATATCAATTGAGATTTAAGAGTATGACTTATTAGCTCAATCACTCTAAAATGGACTTAAGGAATGTAACTAGAAGGATTAATCCGAGTTAGAGCTATCCATGATGATAAGGGGTTTACTAAACATAGCATCAAATAATATAACTATGAAAATCATATGCTATGTAAATTTTGAAATCATTTCACTCAATCATAAAATATGACTATCAAGTGTAAGATGAGTGAAATGAAATTCAAACCATGATGCCTACCTCAATCATTAACCAACCAAGATTATTAACACATAAACATGGTGGTCACGAGATTTAACCAAATAAGCAAGAGAGGTGGCAAACATGACCATTTATGAAGCTAATGGAATGTGACATGGAACAAAGACATATTACTATCAAGTTTAATCCAATGTGCACAAGGTTTATCACAAATATATAACATCAATTGGAAGTTATACTAATTGAAAATGATATCATTTGATTACCAATTGAATATGGAACATGTTTGAGAGCAAGCATGTGACAAACACAAGATTCCATCAAGCAACATAAATGAATATTCATCACTTTAATGATATAACTATTGAGCATAGTGATGAACATGAGAAATTGCATTTTGAAAATATATGACTTATAAGAATATGCAATTTCCAAAGTGTCAACCATATGAATACAACATCTAAGAAATCCATCATTCAAGAGATATAACTATGTAATTCAAGAAATGAATTTCAAAGAGGTTCATATGATCAAACACTACTATGAGGTTGAAACATGTATAAGTATGACAAATACACATGAATCAAACATCATAACCATCCATTTCACAAAAAATGACTAGAAAGCATAAAGGATGGATTTGGGTTCTAGTATGGTTACAAAAAAAAATTTAAAGAACAAAACCATACATGGAACAAATAAAACATTTGCATAAGGAATGTAACTAAAAGAGCAAACATGCAAATAGTCTATCACAACATTCATTTCCATTAAAGGATGACATAAGCAAAAGCATAAGGAAATGAAACATGGAACATGCTTTGATGAATACAACAAAAAGTTTTAAAGCATTTCCATTCATGCAATCTTCAAATCATAAACAAAATCTAACAATGGCATAATGTATATGAAAATAAAGAAAGCACCTTATCAACCATCAAATTGTATTCTAAGCAATATCACTACCAAGAATCATACAATTTGATTTAAAAACCATTCAACTTGCATTTTAAAAGATATAACTTAATTGGAAAACATACAAGTTGATCTTTCAAAACAATAATTTTCCATATGAAAATATAACTTAGAAATCTATGGAAAAACTAAATTGTTTTAAATCATTTGTTTTTCAAGATAATCTTACTATGACATACAAACAAATGAATTTGCAACATCAAATGATTATGAGAGATCTAGCTATGAAAGCTTTTGGAATCATAATCAATTGATCATGTAGAAATGCATTACAAAAGATATAACTATATGAGAGCAAAAAGCAAATCTAACATGAGAAATTATAATCAAAAGATTTTGAAAATTATGATATGTAACTAGTATGGTGCATGAAAACAAAATCAATTGATCATAAACAAGCATTGCATTTTATGAAATGTAACTATGAAAGAACAAAATGCAAATGCAACATGACCAACAAAAAGATTTACCTATAAAGGATAGGTTGGTCAATGAGGTTCAAGGCCTTAAGGTTTGACTAAGTAAATAACTTTTGGAATCCACCTAAGGTCTTGGGAGGGTTGGTCTTTGAGGTCTATCTTAAAGGTCTCACCAACTATGGGAGATTTGATTTGATAAATTTTTAACTTAGACTTATCACCTTGATATTTAGATTTGACTAAATTTAGCTTAGATTGGTGATTAGTCTTTTTGGGGTTGGTGAGTTTTCTTCTTAGGGGATTGATTTCTTTTCTTCTTATTTCCTCCATTTATTTGACTTTTGAATTTTAGATTTAACTTAGCAACTTTATTCAAAAGTTCTTTCATTTGTTGTGTTATGGGAGGAAGATTGAGAAGCTTTTTGTTAATAGATTCTTTTAGAGTTGGTTTAACTTGTTTAACCTTTTTAGAATCTATTTTAGGAGACTCCTTTTTAATAGGTTTTACTTGTTTAGTCTTCTTGGAGTCTTCCTTGGTTTTTAGTGCCTTAACCATCATAGAATTTGATTTTACTTTCTTTGGTTCAAAGATGGGTTTAGACACATTGCTTCTCCTTGATTTGCACTCAAACCTAAAATGTCCTTCAATGCCACAATAATTACATTTAGTTTTGGGCAAGGAAGTGTGAGTGCTAGAGAAAGAGGACTCACCTTTCACAAAAGTGTTGGTGAATTTAGGGTCATATGAGGTATTCCTATCAAATCCAAGACCCGTCCTATCTCCTTTTGATTTACCCAATTTAAATAACTTTTCCAATCTTTCTTCACTTTGGGTAAATTTGCACTCATACTTTTGTTTGTATGTTTCAAGTGAGTGACTTTGGTTTTAAGGGTTGAATTTTCAAGTTTAACTTTTGTTAGTTCTTGTTCAATTCCCTTAAATTTGTTTAGCTCTTCATGGGCAAGTTTTAATTCAAATTTAAGTTCATTAACAACATTAGATCCAAGTTCTAGAGTTTTTAAATTACTTTGAGCATTAGACAAGTTTTCATTGGAAATAGTCAACTTGGATTTTAAATGGACAATGTTTTTCATCTTGTCTTTTTAAAGTATCTCTTAGATTTAAATTTTCATTTTAAGCTCATTACAATTTACCTTAATCTCATTTAGTTCATTTTGAGCATTAGATAAATTTTCTTTAGAGATAGTTAACTTGGATTCAAGATTGTTAATGTCTTTATCTTGCCTTTGATCTCTTAATTTAGAATTTTTCCTTATTAAGATTGTCATAACCTATCTTTAAATCTTTTAATTCATCTTGAGCATTATATAGGTTATGCAAAGAGATCATGAACTTAGATTCTGCACAATTTATTAATTCATCTTTTTCTTAAGTTCATTTTTAGAAGAGACTAATTCTTGGTTTAGCCTTTTAGATTCTTCTTTTAATCTTTATTCTTCTTAGAAAAGCTCTAAGGACCATGTGTACAATTCTCATAAGCTTCATTTTCATCATATTCTTCTTCTTTTGATTTAGATTTAGATTCATTAATTTTTAATGTTTGAATCTCCAATAGATGGAAGACGGGATCTAGAAGAATCTACAAAGTCTAAACTAGTGGAATCCATTTTTATGATTTTCATGTAAGCACAACCACTAGGGTTTTGACTCTAGGTTTTTTACACCTAATCAAGAGTTCCAAACACTTGATCCTAATATTAGAGCACGAGGCTCTGATACCAACTGAAAGTCCTGGGATCCGAACCCTAGAGGTGGTGGGGGGGGGGGGGGGGGGGGGTTGAATAGGGTGAGCTACTAATAGTGACTAACATGACCAATTTTAATTTTCTATCAACTAACTAGTCACTAGTGATGATAACAGGCACAATGCGGAAGCTAAATACATACAATCATCACAAGAGCATGCACCACAACACAATATTTATAGTGGTTCGGCCAACGTGCCTACATCCACTACCGGCTTGTGTTCCTCACACCCCACCGGATTTCCACTATTATGCTTTTCAAAAGGCTAAGCAATAACCTCTACAATTATGCTTTCCAAGGATAAGCAATAACCTTACAATGTTGTTTTTCTAGGCTAAACAACAACCTTTACACAATGCTTTTAAATGGCTAAGCAATAACCTTACAAGTAAATATTTCTCTCAAAGAAAGTGTCTTCACAAAACACTCTTATGAGATTACAATTTAAGCTCAATAAAAATTGCCTCTAAGTAGGCGGATAAGAAAATGAAAATCTAACTCACACAACACAATGAAATGCAAAGATGAATGCTTGTGATATGTGTGTGACAACTTCAATCAAGTTTAAAAAGTATAGTCCAATGAATATATGCTCAAAGCAATTCAAAGATTAAAGCACATAGAAAGAATTGATTGAAGTTTAAATGCAAATCACATGAACAAATACTAACTTGTTGATGATTTAAAAAATCAAGACTCACAAGTTGTATGAAATTAATTTGGCTTAAACATGTGATGCATTTGTAGTGTTGTTTTCAAAAACAAGATTTAACAAAGGTTTTAAAAAGATTGAAAACAACAATGATGATTCAAACAAGTTAAATTAACATGTTATAAAGAAATCAAAGTTTCAAACATAACATGTTTAACAAAGTTTAAAACTAAACTAAGTTTGAATCAAAGAAAAGAATTCATTACAACTTAATATCAAAGATTGAATGGAAGTAATGAATTCATTTCATCATAGTTATCATGCTAAAAACATTACCAAAGATTTAAAACCAAGCATGAAACATATGATTAAATTAGGCAAAGCTTACTTGGAGATTTAACTTCATGATCCAAGCTTTAGCTTCCTTAATGACCTTCTTAATCCCCTTGGTTCATCCCCTTTATCTTCTCTTCAAACACCTCCAAGAAGGCTCCAAGTTTGCTCAAAAGTTCCTACCTTTTTAAAAGGGAATGAAGCCTTTTTATACACAGAAAACAGAGTTTCTGCGTGTCCCCGGTCGACCCCCAGCTTGGCTCGGTCGACCGACCCTTAACGGTCAGAAAAATGACCGTTGGAGAGCCAAACGGCTCTCTGCCCAGTCGACCCGCAGTGTACGCGGTCGACCGATGTGTACCGTCGACCGAGTACACTGGGCCCTGGGTCACTTTTCCCATTTTGCATACTTTTGCAATTTTCAAAGATTTTTGATGTGGGACTTGTTGGGGCCATTAAATCAAGCTTGAAACATGATTTAAATCAATCTAAGTATTTTTAAAATCATGAATCATAAAAAGCCACAAATCATTTGAAACTTTAAAACTTAGGCTAAGCTTGAATTTTGAAATTCCTTTTACAAAATCAATTGCATCCAAAATTAAAACCAATTCATGCATAAAACATGAGTTTTACCATATTTAAAAACAATGCATGGATAAAATAAGATTTCAATGTTTTCTAAAATAATGCAAGTGTGAGAAATCAAATGATGATTAAAATGATATGCATCCATCAAATTGCAATACACAAAATTCCTAACAATCTCCCCCTTTGCAATTTGATGGCAAACCTAAACTTAACACTAAACCTCACACTAAGTCTTCAGCTCCTTGGCTTGACACTGCTTGAAATCTTCGGATGCTCCTTCACTTAGCTTGGGCTTTAGCTCTTTTGATCTTCATTCTTCTTGTCCTTAGCTCCAAGCTTTCTTTCTTTTATCTTCTCTCCCCCTTAGACCAAGCACTCTCTCTCCTTGGTCTTTCTCTCCCTTTGCCATTGAATGCTCTCTCCCCCTTTGATCTTTCTCCCTTTTTGGGTAGCTAGAGCATTTTCTCCCCCTTAATCCTTTCTCCCCCTTTGCCATTAAATTGCAAAGGTAGCAATTGAAGAAAGGTACCTACACACATGAAACAAGGAAAATACCTTTAGTAGCACCTGTTAACAAATGAAATCGAAAATGAAATACTTAACAGGCTATTATGCATGTGAGTAAGTTATAAGGGAATAGCAATGGTGAATTTGATCATCTCTAATGCTTCCTTAGAAGGTTTACTCCCCCTCAATCCATAATCTTCTTTTGTCATACTTTTGACAAGAATATAACTATTAGATGCAAGAAGAAGATGGTTTAACCAATTGAGGGATAACTTCAAGGGAAGGATTAGATACCAATTGATAATGATTAACTATAAGGCTCAATGATCAAATTACCAAATTGGAGAGAAACCAATTGACCTATAAGCTTAAGGAAAGTTGAAGAGCAAGGTCAAAAGGTTAATCTATCATGGATACCAATTGAAATAAGAACCATATCAATTGAGATTTAAGAGTATGACTTATTAGCTCAATCACTCTAAAATGGACTTAAGGAATGTAACTAGAAGGATTAATCCGAGTTAGAGCTATCCATGATGATAAGGGGTTTACTAAACATAGCATCAAATAATATAACTATGAAAATCATATGCTATGTAAATTTTGAAATCATTTCACTCAATCATAAAATATGACTATCAAGTGTAAGATGAGTGAAATGAAATTCAAACCATGATGCCTACCTCAATCATTAACCAACCAAGATTATTAACACATAAACATGGTGGTCACGAGATTTAACCAAATAAGCAAGAGAGGTGGCAAACATGACCATTTATGAAGCTAATGGAATGTGACATGGAACAAAGACATATTACTATCAAGTTTAATCCAATGTGCACAAGGTTTATCACAAATATATAACATCAATTGGAAGTTATACTAATTGAAAATGATATCATTTGATTACCAATTGAATATGGAACATGTTTGAGAGCAAGCATGTGACAAACACAAGATTCCATCAAGCAACATAAATGAATATTCATCACTTTAATGATATAACTATTGAGCATAGTGATGAACATGAGAAATTGCATTTTGAAAATATATGACTTATAAGAATATGCAATTTCCAAAGTGTCAACCATATGAATACAACATCTAAGAAATCCATCATTCAAGAGATATAACTATGTAATTCAAGAAATGAATTTCAAAGAGGTTCATATGATCAAACACTACTATGAGGTTGAAACATGTATAAGTATGACAAATACACATGAATCAAACATCATAACCATCCATTTCACAAAAATGACTAGAAAGCATAAAGGATGGATTTGGGTTCTAGTATGGTTACAAAAAAAATTTAAAGAACACAACCATACATGGAACAAATAAAACATTTGCATAAGGAATGTAACTAAAAGAGCAAACATGCAAATAGTCTATCACAACATTCATTTCCATTAAAGGATGACATAAGCAAAAGCATAAGGAAATGAAAACATGGAACATGCTTTGATGAATACAACAAAAAGTTTTAAAGCATTTCCATTCATGCAATCTTCAAATCATAAACAAAATCTAACAATGGGCATAATGTATATGAAAATAAAGAAAGCACCTTATCAACCATCAAATTGTATTCTAAGCAATATCACTACCAAGAATCATACAATTTGATTTAAAAACCATTCAACTTGCATTTTAAAAGATATAACTTAATTGGAAAACATACAAGTTGATCTTTCAAAACAATAATTTTCCATATGAAAATATAACTTAGAAATCTATGGAAAAACTAAATTGTTTTAAATCATTTGTTTTTCAAGATAATCTTACTATGACATACAAACAAATGAATTTGCAACATCAAATGATTATGAGAGATCTAGCTATGAAAGCTTTTGGAATCATAATCAATTGATCATGTAGAAATGCATTACAAAAGATATAACTATATGAGAGCAAAAAGCAAATCTAACATGAGAAATTATAATCAAAAGATTTTGAAAATTCATGATATGTAACTAGTATGGTGCATGAAAACAAAATCAATTGATCATAAACAAGCATTGCATTTTATGAAATGTAACTATGAAAGAACAAAATGCAAATGCAACATGACCAACAAAAAGATTTACCTATAAAGGATAGGTTGGTCAATGAGGTTCAAGGCCTTAAGGTTTGACTAAGTAAATAACTTTTGGAATCCACCTAAGGTCTTGGGAGGGTTGGTCTTTGAGGTCTATCTTAAAGGTCTCACCAACTATGGGAGATTTGATTTGATAAATTTTAACTTAGACTTATCACCTTGATATTTAGATTTGACTAAATTTAGCTTAGATTGGTGATTAGTCTTTTGGGGTTGGTGAGTTTTCTTCTTAGGGGATTGATTTCTTTTCTTCTTATTTCCTCCATTTATTTGACTTTTGAATTTTAGATTTAACTTAGCAACTTTATTCAAAAGTTCTTTCATTGTTGTGTTATGGGAGGAAGATTGAGAAGCTTTTTGTTAATAGATTCTTTTAGAGTTGGTTTAACTTGTTTAACCTTTTTAGAATCTATTTTAGGAGACTCCTTTTTAATAGGTTTTACTTGTTTAGTCTTCTTGGAGTCTTCCTTGGTTTTTAGTGCCTTAACCATCATAGAATTTGATTTTACTTTCTTTGGTTCAAAGATGGGTTTAGACACATTGCTTCTCCTTGAGTTGCACTCAAACCTAAAATGTCCTTCAATGCCACAATATTACATTTAGTTTTGGGCAAGGAAGTGTGAGTGCTAGAGAAAGAGGACTCACCTTTCACAAAAGTGTTGGTGAATTTAGGGTCATATGAGGTATTCCTATCAAATCCAAGATCCGTCCTATCTCCTTTTGATTTACCCAATTTAAATAACTTTTCCAATCTTTCTTCACTTTGGGTAATTTGCACTCATACTTTTGTTTGTAATGTTTCAAGTTGAGTGACTTTGGTTTTAAGGGTTGAATTTTCAAGTTTAACTTTGTTAGTTTCTTGTTCAATTCCCTTAAATTTGTTTAGCTCTTCATGGGCAAGTTTTAATTCAAATTTAAGTTCATTAACAACATTAGATCCAAGTTCTAGAGTTTTTAAATTACTTTGAGCATTAGACAAGTTTTCATTGGAAATAGTCAACTTGGATTTTAAATGGACAATGTTTTCATCTTGTCTTTTTAAAGTATCTCTTAGATTTAAATTTTCATTTTTAAGCTCATTACAATTTACCTTAATCTCATTTAGTTCATTTTGAGCATTAGATAAATTTTCTTTAGAGATAGTTAACTTGGATTCAAGATTGTTAATGTCTTTATCTTGCCTTTGATCTCTTAATTTAGAATTTTCCTTATTAAGATTGTCATAACCTATCTTTAAATCTTTTAATTCATCTTGAGCATTATATAGGTTATGCAAAGAGATCATGAACTTAGATTCTGCACAATTTATTAATTCATCTTTTTCTTTAAGTTCATTTTTAGAAGAGACTAATTCTTGGTTTAGCCTTTTAGATTCTTCTTTTAATCTTTTATTCTTCTTAGAAAGCTCTAAGGACCATGTGTACAATTCCTCATAAGCTTCATTTTCATCATATTCTTCTTCTTTTGATTTAGATTTAGATTCATTAATTTTAATGTTTGAATCTCCAATAGATGGAAGAAGGGATCTAGAAGAATCTACAAAGTCTAAACTAGTGGAATCCATTTTTATGATTTTCATGTAAGCACAAACACTAGGGTTTTGACTCTAGGTTTTTACACCTAATCAAGAGTTCCAAACACTTGATCCTAATATTAGAGCACGAGGCTCTGATACCAAATGAAAGTCCTGGGATCCGAACCCTAGAGGGGGGGGGGGGGGGGGGGGGGGGGTGAATAGGGTGAGCTACTAATAGTGACTAACTATGACCAATTTTAATTTTCTATAAACTAACTAGTCACTAGTGATGATAACAGGCACAATGCGGAAGCTAAATACATACAATCATCACAAGAGCATGCACCACAACACAATATTTATAGTGGTTCGGCCAACGTGCCTACATCCACTACCGGCTTGTGTTCCTCACACCCCACCGGATTTCCACTATTATGCTTTTCAAAAGGCTAAGCAATAACCTCTACAATTATGCTTTCCAAGGATAAGCAATAACCTTACAATGTTGTTTTTCTAGGCTAAACAACAACCTTTACACAATGCTTTTAAATGGCTAAGCAATAACCTTACAAGTAAATATTTCTCTCAAAGAAAGTGTCTTCACAAAACACTCTTATGAGATTACAATTTAAGCTCAATAAAAATTGCCTCTAAGTAGGCGGATAAGAAAATGAAAATCTAACTCACACAACACAATGAAATGCAAAGATGAATGCTTGTGATATGTGTGTGACAACTTCAATCAAGTTTAAAAAGTATAGTCCAATGAATATATGCTCAAAGCAATTCAAAGATTAAAGCACATAGAAAGAATTGATTGAAGTTTAAATGCAAATCACATGAACAAATACTAACTTGTTGATGATTTAAAAAATCAAGACTCACAAGTTGTATGAAATTAATTTGGCTTAAACATGTGATGCATTTGTAGTGTTGTTTTCAAAAACAAGATTTAACAAAGGTTTTAAAAAGATTGAAAACAACAATGATGATTCAAACAAGTTAAATTAACATGTTATAAAGAAATCAAAGTTTCAAACATAACATGTTTAACAAAGTTTAAAACTAAACTAAGTTTGAATCAAAGAAAAGAATTCATTACAACTTAATATCAAAGATTGAATGGAAGTAATGAATTCATTTCATCATAGTTATCATGCTAAAAACATTTACCAAAGATTTAAAACCAAGCATGAAACATATGATTAAATTAGGCAAAGCTTACTTGGAGATTTAACTTCATGATCCAAGCTTTAGCTTCCTTAATGACCTTCTTAATCCCCTTGGTTCATCCCCTTTATCTTCTCTTCAAACACCTCCAAGAAGGCTCCAAGTTTGCTCAAAAGTTCCAACCTTTTTCAAAGGGAATGAAGCCTTTTTATACACAGAAAACAGAGTTTCTGCGTGTCCCCGGTCGACCCCCAGCTTGGCTCGGTCGACCGACCCTTAACGGTCAGAAAAATGACCGTTGGAGAGCCAAACGGCTCTCTGCCCAGTCGACCCGCAGTGTACGCGGTCGACCGAGTACACTGGGCCCTGGGTCACTTTTCCCATTTTGCATACTTTTGCAATTTTCAAAGATTTTTGATGTGGGACTTGTTGGGGCCATTAAATCAAGCTTGAAACATGATTTAAATCAATCTAAGTATTTTTAAAATCATGAATCATAAAAAGCCACAAATCATTTGAAACTTTAAAACTTAGGCTAAGCTTGAATTTTGAAATTCCTTTTACAAAATCAATTGCATCCAAAATTAAAACCAATTCATGCATAAAACATGAGTTTTACCATATTTAAAAACAATGCATGGATAAAATAAGATTTCAATGTTTTCTAAAATAATGCAAGTGTGAGAAATCAAATGATGATTAAAATGATATGCATCCATCAAATTGCAATACACAAAATTCCTAACAATCTCCCCCTTTGCAATTTGATGGCAAACCTAAACTTAACACTAAACCTCACACTAAGTCTTCAGCTCCTTGGCTTGACACTGCTTGAAATCTTCGGATGCTCCTTCACTTAGCTTGGGCTTTAGCTCTTTTGATCTTCATTCTTCTTGTCCTTAGCTCCAAGCTTTCTTTCTTTTATCTTCTCTCCCCCTTAGACCAAGCACTCTCTCTCCTTGGTCTTTCTCTCCCTTTGCCATTGAATGCTCTCTCCCCCTTTGATCTTTCTCCCTTTTTGGGTAGCTAAGAGCATTTTCTCCCCCTTAATCCTTTCTCCCCCTTTGCCATTAAATTGCAAAGGTAGCAATTGAAGAAAGGTACCTACACACATGAAACAAGGAAAATACCTTTAGTAGCACCTGTTAACAAATGAAATCGAAATGAAATACTTAACAGGGCTATTATGCATGTGAGTAAGTATAAGGGAATAGCAATGGTGATTTGATCATCTCTAATGCTTCCTTAGAAGGTTTACTCCCCCTCAATCCATAAATCTTCTTTTGTCATACTTTTGACAAGAATATAACTATTAGATGCAAGAAGAAGATGGTTTAACCAATTGAGGGATAACTTCAAGGGAAGGATTAGATACCAATTGATAATGATTAACTATAAGGCTCAATGATCAATTACCAAATTGGAGAGAAACCAATTGACCTATAAGCTTAAGGAAAGTTGAAGAGCAAGGTCAAAAGGTTAATCTATCATGGATACCAATTGAAATAAGAACCATATCAATTGAGATTTAAGAGTATGACTTATTAGCTCAATCACTCTAAAATGGACTTAAGGAATGTAACTAGAAGGATTAATCCGAGTTAGAGCTATCCATGATGATAAGGGGTTTACTAAACATAGCATCAAATAATATAACTATGAAAATCATATGCTATGTAAATTTTGAAATCATTTCACTCAATCATAAAATATGACTATCAAGTGTAAGATGAGTGAAATGAAATTCAAACCATGATGCCTACCTCAATCATTAACCAACCAAGATTATTAACACATAAACATGGTGGTCACGAGATTTAACCAAATAAGCAAGAGAGGTGGCAAACATGACCATTTATGAAGCTAATGGAATGTGACATGGAACAAAGACATATTACTATCAAGTTTAATCCAATGTGCACAAGGTTTATCACAAATATATAACATCAATTGGAAGTTATACTAATTGAAAATGATATCATTTGATTACCAATTGAATATGGAACATGTTTGAGAGCAAGCATGTGACAAACACAAGATTCCATCAAGCAACATAAATGAATATTCATCACTTTAATGATATAACTATTGAGCATAGTGATGAACATGAGAAATTGCATTTTGAAAAATATATGACTTATAAGAATATGCAATTTCCAAAGTGTCAACCATATGAATACAACATCTAAGAAATCCATCATTCAAGAGATATAACTATGTAATTCAAGAAATGAATTTCAAAGAGGTTCATATGATCAAACACTACTATGAGGTTGAAACATGTATAAGTATGACAAATACACATGAATCAAACATCATAACCATCCATTTCACAAAAATGACTAGAAAGCATAAAGGATGGATTTGGGTTCTAGTATGGTTACAAAAAAAATTAAAGAACAAAACCATACATGGAACAAATAAAACATTTGCATAAGGAATGTAACTAAAAGAGCAAACATGCAAATAGTCTATCACAACATTCATTTCCATTAAAGGATGACATAAGCAAAAGCATAAGGAAATGAAAACATGGAACATGCTTTGATGAATACAACAAAAAGTTTTAAAGCATTTCCATTCATGCAATCTTCAAATCATAAACAAAATCTAACAATGGGCATAATGTATATGAAAATAAAGAAAGCACCTTATCAACCATCAAATTGTATTCTAAGCAATATCACTACCAAGAATCATACAATTTGATTTAAAAACCATTCAACTTGCATTTTAAAAGATATAACTTAATTGGAAAACATACAAGTTGATCTTTCAAACAATAATTTTCCATATGAAAATATAACTTAGAAATCTATGGAAAACTAAATTGTTTTAAATCATTTGTTTTTCAAGATAATCTTACTATGACATACAAACAAATGAATTTGCAACATCAAATGATTATGAGAGATCTAGCTATGAAAGCTTTGGAATCATAATCAATTGATCATGTAGAAATGCATTACAAAAAGATATAACTATATGAGAGCAAAAAGCAAATCTAACATGAGAAATTATAATCAAAAGATTTTGAAAACCATGATATGTAACTAGTATGGTGCATGAAAACAAAATCAATTGATCATAAACAAGCATTGCATTTTATGAAATGTAACTATGAAAGAACAAAATGCAAAGCAACATGACCAACAAAAAGATTTACCTATAAAGGATAGGTTGGTCAATGAGGTTCAAGGCCTTAAGGTTTGACTAAGTAAATAACTTTTGGAATCCACCTAAGGTCTTGGGAGGGTTGGTCTTTGAGGTCTATCTTAAAGGTCTCACCAACTATGGGAGATTTGATTTGATAAATTTTTAACTTAGACTTATCACCTTGATATTTAGATTTGACTAAATTTAGCTTAGATTGGTGATTAGTCTTTTGGGGTTGGTGAGTTTTCTTCTTAGGGGATTGATTTCTTTCTTCTTATTTCCTCCATTTATTTGACTTTTGAATTTTAGATTTTAACTTAGCAACTTTATTCAAAAGTTCTTTCATTTGTTGTGTTATGGGAGGAAGATTGAGAAGCTTTTTGTTAATAGATTCTTTTAGAGTTGGTTTAACTTGTTTAACCTTTTTAGAATCTATTTTAGGAGACTCCTTTTTAATAGGTTTTACTTGTTTAGTCTTCTTGGAGTCTTCCTTGGTTTTTAGTGCCTTAACCATCATAGAATTTGATTTTACTTTTCTTTGGTTCAAAGATGGGTTTAGACACATTGCTTCTCCTTGATTTGCACTCAAACCCTAAAATGTCCTTCAATGCCACAATAATTACATTTAGTTTTGGGCAAGGAAGTGTGAGTGCTAGAGAAAGAGGACTCACCTTTCACAAAAGTGTTGGTGAATTTAGGGTCATATGAGGTATTCCTATCAAATCCAAGACCCGTCCTATCTCCTTTTGATTTACCCAATTTAAATAACTTTTCCAATCTTTCTTCACTTTGGGTAAATTTGCACTCATACTTTTGTTTGTATGTTTCAAGTTGAGTGACTTTGGTTTTTAAGGGTTGAATTTTCAAGTTTAACTTTTGTTAGTTCTTGTTCAATTCCCTTAAATTTGTTTAGCTCTTCATGGGCAAGTTTTAATTCAAATTTAAGTTCATTAACACATTAGATCCAAGTTCTAGAGTTTTTAAATTACTTTGAGCATTAGACAAGTTTTCATTGGAAATAGTCAACTTGGATTTTAAATGGACAATGTTTTCATCTTGTCTTTTTAAAGTATCTCTTAGATTTAAATTTTCATTTTTAAGCTCATTACAATTTACCTTAATCTCATTTAGTTCATTTTGAGCATTAGATAAATTTTCTTTAGAGATAGTTAACTTGGATTCAAGATTGTTAATGTCTTTATCTTGCCTTTGATCTCTTAATTTAGAATTTTCCTTATTAAGATTGTCATAACCTATCTTTAAATCTTTTAATTCATCTTGAGCATTATATAGGTTATGCAAAGAGATCATGAACTTAGATTCTGCACAATTTATTAATTCATCTTTTTATTTAAGTTTAATTTTAGAAGAGACTAATTATTGGTTTTAGCCTTGTAGATTCTTCTTTTAATCTTTTATTCTTCTTAGCAAAGCTATAAGGACCATGTGTACCAATTCCTAATAGCTTCATTTCCTCATAATTCTTCTTCCTTTTGATTTAGATTTAGATTCATTAATTTTAATGTTTGAATCTTCCAATAGATGGAAGAAGGGACTAGAAGAATCTACCAAAGTCTAACCTTAGTGGAATCCATTTTTATGATTTTCATGTAAGCACAAACACTAGGGTTTTGACCTCTAGGTTTTTTACACATAATAAGAGTTCCCAACCACTCTGATTCCTAATATTAGAGCACGAGGCTCTGATACCACATGAAAGTCCTGGGATCCGAACCCTAGAGGGGGGGGGGGGGGGGGGGGGGGGTGAATAGGGTGAGCTACTAATATTGACTAACTATGATCCAATTTTAATTTTCTATAAACTAACTAGTCACTAGTGCTGATAACATGCACAATGCGGAGCTAACTACATACAATCATCACAAGAGCATGCACCACAACACAATATTTATAGTGGTTCGGCCAACGTGCCTACATCCACTACCGGCTTGTGTGCCTCACACCCCACCGGATTTCCACTATTATGCTTTTCAAAAGGCTAAGCAATAACCTCTACAATTATGCTTTCCAAGGATAAGCAATAACCTTACAATGTTGTTTTTTCTAGGCTAAACAACAACCTTTACACAATGCTTTTAAATGGCTAAGCAATAACCTTACAAGTAAATATTTCTCTCAAAGAAAGTGTCTTCACAAAACACTCTTATGAGATTACAATTTAAGCTCAATAAAAATTGCCTCTAAGTAGGCGGATAAGAAAAATGAAAATCTAACTCACACAACACAATGAAATGCAAAGATGAATGCTTGTGATATGTGTGTGACACTTCAATCAAGTTTAAAAAGTATAGTCCAATGAATATATGCTCAAAGCAATTCAAAGATTAAAGCACATAGAAAGAATTGATTGAAGTTTAAATGCAAATCACATGAACAAATACTAACTTGTTGATGATTTAAAAAATCAAGACTCACAAGTTGTATGAAATTAATTTGGCTTAAACATGTGATGCATTTGTAGTGTTGTTTTCAAAAACAAGATTTAACAAAGGTTTTAAAAAGATTGAAAACAACAATGATGATTCAAACAAGTTAAATTAACATGTTATAAAGAAATCAAAGTTTCAAACATAACATGTTTAACAAAGTTTAAAACTAAACTAAGTTTGAATCAAAGAAAAGAATTCATTACAACTTAATATCAAAGATTGAATGGAAGTAATGAATTCATTTCATCATAGTTATCATGCTAAAAACATTTACCAAAGATTTAAAACCAAGCATGAAACATATGATTAAATTAGGCAAAGCTTACTTGGAGATTTAACTTCATGATCCAAGCTTTAGCTTCCTTAATGACCTTCTTAATCCCCTTGGTTCATCCCCTTTATCTTCTCTTCAAACACCTCCAAGAAGGCTCCAAGTTTGCTCAAAAGTTCCTACCTTTTTAAAAGGGAATGAAGCCTTTTTATACACAGAAAACAGAGTTTCTGCGTGTCCCCGGTCGACCCCCAGCTTGGCTCGGTCGACCGACCCTTAACGGTCAGAAAAATGACCGTTGGAGAGCCAAACGGCTCTCTGCCCAGTCGACCCGCAGTGTACGCGGTCGACCGAGATGTGTACCCGGTCGACCGAGTACACTGGGCCCTGGGTCACTTTTCCATTTTGCATACTTTTGCAATTTTCAAAGATTTTTGATGTGGGACTTGTTGGGGCCATTAAATCAAGCTTGAAACATGATTTAAATCAATCTACGTATTTTTAAAATCATGAATCATAAAAAGCCACAAATCATTTGAAACTTTAAAACTTAGGCTAAGCTTGAATTTTGAAATTCCTTTTACAAAATCAATTGCATCCAAAATTAAAACCAATTCATGCATAAAACATGAGTTTTACCATATTTAAAAAACAATGCATGGATAAAATAAGATTTCAATGTTTTCTAAAATAATGCAAGTGTGAGAAATCAAATGATGATTAAAATGATATGCATCCATCAAATTGCAATACACAAAATTCCTAACAAGTCTTGCAATACATTCATAGTTTGTGAATGCGCCATCTGGGGGGGATTTTCTCCTACAAGAAGACCACATACTGTTCATATGGGTCCAGCTCTTGCGGCTCAGCTAGATCCATTCCTGTAAGTAGGGGTGAGGGAATTGAAAGGGCATCATCATGGAGTTAGGCAAAAAATCAGCTTCTCAAATCATCCAAATTTTGCTTTAACAGCTGCAAATTTTAATGGTCTGTCAACCATACATTTTTTGGAGATTCAGTCCAACAGTGAGTAAAGGTTAGTTGAGCGTCAAAATTGGGCCAGCTGCCAATTCAATGAAGTTGGTGGCAAAAGGGACCGGTGGTGGGCAGGTGGGTGTCTCTGTTGGTTAGACACTTAGAATGATCATTTATTGAAGATCGGCCCAACTGGGCTCTGTAGAGGTGGACCACATATGGACAGTATGTGATCTGCTCTTTGGAGAAAATTTCTGTATTTATATACTTTAACACATGTTCTGTGTTCATATTTTCCTGTTGGTAACATTTGGGTGAAATACCTCCGCTTTCTCTTTTGGTGACGGGCACAACATACAGCTTCTTGAAGCTTCAAGGACTCTCTCTTAAATTCTTGCCTAAAAAATTATACCTTGTTAAATTTTCAGTGTATGCCGTGTAGAAGGTGTATGGATGAGTGGAGTGATTGATGAAATCAGAATGCCTGTTACAGAAGCTGATCAAAACCCTTTATTGGTTGACATCAAGACGCGTAATCGAGCAACACTTCCTTCTGAAGCACAGAAGAGAAATTCAAGGTACACACCTCTTTCTTGAATCCACTTCTATGTATTCAAACTCTTTTTCCTAAGAGTTTACTTGTGACCTATGATGCACGGATACTTCAAAATGGGCAATGTATCGTATCTGATACTTCACTTTTCATGTGTAAAATTCCATGTCCATGCCATGTCTATGGTATGTCCTTGCCATATCCGGGCATCATAGGTTGTGACACTATTTAAGTGCAGTTTTACAACTGCAACTAAAATTTTTAAAGTTCCTTTTACTAAAATTTACTCATTTTGGAAGTCTTAAGTTCAAAATTTTCTCAATTATTTAATATCTACAATGATCCTTTAACTTGCAAACCTTTCCTTTTTTCTTTTTTGGCTAAAATACATCTCATAAATTGATCCAATCTAGTTCCGAGAAAGAACTAAGATTGGTTTTTTTTTTTTTTTTTTAACTTCCAAACAAATCAAGGGGAAGGGAAAATAAAGAAATTATCATGTGTAAATAGTCAAGGAACTGTTCCTTTGTCATGTGCCATGCCTTGTGATGTGCCTATCCCAAGCCCAAAAATAAAGCAAGGTCGATATTATACATTGGCCTATACTCTCCACTCCAAGTTTTGGGTCTGCTTTGAACAAAATTAGCACTGGGCGTACCCCTCATTCACGGGATAAAATTATATAGCTGACATGACATGGCAGGATGTGACTCAAGCAGTAAATAGCTTAGATCCAGTTGATTCAGACACCCAAATCTCAATAAACAAAAAATTCTCAAATTTTCTCCAAAACTTGTGTTGCATCTCATTAAATCTGTTGCAACCTCATATTTTAGGAAGTTTTGTCCTAGGACAAGCCATTTGATTGTAATATGTTTAAGGTTAGTAGAGCATATTAGTCAGTAATCCATAGGTGCCATAATTAGTTGGTGCAATCTCTAACTAGGAGTGAAGATTGTTGTCCTCCCTAATTAGAAGGTGTAATCTCTAAATAGGAGCCGAGACTGTTGGCTGCTACTCTATGTAAAGCTAGTAAAGGCTCTTCAAAGAATTCAATGAATATCTTTCTATCTTTGCATCTTAATTTGGTGAAATAAACTCTCTTAGCCTAGAGTGAAGAATGAAGTTTCCTTGGCATTTTCAATGCTTGAATACTCCATTGGGGATGGGATTAGTGGTCTTGATCTTTGTGTTTCTGTTTTGCAAACCTAATTAAATTGTATTTGCTGCTTTTTTTTTTTTTCTCTCAAAAGCTTTATTGAATGTTTGTTTTGATTGCACAGAGTTTGATTGGATCACTTATGGATTGTGAACAGCACTCTTTTTTTTTTCCTTGGCAGGTTTCAGTTAATGTGCTACAAATATTTATTTATGGGATAATATGATTGCCGATAACTTTCCGTTGGAGGACTTCTTTGTGCATTTTGAATTGAATCCTGAATACATATTCTCTGAAGATGTCAGACAACATATTTCTTCCTCTGCTTGTAATGTAGTGGTAACGAATTTCTCCCTTCAAATTCAATCAATTTGTGGAGAGATACACTTGGGTTATTTTGAATGCCTTCTAAAAATTGCTCAAATGTAACTCTACCTCTCTGAATTCTATTTTAGATTCTTTTCAATTCTAAATCAGTAATGTGTTTAAATTGAAGCAACATTTCACTAAATCCTCTTTAGACATGTGCGACAGTGAGAAAGCTATACAAACATGCTGAGAAATGGTTAGTTTTCACCTAATTTTGCAGGAAGAAACAATACATTTAAAAAAAAAAAAAAGTTCACTTAGATATCAGATAAAAGGAGTGTTTAGATTGTTTGCTTAGAAATGATCAGTGTGCTCATCAACATATAACATCTCTAAAACCCATTTTCAAATAATTTTGTGTTTTATGAGTTTGCTTTCTTATCGCTTTTTGTATGTGCAGACCTTCAGAGAATTCATGATGTATTTTAGGAATATGTGTCATTTGCTTCCTCCATCTAGTGAACAGCTTCTCTTGAGGTAATGACTATATTGACTAAAACTGACATCCTAAAGGAGATATTCAGTCTTCCAAATACTCGTGGTTCTTGATGGTTACAAGATTTTGTGTTTGCCCATTGTGCAGATATGAATATCAGGGAGACAATTCATTGCTGGGTGAATATCAATTCAACTATGATGATAGTTGGTTCAAGAGTCAAACTTTGCAGTGTCTTAAGTTCTGGATGGGAGAGCGAGAGGCTGGTTTTGTTTCCAAGGATGAAAGATGGAAATGTGGGTTCTGCTCTTTTGCTGGTAAGTGTCCTATGGTGAATTCTCAAGAAAGCCAACTAGAAAATGAGCTACCGAAGGATCAGTGTCGCTAGGCAAATCCTTCTATTTGGAATCAACACAGCTTTGATGATTCTGCCAGTTATTCTGAGCTGATTCATTATGAAGACACAAAGCGCCGTTTGCCTTCAGATCAAACCATAGGCATTCTTTCCCTAGACCAATCCTGACTTGTTGGCAAGCAACAAAATAACTTGCTAGTGGAAGAATAAGGTATGCTGGGGACCTCTAAAAACTGGAATAGAATTCCTGAGCAATTCATATGTTACCACCATTGCCAGGGTTATTGTAGAAATGGAATATTGTCTTAAAAGTAGCCCATTTAGAAGTAAAAATGAAAATATATAAATGTGGTATTATATTGGATGGTCTGGTCCAAGGGAGTTGTGGGAGATCATAGGGTCTAGTGCCTCAGGTAATGTGCAAGTTTCCTGTGCAATGAATTCTGTACATGTACTGTCTGATTAATGTGGCCCAAAGGGCTCTAGCTGAGTCTGACCCAAGAATATACGAGACTGTACATCAGAGATATCTTATATTCTTTCTTAAAAAAGATTTGACAGCTTTCTTTTTCATTTTTAATGTTAATTTGTAGGCTACTAATCAAAGGGTATTGATCTTCTAAATTTTAATACAAGAGAATACATATTAACAGTGGAGCTTGTCATATTTTTTTTTTATAACGTGGAGCTTGTCGTATTTAGTAGTATGAATCATTGCCCCACATGTATGAATATGGAAACAAGGAATGGTAAAATGTACAATTTCCCAACTCAGAACTTGATGACTCATCCTAAGATTTTTTTTTTCCTTTTTCTTTTACTTAATTTGGAACTGTTCTTTTACCTAGTGAATGAAAAAGTAGAAATTTTGTCGCCTGTCTAAATTAAGAAATACATTGCGAATATTTTTGTATTTGTTGCACTCAAGTTTCCTCCTAGGCTTGAGTTTTTTTAAGTTATTATGCAATGTTTTATGTACTGAGAAAAAACAATATTGGAGAAGATGAATGGAGAGAATGAGTTGTTCCACATGGAGTGACAGGCCCCTTCAGCTCTACAAGATCTATCAAGAAGCCTCCATATAGTTTACCCTTTTCATTGAAATTTTGTAGTTTTATATTGACTTCTTGATTGCTAGAAGTATAAGAAAAAGGAATCAAGTTTGTTCCTCTTCTTGAGATCCCGATCACAGAGAAAGCAGAACCAGGATTCGAGATTGCAGAGGAAGCAGAGAGCAAACTCGAGAAACATTGAATACACATAAAAAGAGTTATTGAGATTTTTAGTACATTGGGGATCTCATTTTTTAGCAGGTTTTGGCCCCTGGCTGGAGGTAAGATGAGATGATGAAATTTGGACTAGTTCTTGGACATTGAAATCCAAGTTGTTTGTTTGCAGCATAGTTGCCAGACTAGGGTAACAGATGTGAAAGCATCTCATTTGCCAGATTTTGTAGGGTGAAACAGATGCAAGAAATATAGTTAAGGGTAACATAACTATGGTGACAACCCAATTGACATGGAACATTGGAAGTAAAATAGCTATAGGTAGTTCCATTTTCTCTTAAATGGAGATGCAGTTGTATTGGAAATACCTACTGTAATACAATTTATTGATAGATCCTCAGATGAGGGTTCTGACGTTGATTTTTTACTCTCTTAGTGCAAAGCTTTCTTTTGTTTCTACTCTAGCAACCAAGGTGGAAATAGATTCTAGTAGTGAAAAGAGAAACTGAAGCAGAAAATGATGATTGTGAAGTTTGTTATACGTATGTGGAATATAAAACAGTGATTTGGGAAATTATGTTTTAGACAGTATCTGTATGAAGCCGTTCCCAAATAGATAGTACAAGGCTTTGATGATGTAGACGACACTAATTATACAAAACATGTAGAAAACATCTTAAATTAATTTAAAAATGGACTGTGAAATGTATAATAAAATCCCAGCTCTATTCTTTAACCTCTCAATCATTCTGTATTTTATAATCATGGATTTCTGTTTCGTTTTGTCTGTGATAATGTTTTCTTGTATTTTTTATTTATATTTTCTAATTGCTTTTAATGTCAGGGCCACATCACACATTTTGGACAAAGCTTCTTAGGCAAAAACATTTTTGTTTCTATCTATTTTCTCTCATACACTTCACAAATGAATAATCCAAAGAAGATTTTGTTTGGCATCACTTACACACCTTGGAGAACCCCCCCTCTAACCTAACCTGATGTTAATGTTAACCCTAGCAGCCTAGGCATAAATCCATTGCATTGGATATAATGGTTGTCACATCATCGGCTTGGGTGATTCATTGCATTGGACATAACGGCTGTCACAATAGATGTGACCTCAAATTAGATATCTCCCTGTTTGAGCTTATCTTAATCTTACAGGAAAGGGCCACATTAGATTACTTTAAGCTGGGCTTTTGGAAGCCAGACATGAGACATGCTCTTTAATCATAGGGGATGAGACAAGTGGCTTCAATAATCATACCCAACCGCTGGGTTTGCACAGGGGCTGGGCTGGAACTAACTGGTGCCTTTTTAGCATATACAATTAAGGCTCAACACATTTAGATATCGGGTCAGGTCGAAACTTTATTGTAATGGTAAAGTTTAGGGTGTCATGCGTGATAACACAGGATTGTGTAAAAATCGCCAAAGGTTAGGTATTTCTCCGATCTGGACCTCTCCCAGGACCTTGCTTCAATGGGACCCGCATTGGGTAATGACCTTTACATTTAGATATCGGGTCATAACTTATGCTCTTGGTTGCTCCACCCAGGGCTTTACCGGCCCAGCCCATGTATAACCTAAGAAGGAGCTACGAACATCAAATAGGAGAACAGTGAATAACCCACTTGTGAAAGAGTTAAAAAGAATTTTTAGCAAAAGCAGAAAAGTGTATTCAAATTTCTATGCATTTGAAAGCACAGCCGACTAAGCCTATCAGCATGAACCAAAAGACAAACTGATTGGACAATTGTAACTATTTTATTTCAGCGTTCTCAAAGCCAAAAGTGTAAAAAGGTCAAAAAGGATATCATTGATCTTCCATCTCCTTTTATTGACAAGGTAAAAAAGGACAAAAGCTTCCTCCATATAAAGAACTTCAGTCGTTGCTCAATATAACATGTTCTATATATGACGAATGAAATGATGGCTCAAATTGGTATTCGTTTTGTTTCACAACTTTTTCTCTTAGATTGTTTTATGAAAAAATCAAGGGTTCTTCTTAGGATGTTGTATGCCCAAACAAAACATAAAGAGTATGATTTTATGTTTCAAACATTATATTCATATGATGGTAATGGTGACCATCTGAAATCATTATTTAATCTGGATCCCCCTCCGTGCATCATGAATGGTATTGGGGTGGGGAACCAAAGATCTTGGTGGTTTCTACCTCCATGCCAAATTTGGAGCCCATTTGATAATCATAACTCTTTGATCAATTGACTTACAAATTTAATAATTTTATATTAAAATAATATTATTTGATCTCACAATTCAATCCATTTGAATGGGTGCAAACACAAGATCTAATGTAATTTAGAGGCATCCCGAGAGTGGTCAACTCGGATGGACCATCAGATGGGCACCATGCATAAGGTGTGCACATAATAATTTCTATGTTTATGTATTATATTATTAATATTACTACTACTATTATTACCAATGCTATTGCTACATTGAGGACATAAATTTATGCAATCTTAATACATGCTCGTGTTCCTTACCAACTGAGCTAAAACAAAAAAATTATAAAGTCATTATTTAAATAACGAAGGCTAGGAAACTTGACTTGGAAGGTTTTTAGCGCTGATCTCGCATGGTTAAAGATAGTTGAGATGTTTTTCATTTAAAAAAAAAGAAGAAAGTATTTTCTCCCATTCTTACCGGAAAATGGATATATCTGCGATGCAAACAAACAACTTTGTCTGATCATTACATATATAATATATTACCTTTTTTTTTATCTACAAAGAGCAAAAGGACATTTGTTCTGTCACAAATCATCCAATCAAAAGCATGGTAGATTTTCTCCTCTTAGAATTAGACGCGCTTGAAATCTTTGAGAGTTTTGTGTCGCCGGCTTTATTTGAAAAATTGAGGATTGTGAAAATGATTTTTTCCGCCACAGTAAAATTCATATTTGATAAAATTATTTTTCGTTGTACGAAAGTGTAAAAAATGGCCTAAGTATTTTGTGATTTTTTAAAAAATAACTTTTTATGAAGATCAAAATATATATATTTTTTTTTCAGAAGTGAAACTTCTCCTTAAAACCGATTTTCCGTGGATATACACAAACAGGTAGGTGCTTTTAATTTAGTGATCTCACTCTGACCTTTACAAATAAGAATGACCCATTGAAAACTCTACACCATTTTAGTGGGTCCCTCTAGGTGAAAATTTGGGTTCAAATCATTAATTGGAAATCACATAGAGCAGACTGCATAGCAATCTCCAAGAACAATTTTTCAATCAGACATGTGCAAGTTTTGGAACCCTTTGACTGGCTCAATGAGACTCATATCTGTCCTATCGATCAATAATAGCAGCCTCGGTCAGTCAGTCCAATCTCCATTGGCATCTACGTTCTCCTCCTCTATGACGCGTGACGCACAGCAATTCGTCACCCACTCTTTCAAAACCCATCAGATTCTTCTGAAAAAATTCAAATGAGGACTTTAATTTTATGCCTTATTTAAAAAAAAAAATACATAAATTTCAAACTTTAAAAAATTACAACATAAGTTTTCCAATAAATCTTCAATTAAGGACAACCAATAAATAAAAAGTATTTTTTCATTATCTTTTTCCTCAAATTTCTTAAAATACACAAATTATCCTTCATCAAAATAAAATTCTCCTTCACTTTCTTCGTCATTTTATTTTTTTTTACTGAAATTTTCATAATGATTGACGACAACCAGCATCCCTACAACGATCAGTGGCATACTGTGATAGTTGAAAATATAATATTACTAGTTGAAAATATAATATAACTTTTAATGAAGAATAATTTGAATATTTTAAAAAAAAATCGCTGAAAATTATCTTTTTATCGCTGGATGGCATCAATTGGAAACTTACGAAATTTTACAAAAATTCAAGGCGTTATTTGGAATCTTCCCCAAAAAATTTTTTAAAAAGGGCCCTTCGAGTGGGTCCCAGTCACAAGCCCTCACACGCACGTCTCCAATTCGTATGCCGTTCCGTTTTCCTTTATTCTCATTTTTGTCTGCTCTCTCTCTCTCTCTCTCTCTCTCTCTCGGTCGGTCGTGAAAAAAAAGGCAACAACACAACACAAACAAACGAAGACGACTCGTCGATGCGAAGACCGCATACTCATCTCGCTCTCTATCCAACCTCACCATTCCATGGTCCAACATCAGCAGCTGCAAGGCCACAAATGCATCTCCTTGTAGACTGCCCACCACCTGTTTGTTAAAATTCCTCACTGACTTCTTCCTCTGTTTCTCGCTCTTTACATAGATTTAAATATATATATTTCTGTCTGTGTGGTTGGCTCGGCCATCGGACATGGCCGAGCTGGGGCAAGCCCAAGTATACGCGCCGAAGCCTCTGCAAGCGTGGCGGAGTCTGTTGAACTGGCTGGCCTTCTTCTTCCAAATCATCGTCCAGATCCTGAGGGGAACGCCTTCCTTTTCTCAGCTCTTCTCCTTCGTCGGCTTCCGTCAGTTTTCCTTTCTATCTTCTAGTTCTTCTTCTTCTTCTTCTTCGCCTTCGTCTTCTGTTTCCTTCAAGCCACTGCCCGTCCAGCTTCCCCTCACAGAGCCCCTCCCCGATCACGTTTCAGCTGCCGATGATGAGAGCGGCGATGCCGTCGATAAGCTTACTGTATGGTCTCCTTTACTTCTTCTTTTTTTTTTTTTTGTGTTTGCTTGCTGTTTATGATTGTTGGGTTTGCAGATCTTGCTTAGATTTGTGTTGGGTTGATTTTGTTTTTGTTGAATTTGGCATCGTTGACATTCTTCAGGGATGATTTTTTTGGGGGTGCTTTTGTTCAGTATGGGGGTTTTGTGTATTGATTTCACAATTAGAGTTGGTGCTGATAGATACTTGTGTTTGAGAGAGAATAAACATGCAGCATGCTTTGCTTTGGACTTGTTTTAAGTTGAATTTGGTTCCCTGAGTTGAGAATAGGTGGGACAATTGGGTTGGATTTGGGTACTGTACTGAAAGGGGCTTGTTTGTGTCAAGATTAATTCTGTACTGAAATGATTCATGTGGGCTTCAGAATAATTAGCTGAAATATATGATGAGAACCTAAATTGTTTTGGGTTATATGTCAAACGCAATCTTTAATAATGAAACTTATGTCCACAGACTATTAACACCCATTGCCCATCCAAGTAATAGCGTTATCTGAGTTGCTTTACCACAATCAAATGGCCTGAAAAAGAATCCTTAAAATCGTCTCTCAAATCATCATGCCTCATTAGAGTCTTTAACTCCAGCATAACATGAGAGAATGAACTTATCATCTTCATTACTGGCTCCGACTTACCTCTAGCTGCTCCGTTCATGTTAAACTCTATGAATGTGCTTGGAGAGGGTATCTAGTCATTATGTTTTTTTATATTTAGAAATACTTTTTGCTATCCTCCTTTAATACATGCTTCAATTTTGTAGTGAATCACTTATGAAGTATTGGCAAGCGCATTCCTTTTTTATTACCACTTTCAAATTCGCATCTTTTTGATTTCACATAAATCTGACACCAACCTTTCCTTTCCCAAGAATATCCAACATTGCTTTCTCCCAAAAGTTATCACAAGATAATAAAGAGTACTAGAATTCACATAATCCATGCATTCCTTTCTCAACAAAAAGTTGTCTCTTGACTCTTCCAAGAATTTGGAAAAGGCCACGCAATCTCCAATATTTGCTCGAAAGTTAGACCAAACCTCTTGTGAGATATGACAATGAGGCAAAAGTTGATTTATCAATTCCTTATCCTTCCTGCACAACAAAAAATAGTCTACGAACCTGTTTCATATTTCTGACAAGAATTTCTCATGTTGAGAATTTCTAACATTGATATGATGGATGTCCCCTTAACATTTCAAAATCCTACGTTTCATAGCTGGAATTCTGAATTTCAACCCACCTGAAAATGTCACAAATGGCCATTAGAATTCTCAGAATTCCAATCCTCTTAGCATTTTAAAATGCTGGATGGGCCATGGGTATAGGTAATATACTGCACAACACCCTCTTTCGAATAGAGTCACCTCCATTACCATAGCGTTTAGTATTTAATTGATCAAAGAAATTATTGTTTAATGTTTACATTTGTCAATGCCAGTCCGTGGAGTTGACGAGAGCACCGAGCAAAGAAACTACAGTTTAATGTTTATACATGTGAATGCTGGAGTTGATAAGAGCCCGTAGCATAGTTGGAAGGTGCTTCTTGTCATAACCACGAGGTTGCGAGTTCGTCATATTACCGATCAAAAAAGGAAGAAAAAATATGCTGGGCTGTTGAGTTACGAAAGGAATGTCTTTAAAGAGGATTGAATGTTTACATTTGTTAATGCTAAACTGTGGAGTTGACAAGAGCCCGTAGCACAACAGAAGCCACTTACTGTCGCAACCACGAGGTTGTGGGTCATGTTACCAATAAAAAATAGGGATTGCGGAGTAAAAAAAAAGGCTTCATTGTCGGTTGAATGGAAAGTAGAAAACCCAACCCCAAGTAGATGGAATGAGGCTATCATGATGGTGCTGAATACCTGTCAAAGTTTCAAAAAAAAATTTATCGGTATCAAAGTTTCAACTATAACAGCTGAATGCCTGACTCATATGAATGATGAATTGCCCAATGCGATTTCCTTATGTTAATGGCTCCTAACATACTAATTCTGAAATTCTACTTCATGGTAAATATGCAGGTGGTGCTTGATTTGGATGAAACTCTAGTGTGTGCGTATGAGACGTCTAGCTTGCCTGCAATTGTTCGTAACCAGGCTGCAGAAGCTGGGTTGAAGTGGTTTGAACTTGAATGTGTCTCTGTGGACAGGGTCTGTATATGCATTGCTCTTATTCTATTGTTTTGGTTTAATAATCCTATCTGAAAAGAAAGGTCATTGGAAACAAATTGTCTATATTGAAGGAAGGTGAAGGGAAACAAAAGGTGAATCACGTTACAGTCTTTGAACGTCCTGGTTTGCAAGAGTTCTTGCAGCAGATTAGCAAATTTGCAGACCTTGTGCTCTTCACTGCTGGCCTTGAAGGTTTTGTTGTGTACCGATTTGCTCACTATTTTTTTTTAAATCTGACCAATGATCAGACATTTTCTTCCATTTCATTAAGGTTTTTTTTTTTTAGGTTATCAACTTTTCATTTTTTTTTTTACTGTTTTACAGGTTATGCCAGGCCACTTGTTGACAGAATAGACCTCGAAAACAGATTCATTCGTCGTCTTTATCGGCCTGCCACAATTAGCACGTAAGTTTTACTTATACTCAAAAGCTTCTACAATTGTTCTGTTTAAGAGCTTGGATTATTGGTGCTTGGTACAGAGTCACCATTGTTCAAGTATATGCTTGTTTAGGTATTGATTAGTATGTACAGTTTGCTTTTATTTGAGACTTTTTGATATTCGATTATAGGAAAGTGCAATTGATTATACAAAGCCACCAATGCTAAGTTCACGCTTTTTTTTTCTTGGGAACTCATTAATATACAGCTTGTTTATGGAAACTACCATTGTTTGTAAAAAGGACATACATAAATAGACTGCCAATCTAAAGTGTAGGATGTTTCTTCAGAAGTAAGTCTTGTTTTTGGTAGGGACATGGGGATGGTAGCAGTGTCAGATCTTTAGAGGACATATGGTGGTTGGGGAGATGCTCTTGGCGCCCAACTGGAAGATGTGGAGCCAGACTCCTTAACTGAAGTTAAATTGTGTCCATGGGTATCCTTTTTGATTGGTTATCGTTTTTTCTCAAAAGAAACGCCCCTATTATATAAATCCTTTTTTCCATCGCCTCTACTCCTTTTTTCCATCACCTACTCTCTCTCACCTATGAGATATCTAAGCCAGTCCCAGTACAGTCACCCTCCATGGCCTCTCTCACCTATGAGATATCTGAGCCAGTCCCAGTACAGTCACCCCCCATGGCTTTATATGACACCAGTTTGCCTAGTAACCACAATTAGATACACTTACAGAAACTTTTAACCCCCCCCCCCCCCCCCCCCCCCTCCCTCCCTCTCTCTCTCTCTCTCTCTGCAACATGTGTTGAATCAGCAACCTCGTAGTTGCGACGACGAGCACCTTGCAACTGTGCTATGATCAATCCACCCCCCTTCACTCACTACCCCTTCTGCTTCCGCTGAAATGAATTGGCAGTCACACCACTTTGACACATTCCAGATATATTTACTGTTGTATTAAGCCAACTCTAATTGTTTTCACTATTGGTCATTAGTGCCTTAGTATGTGCATGTGTGTTTGTGCATATGCATGTGTGTATAGGGAAGATTACATTCAGTTAAGGACATGAAAGGTAACTATTTTACCACCACATGTGACGACCGCCCATGGTAAATATGACCCCCCTCATAGTCATAGTCACATGAATTGGCCCTCGCGTGAATTTGACAATAATCTGAATTATAATCGCCATTAGATTAAATTTCATAAAAAAATTTACTTTAAGGCTACTAAATCAAATTGTTGTGATGATCTAATTGAGGATTCTTCTCCAAAATCATATCCACAATGTGACTTCTCTATTACACTATCCTCCCATGCAATGCATTCATTCATCCAAGTGGGTCCAGCGAGATGGGTAGAGTTTTACCCCTCACACAATCCATGAGAGGCATGTACTTCTTAGCGGAATGTGACCCTATATATGTGTGTTGCAATAGTAATTCTTCTTATCATTCTTCCTAGTGATGATGCTTAATCAAGTTTTCACTTATGATGTTTTCTGATTTGATGTTATCATTACAATTTATTTAATCAGTAAATACCGGGAACATGTCAAGGATCTTTCTTGCCTGTCGAAAGATCTGAACCGAACTGTCATTGTTGACAACAATCCATTCAGTTTCTTGCTGCAACCAATGAACGGAATACCATGCATACCATTTTCAGCAGGACAGCCACATGATGAGCAGGTAAAGGAGTTTTAGTAATTACTTATTTTCTGAAAGAAATGTGATATCTGGTGGTGAAACTTGACTGAGTAAATTTGTTTGTTTTGTCTGCTTTATCTTCTGGTAATGTTCAGCTTATAGAGGTTCTCCTTCCACTTCTTAAGCATCTCTCTCTACAGAAAGATGTAAGGCCTGTACTCTACGAAAGATTCCGCATGCCTGAGTGGTTTCAGAAACACGGGATTCCTGCTGCAGATTCCACAGTGTAAGATTTTGAGATGTGGAATTCGCACTGCAGTTAGACATCATTGCAACAGACATTGCTGTACATTCACTGCGGCTGCTTGTATATTTATCCTGTTCCTGTATCCTGGTTCAATTCAGGGAATCCTGAACAGCCTGACAGTTGTTGCATATGTATCCATTTAGAATATAATTCATGTCCTAATTTCTTGTTTGTAATTGTTTATACTGTGTTCACTTTTATGGACGATTTATGGCAAACCAACTAGACGATCGATCACCTCTGTTTGGAAGGATCTGTTTATTGTATGGATTGTTTAGTTAACTCGTGAGTAAATCACATACATTTAGCAAATGAAAGAGCATTGGAACATCCTCACGGTTGTTGCTTACGTATGTAAAACCAAGGATTCAAACCGTATCATCATATTTGTAATTGCTAATGCTATTTTATTATGGAATATTTGTCGTCACCAATAGATCATGAATACTTAGAGGGAGCAGTTTCTTCATTATCACCTGAGCCCCAGATTACCATTAAACTGTAAAATTAAGCTATTCAGGAGCTGTTTATCTGTAACTTTTTAGTTTATTTAGTGAGTGAGGCTTGTATTGTTGAGTAATTCCAGCGAAAGATTCTAGTCAAGCTAATGGAAATGATGGAGAAGCATATCTTAATAAGTCATTCTTATTGAGCCCAAGCCTTTTTAACTCCCATTCTATCCTCCTAATCCTACCCCAACCATAGTTCCAACCTAGCTACCTTGTCTGCCCCAAAGGACTTGTGTCTTCCCAACTACACTTGGCAGTTTGACAGCCCAATTCTAGTTTGGTTAAGCTTGAGGCTGTGCAAGTATCAGTGGCAGGTTTCTGCAACTCTCATGTCCCCAAGCTGCAGCTAGGCTGGTAAGGGACATGGTGTATGTGCGTACGGTGGAACTTCATCAAGAACCCATCCTTAAGTGCAGGGGCGAACCAAGTACCAACAAAAGAGTCGGACTTTGTTAGGATCTGTCCAACAAAAATGGGACTCTATGCCTTCAAAATCTTTTCCTTTCAACTGTTGCAATCAGCAAATTTTTGTATTTCAACTGTTGCAATCAGCAAATTTTTGTAAATCTCTCTCTCTCTCTCTCTCTGTACAAAATCTAAGCTACTCACTCACAGGGAGCCTGCAAGAAAGTTCCCAAGCTTAAAAATCAAGATGGTTTCACTGATTAAATGGGACAACAAAATCGTCAGAACTGATGACCATCCAATGCAAAAGACTTGCTCAGAATGAGCTTGTTATACACCAACACAGTCACCTCAATCATAAAGTAAAAATGTAAACAGAAGGAATTCCAAACTCAAAAATATGAAGCCTGTTAACAAATACATTAAACCAGCCGGATGAGATATTATACAGATTTTCTAAATTGGAGAGTCCAAAAAAGAGGGACACAGGAACCTCTCCATGTAAGTACACAGATTACAATTTTCTGAAGCTTTGTGATTGGTGAGCTCGATACAACAATGCACGATTTCATGCAGTCCTCCATAGTCACTATCGCATCACTCTTATGAAGTGTACTAGCACTTTGGGTTGGTGCCACACTTGTGCCTCTCCAGTTTGCAAATCTCTTTATCCAAGCTAGGGTAATGATGACAACTAGAGACCACCATATGCGCATACTGTGTCATCTTGACCCCCATCTGTCGAAACCTGGTTTCAGCCGACTAACAACCAATTCTTGAATAACTACCATTGCAGCAGCTGGAACGGAGTTTTTCTCATCATCTGCATGCCGACAACTCATCATTTCAATCCCCTAGAAAAACATAGTTTCAGCTGGCAACTGCAGACTCTTGAACAACTTCTGTTGCTGCATCGGGACCAGAGTTGCCTGACTCTGCTGTCGGAGTTGCCTGTGCCTGACCGCCAGTTTGAGATGATTCTTGTGCAAGACCCAACACCACTAGAGTTGACCTAATATGCCATCTCAATAATGCATCAGTAACAGCCAATGAGCTATTTTGAAATAGGGCAAGAAAACAAAGTGTTGAAAGAACCTGGGCAGAGCTGATCGAATATTAGGTTGGCTAGCATGCGCAATCAAGGGAGCCTTCAATGCAGGACTTCTGTGTAAAGCATTTTCAAGCTGTGCTGCTGGTAGCTAGTAAACAAAAATGATGGACAAAGTTAACATCTTATTTAAATGCTCTCGCTGTGCTGCTGGTAGCTAGTAAAAATAAATGATGGACAAAGTTAACATCTTATTTAAATGCTCTCTCTCTCTCTCTCTCTCTCTTCCGCGGCCATGGGAGAGGAGGTAGGGAGCATATTCACAAGCACAATGCCCATCTGGACCGCGCATCAATCATGTTCCCACCTCTGAGATGGTCTAGATGCCAGGTGCGGAGGTGAATGTTATATATATATATATATAATAGGGAAGATTTCAAAAATGTATAAAACTTTTTGCTCATTTTCAAAAAAGTACATGAAGATTTGAATATTTCAAAAGAGCATAAAATTTTTCAATAGTTCTTTTAAACAAGTAAAAATGAAAAAAGAACCCTTATGCCATTTTTCAAATTCCCCCTTTAATAAATCATTTAAGAGAATTGATCAAGTCCAAACCTAAATGACCTAGTGGGGCCCACTTCAACAAAACAAAATGGTTGGTTTTGGGGAGGAAAAAGGTTAATAAAAGACAAAAACTTGTCGTAAGGGAAGGGTGTTTATGTTTTATCACTTTTTTATGGAGAGTACTTGATTGTAAGAACTATGGAAAAACTTTTATGAAAATTTTCATGTACTTTTTTGAAAATGAGGCAAAAGTTTTATACCTTTTTGAAAATTTCCTTATATAATATTGTAAAGTTGTCCTTTTGAGTCAGGATCTCAAACCATCCTAGCCCCCATCTAGATGCCTTTTCCCCCTTTCCATGAGTTCATATCTGAGAATTCTGATGCCCAAATACAAAAATGGACAAGGGGAGTGGGGACACAACCAAACAAAATCCAAGACATCAGAACAGCTATAGGTATCATATCCATAACATGATATTCATTCTTAACATAATCATTTTTATTAGAAAGGAGTTCACGCCATGCAAGCAACATGATTGTTTTATGCAGATATTACTATTTAGATTCCTTTCCAATACTTTTATGTTGAAAGTAGGAAAAGCAGTAAAGCGTTATGGAAAGCGGACCTAGTACAGATAGGATATGATTACGTATGGCAATGGCTTGGGTCAAAGATGCGATCCACCCCAACCTGCTCCAATTAGGGGCAGCTTTGGTAGTGGGCTGGTTAGGTTTGGGGCAGTTATGGATTTTTAGATTCCGGCCCAACTCGAGTTTGGCACGGGTTCAGGTTTGGTTATCTCCGCCCTACCCTGGCAGTAATTAGTTTACATATTATTTAGTAATATTCTATGCACAAAACCTTTGTAGAATAAGTGCCAGTGTGACTAGTGTGAATCTCTTATAAAACCGTTTGGTTGTAGGTTCACTATTTTTGTATTTTTAAAAATAAAAAAATAAAAAAATTAGTATGAAATCCAATGAACCCGTAATCATCACAGAGCAGGTACAGTAAAACAAACAATAAACCTGTCACTGGCCAGGTATATGGGGTGGTGAGTGTCTGTCGAATCGAGTCAGGTTAGGCTTCGGACCGACCTATACCATATCAGCCGCGTTGCCATCCCTAGATATGATAAAATGGACCCCTTTTTTTTAAATCAGTAACAAAGGATTTTATTAGAACGAAAGAACTACAAGAGAAAACATGACCACAATCTAATCAATTGGATTACAATGATTTAAAGGGGAAAAAAAAGCAATATACCAATCCAACACAAAACTATTACAAAAACAAACCAAAGGAGGCGATAGACCCACCCCCCTTGTTTGTCCAAAGAGTCTGCAAATGTATTTGCCAAACAACCGATATGCTTGAACTGGATCATAAAAGTCAATGATTTCATCTCATTAAAGTGATGAAATCTCTAAGGGAAAAGAAAATACAGGAGAGGAAATCCAAGGCATCACATTCATCAAATCACTTCCACGATTAACCCTTGATATGAAAATTAGGGGAAAAAATTCTAGAAATTTCTAGGATAGCTAGAACTTTTGCCTCTTTTGTTCCAAAATGCTGAAGTTGTTGGAGAACATAGCCAAAAACTTCACTATTAGCCAAAAACTTCACTATTACAAAGGACTCCCCCTATATCAGCTAGCCCTGGTTTTTCTCTTGTTGCTCCATAAACATTAAACTTTAACACACCTTCAGACATAAATGGCTATGGGGGCAGCCACCCCCGTCGGACTTGGATCCGCCTCCAAAGCTCGTAGGACAACTTTGGGTCCACCTCCATAACCCACATGAATATACAGTGTCCACCCCCCAAAACCCACATGAAAACCCGAGGTTTGCCAACAAAAATCCAACTACCAGTTTGGGTCGGACCCCTCAAACGAAAATCCTGGGTCCACCCAAGTAGTAGACCACCTCACTGCCTTCCTCACCTTGGAGTGGCCACAAAACAAAAAAGCCCTCCCAGTCGTGCACAATACCATCAACACTCAAACTATCAAACTCCTCCTTGAGAACATTTGGCCACCCTTCAAGGCACAACAGAACAGACTGAAGATCTTCAACAATTGACACCAAATCCACTTTTAAGTTATACAATTGTTCACCAACTTTAAAATTTATCACATTCACATGAAGTCATTGTCAATTTCGACCAACACATCTTCACAACTTGAACCACTAAACTTGCACTCCATATATTATCTTTGATTTTCAAATTGTCAACTCATTTGACTAGAATGCTTTTACCTAATATTTTACCTTATCATTTAGCTGTTCACTTGTTTGATTAGTGAATACCATATTATATGCAAACAACAAAGCGGACAATATCATGCATGCGTATAGGGTGGGGCGTTACAGAGGTCCTTAAGAGTTTCAATATATTTAAATGAGATTAGACACCTAGCTTCTTCTATCCAGCTGATATTTCATTATGTTTCTCGTTCTTGATATTTCAGACTCGTTGGCTAAGCAAGGGCTAACCAATTGAGAATGTATGTCTCTTCGAGGAAATTTAATAAAGTGGAGACCAGATCTACTTAAAGGAAAGTACAGAAAAAATGGCTCACATTACAGGTGAGAGTTAAGTTTGCATTTAGTGGACTTATTAAACCATTTTGCAATCAAGCTACATCTTGCATTGCCAATAATCAAGCACAACATGAGAATAAAGCATGCATCAACAAGAAAAGATAACCCAACAAATAAGTTTCCAAGCAATATATAACGATTGAAGATCATATAGCAGATATCACCACCAAAGCTCTAGGAGATGGACAATTCCAAAATATCTGTCCCAAGCTGGGCATGAGGAATCTGTGCTCCAGCTTCGTGGAGTCTAGAAGTGCAATATTCCTGAGAATTGTCCCTCAAGTAACACTAGAACTTAAGACTACACAAATTTATGCACGTCCACGTTACAGTACTCCAAATCTTGCTGATATTATATATCTTTAGCTGATAGATGATTTGTCTGTTAATATAAAAGCAAAAAATTATTTTTACCTTGCCCAATAAATAATATGATCATTTTAACAAAAGTAAAGAAACATATATGTTATAATAATTGTAAGAAAATAAAGAAATGAAAAAAAAGTATCAACTTAGAAGTTTTGATATAAAGAAATGGAACACAGCTTCCAATCATGCTAAGTGACTCACCTGAAGCAACACATGGAAAGATTGAGGTTTTGTCTGGAGAGCACACTTCAAGAATCCTACCCATAATTTTGGATACTTCCATATCTGTGGTGATTGAAATATTATTATTATTAACAATATATGCACATTTTAATGGGATAACAAATGTTTGTACATCCCTACCAAGCAAAATAGAATTTAACCTACATCTAACAACCAAGATTAACAGTATTACCTGCTTGCTTACAAGTCGAGATAGGATTTCCATTATAAAGTCTACCTACGAAAGTTGAAATCAACCACAAGTAACATTAAAAATGTACAAGCTATGGTAAGCGGAGAAAAGTAATTATAAGATGGTATTCACAGTGGTATATCTCCCCCAGATTTACCTCAAAGCAGTCAAAACCCATGAACATCAAAGTAGGCTTGCAATTTGGCCATTCTCTAAATCATGGCCAAAACTAATCTATTTGCGTCGTATGGAGCCAACTGTCAAATCAAATGTCACACGGTGTCCTTCCTTCTTCTCAAAGTACATGTTAGGTATTGATGTTAATGATGATCCTTATTATACATTCTGTGTTTGATA
The DNA here is from genome assembly GCA_012931725.1 of Litsea cubeba. Lineage (NCBI taxonomy): Eukaryota > Viridiplantae > Streptophyta > Magnoliopsida > Laurales > Lauraceae > Litsea > Litsea cubeba. The sequence goes on along the minus strand of CM022950.1, from coordinate 75,696,118 downwards.
CTTCACTTTTACATTTGGATTCAAAAGCTATCCGTAACTCCACCAGTTTAGTGTCAGTTTACTAACAGTCCCAAGCCTGGATAAAAGGAGGGTTGTGTGAGATTGACAGCCGGCATAAAATTTTGTCACGTAAAAACCATGAATTCTGAGACAACATTCCGTGATAATGCAAGGGCATTCTCTGCTATAAGCGATGCACTGCAACGGCATCTGATTGCACCAGAAAGTGGGAAAGGGTTCCTAGTTCCTACACCGTTCTGGACTACTGCAGGTAAAAAAGTTAGACCAGAAGAAGGGATGGATTTGACTCGCTACGTGGAATATAGGAACTTTGACAGGTAAAAGTATAGAGTGAGTTGATACAATGAAAAGAAGAAGAGTTAATGTAGCCGGCCTACAGGAAACAACGTGGAAAGGGGATAAAGCTAAGAAGCTCATTGATGACTACAAATTCTATTAAACAAGAAAGGACAATGCCAGAAATGAAGTACGTATAGTAGTAGATAAGGATTTGAAAGAAAATATTGTGAGAATAAAGAGATTGGGTGATAGACTGGTAACAATCAAACTAGTGCTATAAGATATAATACAAATCATTAATGCCTATGAAACCCAAGTAAGATCAGATGAAAGTGTTGTATCTGATACAAGTATCTGTATCATATCCCATCGATACCAGTAACATGGTGAGATACAATTATCTGCTTATTAGACCATGACAAACAATATAATCTGCAATGGATGAAGCATCCTTTTCACTCACCAGAGCTGGGAAAACACCAACTGCCTGTATGACTGTTCGCATGAACAGCAATGGAAGAGGAATCTGCTCAACCTGTAAATGGGACTCCAACTCAGCAATAAAATTACACTAAAAGAGGAGAAGGGGAGTGGGGGTGGGGGTTGTTTGTTGGTGAGCAATAATGAGAAAGCAAGCAATTTAGTTTTATAGAGACGTACTAATTGATTCAAAGCCTTTGCCAAAACTTGCTGGGTAAACACCTGTCTTTGCTCAAAGCATGCCGAGCATGCATCAGTAACCTGTGTATGGAAAGAGCTTAACTTATTGTGCTTCTCAAAAGAAAAAAAAATGACAGAAAAAAGAATATCACGAATATCAATACCTTCTTTAAGGGAATTCCATCTCTCTCAAGATCAATCCCATGAATGGCTATTAACACTTCAGCCGGAGTAAGAGCAGGACCAGTGTGAGATGATCCCTAAAAACAGTACTCTTAATGAAGGATCAAAATCATCAAGATAGATGAAAAGAATTTAATCTAAGAACTGTTCATAAACAACAAAATAAATGTGGAGACACTTCGAAATAATTGACAAATTAAACATGTTGACAGAATTTGATGCATTGGTAAATGCTACCTAGGGTCATTTAGTTTTTTTGTGAAAATGATTCATATGTGTAGATGATGCACATGTGAATCATCTACATAGATAAATGATACCATGTAAAAGACATTCCATTGTGAGTCATTTTCACATCTCTTCACATGTGAATCTAAGTACATCCAATGGTTCACCTTTCTTCACAAATTTCTCAAAACTATGATGAACCAAGACATGAAATTTGACCACCTAGCCATTAAAAGAGGATGAATGGTTCTGATCATAAAAATAAGGCCCACAGAAGTCCAAAATGGCAGATTTGATGGCCTGGACCTTTCCATAAATATTTCAAAATCCCTGATGGATTAAGACCTGAAAGTTGACCCTCTTGTCGTTTTTTGCATTCTAAAGAGGAATAGTTTAGATCATGATTTAGGGGCCCATAGGAATAAAAAAATTAAAACCAGAACGAGCCTAAGGGATGTGAAAATCACGTCAGTTACACTAGCTACATCCAACAGTTCACCGTTTTTCACAAATTATTCAAAATCCATGATAAATGAAGTTACGAAATTTGACCACATAGCCATTTTGGACATTCCAAAGAAGATGAATGGTTCGGATCATGAATAAGGAGCCCGCAGAAGTCCAGAATGGAAGATTTAATGGTTTGGACTTTTTTGCAAATATCTCAAAACCCATGAAGAATCGCTGGTTGAAATTTGACCTCCTAGCCGTTTTTGGCTTTCTGAAGAGGATGAATGGTTACGGGCACATAGTGATGAAAATTTTGGATAAAAATTATGAAAACACTGGTGACCCCCAATGGTCCATAAAAACACTGTAGCAGCACCTTTTGGAGCCCATTAACCCAAGTGGTGTGGAACTTTTTGCCAGGGGCAGAGGTTTGTAAATTTTGGTGCAAAAATGAGCTGTGTACACCATTTTCACGCCTTATTTACGCATGTGATGCATAAATGGGTCCAAACAAACACGATTGGTGTGTAACCATTATGCACGTTTACATATGTAAATGGTTGCAAACAAACGACACCTTAGAAATATAGCAACGTGTCAGAAAAATATTAGCATGAAAGTATGATGTTGAAAAGGTATTCATGCAAAAAGGAATTCCTCATAAATGTATATGAACTAAGATCAACCTGGGTCAATATGTAATGTGATCAGTGTGCTTTATAGCACGTGCCCTGCTCACCTCCCTGTGGGGTCACCTAGATGTATGCCAAGCATGGATGGTAAGGGGGGTCGGAAAGGTCTTATCATGGCAAAACAAACACGTCCCTTTGAGATCCTCCTGATTTAGGCCCTCAAAGTTGAAACAGTTTATTTTCCCTGAGATTCAATCCCACAGTGAATATAGACTGATCACAGCTGGGCCAAGAAAATGGTGCAAATGGCATAAACTTCACCATGAGTTCATGTGTGTATAATGGCATCTCAATATAGTCCATGTGGTCGTGTCCACCAACATAACTATTGAGAAGTGTTCCACCAGTAATATGCAGGAGACTAGAACTAGATCCTTACAGTGTGGTTAAAAAACATAAGTACACAATCGTTATAAATCATATGAAACAGATATGATTTAGCGCTAAACAGTTTTAAAGCAACATTTTTTCATATGTCATCACGATCAAAGCCTTATCCATTATCGTCTTCACATATGGTCAGAAAAAAGAAAAAATACACCTTTCAGGTACCTGTAGCATCCGGGCAAGTGCAACTTGGAACTTGTCCAATGGAAGACTGACAAGCTGGGGGAAAATGGGTAAGACCTAACAAAAGAATGAGTGAGAAAACAGGTAAGGCCCAAAAAAGCTGTTAACATATATATAGGGGGAGGGAACATAACAATTAAGAGAGAGAGAGGAGGAGGAAGGTCATGATAAACATATAAAAGAGAACTAAGCATTAGAATTTAAAACACATAACAGGACATCAGCAGTCTAGCTCAGACGGCCTACTTGTTGCATTCCTATCACCGTGGGTTGGATAGAAAGGTCTCTTTATGGATAAGAATAATGTAAAAAATTCAGTTCCATCAGATTATCGTAACCCTTGATTTACCAGAATTAAAATTTGATGATCTGTTAACCATAGATATTTTTTCAGATTCAAAGGTTTGATGAGCATAAAAATGGACATGATAGCTCGAGTGGGCCAATACATAATAGAAGAAGATTCTCCCACATAACAGTGCAGTGATCCTGCATTTCCACGGACAAAGAACAATATTTGTTATCAGAGAATTATTCTTCCACATTAAAGGACACCACATTGTGACAAGCCCATAGCACCATTTTTATCATCATGTTACCTATTAAAAAAATCAATAAATAAATAAAATAAAGGTAGTAGAGGACATCACATGATCTGAGAGGTTCTCTTTAGGAATTGGTTAAAAAATAAAAAGAGAGTCAGGATCAAGCGTGGAGTTTGGATATCAGGCAATAGCTGCATGGGGCTTGTCAGATGTGGACAAACTTGTTGACTGAGCCAGAGTCATGGTTAACACTCCCAAGAAGCTTTACGGTGATAACTTGGATGCTACTCAAATATCATCTAACTCACTCTATCATTGGATCAGTGATTTGGGGTAAGCTATCATCTACTTCTACTCCTTACTTTGCTTATTTCTTGGTTGATCTGAGCAGAGTTGATTTTTGGGGTTTTTCGATCAATCAGAATTTCCATTTGGTTTCATTGGATAGTCCAATTTGAAAATCAAGAATACGTAAGTACAAAATAAATAATACAATACAAAATAAGAGGAAGAAGGACAAGCTATCTTCTACTTCTACTCCTTAGTTTGCTTATTTGTTTGTTGATCTGAACAGAGCTGATTTTTGGGGGTTTTCGATCAATCAGAATTTTCCATTTGGTTTCGTTGAATAGTTCAATTTGAAAATCAAGAATACGTGAGTACAAAATAAATAATGCAATACAAAATAAGAGGAAGAAGAAACTGGAGGCTCAAAAGTACTATCACAAGTGTATGTGACATGGCGCTCAAGAAAGCCAACAAGCCAGTCAACAGATTGAGTAATTCACTACATAAATGGAAAGCATTCGCTTTTGTGAAGAATCTTCATTCCTTCCATATTATGAGTAAGAATTTCAGAAACTCATCATTCTGTAGAAGACAAAATGTTACGCATATCCATCAAAAATATATCTTCGTTCAGGAATGGTGCAGGAAAAAAGTTAACGCAACAGAATAGGTAATGGAGAAACCTCGTCTTTTGATAAGAATGATAACACTGGAATGAGAATTTCTACGTCCTGTAACAAGTTAAACCCATACACATCAGGGCATAAAAGAGTTTGAAACCTCTTTTAATAAGCAAGAAAAGTACTGACTTTTACCTTAAGTTTTGAGTCATACAACCTTCTCACTGTAGATATTAGTTCTGGAGAAGGAACTGTCCCATCAGTCAATGTCTGTAAAACCTGTCACCATGAATAGGAAGAGAAAGTTCAGTATTCATTCTCGTCTCGAGTTTGGCAAGAGTTGAGTAGATTAAATATGATTATTGAAACCTGCATAAGAAGGGTCTCACTCCCAGTTGGTGGATCTGAAATAATTCCAAACAGTTCAGACGAAGAACCAATAGTTCTAACTAAGATTGGTATCTGGCGATGAACTACCTGCACAACAAAAATAACTAATATGAACTAATATGGAAATAAGAGGTGCAACTAAATATTATTGAGACAACTAAAAGTGAAATTCAGTTAGAATGAAAATGTTACAATGACAATTTCGAATCAAACCTGCTTTACAGACTTTGGGATACTTTTGTAGATTACAAAAATTTGTCTAAGAAGTGAGTGTTTCTGTAGGAAGAAATACACTACATAAGTTTATTAAAATTCATCCATTAGCAGTTTAAAAATTAAATAGAGTATGATCAAGAGATCACCTTGAACAAAACAGATTTTATCCAATACCCTGGAAAAAAAATACTGTGCCAGATAAAAATCTGATAGTGCAGTACCTTAGTACAAAGGGCAAAATATAGAGACATGCAACGCTGTGCCTCCAAGATAGCAGAAGATGGAGAACTTTGAGCAGAAGATGGTTGTTGAGAATCACAAGAAGCCTCCACTGTGGTTAAACTAGCTGTTGGTTGTCCTCCACTGGAAAGCCCTTCAATATTTGTATCCTGCGAAAATGATTGTTTTTTAAATCACTTACTGTCAAATCTATTTACTGGTATGCAGTGCACCATAGACATGCATTTCTAGCTCAAATCCATCATCAAAGAAAAAAGCTACTCAATTGTTTATTAAATTGTGATGAAGGCCCTAGGGTTAGGGATTGCATAGATGCCGAAGCACGTGTCAACAGACAACTCAAATTATCTCCGCAGAGATTTCTAACACGAGGAAAACCTCTCCAAGGGAAAATCCCAATTTTTATTCAATTCCAAATCTGAGATTATCATCTCTACAATGTAATATAAATAGGCAAAGTAAACTTAGGGCCTAAGAAAACCTAATCTAATAATAGAAACTATCCTAATCAAACTAGGAAACCAAATAAATCAGAATGTTAATCCTAAGCAAATAAAATTAGGAAGCTATTAAAAAAATAAATATCCTAAAACTATGTTGGGTGGGACCAGTGGAATTATGGTAGTCCGTTCTGCATCATTCCCCCCAGGTTGAAAGAAGAGTTTGACCTCGAACTCGGGTCTTCTTCAAGTTGCCTCTGTATATATGATGTACGTGAAGCACTTCCTTTGGAGCATGGGCCCTTGATTTCTTCTTCGGTGATTCTGGTTTCTTGGGATGGAGAGTAACTTCCTTTCCACCGTGCATGAAGGTATACGTGTTGTTGCGCATCCCATGAGTGCCATTCTTGTCATACATCCATGGGCGACCCAATAGGATATCGCCACTGTCCATTGGTAGCACATCGCACCAAATTGTATATTTGTAATCATTACTAACTGCAAAAGTAACCTGACATGTATGTCGCACTTGCGCTTCATCACCTGTCATGAGCCATTTAACAAAGTAGGGACGATTGTGCTTGTAAACCTTCAACTTCAAGCGAGCAACAAGAGTGAGAGATAATATTCTCACAACTTCCACCATCAATCACAACTGTACAATTTTGCCCATGTATTGTACCTGTGGAACGAAAAATATTTTTCCGCAACCATTTCTTCTCAACAGTGGGTATAGACTCTTGTTGCACCAAGAGAAGTGCACCATTTGTTTTAACTGCTATTTCCTCCACTTCATCGGATTCTTCACTTTTAGGATCATCTTTTGTGTCCGGTTCCTCTTGTGCACCTTCCATTAAATTTATTCTTTTTGGGCATTCAAAAGAACGGTGACCCTTTTGCTTACAATGAAAACATGTGAATCTATTCTGATCTTCAAACTTGGAGGAAAACTTTTCTGAGGAACTAGCAGTTGGATTAAAATCTGACTTTGATGGAGTCTTTTGTGCAGACCATTTAGCCGCATTAAGTTTTCGGGCTTGATGATTTGTAGTCCCCTCAGCTTTGATAGCATGCTGAACAATCTCATCAACATTATCAAAATGCTTGAAGGTGAGGATATGTCGGATGTCAAGTGTAAGCCCATTAAAGTATCTGTCAACTAATACATCTTCATCTTCATTCAAACCACAACGAGCTTGCGTGGTCATAAACTCCTCAGAATACTCGACAATTGTCTTAGATCCTTGTTTCAAATCTTGAAACTTGAACGCAGATCTTTGGAGTAATTGACAGGAAGGAATTTTTGCTTCAACAGATTCTTCATCTCGGTCCATGTGTCAACGGGGTCAATTTGTTGGCTTCTTCTCTTCTTTTGCAACTCGGCCCACCATATCACAGCGTAATTGCGAAATCGAGTTGCCACTAGTATAATCTTATGACCATCCGTCATTGGCTTGTGTGCAAAAATATTCTCAACACACTAACCAATCTATTAACTCATCTGGTTTCAATTTACCATCATATTCGGGAATCACGAGTTTAATACCTAAATCACAATCAACATTAACGGCATGTGGATCTCGTTGATTCCGATTATGTCCTCCATCAGCTCGATGATTATCCTCATGCTGATTAGTTTCCAAATTGGCTAATCGGGTTTCAATTCTTTCCAGAGTCGCTTGCATTTGAGCTATTGTTGCGGATAGTTGATTAACAGTTACCGATAATTGCGCAACGGTTCCCCTCAAATCATCATCATTGTGAGAGGAAGACTCCACTTCTATCTGCTTCTTGGGAGGCATGACTTGATGTGTAGATTTGCTCTCCATGATCACGCTGTCGAAAACGGATCTAAATTCTGATGACGGATGGCTATGATAGTGCGAAAATAAGATCCAACGGTTGATCTTGGTCAAATCTGGTATTGAGAAGACTCTGAGATGCAGTAAGGTTGTCCTGCAGATTGACTGTCCCTGAGATGGGCTTGAAGACCAGACCTAGCCCGAATATGAAACCAAGCCCAAACTAAATTGTAGGGCAGCACACGTGTGGAGCACACTTGCCTTGGTCTTCGTGTCGTTACAGAATAAGAGAAAAGGGTGGTTTTGGCTTCCTTTTTTCGTTGCTGGAAGGAGAATGGAGAAGGCTCTCTTGACGCCACGAAGATGGTGACAGTTCGACTAAGAAGATGCAACGGGTGCACGGTACGCTCTTCTTCTTTTTCTCTGACTTCGTCTTTTTCTTTTCTTTTCTTTTCTTTTTTATTTTCTCTGGTTTCGGGATCTTGTCGAAGATGGGGGAAGGGATTCCGATTTGGGTTGGCGGATTGGGGGTTGGGTTCTACGGGATTGGGGTTGGCTCTGGGCAGCGGGTGGTTGTCACAGGGTCGATTGGGTAAGTGGATTGTGGTTAGGATTTGGGCAGCGGAAGTTGGGTGATGTCCAACGAGGGTGGTAAGGGGTGGAGGTCCGGGACTGAGTGAAAAATTGGAATGGGGGTAGCGGATATGGAATGGGATCGTGCTGGTCATGAGGCGTGTCAGGATTGGATGGATGGTGGACGATGGGTAGGCTCTGATCGGTGATCGGAGACGGATCGGAGCAAGATGGATCTTTGCTCTTATACCAATTGATGCAGGCCCTAGGGCTAGGGCTTGCGTAGATGCCGAAGCACGTGTCAACAGACACCTCAAATTATCTCCGCAGAGATTTCTAACACGAGGAAAACCTCTCCAAGGGAAAATCCAAATTTTTATTCAATTCCAAATCTGATATTATCATCTCTACAATGTAATATAAACAGGCAAAGTAAACTTAGGGCCTAAGAAAACCTAATCTAATAATAGAAACTATCCTAATCAAACTAGGAAACCAAATAAATCAGAATGCTAATCCTAATTACAATAAAATTAGGAAGCTACTAAAAAAATAAATATCCTAAAACTATGTTGGGTGGGACTGGTGGAATTATGGTAGCCCGTTCTGCATCAAAATGCAAGTCAAAAAACAAAAGAAGCGCCATAGACTGGTCAGTTGTCAAAGTAGATGTCAGGTTTTTTGACAAAACAATAATTATGTAAAAAATTTGAAAATATGCAAATCATAGTGGTAATATGGAAAGGTGTTTTCACCATCATGAGACAGCTAAACTCTTCTTGCCTACAAAAGAATCTTCTGCACCAAGCGAACTTTTTGAGAAAACTTAAAACACGACTTCATTTTTCAAAAGCACACATGAAACTGAGATAATTATATTGCACCTAATACCAGTTACTACTGTTCCAAAAATCTAAGCACCCCATAGAAAAGCAAATGACCAGAAACTACCTCATGCACAAAAACCTGAAAATATCCCTGCTAACTAATTTGAAATACTTCAAGAAGCAAGAACACACCAGAGGTATTTTGCCACACCTATGGATCATGTTGTCGCCCAAAAAAAAAAATGAAAAAACAAAGAACATAGTATCACTGCAAATATATATAATTTAAAAAAAAATTGAAGGAAAAACACAAAAGTGAGACCTACACTACACGATCTAGAGTTTCCAATCATATTCCTAAGATTAAGTATGGGCATCTAATCATGTCAATGGAACTACAATTACCTGGTTACAAATAGGACGAAACTCAAAAATCTGGGCATGGACCCTCTATTCTGAACCCGATTAATAATCGGGTCTGAGTCTAGGTCCGCTTGGGTCATATCAGAAAATCCGTGTACCCAAATTATATGAAATATCATGTAAGTTTATCAATAAATAAAAATATATATATATATATATATTATAGAAGTTAACAAAAGCCTCAGCATAGTTTGTTCAAGTCCTAGTAGCAACTGGCATGACAATAATAATATTTCTAAAATATATTTTAGTTGTTGAGTTTGGCCCAGAGTTGGGTCCCAACCCAATCAGAATCAGGTCAGGAGGCCCAGGTATACAAACTAAATCGGGTCTGTGGACCACGGACCTGTACCACAGTACTGAACCTGACCGAGGTCTACATTAGATGATCATAGCTGCAACATGCGCCGCACATGTCATGTAATAAATAGGTTGTAGTGCAAAGTTGCATGAGCACGGGTACAAGTGTCTGAATTGAAACCGGTGTCAGGTGTCTGATTCAGCAAATCCCGGAACATGCACTTGGTGAATTGAGCATAATATTCAAATCAAATTTAGTTAACTGTTTGTGTCAAAATAAAAATAAGCAAAAATAGCATCAACAAAAATTATGTGCAAATATTCCATTATAATATATTAAGCTGGAAGGTTTTGGATCTAATTTTGACCGCCAATTATAATTTTGACTAACAGTTAACCTCTTTATTAAAATGATTCACATTCTCTCCATATAACTACCCATTCATATCTAAAATGTTTCACATTCTCTCCATATAACTATCCACTCATATCCTTATCTCATCAAACCACCCACTACTCCACTTTAACTCCACTTCTTCCTTTTTATAAGTCTCTTGCTCCACCCCATCTCTTCTACTCCCTTTCTGTCTAGTTTTCTTACTTTCATTTATGCAACTTACTAATGGATGGAAAGAGGTACTCCACATAACCTTGTTAATGTATGATTTTTTAATTTATAATGCGATCATGCTGAGCACGGGTGGTTGTGCTAGCTAAACAATTAAACAATAAACATTTCAAAGTTTTAGTAGATCTTAAAAGAAGTAAACATAAAGCAATTTTTTATCAACTACAGAACAATGCTTAAACTAGTAATAGGAAAATATGTAAGAATGAGTGTTTATGAGACATGTCCAGTAGATGTAAGTTCCTAATCTCAAAACAAGCGCAATAGCTGTAGTGGTATCTGCCAATATCACTCTAGTGGAAGCATGGCTCGGCACTTAATGGTACTTGATCTAAACATTCCTGTGTGGAAATCAAAATCTAAGACCAAGGCTGATGGTGACCAAGGTATACTTTTCTCCCACAAAAATACACAACCCAACCAAGCATCTCAAGTCCAAATTTTCTCAAGCGAGTTCGCACACTGCATAATATACTCATCCTTGGTCACAGTGCCTAATATAGTAATATACTCAGCCTTAAAGTTGCTCCCAACGGAAGTAAGAAAACATTATTGATGAACTGAGTTTGACATTTAAGTGCCAAGAAAGCCCCAAATAGTTGGAATTTAAGACATGAAAAATACGGTAATGGTTTTGGACTTGCTTGCACTAGTCCAACTGGGAATAATTAACTCCACATAAGTTGCAGTCAGCTCCTCTTAGGAACTGCAAACTTCCATGGGGCTACTTTCATGGAAAAGTGCATCTTTAAGGTGATTATTACAAAGGAAACCAAAGAAATTGTTACTTAGATTGCACTTTTTGTAAGAGTAGATTATTCTTTTCTTTAGGTACCTCCTCCACATCACTCATGGGGCCAATCAGGTAAACGACTTTGCTAGCCAGGGGGCCACTTCCAGATAGGAGCTACAAGTTGGATATGTGTAATACCCCGGGCCCCATTGTAGGGGCTGGAATATTTAATTATGTATTTATGTTTAAGCTTTCATATAATTAGTAGAATTAATTTTGTTGGCAATCATTGGTTTATTATGATTATGTGTAGTTATAGTTAATTTATAATTAATAGGGTAGGCTCCACTTATTAGTTTTCTCATTATATAAACATAAGTCGTATGAGACCCAACCCCTTAACTTCTATCCCAGTAGTGGACAACACCTCCTAGCATAAGGAGTATGCACAACATGTAGTAATTCAATCCTAGAAGGACTGCTATACTATACACTTCCTGGATACTATTTATTAGCCCTTGTTCCACACCAAAACAACAACGAATCCTAGGCTAAGGGTCAAGAGAGTTGTAGGGAAGTTGAAGGCAGCAATTGGAAGCTTTGCAGATGCCATACATCTGCTCCCAAGTCAATAGAGCCCATCTCTTATATACTGAGTGAGTAGAATTCTTCATAAATTTGCATTGGATTCATGGGTGGTTATAGATAACATGATAGAAGGCTGTAGAGCCCATCTCTTCTATACTGAGTGAGTAGAATTCTTCATAAATTTGCATTGGATTCATGGGTGGTTATAGATAACATGATAGAAGGCCGTATCGATGCTATATCCTTCATTATAGGGTGTTACCAACTCCAATCTAAGCAATATATATACAATGGATTGATTGTCCCTCTCAAATTCAAAACTGCTACAACACAGAATTTGCAAAGTCGACACACTTTTTGTTAGGAGGGAGGATATAAACACTATTTTCTGATGCTATAGTTTGATGAGTTGATTTCTTATGAATAGTAAACCTCCTAAGCAACGGTAGAGTTGCTCCTTTGGTGACCTCGAGGTCACGGGTTCGAGGCGTGGAAACAGCCTCTTTGCAAAAATGCAAGGGTAAGGCTGCGTACACATGCGCCCACCCTCCCCCTACCCCCGCTTAGCCGGGGAGCACTTTGTGCACCGGGTGAGCCCAGTAAACCTCCTAAGCAATGTTTTCAAGATCAAAGAATGAGAAATCAGAGAGAAAATCCACCCAGAAACTGGAATTCCTGGATTCTGTACGTTAATGGCCCACCTGACAGAAGATCGGGACCATGGATCCAAGAGTGGACCCATGGGCGACCCTACGGGTTCTGGTCCCATGTGGAGTGGACCTCATCAGGCCCACCATCCAGTTCCTTATAATATCCGAAGCGTGAGTCACAGTTGAAGGTTTTTGTCATACAAATACATGCTGTGGGACCCAGTAGGGCCACCTGATGCCCGATCTGAACCATTAATGTGGATGTGGGGCCCTGGTCAACCTTGGGGACCCAGCCCCACGATGGCTCAGGTTAGTGGGGCCATTCATCTAGGTATCACCAAGATATGAGGCGTGATGAAGCCTCTGAAGGATGACAAGGTTGGAACAGATGAATTGTTTAACAAATAAGGTTCAGGCCCTTACTTTCTGTTTATTTTACAACTTGCCCTCGAACTACTCTCTACACAATTCTAAATTATGAATACTTCATGTTTTCTTTACTGCGGACCTGTACAAGCATACTGAGTTATTTTATTTAAGGCTGATCTTCATTCAAAAACATATTATTCATGTTTGGATTGGAATCTTTGTGTATTAAATCTATATCTGGTAATTATTATGGGTGGTGATCTTCGTTTTAATTCAGTTATGCATGATTAGTATATGATGTTGACATTTTCTTATTATTATTGTAAGATGATGGTATGATGTAATTTGTTTTTACAATGCTAAAACTTTGATGAAGTGGCTTATCCTAGTTAGAATGTTAGATAATTAGGGATATTGTCCTTACAACGGGTACCAATTGGGCAAGGGACTGGGGCTGATGAAACCTGGAGACAACCATAAGGACAAAATCTCAAATTATTATGGTAACTATCTGAAAATATTATTAAAAGGTGTTTTCAAAATATGATTAGACCTACAATTGGACACCCCTAGAAGCACCAGCACGAGGCTATGGATCCTTCTGATGCCGGTTCAGGCCATCTACGTAATTGTTCTGACTTTTAGGTCAGTTGCACTCTGTTTGACTATAGGTCAGCCCTTTGATTGACTATAGGTCAGTTGCACTCAGTAGCTGTAGGTCAGCCATTCGACTGACTATAGCACACTCTTGTGTTTCTGAGGCACCCTTGAGGTGTATATTTTTGTTGGAGCCAGTGCACACGGTGGTTAGGCAGTGATCCCACGGTTAGAATTAGAAACCCTAATTGAATTAATGCAAACACGCGTTTCTTTATTATCTGATTTATATGTTTCTTTTAATGTTGCACACAAATCTTGTATATGTAGAATTCTATTCACTCAGTATGATTGATTGTTGTTTTCGCCCCAATCCCAGGTATGGAAACCCTAGAAAGGCAGGAAGACCCTAATGAAGAAGAAATTAGATTTAACACATGCAGCTGAGCGTTTGATGCTCACAGACAGTTTGATTTAGAAATATGTTCTTAGTGAATTCTTTTAATCATGGAGACTATTTTGGGATTTTATAGTTATTTCCTTTATCTGGATTTGGATATTCATTCTATTAAAGATTCAAATTTAGGCAAAAGCCTGGTTATTATGCTTTAATGATTTGATTTATGGTGTGAAGGTGATACTTTTACAAGTCTCGATGCGGAATTCGAAGGGCCCCAGATTCCGGGTCATTACAAAATATGATATATGCCAGACCTTGATATAAGGGCAACATCTCACCCATTACTAGTTCAGTTGTGCCTCTGCTAATAATTATACCCATTAGTATTTGCAAACACTACAACACAAGTATGAAACGACAAATGAACGACTAATCAACTCTTATTATAGTTTTTATTAATGATTTTCATTTTTTAAATTTTCTTAAAATTTTGAAAATTTTATGACAAGATATGGTTTGATAAAACCACAAGTCCAATTTAAAAAAAAAAAAGTCCAATTACGATCTCATTAAAATGCAATGAACATGACTAATACCTTTTGCGCAACAGCAGTTGATTCTTCAACATCAATGCCCTCCAAGTTATGAGAGTTGTTAACTACTGAGAGTAGCATTTCATTTGCGAAGGTTTCTATTTGTTGAGCGATGCATGGCATAGGATATAGCTTGTTTGCTACCTGAGAAATAATATAACATGATGGTGCAGAATAAACAATACTAACTAATTCTATAGAATAGAAGATCATGTACAAAGGATTACCAAACGTATCGCCTTCATTCGCACTTCTTCCAAGTGATGCACTGCACTCTATTGAAACATCAAAGAGAACAACCTCAATCAATTAAAGGAAAAAAGGTACTCTTCTAGTATTCTAGTTGGAAAATTTAAAAATAATAATAATAAAAACAATGACAAGATGCATAGGATTTCTAGTCATTAAAAAACTAACACAATTAAGCTAAAGCTTACACTTCATAGAACAGAGGCAACAATAACATAGATGTATGATGTATCCTGTCATGTCATCATCAAATTTAGCAATTCGAACAATTAAGGATTAGCTAAGGTGCACTCAGACATCACAGTTGGCAAAATTGCCTTTCTGTTAAAGCTAATTAAGTTGAGAGATAATCCTATGTCGTTGACCTTGTGGATGACTTCCGCTAACTCATATGGGACCCTCAATTCTATAGTCCAACCCACCCATATCAACACAAATGGGAAATGGCTTTTTTTTATTTTGAATGGTGACTAAATTTTATCGAAAAACAAACATATAACAGGACAACAGGAATTTACTGTAAAGAAACCAGCCCAACTGGCCAGATAACCACCAAGAACACTCAAAACAAAAAAGAACAATTATCAACTAGGAAAGAAGATTCTCTTCATCAGAAATGCTCAAGGTTTGGCTACCCACCTCCTTCCCTTAGCAAACACATCAGCTTTGGAATTGGCACTCCTCTTGACATGTGAAAAGGAAGCATTAAGCAACTAGCCAGGTACTACTTCCACTAAATCTGCCACTCTCCGTGGAGCTGTAGCATATCAAGACGCCCATCTGATAACGCACAATGGATATATCTCCACCATGAGCTGACTTGATTGCAATCAATGAGCTTCCATGAACCCTGTAATATCCTGTGTACTTGGGCCTAGGATTGGTCTGGCCCAGGTGGTATTTTAGTTATAGCTTGGCCCAAGTTATAATGATAGTAGAGCCCAAGTTATAATGGAAATAGAGTCCATGTTTTTGTAACTTAGCAAGTTATCCCACGTGAGAGAGATTGGGAAAGAAAGGAGTTGTAAAACAACTCTAAATAGAAAGTTTGAAAGTAATTAGAATTCCCATCTTTCCTTTATAAATAGAGAACCAACGACCTTTATTGTCATAACATCTTCATTGGAGAAAAGTCTGAGAGCATTGTGGATTGCAAATTAGGAGAAGGAGGAGAAAGCGGCTGATGTCAAATTCGCATTCAAAGACGACAATTGTTTATCAAAGGTGAGTGGATTTTCCTGATGATTTGCTAAATCTGAATCTATCAATTGTTTGGTGATGTTTTATTTCATGTCAACACTGGAATTGGTGTTCGATGGAATAAAACTCAAGGTTTTGTCGTGTTTGATGGAATAAAAAAAAAACTCAAGTTCTGTTGTTGTGATCTGATAAGATGTTTCTTATGATTTATATGTTCACTATGTTTAAAAGATGGAAAGAAAGGGAACCAGCAAGAGAAAACAGTCAGACCTGGACTTCCAGTTCCAGCAACGACAAGAACAATTATGCTTGTTTGTAGTTGTGGGACCACTTGGCCCACTTGATCATAAATCTGGACCAGGGATCCTTAAGGGGAGTTATGGTCGACCCTTAAGATGAAGGACCAAGAAGAGTGGACCCCACCTGAGCCTCCATCCAATTACCATAGTTTAGAGGAGGCGTCAATTACAGAAAATTTACTGTATGCCGTCAAAGCTTGCTGAAATTCATCTGACCCTAGGATTGAAAATCCAATCCAGTCATCAAGTGTGGGGCTCCTGGGCGACCATAGAGGTCAAGGACATCAAGGGTTTGTGAATAGTGGGACCCACTGATCAATAGAATCAAATTCAGTTAGGCGTAACTTGGAGTAGAAATATAGCAGTTGACGTTTTGAGTTTGTGGGCCCAGTAAATGATCCAATGATGAATCAGATCCATTGGTATGATACATCAGGCTTGGGCGACCATGACCTAGATGTCTGATCATGGATTAAACCAGTGGGACCCACTAGATTTTGTAATTTGGTGCCTTCAGGCGTGGGACACTTGCTGCCTGTGTATTGTGTGTATGTACAGGGCTGGATGGGTTCTGTGATTTGGGAGGAAGCCTTAGATTTGATATGCAATTACCATCGTACCCTTTTATCCAAAGTAATTCAGGTTCTGTGTGGTTTGAATTATATGGACTATGATTAATTGGTGTTGTGTGTGTGTGTGGACCACCCCTATGCCAATCAATACCAATTATGATTAGTTGTGGGGTAGCAACTAGTAAATTGTGCATGGGTTGGGTCCACACTACTGTTTGTGTATGTTATGAATAATGAATTCTAGTTGCTATGTGATTATGAGATTGTGCACTGGTCCCAGATTTTGGGATGGTCCCAGTCGTGGGATGTTGGACTTGTGTCCGGATGATAGATGGCTTCGGGCCATGGTGGCCGTTATAGCGGCTGGTCCTTAATGGACGTGAGGGGCCATTATGATGGCTGGTCCTTAGTGGACGTGTCTGGTAAGACAGGGTCATTGTGACCGGTATACACGTATATGATAAGGCCTTTTAGGCGTGGTGATGTGCATGGGCACGGATTTGTATGTAAAATAATCTTAATAATATTTGATTATTGATTTAGACCTGCTGAATTATGTGATGTTATATTTTATGTGATTTGTGTAATTAGGAATATTCATTCACCAATAGTACTGATGTTGTGTTACCCACTTCAGGTAATCATGATGCGGGCGGGACAGAGCGGAACGATGTTCAGCACGTAGATTTCAATATGCGTGGCTGACAAGAGAGAACGAGAAAAGACAATTTAGTAGATAAGGGGATTAGCCCTTGCTTAGGAAAAATTATTTAATGTTTTAGTAC
This sequence comes from Litsea cubeba, assembly GCA_012931725.1. Lineage (NCBI taxonomy): Eukaryota > Viridiplantae > Streptophyta > Magnoliopsida > Laurales > Lauraceae > Litsea > Litsea cubeba. Next base: position 75,678,708 of record CM022950.1, on the reverse strand, counting down.
ATTGGATGCAGACGGTACATATTAAAGTTTGAGTATTTAGAACTCTTTCATTAAATGAAATTATTATTTGATTTAAATGCCAAATGCTTATGAGAATTATTTGATGAATATATGGTAAATATATCAATATCACGATCCAGAGATCTGACAGGGCCCCAGAATTTGGGTCGTGACAAACCCAATACGGAGGGCAGTCATTTCAACATGATTAACAGTACACCCAAATGTGCCTGAATAAGAGATAAAGCATCTGGAATCGCTATGAAGAATGAATGATACCTCCCACTCCAGCCATAGCTGGATTACCGATAACATTGCCATCAAGATTCAGTTTGACCCCTCCCGGCAGTGGCATAGGACAAGAGTACTTAACCAAGTACCCTTTGATGAAGAGAATGATGTTATCTCCTTCCAACACCTAGTGATGGTCCCAATAGAGATATCATGAAATTGGGGAGAACCAATACCCATGCCACAACGTGGAATTTAATCCTCTCAAATAAATACCAGAAGACTTACCTTCAACGCAGCAACTATTCCTCTCTTTCAAAATCACCCATATTACAGCAATAAAAAGAAAAAAGGCATTCCACATGGTAATACCTCTCTTAGAAGCGATTCCCAACTTCCAAGATTCAAAAAATCTGCTAAAATAGAAGGAAAAGGCCAAGAGCAACAAAACCATTGAAGAATAGACTTCGGCATTTTTGGGCCAAACAACAACTGGGCAGTAGATGACTCAGAGCCACTTCATTGGCTATGGACATTGGGCATGCATTCACCACCATCTTGAGCTGTCTACTCTGAGGTTATCCATTGTTAGAATTCCACCTGAAATAACCAGACAACCAAAAGGGCCTTGGAAGTTCCACAAACAAGCAATAGACTTGGAAGCCTCATAATTTCCTGAAATGGTTTGAAAGAAAGAAGCAACTAAAGATTCTCCTATTGTAGAAGCCGTCTAAAATCGCCTATCCTTCACATCTCCTGAAATAGATATATATCTTCCAAATCTCGGTCAGCAAGGCTTAAAATTGATTTTTTTTCTCGCTCCAAAAGATTTCCCCTAACTATTAAAATGGTGTCGTGGACTACCATATGATTTAAAATATGTCCTACGATCTTTAGCGATTGGGGTAGCCCCATTTACGGGGAAATTTCTAATGTATGCTTACCATAAAGGAGATAGAATAATAATACAGGAAGGAGGACCAATTGCATTGGTCGATGCCCAATCCATTCAACTCTTGCTTTTCATTAGTTTGATATGGTATCAGAGCCCCTCTTATATTAGTGAAGAAAAATGCATTTTAGTATGAAAAAAAAAATGCATTTTAGTATGAAAAAAGTGTATTGAAGACAGAAAATAGAGAAATCAAAACGAAAAAGGGGCGAAAATCACCTCCATTTCCAAAATTCAGGTGTGGAAAGGCCCTCCCCACACCTAACAAATTGGTGACTCCAGTGGGGATGTTTTTAATTGTTTCATAGCATAGAGATCATGGGTTCTTGTAATCTCTCTATACAGAAATTTTCTGGTTCTGGACAAGACCTATCTTCTCCGATAGTGGATTGGAGAGAATTTCTGCAAAGACCTATGTCTCTGCTCATCTTCAAGGTAAAAGAGGATATGCCTCTTTGATTTATATCCATCTTCGGCAGCAACCGAAAGTGGTTGTTAGTTCGTTGGGGACAAACTTCGTTGAGATCTGTAGGTTGGCCCACAGGTATCTTGGTTTGCTATGAAATTCTGAGAGGAGTTTCGTCCAAACCTAGGAGGATTACTAGAGAATTTTCAGATACTTTTGGCAAAGCGCTTTTTTTTTATTTTAAATAATCATACTTTTGACAAGCTGAGGTAGGCCATATCTGTGATCTTCAGTGTGGCAGTTTTTTTGGACAGTTTTCATCAAAACCATTGATATTGCTGGAGTTTTGGTATTTCTTCATGACACTTCACCCAATGTCGTTAATTCCCTGATTCAACACTAATGATCTTCTGATCTAGTCAAATCTTTGATTGCATGCACTTTTTTTCTCATTCAACTAGATTAACTTAGTTGATCTGGTTGTCTTAAAAAAAATCAAACAGAATTCCAGAATTCAAATATGAAGATCCGATCTTTATTTTTGGGTTTTCTTATGAAGATTGAGGGTTCGGGAAAGTATATCTGATGTAATAACCTGGGCCAGGTTGGGCCCAGATTCGTTTGACCCATTGGGTTTTAGGATGGGTTGGATTTCACTAGTTACATTTGTACCTAGTCTCAGTCCATTAGTCCTAGTTGTTGTTAAGTAGTTGAAACCATATCTCCTTGTGAGGAGAATTGGTTTGGTACCCAGGGAAATCTCCGAAGGTCAGAGATTTCACCCTATCCCATAACTCTGGAAAGCCTTATCTCCCATCTTACGAATAGTTTGAATTTTCCATTCTTGGGTTATAGAAAAAGGAAGAGAGGAGGATGCAGAAGAACTGATCTTGGGAAGCAACCAAGAAGGAACTCAGAGAAGCAGAAACCAGAGGATCTAGTGGATGCAATACTCAAAGTCTCACATTGATCGAGCCACAGTCTTCTATACGAGGAGGTGAGTAATATTTTCAAGTGCACTGAGAAATAATATCATAGGATTGATTGTGTATTTCATTGATCAGATGTTGCTCTGTGATTTCTACATCAAATTGATAAAGGATTGATAATAATAAAGACAGTAATGAAATCCCAACGCAGAGGCTTGATTTCATACCAAATCGTCAGACACAAGGATCTGACGATTTGGGTAGTATGATCATGGACCCCACCAGATCTTCAAACTGATCCAGAGATCTGAGGGCAGACATTTGGGCGATCTCAGTGATGGAGAATCCAATTGGATTGGGTCTCATCAGTCCTCAATTTTCATCTTGGAAATTCCAGATCAGTACAGCAAAGGAATTGTGATTTTTGTAGATCTGGTAGTGGGACCCACTGATCCATATGATCAAGAATCACATCCATGGATCTGGAAGCCAGCCCTTGGTCGACCATGGTGTAGGTGGCCCTTTTTAGAAATGGGTCCCATCTGACTCTTGATCTAATGCCTGAGATGTCTGGGGCGTCAATTTGGGTTGAAAACGTGATTTTCGTTGATGGGGTTGTGGGACCCACTGGGGCACTTGATCAGAGATCAAGGCCAAACATAGGTTGGGTTCATGTTGGTCGACCAGGGTGTAGTTGGCCTTTTTAGAATTTGATCCCATCTGACCGTTGATCATTAGATGATAACAATCTGTGGCGTCATTTCTGTGTGTTTGGGACTTTTTCGTTGATGGAGTTGTGGAACCCACTGGGCCACCTGATCAGACATCAAGGCCAGCCAGTTGTTGGGCACCTGTTGGTCGACCAAGGTGGACCAGGTCCTATGATGATCTGACCATGGTGGGCCCACCTTCTGATCACCCTTATTCTTGAAGGCGTGACTCATTCTGGATGTTCTGTAGCAAGCCTGTTATGCTTCTTTGTAGTGCTGGAAATCTGGAATATATTTCTTTAGATGAGATATGTTAGAATAAGGAAATCTATGATTGCTGTAGACCTTATCTTTTACTGTAGACCTTATCTTTTAACAGACTTGTAGATAGGTGAATAAAAGAAGGAAGAAGAAGAAATTTCTGACGGCAGTGATTATATATTACAAAATCACCAAACTAGTGAGACCCACTGATACCCATTGATACCCACTGATACACACTGATTCATCTGATAAATAATCAGGACCAGCCATCTGATTGGTCCCTGATGGGCAACCAAGATGAACCAGGTCCCATGTGAAATTGATCACTTGGGACCCACCAATTTCTTTACTCCATACTGCCAAGTGTGGGAATCCTCTTGATATTAATGAATAGTACAGTGTTAACTTCCCTTTATATATATGCTGTGTTGTATACGGTAATGTGGGGTGTGTGGGAAATTGTAGACTCACCCATTGTACAGAAATCAACCATTAGTGCCACATAAGCGGGTACTTAAATTTTGAATTTAAGTGGGGGCATATAAATAAACCCGATTATGTGGAACTAATTCTTTATGAAATTAATTGGTGTTTACGGTTTATGATAGTTGTATTGTATGAATTGATGAACACAAATGAATTATTGAAAATTTCCTAAAGGTTCTCTTTTGTTATATGAGACAGTGAACCCTTTTTGGGTATGGAGTGATAAGGTGGACAGGGATTGAATGATATGACTATTGAACCAAACTCTTAGGAGATAGTTTTGAATAATATATGAAAAGGACTTCCTTAGGGGAAGGGATTGAAACTCTGAAACTCTTAAAATAGAGTTCTTTTGAATTATAAGGACCCATAAATGGGAAGATTGAATATACTAATGTGAAAGAGATGGATGTGGAATCTCATTGAATCATAAGAAATGCTATAGGATAATTGTTAACTTTTCATATCTTCCTCTTATTAGTTTCGTACTGAATTATGTTAGTAAGTGACTTGTGCATTGTAATTATTGCTCACCAGTTTTTCTGATAAGTGGTTTGCCCCACTTCAGGTACGGATCATTTGGGAAAACTTGGCAACGAGGGGGATCAGCCATTGGATTTCAACTTGCGTGGCTGATAAGAGAGCGTCAGGAATATTGGATTTGGAAATTTGAACTTTAGGGATGGATTTCATTATTTTCAATAATGTGGAACTTATTTCTTTCTTTAGGAAATGGGAATTTTGTTGATTTGAAATATTTAATTGATCTATCAAATAATTAGAAGCATTGCTCAATTCTTTGGCATATTTGATTTATGTGGTGATTTAACATGATTTAAGTAATGTTCCGAAACCTGAAGAGCTCCAGGTTTTCGGGGTGTTACAAAGTGGTATCAGAGCATGGTCTTGGGCAATATAAAAGATTTAGCAACTCCTAGGATACGTGGTGAGGACGTGTAAGGGAAAGAATAGTACGATAGATATACATTCTCTGTGATTGTGTACTAAGTTGTGAATCTTTTGTAGGAATAGAAATATGAACAACCAGGAGAAACTCTCAGAATGCCAATGATAACCAGAATGAGAATGCGAACCTAAATGGCGATCAAGGCAGTAACCCTAACCTTATTGGGGGCCAGGCTGAGCTACCAGAATATGCTCGACAAATGTTCACCTCATTCATGATGGTGTACAGTCGAGTACAGGAGCAAATCGCGACCTTGGCAGCACGTCAGGGCGGGAACAATGATCTGCGCACAGGCCATAGTGGAGAAGGAGGTGAAAATGCTCCTAGAGGCGGAGACAGAGAAAAGGACACTCTTTACAAAAGGTTCAATGAATTCCGGCCCAGGTACTTTGATGAAACCACCAATCCTTGGGATGCTAACAAGTGGGTGGAACATATGGAAGGAATATTCGAAGTGATGGGATGCTCGGACCGACAGAAAGCAGTTCTGGCTGCCTTCAAACTTGAAGGAGATGCGAAAGAATGGTGGAAAGCCGCTAAGAAAACCTTCGAGGGTCCGGAAAATGAAATCACTTGGGCATTCTTTAAGAAGGAGTTCATTCTGAAATTTATTCCGGAGCATATCAGAGAACAAAAGAAGAGGGAATTCCAGACTTTGGTGCAAGGGAGTATGACTGTAGCAAAATACTCCAACAGATTTACAGAGTTGTCCCACTTTGCAGAGGAACTGGTAGCCACTGATGCGATGAAACGGAACAAATTCATCGAGGGATTACGACCAGATATCAAGAAGGATGTGAAACTGGGCGAACCGGCTACCTTTGCAGCTGCCTTAAAAAGAGCATTTGTATCGGAAGAAACAACTGCTGAATTGAACGGTACATTCTCGGCGAGAACGACGGGAATCAAGAGGGACTATCAGAATAACCGTGAACCCTCAAAGAAGCAGAGACTGGATAAAAGAATAAAATGCCAGCGATGTGGAAAGAACCATAAGACAGAGGAATGCCATTGGTCTACGGGTGCGTGTTTCCATTGTGGACAGGTTGGCCATCTGATCAAAGATTGTCCAAAGAAACAGGATAAGGATAGACGTCAGCCACAAGAACAACCACCACGGCAGAACCAACAGCAGAGGTACCAGGACAATCCCCGTCAGACGAATCAGCAGAATCAGCCAAGGAGACCGCCTAACCAGCCTCACGGACAGAATTCCAATCGTGGGCGACCCAATCAAGGCGGATATCAGAGAGGACAGCAGTCCAATGCCAGGGTTTTTGCTACTACGCAACAGGAAGCGCAGGCTGCAAATAATTGTATTGAGGGTATGATTTTAATTTCCAATGTTACAGCTTATACTTTATTTGATTCTGGCTCTACACATTCTTTTGTGTCCCCTGTATTTGCTCCCAAGATGAACAAATCACCCTCTACACTAGATCAAACTATTATTGTATCAACCCCTGCTGGAGGACACGTGAACACTTGCACTGCATATCTCGATTGCCCGATTATCATTGGGGAAAACAATATGCCAGTTGATCTGATATTGTTACCTATGAATGATTTTGACATCATTATTGGGATGGATTGGCTAGCAAAGTATAGAGCAGTGCTGGATTGTTTTAACAAACTGGTACGTTTTAATCTAGAAGGGTATGATACTGTGTGTGTAATGGGAAGGAGAAGGCCAGTACACACGGCAGTCATCTCAGCCATTAAGGCTTGTAAATTGTTGAAAAGTGGATGTGATGGATACCTAGCCTTCGTTTCAGAAGAAAAACTGAAGCCTAAGCTGGAAGACACTCCCATAGTTAGAGAATTTCCTGATGTATTCCAGGATGACCTGCCCGGTCTGCCACCAGTTAGAGAAGTGGACTTTGCTATAGAATTGGTACCAGGGACTGCGCCAATATCTAAAGCTCCATACCGTATGGCACCTGCCGAGTTGAAAGAACTCAAAGAACAATTGCAGGAGTTACTAGAAAAGGATTCATAAGACCCAGTGTATCCCCGTGGGGAGCGCCAGTTCTATTCGTCAAGAAAAAGGATGGGTCATTACGAATGTGTATTGACTATCGTCAGTTGAATCAAGTAACCATCAAGAATAAGTACCCGCTTCCACGCATTGATGAACTGTTTGATCAGCTTCAGGGTGCAAAGTATTTCTCCAAGATCGACCTCAGATCGGGATACCATCAGCTAAGGGTAAGAGAAGAAGATATACCTAGAACAGCTTTTCGAACCAGGTACGGACATTATGAATTCTTGGTAATGCCTTTTGGGTTAACCAATGCACCGGCGGTATTCATGGCGCTTATGAATTAAATTTTTAAGCCCTTTCTGGATCAGTTCGTTGTGGTATTCATTGATGATATCCTTATCTATTCCAAGTCATTGGAAGAACATGGGGATCATCTGCGTACTTCCCTTCAATTGCTGAGAGAAAATCAGCTTTATGCTAAGCTGAGTAAGTGTGACTTCTGGCTAGAACAAGTGAGCTTCTTGGGTCACATTATCTCAGGTGAAGGATTGTCTGTCGATTCTAGCAAGATTGAAGCTATTTCAAATTGGAAGAGACCGGCGACTGCATCGGAGATCCGTAGTTTTCTGGGGTTAGCTGGCTACTACAGAAGGTTTGTGCAAGGTTTTTCCTCTATAGCAGGTCCGTTGACCAGGCTCACTCGGAAGAATATGCCGTTCATATGGAATGATAAATGCGAAACAAGTTTCCTGATGTTAAAAGATAAACTGACTACAGCTCCAGTTTTAGCCCTTCCTTCTGGCAGTGGAGGTTTTGTAATTTTCTGTGATGCATCACTGCATGGTTTAGGGTGCGTGCTTATGCAACACGGTAGAGTGATAGCTTATGCATCCAGGCAGTTGAAGCCTCATGAACAGAATTATGCTACTCATGACCTAGAACTGGGTGCAGTTGTCTTTGCACTCAAGATTTGGCGGCACTACTTGTATGGTGAGGAATTTGAAGTTTATACAGATCATAAGAGTCTGAAATATGTGTTCTCGCAAAAAGATTTAAATCTACGACAGAGGAGATGGATGGAATTCCTGAAGAACTATGATTTCTCTATATTTTACCATCCGGGTAAAGCTAATGTCGTTGCTGATGCTTTAAGCAGGAAATCGGCTCAGATGGCTTCATTAACAACTGAGAAGAAGTTTATGGAAGAGGTGGAAGAATTAAATGTAAACCTTTGGTCGATCAGCACTAAGGTGTTGTTAGGGAATTTCAGGGTCCAGCCTGAGTTGATTCAAAGGGTTAAAGACCGCCAGAAAGATGACCCGGCATTGTTGGCGATATTTAATAGAATTGATGACAAGCCAGATTTTTCCATCCGCAGTGCTACATTGTACTACAGGAACAGACTGTGTGTTCCAAATATTTCGGATATCAAAGATGAAATCTTGAAGGAGGCACATTATACACGTTACACCATCCACCCGGGGAGCACCAAAATGTACCAAAATTTAAGGATACGGTTTTGGTGGGTTGGCATGAATAATGATGTTGCTGCATTTGTGGGTAAGTGTTTTACCTGTCAGCAAGTCAAGGCCGATCACAGGAAGCATGGAGGGTTACTTCAACCATTACCGATTCCTGAATGGAAATGGGAACATATCTCCATGGACTTTGTGTCAGGTTTTCCAAAGACCTTTAGGAACAATGAAATTATTTGGGTCATTGTGGATCGGTTGACAAAATCAGCTCACTTCATTCCCATTAGAAATCGAACATCTTTGGAGAACTTAACACAAAGGTATGTGAAGGAGATTGTGAGACTGCATGGGGTACCGGCTTCTATTGTCTCGGATAGGGATACGAGGTTCGTATCGAATTTCTGGAAGAAGCTGCAAGCTGCAATGGGTATCAGGTTGAGTTTCAGTACCGCATATCATCCACAGATCGATGGGCAAACAGAAAGAACGAATCAGACTCTTGAAGACATGTTGAGAGCATGTGCTTTGGACTTTAAGGACAGTTGGGATGAACAGTTGTCACTTGTTGAGTTCGCATATAATAACAGCTACCATTCAAGTATCAAGATGGCTCCGTTCGAAGCACTTTATGGTCGAAACTGTCGATCTCCAATTTGTTGGGAGGAGGTTGGTGATGGGAGAGTTCTTGGTCCCGATTGGGTTCAGACTTCCACTGCTAATATCAAGAAGATCAGGGACCGCATGCGGGCAGCTCAGAGTAGACAGAAAAGTTATGCGGATAATCGCCGACGGGAATTGGAATTTGCTGTGGGTGATTATGTCTTTCTTAAAGTTTCCCCGACTAAGGGAGTTATGCGTTTTCGCAAGAAAGGGAAACTGAGCCCACGGTATGTCGGGCCATTTAAAATCATCGGGCGCGTTAGTGATGGTAATGCTTATGCTCTTGGATTACCGCCTCAACTAGCCGGAGTGCACAATGTGTTTCATGTGTCCATGCTCAAGAAATATCAGCCCGACCCTTCTCATATAATAAACTATGACTCGATTCAGGTGCAGCCAGATTTATCTTATGAAGAACGGCCAGTGACGATCCTGGAAACTACTGAGAGAGCTTTGCGGAACCGGACAGTGAAACTAGTCAAAGTTCTATGGGAGCATCACAAGCAACTTGAGTCTACTTGGTAGACAGAAGCGGAAGTCAGGAAGAGATATCCTCACCTCTTTACATCAGGTATGTCTTGAATTTGGAGGACCAAATTTCCTAAGGGGGAGAGTATGTAATAACCTGGGCCAGGTTGGGCCCAGATTCGTTTGACCCATTGGGTTTTAGGATGGGTTGGATTTCACTAGTTACATTTGTACCTAGTCTCAGTCCATTAGTCCTAGTTGTTGTTAAGTAGTTGAAACCATATCTCCTTGTGAGGAGAATTGGTTTGGTACCCAGGGAAATCTCCGAAGGTTAGAGATTTCACCCTATCCCATAACTCTGGAAAGCCTTATCTCCCATCTTACGAATAGTTTGATTTTTCCATTCTTGGGTTATAGAAAAAGGAAGAGATGAGGATGCAGAAGAACTGATCTTGGGAAGCAACCAAGAAGGAACTCAGAGAAGCAGAAATCAGAGGATCTAGTGGATGCAATACTCAAAGTCTCACATTGATCGAGCCACAGTCTTCTATACGAGGAGGTGAGTAATATTTTCAAGTGCACTGAGAAATAATATCATAGGATTGATTGTGTATTTCATTGATCAGATGTTGCTCTGTGATTTCTACATCAAATTGATAAAGGATTGATAATAGTAAAGACAGTAATGAAATCCCAACGCAGAGGCTTGATTTCATACCAAATCGTCAGGCACAAGGATCTGACGATTTGGGTAGTATGATCATGGGCCCCACCTGATCTTCAATTTGATCCAGAGATCTGAGGGCAGACATTTGGGCGATCTCAGTGATTGAGGATCCAATTGGATTGGGTCTCATCAGTCCTCAATTTTCATCTTGGAAATTCCAGATCAGTACAGCAAGGGAATTGTGATTTTTGTAGATCTGGTAGTGGGACCCACTGATCCATATGATCAAGAATCACATCCATGGATCTGGAAGCCAGCCCTTGGTCGACCATGGTGTAGGTGGCCCTTTTTAGAAATGGGTCCCATCTGACTCTTGATCTAATGCCTGAGATGTCTGGGGCGTCAATTTGGGTTGAAAACGTGATTTTCGTTGATGGGGTTGTGGGACCCACTGGGGCACTTGATCAGAGATCAAGGCCAAACATAGGTTGGGTTCATGTTGGTCGACCAGGGTGTAGTTGGCCTTTTTAGAATTTGATCCCATCTGACCGTTGATCATTAGATGATAACAATCTGTGGCTTCATTTCTGTGTGTTTGGGACTTTTTCGTTGATGGAGTTGTGGAACCCACTGGGCCACCTGATCAGACATCAAGGCCAGCCAGTTGTTGGGCACCTGTTGGTCGACCAAGGTGGACCAGGTCCTATGATGATCTGACCATGGTGGGCCCACCTTCTGATCACCCTTTTTCTTGAAGGCGTGACTCATTCTGGATGTTCTGTAGCAAGCCTGTTATGCTTCTTTGTAGTGCTGGAAATCTGGAATATATTTCTTTAGATGAGATATGTTAGAATAAGGAAATCTATGATTGCTGTAGACCTTATCTTTTACTGTAGACCTTATCTTTTAACAGACTTGTAGATAGGTGAATAAAAGAAGGAAGAAGAAGAAATTTCCTGATGACAGTGATTATATATTACAAAATCACCAAACCATTGATACCCACTGATACCCATTGATACCCACTGATACACACTGATTCATCTGATAAATAATCAGGACCAGCCATCTGATTGGTCCCTGATGGGCAGCCAAGATGAACCAGGTCCCATGTGAAATTGATCACTTGGGACCCACCAATTTCTTTACTCCATACTGCCAAGTGTGGGAATCCTCTTGATATTAATGAATAGTACAGTGTTAACTTCCCTTTATATATATGCTGTGTTGTATACGGTAACGTGAGGTGTGTGGGAAATTGTAGACTCACCCATTGTACAGAAATCAACCATTAGTGCCACATAAGCGGGTACTTAAATTTTGAATTTAAGTGGGGGCATATAAATAAGCCCGATTATGTGGAACTAATTCTTTATGAAATTAATTGGTGTTTACGGTTTATGATAGTTGTATTGTATGAATTGATGAACACAAATGAATTATTGAAAATTTCCTAAAGGTTCTCTTTTGTTATATGAGACAGTGAACCCTTTTTGGGTATGGAGTGATAAGGTGGACAGGGATTGAATGATATGACTATTGAACCAACTTTTAGGAGATAGTTTTGAATAATATATGAAAAGGACTTCCTTAGGGAAAGGGATTGAAACTCTGAAACTCTTAAAATAGAGTTCTTTTGAATTATAAGGACCCATAAATGGGAAGATTGAATATACTAATGTGAAAGAGATGATGTGGAATCTCATTGAATCATAAGAAATGCTATAGGATAATTGTTAAATTTTCATATCTTCCTCTTATTAGTTTCGTACTGAATTATGTTCGTAAGTGACTTGTGCATTGTAATTATTGCTCACCAGTTTTTCTGATAAGTGGTTTGCCCCACTTCAGGTACGGATCATTTGGGAAAACTTGGCAACGAGGGGGATCAGCCATTGGATTTCAACTTGCGTGGCTGATAAGAAAGCGTCAGTAATATTGGATTTGGAAATTTGAACTTTAGGGATGGATTTCATTATTTTCAATAATGTAGAACTTATTTCTTTCTTTAGGAAATGGGAATTTTGTTGATTTGAAATATTTAATTGATCTATCAAATAATTAGAAGCATTGCTCAATTCTTTGGCATATTTGATTTATGTGGTGATTTAACATGATTTAAGTAATGTTCCGAAACCTGAAGAGCTCCAGGTTTTCGGGGTGTTACATCTGACATATTGTGGGAACCACTTGAATGTTGTCCATCATAGGGAGATGAGAGTGATGAAAAGGTCTCATAGTATATTTGATTTATTGCAAAAAAAAAAAACCAATAAGATCCTTAAAAAGATTGATATAAAGGCCTTAAACAGTTTCATAAGTTACATCTTTGTATGAAATTCAATCCAACGGTGAGTATAATACTATAATTTGGACCACTATTAAACTAGGATGAATGCCAAACTGCCAATCCATGGAGGGGTTAGTGAGTGCAAGGGTTTTGAATTGATGATGGATGGGTAACAAACTAACACGTATTGGTAAAACTGTTATATCTCATGCAAACCATGAGACATACCTCTCAGCAGAATGTCATGCATAATGGCTTAAGGTGTGCGACGGCAGGGTCCAAGGCTTCCTGGAGTCACGTGAACAATCATGATCATCCAAGTGGTGGTGGTACGTGGATGTAATTGGATGGGCGAACGGATGTTGATGGATCTGTGGAGACCTTGAAGGGTTCGAAAGATTCTGGAAGATTTCATGATAGCCTTGAATGGTGCAGTGTTACCTAGGACATTCTTGTAAATTAATAAAATAAGTATAGAGATTTATGGAGTACTCTAGAAGATTGTGGATAAGTGTAGGATTAGGGTCATCAGTGTGGAAGTTTCTAAATTAGGCTCTGGAATGTTTTCATCCATTGGATGAGTGATATATAGATCTGAGCCGTTCATTATATAGGGTAAAGTATGAATAGGGGACTTTAAATTCATTTGTAACCAAGCAAGTTGTGAGACGAGTTTGAGGAATCATTCAAGAAGCTCTCTATGAGAACCATTACATACACAGTACACCTGGGTGTGCCATTTTTTAAGATGATCAAGTTAATATCACATATTTGGGACAACATTTTCATCATGGCAAATTCCTAGATGTCAACCTCCTCCCATGATAAGCGATGAGGATACGTGCCACCTCTTTAACAGATGATATTTATTCTTGCATTGAACCATGAATTGAATATCCTCTGAGATGATTACTCCAAGGTACCATTCAATCCAAAAATCAGGGGTCACATTCCTGTCCATCACCTATAATGAGGAGAGTTTCAAATAAACAATTTTGGCACCTTCACCGGTCACCACCCTCGATGATACTCTTGAGAATACTCTTGACTCCCTTGTGCAAGATACCGTTGGGTGATAAAAGCCAACCACATGTTGTCTTATTATAAGCCCACCTGTGGTCAACTCAGCCCATTCCCATAAACCCACTCAACCTTACCCAAATTTAATCATGATCAGAGTGATTGTTAGATTGACTAATCCTAAACTCTTAAATGTTAAATCTTTGGGCCACCATCAAACACAGAAATTAAAGTTTTGGCAAGACCTCGTCTAAGTTAAGACAATCACACCCCACCAATGACCCAACACTTCAGTCCATGGTGGTCCCATGGGGGTCCAAAAAGAGCAATTCATTTTATTACGACCAGTTAATGAATGCTATAAGTCAGTCCCACAAAAGATAAGCTACAATCAAGGTCAAAATAGTGGTTGCGGCGGGCATAGCGGCCAGTGGTCAAAACGCTATGTAGCGGTTGCGGCGACATGTAGCGGTGTGAATTTTTTAAGTGGTCAAAAAATCTTGAATCTTGTATAATAGGCAATCTTGTGCTTTTTTAGTGATTTGAAACCATATATGAGTAAAGACAACTTTAGGAAAGGCTATTGAGGAGAAGAAATGGGGAAAACAATGTTTAAAATTACAAATGTTTGACTCTACTAGGTTTTAGACCGTAGCGCCACTATTTTCAAAATAACGTAGCAGCCTCGACTGCTACAGTTGATAATAGCAGCCCCTATTTTGAACCATGGCTACAATGTACGAACTCATATATCCACACGTATTCTCTAGAGCCTCACTGGTTTAATAATCAATATAAAGGAAATGAAGAATCAATAAACTACCATAATAAAAAGAAAGGTGGCTATAAGGATGTTAACCTGCAGAGCAATCTTCAAGCAGACATCACGAATGGAAGGCCTCTGCAAAATTAAGCTCCATACAGCACTAAGGCCTTGAGTAACTCGATCTCCACTTGGTGATTCCTTGTCAGGTTTTTTTTCGCTGCCAGGAGAGCACAAGCATTCTAATAGTTTAAATGCTTTATTTGGAAGATAAGGCACTTCACCAAGTAATCTACTCAAAGATTTGTCTGAAGCAGGAAAAGAGTCTCGAAGTGTTTCAGCCTACATACAAAATCCTTTTAGCAACAATTGGACTGCAAAAATGATTAACAGAAGTTAAACAAAAGGAATTGTGAAGATAAATCAGCACAAACCACAGTTAGCAGAAACGTTTCATAGACTGATGTAGCATTTGTAGAAGAGAAGAAGTCCTTATCTTGTTCCGCCTCTCCAAATAACCTGTAGAGGACACGCAATGTGAACTCATGTCCCTGAAATCCAATAACGACGGTCAGCTAATACAAATTTCAAATGACAGTCATGACAGAGTTAGTAAACCTAATAAAACATTTCCAAAAAAAAATGACTGTAAAGGAAAGCTCTAAAATAAAGGCAAGTCACAGTCACCACCACTAAGAGTAGTAGGGTTAATATCAACAGATGAAGACCCAATTAACATTTACCCAGAATCAAACTTGACAATCAAATATTTGAAATACTCCTCTCACAATAAAATGATTATCTATGTCTTACCAACAGATGTTAGAACCAGGAGGATTATTTAAAAAAAAAAAAAAACACACACACACACACACAATGGAATCTTCTTATGCATTTACCTTAATCAAATCAGTTTTGACAAATCTCCCTATTTACTACCTATCTTGCTCCAGATGCCCTAAGAGTGTGTTGCAGAGAATTGAGAAATTCCAGAGTGATTTCCTTTGGAATGATTCTATTGAGAAAAGAAAGTATCACTTGGTAAGATGGGTGACAGTGTGTATGTGGTTTGGGCATCCCTTCCATCGAAAGGGTTAATAAAGCTTTACTACGTAACTGGTAGCGGAGGGTGGAGGAGCCAGGTCAAGAGTTGTGGAGGTGGCTTTTACTTTGTAAATATAATTTGGATGATGTAGGTTGGAGCGTGACTGATCTGGATTACAAAGCTTCTGGTTTTTGGAAGTTTGTTCTTTCTGTGAAGGATGATTTTGATCCATGGATTCTCTTCAGGCTTAACGATGGTCACCATGTGAAATTCTGACATGATGAATGGTGTGGGAAGATGGTGTTGCACGATCAATAATCTAATCCGCATTCGTTGGATCGCAGGCAGCAGGCTTTTGTTGTTGACAACTTCTGTTATTTAGGTGGAGCTGTTGTTTGGGATTTCTCATTCCGGAGGAACTTAACAGAAAGAGAAGTATCTGACTTTGCTAGATTGCTTGAAATGCTTGAGAAGGTTTATATGTCAATTGGCGAATCTGATTTTTTTTTTTTTTTTGATAACTTGGCAAATCTGATGTTAGATTATGGAAACCAGATGTTGAAGGCCAATTTTCTGTTATATCTTTTCATAATAGTTTGGTTGACAAAATCCTCAAGTGGTGGGGTGGCAAGGCTTCTGGGATCCTACTGTTCCGCCTAGAGTGTTGGCTTTTTGTTGAGTAGCGAGGCAACATAAAATTCTCACTATAGATAAGTTTTTTTTTTTTTAGTAACATTCTTACTATAGATAACTTGAGAAGAAGTTAAAAAAAAAAAAAAATAGATAAGTTGAGAAGAAGAAATCATATAAGTGTATCGACGAATTGAGAAAATCCAGCGTGATTTTCTTTGGAATGATTCAGCTGAAAAGAGGAAATATCATTTGGTTGAATGGAAGGAGGTTTGTAAACCCTTAGCTCATGGTGGTTTGGGTATTCGTTCTATTGAAAAGGTTAATAAAGCTTTGTTGGGAAAGTGGTTATGGAGGGTGGCGGATCCAGGCCAGGGTTTTTGGAGGCGGCTTTTATTGTGTACATATAAGTTGGGCAATGGAGGTTGGTTTATTCCAAAACATGATTACATGGTTTCAAGTTTATGGAGGTATGTTATTTCTGTTCAAGATGATTTTGCTACAGGGTTCATAATGGTCATCGTGTTAAATTTTGGCATGATGAGTGGTGTGGGCAGTTTGTTTTTTAAAATCAATTCCCAAACTCGTTTTTGGTGGATCGGAGGCAAGAGGCTTTTGTTGTTGAAAAATTTTGTGGTTCTGGTGGAGGTGTAATTTGGAATTTTCTTTTCGAAGAAACCTGACTGACATCGAAATTTCTGATTTTGCTATTTTGCTTGGCATCCTTGATAAGGTATATGTGTCAGTTGGCAAAGATGAAAGGATTTGGAAACCTGATGTAAAAGGTCAGTTTTTAGTCAAGTCTTTTTATAATGTTTTGGCTGACAATTCGGGTGAAGGGAAAGGTTGGCAATCTTTTTGGGATCCCTATGTTCCGCCAAGGGTTTTGGTTTTTTCTTGGGTGGCAAGAAAGCATAAAATTCTGACTATAGACAAGCTGCGAAGAAGGAAGCATTTTTTAGTAAATGGGTGTCCTATGTGTTTAAAGGATGAGAAAACGGCGCATCATTTATTAATTCATTGTCAGTTCGCTTATAAAGTTTGGATGGCTATGCTAACTTTCTTTGACATGAGTTGGGTGATGCCTAATAATGTGGAGGATCTTTTTCTTCAATGGCGTTTACGAAGTTAGTTTGTTCGTGGCAATATTTTGTGGAAGTTAGTTGCTTATGCTACGGTTTGGAAATTGTGGTTGGAGAGGAATAGAAGAGTGTTTATAAACAAGAGTAAATCTATTGAGGAAGTTGTTGAGTCCATTGTTTGGACGGTGTCAGAATGGGTATGTAATAGTAAGGACTTTATTGGTATCTCTTTGGAAGACCTTAATCGGTCTTGGACATCTATTTTAAAAGGAGGTTGGCGTTCTAGAATCGTGCATAGAATAGTTTGGAACCACCCCCCTCCTGGTATTTTAAAGATAAACTTTGATGGTAGTTTTGTTCAAAGTGTTCAACAGGGAGGTATTGGTGGCGTCATCAGAGATTAGAATGGAATCATTATTAGAACCTTTTCTGGGCCAGTGGATTCTTCTGATGCTAACGAAGCAGAGTTGTTTGCTCTTCTAATTTTGTGTCGTCAGCTGCGTAGATTTGGATGTCTTAATCCTATCCTTGAAGGTGATTCTTTTTCTTCTATCCAATGGGGTTCTGCAAGAGCTATTCATCCTTGGAGGCTAGCGGATTGGGTGGAGGAGGTGCAAGATATTTCAAGTTTGTTGGGTGCTTCTTTCCATCATATTTGAAGAGAGGCTAATTCTATGGCGGATGGTCTAGCCAAGGAAGGAGTTTTTCGTACTTCTATTTCTTTTGATGTATAATTTCTAGTGTTTTTCCCATGTTCGTTGTAGGTTTCGTTGTCTTTGTTTTTGTTTGGTTTCTGGTGGAATAAAAATTTATCATTTATAAAAATAAAAAATAAAAAGAAATCATATAATTGTTAATGGTTGTCTGATTATAATTGTTAATGGTTATCTGATGTGCTTAGAGGCTGAGGAAACGGTGCACCATTTGTTGATTCATTGTCAATTTGTTTATAGAGTTTGGATGGCAATTATTATATGTTTGAAATGGAGTGGGTCATGCCAAGGATAATCGAAGATCTTTTTCTTCAATAGCATTTCGGATGTAAGTGTGTTCAGGGTAAGATTTTATGGAAGTCAATGTTATATGCTACCCTTTGGAAGCTTTGGTGGGAAAAGAATAATAGAGTTTTCAGAAGTCAAAGTAAAGAAGTTGGGGAGGTTGTTGAGTCCATTGTTTGGACAGTTTCGGAAGGGGTGTGTAGGAGAAAGGAGTTTGATGGAGTTTCCTTGGAAGATCTTAATAGATCTTGTACAGCTTGTTTATCAAAGGTTTGGTATGCAAAAGTTGGCTATAGAGCTTGCTCGAAGAGTCCCCCTAACGGCTTCCTTAAGCTAAACTTTGACTGAAGTTATTTACACTCTATTAGTAGAGGTGGCACTGGAGGTGCCATTAGAGATTGGAGTGGCAATGTCATCAGGAACTGCTCTGAGCCTTTGGACGCCTCAGATGCTACTTAAGCGGAAGTTTTTGCTCTTCTGGTAGGTTGTCGAGAGTTGTTGAGATTGGGTGGATATAGGGCTATTCTTGAAGGTGATTCTTTTTTCCGCTATTCAGTGGGGATCGGGAAAGTCTTCTCATCCTTGGAGGCTTGCGGATTGGGTGGAGGAGCAGTAAGATATTTCTCATCAGCTGGATTGGGTGGAGGAGCAGTTAGATATTTCTCATCAGCTGGATGCTCAGTTTCATCATATTCTAAGGGAGGCTAATGTCATGGTGGAAAGTCTTGCTAAGGAGGGAGTTCTTCGTTCTTCTCTTTCTTTTGATGTCTAGTTCATTTTTGTTATTTTAGTCTTGGTGTCGTGTGTTTTTTCTAGACCAGATTAACAGTATTTTCTTCTTGTTTTTTTCTTTGTGCTTTTTTGTATTAATAAAAAAATTTACAGTTATCCAAAAAAAAATTGGAATCATCTTATGCACCTAAAATCTTGTACAAGTGTTGAAATTTTCACTTTAACAGATAACTGGAAATCTGGTATGAAGGTTCAAGGCTCCTTAAAAAGCTATCACTACTACAGACACCTGTACAGAACCTTCAAAACCCCATGTTGCCTTTTCTCGTTAACGAATTTTTTAAAATAGTAATGACATTATATCAAGTATTAAAAATCAAGACAAAAAAATCTAATGAAATTCAAGAGTTTGGTGATTATGAAAGCATCAACAGTTATGACATGTCAGTGAAGTTTAGACTCAAATAATGATTAAAATAGTAAAGAAAAAAAGGGAACAATGAGTTCCAAGTACAAAAGTTAGGTAGAAAAAAAATGCTCAAAAGACAACCCACAGATTATTTCTGACTTAATTTTAAATCAAGTGAGCTAGAAAAGTTGACAAAAGCACATTGCAGAGCTGGGAGGCACTCCCTGTCGTAACCAAGGATGAAAATAGCGGTTGCGGCGGGCGTAGCGGCCCGCCTCCAAAACGCTACGAAGCGGGGGATACGTAGCGTAGCGGGGATACGTAGCGGCGTAGCGGTGCGATTTGAAATAATCGCCCAAAAAATCTAAAAAAATTCCAGAAAATCCAGAAAATTGTAAAATGAAAGAATATGTGGTTCTTTTGCAAAAGTAAGTAAGAAAAGTGGGTGTAGCGGTGCCCTCAATATATGAAGTCCTGTATCGCTGAATAAATAGAAAATAGTAGTAATTATTAGTTTTTTCACATGTATTCATGTTTCTTAGTCATACTAACTTAGAAAGTAATGGAAAGCTCATAAAAAAAAAAAAACTAGAACATAAAATAAAGGCATAAGACTTAAGAGTTAGGTCATTACTCATTAATGAACATTGAACAATTAAATATCAATACTTCAACATTCTAGGTTCAAACTCAATCAAGGGAATGAACTATGAAGTGATCAATAATCAATATTCAACACCAATTTAAAAATGACAGAGTAGAGAGTTAGTGAAGGAAATAGGAATACCTTAGTCACCAGCACAATGAGGGTTCTTTATAAAATAATTTAATTAAGACCAATTTGAAATCTAGTAGTAATAGGTAACTATATCTTTACTACTATACAATTTCAAACATAATTAAACAGGTTTAATATCTTATCTAGCAAGTTATGATAATAATAGACATCCAAGCACAAAAATGGAAAGACAACCAGCAAAAGAGTCTTAGCTATCATGGTCAAGTATGATCCTTTTGTCTTCTTGATTGCCACTTTTTCAAAAACATGCGCTTCGCAGAGGGGGTCCGGGGGAATCCCACGCTTTGTATCGGCCGCTACGGGCCGCCACGGATGCGACGGCCGATATTTCGGCCGTGGCGTGGCGGTATCCCCCGCCACGGCCGATATATCGGCCGCCACGTCAATCCATGGTCGTAACCACGAGGTTGCACGTTCAATCATGTTACGAATAAGAAAACAGTATGCTACAAAAGTTTAATCAATCCATGATGTAAAGATATTGCGTAGGGATTAGAAAGGGAGATTCGGAGGGGAATATACTTGTGAAAAAAGTTGTTTTACACTTTTACCCGTCAAAGAAAGCTAGCTTGGTAATATCCTAGTATAAAAAGGCTTAGAATGTCTTGCAAATTAGCCGTTTTCGGAATTAGGAGTTTTAAATGACTACGAAATTACTCCAGATTTTTTTCACTCTTATATTTTTCTTCGACAAACAACTTGCATACCTGGAATACTTTTGACATTTATTCACCTCGTCATTGCACCATTCAAAGTCTTAGTGAATTCAAAGGAATACTAGGGGTGCATCCCCTATGTTCTTAGTGCTGTGTGCTTTGTAAAAATCAACTCTCCTTTTTTAGGAAGGTAATAATTTCATTAAAGTAAAAAGAGACCAGTATAGTATGCATCAACTTTTGCTGCACAAAGTGGCATCGGAGAAAGCTTGACAGCTCCGAATTAAATACCCAATTGTCATATAAGTTGGCAGTGGTAGACATGAAGATATGACTGGCTTGCAAGAATCAACAATGAAATTGGTACAAAGGGTTCATCGACTCAAAATCAGTACAGCATAGAGCTACAAATCTTTTAGTAGTGCACATGGATGCAGAAAAACTGTAAGACTCTATAGGTGAGAAATGAAATAACAAATGTTGCTAGACTATTATGTGATCTGTTTCACCATCTGCACTATATTACAGCTATTTAACACAAAAAACAAGGATTAAAAAGATGAAGATTTTTGTTTTTTCTTGCTGACTATTTTACAAAGGAAAAGGTTTGAGTCATAAATTTAATTTTAAGGTAAGAATACTCAAAGCTCTTTACTAGGCTACCATATGGAACGAGAATTCAAAGCTCCATGAAATTATTGGAGAACTCTCAGTTATGATTTTGGAATGACCCTCACAAAAAGGACTAATTGAATAGGATGGTTTGGACTCTTTCCCGTTCTGAAAGCCCTCCCTCTCACGCTTCTTTCAATATGAACTAATTATGTGTGTGTGTGTGTGTGAGAGAGAGAGAGAGAGAAAGGAGCATAATATGAACGAATTAAGTGTGCAATTATAGTTTCCTAGTCCCTGGGTCAATCAATAGATAGTAAGATGATCAGCACTTCAAGTAAATGGAATCACCACTCCATCAATTACTATCTAGATAACCAAAAGTCAGCTAGCACGTTCAGTCCTCAAGTGAAAGACCAAGTTCAAAGCAGTATATATCACGGAATAACTATCATAATAGATATTCATGAGGAAAGAGGACTGGAGCCTACAAGATATCCACATAAATTAAGCTTGTCGTTCTTTGACAAAGTTATGACCCATAATATTCAATGAAGTTAATGGGAAGCTACAAAAGAGAAATAGAAAGGAAAAGGGAAGGGGGTGGGAAGTTAATGTGTCCCAATACTAGGAAACCTTACAAGTGTGGCATGCATTCTGTGTTATATAAACTAAAGAAAATAAAGCAACTTTGGGGAAAAACAAATAAAAGGTCAAGTACCTCATGATTAGAAAATTCTGATAAAATATGTGTTTGTAGAAGCCCCCAGCCGTCCAACTCTAAAGGATACTACCAAAAGAAACAGCAAACAAAGTAAGGCAAACAATAATGGATAGCTAGAATAATATTTCTGACGACTAAAGTTCGGGGCACAGAGGAAAGTGCTCACTATTGCAACCTTGAGGTTGTGGGTTCGAGTCATATTACCAATCCAATATATTAAAAAAATAATAATAACAGTTATATTACGAGCATAGCACGTTATTATTGGCAGTATACTAGAATTATTGTATATTTGTATGGCATGATCAAGGCACTATTAGAGTACATATGTACATTACAATATTGCTTATGAGAACAAAAATCCATGAGAAACGACATGCTGATTTTACCACTTGCTGCTATCATATTAAAAATGTGCATTAACGATAATACCCTAAAATTGATACAGTAAAACAAGCAATTCAGGAGGAGGGAATACTCCATGGGGTCACTACCTCAACTCCCAAATGAGCAAGCAAGGAGAAGCGGAAATGTGATCCACCTGCCGCTGCTATTTGCTTATAACCCTCAATGATGCGCACAAATGCTAACTTCTGCATGTGATCCTTCTGTTCATCAGTCAGGTCGACAATAGGTACTGACATCTTGGGAAGCAAATATTGGCTGGGAAGAGCAACAGAAGTCGACAGCGCTGTCAGTGTTGAGTCAGTAACAGCCACATTTGGGCTGTGTGCTTCAGACCTACAAGTTGAAGTGGAACCAGATGGTTGAAAATCCATCGAAATTGTGCCGCCTGAACTTGTACTTGGCTCCTCCTTTGTTCGAGTATCAGCACTGGACAGATGAGTAACATCTAAAGCATGTTGCATATCATCAACGTGAACTCTGGAATGCAGACCAGGTATTTCACTATCTAGAATCTCCTCATCATTCATCTCCGATGGAAATGAAGGCACATCATTTTCCTTTCCAGGTGAAACAGGTGAGATACCAGGATCAGGATCACCAGCACATACTGTTGCTGCAGTCGCATCATTTGCACTAGAACATATTTGAGAAGTATCGGTCATGGTTAGCAACTGCTGCTCATCCTTCAAACGAAGTTGCTGCAGTTTTTAGCAAAGAAGAAACATCCCTCAGTACATGAGAACCCTAAACAAAATCTGAAAGAGCTATATTAAAAAAATACAGTTTCTGCAGTTTTAGCCAAGAACATCCCTCACTGCATGAGGACCAAAACAAAACCTAAAAGAGATCTATGAATCATCACATATAATGAGAGAGAGAGAGAGAGAGTAAAGATTTCCACAGTTTTCGGCCAAAGGAATATCCCTCACTATATGAGAACCAAAACAAAACAAATAGAGATCTATTAATCATCACATAGAATGCCCCCAAAAAAATTAAGCTAAGCAGATAGATCAACGTACGGAAGCATCCTGGAAAGCTGAAGGTTGCACATTTAGTAAGGATGCTATCAGCGGAAAAGCACTCCATAGAGATGGAACATCTGATGAAAATGAAGAAGACTGTATAACTGGGACACTACTGCTGACAAAGCAAGAAACAGAACCCGTGCCAAGAATTGGTTCTTCCTCTCTTTCATCTTTAGGGCGAGTAGGTGGAAGATGCCGCATATTGGCCATGACCACTTCAGCTAACAAGTCCACAGATATGCTCGAGAAAATAATCTCTAAAGGCCCAATAGCTTTGTCACCTTGAGCAACCAATGCACCAAACATAGCTACAAGTTGCTGAACAGGCCCAGTAACTCCATCCCCATCAGAAGCAGGCAAACCGGGCAGCGAAAGGTTATCTCCATTTAAATTAGGATTTGTCTGAAGCGAGTGATTGGTTTCACATTCAGAGACACATTCGGTTTTGATTCGTTTACCACATTTTTCATCATCAGGGATCATCTCACTGTTCTCTTGAACCACAGATCTCTTCCTCCCTTGATCGATTTGCACAGCATCACATGCTGGAACTGAGACCTCCTCATCCTATGAAATGTTTGCAGTCAACGTCAAAAGGAGGCACAAACAAAAGCGCTTGTAAAAGAATGTCAGATCAAAGATATTGTGAAACAAATAACACTTCTAAAAGCAATGAAAACATAGATATGGTGAAATATGCTTCACAGTGCTGTCACATACCTTGTCAGCTGGAGAAACAGCCTGCAGTGACAACTCTCCAGCATTCAATGTTTTTAAAGCATCAACCAGACGATCACGCCACTGCAGGAATAAACATAAGATGAATTTTTTTTCTTTTTGGTTATGGGGTTATAATAAGATGTGCCTACAATTTGCATCTATAATGATAACTCATTTGAGAGACAAGTTAAATTAGTCTTAAATTAACTAAAATAGAATGTCAAATGCCATTACAACAATGGATTGTACCAGGTTTCCAACCATATGCTGAATTAGTTACAATAGCTAAAAGCCTATAAGTCGTCGTTGTCAACATAAATGAAGCCTTTTCCAATCTACCTAGGGTTGGCCACATGAAGTCTACTTCTCTGGCCATCCCTTCTTAGGACCATTAGTTACAGGTAGCTAAAAGCCTAAACTAAAAGTAAATGGGAGCTAAAAGATTTAAATTACATTGGTTTCATGACAACTTCAGAATTTGTCTAATGATCTTGTTTTCAGCTGAATAGTCCAAATGAAAATCTTGATCCGTCAAAACGAACAAACATTTTAACTGAGTGGCACTATATGCAGAATTGTAGTTTGTCAGGTCAGAACTTGCATGCCATAGCAAGTCATTCAAAGGTAAGTAGAACCAACTTTAATGAAAGAAGACAAGCCACCAAGAGTCAACATCCCATTTGTGGAAACATAAAACAGGATGTTCCAATCATGAGGACATCATCCCATAAAGTTGATAATAACAAAGGTAACAGTCTCAGCCAAGGAAGCTCATTGGTGGTCACCACCACTGTTGAATCTTCCTTTGCAATAACCCTTGAAATATTTTAGTAGAAAGAAATAGTTATTTAGTCGTCTATCACCTCTTCATATGTCAATCATCAGACAAAAAAATAGCACTTTCCCAGACATTTTAGAAGTTAATATCAATGATATTCTCTCCTAGCAGTAAGATTTGCATTTTCTTTGTCCATGAAAGAGGAGGTGTGCGAGAATGCAGAGGACTACTTCCAACAACATTGTCAACCAATAGCCCAAATAAAGCAAATTGCATAAAATTAATGTGTTGATGAAAATATCAAGTCATTGTTGTCAAAAGAAGGAATTACTACACAAGACAGCAACATAAATTGACGAATAGCCACGCTAGACGCCTAAAATAGATAATAACCCCTAAAATAGATAATAACCAACAACAGCAACAATAACAAAAAAGCAGAAAGAAATCAAGTAAAAACGAAGGGGAATGAATCTGTTTACTGCAGGGGAAGAACCCATCTGACATTTGAATGCATAGATTAAAGAAACTGGTATTTATAATGAAGGGAAGTAACTACCGGAGCAGCAGCCAGATGTGTACAGTTCAAACAAGTCAGGAAGGCATTCTTCAAGGCATGATGCACACCAGGAACTCGCACTCCTTTTATTACAGAGTACGATGGATCCAAACCAAGTAAAACTGGTAAAATGCGCCCATAAAATGCAGGCCTTTTCTTTGCAATTGCTGAAAGACTAGTAACAAACATCAAATGAAGAGAAAACAGAACAGATTAAAGAATAGCTACAGAGGAAAAACAAACACATTGCAAAATTGATTAATTAAATGATAATGGATCCAAATTATCAATCTTAATCATCCAATGAGCTCTAAGTCACAACCCTAAACAAAAAAGGAATTTTTTTTTTTTTAAATATGGGCAATATGGTTAGGATTTATGAGACATTCAGCTTTATCATAAAATTATGTTCAAACAAGCGACTAATTAGCCAACCCTCGCACAGACCCTTTTATTTATAACAATAAAATTTATTGCTTTGAAAAGGAGGCGGGCAAAAGAAAAAAAAATGACCAGGGATGAAAGAGCTCCAAAAACAATCTGGTCTCCACCATGGAGACTTCAAGTAAAACGGGTTGGCAAACTTGCTGATTTGATTCTCGACTCGGACGAGTCACCTCATTTTGGACGAAGGCCGAATCAAATTCAGGGAGACTCAGTATTCATGCGAAAATATGATGTATGAACATTTTCTTTTCTTTTCTTTTTTTCCTTCTTTCTTTTTTTGTATTCTTCTAACATCGTATTTTTAATACATAAATTCATTAATTTGGATTAATAATGATGAATACAGGTAAACTAATATATATGGCAAATCTTCTTGTGGGAACTCCTCACACCATCTTACAACGAGAAATTTCAGCAAGCCCACTTTATGATCCATCTCAACCGTTCACAAACACGGGATCCCCCTTGATGATAATCACCAGACCCCAGGGTTTGCACCCACTGAACAGACTGATCCATTTGGATTGAAGGTTAATCTTTTTATTTAATATAAAGCCGTTAAGCTTGTGGGTCATGGATCAAGGGGTTGTGAGACATGAGATTGATTGACCCCTTTTTCTATATTTGGGTCCATCATGAGTGGATCTTTCCATACCCCCCCAAACCCCCACACACACAAAACAAAACAAAAAAAAAAAACCCACCCCCACACAAATCTATAGGGCCCCAGTTGGGCCCATACATACATATGTAATATATGTATTAAACTTTTATCATCATCAAAGCCTTATCCCAAATAACCACATTGATGCGCTTGGGTTAGTATAGGGCGTTTTTTTTTTTTTTTTTGGTAGTTGGGCGGTCAAGACCAAGTCCTGAGTAAGGATCAAAATATTGGTTGTGATGGGTGTATCAGTTGGCGGCCAAAATGACACGTATTGGTTGCAGCGATATGTATCAGTTATCAATGTGGATTGAAAATGAAGTGAAAAAAATTCCAAAAAAAGTATCCAAAAAAAAAATATTGAAAAATGCTATTTTTTTTTTCTCATTAGTAACCAAGATAGGTTGGGGGTATCAGAATTCAGAACCCCAATTGTCATACAGGTTCTGTACAATGTACGATTATAAAAATACTTTATTGATCTATTAGTCCACATATATTCATGTTGGTTAACTATATTAAGTTAAAAACTAATAAAATGCTAATGATCAAACAATTTCATCACTACTACACATTTTTAAATTCAAATAAGCAATTTTTACCACGAGGCATAGGGTATAAAGGTATAATCATGGAATCTCCTAGAAGATGAGTTCCAAATTTTCTTTAATGAGAAAGATGAAAGCAACAGATCGTATTTTTGCTATCTGTAATGAAGCCTTCTCTCTGTTTGTGTCGAATCTTCCGGAAACGATCTCAAAGTTGGAGCTGGAAGCAATGTTCTGCAGGGCTGGGAGGATTGTAGATTCTTTCATTCCCATCGATCGAATCACCGGCAAGAAACGAGGGTTTGGTTTTGTCAGATTCAAATCTGAGACTGAAGCCTTAAAAGCCATTGATTTAAGGAATGGTTGCAAGTGGGGTGGAAGGACTATTGCTGTTAATCTGGCCCGTCCTAGAAACAGCAACAGGGTTTTTAGATCTGAAATCCCTGCAAGTCTGGCTTCCTCTTCGAAAGGTAATCCTTGGTTCTCTCAGTCGAGTGCTCCCCCACTGGTTAATCTCCAGAAGAACGGCTGCGAAGGATGGATAGTCAGGACCCGCCAACAGGCGACAGTTATGGTGGCCCCCTGGGTTGTGGAGGAGGAGAAGAAGGCCTTAGCTCTATGTTTAATAGTGTTCTTGAAATCTTCTGCTACTGGGATCTCAGATATAGAGCTGTGGTTGGCAAACATCTGGGGAGGAAGCCCGATCTCAATTAAATTCATTTATACTGATGTGGTGCTACTACAGCTGTCAGCTGAGGAGGAAATTGAGGGGATCCGACGCTGCGTTGAGGAATTCCAGTCTCCCTTCTCCGCTGTAGAAAGATGGATGGAAGTAATAGGTGCACCACCACGACCCATGTGGATCAGGTTCTATGGAGTTCCTTTGCAGGCCTGGAGGGAAGAAGTTTTTAGACTCCTTGGTGATGTGGTGGGTCGCACTTTGGAAGTGGATCAGCGCACGGCCTCAAAGGATATTCTTACTCATGGTAGAGTGAAAATCCTAAGGGGAAAAGTGGGTGGAATGCCAAAAGAGATATCACACTTGGTGGGAGATTTACAGGTTTTGGTGATTGTGGAGGAAGAAAAGGAGAATTTTGGTGAGTATGTTCGGGACTTCAGAACACAAAGGAGGAGTTGCAGGCGCTGTGAGGACGATGACAACGATAGCTGTTTCAAAAATTCAAAATTTGAAAAGCCCTCCAGTGGTTTCAGATCAGATTTACGTGAGTTGGGCCCGTTGAAGTCGTCCAGTAGGCTGACCCAGCAGAAGCAGAGTTCGATGGGTGCCTTGGGCTGTAAGGGAATTGGGCCTGGGTCTTTTTCCAATGAAGTGGGTCATGAGGAGTTATCCACTTATAAAACTTTACCAAAATTAAGACCACCCTTTCGTCAAAAGCATTCTCTCTCGCCTAAGGAAGAAGCTCAGCGATCGCGTGGAGAAGGCTCAGCGATGGCGAACGACGATATCCTTGAACGTCGATCGATCGTCTCAGAGTCTTCCCTGTTGTCGGCGAAATCTGATTCTCAGTTTGATGGTGAAGTGACGCGATTTAGCTCAGCCCTAGCTCGCATAAGGGGAGAATATGCTTCGTCCCCTGCTCTGTCGGCGCCGAGGTCAGTGGCTTCAACGGGATCCTCTGTTGGGTGTACAGGCTCCTCGGAAGTTTCTAGAAGTGAAATCAGCAGTCATGCTAGGATCTCTAGGGATTCGTCAGACAAAGGCAAGACCCATACAAGGAGGAGTTCGAGGTCTGACTGTGAGCTATGGAGACTCGAATCCTCGGCAGCAAGTTTTTCTTCTGAATTTCTAAATAAAACCGACGACGGATCCATGGGTGGCTCAAGAGCTCGTATCGATTGTTCTACTCCGCTTGCTAGGGAGATTGGTGGTAGCGGTAGTGCTCCAGTGCAATTTCCTCCGCCTTATCAGGGCTGGCTCTCCATCTCTAAGGATGTTAGAGCGCAGAAAGAGCAAGAGGATACCGATTGGAACTCTCATCCAATACAAGAGATCGATGATAACGATAGAGTATCCTTGGATACTCCTGAAGGGGCTACCGCTGTCAGAGATCTAAAGAGCAAAGGGAGAGGTTACTGTGAAGCAAGTTACTCGACATTACATCTCAGAGACACAGAGGATCCAGCGAAATTGTGGCTGCCCCAGAAGGTGCGACAGTGTGGCGAAGCGGTTGGTATTACCGTTGACAAAAATAAGGGAGGCTGGGAGAGTTTGATGGCTTTTGCCCATTACAGAGATAAGGAGAACAAGCAGTCCTCTTTGCCAGGTACGTGTAAAGAAAAAGGGCAAAGGGAATTGCGGAGATTAGAGTGCTCAGTTAATTACGAGAGCAAACAGAATCGCTGCAAAGATATAAATTACAACTCGAGGCACACAAAGAAGAGCAAGGGTTCGGCTAATGTTTGTCCATGAAGATTTTATCATGGAATGTGCGTGGTCTGGAAAGTAGGGTCAAACGCGTGATTATCAAGGAGTCTGTTCGCAGAAATAAGACCGACCTCTTATTGATTCAGGAAACTAAGCTTAGGACTGTTTCAGACTCCATAGTTAAAGAGGTGTGGGGTAGCTCTCCTTCAGACTGTTGTTGCCGAGAAGCAGTTGGTGCTGCAGGGGGTGTCCTTGTGATTTGGAGCAGTAGGGCTTTCGTTCTGAAAGATCAGTGGATTGGCACTTT
This sequence comes from Litsea cubeba, assembly GCA_012931725.1. Taxonomy (NCBI): domain Eukaryota; kingdom Viridiplantae; phylum Streptophyta; class Magnoliopsida; order Laurales; family Lauraceae; genus Litsea; species Litsea cubeba. Next base: position 75,648,904 of record CM022950.1, on the reverse strand, counting down.
CTCAGTTTCAGTTCTGCTAGAGGACCTGTCTAACAACCTCGTTTGGCTGCTATCTTCTGTTTATGGGCCTAATGATAGTGGCCAGAGGAAGTTAATGTGGAATGAACTGGATGATATTCGTAGCAAATGGAATGGGCCTTGGTGTATTGGGGGGGACTGGAATATCATCAGATTTCCTTCAGAAAAGCTGGGATGTAGGAGATCCTCAGCTGGCATGGTCAGTTTTTCAGACTGGATTAACAAGCATGCTCTCGTGGACTTACCTTTGGGTGGAGCTAGTTTTACTTGGTCCAACCATCAATCCACTCCGTCTATGTCGCGGCTCGACAGATTCCTAATTTCAAGTGACTGGCTTGATTTATTTCCTCAAGTCTTGCAAACTGCTCTTTCTAAACCAACCTCTGACCACTGCCCGATTCTTTTGGATACTAACTGTGAAAGATGGGGCCCTGCCCCGTTTCGCTTTGAGCTAATGTGGCTGGAGGAGAAGACTTTTGTTGAGATTATCAAGCTGTGGTGGAAGAACTGTGAGGTTAATGGAAGTGAGGGGCTTAGATTGCTAATTAAGCTTAAAAAGTTGAAAGAGGAAATCAAGGAGTGGAATAAAAATCACTTTGGGGATATCAGGTGTGCTAAAACTGGTATTTTTGAAGAAATCAAGAGTCTGGACATCCAAGAGGAAACTCGTTGTCTCACTGAGGAAGAGTTGTCAAGAAGAGCATCTTTGAAGATTGATTTTGAAAGGAAAGTGAAAGAGGAAGAAATTAGTTGGAGACAAAAATCGAGGTGCAAATGGCTCAAAGAGGGGGATAAGAACACCAAATTTTTCCACGGGATGGCATCAGAAAGATTGAGAAAAAATAGGATTACCTCTCTGGTGGATGGAGACGTGAGGTTATTCGATCGGGAGAACATTGTTAATCATATTAAAGATTTCTTTGCTAACCTTTACGCTAAGGAAGAGTGGGACAGACCGGTATTGGATAACTTACAGTTTGACACCAATGGGGAAGTGAATGCTGCTTATCTGGAAAATGAGTTTGAGGAGGCAGAAGTGAGAGAGGCTGTGTTCGCTTTAAAAAGGGGATAAAGCTCCGGGTCCGGATGGATTCCTGATAGCCTTCTTTCAAAGGTTCCGGCACTCCTTAAAAGAGGATATCATGGCGTTCTTCACTGAATTCCATTTGAGAGGAAAGCTTCCAAATAGTATTGGCGCCTCTTTCATCACTCTTATCCCTAAGAAAAAAGGCGCTGATCGATTGAAGGATTTTAGACCAATAAGTCTTATTGGCAGTATTTATAAGATATTGGCTAAGGTTCTGGCAGCGAGACTGATAAAAAGTATGCCAACCATCATTTCTCAATCTCAAGGAGCAATTTGTGCATGGGAGACAAATCCTTGATAGGGTTCTCATCGCTAACGAATGTTTGCACTCGAGGCACAAGGATAAACTGCCAGGGGTATTATGCAAGCTAGATTTGGAAAAGGCGTACGATAGAGTTGACTGGGATTTCCTATCCTACATGATGTGTAGAATGGGATTTGGCCTCAAGTGGAAGGGTTGGATCTTGAAGTGTGTTTCCTCCGCCAGATTCTCTATTATGGTCAACGGGTCTCCGAATGGTTACTTTGCTGCTCAGAGAGGCCTTCGCCAGGGTGATCCTCTATCCTCTCTCCTTTTTGTCATGGTTGGGGACGCATTAAGTCGCATGATTTCAGCGGCAGGGGAGGCAAATTTGATTTCCGGCTTCAATCCGGCGACTAGTGGTCACTCACCTGCAATATGCTGATGATACTCTAATTTTCTGTGAAGCAGAGGAAGATCAAATCAAAAATGTTGTAGCAGTCCTCATGTGTTTTGAAGCGGTTTCAGGCCTCAAAGTTAATTTCTCTAAAAGTGCTCTTATAGGCATTGAGGTGGAGGACCAATTGGTGGAGGTCCTTGCGACCATTATGGGATGCAAGGTTGGGTCTTTTCCGACTACCTACCTTGGGTTGCCCCTTTGCCTTGGGAGGCCCTCCAAAGAAGTTTGGAATCCGGTAGTGGAAAGAGTAGAACAGAAGCTGGCTACATGGAAGGCAAAATACTTATCTTTCGGGGGAAGAATTACCTTAATTCAATCGGCTCTCTCTAACCTTCCAACGTACTTCATGTCCATGTTCAAATGTCCAGCTTCGATCGTTAGTCGAATTGAGAAGTTGCAGCGGAATTTTCTATGGCAAGGAAAAGGCACCAAGAAAAAGTATCATCTGGTTTTGTGGAACCAAGTATGTAGATCTAAAAGGGAGGGTGGTCTAGGCTTCAGATCTCTAAAGATTATGAACAAAGCCCTTCTTGGGAAATGGTTGTGGAGAATTGGAGATCAGTCAGATACTTTGTGGAGACATATCATTTTGTCCAAATATGGGGTGAGACGAAATGGTTGGGACATTGATAGACCATCCTACAGGTGCTCAAATTGGTGGAAAGATATCATGGGAATTAAGGAATCTTTTGATTCTCAAATTAGGTACCATGTTGGGACCGGTGAAGACATCTTCTTTTGGCATGATGTTTGGGTGGGGGATACTCCTTTAGCGGTGTAATTTCCGGACCTGTACAACTGCGCCAGGAACAAGCAAGCAAAGGCGATTGACTATATAGATAGGGTTGCGGACAGGGTCTTTTGGGGTCCAATTCTTAGAAGAGATTTGACGGAGTCGGAAGAGGAGAGCCTTATGACTCTCCTTGATAAGCTTGGTCGGATTTCTATACCTGCAAAAGGAAATGATAACAGACTGTGGGCTGCCTCAAAGGATGGGGAATTTTCTGTTTATACTTTCTTCGTGGCGCTGTCAAACACTCACAATTCTCACAATTGATTTGATTACCTCTGGAAGATCAAGGCTCCTCCTAGAGTCCTGGCGTTTGGTTGGTTAGCTCTTCGAGGCAACATCCTCACTTTGGATAATCTCCGTCGTCGCGGGGTGGTTCTAACCAACGCGTGTCCTCTATGCCTTTCGGCAGAGGAGACTGCGGATCATCTTTTACTTAATTGCAGTTTCATGCAAACTATCTGGACTTCTACTCTAGACTGTTTTGGCTGCAGTTGGGTCCTCCCTCGATCCATTTCGGAGCTCTTTGATGCTTGGAAATTTGGTTTCCATTCCAAGAAAGGAAGGCTTCTCTGGAGTTCGTCTTTTGTTGCCAATATCTAGACAGTTTGGAAAGAGAGAAATAGACGCTGCTTCGAAGATTGTTCGTCCCCTTCTGTAGTGGTTGCTACGAGAGCCAAATTCCTCGCTGCGCCCTGGGTATCTGTGTTGCCAGATTTTTGGGGAGTGCCTTTAGAGCTTATACTGTTTAATTGGAAGGAAGTAGTATCTTAATCTTTTCGTTTCATTTTTTGAGGCTTTAGGCCTGTGTAGGAAACGTCTCCTTTTTTTGATTCATTGGATAGTTTCTCTGGTCCCTTTGTATTTGTCTCTGCTCCTCAGTATATATCTTTTGTACTGCTCTGCTTTGATTAATACAATTCACCATTCAAAAAAAAAAAAAGGTATAATCATAAATCATTCACAACAATTTCATCACTATTACACATTTTTAAATTCAAATAGGCAATTTACCACAAGGCATAGGGTATGAATGTATAATCATAAATCATTCACAGAGATTAGAGAGATCATGCAAAGGGGTCTTGGATGGCATATTGATTACATGAAATTAAATTCAAATTATAATAGGACCATTAAACTGAAACTAGGAGTTAGTATCATTGATTTGTGATATTTGGCTCATGCCCATTCTACGTCACAATGGTCCCCATCGCTCACTAGTATTATCATTTCAATTAAAGAGCATATGGAGAGACCCAAAGGAAGGGTGTAAGAAACTTACACCATACCAGGTTGATACTGGTCCGTCTCATTTGTGTATCATCACCGTCAAAATATTATTCCATTATACGTGATTGTGCATATAAACATTAATTATATATTATATGATATACTTACTGAAAATTTACAAACCTGTTGATAAATACAATGATAATTGAATTACTCAGCGCTTTCACCGAAGGGGGCCTAAGCTGGTCAAGCAACAAGCCTAAGCTTTGACTAGCTTCCATCCCTAGTTCTCGAACATTTAGCATAGGATGACCACTGCGTAACCATGATATATCAAATCCTGCCATATTTCCTATCATGTAATGGAAGTCATTACAGTCAGAAAGTATGCATTACATTTAATACATGCACGTAAAAGTACAACGTCATACATATTTGCAGGTGTCAGATAAAGCATCATCATATTTTATTTTATTTTTGACTGGCAAAGCATTATCATATTCAGAATTGCAAAAGTAGCCAGGAATAGATTATTTTTCTTTTGTGAAAAACTGTAAGTGGAATATTAGTTATAGAAAAAAGAAATTATGCTTACCATCAGAAGAATGGTGAGGGGGTTGTGAACGACCATCAGGATCAGATGTATAAAGAAGAATCATAGCTTCAACAAACTTCACTGCCAGCAATCTGACTCCATGGTTTCCAGTCTAGCAAACATTGTTTAGTACCAGAAATCAGACAAACAGAGCAATCAGGATCAACGTGAAAGTCCATGACTCCATGACTAGGAATTTTGTGTACCTGAAAAGCTAATGGATATACTGCATCCTTGAACTTCATCAACCATACACATGATGACTCAAGTAAATCATTCAATTCAGTTGAGAATAAACCCTGTAACAAAAAAAAAAAAAACATACATTCAAAATAGAAGATGCATCATCAGATATTTCTAAGGCAAAGAGTCGACATCAGCATGAAACGTAAAATTCCTCTGAATAAGCATAAAGTGTTGCATTTTATGAAACAATTTAGCAAATCTTCTCTGCAGATACATGCCAAGTAATTAGAGACCCCCCAACCCCCCTTCCTTCTCTTCTCTCTTTCCTCGTGTCTCTCTCTCCTCTTCTCTTCTCCCATAAGCAGTTTGCAACTGGCATTAATATCACTGGATTGAACTCATTCATTGATAGGTCTTGGTGAGGAATCTCAATTCCCAAAAACCTTATTTCAAATGATGGTTGCTTCAACCCAACAGTGAACATCAATCCTATGCAAATGTCACAATAATCACAATGGAAAAGGTTGTTTCTGAACAAATGGTCTCCCTTTATGAATTGTGGACCCCACAGCATAGATTTCCTCAGTTGTATCACAAGCAAATGTGAAGAGAGCAGAATAGCCATGTACAACGAAATCTATTATCATCCAACCAAAATCTGTAGATTGGGCCCACCTTCTATGCAGCCAGGCTGTTGAAACAATGATCCCACTGCCATAGGTGATGCCTGATAGCACTAACACCACCACCACTACTGGTGTATATCCACCGTCAAATTGAATCAGCATAAGAAGTTGATGCAGGCAAGAGGTCAATACAAGAAACCCAACCACGAACAGTTGAGTTTCATGCCCAGACCTTGAATAGCCCACAAATATCAATGAATAGGGATTTTTCTCTCTGCAAGGACTAACATCCAAGATTCAAAGATCCTCTACAAGGTTGCAACCCAAAGAAAAGATGAACTATTGTGTTTTTTTCTCATTCCAAAAGCTCTCTAATAATTGTCAACATATACAAAATACATCTCTTTAAATAAAGATAAATCAACTGAAATCCTAACACAACTATATCTCTAATAAAAAAAGTAAAAATATATAATTACACTCAAATAATAAAAGATTCTCGTGTGTGTGTGTGTGTGTGTGTGTGTGTGTGTGTGAGAGAGAGAGAGAGAGAGAGAGATCCCTCAATTTGAACATCATAAAATTGAATTAATGGGTTGGACTACGCATTTTCCGGACCCTACATTCGACATGTCCAAGGACTGCAACATTTCCGCATCGGGGGAAACTTGGCCTCAAGTTTGTAGGCCGCTTCATTGTCCTCTCGGATCAAACACCGTATGGACCATACAAAAATATACAGTTTTCAATTCCTATTAGTCTTCTGTTTCGCACATAAGTTACAGTTGGATCTTCTATTCCTTGGCTGGGTCAAAGTGTAGTCATTGTTGAACGGTTGGATCTCTCCATAGAGACCATCTAATCTGAAACCTACCCCCATCTGAACACTAGATTCACTTGTGACCATGACCTAACCATTGAGTGAATCCCAAATTGTGACTTCCAACCTCGAACGATAAAATTAACAGTGCACATCAAAATGATATTTTCGATTGAAACTTGATATTGTGGTATACCTGTTCAGATGATAGATCTCATTCAATCCCATCTTGTCCATGGTCAGCATACCATATATAATACATTACTATTGCCTTGTCTTCCAACCAATCAAGCAGTTGAATTGGTCCAGTCGATGACCCAGACGATGATTTGAAGAGCAGATTCTTCCGGTTGTCAACAGAAATAGTTCTGAGCATTTTAGCCAATAGAACTTGCTCTAAATACCAGAAGATGCAACCAGGGGTGATATGCAAAACCCAGCCCAAATAATCAGATTTTTCACACCTAAATATTGGATGCCCCACAAGATCAAAAAACAGGGATGCTCTTCTGAAGGACGTATGCACACTACACAGGATGTGTGCGCCACATCTACATGATGCCGGATTCTATTACACAATCATAATGACTAAACACTTGAAGATATGAGAATCAGCAGCCAAATCTTCTGCAATAGCTTTTTCTGGATTCAACACCAAGGATTTCCAGAGGAACATTCACCAATGAATGAAGTGCTTGGATTTTTCACCAGCCCCAGAATTCAGAAAACCACTTATTAGAGAGAAGTAGAATTCCAATTTATTTTAATAGAGTTCAAAAACTATAACATATAGCCAATCATAGCCTTTGCTGAGAGTCAAATAGATTCCCATAAGCTGAGTCATGAGAGCCACCTAAAATTTTCTCTAATATGTTTTGTAACAGATTGGGTCAGGCCAAAGCGTGTACCATCCCATCCCATTAATTTTCAGATACAATATTCAGGCCCAATTGCCCAAACCCAGAGACAGTCCTGAAAGTGAGGCCCAGGCCCAACCCATTTGCAAAATATATGCACCACATTTTGTCAAATATGTTCGGCCAGATAAGTCCAGCCTTTAAGCATATATACAGGTCCAAGGCCAGCCCATTTTACAACTTGACGAAAAAATTAGGACAGGATATTATAGCCCACGATCTTAAAGGAGTCCAAATCCAGCTCAAGGTGGGCCCAGCCCATGAGCATCGCTCACGTTTTTATTCCTTTACTGATCTATGCAGTTCCACTTACGACGGTCAAAATTCAAGAAGTTCCCTCCCAAGATGAAAAATTGCCAGGTAACAAAGATTAACGTCACGTTTGACAACCAAGCCCTTGGGGATTCCTCACCGGTTAACTCCAAGGATTTAGAGAATACACGTTTGGCAATTGTAAATCGTCGAGGATCCGGGCCAGTGGAAATCCACATTTTTTGAGGATTTTCAAGTTCGACCTCCCCCCATAGGATTTGGAAACCCACAGTTTTATAGATTTATGCACTGATATCGATGTGAAATCCTCAGCTATATAAATCCTTATTGAGGAATCCTAAGATTTGCGGCAGTGAGGAATCTAAAATCGGCAGATTCCTCACCTGTTATAAATCGTGCCCTAATTACTACAGTGCATTACAAAATTAATTGAGCTAGAAGTCCAAAAACTCCAACTGGAATATTGGAACCCATGGTTCCCCATAGGAAACAAAATTTACCTATAAGCTAAAGAGGCCAAGAGCCAAGATGTGTGTGTAGAACAAGCCCACAACAACTAAATCATGGGTCAAGCATTTAAGTAACATGAGCCCTGCCACATGTTCTGAAATTCCACACTGGTAAGGAGGTTTGAGTCCAAAAATCCAAAAAAATAAGAATCCTGGATTCAGAAATTATTATATTAATTTTTTTATAACAATAAAAATTTATTTCAGCGCAAAGGGATAAGACAGAGACAAAAAACAAACTAATTAATGGGGAGTATTCAAGTGCATCCATCCCTCACCATTTTGGTGAGGGACACTCCCGTTTTGGGAAGTGTCAAGTACAAAAAGGGGAGTCCTATATACTTGACACTCCCCTTTTTGTCCTTTGACACTTTCCAAAAGGGGAGTGTCCCTCGCCAAAATGGTGAGGGATGGATGCACTTGAATATTTCCCCTAATTAATAACTAAATATTTTATAACAAAAAAAATATAAAAGTTGCAACTAAATTTGGAAGGACAAGTTTTATAGAACTAACCAAGCACTTGTACATATAGCATTTATTTGGCTGTAATTCCTAAAAACGATAACTTAGGCCTGATACATGTAAGTTGCACATCAATATTAAAACAGCATAAAACAAGATTAAAAAGAAAAATAACAAATCCAAAGCTCAGAAGATTATAGTCTCAAAAGTCATACCTGAATTGCTATCCTTTCTAACATATTTCTAAATAGATATGTCCCACTAAGAATGGCTTGTCTGGTAACTGCTGGCGTGTCATCCTTCAGAAAATATATCAAAACAGGTACAATTTCAGGTATAAATTCCATATGCTTCAATCCAATTTCACCCATCATCCTAGAATGAAGGAAAAAAATGATCAAAGGATTCAGAAAAAATAAGTGATGCAACTTAAGGAGAATAAATGAGTCAGTGGAATAAAAAAAAAAAAAAAAGGTGCTCAAATAAACATTTCAAATTGAGCTCAAACTCAATTCAAGCTGAGCTCAAGCTTGCTTGAGCAAAATCAAGCCAAGTTCGCGCTTGGCTTGTTAAGCTTGATTTGAGATCATGCTCACATGCCCATTTGGAGCTCGAGCCTGGCCCGGCTCAGGTCAGCTCCAATTGTTTACCCTTTGACTAATCATGCAACAGGATCCCTAATTTCATCAATATGATAAGCCAACCTCAAAAGTCATACATCCATCTTTATCTTCCTCCAGAAAAGAGAAACTGAGTGTGCTTCCTCGACATCATGATTCATGTTTAAAATGGTTGAGCAACTTTATTAAGAAAAGGATGTAGGCTAGGAAGCACGGACACTTCTCCGGGGCCAGAGTGTCGGTGTCCGACACGTGTCGGACACGAACACGCTCCGGACACGCTCCGACACGTGTCGGACACGCCCAAAAGAGTGTCCTGATTATTTTTTTTATTTTTAATATTTCAGACACGCTGGGACACGCTGGGACACGCAGGGGACACGCTGGGGACACGCTGGCCTCTTTTAATTGGAAAAAAAATAATAAAAATAGAGTAAAAAATGAAAAGAAAATGGGGCTTTTTGTAAAAGGTCATAACTTATTTGTTTGCTAAATTGATTACAAAGTGAAAATAATAAAATTAGAGTAAAAAATGAAAAGAAAAGGGGGCTGATTGCAAAAGGTCATAACTTATTTGATTGCTACATTGATTACAAAGTTAAAATAATAAAATTAGAGTAAAAAATGAAAAGAAAAGGGGGCTGATTGCAAAAGGTCATAACTTATTTGATTGCTACATTGATTACAAAGTTAAAATAATAAAATTAGAGTAAAAAATGAAAAGAAAAGGGGGCTGTTTGTAAAAGGTGATAACTTATATGATTGCTAAATTGATTGCAAAGTTAAAATAATAAAATTAGAGTAAAAAATGAAACGAAAAGGGGGTTGTTTGTAAAAGGTCATAACTTATATGATTGCTAAATTGATTGCAAAGTTAAAATAATAAAATTAGAGTAAAAAATGAAACGAAAAGGGGGCTGTTTGTAAAAGGTCATAACTTATTTGATTGCTAAATTGATTGCAGAGTTAAAATGATAGTATCTTTTAGTCTATGATTAGATATATTATTATTATTATTATTAATTATTAACGTGTCCCTAACGTGTCCGTGTCCTACTTTTTTGAAAAATGCCGTGTCGGCGTGTCCGTGTCGTGTCGTGTCCGTGTCCGTGCTTCTTAGGATGTAGGCAAAGACTTACTTCATGGCAAACGAGCAAGACATAACTACAACTATATTACAACAAAGAGCAGGAATCACCTATAATGATGTGCACAACTCACTACATCCACTTCATATTATCAGCTCTTGGAATATGTTGAAAAAAAATGTGAAATTGATCTGCTATGTCTCTAATTTCCGCAATGAAGCCAGACAAAAACCAAGGAAAACTTGTACCCATTGAAACCCAAAATCGCAAACAAGAACCTCCCTCCACTGCAGCACTATGAACCACTAATTTCATAAACTCCCTACAACATGTGACATTGCTAAATTCTCAGCTGAATTCAAATCACAAACACCTTCCAATCCCACAAAAATTCTAAAAACGAAATGGTTGTCCGGCAAAGCATTATATTAGCCTTGTCTTCCCCAATATATTTAACCTCATTAGGTTAAGGGGAGGGAAAAGCTTAAAGATTAACATCCTGATAAAAAAAAAACTTGCTGCAATACTGCTCAATGAACTACAATAAAAGGGATGACTTAACAATTTTGACCAATGGGCATTCAATTTCCCACATCAACAATCCTTCCTTGGATTCAAAATCCACTAACATTACCTACAGCTCAAAATTATCTTTTGAAAACATAACTTCTAAAACACTTCCCCAAAATAAGCTAATACATTTTCAAAGATGGAGGACTCCCAACTTTGCTGAATTATCAAGCACACCATTTGAGTTCTATATGAAATGGCCAAGGATTACAAATAATCACAGTGCCCACTCATGGGTGCTCAATAATATAAACAAAATGCAAAAGCCATAATCCATCTTTGTCACCCCAGAGAAACAATTAGTAGAGCGCTCTTCCAAAACTATACAATCCTCTATTAAAACATCTTATGATCTCCACCACAACTGAGGCCTAATCTCAGCCACGCCAAATCTTTAATTTCAATAAAGTAAGAAAAAAGAGTTTAAATTACCATCTTTCAGAAAGCTTGAAAATGCCAGTAACATACTTCAAAATGCTTACTACAGGATTGCCCATCCATACAGATGACCAAAAACTGACCATGCAACATCCAACTTTCCCGAACAAGAATTCTTCCTTACGTTCAAAATGCTCAAATAATCTTCAAACATTACCTTACAGCTTAAATTAATATCTAGAGAACATAACCTCCGAAGCTCATTTCCACTTAACCTTTTTCTTCTTCTTCTTCTTTTGATCGGTAACAAGACTGAAACTCAGCCTAGTGGTTGCCATAGTAAGCAACTTCCAACTGTGTCAGTGCAATGGAATCTTGTTGCTCATTTCACTTGACACCAAATGAGATTCCACTGTTAAATATTTGATAGTTCTTTCAATGTAAATAACACCTCAGGGAATAAGGAAAAAAGTAAAGCCTAGCCACCTAATTGTGAAACTCCTGGAACTTCCTTTGTTTTATTATGCTCTACTCATTGCAACTTTCCATCTATTTTGTGTTTTAATTTGAAAGAATGGCCAAGTTCTGTTACACTTCCTAACCTGCATCAAAGAAGTATATAACACAAGTTCCTATCCTGAACTTTTTACCTTTTAAAGGTTGATAACTCATATAGCATGTGGATTCCATGTTGCAAGAGCAGCTTAAAGATTTAGCAGAACCGCTTGAAGGACAGTAGGACACAATCCACAAGGCCAGAGCTCAGTGTATATGAGTGATTATATACGAAAAGAGACAAAGTTCTAGTGTTGGCTTCCTCAATTTGTAATGTTCAGTAGCTACATTTATAGGAGAATAGCATCCACCTGATTGTTTCCATTGAACAATCATCAAGTCACCTGCAAACTCCATAAGGGCAGCATTGTATTTACCATCATATGTATGGTTCTTTTTTCTTCTTTTTTTTTGCTTAGCTCTTTTTCTACATAATGGAATCCAGTTTCTGTTTTGTTCTTTTTCCCCTGATCTTTTATAGAGTACAGCTTCATGATTCTTTGTAATTTCTTGTTTTTTACCAAAAGGTTTGTTACTATCATGTAAAAAAAAAGGAAAAAGAAAAAAGGTAAAACACACACTTAGCAAATTATAATATATGAAGCTCAGGCGATTTGATTTGGAAATTGAGGTTCAATTTGACATCAATTGTTCGATTTTGATTTTAATTTTGACCTAATATTGACTTGAGAGAGATTTTAGGAATTCTGGATAAAGACCACACAAATTCAGACTCTTTCTTTTGGTAGAACAAATGGGGACTCCTAACTATTAATAATTCATGTAATCTCTTTGTTTCACAGAAGTTTATTTCCATCGTGGGCCCTTCAAGGCATAACTCATGTGGAAATAAGTGGTTGGATCATATGTTCAGCCTCTAATGATAAAGACTTACTAAAATATGTAAAAAGATCTACATATAGGACCCACTGTTTTAACTGGACTTTGACATTAAATGTATTTTGGATGAGATTACATATGGGACCCGCGCATTTTGGTCATTATATCCATTTTCTATGTTTTAGATGGAATATACATGAGACCCACTATATGAAATATTATATGCATTTTTGTTATTTTTGATCGGGCTACACATGGGACTCACCCATTCGATGTATTTTTATTTTTTTGAATGGAGATATACATGGGACCCACCTATTTGAATTTGTCAATGGATTTTTAGATGGAGTTACACGTTAGACCCACCCATTTGAAAATTTTGCCACTGGCTAGCTAAACTTGTGAAGCCATTTATAGATGGGGCTACCTATGTGGGAGTAATGAATATAACGGGACCCATTAATTGGCAGGATTTATCACATGGACATAGACTTTAAATAATTCTAGGGACCCATTTGTGATAAATTTGTTGTGGAAAAAAAAGGCGATTTGGTTTGATGTGTCTAGGAGATATAGTATAGGTCTGAACCATTAGCCTGTTGGCTCATCACAAGTTATATTGGACCTGAGCCATTGAGAATTCACGCAATCAAAATTTATGAAACTCTATCTTTTTTACTTTTTGTGAGCCATACTTAAGATTTCTTGGCTTGTAACTTATTTATTAGATTTAAGCAAATTAAATTATAGATCAGGGTTTTGTATTTTTTTAATGTCAACTTACCTATTCTTAAATGCATAAAGAAAATTTTATCTTCCATTTTGGCAACTTTCACATTAAAATTTGTGTTAATTATTTCACATATAGTTTCACCTTAAATTTTTAATTATTTTTTATTTTCTAATTATATTTTTAAATTTTTTACCCGAATATAATTTAATTTTGAACATTTTGATTTCATCTCAATTTCAATTTTGATCGAATATCCCAAACTTTGCTATCACTCTGCAATAGAATATGGATTGTGCTGTGTGGGTCAAATGTGGGTTAAATTGTAAGTCGGGATTGCAGGTAAGGTTAGATTTTTTTTTTCTGTCCATAAATCCGACCATAGTAAGACTAATGAGTCATTATTTTATTTCTTTTTGTCCTTTTGAAATAGCAAATCTATTTGCTTTTCTTAATTATAGATAATAAATAAACGAAATTCAGATCACTCAAAATCATAATTTTACTTCTATAATAAAAATATTTAAAAATTCAAATAAACAATTATTTTTGTATGACTCGTAATGCCCTAGCACGGGCGCATTTTGTGAGTGCTACATGAAGATGATGAACTAATTGTCTAGATACGTATCCAATCAGAATTGACGTCTAATAATGTACTGTGCATGCCTACAACTATTTGTCTTCTCCTATTAAATTTTCAAATGGATTTTTTTTTTTTTTTTTTTGTGAATGTTAACTATCATTAAAAGAGGCTAAACAGTACAACTGTACAAGAGATGTATACTGAAAAGCAAAACAACCACAAACAAAGGGACACTAACCACACCACTATGACTACATCTAAGCCATAGAAAACCCACTAACCAAAACATAAGCCCAAAAAATGGCAAGGGTAAAAGGAGACCACACTAAGAAAAAGCCACCTCCTTCCATTTGTGAAGAATAAAATCCATGGGAACACCATGAAAGGAAGGGAGGATGGACACCCAAGAGGCCACGAAGAACTTGATTTTATCACATAGCGAGTCTATCGATGAAAAGACTCCTTCAAAACATCTTGCATTCCTTTCTTTCCATAAGACCCATACAACCGCAAAGAAAGAGGATCTCCACATAATTTTCCCCTCTAGCCGACCCCACACACATCTTCCAGGCCTCAAAAAGATGATGCAAAGAGCAGGAAAGCGTCCAGCTACACTCAAACCACCCAAGGGCCGAAGTCCAAACAGCTTGGGCCACTTTACAATTAAGAAGGAGATGGTCCACAGACTCTTCCGAAGCTAAGCACGAGGCAAGCATTTACAGCAGTAACTTTCCTTTTGCAGAGAGTGTCTTCTTCCTTGGAGCGCTAACCAACCGAAAGCTGCAACTCTTGGAGGAACCTTAAATTTCCATAGATTGTGGAACGGGCTGACTACGTGGGGAACTTTTGATAATACCTGATAGAAGGAAGCTACAAAGAAAGCAGCATCCTTGGATGGAGCCCAAACCCTATGATCTTGACCCCGGGCCCGTTTGGCATTTTACTATTAAAGTCAAGTGGAGTGAAGTGAAATGAAAAGTATGAATAAAATATGTAGTGGGTTATGATGGTATTTTGTTTTTAGTTGTTTGTGATGGAATATTGTTGACTTTTGGTATGGGAAATGGGGTTTTTTTTGTCTTTTAGTTAATAAATGTGGTTACTTTTTGACTTTTTGTTGGAAAAGTTGGAGGGAGTTTTGAGAAAAAATGCTTTTGATGTGATGTTTAGGATGACTTAACTTTACTTTACTTTACTAGTCAAGTTACCAAACGGGCCAATGGATATAGGAATATGGCTCAAAATGTCCAAAAGACGAAAAAGGCTCCTTTCCTCTGATTCACGGAGATTTCTTCTGAAGATTGGACCCCATTGGAGTAAGTCACCTTGTTTCTCCATGTAGCTATTTGATTGTTGCCATCTTGTTCCTGGCACAAGAGAATAAATCTGGGAATTGAAGCACCAATGGAATATTCCCAAGCCAAGTGTCCAACCAAAAAAGGATCCTCTCACCTAATCCAACTTTGAATTTGATGTTGGCTGTGAAAGCGTCCTTTACAGAAACTATGCATTTCCATAAATTCGAGACTCTATAAGACGGGCCTTGAATGTCCCACCCATAGGCCATACCTATAGACGCCATATTTTGATGCGACCACCCGGCACCATAGGCTACCCTGCTCTTCTCCCAATCTCCACAACCATTTACCTAATAGGGCTTTATTCATCTGCTGCAAGGGTCTAATTCCCAAGCCCCCTCCTTTTTTGGCCTACAAACCGAGGCCCAATTGACCAAATGAAACTTCTTTTAGTCTTTTTTGTCGTTTCAAAGTAAGTCCCATTGTAGCTTTTCTATATGCTGCACAACCGAAGCAGGGCATTTTCAAATGGATTTTGTACAGGTCAAGCATGGATAGCAGTTAAGACTCCATCTACAAAAGTACTTCATTTTGTTGCAATTAGAAGCACTAAGACCCGCCCATACTGTTATGTTATTCATTAAGCACATATCTTAATTACATTAGGTTCCCGATGGATCGAAATGATGGTGCAGAATTTATTAGAATTCTGACAAACAATTGGGAGGAAAGTGGGACCATATTGTAATATTTTCACTGAGATTTTGTAAAATCAGATGGCCTTATGGAATTAAGTAACAAGAGCTTGAAGAATCTACAAAGTTTCTGTGGCTTTTTGGCATTAATGCAGTCCTTGCTCCTTAACTTCCTTCATGCCATCTTTATTTTCTCTAGAGCTCAGCCTCTAGCGCCAAAGGAAAATATGTCCCGGCATTTATTTTGTTTGTGTTTGGGAGGTCAAGCGTATCATAGTGCAAGCCGATCCCTAATTTAAAAAAAAAAAAGTTCATTTCAGGCTATTAAACTCAATAACATTATCGTAAAGCTTCCTGCTGGCAAATCTGATTTTGATGAACTATTGATAAAGATTATTTGATGGCATCTTCAATTACCAAAAATAGTTGCAACAATCTGCTTCCAGTAAACAAGTTTCCTTTTCTCCTGTGTGCTCCAATAGATTTGGTCATTGACAGAACTAGAAATCCAAGCTAGTTAAGTTACATACCTAATGCATATTACAGAGGAAGACTCACTACATTCAAATTACATATTAGTCAAATCCATATCAGGAAGCAGACGCACCAGTATTTATGATATCATTCTGACACTTCATATGACCCGCTAGCCATTGAAACCACGTCGCAACTTGCCAGGGGCGGACCCAGAATTTTCGTTTGATGGGTGCGGACCCTAATAGGTAGTTTGGTTTTGGGTGCAAAGTGGGGATTTTCATGTGGATTTGGAGGGTGGACCCAAAATTTTCCTATAGGTTTTGGAAGCGCACCACGGTTTGACAGGTGCAACCACAACCGCGTGCTTGCACTTGGGTCCGCCCCTACAACTCGCTCTAACAATCTCAATCTAGCATTGATATATTCATCTTTAAATAAATGATGATTAAAAAAAAAAGTTAATCCCAATAAGTGGAATTCCACACTTTACACTCTTCTCAAGTTTGTCATTCACTAGAGAGAACTCAGTGATGATAAATTTTGGTTAAGATAGAAATAGCAACATTAAAGAAAATATATATATATATAGAGAGAGAGAGACACACACACACTAATACATAGAACTTTATGCGAGTACGCCCAGCCATAGTTACCTAGTTCGTTCAAGATGCCTTCGAACTGCGAATAGTTCATTTCAAACAATTCACAGTTCCATTTGCGAACTAATAGCGAATTAATTTCACATAGTTCTCTAAGTTGAATCATATAATTATATTGTGGTGCTTACCTAAAAACACAAGCCACTCAAAAGCATTACACCCTTATGTATTAGCACTAATCCATACCTAACTCCAATCAGAGTCGGCCCCACAAAAAGATCGATCACCAGTCAAACATGAAATTTTACTTTGGTTTTTTTTTTTAATTATGTTTTACGTGTAGTCAATCTAATTGCGACCCAAACTATAATTGAAGTAAAATTTTGTCTATAGGGTAAATGAATATAATAGTTATTTTGAGTGGTTTGGATTTTAGACATGGACCTTTAGTGATGGACTTACAAAATGGGCACGAAATTGTTGAATTCGAACTTTGAATTAGCCGAATCGAGAAGCGAATCAAATGAACCTACTCCATCCAATTTTATGATCAAGCTAAGTCTTGAATTACGAATTGCAATCTCGAATGCAAATTAGTGGAACTACGAATTAGGTAACTATGTGCCCAGCTTTCTCCAAATATACAATAACCTATCTCCCAAACTGAGTGAAATGTCGTTTTCCTATCAAAATGGACTACTCCCTTTCCTTTTCAGCACATGGGTTTTCTCCTCTAGTGCGATAAATGGGTTTTTCACCCAAAAGCGAAAAACCCCAAACCCCATTTCTCTGAGAGGGCTGAATCACCATTCCCCTATCGAAATGGGTTCCTCCCTATCCTTTTCACCACCTCCAAACACCCATTGGAATGGGCAAAAAAATAGAATTCAGATGTTGGGCGAAAAAGAAAAAAAAAAGTATCTTTTAGATAATTGAACTGTACGTGTGAGTGAGAGGAGTGCATACTCGGCAAGAAACTTGCGAAGAGGGCTGGCGGGATCTGTTTGGAGCTCGACGAGACAAGGCATGACTTCGGGGAGCAAGGAAGGGTCCCTTTCGAAGAGAAGGTCCTTAAGCAGTCGCAGGGATTTCAGCTTGGAGGGTATTTCAATGGCGAACCTGGCCGAGTTGATCAGATCGGACGCCTTCTCTCTCGAGCTGACCACCATCATGCCCACCATAGCAGAAACCCTAGCGTCGACGACGAGACTCAAAGCCCTTCGCCGTAGGGGAGAGATGAGAAACCAGGACAGGCGAGACAGACTTATATACTACTCTTCTTACAACGTGTGACATGAAAATAACCGGGCCCCACTTTAATGAAAGTCGTGGGGGCCGCTGTCATGGGAGTGACTACAGACAGCTGGATGGGTGGTTCGGGGCAGGCTGTCATATGCATCTTATGAACAAAAAAAAAAAAGGCTAGCAAAATAAAAATGATGTCAAAATCTGATCAAAATTGAAATCAAAATTAAAGTAATTCAAAATTTTAAATTTAAAATCGAGCTTAATTGAAGTTTACGTCTGTAGGTGCAGAAAAAATATGACCCACAATAATCGATGTGCCTTAGAGGACTTATCCAAATGAAGAAGGTGATCCGCTGCCTGAAAGCCTGAAAGGGAAGAGCAAACGGTCAAAGAACCCTTGCCTGAGCGGCGCAAGGCTCTCCGATGCCTAAGTCAGTAAGTGAACTGGAACAAAGGAA
The DNA here is from genome assembly GCA_012931725.1 of Litsea cubeba. Classification (NCBI taxonomy): domain Eukaryota; kingdom Viridiplantae; phylum Streptophyta; class Magnoliopsida; order Laurales; family Lauraceae; genus Litsea; species Litsea cubeba. The sequence continues at coordinate 75,630,542 of CM022950.1, read as the reverse complement.
GGAGAGGAAGAAGAGAGGCAGAGTAACGACTCTCTGGTTTTGGTTGTGCGTACCTTGCATGTGAAATGGGGTTCTATTTATAGAGAACTTGGACGATATCTCAGATGATATTTTGGTATGGGTCCCATGACTAGATAGGGAAGTCATCATCAGCCCACAAAGTAATAAATGCGGTCCATTCCAGCCCACTTTGCATTTAATGCCAGTCGGATTAGCCCACATCGCATTAAATGCGCGTCATGTTGGGTCAGATCGTGTTGGACGCCTTTGGCGGTAGGGGTACCATCGGATCCACCCTCGGGCCTTGCCCTGATTTGGCTTCAGTCGCTGGATGCCGCCCTGTCAGTGATCTGGTGAAGATTGTGGACGGCTGGATGTCGCATCTGTCTCATTGGCTCGCGCCCCTATTCCTCCACGTATCTGATGACGTAGGGGGCGAAGGGCGCGAGTGGAGATTCTTTCTTGCTTCGGCTTTCGTCCCGGCTACTTTGGCCGAGGTTAAGCTTTTAGCCGAGGTGGGCACCTGGGTAGCCGAGCTCGGCGCTAGCGGCCAGGAACTGTCTGACTTCGGCTGAGGCTTCTACCCTGGTAGCCGAGGTGAGTCTGGTGCCACGTGGATGGCAAGTGAGGCACGTGAGAATGCTTAGCCCCATCTGATGGCCGTGATTAGCGTAATCCTGGAGCTTTTGAAAATATCCCCACACAATTGCCCCCTAGCTTGTGACCGCTTAAGCGTCCTAGCCTTTAGGGGTCAGAAGCTAGAAAACCCGTCTGGAGATGCAGCGATCATTGCTTGATGTCGTTTCAACTTTTCTGAGGCAATAAATGCTTCGTCCTGTCCGTCCTGGGAAGCGAACCGACGGCTACACGTGTAGCTTCTTCACCGATTACGCTGTCTCATTGATGGAACAGGCGTGGATTGCAAAATCCGTCTCTTCGAATTCGAAAGTGGCGCCCAAATAGGGTTTTCTTTCTATCAATAGGGTCGTCTCCTTTCTTTCTTTTTTCTGATTTCCTTTGCCCTTGCCTTCGATTCCTGCTCTGCTCTTCGAGATCTCTCTGGCGAGGACAACCGTAGGATGCGCCCGGATCTGTTCTTGACTTAACTTCGTGCCCCTGTCTGATTTTTTAGGGTTTCTCCACCCCTATTGTTTCTTTCCGCTATCTTCTTCTTTTAGACATGGGCACCCCTAGGTTTCGGTTAGATACAGACGAGGGCATAGCTAGGTTTAGGGCTACTTACAACATTCCGGAGGGTGTTCGCCTCAGGCCGGCGGATCCCATCGACTATGCCACGCGCGGCTGGTCCTGTAGCTGGATGCCGTTCCCTCTGATCTCCGTGATCGAGGGGGGGTCAGATTTCCTCTGCACCCCCTGCTTAGGGCTTGCCTTAGCGTCTGGTCGATTACCCCGTGCCAGCTGATGCCCAATGGCTTCAAAGTCATTATGGGCACGACAAAACTGAACGAGATCTTAGGGACCAACCTGGGTGTCCATGACATCGAGGACGTCTATGACATCTGCAAGGCTGGGGGAGACAATTATTATCTCCGGGTGAAGCAGCACCGAAGAGGCTTCGTCCTGGCCTTGGAGGACTCCAGTAAGAACGCCGAGGAGGACCTCTTCTGTGTGTCAGGGGACTGGGAATTCGGCGCTGGTGAAGACAGGAGACTGATGGTCCCTCGCCACCTCGGGGCCGTCCCAAGTAAATACTGCTTTTTTTCTCTATTTATTTTGCTCAATCTTTATGTTACCGAGCTGATACTCTTTGTTGTTTGTGGTGCAGAGCTGCACGCGAGATGACGACGGGCTGTGAGCGAAGGCTAGAGGAAGAACGTTGACGACCACAAGAAGGTCGAGAGATACAAAGGGCACGATACCATATTGGCCTGGAAGCTGCTGGGGTACACGCCGAGGTACCGCGGCCACTACAAGAGAATCGGAGCAGCTCCGGAGGACGAGCCACAGCCTGATCATCCTCCTGTCACCTTGGCTGTGCCTGCCGGGGTCCCTTTGATCGATCCTGCCGCGAGCCGAGCTGCGTTTGGCACTGAGGCATCCACTTCTTCTAGCTCGGGGTCGCCGAACCTAAGAGAGATAGTAGACGCCTATTCGTCCAACCAGGAGGAAGGAATGGAGGGAGGCTCAAGAGTGCCTGGTACCAAAGATCTGGCGGCCAAGTTCAGGCAAAGATCCTCTTTTTCTGCGACACCTTCGTCTGCCAGCACACGCGCGGCCTCGGGTTCGGGGGGTGTTGCTGCCACTTCTGCTCCTGCCCCTACACCTAGTGAGGGAGCGCGGCGACGCTCGCCGGATCGCCCGAGGGAGGGGTCCCCGCCCAGGAAGAGGTCTAAGGCGGGTGAGAAAGACTCAGGGGCTGAACAGCCTCTGAAGGGTAAGACACATGCGCGAGCTCCCGGGGGTAAGGCTCCGTCTGAGAAAAGTGCGCCGGCCAGCAAGGTGAGCAGCGGGGCGGCCGGCGAGCTCACCGTCTTGGTAGGGCAAGGGTCCGGATCGGCCTCCGGACCTCGAACTGCCCCAGCGGCTTGGAGACCCAAGATGGAAACGCAGCCCGGGAAGCCTCTAAACGTCGAGGACCGGCTGATGGGGAACACCAACGTCATTGGAGCCCTCGCAAAAACTTGTGCCCTGCCGCGAGACATGGAAGTGCACGCGAGGTATGACAATGAGAGCCTGATGGTCTCGGCGATTCAGGCTAATCTTTTGGTAAGTATCTTCAACGCCTTTCCTTAAGTGCTTTAGCTCGGTTGCTTTTATTCGACTTACTTTTTCCTTTTGCAGAACATGCAAAGGCTCCTGGCAGTAATGGAGAGGAGTGACAGGAACGTTGCGAAGTTACCCAGCTGGAGTCTGAGAGGGACAGACTGAAGAAGGAGCTGGAAGAGCTGAAGAAGGGTAGCGCCGAGGCGACCGCTCAGCTGGACGTAGCTCTGGTCAGCGTCACTGAATTCACGTCGAAGACTCATCAACTAAAGGGTGATATCTGGACGAAGACCAAGAGGATTGCCGAATTGGAGTCGAAGCTGGCCAAATCGAGGTCTGAATCGGCGGTTGAGGCGACAAGGCTGCGCGGCGAAGTGCTGGCCGGGTGCGCCGAGATCGAGAAGCTGAAGACAGGGAGTGCCGAGCTGAAGAAGGAGAATGCTGGCCTCAAGGCTTCTCTGGTGTCTGAGGCACAGTCCTCTTTCCAGAAGGGGGTGGACCAGGCCACTGAGGAGTATGAGAAGCAGGTGGAGGAGATCACCTCCATTCTGTTCGAGGAAGGGTGCTTGGCCGGACTGAGGCGTGCGGGGGTTCCCGAAGACCACCCGGTCTATCGGAACTTGCCAAAGTACTCGGACCCAGTCCCTGAGCCAAGCTCTACTCCTTTGGGCGAGAGTGCCCCAGTCGAAGCCCCTGCAGCTAATCCTGCCCCGGACGGTGCTCAAACCGCTGCGCCTACCAGCGATGCCCCGGTCGCACCTCAAGGTGAAGCTTCTTCTGCCCCTGCTGCTGGTGATGCACCAGACAAGGCCACGGTCGTAGCCGAGACCGCCGGCTCATCAGAGTCGGTGATCATACTGGTGGAGTCGCCGAAGCCGCAGTAGCTACATCCTGCTCTTGCTTTTGCTCTTTGTAATCTTTTTTTTCTATCCTTTGTATGTAACTTTCAGCCCTGTAATTTCCTTTGCCTTTAATGAAAAGCAGAGCTTCTTTACTTGTGCATTTTCTCTCTTTCCCTTTCTTTTTTGAGTTCGGCTCTTTTGCGCTTGAGTCCGGCTGAATGCCTTTAATGTGACGTGACGTGAGAGCCTTGAGTTGGAGAGAGTACCAAACGATCTTCATAGTTATCTGTGCTGATTCTCCGTATTCTGGAGACCATAAATGGCAGTAAGTGTGGCGGTATGGCCAATGAGGAAAACGAGCGGATGGTTCCACGTGGTGCCATCGGAACCACTGGTCAGCATATAGGAAGACGTGCACCTCACGTAAGGCGTGGGAGACCTCGCCTCATAATTTCCTTTGAAGACCGGGCCCTCCTTCTTCCTATAAATAGGAGTGGTAGGCTCGCCATGGGAGAGAAAAAAGAACTAGGATAGCATAATTCATATAAACTTAGGAACCTGTCTTTCTTCGTTAACCAACCTGGCAGCCATGCTCGGTAGATCATTAGGAACATTTGATCCGGGGGGAACCCTTGTGCCAGAAGACGGCTTCCTCCGAGGGGGAAAGTCTGTCGTAGTCTGCGCGCTCTCTGAAGATGATCCTCGTGGACTACGCGCTCTCTGATCGCGGGTCCACGGCCAACCCTCTCCGGCGCGGCTGCATTGGAATCTTTGCAGTCGTGGGTTGGTGGCGCCCCATGCATTTGGCGGTCTTGTTTTCATCCCACAGGGCTCTGCGTGGAACCATGCCCCTGAAGCATGCCGCAGATCTCCTTGCGGGATATCAAGACCTCCGAGCGGCGGGCAGGATCGAGAGGTCCTCGAGCTGAGGGGGCCCTTGTTTGCAAACTTTGGTCTCACTGACCATAGGGTATTGTAGAGCTCAGTGAGATTCAGAGTCCCCCAAAGCCTCCAAACAGTGTACCAGTGAGGATCGGAGTCTTCAAGCTTGCAATCTAGAGGGCGTTAAAGAGCTCAGGGCGCTGGAGACCGAACTGAAGAGTCGGTGAAGATCAGAGCCTCCCAGTCTTCATTTCTTTTTCTGTTTTCAGAGGACTGCGAGCCTCCTTGCTGTATTTTGTTTTCTTTTCTGTAACCCTTGTAATGAAGTAATTACAATGAATAAAAAAGAGCAAATTTGTGATCATACAATCAGTGTACAATATTTTTGTATTCTTTTTTGCTTTTCTTGTATTGTTTTGTGATACTTGTACTTTTGTGCTGCTTTTTTGCACTTCAGTGCTTGCACTGCTCTTTTTCCTTTGAAAACTGACATTGGCCGAAACGGACCAGCATTAGCCGAGACGAACTGTCTTTTACCGAGATGAACCCAGAGTCTAGATGACCTCGACTGTGCGAGCCTGAGTTCGGGAACGATCTCGAGGGGTGTATGAACCCGGAATTCAGGAAGCGTCTGGTTGTATGAATCCGAAGCCTCTTCCAGGGTCAGGAACCCAAACTTTAGGAAACGACTGAGTGTATGAACTCGAAGCCTTTTCCAGGGTCAAGGACCCAAACTTTAGGAAACGACTGAGTGTATGAACTCGAAGCCTTTTCCAGGGTCAAGGACCCAAACTTTAGGAAACGACCGAGTGTATGAACTCGAAGCCTTTTCCAGGGTCAAGGACCCAAACTTTAGGAAACGACCGAGTGTATGAACTCGACGTCTTTTCCAGGGTCAAGGACCCAAACTTTAGGAAACGACTGAGTGTATGAACTCGACGCCTTTTCCAGGGTCAAGGACCCAAACTTTAGGAAACGACTGAGTGTATGAACTCGAAGCCTTTTCCAGGGTCAATGACTCAAACTTTAGGAAACGACTGAGTGTATGAACTCGAAGCCTTTTCCAGGGTCAAGGACCCAAACTTTAGGAAACGACTGAGTGTATGAACTCGAAGCCTTTTCCATGATCAAGGACCCAAACTTTAGGAAACGATTGAGTGTATGAACTCGAAGTCTCTTCCAGGGCCAAGGACCCAGAGCTGCCGAACTCAGATATGGAGAGATGACACAGATTGACGACAGGGCAAATGCTGCTTCCATTGATCCTGAGACCCATGTTACATCTTTAGAAATAGAACTTCTTCAAGTGGGATGCATTCCATGGTCTCGGCAACGGCTTGCCTTCTAAGTCTTCGAGCTTGTAAGAGGATCGTCCTGTCAGTGAGACCACCCTGAATGGGCCATGCCAGTTCGGGGCCAACTTTCCTTCGTTCGGATCTTTGTCAGCTGGCAGGGTCTTCTTCAGAACCAGCTCTCCCACTGAGAAACTTCTTTCTCTGACTTTTTCGTTGTACCCTTTGGCTAGCCGCTGCTGATAGTCAGTCAGTCTAGGGCTGCTGCTTCTCGACGCTCGTCCGCTAGGTCCAGCTCCATTGCCAAGTTTGTCTCGTTTCGGCGGGTGTCGCCGAGGTGGAGCGCCTTGGAGTCTGATTCGGTGGGCTTCAGTCTTGTCTTCGGGGAGCTGGTCGTCCCTCAAGTAAGAGATGATTGGGTCCATCCAGCTCAGGCCGAGATCAGCACAAAGGACTTGCCGAGGTGAGTGGAGCTCTAGGCTTGGTCTTGATATCGATCCAACCTCGACAGTCCTTTTCTTTCCTGCTTCGACAGCGGAGGCCAGGTTTGCAAGCGCATCATCGTGCGTGTTGGTATCTGTCACATCCCGGACCCAAGAATCCCCTGATCAGGGTGGTTCCCAAGGTGTGACACGGGTACTCCCGTGAACTCGCACTTGTTCCAGACCAAATCCGAATTCACGAAGGAGAAAATTTCACATTCAATCAACATTTAATTGCGGAAGCATATGTAACATTTAATATCAAAGCCATGAGCAGTCCATTGACTATTCCATTATGTTACAATTTATCATTAACAAAGCTAATAATTTAAATCTCATAAAGGTTAAGTACATAAGTACTCTAATGAATATCGATTAGATGTTTATCTCAATTAAACATAATCCTAATACAATGCAAATCTACAATTCATGCATTGCCTTAAGCTAAGTGAAATATAAAATGCTTAGACTTAACTCAAGATTACTATTCGAAACGTACTCCGGCTGTAATATCTAACCGAATAACTTACCCATCAATATTTAATTCTATTTGGTTACTAATTGATCTCTTCGATGTCCTGGATCCCTGTGACACCAAGAGTAGTACCTCAAATACGACGAATTGGCAAGTATAGGCAATGAACAGGAATTACATAACGTTTTAGAATGAAATAATTGTCAATTGATTGATAAATATCAATAAAAAGAATTAACCAAATGTTTGTTCAATAAATGATAAATCCGTGATTTCAAAATTAAATCAATAACATATCTATAGGTTTCGAGATTCAAATCAATAATTTATATATATACAAATATGGCATCTACGTGAGCTCATCCTCTCTATGAGAGCAAATCTAGTTGGGATGTCACCAGCGGCCCGGCCAAAGGCTAACTGGCTACCCGGGTTCCAGAGTTCCGGTTACTCCATATGACATACTGCAGTAGTCTCTATAACTAAACCAAGTTTAATCCCCGTCGGGCATCACAAGGTCGAAGCTAAGTAGTGCCGATAAAATCAAATCAATAACAAAACAAATCTGAGTATCTTTATGTACTCGTTCACAAATCAAATCAAATAGTAATCTCAATGATTGAGTACTTACTCAATTTAGATCTTTCATCAAATATCAAATACTTATATGACAATTGGATAACAAATTGGAAGTAAATGATTGAATCAAATAATGTAAATAATGTGACAACTATATCAATTAAAATTGATAATGATGAAATTCCGATTTAAAGGTACAATGCGATTTATTTAAAGAAAATCAAAATATTTATTAACCAATTTAATTATTCATAAAGACTATTACTATCCGATACAAGATAGATTTAGAGAGTCAACGTATTACTACTTACTTGGTGTCACATATATTAAAATACGTTGAGCCTCTATATTTAATCTTCATGCTTAATAATTAGACTACTAAATGCATAAAACTTATGAGAGATTTAATTTAAATTTAAACCTTCATAAAAATGTAATTTCCATTAGTCAAATGAAATGGTTAAGGGTTCCATTCTAGAGTCATATAAGTCATTTTAAATTTTTCATCACCTATTAGTTTAGAATTACACCATATATCTCATTAGGGAGAATTATGAATGGTCATCATAGAGTAAGAGTACAATCACACTCCTCTAGTATGGACCAATCGGGTCGGAAAGCCCAAATAAATGGTTTCAGATTCATTACCATTGGTCCGTTAATTTCATAAAAGGTGCCATTTTTCAGGGTCCCACAAGTACTTCGGAGTTCACAATCCTAATTGGTTTAGTAAATACATAAAATAAGGGTATTCATCAACTTTTAGTGGCCTAAGAAGTAATTTTGGTCAAAACCCCGGGGCCCAGGCAGAACCCCTTCTCGCTATAGCGAGCTCACAGAAGGTGGTCTCGCTATAGCGAGGTCACATTCTGTGACCACTCCTCCGTTTCCTCATTTTTCTTTATTTCCAATTCATATAAAATGCAACATTGTGTCCATTTCAAACACATGTTCTCCGTGTATGCAAGCACATGGTTCCATCCAATTTACCACCCATTTCAAGACACCTCACATGTACACATTATACACATCCACCATTCATGTCCAAAAGCAATTGGTACATATTTAATTTTATATTTGTTTAATACACTACTTTATCACTAATCTAATCTCCTCTTTACCTTTAAGAAAATTAAGACTATTAATACTCAAGAAAATCAACCCATATTATAATCATTCTCAAATCATAATAAAAGAGACTAATCATCATAAAGAGGTAAAGAATAGAATTAATAATCCAATCAAGGAATTAAGCACCATGTATTCTTCATTAAAGCTTATACTTGCCTCCATTAAGCTTTTCCAAGGTCCCCTTACTAATCTCTTGCTTAAAAGATGAAAACCCCCAAAATATAAACCCTAATAATGGAAAAACCATAGAAAAAGTGATGAGAATGAAATGCATAAGTGAAAATGAGCCTCTTAGGCAAAAATGCAACTCAAATAATGATTTTAGAGGGTTTGTTGCTTACCTCTTTAATGGATTCCGAATTTGGAGAAAATTAGGAAAAAGGTAGAGAGGGTTTCTTGTCAAGGAAGGGTAGAAGAGGATGAAGAAGATGAAAGTGACTCCAAGCCTTCTTCACTCCAAAAGCTTAAGAGATAAAAAGTCCCCCAAATATACCAAACTCTAAACACAAAACACATATAAATGCTAATGAATATGCAAATATGACTACCATAGAGTCCCTTGACTCTATTTCAACTCAAAAATACAAAGAAAGGTGGGTTGATTCATACCACAACTAGAAATCCGAAAATGGAAGTTGCATAATGTGATTCTTGTCATCAAGAGTGAAGAGAAAGTTGGAGAAGATGAAGATGAAGAGGAGAACTCCAAGCCCCTCGTGCATATCCTCTTGCTCTTGACTTGGGGAAGACAAATGAAAGGAGTTCAATGAAGAAGATGAACTCCATTTATGAAATGAAGGAAGGAAAGAAGAAGGATCGGTTGGGTAGGGATTTTAAGGAGATATTTTGGGTTGGATTTTACTTGCAAGTCCATCTCTAAAATGAAATTTGGGAAAAGGGCTTGGGATTGACTTGGGCTTGGAAATGGGCTTGGTTGTTTTGGATTTTGAAGATGGGCTTGGTTGGGTCCAATGAGTTAAGTCTAATTGGGAATGATGTAAGGAAGGTGTTTGATGAAATGCACATGAAGTTACACACTCATAAAAAGCTAAAACTATTAAAAGGCCATAACTCTACTTAACTAAGATCAAACCCCACAAATCTAACTAATCCCTCACAAAACCAACCAAAACACATATTAGGCACTTAATCAAGATTAATTAAGTGCTAATCAAACTTAGGTGGGGTTGGGGTCTTACAGTATCTTTGGAGATCTGCCTGACCTCGGCTATCTAGAAATGAGAGAGTAGTTTTTTCGCGAGGGCTAAGTAGGCCGCTATCCTGTCGTCCCTGGCCTGGTAGTCTTCAGCGAGCTGGCTAGTTACCAGTTGCGAATCGCTGAAGATCACCAGGTGCTGGGCTCCGAGGATTTGGGCGCTGTTCAACTCTGCTATCAGTGCTTCACACTCTGCTTCATTGTTTGTTGCTTTGAAGTCCAAGGTGAAGGCTTGCTCTATGACCAGTCCCTCTGGCGATTGGAGGACTATGCCGGTGCCAGCTCGCTTGGAGGTGGACAAACCATCAACAAAGACCTTCCATGCCGAGGCGGGAGCTCGTTCGATCTCGGTAACTTCCGGCACATGCCCTATGTGCCCTAGTTCCGTGCCGGGCTGGGTCGGAGCCGAGCTTGGCGAGACGAACTCTACTATGAAGTCTGGTAGAATCTGGGCTTTGATCGCAGTCCGGGGACGGTATTGAATGTCATACTGCCCCAGTTCGACTGCCCATTTTGGGATTCGCCCTGAAAAGTCAGCTTTTTTGAATTTAAAACGGAGTGGATGCTCCGTGATCACCACAATAGTGTAGGATTGGAAATAATGGGAGAGCTTGCGAGAGGCGCTGACGAGTGCCAGTGCGAGCTTCTCCAGCAAAAGGTATCTGGTCTCGGCATCAAGCAGGATCTTGTTTGTATAGTAAATTGGCTTTTGGACTCCTTCGTCCTCTCTGATGAGGACGGAGCTCACCGCATGATTCGAGACCGCAAGATATAAATACAAAATCTCCCCCTGGTTGGGGTAGAGAGTAAGGGTGGTGAAGACAAATAAGTTTTGAGTGCTGCCAACGCTTGGTCGCACTCAGGGGTCTATTGGAATTTTATTTTTTTTCTCAGAAGCTGAAAGAAAGGCCTGCACTTATCTGATGATCGGCTGATGAAGCGATTAAGTGCTGCAGCCATGCCTGTAAGCTTCTGGACTTCCTTTGTAGTAGATGGGCTCTGGATGCCCAAGATTGCAGTAATCTGGTCCGGGTAGGCCTCTATTCCCCTCCGCGTTACCAGGCTTCCGAGGAACTTGCCAGACGCTACGCCGAAGGCTCACTTGGAAGCATTTAGCTTGAGCTTGAATGCGCGAAGGATGCTGAAGACTTGGGCCAGATCCGCCAGATGGTCGCTGGAGTGCTTGGACTTGACGACCATGTCGTCAATGTAGACTTCCACTGTCTCGCCGAGCTGAGCCTGGAACATCTTTGTCACGAGGCGCTGACACGTTGCCCCCGCGTTCTTTAGCCCGAAGGGCATCACCTTGCAGCAGTAAGTGTCGCGGGGGGGTTACACACGGCGTGGCTCCTCCACTGTCGCAGCTTTGCCTTTGAGAGGGCGCTCACGTCGACGCTCGTCCCGTTGGGGAGGCGCGACTTCATCGTCAGAGCACGAGGTCTCAACTCCTTCCTGGAAGGGAATCTCGACGAAGGGTCGCGAGCCTACGCGCTCCTCGCCTGCAGATGCGCCATGGGCCGCTCCGGACCGTCCCAGAGGAGGGACGTCCGTCGACGGGCCCGGACGCTCGAGTCTTGCTCTCAGGGACTCTCCGCCTTTCTTAGCTTTCGGAGGCATGGTTTCTGGGAAGGTTGGGATAGTACTTTCATACAGACGGCGCCAATTGTAGGTGCAGAAAAAATATGACCCACAATAATCGAGGTGCCTTAGAGGACTTATCCAAATGAAGAAGGTGATCCGCTGCCTGAAAGCCTGAAAGGGAAGAGCAAACGGTCAAAGGACCCTGGCCTGAGCGGCGCAAGGCTCTCCGATGCCTAAGTCAGTAAGTGCACTGGAACAAAGGAAGGAGAGGATGTGAGGACCCGTCCCTAGACATACCTGGTGGGACCCAATTTGACCAAGTCAACCATAGGTTATCCTAATTACAGATGGGCTTCCCTTGGAGAATTATGAATTTAACCTTAGGATGACCCAACTACCCGTGGCCTGACCCATTACCCATTAATTAAGAGGGCACTTTAGTCAAACCCTACCCCACCTTAATCCCATGTGAGCCCCACCTCACTCATCTTTTCAATCTCATCTTACCCCATCCCCTCACCCACGTGAGACCCATCTCCCCTTTTTCCCATTCCCCTCTTTTAGGTCACAAGACCATTTCCCTCTTCTCTTCTCATTCACTCCACACACAGCAGCCCCTCCTTTCTCCATTCCCTCATCTCCCTCATCCATCTCTTCTTCTCCCAACCCTTGCCGCCCACTGCCGCCGGACTTCGAGCACGGCACCATCGCCATCGCCGTCGGCGATCTCCTCGATCACCGCCAGCCACTCGACCTCTCTTTTCTCCATTTTTCATTTCTTCTTCCCTTCCATGTTTCTCTTTTCCTTTCTCTGTTTTCATTCTTGTTTCTCTTTCTTTCATTCATTTTCTCTCTTCCTCGCCACCTCTCCCTACCAACATGGACTAACCCACCCATATCATTTTCTATTCTTCTCTCCACTCACTGCCGATGTGATGTGTTTCCCCTTCCTCACCCATCTCATTCATTCCATCATTTCTCTCTCTCTCTCTTTCTTTATTTCTCTCTCACTCACCTCCCCTTGCTGTCAACGTGAGACACCCCACCGCCCACTGTTCCGGCACCTTCCTCGTCGCCGCCAACCACCACCATCTCCGGCGAACCCAGCCCATTCCATCTCTCTCTATTTCCCCCATTTCCCTTTCTCTGTTTCTCTCTTTCTTTCTCTATTCTTTCTCTTTCTTCTCTCTCCCTCACTCACTTCACTCACTGCCCACAAGACTGAGCACCCATCTCACCATTATCTCTCTCTCTCTTTTTAATTCTTTCTCTCTGTACTCCATTCTTTCTTTCTTTCTGTTTTCACCCTTTCCCTTACCCAATGAACCACCATCATCACCACTAATTTAGTGGGCCACCAATCAAGTGGGCCCCACAACCTTCGATCATCACCATCATCTCCGCGTGGACCCCGCGAGCTTCCCATCTCTAATTTGCAAGCCACCACTCCATTCCCTTCTCTGTTTGGTAAGCTCCCCTTTCCCTAGGTTTGGTTTATGTGCTTTGGGTGTGGAGTTGTGTTAAGATAGCTTAGAGCTTCCCTTTCTTTTAATTTATGTTTTAATTTAGTTTTACTTTGCTAATTATTCCTTAGGTTTGATTTGTTGGGCTTTGAGCTAGTGCTTTTGGATTTGGGCATCTCCAACGAAAGGCAAGTAGACATGCTTAGATTCTTTAATTAAATTGATTAACATGCGTAGATTGGTAATTACTGTCTTTTATGGATGTTTGGCATGATTTCTGTATTTGGATGGTTGATTGGATGATAAGATGTATAGAATTGTTAGTCTAAGCTCTTTTTATGTGTATTTGGCCATTGATGGATGAGAATCCCTCATTTGGAAGATCAATGGCCCACTTGTGATGAGATCATGATATAGGAGATGTGTTTGATGTTTGGAAGTGTTTGGTGAATATTGGAATGAAAAGGGAGAAATCCAGGAATTACGGTACTTGCAACAGTATTCAGCTAGGCAGAGCAGGTTAGCCGAGCTCAGTGCCTGGTTGGCCGAGCTCAGAGCAGGTTGGCCGAGCTCAGTGCCTGGTTGGCCGAGCTCAGTGCCTGGTTGGCCGAGCTCAGAGCAGGTTGGCCGAGCTCAGTGCCTAGTTGGCCGAGCTCAGAGCAGTTTGGCCGAGCTCAGTGCCTAGTTGGCCGAGCTCAGAGCAGTTTGGCCGAGCTCAGTGCCTAGTTGGCCGAGCTCAGAGCAGTTTGGCCGAGCTCAGAGCAGGTTAGCCGAGCTCAGTGCCTAGTTGGCCGAGCTCAGAGCAGGTTAGCCGAGCACAGTGCCTAGTTGGCCGAGCTCAATGCCTGGTTGGCCGAGCTCAGAACAATTTGGCCGAGCTCAGTGTCTGGTTGGCCGAGCTCAGAGTAGGTTGGCCGAGCTCAGTGTATACATTGACATTTCCCAGATTTGTACCCTTTTATGATTTGATCATGTGTGGGCCCCATTGACCTTCCATTTGGACTATTTGGGATACGCTATACGCGAGTCAAGGGCCGGGCTTAACCTTGACCCGTGTAGCCATCTAAGTAGGGTCTTGGGTTGTAAAACCGAACCTGATTCAAGGGTTATGGATGTCTTATGATGCTAAATACATACAGGAGCACCAAGGATACTTAATAAGCATCTGGGACTCCGTGATCACTTTCTTAGGTGAAGTGGGACCTTGGACCTGAATAGAGGGGCAGCAATCATCGATGGATTTGGAATATGTGGTATCTATGTTGATGAAACGGACACTAAGGCTGGCTGGTAGATCCGAACCTTGGATGTAGGCCTTGAGAGGTACTATAAATCAGGGCATTGCACTTAGGCTCTGATCCATGATCACGGTCCGTATTGGATGAGATGTCAGGACATGGCACTTGAAGTCCTGACCGATAATATTGGGAACTTAACGATAGATACTGATAGACGGACTGTATATTGAGATAATACTAATTAAGCGTATAGAGAAGCGGAGTTTACAAGGGTATGCATTATTAACTGTCGGGAACCACAAGGATGGACTAGCTATACCCGAACTCCGTGTCTCGTACCCTTGACTATTATCATCTCATATTAAGGATAATAAGGCTATCTAGTTCGGAGTACCCCACCTAGTGATCCGTAGTGTTTGTGGATGTACGATTGGTCTGCCGAGGGTTATGATGCCGGCATGGACATTGATATTGGTTAGTCTGCCGAGGGTTATGATGCCGGCATGGACATTGATATTGTGATGTGATTGACACAGTAGGTACCAGGTGTGGGTGGGGTACTGAGACCGCCGGCGCTCAGACCGGGTGTATGGATGGACGGTGATATTGATCTAGCACATAAGTCCAATGACTGGGACTTGGCCGTGGCTATGGATATTGTTGGTTGAGATAGCACATAAGACCAATGGCTGTGACTTGGCTGTAGCTATGGACATTGATGGATTCTTGTACGCTCTTATTCGACGTGACGACAACTGTGGGTGGCTATGACCCCCATGGTTGGTGTCAATCGACAGTTGTTGGGACGATGACGATGGGCTGGCTCTGACCCCCACGTCCTTTGTACTTCAACTGTGGACGTACCTTTGTGTGCTTCTATGTATGTGAATTGGATGTATGAATATCATATATTATGGATATCATTGTTTATTGTCTTTAACTGCCGCCGTTGATACGGTTGGATCTGGATGCGATGGATGCGACTATGGTAATGTTACCTCCTCTGTTTACTTCTGCTACTGATAACTCTGATGTGCTTGTGTGGTTTATCTGATGTTTTGATGGCTTCTCTTATCTACTTGTTATGTTGTATCAAACATCTGTTATATCAATATCTCGATTTTCGTTTATGCACTACACTCTACACCGTTTTCTGTTGCACTCTGATATTCTATATTATTATCGAGACACTAATCATGCAGGTACAGCTGGGATCAGGTATGGTCCTCTTTCCTATCTAATTATATAATGTATTGCCATCTAAACATGCCTATTTGCCTGGCTCATCGAGCCTGACCCAATCCTTGGTGTTTTCAGGTATATTCTCTTCCGCTTTCTTGATTGGTGGTTTGTTTGGCGACTGATCCGTTGCCGCAGGGTTCAGAGAATGATGCATTTGGTGCATCGTGAGGCGTCTATCATATAGATCTCTATTCTTTCCTTTTCTTGTAGCTGGCCGTGTTGGCCTAGGACTGAATAGTTAGTTTAATTATGGAAAGTACCTTGTAATCTTTTAAAGTGAAACAAAATTTTAGGGCCTTGTCCATTTACCTGCTCATATGAGATTCACACTTGATTATATTATTGGATTTTCCGCATCTCTTAGGTACTTTCTCGTAGCGCCCCGAGATTCGAGGCGCCCGGATTTTGGGGCGTTACAGAGGAAAAAGAGAGGCAGAGTAACGACTCTCTGGTTTTGGTTGTGCGTACCTTGCATGTGAAATGGGGTTCTATTTATAGAGAACTTGGACGATATCTCGGATGATATTTTGGTATGGGTCCCATGACTTGATAGGGAAGTCATCAGCCCATAAAGTAATAAATGCGGTCCATTCCAGCCCACTTTGCATTTAATGCCAGTCGGATCAGCCCACATCGCATTAAATGCGCGTCATGTTGGGTCAGATCGTGTTGGACGCCTTTGGCGGTAGGGGTACCATCGGATCCACCCTCGGGCCTTGCCCTGATTTGGTTTCAGCCACTGGATGCCGCCCTGTCAGTGATCTGGTGAAGATTATGGACGGCTGGATGTCGCATCTGTCTCATTGGCTCGCGCCCCTATTCCTCCACGTGTCTGATGACGTGGTGGGCGAAGGGCGCAAGTGGAGATTCTTTCTTGCTTCGGCTTTCGTCCCGGCTACTTTGGCCGAGGTCAAGCTTTTAGCCGAGGTGGGCACCTGGGTAGCCGAGCTCGGCGCTAGCGGCCAGGAACTGTCTGACTTCGGCTGAGGCTTCTACCCTGGTAGCCGAGGTGAGTCTGGTGCCACGTGGATGGCACGTGAGGCACGTGAGAATGCTTAGCCCCATCTGATGGTCGTGATTAGCGTAATCCTGGAGCTTTTGAAAATATCCCCACACAACGTCTTTCATTTATCGTAATTGATTGGTCTATTCTCGACTTCTTTTCGATCCAGAAGAGCTCGATTTCCTTTTTTGTTAGAGAGAGATGAATAAAGCACTCCTACTACTTATATAGGAAATTGAAATAATCTTTGTGAAGGTAAACTAGTTCAGTTTTTCATTTTTCATGAGAAAATGTGCAGCACCAAATGACTAAAAAACCGATTGAATGGAAAATTAATATGAATTTCCTAACCGCGGATAGGGGTGAGCAATCGGTTAATCGGTCGGTTATTTTAAGAATTTTTGACCAAACCGATTTTTTGATCACTTTAATGTATTAACCGAACCGAACCGATTTTTTGTTTTGTAAAACTTTTAACCGAACCGAATTATTTAGGTTCGGTTTTTGGTCGGTTCGGTTAATGTGATGCATTTTGTTGGACTTAATAATTGCCCAAGTTTTTAAAAATTTAGAACTATATTGCTATATTATATACATTTCATTTGTGAAATTGGGCTTAATAATTGGCCCATAAATCCATTATCCATAAATGATATATCGTAGAAGTGCTTGAAAATACATTAAACACAATTACACAAATAGACAATAACCATAAACAACACTCCAACTAACAAGTCTAAAAATATTTAGTGGACTGGGTAATGGGTAATAAAAATATTCAAAATAAAATTGCATATACTTCGGTTAATCGGTTAAATAAGATCATTAACCGAACCGAAATTATATAACCGAATTTTCCAGGAAATTTACCCGAACCGAACCGAATTACCCGAAATAACCGAACCGAAATTAAATTTCGACTATGGTTCGGTTTGGTAAATCGGTCGGTTCGGTTTTTGCTCACCCCTAACCGTGGATTCCTCCCATCATACAAACACACCTGACGTTTTTGCTTTAATTAAAGTGTGTAGTAAATGCAACTTATTCATGACATTGTGATAAGAGTAAATATAATATATGTTGAAGTAAAAGTAAATGTATAGTAAAATATTTATTGAGACGCTATAAAATAAAATAAGAAACATCACAACGTATTGAGAGGTGATAGAAAGTGTGATTAAAATACACATCTTAAACTTATTTTCACCACACTTCATCGCATTTTTACATGGTAAAAAAAAGGACCTATAGAGCGTTAGGCTATAAATGTCACATTATAACTTTCCTTCCCATATGGTAAAGCTAAAATAAGTCACGTCTTAACCTACTTTAACTTCGCATTTACTCCTCCACTTGTTCAACGAAGATGCCCCGAATTTTATGAGACCATATCCCCTGTAGTCCAAGCTCTAGGAGCAGGTGTGCATATTTTACGGAGAGAAGTTGACATGTAGGGCACGTTTTGACAAACATCCTCCATTTAGAGGGTTCCCTCCATCTACTGAAATCAATATATCCTCATAGAGGAGTTTTGTGGAAAGTTTCAGGTTTGGTCAACACAGAGGATTCCTACCATATGTAGGCAATGTGATCCAATGGTTACAAAATTTTCAAAATCCATCAAAAAATTGAGACCTTAGATCTCACCCTCAAATGTTGTTTGCAATCTAGAAAATTTGAACAGTTTGGATGACGAAAATGATGCCCACAAGAACAATAAATTAATATTTTATAATTTGGAGTTTTTTTTACAAGTATTTCAAATACATATGAAGGACCCGCAGTTTTAAATTGAGCTCCTACTGGTGTTTGGCCTTCCATAGATGATTCAAGTTTTGGATCATGATTTTGGTGACCAAATGACCATCAAAATTGGAAAAATCGTTCCGAAAAAAAACCCCATTTTTGCACTATGGAAGATCAACGGTTGGAAGACTTTTGTCGTTATTTCATGGTCCCTGATGAATTGCGCACCCAATTTTGGGCGCCCATAGCCATTTTTTGCCATCTAAGGAAATTGAACGGTTCAAATTTAGCAAAAGGACCCTAGAAAGTTCTAGATTTTGGTGATCCAATGGTCTGGATGTTTTTACGAATATCTTAAAATCTAAGAGGGATCAACGAGTGATATTTAGGACTGTCAACCATTTTGGGGATTTTAAAGATGATGAACAGTTTTGATTGTGGGACCCATAAAAACGATGACCCAAATGCACCCGCTTGCCCACTATAGCAGTGCCTTTTCGCGCGCATTTTGAGAATTTGTTGGGGGAGGTTCTGACGCACGAAATAATCAAATGGATGGAACAGCAAACCCCCCCAGCCCCACCCCCCCCCCCACACACACACACACACACACACACACACACACAAAAGACCTTTAGACTTCAGTTTTACACAACATTGTCGGCTAATCTAAAATAAACTAAAATGGGTAGTGGGAGATGGATCTCAGATTCATATATTTATAAGGCATTTGTGTATTGTATTACGGCTTGACCGAACTGGTTCATTGAGTTTGCTAGATGACCATGCTCGAAGGTATTTTGGTCGTTGTACCGAGGCTTTATTGGGGGCCAAGAAAGAGAAGATTCTATGCTGATGTAGTCTGCAACGAGGTGAGAGCTCTCCCTCCCCGTGGTGTCGGAGTTTTTCTAAGGAGAGAGGCCGTGAGTATAAGATTAGGGACCTATGGGGATAGAGTAGGATAAGTGTTAAAGGGCCTAGAAACCTTAACAAGTTGCCAAATTTTTTCACAGTGAAATTGAGCAGAACACTCATAGTCGAAACCGCATAAATTTGTGTGTTGTGGGATTTCTTGTTTAGTAGTTGTGATTGATCGTGCTTTGCCCTTGTTAATCCTCAACAATTGGTATCATAGCCCCCGACAAGTCTTGTTAATAACCAGTATTAGGTGGGTCTTACTAATGTGTTATACTATAGAGCCTTCATCATTATTACCAACATTAGGTGGGTGACCTAGGGTTGTAAACGGGTCGGTTCCGGTCCGAGTCCATGGTGGACCCAGAATCGGAATCGCTAAGTAGACGGTGGAACCGGATCCGCATCGGGAACCGTTTCAGAACCGGTTTCTTGGCTCCGGAACCGGAACCAGAACCGTATATGGGACGGGTCTGGATCCGGGACCGGGTTTAGGTAGATAATGATATTAAAAAAATATGATTTTTAGGAGAGATTTTTGAAAATTGAGATAATCTGTCGGGTCCACGGGTCCGAACCAAGGTGGAACCGAACCCGAACCCATTTACTTATCGGAGCCTAAATAGGGACCCATACCTGATTTTTAACGGGTCGGAACATTCGGATAATCGGATAATCAGGTACCCATTTACATCCCTAGGTGGGTCCCATAATACCAACATTAGCCGAATTTCTTATTAATTACCAATATTAGATTGCGTGATTGTAATTATCAGTTTGTTATCATTAAATGAGTTTCACTATTTGATAGCTCCCCTGTGTTAATATGACTACCAGTATCAAATGGGTCACACAATGATTTCTTATAGTATGATGTCCGATGTTAGATAAGGTTCTACCGAAAAAAGAAAATAAAAGAAAAACTATAATGACCCATTTGTGATAATCACCATTAGATGTATTATATTATGGCCATGAACATTTAGTAGACCTACCTCAATTAAATAATATTGTCTGGTTCACAAGTCCTTAACACTTAATCCCATTATTTTTTTAACAATAGTGTGTCTGAAATTTATTAAAATTGCCGAACACCATTAAATATCATGTCGCTATATTAATTTATGATAAAATCTTACAATATTTAAATTTATTAATATTAAATTATGCATTTATCCAGACATCCCCTGAACATCCCTATTCTTTATTAAGCACATGTAAAATTTTTAATTAACCCCACCGTTTGACCATCCTAACCATTTTTGACCATTGATCTTCAAGGTAAATGGGGCTTCACTCTCGATCATGAATCTTGTTGCCTCTCACGTGACCGTGACCAAGCCACCATGACGGTCGTCGGTCGCAGCCCTCTTCCTCTTGTTTATGCCTATAAAAAAAAACCTATTCGCTGAGAAGGAAAACGAGCGCCGCCGAGTAGAATAAATCCCAGCTCTCTCTATATGTGCCTAAGATCGATCGATCTTCTTTCTCCCTCTTTCATTTGAATTGGGTAGGTCATTCCTTCTCTTCACTTTCAATCTTCTTATCACTCTTCTTAAAAATTTTTTATCCTGCCTAGTTTACAAAACAGTAATGGAGTGTCAGTACTGCATTTTTTTTTCGCTTCATTCTCATCCTCAATCTCATCTATTTGAGTTCAGAGTTAGAATCTAAATTTTAGAATACTCTTCAATTTTGGGAGTGGAATCTGCATGTTTGGGTAGGTGTTTTTGCTTATGATTCTTGCTGTTTGCTGTTTTTTTTTTTTTATATCGGCAGGGTCTGTTGCAGGTACATTGGTTTTTGGGCGAGTGTGAAAGCAGATGTTGATGGGTGTACTTGGTGTGGACAAAGTGTGTTCTTTTTGTAGGATTGATGCCTGTAATAACTTCATTTTTGGTTCGCAAGATTTGGCTCCTCTTCTAACTGCCAATAAAAGATTCAGCTACTCTTTTGGAGGAAATTGTGTCTCGGTTCGTAGTATGGCTTCAATCATGCCTGTACAAAATGTTGAAGATGGCCGGAATGTGTTGACGGGAAAATCATTCATCCGCCCTCATTTACTGGAGCTGTCACCCTATCAGCCCATTTTGCCTTTTGAGGTTTTCTCTCTCACTTTTTCTGTATTTGGGTGGGCATGTAGAAAGAATTATTTGGGGCTAACAAGTCATAAACAAAATCTCATTAAAGTGGGTTTTGAATTTTGTACCACCTCAATCATATGGTAAATAAAAAAAAAAAATCCATATGTGTAGAAGATTACAGCTTTGGGTGAGTCAAAGATTGCAGCTTTGGGTGATTCAAATGTCACCCGAAGCCTTTTTTTTCAGTTATTTTATTTTAATTTGTATATAATGTGAATGATTTGGAATAGTGCCAAACCCTCATTTTCAGGTTCTTTCTACAAGGCTTGGAAGGAAGCCCGAGGACATCATCAAGCTTGATGCAAATGAGAACCCTTATGGTCCACCTCCTGAGGCATGTTGTTCCTTTATCAATAAATGTTGCCCAAATGAGCTCATTTCTATCAAAAAGTTTTCATGTTGGAGTATACATGGGGAAGCTAATTTTCTAAACGTGGTAGCATGAACAAGGCTATCTTATTGATTTTATCAATGGAACCATCAGTACTCAAACGGGTGCACTTCATGATCAGAATCAATAGATGGTTTTATGACATATAATTATGTCTTGGATGTCTTAAAAACATACATGAAGGCTTGATTTTTTTGTTTGATGCCTAAAGGCTAAAACTGATACCAAAATTGTTCCAACCATGTGAAGAATGCATCATCAATCATCATTACCAATGTCTTAGCCTTATCCCATTGATTTTGGGTCGGCTTAAGCCTTAATGCATCTTGCTAAGATGAGATCAACAAGCTATAAACACGAATCTTATCTTATTATGGTGCACAAAAAGGATTATACATATATAATCTGTATCTTGATGGCCCTCTCCTGCAGACTTCCGCATGGAAACCCACCATGCAGACACAGACTCTCTTGTGCCTGCCCCCCCCCCACCACAAAAAAAAAAAAAACCTTGGTGAATTGGCATAAGTCCAACTTTAACACTCATCCATCTCCAATGTTGGATTGAAATCCTAGAAAACGGTGCCTTCCAAAACCATTAAACTCAAGGGCCATGTCTTGTCCAGAACTTTCAATCCCCCACATCCCCCATACATGTCGTGGGCCCCACAATGGAGTCTACTTGGGGTCCACATGGTGAGGGTGCACTAGAGAGGACTACCCTATATATCTGTGAGAGTGCGCATGCGTAAATGTGTTTATATATTATATATGTATATATAGTGTAAAAAAAGAAAGGATCGAGGGATCAATAATGTGACTATCAGCGTAGACTATCACATCTTATTTAGAGTTCCCATTTGAAGATTTGCATGATTGTCTATCTTCATCATAAATGATGGCAGCCTGCCTAATTCACTTTTCATTTTCCACACCACTCTCTACATGCCACTTCAAAGCAATCAGGGGTGGCCCAATCAATTTGACCCTGCATCTGGATTTGGATGTACACCCTAAAAATTAGGTTATTATGCATATGTAACAGATAATATCTGTTGATAATAGTAATAGGGTGCCTGTCTTTGGCACTTCTATTTGACTGTATGGGGAGATGGTTTGCAGAATTGATGCTTGTAGCAATTGTTAGTTTATAATCATTAAGGAAAGAGTCAAATATGGTGGTCATCTCCCTGTATAAGAAGGCATGTTGATGAGATCACTTTGCATCTGGCTGCTTCCTGTTTAGTTATTTTTCTCTCTCATGCTTTCTTCAGTAAATATCATTATAAAAAAGAAACTCATGTTTTCATTTCATCTCTCACACTTTCTTTATCATTTTTTCGATGCAATCAATCTTAATTCCGAAATGTAGGTGGAATGTGTACATACTTGTCCTTCCTTTTCTAAATGACCTGTAGACAATATATATAATATTATATGTACACACAGATTTCTTTTTCTTTTCAGTAAGTCATCTCTCCAGTTCCTTTGTAGGTGGCTAAAGCATTGGGTTCATTAAAATTCCCATATGTTTACCCAGACCCTGAGAGCCGCCGCTTGCGTGCTGCCCTTGCTGAAGATTCAGGCCTTGGTGCTGAATACATACTTGCTGGTTGTGGTGCTGATGAGCTCATCGATTTAATCATGAGGTTAGAAGCCACTCTTTGTCTTCTAATGTGTTATTTTCCTCAGGGTATAAGCTGAAAAGTTTCAATGAGTTTCAGTTTTTCTATGCTTGAGCCACTGCAGATGTGTACTTGATCCTGGTGACAAAATTGTGGATTGTCCTCCAACATTTTCGATGTATGAATTTGATGCTGCAGTGAATGGGGCACTTGTCATTAAGGGTATGCGGCTTTTGGGTATTTTCCTTTAGTGTTACTGTTTTCTGGTTTCAGATTTTAAATTTCTTCAAGTATACTCTTCCAAACTCCTGACTGCTGATTCATTCTTGTATCTTTTAGAATTTGCTGATCTGTTGATTTGGTTCGTTTGTTTCTTTAAAAATGTCATTGAATCCACTACTTTTTCATCATTTCAGAACTCAAGTTTGTGCCAGGTCTACTCTCAGACTGTGCTGTCCACTTGAATACTCAGTCAACTCGACATGTGTAAAACAGAATCAAATATTGCATATGAATATGATTACTGAATAAACACTTAAATGTTGCAAAAAAGGAGAAAGAAAGCAAAAGGAGACTAGGCTGCATGATTTGTTACTGCAGTCCAAAGCTAAATAAGCAGAAACATGTCTGACCTCTAAAAGAGGTTTTTACTATTTAAAACAGTTTAACTAGCTTGGCATAGTGACTTGTCTCAAAAGGTGGCTTGGTTCAAATCTCGATCCAGTTGGGCCAGCTCATCTGAGTTTTGAACTATAATGTAAATGAAAGATGTAACTTGCTACCATATTCTGGAGAGAGAGAGAGAGAGAGAGAGAGAGAGAGAGAGAGAGAGAGAGAGAGAGAGAGAGAGAGAGAGAGAGAGAGAGAGAGAGAGTTTACATATGTAGTTGATTGACATTTGATGATGTTGATTGACATTTGATGATGCAAGGATCACCCTTTTTTTTTCTTTTTTATAATGATGTACGGGTCACTATTTAATCACTTGGTGAATGTTATGAGGTTAACCGCACCATATTTCACAGACCCTATCGGTGGAGAGCTACTCATAATCAACTAATCATCTTATATGCAGTACCAAGGAAACCAGATTTCAGCCTGAATGTTTCTCGTATTGCTGAAGTTGTGGAGCAGGAAAAACCAAAGTGCATATTCCTGACTTCTCCCAACAATCCAGATGGGAGGTATCTCATTTCATCTCTTTTTCTCAATGCATTATTGCATAAATCAAAGAATACATCACATTGGTCAAGAAGAAAGAACACGCCTTTGCAATGATCTACACTCTTGAGTTCTATCTTTTTTGTTGAGAAAGAAGGACGACCCTATATGATCCCGGCTGCTACTAGTCACAGGGGTAGGGTACATAAAGGGGTGAACATCACCCCGGATTAAATGACTGTAGCCATCAACTCAAGAGATTTTAGAAGGATGGTTGGATGAACATTGTCATATGGCTTCATCTGATTCTTATGTTCACGAGGGGAGCTAATGCTGGGGGGCAGGGGCACCCTTGTGAAACAGGGCATCAGGCAATTGTCGTTAGTGAATGACAATGTTATGTCATCAACTTTATAACCAGAGTGGGTCGGTTATATGTGCTTTGGGCTCCCTTCTATGGTTAGCCATTGGCCTTTCCTTCTCTCAGGCTGAGCATCTTTTTTCTGTTTTCCTTATTATCAATCGTTACCATTCCATAAAAAGGGGGATCATTCGATCAATTTGATATTATATTTATACTTCAGGCAATTATTAAGTGCATACATCATATCTGCCCCACCCTTGGTGATTAAGGTCTAATCATTTGTGGATTTGGGGTGTCCCTAAGATTACCTTGGTTGGATATGGCCATTGCTGTAAGTGTTGAAAAGATTGGTGTAAGCTTAGGGTGATGTGATTCATTCTAATAGTGAATATCCTCTGATTAAGGTAAAATTGGCTCATACTGTTGGTGTTCAATAATTTTTTAAATATGCACATTCCAACTCATTAAGGGAGGGGAAAATTGTGGGGTTTGGATTTGCCTTTCATGGGCTTATAAGCTTGTTGTGTGAGCCCATATGGAATTATTTGCATATACAGCCAACAAGTACAGTAAAAATCTCAGGCAATTTTTTTTATCCAGATAAAATTATTAGAGCTGTGTAAACAAAATTACTAAGGCAGCCAACAAGTACAGTAAAAATCTCAGGCAGTTTTTTTTAACCAGATAAAATTATTAGAGCTGTGTAAACAAAATGAATAAGGCATCGTTTGTCTTCCACATATGGGATAATAAAAGTGGTGTAACATATGTAAAGGGTTTGTACATAACTTTTTCATATGCAAAATGTTACATTTGCAAAACACATTACCATGCTTGTCAAAGTCACCATTTTCACATGACATGAGTGAGTGAATACATCCAACACTTTGAGATATGTTCATGTTTTTCATGTGGATCTCAAAATCGATGAAGATGTATGATATGAAACTAAATAATCTTTATGTGTATCATTAATATGAGAATATTGAATGTTTTCGGATTATGAATTGGTTCCCAACAATAGTGCAGAAAATCAGATCTATAGGTTGGGATTTTTTGGACATTTCACATATCACAAAGTCTATGAATATTTAAGATATGAAATTAAACATATCAGGATTTTTTTAGATCTATAAAGAGGATGAATGACTTGGATTACCAATGGCCCACAAAAGTGCAAAAAGAAAAAAGAAATTGTGATTGAAGTGGCTCGAAACTGCAACATACGCTGGTGGGATCCCCTGTTGTATAAGAACTAGCAACTTTTCCTCATTTACATATGTACCATTTACCACCTCCCCAAAGGGCCTTGCTTACACCATTTTCACACCTCATTTATGCCTATGATATGTAAATGGGCGCAAACAAAAGTGATCATGCATGATTGTTATGCATATGTGGGCATGCAAATGCTTGCAAACAGAAGATGCTTCTAAATGTAAGAATAGTAGATATTGTTTTCCCCCTTTGTCACAGTTGGAGGTGTCAGCATGCTGCTACTCTTTCAATACTTGCATGATTGAACAGTGCAATATTTTACAAAAAAGGGTCTCTGTTGCACTATTGGTATGTTTGGACTGTTGGCCTTCCGTTATTGTTTACCATTGAAGCATTTTAGCACTCATTTTTTTTGTTTGTCTGTTCTGATGCAGTATAATTAAAGACGTGGACCTATTAAAGATACTTGATTTGCCAGTATTGGTTGTGTTGGATGAAGCTTATATTGAGTTCTCCGGACTGGATTCTAAGATGGCCTGGGTGAAGAAATATGAGAACTTAATTGTCCTCAGGACATTCAGCAAAAGAGCCGGTATGGTTCAATCTTTTACTAATTGCATTAGAAATTGGCCATCAGTCCATGTTTCTTAAATCAATGCATGGAGTTGCTAAGTCTTTGTTTTTTATCCATGTCACTGGATATGATAGAGATGTCAATTTGAGATGACCATGGGGGGTATTATCATTTATTTTTAGGAGGGCATACATTATTGTTTTAGGCAAGGCCAAAACTAATATACATCCTCAACGAATTCAAGCCCTGGACGTGTCACCTAATGGGAGGTGCTTTAATGGCTTTACCAATGAGACACTGATGTTGAGCATTTTATCTTGCATGCATTGATACTAATTTTCCCAAATCTGACGGGTCGACTGGTGATTGTTTGCTTCCTATTTTTTCACCAGATCATTCATATGATAGGCCCATCATGGATGAATCATCTCTTCCATGGGACTGGTTGCCTCTAGATGTGTACCATTTGCTGTAATTCCCCATATTAATCAGAGGGCTAGGGCCATCATCATTTGCTGTAATTCCCCATATTAATCAGATGGTTAGGGCCATCTTTATTTGCTGTAATTCCACATATTAATCACATGGTTAGGGCCATCTAACAGGAGAGTTGTTGGCGAATGGTGCATTCCTAATTCAACTGATGGGGCCTAACTGAACACTGTAGATACCAGAAGATGGATCCATCTAAACAACTGTAAAAGAAAAAAAAGAAAAAGAAAAAGAAAAAGAAAAAGAAAAAAGAAAAAGAAAGCTTGTTTCTTTCATAAATGCCTTGTATGATTTTTTCCCCTTCTTAGATGTGATTTTTAAAGTTGCTTTTTTTTTGAAAAAGATGCATTTATAAAAGTGAATCTGGAATTAAATAGCATTACTTGAAGAAAAGAAATCTTTTGAACCACACAAGCCCATGACTGTAATATGACAAAGAACAGGCACATACTGTATATTTCTCTATGTGGATCAATAGCAGATTGTATTTGGCCATGATTTCATGTCTTATCAGAAGATGTCACAGAATGATAATGGTAGCTTATAATGCGTCTGATTTCATGAAGGTCTAGGTGCATTTCTTTTTTCCTAAATGAATTTGATTTATTTTGGGTGTTCTGATGGAAGGAAGAGATGATGAGGTGAAAGTTATGGTGCCTCCAATTTTTTTCGGCAAGAGAAGACACGACCAATCAAAACAAGGTGACCCTCCTAGATAAGAAAGTAAAGGAAAGAAGGAGGTGGTGAAGTTGATATTATCTATTAGTCATGATCATCCATCGGGGTTGAAGGAGAACGAAGTTCAACAAGATGATAAATGGAAAATTTTCCATGGAATGTTAGTGGTCTTGGGGCTTCCACTAGAGGATTCCATAGCTTATAATGCGTCTGATTTCGTGAAGGTCTAGGTGCATTTCTTTTTCCCTAAATGAATTTGATTTATTTTGGGTGTTCTGTTGGAAGGAAGAGAACTCCGCCTATGTTGGGGTATCCTTGATATAGCCGGTCCCAAGCCCAGACAAAGGAGGAGGGTTGTGCGTTAGGTAGCCGACAGCCAGCACAATACTCAGTCGGATTTCTTTATGGATTTGAGAAGTATTCTTATACCCATATACAAGAACAAAGGAGATATTCAGAACTGTGCGAACTACCGCGGTATTAAATTGATGAGCCATACGATGAAATTATGGGAGAGAGTTATTGAGAGAAGACTAAGAAGAACAACAAACGTTTCAGAGAATCAATTTGGTTTCATGCCTGGGAGATCAACCATGGAGGCTATCTTTCTCCTGAGGAGGTTAATGGAATAGTATAGAGAAGGCAAGAGAGATTTACATATGGTGTTCATTGACTTGGAGAAGGCCTATGACCGGGTTCCTAGGGAGATCCTTTGGAGAGTTTTGGAAAAGAAAAGAGTGTGTCGCATATATTGAGGCGATAAAGGATATGTATGATAGAATCGTGACATCTATAAAAACGACTGGCGGCGAAACTAAGGAGTTTTCTATCACGATTGGTCTACACCAAGGCTCGGCGTTAAGCCCGTACTTGTTTGCCCTAGTTATGGATGAGATTACAAGACATATCCAGGATGAGGTGCTGTGGTGTATGCTATTTGCAGATGACATTGTTTTAGTGGATGAGACGAGAGAAGGGGTGAATGCTAAACTAGAATTGTGGCGGAAAACATTAGAGACAAAATGGTTTAGGCTAAGTCGATGCAAAACGGAATATATGGAATGCAAGTTTAGTCAAAGTATGACACCTGGTAGCATAGAAGTAAGTTTGGGCACACAAAAGATTGTAGAGAAAGAAAACTTTAGGTACCTTGGATCTATGGTGCAACAGGATGGAAAGATTGATACTGATGTAAGTCACATGATTCAGGCCGGGTGGACCAAATGGAGGAGTGCTTCGGGGGTCTTGTGTGATCGGAAAGTCCCCTTCAAGGTTAAAGGAAAGTATTATAAGGTGGCGGTACGACCAGCGTTGTTATATGGATCAGAGTGTTGGGCAGTAAAGCATAATCATGTCAAGAAGATGGAAGTTGCGGAGATGAGAATGCTAAGATGGATGTGCGGGATCACAAGGAGAGATAGGATTAGGAATGAGGAGATGAGGGGCAAAGTAGGAATAGCACTGATTGAAGATAAAATGAGAGAAAATCGACTGAGATGGTTCGGCCATGTTAGAAGGCGTCCAACGGAGGCACCTGTTAAAATGTGTGAAAGCATGGAGATTGCCAGGAGTAGGAGAGGGAGAGGGAGACCCAAGAGAAGTTGGAAAGAAACTATTAAACATGACATTGCCTACATGGATCTAACGGAGGACATGGCCCTAAACATATTTGATTGGCGTCGTCAAATCCATGTAGCCGACCCCACCTAGTGGGAAAAGGCTTGGTTTGGTTTGGTTTGTTGGAAGGAAGAGATGATGAGGTGAAAGTTATGGTGCCTCCAATGCTTTTTGGCAAGAGACAACACGACCAATCAAAACAAGGTGACCCTCCTAGATAAGAAAGTAAAGGAAAGCAGGAGGTGGTGAAGTTGATATTGTCTATTAGTCTTGATCATCCATCGGGGTTGAAGGAGAAGGAAGTTCAACAAGATGATAAATGGAAAATTTTCCATGGAATGTTAGTGGTCTTGGGGCTTCGACTAAACGATCAGGATTCAAAGGATTAATTTTTTTGTTTAATTGGTAATGGTAAAATCTCATTAGAAGATTAGAAGATCAATACAAAGATAAAGACCCCCTCCCCTTCCCACCATTCCCACCACCACTCCCCCACCCACCGACCCACCCACCGACCAACCCACAAATGAGCATTATGTCATTCATAGGCAGATTGAAAGAATACTTAAACGAGAGAGAGAAGAGAAAGAGAGAATTCTGTGAAAATATATTCTCATTCGATGATCCTTCATCTTGGATTCATCTTCTTAAATAGACTTTACAATGCCTAAGATTAGGCTACAAATCAAGGAATAAAACAAGGAATCAAATACTAATTAGATCAATTAGATCTCTAAAGAAGGAAGGGCAACTAATCTATCTAGCTGTACACAATAAGAATAGATCTCTTATATACAATTGGGCTGGGCCTAATATCATGTAAGTGGGCTGGACGCCTGGACTAATATAATACAAGTTTATACTTTAACACCCCCCCCTCAAATTGACGCGGGGAATCAACCAGTAGCAATTTGCGAACCAGGAATTCATGCCGCGGACGTGGAAGACCCTTGGTGAAGATATCAGCAAGCTGGAATTCAGTGGAAATATGAGGAAGAGTAATGACTTTGCGATCATACTCGTCCCGAATGAAGTGACAGTCCACTTCAATATGCTTTGTCCTCTCATGAAACACCGGATTTTCAGTGATCCGAATGGCACTTGTGTTGTCAGCATGTAGAGGAGTCGGTTGAGTCTGGGAGAATCCAAGCTCGGAAAGCAACCCTCGTAGCCATAGGATCTCAGAACAAGCGGAAGACATGGCTCGGTATTCGGATTCCGTGGAAGATTTGGAGACTCTATCTTGCTTTTTACATTTCCAGGCTTCTCCCAAGTAAACACACCATCCTGTAGTAGAACGACGTGTGTCCGGACAGCCAGCCCAATCCGCATCAGAATAAGCAGAGAGTCTAAGAGGTGTGCCAACTGGAAAGAATAAGCCGCGGGTAGAGGTACCAAGGATATATCGAATAATCCGTTTGGCTTCCGCCAAATGATGATGCCGTGGGGCCGTCATAAACTGACTGACCAGATTAACAGCATAAGAGAGATCTGGTCGAGTAATGGTTAGATAGACAGGGCTACCAACCAAACGACGATAGAATGTAGGATCAGGAAGGAGATCACCGTCTTGTTGATGAAGCTTGATATTTACTTCCAAAGGTGTGTCGACTGGGCTAGAATCACTGAGATCGGCGAGATCCACTAGGTCAGTAGCATATTTATGCTGGTGAAGAAACAAGCCTTTCTTTGATCGATGAACTTCCAGACCCAAGAAATAATTCAAAGGTCCCAAATCCTTCATATGAAACGTATCTTGTAGAGAGGCCTGTATCTGTCGGATCATATCACTGTGAGGGCCAGTAATAATGATATCATCAACATACACAAGGAGAATTGTGGATCCTCTGGATGAATGAAGTGTGAACATCGAAGGATCATACGGGCTCTGTATGAAAGAAAGCTGAAGGAGAGTGGTTCGGAATTTTTCGAACCAGGCTCTGGGTGCCTGCTTAAGACCATATAATGAGCGCCGTAATCGAGCAACATCGGTCTTGGAAGAAGAAGGAATGCCATGAGGGAGACGCATGTAGACTTCCTCTTTAAGATCCCCATGAAGAAAAGCATTCTTCACATCCATCTGATATAGGGGCCATGACTGAGAGGCGGCTATTGCAAGAACTGTACGTACAGTTGTCATTTTGGCCACTGGAGCAAAAGTTTCCTCATAGTCGATACCATACTCCTGCCGGTTTCCAAGTGCAACTAGACGGGCTTTGTAGCGATCCAATGATCCATCAGACTTTAATTTCACCGAATATACCCACTTGCAGCCAATGGGTTTGACAGATGAAGGACATGGAACAATGTCCCATGTATGATTTGTTTGAAGAGCAGTAAGTTCTTCCTGCATAGCCTGTTTCCAACAATCATGCTGCACTGCCTGAGAGTACGAGTTAGGGATAGAAATAGAAGACAAAGTGGTTAATAAAGAAGTATGAGTAAATCCATATTGATCAGGTGGCTTTGTGTGGCGAATGGATCGGCGAAGAGCAAGAGGCTCCGGGGTTGGATTAGGTGCAGGATCAGGAGCAGGAGACTCCGGAGGTGGATCAGGTGCAGGATCAGTTGTAGTCAGGGTAGGCGTAGCGAGAGACCCAGCCTGTAACATTCCGTCGTTTATACACAAAATTTGGCTTAAAACGAGTAACAGGTGGAGGCATTGTATCTGAAAATGATGGTAAAAAGGAGAACGAGACTGAGTCATTCGAAATCACTATGTCTTGGAAAAAAATATTGTTTTCAAAAAACACGACATTGCGAGATACTCGATTCTGTTGGCTTTAGAATCATAACAGAGATAGCCTTTTTGATTAAGAGCATAACCAAGAAAAGCACAGATGGAGGATTGAGCTGTTAACTTAGTGCGCTTAGTGGGAGGAAGAAGAACAAAACAAACACACCCAAAAGGACGAAGATGATCATAGAGTGGATTCTTTTGAAAAAGTCTATAAAACGTTGTCTGGTTGTCTAATCTAGATGAAGGTAGCCGATTTATGACATGCACAGCGGTTGAGAGGGCTTCAGGCCAAAGCCTAGTTGGAACAGAAGAAGCTATCAAAAGTGATCGAGCAATATCCAAGAGATGTTGGTTTTTTCGTTCAGACACACCATTTTGTTGGGGGGGTGTAAGGACAAGATCGCTGGGAGATAATGCCTTTGGATTGCAAAAATGTTTGAAAGTCCTTAGAAACATACTCCCCCCCCCTGAATCAGACCTAAGAATTTTAATGGTAGTGGAAAATTGATTCTCAACATAAGACAAGAAAACTTTAAAAATCGAGAAAAACATCAGACTTAGCATGCAAAAAATAAATCCAAGTAAAACGACTATAATCATCAATGAATGTAACAAAGTATTTATAATGAGAATGAGAGATAACAGGTGCAATACCCCAGACATCACTATGAACAATATCAAAACATTTCATTGCTAAAGAATCATGAAAAGGAAAAGGAAGGGTTTTCCCTTTCCCCATCTTGCAGCTATCACAATTAAAAGAAACATCTTGAAAAGAAACTTTATTATCATTAATTAAACCAGAATTTAATAAAAACATCAAAGTTTTGGAATTAGGATGTCCTAAACGATTATGCCACAATTGGCATTTATTATGACTAGAATGGGAAACAAAGCAGACTTCGAAGGAAGATGTTCTTTTGACGAAATCTGGAGGGGAAATAGTCGCCCCTGCTTAGGGCCCTTCGCTAGCTCCTTCCCCGATACTTGATCCTGCACAACACAACCAGCGCGAGAAAACAAGATGGAGCAATTACTATCAACAAGTTGACCAACTGATCACAAATTTGTGGTTAAGCGAGGGGAAAGAAAAACATTATGCAAAGGTAAGTAGTGAGGGACCTGTCCAACAGCAGAAATGGAAATATTACCACCATCAGCAGTATTGATGCAGAGGTCTCCATCATACTCCCTAATATGAGTCATATTGGCAGGAGAGTGTGTCATGTGATTGGAGGCCCCTGAATCAATATACCAGGTAGAGACCGAAGATTTTGGTTTACCTGATAAGCCAAGTGCAGAGAAAGCATTTATGATCATTTGCTGGACCATTTCAGGAGTGAGGGTAGAAGAAGAAGTTGCAATATGTGGTGCAGGCATGATTGGTGAAGAAGCTTCAGGAAGATGTGCAGAGTATGCTCTCTGTTGCGGTGCCCGATTCTGAGGTCGCGTCCGGCATTCTGGAAGAACATGACCTTTGGTTTTGCAGTAGGAACAAAACTTCTGGTTGCACTGAGTGGAAACATGTCCCATTTTATGGCAGCAAAAACATTTGACCTTGCTCATGTCCCGGGCTGGAGGCTTACCCCTGGCAACATAAGCAACTTCGATAGGATTAACTTGAGGAGCATTCTGTGTAAGTGCCGTCTGAGTCACCAAGCGCTGTTCCTCTCTAAGGAGTTTGCCAAGACATGATTCAAGTGAAGGAGATGGCACCCGGCTCATTAAGTTGGAGCGGACAGTTTCAAATTGTGGTCGTAGTTTCATTAGAAACTGATCTCGCTGACTCGTCTGATGGATCCCTTGAATAGAGGCTAAGGCAGCAGCAGGGAGGTCAACATAAATAAGCTCAGCGTAATCAGTCCACAAACTTGTAAACTGAGAGTAGTAATCCTGTATTGACAAGGTCCCTTGAACAAACTGCGAAATTTCATGTTCTAAATGAAACCTGCGAGCAGAATTTTCTTGCAAATATATCTTCTTTAAATAAAGCCACATTTCTTTGGCAGTTCTGTATGGGCGAAGGTTCAGGATAAACTGAGCATCGACGGACCCCAATATCCATGTCATGATCTGCCAATCTTTAACTTCCCATTGAGCTAGGAGCTTGTCATCAGTAGGTCTTGGATCTGAATCATCAATATGTCCCCAGAGTTCTTTACCCTTAAGGTAAATTTGAAATTGAAAAGCCCAAGTGGTATAATTTTTACCATTAAACTTGATCAATTTAATATCTCCTTTCTCCATAATGAATAGCCACCAGTCAACTGGACTGATACAAAAATTTGGAAGGAGTCTGATTGGCAGAAGATGTGTCTGATAATCAATTCAGCAACAGAAAGCACAAAAGGTGCAAAAACAGTGCCCAGACGACCTTAATTCTAGAGGTAGAATCTGTGCGTGGACCCCAGAAACAGATCTAATCATAGATCAGATAGGAATATCTGGAAGGAGTCCAAAAATTCTTCCTTCAGGCCAAAATCTGATGAGATTTGGATGAAAATCCAAAAATCTGGACGGCTGTGATGAAAACTATTTGATACAGAAAAATCACAATCGTCAGAGGAAGAAGTGGCTGGAAAATACCTCAAAAATTGATTGAAAAATCCAGAAAAAACACCAGAATTCCTAGAAAACCCAGTCGACCACTACTGTAGTAGTTGTTGGATGTTCCATGATGATCGCAAATGGTCCACAGTTGTAAGTAAGCGAAAACAAGAGACGTTTGGCAGAAATCGTCCCTGTCGACAGTGGATCGATCTCCACGTGGGCCCAGCTTAGATGATCAGGGACTGGATCAGGTGTTGGGGATGGAAGAACAATGTTTTTCTGCAACCCAGGGGAAAAGTCCTACGCAAAACGGAGCAAGATCCACAAAGTTGAACGGCTGTGATGGAAACTGCCGGTCAAAACTGAAATATCACAAAATGGGTTGGATACCCTACTTCTGATGATCCAAAAATCATGAAAAAATCTTCATAAATAAGAGAATAACAAGACGAACAATGTGGGCTGCTTCTGCTGTGATGATGATGATGATCAAAAGTGGGCCACGTCTGATCAGAGGTGATCAGGGATGATCACAGACGATCAGATGGCAGGAATAGAATCGGAATGACTTCCAGAAGAAGAACAATATCCCAGGCAGAGATAAGAGAAGAAACGAAGCTTTAGAAATCTCTCAAAATGAAGAAGGAAAGAAGGAAGAAGATCTCCTAGATCTCAAGCTCTGATACCATGTCATTCATAGGCAGATTGAAAGAATACTTAAACGAGAGAGAGAAGAGAAAGAGAGAATTCTGTGAAAATATATTCTCATTCGATGATCCTTCATCTTGGATTCATCTTCTTAAATAGACTTTACAATGCCTAAGATTAGGCTACAAATCAAGGAATAAAACAAGGAATCAAATACTAATTAGATCAATTAGATCTCTAAAGAAGGAAGGGCAACTAATCTATCTAGCTGTACACAATAAGAATAGATCTCTTATATACAATTGGGCTGGGCCTAATATCATGTAAGTGGGCTGGACGCCTGGACTAATATAATACAAGTTTATACTTTAACACATTATACTCGGCACACACACAAAAAAAAAAAGAAACCTACATAGTAAAAGCCACCTAAGGAACAACCCCTCTTTCCACTCGTGTTTTGCTAAACCATCTGTCAAACTATTAGCAGACTGAACCACATGGCAAAACACCACCTGGATATGATACAGTAACACTTCAATCTGATTGAAATAAAACTAAAACTTCCACGTCCTATAGTGATGATGAGAACCAGACTGAGTCACCCTCCACAATTAACCTATCTTGGAAACAACTGGAATAAATGCGAAAAGCCTACAGCATTGCCAACGTTGCAACATTAAAATCTGAAGTAAGAGCAATAGTAATTAGTGATGTATTTCATTGTCGGCAAGTTGAGTGGGTGGCTAAAAGTTCTTGTGGTGTTTCTGGTGGTTTTATTCTCTCATGGGATAAGTCAAGATGGATGAAGACAGTTGATTGCAGATTTTTCTGTTTCCATAGTGCTTCAAGACAATGGTAATGGTAGCTCTTGGGTGCGTGCTATCATCAATTTGTTAACCTAATGATCAAAATCTTAGATCTGTGTTTAGGAGGGAGTTGAACATTATAGCAAGCAAGTGGGGTTTTCCATGATATGTTCGTGGAGACTTTAATGTTCATTCTTTTTGTTAGAACAGAACAGCGCTGCTTGGTCCAGGGTCACTCCTAAATGAGAGCATTCTTGGACTGGATCAAACGTAATAGTCTTCATGGTAGGCAAAAGGATGGTGCTTCTTTTATTTGGTCAAATAACTAAGATGAGCAAGCTTTGTAAAAGATCTATAGAGTTTTAGTAACAGATGATAGGTTGGAATTTTCAATTTGGGAGCCATCCAAGTCCATTATGTTTTCTGTAAAATCCTTTTATGGGAACTTTATTTCTCTTGGACAATCCTTGCCTTGTTTCCTATTTCTTTGAGGGATCTCCAATGGTCTTGGCATATTGCTAGTGAGCTGCCTTTTGAAAGATTCTTGCTATAGGATATTTATGTCAGTGAAACAGAAAGCTTCAAATTGTCAATGTTTGTATTATGTGCTTGCAAAATGTGAAGTCTGTTTCACATTTGCTTCCTACTTGCTCTTTTGATCAAGAAGTTTGGAGTGTTTTTTTTTTTTTTTTCAACTATTTGGTGGGTAATTCTGCCTAATTTGGTCAAGGTCCTTATTTAGAAATGGAAAATTGGCCCATTTTCTGGAAAAGGGTATTCTATGGAAGTGTTCAGTGGTAGCTGTTCTGTGGTCATTTTGGCTGGAGAGAAATGGTAGGATATTTCAAAATGCGGCTGTATCTGCAAGTGATATTGCTCAACGAGTGTGATTAGTGGCCATTTCTTGCGCTTTACTGATAAGAAAGTTTGTTCTGTTTTTCGCTTCTGATCCTCAGTGTGGTGTATGGTATGGTGATGCCATTCTTTTTTCATTCTATGTTTCTGTTGTAATTAAGGAGGGTGACCCTTGTATTCTAATTTTGTCTTAGAAATAAAATAAATAAAATTTACTGTTACCTTCTCTCTCACGAGAGAGAGAGAGAGAGAGAGAGAGAGAGAGAGAGAGAGAGAGAGAGAGAGAGAGAGAGAGATGCTGCTTTCTGCTTTCCTTTTCTTCTCTCTATTTTTTTTGGGGATTTTTTCTCTCTCTGCAATGGCCGACAGCTGGATGGAATTTCCTATGATATCTGCCCAACACACTGCTGGAAACCTTTTAGGAGTCATAAACTTTCTTCGCATATCCCTGTCTAGCATGATATGGAAAAAGTGCAATATTTATTAGCACAAACTTCTTTGTACTGGGATTTCTAATCTTGATTTTGAAATCTTTTTAAGATGAAACATTAACATTTCTAATGCTTAACCAGGTTTGGCTGGACTTCGCGTGGGATATGGAGCATTTCCCCTGAGCATTATTGAGTACCTATGGCGAGCGAAGCAACCATACAATGTATCTGTGGCTGCAGAAGTTGCTGCATGCGCAGCATTGCAGAATCCTGATTATTTAGAGGTATTTCCTACTCAGAGACTCTTCTAGGAAACATCTTTGCACTGTGCTATTGTGCAACTCCTTTCCATTGAATGCAAAGAAGATTGAGTCATCCATCTGCAGTTCTGCACCTTTGGCTGAGTCAACAGCCTGCAAAAATAGTGTTTTTTTTTTTTCTCTCTTTTGCCTTTTCTTTTAATCAGTAATGGGTAATTTTTTAATCCAGTCATTAGCACCTTTTGCCATCTGATAATCCTATTGGTGTTCCTCTCTGGGTGCCGTGAAAACTGGTTTTGGTACCTGAAAAGAACATTTTTTGGATAGGCGGATCGTGTGAGGTGCTTATTTTTCACTAGGCATTCTACGAAAAATTGGTTGGGTTCTGCTTATGAGAGTTTGTATAGGAGTGTTCTGCTTCTTAATTAATGATTTATATGCTAATTATTGCACACTCGTGTGTTTTTTCTCTGTTTAATGCCATCAAGTGACAGATTAATATCTTTTACACTTGAATCTGTCACTGAATATGTTCCTTTAATCTTCACAGAAGGTGAAAAATGCTTTGGTGCAAGAAAGGGAGAGGCTTTATGAGTTTTTGAAGGAATTACCATTTCTTAAGCCATACCCAAGCTGTTCCAATTTCATTCTTTGTGAGGTCATATCCGGGAAGGATGCTAAGAAACTTAAGGTAACTGTCCTTTCTGGGATCAGTGGTTTTAGTTCTCTCTCTCCTCATGGATTATAAAGGCTTGCAAATGTTATGCTTTTCTGGAAACTTTGTTGGTCTCAATGAAGTTGCACATGCTCTGATGGGCTCTCTTATAGAAGATTGAGCTGCCGTGAAGGTGTGCCTTTCCATGTATATGCTTGGGAACAAAAATCATTCCAAACACACATTGGCTGGCCACTGTCTGAAATGAGTTTGACTAACAGAGTGGCCAACTTTTTGGCCAGTTGATCTACGTGGTAGGGTGCATAGCTTGGATGAGGCAAATGTGGCTCTTGCATAAGGGGCATGCTAAGTTGTATTTATATACGGATTGGGAAATGAGTTCTTTGATTTTTTTTTCTCTTATTAAATTGCAGGAGGACCTTGCCCAAATGGGAGTGATGATTCGACACTACAATAGCAAAGAATTAAAGGGCTATGTCCGGATCTCCATTGGGAAGCCTGAACACACAAATATCTTAATGGATTGCCTGAGGCGCTTCTGCTGACACATTTCCAGTTAAAGAATCATTTATTTTTTCCATTTACCATTGAGTGGGCCCTACCCCCAAATGATACACATAATTTTAGTTCAATACATGAGTGGGTCCCCACTCTTGAAGGCTATGGCTTTAGAAAAATGTGGACCCATCTCCAAGCAAATGCCTGTCTCTAAAATACAAAGACTGGCGTACCTTTTTCGAGGTATGTATTGTAGTCTCGAACTCTGTTTCATTGAATTGAAGACTGGTCTCAAATGAACGAGACAAAGTACAAGATTATAATGCATTCATCAAAAAAGGTACGCGGGTCCTTTTAGACCCACATGCATTTGGTTGGTGATGGATCAACACTTTTTCTGAAGCCATAGCCTTTGGGAGTAGGGGCCCACTCATGTATTGATAAAAAATTATATGTATTGTTTGGTAGTGGGGTTCACTCATGTATTGAACTAAAATTATGTGTATCATTTGGGAATGGGTGTTACCATTCATGTATTGAACCAAAATTATGTGCATCATTCTAGTCCGTGACATTGGGAGGGAGGAGGGATCCTTGTAGCTGCTGCAATCATTTTGTAGAACCACCTATTCACGTAGATTTTGGTTAAAGATTGTCAAACTTGTGCACACAGGGTACATCTTACCTGAGTTTTTTTTTTCCTTGTGTAGAACCACCTATTCATTTATAGTCGGTGGGGGCTGACATGGACAAATAACACCTCTCTTGGAGATGCTCTAATACCCTTGCAGGATTTCGAATGAACCCCTTAAATGGGTCAGATTCAAAATCCCACAAAAGTGCCATGCAGGAGTCCCATGGGGGAACTGCTCCACCATGTCACATTCTGTGTAGCTGAGAAAAGGAGATAAGGAAAAAGAATGATTGTCTTTTGTTCTAGACCCAAAAAAAAAAAAAAAAGAGTGATGTGATTATGTGGAGCACTCGAAACTGTCCAATTGGTGAGCACCAAATGGTAAGCAGATTTAACTCGA
This sequence comes from Litsea cubeba, assembly GCA_012931725.1. NCBI lineage: Eukaryota > Viridiplantae > Streptophyta > Magnoliopsida > Laurales > Lauraceae > Litsea > Litsea cubeba. Next base: position 75,590,966 of record CM022950.1, on the reverse strand, counting down.
ATCAGAAAGCACACTTGAATCTCAAGCTAATGACTGGGAAGGAAAAAAAACGCGGACCATAGGGAAGTTATTGTTCCTCCCATAAACCACCACTGTGAAGTTATTGTTCCTCCCATAAACACGGAGCATAGGGAAGTTAATGTTCCTCCCATAATCCAGAAACCAGCACTGTGAGTTATTTAATTAGATTGTTGCTAATTCATTGCAGTAAAAACCAGATCTGATGCATGAAGTTGCCATTACTTGAAGAGAAGTGTAACTGTCTGGTATTTTACTTGAATAGTAAAAGTCAAGTAAAGTCTTCATTTTTCAAACAAGATGTCACATGCACTTTAATTCAAAATTTCTTTCATTTTTTTAATAAAGTAAAAAAGCAACTAAGACATTTTTTATTTCTATATAAAAAGTCAAAAAGATTTCATACCAAATAACTAAAAATAAAATAACATCATAATTCATTTATATTTTATTCCCTCTTGATTTGATGTTTTACTTCACTTCATTTTATTTGATTTTGAAAGTAAAATTACCGAACGAGCATGTTTGTGTGCAAGATTTTCTATAGAGAAGGTGTGGAAAGTGGAAGCAAAGGCGCTGCACTAAAATCTACATTTGAAATGGTCGTTTTTCTCACAGTAAAGCATTAATATGAACCGGCTTTTCTGTGATTCTACAGATTTGGGTTTTTGCAGCGATGCACGCTTGGTGCAAACATGGGGCAGCTGCTTTTCTGTAGAAAAAAGTGTGGAAAGTGAAAACGGTTTTTAGGAAAACAAAAAATACCACAGTTGATGTAGTAGTTTTTTGTGAGACAAACCCAGGATTTTAGGATTAAGCAAAATTGCATTTCCGATTTGGGGGAGGGGTTTGGAATGAGTTTTTGTAGAACGTAGAAAAGGATGGCCGTGGAACTGGTTTTCGCAGTGTTGTACAAATGTGCTTGCTTTTCTGTGAAAAAAATACGTGGAAAGGGAAAAATGCCTTTTTTTTGTTGCACCGATGAAAGTTCCACAATTGGTGCGGTTGTTTTTTTCGCAAAGAAAAGCACAAAAATGAATTAACTATTTCATGATTATGTGGAAAATCATTTTCGATTTTCTCATATCAAGGATAAGTTGGTCCATTGGAAAACCAGCCACACCAAAATGTGAAGCTTTCAGCGCTATGGAAAAGCAGTCAGTCGCCCTTAAATGAAAATATGATTGACATTTGGTAAAAAGTTAGATGGTAAGGATAACCATTTTCCATACAAGGTAACATTCTAGAAAAGGTTGGATTATAACATAATCACCGACAAACCTTTTTTAAGAGGATAATCGCATGCATTACCAGATATTGTTATAAGTTTTGATGAACAAATTTTGTCATTTCATTGAGACAGGAGCAGAAACATGGGACTCTTAACTCCTCAAAAAGAGCAAAGGGGAAAAAGAAAAATGTTAATTTTATCTAAAAGATTGATTTATTTTAAGAAATTGATACAAATAATCATGGATTGTGAGTCAGATTTGATTTGGATCCTATTATGACATCTTGGGTCTGGTCTATCCAACCCATACTTAACGGCCTGAAGCTGTCCTTGCATCTAAGTAGGTCAAGCCGAGCATGAAATTTCATGATCAAGTGAGGGTCAGGTTAGGTCATGTCAATTATCTTGATCCCTTTTGATCTAATTTGGAGGAAAGTACGAAGACAGTAGTTGTTGAGGTGCTCCCATCTTTTCTTATGGGGCATGTATTCTTTCTATTAATACTAGTGAAAAGGATGGTCTTGTAATGAGGCCTTTGATTGTGTCTGATACTTACTCCTTGAATTCTTAAGTCGGCTGATATTCTTATTCTTTGAATTCTTAAGTCTGCTGATATTGATGTATCGGCTCTATGGAGCTGGTAACAAAGAGAGCCTACCTAATACTTGTATTTCATACTTTTCTTCTCTATATTTTTAAATTGTACCGACTGTAATCTTGGCAATAATAATCATCACTATCGTCAGTATCATTGAAAGCCTTATTATCTAATTGCATCGGCTGTCATTTTATATTTTTACTCAAGGCAATGTTTGTTTTTCAAGAGGTAAAGTGACAACTATATGAAATTAAATTGATCGGTCCTTTTTTTTTTTTAACTTTACTCGTGTTTGATTGGTCGCAGCAAGCAGGAAAGTGAAATCCCAACCCCAAAATATCTTGTTTTTACTCTTTTTTTGAAGTGGAATGTGTTTACTTTTCTTTTTAAGCTACAAAAAAAACCTTTACTTCATAAATCACAAGTAAATTAATTGCTTTATTAGTTGTTGGTTTCTCATCTCATTTTAAATTATTTAATCCTATGAAAACAAACGCAAATATAGTATATCGGAAAATATACTTCTCCTTTGCACAAGAATTACCTTCTCACTAATTTCAAATTTACTTTACTTTATTGATAAATTATTCAATCATCACCTCAAAGTGAGGCTCTTGGTCTTGTCGGTTGAGTGAGTATTCCTCTCCAAGTGATCTCCCAATTGCTGGTTTAGACCGTCCCATCACACTTAGGGTAAGAAGAAAGTTAATTCGTTTCATCTTGGCTGGCTTTGATTACCTGATCTTTTGTGTATTAATGTCTCCATATCAACACAGACAGATCAGAAGTATACTTATTATTATAGTTGTTGTTGACTTCTTGTTGTTTTCATTTCTCCTTCAAAACAAGCGTATGAAACTAGTATTCTGATTACAATCCACGTGCCCCCACATAGCCATACGAGTGGCAATGTCATTTGATGTCTTTAGATTGAGCTAGACCACCTCTTCATTTTTCGTAGAGTATACCTCTCCTCTCAACCAATGAAAGGAGCCCATATTTCCAAGATTCAAGAATTTCAAACACATGTACAGCATGTAATAGTTGGATTGGTCACTTTTACTCCATTTCAGAAGATTGAGAAATTGAATGGCTTCCATAAAAACTGATTGTAGTTTGGTTTTGGTAAAGAAACTGATTGTTGTTAATCACATGTAATTCAGTCGATCCCACCATGGGTCTCATCACTTATGCCAGATTGGACTGGAATTTGGGTATGTCTAAATCTCCAGGGTGTGCTGTGTGACTTGGAGCAGTTTGGATTTTGGAAAGATTCATATAAGTGGAAGGGGTGGAAGTTGGAACCCCACAGTGGGCTCACCCATTAGAAATGTTAGTTCCTCAAAATGAATGCCTTCTCATCTATTAACAAAATTTGTAAAAGGAGTTGGGTCCTAAAGTTAAATTGAGCATATGACTAAGAATATGATCAACGCACATAATTAATAATAACCCTAGGGATGCAATGAGTTGGGTCTGACCCAAGACTGGATTGGATCATACTTAAATATAAGGGGTTTGTGTCCAAGTTTGAACCCCATGGGTTGGACCATAGCCCAGAGCATAAGACCCCAGGAAGCTGAAAAATGGAGTCTGCTTGCAACTGTGCCTTAAAATCATGGGACCTCTATCCATAAAGATCTAAAAAACCTTGGATCCATGGCCCCCAATCAAGATTAAACCTGGGTCATGAATCATTATCCAGATATCGATTAAGGTGGGGCCCAGCAGGTCAATGGTTTAGATCACCAAACCAGTGTCCCACGTTCCTTTCAACTGTTGGGTCCTCATCTAAACCTGATTAATTTGTATAACTATGATGCAGATTTAGGTAGAGTGTTTCCATCCCAACAAGAATTAGGTGAAGACAACAACTTACTCCAGGGTGGGTTTTCTTTAGGTCCAAGAGACGACCAAGTGAAGCAATGAGAGAGGAGAGTTTCTTCACATTGAGTGCTCTCTCATACCAGAAGATTTTGCTTGTCCACCACAACAAATCAAGTGGAGAAACGATACTCCCCCATAGGTCCCTTTTATTGTGGGGCCCACCCCTGATTAGATGGGTGAAATTCGAAGACATATGACAGCTGATGGGTCACTTTCATGGGGTAGATCGCAGACCACGAAAGTGGATCTTCTGAAATCATTTCCATACTGAGACAAGTTCAGTGTTCCATGAGACCATGAGAAAAGGTGTAGTCCCCGAATCCCTTCTGGGGTCCACTAATGATGACCATAACCATCAACCTTCTAGGCCTTATCTAGAATGACACTTTGTGCAAGAAAAAAAAAAAAACTGGTTATTGAATTGTGAGACATTCACTTGGGGGGATGGGTGGGCCCCATGATCATTAAATGTCAAAATTTGCACAATATTGAGTTGGGTAGATTAGATGGTAGTCGAATAGAGTTGTAATATTGTTATAGATAACTCAATTTTCGATGGTTGGACAATAAATAAAAAACAAGAAAAGGTACAGATTGTATGAATGTATAAAAATAGATTGGATGGAATCATGAACAAATATATATATAACTGAAAATACATATGAATTGCTCCAATTGTAATAGAGAATTATATATAATATCCTGTAAGATGATTTAAATATATAATTTAAAAACTTAGAGGGTAACCCTTTTTAATCAAAAATGGAATTGGTATATGTAAGTGGGAAAGGACGGCAGGAGGAGACTGATCACCTTAATGTGTAAAGAATAAAAAGAAGAAGAAAAGAAATAAAAAATCCGAGGTGAGACCTATATATAAAATTAGCCAAAGAATTTCAAAAAAATTGGAGAGGCCATGAGGAACGATGCCAATAAAAATTGGGGCTAACTCCTTATTTGACATGCTAATCATGGAGTGATTGTGAAGAATTTTCGTTCTCAAGAATTTCTCCTCTTTGTATCTCCTTCATATAGTATCATCAAAGTGAAAATCATAGAAATATCACAAGAGCAGGCATCATTTGATTTTCTATATTAAAAAAAAATGATTTCATTAATAAAAAAATATCACACTGCATTTGAATTCATTTTCTTTCTCCATTTTCAAAAAAAAAAAAAAAAGTGCAAGATTCTAACATATCAATAATATGTCATAACTGTGAAAACAGATGCATGGGCAAGCCCTTGGAACAGAAGGAGGATGATGTGACTAAGCCATGAATAATAGAAAAGAATACTAAACCAGCCCTAAAGTATCCATGTGTGTGGAAATCATACCAACCCAACATGATGAACGGTTCGATTTCCACAAGATGATATCAACAGCCCACAATAGCTGCAGGTCACCATTTCCTGTGGCCCCAGACAATGTAAAGGTAGGGTCCCTCATACCAAATGATTTCCAACTCCAAATACATGACAAGAGGACTTCCATTTCCAGTGGTCCCTAGAACAAAGACAGGGTGGGTGATTAAGCATGTCAACTTACAATAATGCATGGGATTAGTAACTTTCCAACGCATCGAAATATAAAACCCCCACGAATACTGAGAACGAGGCAACGCCTATGGAGAGGATCAGCAGGAGGAGGAGAGGTTTCTAACTGTTCTTTTCCCACAAAAACTGCAAAGCCATGAGTGTTGGGCAAAGGAGCTAGCTGAAAAAAAATAGACACAACCAGTGGCAAGTACTTGTGGCATGCGTCCTTGTCCTTTCTTCTTTTTTTCACTCATCAGTGGTACGTTGAGAGAGAATTGGGAGATATGGGGTCTTTTGACAACAGATCAAAGAAGAAAATCCAGGTGTGGAAGAAGGCTCTTTTCCATTTCTCCCTCTGCTTTGTCATGGGTTTCTTCACAGGATTCGCTCCAACGAACGGACCTTCAATCTTCTCCAGTGCTGATGCATCCGTCTCTAATCAGTATTCACCAGCAGAGCAGCCAGTAGCTTCTTCTTCTTCCTTAATTGTTGAAGGTATGTGTATGGAATTTGAATTTCCATGAAATCGAATTATCATTAGTAGTGGTATGTAATACTTTAGAATGATATTTAACACTGAGAAATTATTCAAGGTGCAGTGTAGTCATCCTAAGAAGTCCCCACGGTGGGGCCTTTTTTCATTTTTTTTATTCAATCCAGACCGCTAGATGAATTCTTAATGGGCATGTTCCCAAACCCAAATATCAAATTTTGATTACAGTGATATTCACTTGATTTAGATGGTGTCGAAAGGGGGATTATCCAATGGTGAACATCACTCTTATTAATGTGATGTTATTAGGTTACAGCTCCATTATTCATGGGGAAAGAGTTGGTCCATCGTGTATATGATTACATTGATAAAATCCTTGTTACATGTATACATATAATTCAAGTCAAATCTTGTTATATTCTATTATTATCATTATTATTGACTACTTTTATAAAAATTATTGTTAGCAGTATCTTTATGAAAACCCAAGATTTAGAAACTATCTAATTTAACAACTATGTCTTTATCAAACTCTTTTTTTGGCAATTCTAGTCAGTAGTTTGATACATTCTTCAGAAATACTCCTATTTGACTCGGCTAGAAAAGGCTATTAGGCTGAGTTGATGTATCTAGACTTAATTAGCTGGTCTACACTGAGTCAAAAAGTCAAAACTTTTAGTAGTCTAAATTTATATATTGAAACAATAGTAGAAAGAGACCTACTAAATTTTCTTCAATTTTGACTGCTGATCTTTCTAAAGCCAACCCTATAAATTTAACTTTCATCATGTTAATGATTTTTTTTTTTTTTTTGAAAACTTTATGCTTCCGCGTTTCTTAAACAAAAACTTGTGCAGATGCACCTGAGTCAGTAGGAGCAGGTGGTCATTTGAACAGGAGCATAATTGAGAAGTCCAGCCAGGAAGAAGAAGATGAGAAAGAAATGATTCTGAGAAAGCAATTGATAATCATAACTCCGACGAGATTGGACGATCGGTTTCAAGGCGCCTTCTTGACCAGGCTGGGGAATACTCTGAAATTGGTGGCACCGCCAATGCTGTGGATTGTGGTCGAAACGCATTCCAACTCATCGGAGACGATTGAGATCCTGAGGAAGACAGGGATTATGTACCGGCACTTGGTCACCGATGTGAATTACTCCGATGAGAGGGTCGACACCGATCATCAGAGGAATGTGGCACTTAATCACATTGAGCACCATCACCTTGATGGGATCGTTCACTTCGCCGGAGTTTATAATGTCTATGATCTTCAGTTCTTTGAAAACATCAGAAATACTGGGTATGATGACACATGGTTACATTATTATTATTTTTCTGTGGTAAATATTTATACACCGTTTCTAAATTTTTCACCATCAATGCTATAGCCAGAGACTGATTCCCGATTTTTTTTTTTTTTTTTGGAGGAGGTGCCTCATCATTGAGTGATCAAGTAGATTGATTGCTTGTGGTGATTTCATTCTCTATGTGCTTTTTTTACTTTATAAAAAAAATTCTAAAAATTATCCATTTTAACGGTTTGTTAGTTTTTTAGATGCGAATAAAATATACCATTACATATAATATATATATTTTTATTTTTCATATATAAATATATATGAGCTACAAAATTTGTGCGAGTCATCCCAAGTACTCGGTCAGAGTTATTTGACTCATCTTTGTAATTTACCTATGACCCGAGTCAACTCAGTCGAGTCAGGGTGAGTCAAAATGTGTCTTCAACCATGGTTTTAAATATCCGCAGTTTCTGTGAACTGTGAAGGCAAGGTCAGGTCCAAAGTGCACCTAGACCCAGACATGAACCACTTAAAAGGAGACCCCAACCTGTACCTGGACCAGAAAACCCACATGGGCCTAAATCAAAACCCAAGTGGGCTAGTTTCATCCCTATACTATACAGTACTGTCAACAAGTAATATGTAATCAATACTAAGTAAAGTAAGGTTGTTTTGCAGGGTATTTGGGACATGGCCAATAGCTCTCATGTCTCCAAACCGGAAGAATGTAGTGGTGGAAGGGCCTGTTTGCACTTCTTCGCAGGTGATAGGGTGGCATCTGAAGAACTCCAACGACGAATGGAGATCGAGGCCTTACATTCCTGTTTCAAGCTTTGCATTCAACAGTTCTGTCCTTTGGGACCCTGAGAGATGGGGCCGTGCTTCATCTACTCAAGACTCTACTCAGGTCTCTAGCTCTTGACATGATATACAGATCATATTAATCAAAACTTCAAAAAAACTCATCTAACTCTGAGTTGTCCGAGTCGACCCGAAGTTCACTGAAACATCGACTCGGTACATAAATAGTTTCTGGCCCAGTATATCTAGATTGTCTGTTAATAAGCCTTCTGTCCAGATAAGGGTGGGTTGGGTCAGGTCTTGGCCTTCCTGAACCTCACTCGGATTCTAAAAGGGCCACCTGAACTCAAATCTGGTTCAATCTGTCTTGATCCCACCCGAACCCGACCCGACCCGAAATCGGAGGGACCAACTTGAACTGACCCAAACCTGTCCTAACAAACTTACTTTCCATGTTGCACCCATTCAGCCAGACCAGAATTCAAATTTTTGCTTCCAACTCGGCAGTGACTTCTAGACTTGAAAATGCTAGACTCCAATTTAGGTCAGATAAGCCGGGTTTAGGTGGACACAGCCCAAGTTACACCCATATGTGTATATAGGAAGCTGTTATTTCTCCCCAATAGCAAGTAATAATCAAAACAAAAGGTGCCCAAATTTCACCCAACTGTCCATTTTTAAGTTTTATAATGTGTAAGATAATAGGACATGACACAAAAAGCACTTTCAATTTATGATCCCAACTGCCTACAGTACCCCAACAGTTCATAAAAAAAACGAAGAAGATAACAATCAACATTCATAGTTAAAGCAATAAACAAAGGCCAGGCTTACAACAACCATAATAAAATAATCATCTTCATTATTTTTTGCATGTACAGGAGTCGCTTGAATTTGTCAAACAAGTGGTTCTGGAAGATGAGACCAAGTTGATGGGAATTCCAGAAGGTTGTTCTAAGGTGATGCTGTGGCATCTACGCGTTGGTGTTCCTCGTTTGCATCAGATCACAATCTTAGGCAAGGAATAGGCAAGGGTGGAGAATTTGATGGAGAGGAAGGCAAAATTTGTAGAGAAATGTCATTCTTCTATTTACAGATTTCCTTTTTTTTTTTTTTTTTTTTTTTCAATTTTTGTTTCTACAAACATTATTCATAAGCCATTATTTATGGTTTTCTTCTCCTCGATCGATCTGTTATTTCATGTACATGTTTGTTGAGCATAATATGCAAATGCAAAAAATTATTGATTGAATTGGCCAAATTCAGTATGAGTGGGCTTGATAGGCCTGCGATTGGGTCGGGCTCCGGCTAGGTCCATTTGGATTCGAACCAGGCCTAAAGACCTTTCAGTAATTGGGAGAGGAACAAATTGACCATTTCAATTTTTTTTTTTTTTTGGAAAGATTAATTATATTGCAAAAGGGAAAGTTCCACCACATTTGCAACTCTAAATGAGAATCCAACTAAGAGAGGGCCAACCCAAGAAACCAACACCAAAAAGCCCACAGAAACAATTTTGGGCAAACCAAACCCAAGACAGCAACTGAATGACCACAGAAACAGAAAACAACTGGCAAAGCCAGAAGAGAAAGAACAGGACGAAGCTACAAAGTGTACCGACTCCTGTCACGCATCCTAACATTGCGACTTTCGTCCACTTGGGAGCTTCAAAATCATAAACTCCGCAAACAGTGACATTGTGCTGAGCAATGGTCAAGGCAATCTTCCTGCCAATGAATCTTTTGTGCCATGGCGAACAATTGGGGTTGATCATGGAATCACACACCAGCTTGCAATCCGCATAAATGAAAAGAAGACCATATTCATGGAAATATGTCTGTTCTTTGTTTTTGTGCTTCCAATTTATCTCCCTCTAAACCATTTTTTCCTCTTTGCTATGTTGGGCTACTACTTTACTAGTCTATGAGTGATACTTTCCCTTGATTATCTAGCGATTGATCACTGCGCATCTGGGCGAGACTATTGAGGAGTGGGCTAAAGAAATTTAAGTTGGTATTAGAGTCAACCGGTCGTGGGTTCGAATTCCAGGAGAAATGACTCGGCACAAAAGTGGGCCGGCCGGGTTCCACTTGAGGTGGAGTATTGAGGAGTGAGCTCCACCCAAGGAGGAATATTAAAAAATATTTCCGCTTCCTCTATTAACGCCTTGAGGTTTTGATAGTAATAGCTAAAGAAATTTAAGAGAGACTAAGATACCAATACCACTCAATCATGAGTGCGTTGTCCCTTTAAACATTCTTTAGATGCACAACATGGTGCTGGGAAATTTTCACTCCAATCTGAGTGGGGGGCCTACAGTCAGATGATCAGGTGTCAAAACATAAACGTTGCCTGTACTTGCCTTCCTCTGACGCTCTCCACCCTTTCCACGGACCATTTCTTTCTCTCCCGAGACGACCTCCTCTCCATGGGGTAAACTTCATCCATGTGGATTCAGATTTCTGAGAATGAATTGCTTAAATGGAGTGTTTTTTATTTTATTTTATTGGAAACATGACTCGAACCCCAATCCCAAGGTTTTTGTTGAGATTGGAAACATAAACTTCATCCACAAAAAGCACTTTCAGCTGCTTAAGAGTTTTTGCAGATTGGTTTAAAAGTGAAGGTTTGAAACCTAGTATGGGTTAAGGTCGACCCTGATCAAATCTATGATATGTATTTCAAGAATAATGAGACAACCATAAAGAAAACTAACAATCACACACCAAAAGAGAGACACGATATACGTGGAATACCCGATCTCGGAAAAAAAACCACGGATCCTGCAACACAGTCTAGGGACATAATCAAGTACTATGAATTAGAAGATTACAAAAGCACTTACAACCCTTCCCCGGTTGGATCTCAACCTCAAGACTGCAAAACCTCTCACCGGCCACTCGCCATTCACCTTCAATTGTGTTTGAATCACCTCCTACCGTCACGAAGCCACTTCGAGACGCAAATAAAAAAAAGAAATGAAGAACGAATCTCTAGAGGTGAAGCTTTAGCACATCAATTAAGGAAGAACTCTTTCTCTCTTAGATCTACAGCCGTCGGTGGTGTGTCCGATAGACTTAGGGCAATGGAAAAGAACCCATATATATATACACACACACGCTAGGGTTATCGCCTAGAAACTTTTCACTGTCCGTTCGAACAGGACTAAAGGTTTGTTCGAATGCCCACGACTTCAGTTGAAACTTCACACGCAACGTCCGTTCGAATGCCCATGACTTGTGTCCGAATGCAGGACTTCTTGGATTTTTGGCTAGGAAGGCTGAAGAAAATCCGTTCGAACAAGGATGACGTCCGTTCGAATGTAAGGTCCCTTGGGTTTCTTGGCTTGAGAGAAAGCAGATCTGTTTGAACGAAGATGAAGTTCGTTCGAACGTGAGGGCTTGTTGTTTACTGGCTTGAACACGATCTTCAGGTCTGCTCAAACGGGCATGAGAGCCGTTCGAACGTTGAGCCTCTCGAATATTTTGGCTTGCAGCTTGAATCAAATCCGTTCGAACATGCGTTCGAACATGAACTTCCCACTTGAGCTTTCACGGATTTTCATGCTTCCATTTCTCTTCAAAAACTCTTGCAAACTAATTTTCTTCTTGAAGATGATTTTGCAGTCCATTTTAGAAAGGAAGAAAATGCATAATGCAATCCTAAGTTTTGTCCAATCCCATGAATATGCCAACACACTAAAAAACCTTACAATATGAGTTCCGTCTTTGATAGAATCCATCACTGGATGGGCATTGGGCAGAGATGAGTGGATGACATTCTTATCTGCTACAGTAAGAAAAAGGTACAAATCATCATTCAACTCCCCTCCAAAATTGGCTTATCTTGTTTCAGCAACATTGCTCCAAGACTGCTGATCAAAGATGCTGGAGTTTCAAGTTTAGTTCCCAGGTGTCCATGCAAGCACATTTTATGATCTATCTACTTATCGGAAATCTTCCTCCTGCACAAGCACAGTGCGCACTGCACATCGGTGCCATCAACACAGATGGGAACCCCTTGAATTTCACTTGGGCGCCACGACAGATGGCACTGATACACAGTGCACAGTGCGTGCGTGTGTAGGAGAGCACTGTCCCCGCTTATCACTGCCACCACTACCAGCCCTGGGATGTTAAAGTAATCCATCTGTTATAGATAGAGATTAGCCATTTACACTTTCACTGTTTACTTCAATAAGCTTGTAGTTACATTAATACATGATGAGATACAGCTTTGGTGGTGATGATAAAAAGATGATACATGACCAGTCACTAAATGACTGGACAAGCTCCATCTGCTTACAGAGGCAGCCACATTTGAATTGAAGACCAAAAAAAAAAAGAGGAAAAAAGAGAGTGAATAAAATAAAATAAAGCAGAATATACATATTGATTTTGATCAGGTGTTTTTCTCTAGAACAGAAAGAGCCGGCGTCAAATAGTTATTTGCTTTGTCAGGCAAATGGGCCACCTGTAAGAGTGAAAAAAAAGAGTTACTCTAAGATATAATTTCTTTAACTATGGACCTACATGTAAAAACACTTGATCCTCACCAGCTCATAAAGCTCCTTGCCTTGCTCAGCAATGTATTCGTAACATACCTGGTCACAACCAAATTGTCATTAACTCCTAACTACAAAATAGTCATATTCTAAACGCCCAAGATTTGTATGTAGCAAAATGAAACAGAGAAACCCACATCAAAGCTCTTGTTTCTTGCTGTTGAATCATGCAATGCCTTCACACAGATATCAGCCACATCAGCACAGCTGATGCCCTGGATTAAACATGTGGTGATGCTAAGTGAGAATGGGTCTGATAATGGATCAATACTGTCATAATGGTGGGAAACTGGTGATATAGCATAACTTATACCTGGGAAATCCTGTTCCCTTGATCAAAGATGAGTGCACGTTGTCCACCGGGTTCTTCCTGTGGATCCCAATGCTTTGGATTAGGCATTAAATTTTCTCAGAAAATACAAAACAACACATTAATACATTATTCACTGAAAACTTGACTGTCTTGCAATTTGGCCTGTACTTAACTCATGGTGGTTATGGCACAAATACCAAGTCTATCAGACTATAGTCATCTAAATCACTTTCTTTTGGAAAGTAAGGTGCGATTAAATAATCAGAAATTGGGCTGTGCAAGATAGTACCTGCAGAGGACCAGGGCGAACAATTGTGTATCCAAGGCCTGATCTTCTTAGAGATTCCTCTCCAGCCTGTGTAAATAATTAAAGTTACATTTAGCTTAAATCGCTAGGTTAATCAACTTAAACATGACTAAAAATAGTTGAGATGGTCAAGGACTAGATTTTGAAGAAAGAACAAACCTTCTTGGCTTTAAGAACCTGATCCCTTCTGTTCTGTTCAATTCCTAATCCTGTGCATGAAACCAGTATAAAATCTGTTTCTTGACCCGTCTGCAAACAACCAATGTCTCATATCAGTTCATTGATAAAAGCAGCGTGAGATCCATTTTTTAGCTAAGAAGCAGACAGGCGTACATTAATGAATGTGAAAGAAGACTGCTTGAAATCAATGCTAGTTAGTTTAAAAATTCAAAGAATAATTAACAGTACAGTTTATAGAGCATTTAAAGAACAGCTGCAAATGCAATCTGCAGGATGCAAAGGGTGGTGGTCAGATCAGTAAACTGTTGTCAGATGCTAATTAAAAAAAGTGTCCTGAGGCTACAATAGGTGAGAATACCATTGTCAAACAACTATGGGCTCCGAATATGCACAATGAATTTGTCAAGCAATGTGAAGTTGAAAACGATGGGTTCCGAAGATGCACTGGCAAGCAATGTTAGGTTGAAAAACATAAAACCAATCCCACACAACCATTGATCAAAAAGAATTGAAGGATAGCACATGAGCTGGAAATGCAGTTGAATGGACAAAGGAAGAGCACAGAAGGCAAATGGAATAAAATGTAAAAAAATCTTTTTGCATGTTTTACATGCGTCCTTGATCACATGTTTTGTAAAGTGTAAACTATGATCCATATAAAGTAAATAAATAATATCTCTTCAACAAAGGAAAAAAAAAAGAAGAAAGATCCAGACAGATTTTTATCAAAGAGTAAGATGAATTTAGTAAAAGGAACAAGAACAAGAGGTCAAGGTTCAGAAGCAGGATGAGCAATTGCAAGATTCTAGAGTTGAGCTGGTCATGAAGGTCTTTTCTACCAACATAATGAGACTGCGAAATTTCACATTATACAAAAACGATTACAGTGGTAAAGTGATGGGTTAGCTTTCAGATAAATGAGCCCATGAGTGCAATTTTAACTAGCCTATCCCACAAGCACATACTAGATCTATTTCCATAATAACCTGGAGAACTGAAGGCAGAACTTACAGGCAAGGCTTTTATATATTCCATTATAAGTTTGAAGCTTCTAAGGTCCTGCGCTGTTCCTGTGGCCCCTTCAGATGGCCTCTGCAACAAGTAGAAAAACGCATACAGAAATTCAGTGGAATCTAAGAAAAAGAGACATTCTATAAGATAGTGTTATCTGGATGGTTGTGTGAAGCATTTGATTGATCTAGAAAGAAGGGAAAAATTCTATAAAACTTCAGAAACAGTTAATCTGTCATAGTATGGGTGAAACACAAACCTGTCTTCTTGGCTCAAAGCGAATGGTTAAAGTGTGTACAAGGAAAGGATCTAATGGTGGATCATCCGGCTTCACCGGACGGAAAGATGAAAATGGTACTCTGACCTGAAAAATGCACAAATGAGAAACATGAAGAGTCAGGCTATGCAACTGATTAGTAACTTATATCAGTATTTAACTGACTTGTGATTGTATTAGTAAGGGTACAAAGATTCCTGACCCTGCAGAACCCAACTTTTGTGCTCATTCGAGCAAAGTACAGTTTGCTTTGAGATGTATCCGCAGATGGACCAGCTTCAAGAATTAAAACAAATGATCTCCCATTTCCACCAACACTGAGAAGCAAGCCATCATATCTGACCACGTGATGGGAAGTAATATAACAATGATCATTTTGGGTCAATATGATTTTATAAAGAGATGAAATATCATCCATCCATGCACTGATGTTATATACCTGTCAAGGGTGCAACCTAATGGAAGTGAAATCTTTTTCGATAGTTCCACATACCCACCTCTGGTAAAAACATATCCTGCAAAACATAACAGTGAAAAGATTGCATTTTATTCCATGGCAATTTATAGAAAGCGACTGTGTCCTTATCAGCGACACAGATATCCCTTATTTTCTTTTTATTTTGAGGGTTGCCTTATTTATTTATTGTGCCTTATCCCAGAGGGATTTGCATTATTATATCGAGTTTATAACTCTACGGTCTACACCCAATAGAAGAAATTTCATAACCTGTGATGTGAGACAAATGTAATTCACTCAATTCTAAAATGTTTTGCATATTTCAAAAAGTTCCACTCACCATTCAAAAATAAAAAATAAAAAATCCAAAAGTTCCACTCTATCTTATAGAGCAATTAAAATATACAGTTATTTCATGGGCTTCTTGTCTCAGCAAAATCAGCTAATCTAACATGGAGCAAGACACTACATTTTACCTGAAAAAACAGCATTCCCTGTCTCTGTGAACTCAAACTTAGCGTCCATTCCTGCATCATATTTGGTACCAATAACATCTTGGAAGTAAGTTCCTTGGCTAACTTCCCACCCATTTAGTGATTCAGCAGATTTGAATTTGGCAAGCAAGAGCTTGCTTTTGCTACTTTTTCCAGCCCGTAACTGAGCTAGTCTATTGTTGTAATCCTGCAAAACTCAGGGCCCCATAGCACAAGCTTTAGATTCTAAGACCACCTCCCTCAGGATTCTTCTCGGGTATGACACATATAAGACAGGCAAATCAATTCCAGCTAAAGATGACTATCTAAAGGTTTTGGGAAGGAGAAGACAAACCTGAAATGCTTTAGTGATATTGTAAACACCTTGATAATCTACTCTGTACAAATCTGCAGTGATTGTGGACCGAGCAGTAGCACAATAAATGATCTTATTGCAACCTTCCACAGCAGCCTTAAGTGTTGACGGTTCACCCACATCACCAATCACTACAGAGACTGATCGGGGTAGCAAATCTATCACTTCTTGATCAGCTTTCCTCACTAAAGCCTGAGAACAAATCCATTGAATTCATCGATCTTAATTGATATACAAACTGCTAGTTTACTTTATACCACTATAAAGAAATGCCACTATGCCTCTTACAGTATTGAAGTTCGGATAAGCCCAAATTCCCATCCTATCTAATTTACAAAATCCCCACATTCTCTCCACCCAAATCATTTTTATAGATCTCCTAAGAAAGCTCTCTAGTGCAGTGGGTTTTTCAAAGAAAATTCCTTGTCGACCCAGCTCGCAAACAAAGTACATCAACAGGACCGTAAACAAAACCAGAAAATTGAAATTTCTTGCTCTGCCTTTAACTTCTTCCAACATTCATACTCAAACTCTTCAATTCTCATGATTTGTTTCAAAGCCTAATAATAGGAATGGCCATCATTTATGCACTCTGCATCCAGTTCTACTATGTACTCATGCAGAATAAAGTGGGAAAGAGAGATTCTATTCACTATTTCATGAGAACTTAGAATTGAACTGAACTGAACTGCAAACTTTTTTTATTTTACATAATTTACAGTTTGATTCCCTCAACAATTCGATGCTAATTCAGTCTTGGTTTGCAAATTTGATAAACTAATCCAATCCATTATGAACTCTCTTAATTTTATATATTAAAATAATACCAAGTGTTATTTGAATATGTTGTCATGAATATTAATATTGCAAAAATGCATTAGTTATCCGAGAATTTGACTTTATCGGAATGGAAAAACAGAATTTGCGTAGCCGACCCAACGTAATTTGGGATAAGGCTTTGATGATGATGAAATGCATAAGTTAAATTCGACCTGCGAAACAAGTAAATCAAATCAAATCACACTCACTCAATTGAGAAATGGAAATTCAAATACAGACCTTGACCTTGTAGCCCCTGAGCATGAGCTTGCGGACTACGATCCTCCCGATTCTGCTTGTGGCGCCCACAACGAGTATAGTGGTATCCTGCGCGCCGGGGATGGTGAATTCGCACATGGGTCCCCGGACGAGCACCGTTTCCAGTGTCTCGTCGGTTGGCGTCCTCGAGATCTGGCCCAGCCCGGAGAACTTGCGCCACACCTCGTCGAATATCTGCCGCGATCGGCGGCCGAGACCGACCGGGTTGACGTCGTCGAGCGTCAATGAGACGGACGGCTGAGATCTCGCCGTCTCCGATTCGACGTTGTCATCACCGGTGGAGTCCACTTCCCTCTTGTCGCACCGTGGAGGGACGAGGAGGTGGGTGGGGGAGCGTCGGATGGTGGTGGGATTAGGATGGAATGAGAGAGATTGGCCCAGGAATTTCGATGGGTATGCACTGATTTTGCTCGATAGAGCCATGAATCTATCTCTTTGTCTCTCTACTCTGCAAAGTTGAAATTCATGAAAATCAGTGCAGAAGAATTGCAGCAGAAGAGGAAGAGGAGAAGCCGGCGAGTTGAAGCAGAAGTTTCTGGTTGAGAGATGAAGTGGCGGGTGAGTGAGGAGTGTGCCACGTTGTCTACAAATCTGCCTCTCGTTGCATTTTGGGCGTTAATTTTTTCAAACTTTTTTTTTTTTTTTATTAATCTCGTTTGGTTTAAAGTAATTTTGAAATATCAATCGAGATGAAACATTTCATCATGGAGTTCAAACTGAAATGGGTCCCATAATTCTCGAATTATCTAGAGGTTCTAACCGTTAAAAATCGGTTTGAGTCCTTATTTAGGTCCCAATGAGTGAATGACTTCGGTTCCTTTTTTAAGACTTGCGACCTAAACGAGTTTGGGTTCGGTTCCACTTTGGTTCGGACCTATGAACCTGGTATTCGAACCCATCTTATGTACGATATTCAGATTTTGGTTCTGCTTCTATCTTCTCGCTAACTGTTTCGATTTTGAAACCAAAAAAACGATTTCGAAACGGGTCCGGATCCACCTTCTCATTAATAATTTCGAGTCAGGTCCCGGAACCGACCCGTTTACATATACCTACTAAAAATGGACAAAACTAAGGGCCTAGTTCATGGTGGGGTCTATCTTCGATAGATAATTAGATCAAACATTTTTCATTGCCCATTACCTTCAATTTTAACTAATTACGGCATAAATTCCGTCTTCATATTTTAATGCAATAAATAAATCCCAAGTCTAATTTTCACCTCACTCACCTTCATTAGTTACTAGATTGAATCTTAAAAAAGAATGAATAGTTAAAATATTATTGATCTTTTCAAGATGTGACCATTCCATGCTCCTGTTCCCACTGGCAATCCCATGGGATGTGAAAATTCCTTATTTTCAGTTCAATCTTATATGTATATCAAGAAAACAAATGAAGCTGTTAGGAGCTGGCTTCCACCCTACAATCCACATGCACTTGTAAACAAGAGATGAGGATAATCTGAGCTGGACAAGAATTCCAGATAAACGACTGACTAGACTATAAGGTAGTCAAATTACATATGTAACCTCCAGCTTCTGACACATTCTGCTTCCTCATCCATTCCAGCGTCTCGTTGCTTTCAGCATGTGGTCGAGAAATCACGATCCACTTCTGGCCACCAAGCTTAAGCCACGCGTTCGTAATTTCCACCAAGGTTGAAAACCTGGCTCGACCTGGAACCTGGACTCCACCAGTGGATTATGTGAGTCGGTCGGGTTGGTTTGACTAGTGTAATGGATTGGGTCAGAAAAGGGTACTTGAATCTCAACTTCAACTGAACTGTTTGCCACTGGAAATAGCAAAAATATTAACTGACTTAAGTGTGGGTTGGGTCTGATTTGACTCATCTAAAAATTTAACAATAGAAAAGAAAGAAAGAAAGACAGACCCACGTTCAAATTTTTCCTCACATTTCTCCAGCCAGTAATTTTCCTCTTGGGTCCATATCCCAGGTTAAAATTAACTTGGACTAATGGCAATTGCCAATTAGTTGTGCTTAGCCGTCCCCGGACTAGTTTTCATAATCCACTTCAGTTTTTTTTTTTTTTTTTCGTTTTGGTAAGTAACCCTAAAATGAAGATGAAACATTTACTAGAATAAAGAGACAGCTCAGGCATAAAAATGATAGCCTATTGGCCAACCATATAGGATCATAACCCAGTCCATATTGGACATCATTTTAATCTAAGGTGAGATGTCTACACATGCCCAATCACCCAGTATCTGATTGGATCTAGTTGATTTGGTCCAGTTCATAGTCGACCAGCTCGCTTTTCAGACTAAGATAGTAAGATAGGATTCACCAACATGTTTAGTGACTTTCAAAAAAATTTCAGGCAGAGAATTAGATGTATTGAACGAAGGCATTATTGTAAGCTTCAATGCAGGTGAGAAGTTCTGAACCACAAGGCCCACTTCCCATAGAAGTAAAAAAAAACTGGGTCAATATGCTTATCCATCATTGATGAGTCCCACCACACAGTTAGGACGCAAATCGGAGTAATATCTATCATAAATTGAAGTGACCTGTGTCATCCCAAGATCAAATGAGAACCATTTGAAGAGATTCGATCCACACTATTTTGATTGGAGTGATTAATGGGCCAATCACCATTCACAACTGCATTGTGGGATAAGAGTGCTGGTCCAACCATGCAATTTGATGAGGAGTGGGCCCTGCATGCACCAGTATTATCCACCTGGTCTTTCTCCTCATCCAACCTCATAAACTAAAGAAAGCTCCACATTGAGAAGTGAGATTTCCAAAACCTCTTGTTTCTGATGTCATAATATGTACAGTTCATAAACAGTTCCCATCATAATTTAGCTAACTTGATCATGTTGAAAAGGGCTATAAAGCCCGCTCTGGAAACAAACATCATACTAAAGTACACAACATGCAAACCTGAAAGGGCAATGGTCCAACAAGCAGCTACAATTAAGTCTGGCAATCTCAAATGAACTCAAACTGCACAAGAAGCTTTACAGAGTTGAACTTCTCTCCTTTCTTGTTGAATAGTGGGACTGCCCGAATTCCAGATCTTAATTCTGAGACAGGCAAGCATGTCTGTCCACCAAAGTCATCCTTTTCAGACATGTCATACTCATGTACCTCTATCCGAAGCACAGCCAGTTCTGGAACAGTCAATGGGAATATAAACTCTTCATCCCAAAGTGGTGCCCAGTTATCCTCAATTGTTCTCGTTTTCTTTTTCATATCATCAGCTGGGACTCCTGCTATCCCCACCTGCAGACAAACATGTCAATGAGGTGGTCATGAAGGAATTTTCTTTCGTCATTTCACAACTTTTTCCAAGGGCTTCATTTTCATCATATATTTTGATATTTTTTTTGGCTATAGTATGGACAAGTGGTGGGAAGAATACAATGAGACCTACACGCCCGGGGATCGATCCCTGGGGGACTACAAAGGTGAGACGCCTCTTTGCCACTGGGCTGTGAGGCACTTCTCCATATATATAATATTTGAATCTTCAATTTAGTGAAAGATTACAGCATGGCTGAGTTTGTCCAAATAAAAAATATAGAGATTAGAAAATTTCTAGATAGCACAACCCCAGATCTACTGAGCAAAAAAAGAAACAGAGACCAGCCACACACAAATTCATATGATCATTCTTACCTTTACATAAAAGTCTGGTGGGGAGTATGTATCGAAGTGTGTGTGATGAAAGTCCAAACGCCATCCATCACCCATATACACTCTCACCTGCAAAGTAGTGATATTACACATGGAAGCTCAAACTAGAACTTGATTAGCTTAATAAATCAACTGCAGACTTGGTGCCTGTTTGTATATCTCTATATGCACTGGGAGAAACAGATTTTTTCAGGAACCTAATTCCAGCATAGGTGGATTAGAATATATATTTCTGGAATTAACAATGTCTCCAGACAAACGTGTTTCCCTAGTTTTCAACTCCAGGGATGTCAATGTCAAAGTTGCTAGCCAGTAATTCCAAAACCAATTGGTGAAACACACAACGCGGCATGAGGCATTTCTGCCCTGCGTGGTTTCGAACTCGAGACCTCAGGCTCTGATACCATGTCAAAGTTGCTAGCCAGTAATCCCAAAACCAATTGGTGATAGGAAACTGCACAAACAACTACTTAACAAGGGAGACTGACCATTCCAATCTAAAAAGATCTCTAGAGAACTCTCCACTGTAAATCAAACTGCAGTTAGTTGAAAATAGTAGGAATCGATTCATTTCAGGATCCCACGGTATCCAAAGTCCTCTAAAACAGGGATTTAATCATTCCAGAGTATCATGGATCCAAACAGCCCTAAATATAGTAATTTGTGATCAAGGATTCTTACCTTTAAGGTCTTCTTCACTTCCAACGTTTCTACAGGGTTGAAGACTTCATTATGTGGGCCAATATCCATAAAAAAATCAGGCTTTTTCACATAACCACACCCTCCATTGGCTCTGAAAAATCCTTGCATCACCCAGAGTGATCTGCCATATCCCTATAACAGGAAGACAACACTGGAATCTATAATATAACATTTTAGAGGAAGTATGTCTTGTAAACCAGTAACTTGGTTTCATGAGAACTTAAGAGTCTGATGAGAAAAATACAAAGGATCTAAACAAATATAAAGAAGATATTTACATGGTTTTATAGTACAATTTCACAATTCTATGTCAATGTCATGCATCTCAGCCTCTAAAGAAAACAAAATTATCAAAATTCATAATGAGAAGCATATAATTAATTAAAGCACATTTCAATGAAAATTTGTGAAAACAAAAATAACAGACGTGAGAACCTATAAAACGGGAAAGAAATACAAAAGGGAGAAATGACTTGATGATCCTTCTCAATCTCTACCCATGGTACCTTTATATGGATGTAGGTACAAAATGTAAAGCCCCTCTGTACAGTTGCTAGATAGGGCTTGATAGTATACCATCATTTGAAGAGGTAGTACAATGAAAAAAAGAAGGCCACATAAAACAATACCACTACATTGTGAAAATAGATTGTGCGGGTCAAAATCATTAGGGCCTTCTTGTTTGCATAAAATACAAAATAACTGAAAACAAAGGAATCCATATAAGTGGTTAAAATATAGATCCAGTGTGAACATACAAAAATGACCATCAAATAACCTTCCCTTTAGTGGAAAGTGAATCAATGGAAGATGGGAAATGGATATCCAGACATCACCCTAGTAATTCCAATCTAGAAAAGTCAAGATCCCATCTACATTACTACCTATTCTCCTTCACCCTTCACCTCATATCATTCACACTTGACCTCTTTAACAATCCTTTGGTAAAGCTAATTTAACCATGAATACCTATGTATTACAATGCAAACAAACATACCCTAATACAGTGACAGAGCCAGGATTTTCTCTTAAGGGGGCAAAAGTTTCTCTTGGCGAGGAATTTAAGACAAAATTAAATTTTTTACTACACTATACCTCAAAACTGTTATTACAATATAATGGGTACAAAAATGTTAACGACTAGCTATTACATTATACCCCAAAAATATATATATATTTTTAAAAAAGACGAAATTAGATTGCTCTTCATATCCAACAATGATAAAATGGATAGGAAATAGTAGAGAAGAGTTGTAAATTGCATATCTCGAGCATTTTTACTCATGAGCACGTGATTTTGGTTAAAAAATAAATTAAATAATTTTCAAGGGGCAAACAAAAGAAAAGGAAAAATTAAGGAGGGGCAAAAGGATAGGATCAAAATATATTTTATCCATATCTTTCTCCTCATTTAAAGGGAAGGAACAGGTTGAGAGGGGGCAATTGCCCCTCTCAACACCATGTAGATCCGTCCTTTCCCTAATAGAATATGTATATCAGCATAAAAGTTTATAGTAAAATCATAAAAAATAGTCCCAACTGAGATGCATCAACTCAACACCTAACCTGCATGTTAAATGCGACCATCTGAGCTCCATGCATCCAACCAAGATAAGGGTTGTAATTTGAGGAGTCAAAGCGTGTACCCTTAGGGTACACTCTCAACAAATTCTTCTGTGTAAACCTGGGAGTAAATATCAATAATTAGAAAAATACAATGATGAACACGGAACACTATTCCCTTTCAAAATAATTAGAAGAACAACAGAAGATTGTTGACTACACAATATGGTGCTCTCATGCATATAGTAGTTGGAACATGTGCAGTGGGGGCCACGTGTAGGCACATGAGCAGGCCTGGACACAATATTGGGATGCCCCTCCGATGATTTGCTTCCAACTTTTCCCAAGTTGGAGATATCCTCTTAATTATCTCTCCTTAGTTGAGCTAATATGAATCTAGCAAGTTCTTATTGGGACTCGCTTCGAAAAGGGAATATCCTAACAAGGAAAGTGGACATGCAACCCAATATAGCCATGCCCAACTCTGCCCTAATTCTTTTCATCACATGCCAAGAGAGCTAAGAAGAAACTCAAAGAAGAAGAAGCTGTAGGATATCTTATGCATCCATTTTCTAAATCCAATTAGGGCATGCATCCTAGTCCTTGGATGATGCAAAGTGAATTAAATGGGATTAATCTTTTGTAGTCAATCTCATGTCTCCACGAAGGTTGCTGATCATACTAAATACTTGATTAGGGCTTCACGATTGTAGCAACCTAAGTACAATTAGTCCAAAGATTTTGCAACACGAAACGCTACTCCAAATAATGCTTAAAAATCGAATGTGGGAAGGGAATTCCCCCTGAGCTATCTCAACACTTCATTAAACATTGTCCAACTCCAAAGAAGCATGCTTACTGATGCATAATCGGCTACTATTCCACTACTGGTCCCACCTAATATAGTTTTGAGGATATTTATTTTTTTAGTAGCTTCCTAATTTTATTGTAATTAGGATTAGCATTATGATTTATTTGGTTTCCTAGTTTGATTAGGATAGTTTCTATTATTAGATTAGGTTGTCTTAGGCCCTAAGTTTACTTTGCCTATTTATATTGCATTGTAAAGATGATAATCTCAGATTTGGAGTTAAATAAAATTGGGATTTTCCCTTTGAGAGGTTGTTCCTCGTGTTAGAAATCTCTGCAGAAATAATTTGAGGTGTCTTTGACACGTGCTTCGGCATCTACGCAAGCCCTAACCCTAGGGTCTGCATCAATTGGTATCAGAGCAAAGATCCATCTTGCTCCAATCTGTCTCCGATCACCGATCATCCAATCCTTACACGCCTCACAACCAGCACGATCCCATTCCATATCCGCTACCCCCATTCCAATTTTTCATACAGTCCCGGACCTCCGCCCCAATCCACTTACCCAATCGACCCTGCGACAACCAACCGCTGCCCAGGGCCGACCAACCCAATCACCAATCCGCCAACCCTGATCGGAAACCCTTCACCCTTCTTCGACAAAAATCCACAAACCCCACACCACCCTACTCCCTATCTGCGCGCAATCCAGCCGAACCCAATAAACCCCGAACCCCATAAACCACTTCGCCTCCCATCACACCATAACCGACACCAGCGACCCAGCCAACTCCCCATCATCATCGTCACCGTCCCCGCCCTTTCTTGCCCCAGACCCAGAGTCTTCGTCGCCCAAACCAGACAAAAAAAGAAAAGAAAGGAACAACAAGAAAGGGACGAAGAACAGAGAAAGAGGAAGATAGAAGAAGAAAAGAAAGAGCAGAACGAAGACGAAGACGCATACCGTTCACCAGCGCCAGCCGCTCGCCACCGCTGTAGCTCCTCGCCATCGTCAGCACTTCCCGTCGTTGACAGCCGCCCGCACCAGCATAGCTCCCAGCACAGCTCCATCATTCTCTCTTCATCTTCGTCGAGAGCAAGCAGCCAAAGGAGACGAAAGGGTTTAGAAAACCTTTTTTTTTCTCCTTCTCTGCGTGCACGAAGACCGAGGCCTGACTTACAATCTAATTGGGCCTGCGTTCCGGATCTGGGTCTGACCCAGCCCAGTTGCAGATCCAACCCAATATCTGCAGAGAATTAAAAGGCCCAGATTTGTCCAAGACCAACCACTAGATCTTGTTTTCGCAATATCACAGCCATTCGCAGTCAGAATTCAGGTTCGTTTTCGCCAGCGTGATCGTGAAGAGCAGATCTACACATCAGGTCAGTCCGAAATTTTTATTTTGCGTTAACAAAAATGCCTCCCAAGAAGCATGTAGAAGTGGAGTCTTCCTCTAATAATGATGATGATTTGAGGGGAACCGTTGCGGAATTATCGGTCACTGTTAATCACCTATCCGCAACGATGGTTCAAATACAAGAGACTCTTGCAAGGATCGAAACCCGATTAACCAATTTGGAAACTAATCGGCGTGAGGATAATCATCGAGATGATGGAGGACATTATCGGAATCAACGAGATCCACATGCCGTTAATGTTGATCGTGATTTGGGTATTAAACTCGTGATTCCTGAATATGATGGAAAATTAAAACCGGATGAATTCATAGATTGGTTAGTGTGTGTTGAAAATATTTTTGCACACAAGCCAATGACGGATGGTCATAAAATTACACTGGTGGCAACTCGATTTCGTAATTATGCTGCAATATGGTGGGCCGAGTTGCAAAAGAAGAGAAGAAACCAACAAATTGACCCCGTTGACACATGGACAGAGATGAAAAATCTATTGAAGCAAAAATTTCTTCCGGTCAATTACTCCAGAGATCTGCGTTCAAGTTTTCAGGATTTGAAACAAGGATCTAAGATGGTTGTTGAGTATTCAGAGGAGTTCATGACCATGCAAGCTCGTTGTGGTTTGAATGAAGATGATGTATTAGTTGACAGATACTTTAATGGGCTTACACTTGATATACAACATATCCTCACATTCAAGCATTTTGACAATGTTGATGAGATTGTTCAGCATGCTATCAAAGCTGAGGGAATTGCAAATCATCAAGCCAGAAAACTTAATGCGTCTAACTGGTCTGCGCAAAAGACTCCATCAAAGTCAGATTTTAATCCAAATGCTAATTCATCAGAAAAGTTTTCTTACAAGTCTGAAGATCCAAACAGATTCACATGTTTTCATTGTAAGCAAAAGGGTCACTGTGCGTTTGAATGCCCAAAAAAAATAAATTTAATGAAAAGTGCACAAGAAGAACCGGAAACAAAAGATGATCCTAAAATTGAAGAATCCGATGAAGCGGAGGAAATAGCAGCTGAAACAGATGGTAAACTTCTCTTGATGCAACAAGAGTCTATACCCACTGTTGAAAAGAAATGATTGCGGAAAAATATTTTTCGTTCCACAGGTACAATACATGGGAAAAATTGTACAGTTGTGATTGATGGTGGAAGTTGTGAGAATATTATATATCAAACTCTTGTTGATCGCTTGAAGTTGAAGGTTTACAAGCACAATCGTCCCTACTTTGTCAAATGGCTAATGATAGGTGATGAAGCGCAAGTTCGACATACATGACAGGTTACTTTTGCAGTTGGTAATGATTACAAAGATACAATTTGGTGCGATGTGCTACCAATGGATAGTGACGATATCCTATTGGGTCGCCCATGGATGTATGACAAGAATGGCACTCATGGAATACGCAACAACACGTATACCTTCATGCACGGTGGAAAGGATGTTACTCTCTATCCAAAGAAGCCCGAATCACCGAAAAAGAAATCCAGGGCCAATTCTACAAAGGAAGTGCTTCACGTACATCATATATACAGAGGCAACTTGAAGTAGACTCGAGTTCGAGGTCGAACTCTTCTTTCAACCTGGGGGGAATGATGCAGTATCGGCTACTATTCCACTATTGGTCCCACCCAATATAGTTTTGAGGATATTTATTTTTTTAGTAGCTTCCTAATTTTATTATAATTAGGATTAGCATTATGATTTATTTGGTTTCCTAGTTTGATTAGGATAGTTTCTATTATTAGATTAGGTTGTCTTAGGCCCTAAGTTTACTTTGCCTATTTATATTGCATTGTAGAGATGATAATCTCAAATTTGGAGTTAAATAAAATTGGGATTTTCCCTTTGAGAGGTTGTTCCTCGTGTTAGAAATCTCTGCGGAGATAATTTGAGGTGTCTTTGACACGTGCTTCAGCATCTACGCAAGCCCTAACCCTAGGGTCTGCATCACTTACTTTATTTTTAATCCAAACTAGGGGTGCTCATAGGCGGGGCCAGGCCAGGCCAGGCCCAACCCACTCTGGGCTGGGTTTGGAGCATAGGCTTTAGTATTCAGGCTGGGTTTGTGTCTAAGATTTGGGCCTGTTTAATAAATGGGCCGGGCTTGGATTAAGTGATAGAAAGCCCAAAGCCCCACTGACCCGAACAAGTAGTGATTCTACCATTGCAGTTTAGTGACTTAATTGCCCAAATAAGTGATAGAAAGATCGGACAGGTGATAGAAAGCCTGGCCCCATTGACTAAATGGGCAGGCTCGGGCCTAACATGATTCAGGAAAGCTGGGCTCAGGCCAGGTAGTTACAGCCTGCATTGAGCTTGGACAGATGTGGGCTTGTGTTTCTAAAGTTGGATTGGGCCTGTTTATGGCCTCGGCCCGACCCTGCCCATGAACACCCATAAATGGAACTCCTGGAGAACATAAGTAGTACCTGACAAGATCAGTTCCATGAGATTCTCTAGCTTTTTCAAGAGCTTGTTCGCTCAGGCTAAGACGCTTAACTGTGCCAGGGTCCACCTTTAGTGAGTTTGTCAATCCACCCTGTTTTTTTCCTGCTCTAATTGCAATTAGGCGCTTGTATTCGGGTGCTGTGTTTTGATGCAATTTGCGATCGCAATCATCATCAGAATCATCCTGATTGTGTTCAATTTGATCATTCTCTCTCTGTTCGCAAGTAGTACAAAATTTGAAGGAGCACTGAGTGTCAGTAATTGAAAAATAAATGAAGTAATCCAATAAAAGTCATTTCATATGAACCTTACAGCTGCTTCAGGTTCACTTTTAAGGTCTGGAACTTCCTTGCCCCATGATTCATCCTCTGAATCCTTGTCTTTCTGTGGCATGTTTTCCTTAAAACTTTTAGACTCGAGGTATTCTTTTGGGGGTTTTGTAGATATGAGAATCCGGTTCTTCAATGCTTCTGGCGAAGGGAATTCTTCTAAGCATTCTGCCTCTGGGTAAAATAGCATATTTCCAAATGTTTGAGCGACCATCTGAAAAAAATAAACATGCTAATAATCATAAGAAGTGTAACTTAAGAGGGAAAGGGAAAAGAATTCACAAATAAGATGAGCTAGTTTTCACCTCAGCTACTTTAGCCTGAAGATCAGGAGTAAGGTGGTCCTCTAGGGTGATTATGACAGGATATGGGGACACATCAAAAGCATGCTCTTTGATGGACCTCAAACATTTGATCAGTTCTACTGGTGTAGTCAGCGTCCTACAGTGATGCAGACATCCAAATCACTTAAAAACTGAAATGAGATGTTAACATTTTTTATAACCTATGAAAGCCAATTCCAAAAATAGATAGTAACCATTCGTTGAACGGATAAAGTGGTTTTTGGACAAACATAAGAAATCATCAAAAGCAAAGTGTGCTATAAATTTAACCGACTTCTGGATTGAATCTTTCTATCAAATAGGCTATACTTCAATTTGAAGTCATATCCAATACACCTTGCATAATATATTGAGCTTGTGCAGCAAGCAGAAATGCAGAATGCCAAATGCATAAGAAATCATGAGCATCCAGCCACACAGCAGATCAACATCTAAACTTCATACTTGCATTCCGTTTTGACTTGAACAGAACTGGTTTCAAGCATAGAGAAGGGGGTCAGGATCTTCGATGAATAATATGCCACCTCCCCTCCATTCTGTGCATAATTTATACATAAATTAGTTACATTCTGTGAGGCCCCACCCCTTGTGGACCCTCACTTATATTTAAATTATACTAATTATAGTATATGATATCTATTTGTACTAATTAATAGACGTTAGTAAGGGTAGTTTAGTATCTTCCTAAGTTTTAGGGCTATTTTCTAGGAATTAGTCTTTTTTTGTGATTTATAGAAACCATAGGGTTCTAGATGGACTTTAGGGAGTTTGTTAGTTAGTTAGAGGCCCTTAGAAGTAAATGGGATTAATAGGAGGGGTTTGCATTGGAGAATATGCAAACTACACCTAAAATACCCTAAATGTCCATGTACTTATCCAAACCTAAAACTAAACAAAAAGGGCCCTTTAGTCATTACACTTTCACCAAAGCCTATATATCTAACCCATCCCACATCCCAAACGATCTCTCTTTCCCTCCTTCTCTTCTCTCATTCCCTCCCATTTCTCTCTTCTTCCCTCTCATTTCTCTCATTTTCCCTCCAAGAATTCCCTCTCTTTTCTTTCTCTATCTCTACTAGAAACTTAGATCTAGGGTTTTTTACAACAAGGAAGGGGAATTCTCTCCAAGCTACTGCTATTCTCAAGCTAGAGGACCTCTCTCATCTCCTAGATCTATCCTTTCTCTACACAACAAGGTAAGTTCCTTCCCATAGCTCAATTTCCTTGAATTTCCTCTCTCTCTAGAATTCCATCTCCTAAATGCATTTCTCTATGGGAATTGGGTGTAGGTAGCCTAGATCTATGTAGATCTAAGGTTTTGGGTACTGTTTTGAGAGTTGGAAGCCATTAGAGCTTGGAATTGGAGTTTAGAGCTTGGATCTCAAAGATCAAGCCAAGAAACCATTGCTTTGGATTAGAGGCAAGTACAGTATACTCATTTAGCATAGAATGCATGTTTGCTGGCTTGAATTCTGTAATTTCAATCATGTGTGTGTTTGATTGCTTAGATCTCTCTTTTAAGCCTTATTTTCATGGTTTTTGGCCATTAGTGGATGGGAACTCCCATTTGGAAGATCAATGGCCCAATTGATGATGGATTTGTGATGTATGGATGGAGTTTGATGTTTAGGGATGGGTTGGTGATGATTGGAGACGAGATGGATGAGTTTTGATGGGAAATTGGATGAATGGGAAGAGTTGCAAAAATCTAGAAAATCTCGTGTGTACCCAGTCGACCGCCCTTGTAGGATGTCGACCGGATACACAGCGAACTCTAAAAATAACTGAGAGCTAGTCTGTCTGTCGGTCAAAGAATTTCCAATGTAGCGGGTCGACCGTCCTAGCCAGATGTCAACCGGGTACACTGCCCAGAGTCAAATGACTGACAAACCAGGTCCCAGCTATCCTTATGTAGCCGGTCGACATCCATTGGAGGATCGAGTGCCTGCATTCGGATTTGAGTGATCTTTCCTTTTGGGGATTTTAGTGCCATTTGTGTGAGCCGGGGGATTCATTTTGATATGTACACACTTATATTTTACAACTTGAGATTTATCCGATTTATGCCCTGCTATCACTTGCTTATGGAGATTGATACCGTATTTGCTTCCGCTTTATATTGATGTTGCTTCCGCCATATTCTATTTGCTTCCCCACTTAACCGTTGATTATAAATGTTGGTAAAAAGTTTTAAATTGGACCCCATTGCGGACCTATGATCTTGGAAGTTCCCTATTTCTTCGGGAAGTAGCACTCCAAATTCGGGTACCTTGGCGGTTAACTCGGTATCCGGAATTGGGGCGTTAACATTCAGCTCATGCCTAGATCATTTATTTTTAACTCCTCAAGCAAAGTCACTTTGAACACTCTCATACTTCAAGTCAAGTTACCACACAAACTCTATGCTATCCATTCAAGAAACATCTTATATTTAAATAAGAACATGTTATCCACAAGATGTTAATTTTAGATCACATGTTAGAGATATACGGGATGATAGTATGCCAAGAGATATTAGGGATAGGTTGAATTTTAAATTATTAGTTTGGATTTTAAATTATTCTCTTCTCTTGAATAAACTGAGAAGTTTGTATCAATTAAAAATGGTACAGTGAACTCTACCAAAATATAGCATCTTGAGTTCCATCATGGTATCAAAGCTATGGCCTGGTAGCTATCTTGCGATCAAGTCGGCTACAGTCCTATTTCTTACATTTTTGCAATAATCTCACTGCCATTCTTGTTTCTTGAAAAACAGAAATCGAGCATCCTCCCTTGTCTGCACATTTATTCAGATTTCGTTATCTTCATCAAACCACAAGATGAACGCATACGAAAGAATCACGATAAATCTGATCTAGTGGGCCACCGACACTAATAGACTCAAAAGGAGGAGGTTGCAACAATGATGGACTCTACAAGATAGATGATGATTATCATCGGCAAAAGATGATAATCATGGATGATACAAAGAGGTTTGTAATTTTTTCTATGTTAACAATCATACAATCCTTTCCATTAAAAGGACCATGCGATTGAGGAAGTGTGTTAGAAATATTAGGATTACTTTGCAATAGATATTAGGGATACGTTGAATTTTGAATTATTTCTTTCTCTGCAATCTGCATAAATTGAGAAGTTCGTGTTAATAAAAAAAACTTATACGAATTCTATCAAAATGCAGCCCCTTGAGTTTCATCAATCATCATTACATATGCAACCTGAAAACCCTAAGACATCAATTCTGGATTGGAAAAAACCAGATTTCTTTCGGGGTGAGAATGTGCAATTTAATTTCATCTTGACATCTATAAAATATCATAATAACCATAGAACAGATATACCAAGTCAGTGCTCAGTCAGAGGACGCAGTTGCACATTTCTATATGAAAAAAGGGTACTTCAGGGTATTTTACTATCTAGTCATCAGTCTGAGGACGCAGTTGCACATTTCTATATGAAAAAAGGGTACTTCAGGGTATTTTACTATCTAGTCATAAGGTAAATACATAAGAAAATATTCTAGTCATAAGATAAGTACATAAGAAAATGTGAGAACTCCCTTCATTTGGCTAAGGTAATTTCACTTAGTTGTGCACTATGTTCAAATTGAAAATTAACTGTGTACCTCCCGTGAAGAATATCGACATCATCTTTTGTAGAGTTTGGCCACATATCCAGTTCAATTACTCTTACACCTTTCTTCAGAGCCTCTATGATTGGAATATCGCTGCAGTCACTGCTAAGTTGGTTCCCAGTCAAATAGGAATTGTGCCCTGTAAATATGTAATAGTGGGATAGCGGTGCAGTCATATCTTGGTGAACCTGGACAATGGTGATCTTGTCAAGTAACGAACAGTTTCATAAAAAACAGGTCCAAACCAAATCAACCAACAATTATTGTAGTTAGAGAAGTCAAGAGCAGAGGAGAGAAGTTTAACTGTTCAAGAAAATCGAGATGGAATTATTTGAACTGTACCGCTCATTTAGCTATTTCACGAAGTAACCATGCAAGTATGCCCAAAAAACTAATATATATTGAAAAACAATCCCTTAAAGGCAACAGAATTAGAGAAACCGATCTTTAATTGCCTGTGCTCATTTTGGAGCTCTCAACACTACAATATGGCTTTTCACCAGGCATCCTGTCCTCCACCTAAAAGGAGTTAACTCTTAAGACAGAGCATCGAAGAAAAGGTCATTATTCAGGGTGTTTCCATTAATCAAAGAAAGTACTAAAGAAGTGAAATATGAAAGCCCAAATGCAGATATCTATATGGGACCATTAGATTCCTAGGTTTCAATTTACTTTATTTTAGGGTGATGGGACAGTGCAAGTACATAAAAAGAGCACTACTTAGAATTAGAAATCCCAGGAACTCTATCCCCATTACTTTGAGGAAAGAGTACAGCTGTTGAAATCCAATAACAGTATGTAGTGTCTGATTTGGTAAGAAATATGGGACAGCCTTTCTTGAACAAAATCCCATCTTGTAGACTCAAACTCTTCAATCCTTAAGTGGAAAGGAGAATATATATATATATATAATTCATGAATTCAAAAGACTATATATAATCATATAAAAAAGCTAACATTCATGAATTCATTCACACAGGAAAAATAAGCAGCAAAAAGAAAGACTGGCAAAACCCCAGAATAAGAAAACAGGATTCCTAATCCAGCAGATCTTATAAATTGGTTTTGAAATATTGCTCATGAATTCACAAAAAACAAGCAGCAAAAAATAAATAAAGAAATAAAGAAAATAAGAGAACCATCACTGTTCTAAAGCCTAGAAAAACCATAAAACACCCATCCATAACCATAAAAACTTAGAGTGAGAATTTAGAATTCATGAATTCAGCAGTAGATACTAATGTGACTTTTGAAAGCTAATATTCATGAATTCAAACAAATAGTATGCAGCAAAACAGAAACACCCACCTCTGCTCTAGGATCCACCAATTTGTCAGTTCTTATTAATGGGTTTTGACTTTTAGAAGCTAATATCCATGAAATCACAGAAACAATAAACACCCAGCAGAAACCCACCTCTAATCTAGACTCTACACACAAAAAGGCAAGCACCCACGGCAACAACAACTACAAAAAACAACAAAACCCCAGAATCAGAAAACGAAAATTGAAAAATGGGGTGATGAGCAAATGCCTGGGATCGTATGGGGCCGTTGAGATCATCAGAAAAGAGGTAATGATGGAAATCTTCAAGGCTGAGAGTATGCCTAGTGAGCTTGCCCAGATGCCGCTGTTGTCGGATCTGCACGACGACGGCCTCGGCATCGGCAATGGTGGCGCCGGCATCTCCCTGAAAGTCAACCAGGAAGCGCAGGAGCTGCTCTGCCGACATCTGGCCAGATCCTTCCGTGAACTTTTCGAAGGCCCTCTTCACATCCTGCGGAGGCTCCGCCTCTTTGCTTCTGAACTTCCTCGTAAAGCACAAACACATCTTGTACTTGTAGCTCCCCATTACCCCTCTCCCTCTCTCTCTCTGCAAATCCCAGGTTTCAGGATATAGAAATGGAGATGGAGATGAAGAGGTTTCTTCTTCTTCTTCTCTTTCTGTGTCAGTTGAATAGCTTCATTAACTTTTTGGACCCCTTATATTAAAGTGAGGAGAGGGAAGTAAGTGGAAGAAGAAGAAGAAGAAGAGCAACACGCGTTACACGCGCACAAAATAATAGTCTCTCTCTCTCCTTCTGCTTTTGTCTTTTTTCTGCTTGGAAGTTGGATCTTCCTTCTTAGTTCTTACCTTATTTTGTGTGTTTTTTCTCAGCTGCTTCTTCTGTCTTTCTATTTGCCGCGTTTTTTTTTTTTTTTTTTCATGAAAACAGATGATAGGGAAAAGTATAAATAAGTAGATAATGAAACTCACTCTCATGTTTCCGGGTAGGTATTTTTCCTTCTAAAAGATCCTGTGATTGAATGTTGAAGAGAATTTAGGACTTGTCAATTTTCAGAGATTGAAAGAAGGTAGAGAATTTAAGTGGTTAAAATAAAAGAAACAAAGTGAAAGGGGTAATGGATATTAAATAATCATTCCTTGGATGGAAAATGAATGAAAGATTAATATCATCTATAACCTTAGTACACTAAATTTTTTATGTCTATATGCTGTTGACATCTTCATCTTGTATCTTTTAACTCTTTACTTTTCCGCAAAGAAACATGTGGGTTCTTATTGTTTTTATATTTGTTGTGTAATTTCATTTATTTTATGGAGTAACAAGTATGCATTTGATGAAGTTGATATATATGGGGAGTATTCCTATGCATCTATCCCTCACCATAGAGTGAGGGACACTCATTTTTTTGAAAAGTTTCAAGTACATGGGGAGTATTCGGGAGTATTTTTATGTACTTGAAAAGTCACTTTTGTACTTGAAACTTTCCAACAAGGAGATGTGAGACTTCATATCCATATCCAATGCCAACAACCAAAGAGCCCTATCTCCTATCTCTTATAGTAAGGTGAGAGATACGAGAGATACTCTCACACGAGCACCTCCCATATATACAGGAGATGCTCCTATGAGAGATTGAGTAGGGACCCTCACATCCATGTCCAATGCCAACAATTTAAATGTGAGGGTTCTCACCCCTATCACTTATAGTAAGATGAGGTATGCTCTTGTGAGAGATATCTCACCTTAAGGGCACGTTTGGCAACGGTCCATGCTAGGGGGAGGAATACTCAGTTTAGAAGATTCTCTTCATCTCCAAAGAAAACCACAATCCTCAAGTAGGATTCCCAATGAAAGTTTCATGTTTGGATGGAGGGAGGATTCCTACAATTTATAGAATATATGATCCAGTTGATGCTTTTACAAATATCTCAAGATACAGTAAGGATCAATGGTTGAAATTTGGTCACCTTACCGTGTTTCACCGTCCCAAACTAATGACTGGTTTCGATCATGATTTTGGACCCCACATGAACCAGAAGATTTGGAAAAAGGGACTTTTTTTTATTCATTTTTTAAACTTAAGCGTAAATAGTAAGATGTTTTGGCACATATCTCGAGATATAGGAGGAATCAACGGATGAAATTTGGTCATCTTGTCGTGTTCGACCTTCCAGAACTAATGACCGGTTTGGATTTTGATCGTGGACCCCACATAAACACAAAAATGAATGAAAAGGTACTATTTTTAATTACCGTCTTAAATACTGTAACAGTCAATACCGTCTTAATGTAACAGTCAACGCATTTGGCACATATCTCGAGGTATGAGAGGAATTAACGGCTGATATTTGGTGAGGTGGCCGTTTTGGAGTTTTTAAAGGTGACTAACGGTTTGGATCTTGATTAGGAAATCTAAAAGGTACATTCCCAAAGCAAAAACTTATTAGGGCCACATTACACAGTAACTATACATTACCGCCACAGTGTCTTATAGTGAGTGTCCAGATGGTTTTGCAAATATATCAAGATATAGGATGAATCAACGGCTGAAATTTTAGGACATAGCCGTTATGGACCTTCTTAACAGAATCATCGGTTCAGATCTTGATTGTGGGGCCCATAAAAATAAAAAAAAGTGCAAAAACAGCTTTGTCGTAAATTACCGTCCTCGAATACTGTAGCTCCGCAAATCAGACGAAACGTGGATTCCATGGATCCGATGGGGGACGGTCGGACGCTACAAATAATCTACAAATAATCTATAGCTCAGAAGTCTTCAGTCTATGATAAAAAAATCCATGATGAACCAAACGTTTGAAATCTGCGCTATGATGGATTTTGGGCGAGGAATCCTATCCAAAGACGGTTGCCAAACGAGCCCTAAATGAGAGATTGGGTGGGAACCCTCAAATCCATATCCAATGCCAACAACTTTTGTGAGGGCCCCCACCCATATCTCTTATAGTAAGGTGAGAGATATTCTTACAAGAGCACCTCCCTATACATATAATTTTTAATAACAAACAACTAAACCTCTTGCCATTTGGACTAAGATAAAAGTCCCCTTTTTTCATTACAGTTATCGAACTCACAAACACGCTCACATATACGACCCTAAGAAACAACGATCGAGAACAAGTCACCTTCATTGTTAAGATCAGGGACGGCTTAACCATGAAGCCAACAAAGCCATTGCTTTAAGCCCCAAAAAAATAAGGTCCCATAATAGCAACTGATATCTTATGAAATTCCAAAAAATCAAACTTGTCAATTGCCATTCCTCTTTTTTTTCTCCCCAAAATATAAGGCCCCATTATAACTCGCTCTTGAGAAGATATGATCAAGAATTTCATGGGGCCTTAAAGTGTCATTTATGGCCTATTATAATTTTAAATCTGTCCCTTATATTTCTATTGCTAGGAGTCCAATTAATTTTAGCAAACCATTGTATTTCTAGCAGTTCATGTGTATCAAATCTCAACCATACATTCAGTCATGAACTTGCTTCACAAGCATTTTTCATATATATATATATATATATTTTGTATTCTATTTCAATAGGGGTCCATTTAGATTTGATCTATGATGTGGTTGTAATAGATCCATAGCTTGAGATTTCAGCCCTAATAATAGATCTTAAAATTTAAGATAAACTTTAGGCCCCTGCCATAATTTATTCACTTACCCATAATGCATATGAGCACGGTGCATCTGAGGAACATCCAATACTTGGGGTACACCTCTGAAGTCCATCTTGAATGGTCATGACTCATGGTGCATATGCGCACCATGCATAGGTTAAAATGCTCTGAGCCCCACTAGCGATAGACTCAAGATTTTTATTTGGGGGAGCCAAATAAGTAGTTGGATTTTGTGACCAAGATGTCTATGTAAGTTTTGTGGATGGGCCCAGTATTTTCATGTGGGTTCTGGAGGTGGACTTAAGATAAGTTAGCAAAACTTAATATAAAAACTTAATTAGTAATTTTGCATCACAACAAAGTTATAAAAATAAAATAAAATATTTATAATAATATTAAAACATAGAAGATTCCTCATTTAGGATAGTCGCTTTAGGCCTCAAATTGTTTCGAGCCGGCCCTAGTTAAGATAATCTTTGCAGGCTGTCAAATAACAAGGCATCTCCCTATCCACATATGCAATAAGAGTTGATCTCTATTTCATTATGTAAAAAAAATCCTTGGAGGGACCATATCTGAAAAAAGAGATGAAATGAGGCTTTTGGAATCCACCAAAGCCCTACACGCCCAATGTCAATCTAATGGTAGCTCAGCCGTTGAAACACCTCCCTTCCACAAAAACTATTGAGAATCAATTCCGGCTATAGCAATGATGTTGAGAATTATTATGTGTGTGGGTGTGTAAGTACTTACCTTTAAAAAAAAAAAAATACTACATGTCCAGTTTCGATCTGGGTCTATTCAATAGGGACTTAAAGTAGGGAGGGTGAGGAGGGTGAATATGAACCAGAGAAAAGAAAAACGAAATTCTCGAAGCCTGGCCAACATACTAATTCGAATGTTCTACTTCTTATGCTCTTTAACTTTTAAAAAGTTCAAACCCAAAAAGTTTTATCTTTTCTCCAGTGGAGAATGGAGGATTGTAGATAGCTACTAAACACCTTGACATTTTATCTGGCGGACCAGGGACATAACATGCGTAATCATATCTAGCTGAAAGTACTTTGGAGAGTCCGAGCTCCTCCTAATTTTCCCCTTTTCTGCCGTTTGGATTTTGGAGCTTCCAACATTTCTTGTTGGTTTTCTCTTCGGGAATGCCGATTTTTTCTTCTTCTGTTTTTGGTGCAAGCCAGAGAAGTGGGTGGGGTTGCAGTCAGTGTCATGCATTTTGTGAACTTCTTACTAAAAGAAGGAAATCAAAGTTTGTGTAACGTCATCTTCATAGAATTACATGACGTCTCCTTCTAACACGAGGCTAAAGAGACGACTTAGTGGAAAGATCAAAGCATCAAACAGAAGATTGTTTTGGCCCACAGAAGGCATTATTGTGTACGAACTTCAAACCCAACCATGAGTGCACATCTGCAAGTCTGTCACTCTGTTGTATGTTTTTGGCTCCTTTTCTCATGGGAATCGGAATCCTAAGATTAGAAGGCATATATGACAGTTCACATTGGTCCCTTTTTTTTTATATATATTTCATGCTAGACTGGACCAGTGGTTGTTGGCACTCACATGGTCCCTTTGATTCCACACTGACAGTTTTTTTTTTTTTTTTTTTTTGTTTTTTCAAGAGTATCCATCAACAGTAAAGGGACCAAACTGGGATCAAAATTTGTATATGATATAAACTTTAAGATATTCTCTCTATTGTAATGATTTTTGTATATGATATATACTGACCAAAGGAATACGAGAAAGGTGACAGAGAGACGTGGGTGTGTTTTCCACTCCGGATTAGAGTAGATGTCGTTTTAATTATTCTGTGAATTCTATTATCGCGGCCGACGTCTTCATCATCAAATAATACTTTTGACACTTTGATATCACACATATATTTAAATATCAGTTAAAGTCTTGAAGTTGAAAATCTTACTTCTGATCAGTTCGCGGAAATGGAAAAAAAAATATTTTCTTATTTTCACAAGAAGACTTACCAAGATCGGTCAATAAAAAATGAAAATGGAAACTGTAAGTGCAAAAAACGATGACTCACAAGATTAAGGTGCCTGATAGGACTTATCCGAATGGAAGAAGATGATCTGCTGCCTCAAAGCCTGAAAGGGAAGAAGAAACAGTCAGAGGACCCTGGCCTGGGCGGCACAAGGCTCTCCATGCCTAAGTCAGTATGTGAACTTAACAAAGGAAGGAGAGGAAAGGAAGGAGAGGAAGAAGAGAGGCAGAGTAACGACTCTCAAGTGTGTAGGTTGCATACCTTGCATGTGAAATGAAGCTCTATTTATAGAGAAATCATGAAGATATTTTGGATGATATTTTGGAGTGGGTCCCATGATTTGATAGGGAAGGCCTTATCAGCCCACGAAGTAATAAATGCGGTCCACTTCAGCCCACATTACATTTAATGCCAGTCGGATCAGCCCACATTGCATTTAATGCATATCATGTTGGGCCAAATCATGTTGGAAGCCTTTGGCGGTACAGGTCCCATCGGATCCATCCTCGGGCCTTGCCCTGATGTGGCTACAGCCGCTGGATGCTGCCTTGTCAGCGATCTGGCGAAGATTGTGGACAACGGATGCTACCCTGTCAGCGATCTGGCGAAGATTGTGGACAGCTGGATGTCGCATATGTCCTACTGGCTCGCGCCTCTATTCTGCCACGTGTCTAATGACGTGGCGGGCGTGGGGCGTGAGTGGAGATTCTTCTTTTTGCTTCGGCTTCCGTCCCAACTCCTTTGGCCAGGGTCAAGCTCTTTAGCCGAAGTGGGCCCTTGGTAGCCGAGCTCGGCGCTAGCAGCCAAAGTTTGTCTGGTTTCAGCTGAGGCCTCTGTCCCGGCAGCCGAGGCGAGTCTGGGTGCCACGTGGATGGCACGTGAGAGTGCTTAGTCCCATCTTATAGCCATAATTAATATAATCCGGAGCTTTGAAAATCTCCCCACTAAGAAGCTATTTCACTCCGTCCTAGGATGAAGGATCACCTTGAGCAGAATATTAAAAGGGTTAGGTCTGTGTCATACTTATTATTGTATCAATAACTTGGTTAGGTGGATCTCGTCAGGTACGTACGTAGCAAGTAGCAACTGCCCCGAGAAAGGCCACGTTGCACTTGGACTTGATCTAGTTTGGTTTTACAACTGAGAAATGATGACTTTTTTGCTGTTTTTCATTTTTGCCTAGCCAGTTTGCAAGTGAGTGAGCCTGTTGGTAGGGGTGCTCATGGGCCGGCCAACTCGAGTCCGATCCAGGCCCAGCATAGTTTGGGCTGGGATTGGATACATGATAAGGGCCCATTTAATAATTGGGCCAGCCTTGAAATAAGTGATAGAAAGTCAAAAACCTGGCCCGTATAAGAAATGCATGTAATTTAATTTAATTAGATCAAACAATTGCTCGAATGCCCACAAAATTTATAAAAAGTCCAGTTCGGCTCAGCCCGATTGACCAAATGGATGGGCTCGGGCCTGACTTTTACGGCCTGTGTCGGGCTGGGCCGAGCCTAGGTCAGTGTTTCTAGAGTCAGGTTGGGCCTGGATATTACTTTGCCTGGCCCATGAACACCCCTGTCTGTTGTTGTTAAACATGGGCATGCTGGATTGCAAATTTTGGGCCAAGCTAGATAGCCCTCAAGGAGAACGCCCATATGTTATAAGGTTAATGAAATTAGATGCGCATCTAGACCATGTACATAAAAGCTCAACCTACTCCCATGAAAGTAACGTAGCCCCAACCCAGTTCATTGACTCCCTACCTGGATGCTGTTAGGTGATTCACCTATCATTAACATCATCACACCAACAAAGTCCTCATCCCATTATTATTATTATTATTATTATGAAATCTTCTAAATAAGGGATTAAGTTTTTATCTTATTTCCTAAAAGGAAGACTTTAGAACTTTTCAAATTAGTCATTAAATTTTTCAGGATGGTTTCAATTAAGGACATCCATCCATTTAAAGTTACTTTCCGATAACTTTTTCCTCAATTTTTTAAAATACCCAAATTACCCTTCATCGAAATAAAATCTTCATTTACTTCCTCTATATTGTCCTCATTTCCTTAACCGTCGACCTCACAGTGATCAAGTACAACCAGCATTCCCATAGGGATCAGCTACATGTAGTGGCTATAAAAAACAATGTCAT
The DNA here is from genome assembly GCA_012931725.1 of Litsea cubeba. Classification (NCBI taxonomy): domain Eukaryota; kingdom Viridiplantae; phylum Streptophyta; class Magnoliopsida; order Laurales; family Lauraceae; genus Litsea; species Litsea cubeba. The sequence goes on along the minus strand of CM022950.1, from coordinate 75,550,016 downwards.
GGCTTTAAATGAAGGGTAATTTGGATGTTTTAAAAAAAATTGAGGAAAAAAGTCACTTGAAAACACCTTTAAACGGCCATATATCCTTAATTTAAAACTTACAAGAAAACTTAGGGACGTGTGTCTTTTTTTGAAATAAAGTAAAAACTTAAGACCTTATTTAAAACTTTTCCTTATTATTATTGCTAATATAAAGATTTTGTTTATGGACCAGGCCAGCCTGAGCCCGAATCCGAACCGGCCAGCTTTGGCCCCGGCTTGGACCTTAAATTTTACTACTTGGGCCGTGCTAGGATTATATATTTGAGCCTGCCAAGCCCTGCCCGGCTATAAAAGTACTCGGAGAAAAAGAGAGGGAGGTAGATTTTGAACACATAACATCTCATTGATGCACAAGTAACCAAGCAACTTGAGATAAGGCTTAAGGCATATACAAGTGGCCTAATTTTTTTGTTATAATGTTATCTCGGGCTGGCCTCGGACTTACTTTGCTTTGGGCTATTATATAATTGTTATAATGTAATGTTATCTCCAAACAGCTTTTGGAGGACAGTTGTATTCCTTTGTGCTATTATCCAGGGGTGGTCTTCTATTTTCCTGAACTTCCCGATGAAAAAAATGTTTTGTTCATTTTGATGGTTTCTTTGAGAAGACGATCCTACCAATTTATGTAAGTAAATTTAAACCATTTGTCATTTATGACTTCATTCTCCATATATGTGTGTGAAACCAAGGTGTCGAAACCACTTAACCATGAATTTGTTGGCCATCACCACAATTATTGGTAAATGACATTTCACCTTCATAGAAATTAATCAGGCAATAATTTCTTTTTACAAGCAAGTGAAACAATTAAGTGGAAAAAACACTTAGAATCTTCTTCTTTTTAAGTGTTCTTACATGTTTTTTACATGTGTATGAAACAACTTGTTGATAGAGTTTATACCTTCTCATACCTCTTTTTTTATAATAAGCTTAAATTAAAGGCAAAAAGCAACACTACCAGCACCAACATCGACCCAACATAAGCACAAAGAAAAGGGAGGTATCATTAAAAAAAAAACAGCTCCCCACCCAACACAATAGCGGCCATCTCCCTAATACTATAATGATTAATAGAATAGCATAGCTTGGCCAGCTTATATCTCAATATTGCCCCCCATTTAGATAATTCACTTGTAAAGTAAATTCAATTGAAGTGTCATTTTAAAAGACAATAAAAAAAGAAAGAACTTATTAAAAATTATAAAATTTTAAAACTAATACCATACCACCACATACCTTTTCATTTCTTGCATGTACACCAAAGCACTCCCATAATTTGTATAACGAGGGTTGCCACGTAGACCTTCAACCATGACCAAATTTTAGTAAAAAATTAAAAGAACAAGACATATGACAAAACTCTTAGCAAAAAAAAAAAAAAGGACATATGACAAAACGTGGTTGAAGATTCCGGTGTGAAAGGCATTGTGCTATTGAGCTGTTTCCATGCGCGGCACAATGAGCATTTGAGTCGGGCTGGGAATGATTGAGTTCCTTGGACTTAAGGTTGGACACTACGTTGGACCTTTGTGTCTGGTCCAAGTGCAAATACACAAATTAAGTCCAAGGGTTGTCAATGGACCCCAATTGTAGAATATAGGCCACCTCATACACAACTAGTTGTCTCAAGGCCTAGAGATGTCAAACGGGCCGTGCCGGCCCGCGGTCCAGGCGTGCCTCATTTTTTTTTTTTTTTTTTCTGATAGAATTACAGGCAGGCCAGTTTGTCTATACTTTTAAAAATAAATGTGTCTGAGTGAACTCCATCTCACAACCATTAGGATGTGAAAGATAAACATAACCACTAAACCAACTAACTTTTGCATACTAATATTTATTCAAACAATATTAAAACTAGTTAGATGATGATAAGAACCTAACCACGAATATTAAACTTCTAGTTAGATTAGGATGAGAACCTAACCACTTTAGATGATGATGAGAAGCTAACACCTTTTTTATCCAACTTCTGACTCTTTCATTCAAACAACCTGAAATATAAAAAAATCATATCATGTCCTTTTTTTTACTCATTTTTCAGCCAAATTGAAATGCCATGGTTAAGGATATTTCAATTGAGATGGCAAACTCAATTTCTATTTTTTGGCTTAATTATCATACTTTAAACGAGAACGCAGCGCGGTTAAATATTTCTACATTTATCAACAATTATTTCAAGTCTTCCAAATGACCCACCATAAAACCACAAACTTGGACTTTATTTTATTTAGACTTGCATCAATTTCTTTATTTTTTAGTTATGGGTTTTTAGTCTTAGTCAATAATTCTCATTATCTTTATCATGGTTACATATTTTTTACTTCTTTTTCCTAGTGTTCATATTAATGTAAATATATGGCTTCATGTGACGTGATCGAGAGTGGAGTTATAGGTACATGTCACGAGATTATATTGAACATAAATGACTGAATTATGAACATATTCCTCTATTTAATTGTGAGTTTTCCAAGCTATAAAGAATCTCAACTTCTCAAATGCTCAGGGGTTCTTGAACATAAATGAATCCAGGTAGGGAATTTCATTTGAGATTCTCAAATATCTCTCAAGACAACAAAATTAGTGAAGGCAAGGGGGTAAATTTAGTGAAGGTAAGTGTGTCACACCAAAACATTCCCCTTATTACTTCTCCTCAAAAACACATTGTCCCTCATTATTAGTGTGACAAATTTACACTAAAGTCCTACCTTACCAAGTTATGTAAGTGTTTTTTTATTAGAAAATGCTTAGGGTTGTTGGTTGGCTGGGAATTAGATTTTTATAAATTAAAAAAATATATAAAAAAATAAATTTTTTTTGCGGGCCTGGCGGGCCGCAGGGCTAGCCCTTTTGCCTAGCGGGCCGTGCCAAACGGGCCAGCGGGCCAGCGTCATGGGCTAGCGGGCCAGCGAAGCTCGGCCCAGCACGGCCCAGTTGACATCTCTATCTCAAGCCATCATCTGTGTGTTTGATGGACGTCCAAAATTTGTTTCAATTTTCGCCTAGAACTGTAGCGGCCAACTCCCCGAGGTCATATCTCCCTAATTTCAGCTCCGATTGGTGTAATTTTGGGCTCCACAGATATCTACTCGAAAAGATCTTTCAAGCGGTAGGTAGATTTAGAGGTAGCAAAATATGATCCGACCCGCCGACCCGACCCGACCTGACCCCTGTATTACCCGCTTAACCCGACCCGTTTAATATGCGGGTCGGTCACGGGTCAAGTATTCTTGACCCGCCATTAAGTGGGTCGGGTTAGGGTTGACCCGCTTGACCTGCATAACCCACTTATTTAAGCTAAAATTGAATTTGATTGTTTTAATGCATAGGCTAAAAAAGAATAAATGGACCTTAACCAATTCAACCCCATGCTTTTTATTAATCGAAAGCAAGGTAATACACATCAAATGATTGTTGAAATGAGATTAGACCAAATTTGAGCTTAAATGTCAGTTTTGGTCAAGCGGGGAACCATGGTTGAGTCAATTTATTTATTAGATGGATGTGGGTTATGCGGGTCGACCTGACCTGTATAAACTATAGTGGTTATACGGGTTTAAGCGGGTCGGGTCGGGTTGACCCATGATGGGTGCGGGTTAGGGCCGGGTTTATGACCCGTTTAAATAAAGAGTAAATTAGCCAAAGGTCACTGCGCACGGTCTTTCAAGGCATCAAGGACAACAACTTTTTCTCTAATGTCTCTAGTCCAGACAGCTGAAGATATTTTGGTGAGAGGTCCCTAATATGCCACATCATATATTTTTATGACCAATTTGCCCTTTTCAACGGTTTCAGCATAACACCTTCCGTCTTCTTCTCTGTTGCCCTGGAGATCATCTTCCGTCTTCTTCTCTAGGAACAAGGGATTTCACCAGAGAGCTCTGTAAATCGAAGTCGGCCATCTCCGACTACACCAGCTACGTTGGCGACGGCCTGGCGATGGAAACACAACCAGTCCAGGCCTTTTCTGGTGACGGATTCTGCATAACACAAAAACCCGATGCTGTCTTTGTTTTTTCTTTCCTTTTTCCGTTTCATGTAAGCCTATCTCTTTTAATCATAGCAACCAAAAAATTTTTTGCGAAACAACTCACGCAGATTTGTTCAAAAACTCAATTAAAAATTTCAAAACGAAAATAAATTTTGTCAGAAACTTAGATAAATTTTTCGGAAACTCTGATAAAGATAAATTTGTAAAACTCAGATAATTTATCTGAGTTTTTGGCAAATTTATCTGAGTTGTGCCAAAAACTCAAATAATTTATCTTAGTTTTTGGCAAATTTATCTGAGTTTTTATCCAGTTTATCAGAGTTTCTGTGAAATTTGTCTGAGTTATTGATAAATTTATCTGAGTTTCTCGATCTATGTCAACTTGTTTCTTTCCAGAAGGAGATGGCATGGAGTGGAGAGAAAAGATAGAGATGATGGATTGGATGAGATGTAGGCTGAGAGATGAGTGGCGGGAGCAAGGTGGAATGGGTGTGACAGAGAAAAGAAGACATGATGGAAAAAGATGGAGACGAGAGATACGAAGAAGAAGATGGGTGATGGAGAGAATAATGAGTGGTAAGAGGAAGTGCGAGAGTGGGGATGGAGAGAGAGATGGTTGGGTGATTGAGAAGAGAGTGGGAGAGAGAACTGAGAGAATAAGAGAGAAAGGATGAGTGAGGGTGATGAGATGGAATGTGGGTGTGAGTGAACAAAAAAGTGATATGGTTTGGCTATGTGTACCCAGACTATTTGTGTCGGTGGTCCTGAAAAATGATAAAGGACAGACGGCATCAACTCACAATAAAGACACACCACAGCCAGTGCCGTTTCCGGTCACTGTCTGACTGCAGCTTTGCTTTTGCCATTATCCCATATTCCCATGGGAACAATGACCAGTGAGGTTTTAACGGCTACATAAATGTGCCCTCGCCACATGCTCAATGTGCTAGTTCTATATAAAAGTGTAGCTGGTGCCAAAGCTAAGATGAAAACCTGGGTTGGCATTTTTAACTCACAGCCACAGTTTTAAGTGAGCCCCACTTGGATGGGGCTAATTAGTTGTCTATTGAATCAGAATATCACATCTGGGCCCAATCTCATAAACCTAGAAACTCGGAAACTCAACAAAGAGTTGGAAGGTCAATCGGGAAAACTCAGCGATTCCAATCAGAACTTGGCCACACTCGCTTGTTCGACTCGCCCAACTCTCCTCGAGTTACCACCAGTTCAGGACAAATTACCCGATCTGTGCGTACATGTTTGTGTTGTGTAGTGAGTGGAGGTGATGAGAGGTGGGTGTTGTGTGCTAAGTGGGCTCTAGTGATAGAGTAGAAGGGCATGTGTGAGGGAGGAAATGAGTACATGTTTTGGGTTGGCAAATTTATCTTGAGTTTCCGAAAAATTTGCCAAAAACTCAGATAAATTTATCTGAATTTTGCCAAATACCAAATAATTTATCTGAGTTTTTATCCAGTTTATCAGAGTTTCTGTGAAATTTGTCTGGGTTCTTGATAAATTTATCTGAGTTTCTTAGAAACTCTGATAAATTATCTAAACTCTGAATGCTTTCTCTCTCTGAAGATACTGAACTTGATTGGGGTGGGCTTTATTAAAGAGCCCAAGATTCATCTCTTGAATCTTAAAACCTGTCAATGGACAGTTTCCAATGCTCCACTCTCTCTGACTATAGATGCCCCTAATTTGGTCAAATTGCAATTGAAATGTGTTCAACCAGAGTATCTTTTTCTCAAAACGCCATTATTGTCTGTTTTTTATCTTTCAATTGAGAACACGATTGACGAAATTCAAATGCTCATTCACGGTGGGGTGGACCGCAAGCCTGGCCAGGAGGCGCCTCATGACGTGGCACATGCAGCATGATGAACGGCTGAAGATGATCAGGGGACTCTCTGATATAAGCCGTCGGATCTTGGCCTCGGTCGTTTTTGCCATGTCGATGGATAACGGCATCGTTGATGTTGTTGTCGTCGCCCTGTACGCTCGACTAACGGCCTGCAGCTTATGCCTTGCATCTCCGTCATCTTCAGTGACGGAATGAGGGGTTTAAAAAGAAGGGAGGGGGACTCAGCGGCTTCGAAGCTTACGTATAAAGGGGCATTTTTATCTTTTTGTCTGCATCAATTTTAAATGAGGACTGCCGGCGCTACGAAAAAGTGTGATGGACCTTACGCTATAAAAGCAAATGATGAATGACCTACCGCCAAAAGCCTCTTTAATAAACGGGTCATATGCGGGTTAGACTTGTATAACCCGTTTAGCACAACCCGACCCGATTGCCACATCTAAGTAAATTGCGCTGATCCGACACTCGATATGAGAGTTATGACCATTTTAAGTTTTTGCCTCTGAAAAATCCTGGAATAATTGTGCACAAATGGAAGCTTTTTTGTTGGGATGTGCAATGGGTGTGTGGGACCCATGTTGGACGTCCAAGGCATGCTTGGACTCTTCCCTTGCTTGCTTAGTTAACTTTCTTTGACTTCGCTTCTCAAATTTAATCAATGTGGGTCCATGTTGTTGATTTCACCTACAAATTGAAAGAAATAAATTTAACATTAATCACATGTAAGAAAATAAACATGAATCATGTATGGGACCCTACATGCCTAATGATGCACCGAAATGACAATCTTTTCAAAAATAGCACGTGGTGCCAAAAATGGCAAGTATGCATTGATGAAGCCAAAAAGCTAATTTTGGACGATAAATGAGATGAAAAAAACCTAATTTCACAAATGTCATGCAATGTGATGAATCTTGACCTATTTTGACCATGTTTCCAAAAAATAACCCCAAATCCATGAAATCATGAAATTAAGTGTGATTCTATACAATTAAACTTAATTAAGTCCACAAATGCTCATGAAATGATGACCTAATTAAGTTTGTACACTTATCATGTCTCACTCTCGCTCCCAATGGGCTAGGGAGCATACTCCGCAAGAGGTCCATCTTTTGAAAACATCTCTCTCAATCCGTGGTTTATCCCGATATTTTACTCCAATTAACGGCAATAATTTCTATTAGAGTAAAATTGGGGACAATCCGTGAAATTGTAGGACGTTCACTTTAATGAGTTCAAGTTTTTTTTCTACGAAATAAGAAATGATCTCAGTCTGATAAATGGGCCCCACTGTGCATTTAGATAGGAATCATTCATTGATAATTATGCATTTTCATATGGATTGTATTGCAGACACAACCCAGACTAAAGGCTTGAAAAAATTAGAAAATCCGCAGACTTTCCGCTGCATATGCAGTTTGGATCACACTGTTTTTACGTCTTTTTTTTTTTGTCTTTGGGGGACATATTTACCTTCATCTTCTCTCATTGCATGGCATTTTACTCCAAAGTAGGTCAAGCCAGCATAAGCTAAACCAGGACTTTACCCACATCATATTGGAATTGGGCGTTGCTCTTAGGCACATGGGTGAAACCCGGAGTATTTTCCTCCACCAGGAGTAGTCAATCATATAGAGGACCAGTTTTAATTAGAGAAAATTTGGGGTGACTCTATAAAAGGGAGGACATCTACTTTAATGAGTTCATATTTCTTTCTATTGAAAAAAGAGAACGAGTCCGGTTCAATAAATGGGCCCTACCGTGGAGTTAAATAGAACCATGCATTTTTCATATGGGCTGTACAAAAGATCCAAGCCAGGCTAGAGGTAAAAAAATGAAAATATGGAGCTTTACCACTACACTCAAAAGTAGCAAGTTGCAAATGCAGGTTTTCCTCCTCCCAAATCAAAGGAAGAGTTGCAAATGCATCTTTACCGCTGCTTAAAACGGCGGTAAAGTTGCAAGTGCAGATTTACCGCCTCGTATAGCGGTCGATTCCCTTTTTTAGTTTCTACAACCATGATGGGCCCATATTCATCACTTACTGGATTATCGTCTCCCAACCCCGCAGCGCCGAGACCAGAGACTTGTAGAAAAAGGATTGTATTTGTTTGTCGGTATCAACAAACGGAGAGAGAGGGAGGGAACGATGGAAGGAGAGCAGCAGAAGAAGAAGAACGAGAAGAAGAACAAGTACTACAGCATCATAGTCCCAACTTACAACGAGTGCCTCAACATCGCCCTCCTCGTCTACCCCACCTTCAAACATCTCAGGTCCATTTGTTCTTCTTCATCATCATCATCATCACCATCTATACATTACTTTTGCTCGTTTGGGAAAAAAAAGCATAATCTCATTCATCAATTGTCGTCTCTCCTTAAATTAAAGGTTTCTTTCTTCAAATTTGTGTGTTTTGATTGCAAAAGATTATTTTTTTAATCCTTTATCATCATCATCAATGTGCTCCTTGGGCCGTAAATTGGGGGTGGTTATGCATTTGAATGATCTGGGGCAACTGGAATTGGGAGTTGCTTACTTGCTTGGCTCTTTGTTATAAGTAATTAAAGGTAAGTAGAGTTATAATAGAGGTAATTAGATTTACAAATGAACTGATTGTGGGGCAATCCTCAAGCAATTCTAGATTGTTGTATCAATTGTGAAATTATGTGAGTTTTGGTCGATTGCACAGGCACTGTACTAGAGGATGCTATTTGGGAGGTTCTCAAAATTTTCACTTTTTCAACCTTGAGGACTAATTTATCTTCAAGGGACAGATAACAATAAGAATGCAGTAGTTTTGGATGGGTGGTTTTGTGGTTATGGATAGTTATGTTCATGATTTTGTATGTTATAGAAAAAAATGTTAGTGATTTTGTCTGATGGGGTTATGATCTACGGGGAAACTTTGATAGGGTGGTTAGTCGTTTTTCTGCACTTCGTCTACATATTATGAAAAGTGAATAAAGGATTATATTGAATCCAAATTCTGAGCTTAAAAAAAAGGAACACTCTCTCTCTCTCTCTCTCTCTCTCTCTCTCTCTCTCTCTCTCTCTCTCTTCTCTCTCAGTTTAAAGGAATGTGAATGATAGCTCTATGAACCTCAAATTCATGAATATCCTATTGGTTGTGCCAAATTTGTTCCCACATTATATGGTAAATAGAATTTAATTTTTGGTATACTGTGGTCTCTGCTCTGTATCTGTACATGTTATATGGATCTTGAAAGATCTAGGTGTCTATTAAGCATATAATCATGTTAAAAATACTGCTGATCACTTGAATCTATTGTGATAATTTTGTGATATTTTCTTGAAACTGTCTCCTTACGACATCATTTGATTTTATCGTGATATATATATATATATATAGTTGTGAGATCTTATGAGAGTGAGGAATGGGGCCCTCACATTTAGGCTGTTGGCATTGGATATGGATGTGAGGGGCCCCACCCTTACTCTCATAGTACTGTGAGAGTAATTCATAGGAGCGTCTCCCATATATATATATTGGTGTGTGCGTGTCTGTGTGATAATATTGTGACATTATTGCATAAAAATAAAGCTGAGAGAGGTTTCTAACCTGTGAGGTGTAGGAGGGAGCAGAGAACTTAACTGTTACTTTCTACTTCTTTTCTAAACACTCTTTTCTCATGGTCCTTTATTTATTCATTTTTTTTAAAAATTTTTTTTTCTCTGTATTCAATTCATTTATACAATATTTTGTTTTACTTTTGTAATCTAAAATTTTATTTTATTTTTATTGCAACGATATTTTCTTGATAATGTCCCAGTAAAATCAGAAAATTTGAAATTATCCTGATATTATCTCCCATCGATATTGCTTTGCCGCTATGAGGATATTGGTAACATGGTTGTATAAAAACACTGGAACCCGCAACAGTATCTGTATAAATGAATATATGCATCTGACATTAGAATCTGTTTGTTTGATTCAGGGATGTTGATTTTGAAATCATCGTGGTTGATGATGGGAGTCCTGATGGGACTCAAGAAGTTGTAAAACAGTTGCAGGAAGTATATGGGGAAGATCGCATTGTAAGTAGTGAAAAATCTGTTACACATTTTGCATTTTGTGCCGAAGTCAATGCTTGCTGGATTGTTTGTCATGTAGTAACCACTCTTTCTTTGGTTCTTTATATATTGCAGCTGTTAAGAGCATGACCGAGGAAAATGGGTTTAGGTAGGCATCTGCTCTTTTATTTGGGGAAGAAGTATGAATTAGTCAATGACTTAGTCTATTTCCAGGAACTGCTTACTCTCATGGACTGAAATGCATCTGGAGATTTTATCATTATAATGGATGCTGATTTAATGTAAGTCTCTAGTGCCATTTCCAATGGTTTCTGTGTGTCAATACTCAATTGTAAAGTTATGGCGCCAGATGCATAACAGCAATTCAATTTGTTTTCTTGAACTTTTCTTTTCGCTTATTTCTGTTGTTTCTTCATCTGCAGCCAAAGTACTTACCAAGCTTCATCAGGTAAGAGTTTTCTCTAAAATGGCCATTTTTAAAGGGGGAGCTTATATACTTTCCTGCAGTTGTATGGAAAGTTACGAGATTATCCTTAATTGATTTCACATGACTAAGACATCTTATGTTTTTTGAAAGTGGCATCCTTCCTGTAATCTTTCTGATGAGCAGATACTGCCTTTTTATGTGATGGAAAAGTGAGAATTTTGACTATATATTTATATATTTTTATAGGTAACACGACTTGAGCGCACACAACTACTTGGTTGTGGCAATGAGCACCTTACAACTGTGCTACAGGCTGTTGTCAAAATATTGGCATAATGCTTGTTAAGAATGTCTTTGTTTTTCTTGCTCTTTTTCTTTCCCTAGCTTTTCTAGTGTGCTGGTGACCTGGCCTATTTTTGGAGTTCTGTATGAGCTAAAAATTGTTATCTTTCTGGAAAAAAAAAAGACCCCAGTTATTAACATTTTGAAAATTACATTCTTGAAAAGGAAGTATCTGTCAAAATATTAAAAGATAGAAAATAAAATCTCTGCTTAAACGTTTTCTTTGTAGACCATAGAGTGAAATCATGTACAGAACTGTTATTGATTTTTATCAGTTCTTCGAATGCTGGTTTGTTTGGATTACTATGGATAAGCCATTTGCTGGACAGAGTTGCGCCCCCCTCCCCCCCTGAAAACTTAACCTATTTTCTGGAAAAATGCCCTGATTTGAGTACACATGTTTGTGTGTGCACAGGTGTGTGCAAGCTGACTGTTTCAGGCCGAGTGTTTGCATACATGCATATGAGTGCATGTATCCGCGTGCATTGGCACATATGTACTAATGCATATGATTGCACGTGTCTGCATGCATGAGTGCTCTCTCCCTCATTTGAAATCAACAAAGTACTTGACATTCATTTTGAATGTATCAAGAATGTTTTTTACTTGAAAATGTAGATGGGGTTTCCATTATTTAGTGATTGAGAAACTTTTCCTTGTTTCTTCTTTCATTTGGTTTTCTTGAGAATTGAGATGGGTTTACATACTACACCTTGTTCAAACAAGTATGTTAGGCATTTTTTTCTTCAGTGGCCTTCAATGGTTTGCTCCATGTTTGTTAGGAAGCAGCAGGAGACTAGTGCAAGTATAGTTACTGGTACCCGATACGTAAGAGGCAGCATCCAAATATTATGGACTGATCATGATGATTGATTCCAGTGAATGCACCAAAAATGAGACCATATCTATTTGTATTGTACGTTGTATCAAACGAGACAACATCACCAAACTCCTCATATGACTTCTGAAAATAATAATCAGCCCAAAACACATGTTTTATGTGGTCCTCATCATCTTTCTCAATAGAAAAAGCATTCCTTGAATCTCTCTCCTTCCATTGTCTAAAGTGTTCGTAAAACATATCACCATCATTGTCCTTTGTTTCCTCATTTTTGTCTCTAATATGATTTCGAAAGTCTGTTTCTGTGAAACCAACTTTATCTCTCCTACCTGACTGCAACACTAAAATCCCCATTTGTTTATTTGGTCTGATATTAGCAGCCCCATAAGTATCTATCAATTTTTTTTTTTGGGTCGTCAATTCGATGATGTGACCGTAGCATGTGGGTCTTTCTAGGGGTACTTAATAGGTGAGAATGTTCTACAACAATTTTAAATACAATCCAGTGTCCCCCTTTCATTTTTTTTAATTGAAGATATGCACCACAATTCTCCCGAGTATCTGAGGTCCTTCTTTCACCACCAAGTCTTTTTTTCTTACAACCTTCTTTAGAGCACACAATTTTTTTTCTCACTACTTGGTTATTGACCCTCGTCTCCGAACTTCGTCTAATGCTGAAACCCACCGCTCTTGCATAAGTGTTACAAGCATTGTAAGCATCATCTATACTTTCAAAAACTTGACCAACTTTTAGTAATTTCTCCTCGTCAACTTGTGGCACAAATGTTTTAATTGGTAAAGATGCTACATCGTCAATCTTTTGTACGTTTTAAGCACACCATGACAATACATGCAGAACAAAATAAAAAAAAGGAAAGTAATTAATCACAAGTTTTATCATAATATTATTCTTCTATGGATAGAGAAGCTGAGAAATGAGAGATATAGAGAAACAAAGATGGTAACCTACTTGGCTGCAAGCGACTTCTGATGCTATCGGAGACTGTGAATGGATCGGAAGACAAAGTTGCAAATCGAGATCAGGATCATGAGATAGATCTGTGTCATCCATTAGGGACTATCTCTTGACGGGTCGGAACCCACAAGATTGCTACATTTACCATGACATGACAAATTCAAGTTAGGAGAGGGATCAAATACTGCTACTGTTAGGACAAATTCAAAAGATTGCTACTAACACTCACCAACAGGATTCATTTCTACTATTAATGTCAGGTATAAAAAAAAAATACTTTGGTAGAGACAAGGGTGGGTAACCCTGTTCTATACGCGTTTGCAGAGACATGGTAATTAACGACAACCCATAACATCAAATAGGGTGCAGATATAGATATTAAGGGGAAAGAAAAGGGTATCCAAAAAATTACAGCACAGCCCTCAAACTCTACTCTACAGATATCCATCCTTTCCCAAACATACATATGAACAATTGTAATTCTAATTCATCAAAATAGATGGTCACCCATGTATCTATATGATATTTTCTGTTGTTAGGCTATTCACCAAATGTATTGCATCAAAAAACACACACAATCCAAATAACAATTTATTGAAGTGCACAGAATCTCACCCAAAATTACGAGACATTGCCTAAAGCCAAATATCCATTTCAATGAGGCACATCTTATATTGTTCGAGACATGCTTCCCTTAAAAAGATGTACCTTTTTCATAAAATGGGCAACCATCTGATGGCTAGATTGGAACTTTTAAATAGAAATAAATGAAAATAATAATAACAAATATAGAACTCCTATGACTTCTTGAATGATTTTAAGAGAAAAATAGCAATGTCTTCTCTTTTTAGATCCATGTTTTCAGATTCTGTTTTACATCTTAGTATTTTGAACACCTCTACCGATGAGGCATTTCTCGTATCCATTCATTGCCATTGCATGAACTGATAGTCTAAAAATAAAACAAACTACAATTTTCTAACTCATTTCAAGTTAGAGTTTGATCGATCGAAGGAGTATCAGCTGACCAAATCACTGAAAACCCACTCCGTCAAAATTCCCCTTTTCTCCTCCTCTCCATCGATTTTTAGAAAACCCCAAAAATAAAGGGATGATAGAGAAATCTGACCTTTCTTCCTCGCTGGGTCGCTGAGAGAGGGCTCCGACGGCGATGCAGACAACGCTGCAGATGATCTGTGAGTCCTATTTGCTTCTCTTTGACCAGCTTCTCTGTTTCTCTTCTTTACCGATGGAGAGAAAAAACCTAGGGCTCAGCTTCTCCGCTTCTGTGCCTCTCTCGAGATAGAGTTGAAGAACAGGGAAGAGGAAAGGGCTCGTTGCTCTGGGATGATTGGAACGACGATGGAGACGCCCAAATGAGGAGATGGAGATGGAGAGGAGACGCCGCACAGTAATCTCAGAGATGGAGAGGAGACGATGGACAGTAATCGCACGGAGGAAGAGGAAGATCTGGAGAAGATGAAAGGGCTCAGAGGATTCGTTTCCTTACTCTGGACATTTTGGAACGAAATGAAAAGGGGGGAAATGAAAAGTTCTTCAGGCGCCCAATGCCAAAATCGAGTTTTATATGTAAAACGTGGCAGCCGTTGGATCAACTTTGACGATCCAACGGCTGTAAAAACAGTTCTCACATAATGGGTGGGAACAGTTCCCACCTGAATAAATCCCTTTAAGAAATTGGGGCAAGCTATATGGACTCTCTATACAATAATACATGTATATATGGGAATTTTTCACCCTAGAGGTACCTCTCATTGTTCTTATGAGAGGTAATAATGTATGCCCTTTGCAATGAGTATGCATGCCAATCACGGAGGGATTGTGTGAAGGAAAGATCTCATTATGGATTAGATTTTGGGCAAATAAATCGGATCATCACAACCATTGATTTAAGGGCATGTTTGTTTACATGTGTCATCATCACCACCACCAATGCCTTGTCCCAACTATACATGAATTCTGTTTCTCCATCTCAGAATTCATGTTTGGGTTTTGACAAAATTTTACGTTTGCATTGGCTGTCAACCTACCTAAGGGTTGTGACAAAATTTTATGTTTGCGCTGGCTGTCAACCTACCTAATGCAACCCTCCTTTATCCGGTCCCAAGCCCGGATAAAGGAGCTTTGTTTACATGTGTGGTAAAGTAAATTAAAGGGATATGTCACATCATGGTAAAGGCGAGATAAAGTATGTGAAGTAGGAGAGAATGGCAAAGTAGTTACCTTTTGTATTTACTTTGCCATACTTTATCAGGGTTTTATGTGGTAAAGAAAAAGTGGCTTGTGATAAAGTTTGTAGTAAAAAAAAAGTGTCGGCTGGATTTTACTTTACATTACAACTCTTTCATCTAAACATGGTAAAGAGAGAATATATCACATCTGGGTCAACTTTACCTTAACCTTTACCTTTACTACTTGCTAAACAAACTTGCCTTGCCCTAAGGGTCGCAAAGTTCAATGGTTTCTTAAGTTGCAATTTTAATGAAATTCGATCCAATGTTGAGTATAGTTCAAGTGTCAAATTATGTTGCCAATTCAACCGTGGTTGGGGTTTATACATGTGCTCCATGAAGCACTACAACTTTTACCTCTCTTAAGAGCAGTGAGAGGTAACTCCCATAGGAAGATTTTAATATATATTTATATGCTAGGCCTTCCCTGGTCTTAGAACTTGTTATATGATAAAATTATGTTTGATTTTCTATGTAGGTTCCTGTAACCTTTGTTGACAGAGTATTTGGTAGTTCAAAGCTTGGAGGGTCCGAGATAGTCGAATATTTGAAAGGTCTAGTGTATCTCTTGCTCACAACCTGAAGAAAAAAAAATGCTCTCTTAAAGTAATTTATGTTGCATATGTTTTCTTTAACCCATGTTTTGTGTTCAAGGTTAACAAATAACTAGTCTCAGTTTGTGATGATCAGCCTCTTGCATCGGCCCTTTATTTTCTTTTCTCAGTCAGTTATTGTTCATAATTTATTTTTCTATCGAGCCGATGACTAATATATGAACCTCTCCAGTATTGACATCATGATTTGATCATGCTTATGAGAACGTAATGTAACCATAACAAGTAATCTTTTCACCACATTGGGCCCCTTTTGGTAGATAAAATTCATAGTGACGAAATTTTAGAATACTGCAATTCTAGATTGCCTGAGTTATGGAATGATTGATACCATCGCTGGATCCAGATCCACCTTTTCATTTTGGTATGCCATGGAATTTCTAAGGTTCTGAATTCCTGGGATTTGTGTTTGGCGCATCCTGGAATCTTTATTTTCTGGAGAGTTATGTGCCAATAACTGTCATAATGTTAATCAGAAGGTAAATGTTAAGGGAGTTTGTATCTACATATGATTGTTTCTCTGTAAATAGCACATGCTAACGCTCAATAATACACAGGCACACACACACAATACCTGGGACTCTGAACAGTAGATCAGAAGGTGTGTTGTGCAGGTGTGTAGCACTTTTATGGTGATCCTTGGTTACAATAGTATATTTGTGTTGATACATTTTCTCCCAAAGTGAAAGTAGGACAGCTTTGAACTATTTTTATTGTAATCACTACATTCAAACAGATCAATTTGTACATTCCTGAATGTTGAACTAAAGAAAACTGTTTCATGTGAAACAACCTGTTACCTGTAGCTTTCATAACCAATATGGAATAGACTGGTGTAATGAGGTGCTTCAGGTGTTTCTCATAAAGCTCATGAGATATTTCACATGGAATCTACCCCTTGTGGGAAGATTCCCGTTAAGTACTTTGAATCTGATTTCGAAATTCAATACCTTCTGAACTGGTTTAGAGAATGGGCTAGGTGGAAAAGATGTGCCCCACAGAGCTTAATGGGTTGATAAGCTCGATAAACCCAAAAATAGGCTCTAATGATGTGCCACATCATGCTAACATCGTACACATTCATTCTCGCATGAGGCTCTTAACTGATAAACCAACTTTCCAGTAAAATGATGGGTGTGAAGGTAAGAAGAACCCATAGGCCCAGATAATTGGACATCCAAGCCATCCATCTGATGATTAACACTATTGTTGCATCGACATAAAATTTTGAATTTTGCGTTGGCTATTCGATGGATTTATTAAATGGGTCAGTTTGCATTCCTTAAGAAGTCGGCCCGACCTGACTGGACTGACCCATTACCATCCCTGTTCTCTTTTCGGGAACACTTCCTTCAAAACAAAGTTAAAACCTCAGTTGCTGTGTAAATGGTTTCTGTGATTCAATTTGCTAGGGTGAGGATAAACGGTGGATGATGATTTCCTATTAAAGGAGATTATTTGATCGTCCATCATCAATCTTCATCTCTAATCCTTCACTCCAAGACCCTTTATTTTTTTTATCTATTGATTTTTTTTTAAGAAAAAAGCACAGCAGTACTCAGAAATCCTATGAATTCAGTATCAGTTAAGCAACTAGGCCTTAATTATAGACCAACTGATGATAATCATTTGACTAAAACTGAGCAGGATCATCTTTGGTCTTTGCCTCTGAAACAAAAAGCTCCAATAAAAATTTTAAGTGAACTTGGTTTGGCTAGCTGAAATAGAAACTAGAAGTTAAATATCACCATGACCTCCATAGCTTATGAGGCAACAAGTTTACAACAAGTCCTCTTAACCAACTAAATGAATTGAAAAGAGAAGAAAACAAGTTATACAAAACTTGATGTGCATGAAGAAAACAAGTTATATTTTGGAAAGAAAAACATCAAAAAGGGTCAGACAGTATCTCACACATGACATCGGTAATAGATAGAGAGGATCCAGATAGGCAGTGTCAGACAGTCTGACGTCCCACATCGGTAATAGATATTGAGGGATGAGCTGAAACTTATCTTTATAAGACGAGTGAGAGGTGCCAAACAAACCATCTTTGCGCTTGGGGCAATGACGCAGCTAGTGAGGTTATTACCGAGGCGCGTCAATTGCTGGTTGAAAACTATTTCCAAACCCCCTCTTTGGCCTGGGTTCAGCCCTGTGCCATCGAGAATTTCTGGAAGGGCTCCCTCTAAACAAGGGTAAAGCCCTACAATTTCATAATAACTAACCTTGGGCCCTTCGAGCCAAGCTTCTACTGCATGTGGAAGAGCAACAAATTTTCCTAGATGGAATATGCGGGTAACCATCCATTTAAAATCGGGTAGTCACAACGTCGGGGTGTTTTCAATCCGATGAATTACATCAATTTTCAAAAAAGTTATTCTAAGAGCTAATTTTTTATTGGGGTGTTTTAAATCCGATGTATTACATCAATTTTTTAAAAAGTTATTCTAACAGCTATTTTTTATTATTATTATTATTTAGCTTTTTTTTTTAAAAGTTATCCTAAAAGCCAGTTTTTTTTAATCATTTAATTAATTTTTTCTAGATCTTTCTCTAGATGACTTGGACCTGTCCTATATACGGAATCGGTATACGGAATCGGTTCTGAAACCAAAAACTCGTTCCGAACCGAGTGGTGAACCTGGACCGAAACCGGCCCGTTTACAACTCTACTTCAAAAGCATGCTGGTTAAAAGTCTCTCTCCCCATCATTTAAACAAACATCTAAAGAGCAGCCGGAACAGATAGATGACAACATCCATAGCAAAAAGTAGCAACACTTGATATAGAAGAAGAATGGCCACTTTTTTCCCTACTTACTTTTCCTCCAATCTCTCTTTGGTATCCGTCCGTGCGCCACACCTCAATAGGTATGTCTCTGTATGTATGTATATATGCATGTGTGTATACATGTATCTATAAATATCCAGTCAGTCTGTCCAAGCCCGCTCACCCTTACTCCCCTCCTATGAAACCCCCAACAATATATGCATAGTGAGATTCTGTTTAAATTTGTGGCCCTTAAATTAATTAGGGGGATTCGGCGACAGGTCCCTCAATATTGCACTTTATGGCCTTAGATCCACAATCTTTTTCCATAGTGTGGTAGGTCCTTTTTTCAAATTTGAAGACCTAAAATGTCCAAATTACCCTTTCTTTAAATCATATCCCAAAATTAGTGGGATATGCCATTAATAATGGTCAACTACCATTTAATTGACAACGATTAATGAAAATTAATTAATGAGACTTTCAAATAAATTCTAAAAAACACACAAATAAATGTTAAAAAATACAAATAAATCTCAAAAGAACGCAAATAAATTAAAAAATACAATAATTTCAAAAGAACGCAGATAAATTTAAAAAGACGCAAATATACTTCAAAGGATCCAAATAAATTTTAAAATATCCAAATAAAATTAATAAATTTCAAAAGACACAAATAAATTTCAAAAGACGTAAATAAAATCCTTATTTACAAATAAATTTCAAAAAATGCAAATACATTTGCCAAAACTAAAATAATCAAATTTTCTAATTTTTTAAAAAATTTGCCAAAAACTCATATATTTTTGCCAAAACTCAGTTAAATTTATGTAAAAAACGTAAATGAATTTGAAAATATGCAAATAAAAATAAAAAGCACAACTAGATTTAAAAAACTTTTAATTTTCCAAAAAACTCAGATAGATTATAAAAAAAGACTCAGATAAATTTGCACAAAACACAGATAAATTTTGCCAAAACTAATATAAATTTCACCAGAACTCAGATAAATTTGATAAAAACTCAGATAAATTTTATAAAAATTTAGATAAATTTGACAAAAACTCAGATAAATTTTACCAAAACTTAGATAAATTTAATCAAAACTAAGATAATTTTCATAAAAACTCAGATAAATTTGCGAAAACCTCAGATAAATTTATCAAAAATAAGAGAAATTTACCAAAATCTCAGATTCACCCGACACGAACCCCTTGCTTGGTCGTCTTCTTCCTTCTTCTAGTTCTGGAATCAAAACTAAAACTAGAGAGCAGTAGGATACAAAAGACCATGGCCTTATCCCTCTTTCGATCTTCTTCTTCCTCAGCGAAGGCACAACGGCAGTGACGATTGAGACTAGCGGATCCTCGTTCTCCGGTGACGGATGCAGAAGACCGGCGAGGTCCAGCAAAAAAAACATCCCGTCTTCTGAAATGGGTCAGGTCGGACTGACCTGTAACCAACCTGGAATTGCTGTAGAGCCTAGGCCCATCTTCTTCTTCTTCCCCGTTCTGGTTCTGCAACAAGAACTAAAAGACACTGCTGCCAGTAGTGGTCTTCTTCCTCTCCGGTCAAGGCACGAAGGCAGTAGTAGCGGTCTGCTTCCTTTTCCGTCGACGCGCAGTGGCAGCGGCCACTGCGTCTCCATCGATGTTCCGTTACAGGTTCTGTAATCACGTATTCTTCTTCTTCAGTTCCGTTACAGGTTCTGTAACCAGGTCTTGCAGAGCCCGGACGTCCTCTGCCTTCTTTCTTAAGTGACGGCGTAGCACCGGCGACGTCAGAGGCCTCTCCTTATCATCGTTTTGAACTTGATCAGATCTCAGCCACTGAGATCTCCTTCTCCGATTCAGGCAGGCGATGCCCTTTTTTATGTTTACGATGGCCCACCAGAGATCGATCAGGGAAATCCCCATCATGCGCAGTGGCAGCGGCCACTGCGTCTCCATCGATGTTCCGTTACAGGTTCTGTAACCATGTCTTCTTCTTCTTCAGTTCTGTTACAGGTTTTGTAACCAGGTTTTGCAGAGCCCGGACGTCCTCTGCCTTCTTTCTTTAGCGAAGGCATAGCACTGGCGACGTCGATGGCCTCTCCTCAACATCGTTTTGAACTTGATCAGATCTTAGCCATTGAGATCTTCTTCTCCGATTAAGGCAGACGATGGAAACCTCAAGAACCTGATTTTCTGAGCCTTTTTTTATGTTTGCGATGGCCCACCAGAGATCGATCAGGGAAATCCCCATCAACAGAGTCCAGACCTTCCTTCTCCGGATCGGGCAACGTGTCAGGGGCAAAAACCCATCAGCAAGAGGGAGATGGGAGCGAGAGTCTTCTTCTTGAAGGTTTTTACTCGAGAGGGGACAAAAGCTTAAGAAGATTTCTGTCTGCGATGGCAGTTCGTCGTTTGAAGGGGATTGAAAAGATTTTTGCCCTTTGATTGCAATAACAGAGAACCTGATTTGTATGGTCCTGCTGAGATCAAACGATCTTCCTCTGCACGATCTGGAAAACCCCGCTAATACAAATTTGAAATTTAAAAATTTAAAAATTTAAAATTTTATTCCTAAAATGATTGAAAGGGTAAATTAGTCATGAGAATTGTATCTAGGGACCTCTCGCTGCAATAAGTCTAGCTGAGTGGACCATAGGCCTTAATAAGTTTTTCCTTGGACTGGAGGCTGGATACATTCACTTATAGGGACCTTTCACTAATTTTGCCAATTAATTATCAGTATAATGTGAAGCCATCACAAATTTAATCCATGATTAGATTACTGTAAGGAGAAAATGTTCACAACCATGTAACCATGTATCCAGGTAAGTTGTGAAGAAGTTTTCTTAATCCAACTCTCTTGGCATGCATCCTTTCAGGTTGTTTAGTTGTAAATAACTCTTTTTGGCAACCCTGTTTATATATAATTCCAGAATTTAAACTATACAGAATTTTCATATCCCTGTTGTTAATGTCTAGATATTTATGATGTAATAACATACTATACCTACCCATACAAAAGATAAAAAGTCAAAGCCTTTCCTTTTCTTTTACCTTTTTGATCTTCTCCTTTTCTTCTATTTTTCTTTTCCTTTTTCTTAAATTCATAAGAAGTTCTGATATTAGATTTAAGATTATTTAGATTGTTTCTTTCTCTCTCTCTCTCTGTTTGTTTTTTTTTCAACATTACTATATATTTTTTTATCAATTACCCTCCCTACACCATTTATCCCTCCCGTGAATTACCATGAGGCCAAATTTGATACTCATCCAATTGTTAGTGATTGTTGGATTGATTTGAAGCAAAAAAAACTGATGCTTTCTAAAGTTATTAAACTTGAGAGCCAACGACCAAGGGATTAGGATGAGCTAGTAAGATTCATATGTTCCACGCTTTCTTCTAGATGATTATCATGGTTCGAGGTGAACACAAGGCTAGTTGATCACATCCCATATATTGTCCAAAACTATGTGTAAGATATAAACTCATTGGCATCGACGACAAGCAGATCTTGTATTCCAGCCTTGGTTTGAGTTAGAGACATTCAAGGTCGAAGGAGTGGAGTTTCTTCATTGATAAAAGTTGGTGCCGTAGTATGATTGATAGTTTGATTAAAAATGCAACTAACATGATTCATTATTGGTCGAGTGGTGTTGGCATCAGGGGTGGATCCATAAATTCTTCGAGGGGAGGGGGCACTTTGTTGGAAAGTTTTTTTGAGAGGGTCACATATAAAAACTAAATGTAGTTTTTAAAATATATAGGGGCATATGTAAAAAATTATAAATGTTTTGAAAAGTTAAAGGAGAGCTGCTAATGCCACATCCCAAACTTCTCTGACCACAGCCCTTTAATTTAAGACCAACATATCCATATGTGAAATTACAAAAATGGACATCATTCTTAGTTTCATACCCCCACCCAATATCTCTGTACACTCACCCCGCACCCCAGCAAAACCACCACCGCTGCCAGAGGAGGAGAGGGAGAGCGAGAGTGGGCGGTGGCGGGCAGGGAGAGGGAGAGAAGGCGGTAGCTGGCGGAGGCGAGCAGGGAGAGGGAGAGAAGGTCGGGTGAGAGTGACGAGGGAGAAGGGGAGTGAATTGAGAAATTGAGGGTGGAGGGGATAAGGTATTTTGATAAAAAAAAATGGGTGTGTAAAGAGAAATTTTGAAAAGCTTTTGACTTATTTGGGGCGTGTGGAGAGAAGGGATGTGTTCAGAGAAGTTTGGGATGCAACATTAGCACCTCTCAAGTTAAAGAGGGCTAGTACTGTAATATGACACATATGTCCCTTGCCCCTTGCCAGCTCCGCTCTGGTTCCGCCGGTGGTTGGTACCATGGTATGACATATATGCCCAAGGATCCATTCGTGGGTCTTCAATTTAAAGTTATCATGCCAAACCAATTGGCCAACGGCCCCAACCTAGCAAGCACAAAAAACTGAAGAAAAGAAAAGAAAAAAACAATCTTATACATATTCATTAACCATATTATTTTTATCGAAAGGTCATCCTCCCAAGGTGGGTGCCATAAAAGAGTTTCATTCCTTCTTACTATCAATTTTTTTTTTTAAACTTGATTTAAATGTCATCCCCTCCAACTGCACATTCTCAAATTTACTTTCGATTTCTATAGGATTTGACTTTGATCCCACACCCTAAGTTCAATCTTACAGTGGGCCCAAATCCTCTTGAAGTTAAGTTTGAGAATATACTACTTGAGGGAATACCTTTCAATTTTAACGGTTTAGATCATAAGTAGTTGAGTGAGTTTACACATATCTAAGTTTCTGACCCACAAAAAAACATCATTGGTACACAAACTTAGCCACGTGTGTTGCAATTTAATTAAGGAAAAACTTCAACTAAGGCCTTAAGTTTTTATCTTATTTTTAAAAAATACATAAATTTTAAGACTTCTCAAATTAGTCCCTAAGTTTTATAATAAGTTTTCAAATAAGGACATACGGTCATTTAAAGGTGTTTTCTTGCAACTTTTTTTCCTCAAATTTTCTAAATAACAAAACTACCCTTCATTTAAAGCCATAACATAGTTTCGGCAGCCACTACATGTAACAAATCGCTATGGAGGCGTCGGTTGTCCTTAATCATCGTGATGATGTTGGTGAAGGAAATATGAAAATATAGAGGAAGTGGAAGATGAATTTATTTTAATAAAGGGTAATTTGGATATTTCGAAGAATTGAGGGAAGAAGTTGCCAAAAAATAACTTTAAATGGACGAATGTCCTTAATTGAAACTTTGTGGAAAACTTAGGGGTTAATTTGAAAATTCTTGAAACGTATGTACTTCTATGAAATAAGTTAAAAACTTAAGTACTTGTTTGAAATTCTCCCTTTAATTAATGGAAAATTTTCAAAACAGGGCCTAAGTTTTTTTCAGATTTCAAAACAGGACAAAATTAGATTGTGATTTCAAAACAAGCCTTATGTTTTTCAAAACCATTTCAATTGAGGACATCCGTGAATTATTCCCTATTTTTTTTTCAAAACTCCAAAAATGCCCTTTCCCCTGCTGTCTTCTTCTCCCCTTCTCAACGGCCAGCCTGCACACTTCATTCCCCCTCAGCTCTTTCCCAGCCCACCTGCCAGCTGTCGGCCATCCATCTCTTCCTTGCAGCCGGCCACTACATTCTTTCCTCAGGCCAGCGGCCAGCCCACTAATGCCTTCTCTCCATGCCAGCAGCTATCAGCTGCATCTCTCCCCAGCAGTGGAGATATGATTCAAGACAGCTGGGAAATTGACCCCAAGAAATCAACAGAAAAATGTTGCCATTATGTTACTGGACTAAAAAGGAAATCCATTAGAATTGGAGATATGATTCAAGACAACTGGGAAATTGACATCTAGATCGATCAAAATATTGTCACAATCGTGTTTTTGTGCAGTTGCATACCCTGCTAGCCAATGTTCCCCAAGTTCATCGTCGATGTAAACCAGACCTAAGACATGGCTGAAAGGGAATTTAAGCCCATCTGGCAGAAGCATTTGTAGTGATAAAGGGCAATCACTTTCA
Source organism: Litsea cubeba (assembly GCA_012931725.1). NCBI lineage: Eukaryota > Viridiplantae > Streptophyta > Magnoliopsida > Laurales > Lauraceae > Litsea > Litsea cubeba. Next base: position 75,525,808 of record CM022950.1, on the reverse strand, counting down.
CCTTCTGGAGAGGTCAAAATAAGTTGATTCCAATAGGTCAGAAACATTGGCAATTGGCATCAAAGGAAAAAAGTTACCCCAGTCAAGAATTGTTTCTCAAGTCGCCAAATTGTAGGAGGTTTTAAAGAAATGTATTGGTGTTTGCAGGGCTAAGTATAGAGCACTCGAGGTTCTCTTTCATCACCAAGTGGAAAAATTGTTAGTGCAGTCTGTAAATGTTACTTCCCACCATGATGGCAAGCCAAAAAAGGAGGCCCTTCCTGTTTATAAAGACATCATTTCTTAGATCTGTAATACGCCAGTGAGTTTATCTTTGATCCATTGTCGGCTGGAAGTTTCTATTCCTGTTCACTGGAATTATAGATGGGGTCTTGATTTTTTGCTGTCACTTTGCAGTGAGTTTATCAGTGCAGGCTGGCCGTTGAGAAGGGGAGAAGAAGACAGCAGGGGAAAGGGCATTTCCGGGATTTTGAAAAAAAAATAGAGAATTATTCACTGGATGTCCTCAATTGAAATGGTTTTGGAAAATTTAAAGACCTATTTTGAAATCACAATCTAATTTTGTCTCATTTTGAAATCACAATCTAATTTTGTCTCATTTTGAAATCTGAAAAACACTCGGTCCCCGTTTTGAAAATTTTCCTTAATTAAATACCACCTACGATTCGGATACAAACGAACCGAGCACACTGCAAATACTCTCTTCCATCGCTGCCTCGCCAGATCTGATCGATTTCTCGCAGAGAAACGTAGAAGAAGAAGAAAATGTACGGATTCGAAGCCCTAACCTTCAACATCCATGGCGGATACCTGGAAGCGATCGTTCGAGGTTACAGATCGAGCCTCCTAACCGCCGCGGACTACAACAATCTCTGCCAGTGCGAAACCCTAGACGACATCAAGATGCATCTCTCCGCCACGGAATACGGCCCTTATCTGCAGAACGGTCTGTTTTCTTTTCTCTAATTTCATCTCCGCGATCTGATCTGATGGTTGCAGATGGTTTTAGTTGAAATTCTCGGGATGAAATTGGTGAAATTAGCGCTTTACGATCTGATTTCTGTTGTGTAATTGTTTTACTACTGCCTTTGATTTACTATCCGTGATGTTGCTGATGCTGATTTGGTTTTCTTATAGTTTTTCGCATTTTCTGCTTGATTTTCCTGAATTCTATTGATATTGGTTTTGTTTGATTAGCCATAGGCGTGGGGCTTGGATTTTATGTCTGAAATTGGAATTTTGGCAGCAAAGAGATCTTGAATTTGAGAAAAAAACGTGTTCTTTTTCCTTAGATTGGAATTTTGAATAACGAAGGTATTGGAATTTGAGGGTAATCGGTATTTCCATTACTAAACCCTGGATTTCCTGGTGGAAATTCTTAGAAAAGTGGAATGCCTGCTTGGATGTAACGATTCCTGACACGATAGTGGTTCTGCTATTCGAGGAAAACTGACCTTCTATGCTTGGAAAGAGAGGCATTTCGATGGAATTTCATTTTCGTGTCATGTCAGTATCTTAGAAACACTTAACTTCTCTGTGAGTTCATTCTATGTGTTTTTGGGAAGCCTAAAAGGAATGACATGGCAAGGAAATCAAGGAAAAATGGTGGGGCAATAGAATGCTTAATCACATCAAGTCCTAATAAAACCCAGTTCCTTATTTCCAGAAGGGATTTGATCTGTGACTGGTTTTTTGCTACCAGCCAGGTGATTCATGTTTAAAGCTCAAGTGTGTGGTGCAATGGATAAGGAAAATAACATGAGCAAACATTTGGCAAAAGGCATCCTTAACAGGAAGCCAGCAAAAATAACTTTCTTCAATGAAAGGAAAATAAAAATGTATATTTGGTCATTATCAAAAACAGTATACAAGCGCTAGGAGCCTAGGACCGATCTCTATTTTGTTAACCCAACATAAACATTTTCTTCAGAATTAGAAACTTAGCTCTAGTGTTTTTTCCCCTTTTCTTTTTCTTTTTTCTTTCTGTTCTAATAAGTTGTGATCCTAGCCTTTATAACTTATAAAATCCCTATCTCCAACTCGGTTTTACTTTGTTCTAAAATGGAAACAAATAATTGAAGTCCATCCTTGATCTGCCTATGAACAAAAGACTTTTAACAAAAGTCCCAAAAGCTACCTTATGTGTTACAAAATAACTTGTAACTTTACTACATGACTTAGACCTAATTGATGCTCGGTCCTTTCGACATAGGCAAGTTGCAGTGGGGCTGCTGCTGGAATTGTCAACATAACCCTGAAAAGATCATGATCTTCATCTTGTATATCTGCTGCTTCTATTTCTTAGTTCTCTCGGAGTTGGCATCACATGTCATCAGTGATATACTCATCCAATTCATTGATTGACCATATATCCAATTTCCTTGCTGTTTTATCCCACATGTTCAATTTAAGCTAGTCATTTTGGGCCACAGCTTCCATCTGGAAGGGCCAGCATCCATCTTAACTGTATTGACAACTTCGGTTGCTTGTTTTTCTGAATATATATTATGTTCTCCCTCATTTGTTAAAAATGAAACTGTGTACTGCCTGCAGAACCTTCGCCCTTACATACGACTACAATTGTGGAGAAATGCACACTTAAACTTGTTGATGAGTACAAGCACATGTTATGCCAAGCCACAGAGCCCTTATCAACCTTTCTAGAGTATATCACGTATGTAGTATGTTCTATTTTGCAATCTTGATGATCCATATGGAATAATATATACTTAGATTAATTGGAGGATGCCTCTTTGTTTAAAAAATAAAAGCTTGAAATTGAATTACCTTTCATTCTTTCAGATATGGTCACATGATAGACAATGTTGTCCTTATTGTTACTGGCACCTTGCATGAGAGAGATGTTCATGAACTGTTAGAGAAGTGCCATCCTTTGGGCATGTTTGATAGGTACTCCCTTTTACCGAAAATCTTTCTTTTGTTGTTTCCACTGTGCATAAGAGTTTTTTCTTTTCTTTTGTTTTTGGTTTTTCCTCAATAAAGTGCATAATGGTATTTAAAATTCTCTTCTCAGTATCGCAACCCTTGCGGTCGCTCAGAACATGCGTGAACTCTACAGATTGGTGCTTGTTGACACACCTTTGGCTCCATATTTCTCTGAATGCATTACGTCAGAGGTATTGGTTTTGATCTTTTCATATCCTAATTCTCTGCCAGTAACTTGAAACTTAAATCTTGCCAGTAGAAATCTGTGTCTTTGGGCTCATCTTTTGTGAACCCAACCTATTCAATTAAACTCACCTCACATGAATTGCCATGTACCATAATACATACCCAATTGAAGTCATATTAGTTGTTAGATTAGTTTATGTGAAAATATTGATTAATCAACAGAATGATTTAATCGCATTTTCTTTTTCTAAGTGTCCATTTAGATGGTGAATATCACTACAATCAGAATGATAGTTGGGAACGTCTATTTATGTGGTTTGGGTTTTGAATTGGAATGATATTTAGGAGCATACCTGTTCATATGGTTGAGCTTGATTGACTGTGTTGTATTTATGAAGGTAGGCCCTATGATGACTATTTCAATTTCATATGTTCATGTGGTGTGCATTATGTGGACTCAGTAGTGAGCTTCCACGTGGTGGCAAAATCTACATCATGAATGGCTGGGTTCCAACAAAATGCCCATTTTTCTCAATCTATTTTCAGTACAGATGGTTCCAGCTTTTGTGAATCCAAATTGTTAGGAAGATGTTGCTTGCTCTTAATCTATCAATATTCAAAAGTTAAATTTGATCCTGATCAGAGTTGCATTACAATTAGATTGACATCAACCATGAGATGTGATTACTTTAATCATGCATGCCCTGTGTTCACATAAATCCAACTGCAGATGTCTGCATCAATCCAGCTGTAATTATAATTCTGATCAGTGTGAACTTTTTGGAGCATGACTCCTCTCTCTCTCTCCCTCCGTCCCTCCTGGAGCGGGTTTGTAATTTTAATGAATGTTTTGGATGTGTGAAAGATAGGCCCCACTGTGCGGAGATAAACAGTGGCAAAAATGCCTTGACACCTAGCAGGCTAGCACTGGTTGATATGGACTTTTGTGCTGTCATGAGGCACCTTCTCACTGCTAACCCTCTTTTCTAAGAATTTTTGCATAAGCCATACTTGTGTTCTTAGCTTTTGGAAAGCACTATTCTTTTTTTTCAACTGTAGTTGGTTTCATAACTAGCGGTTGTTGAAAAATTTCAGGCGGCTCAGTAATATTGAGGCGATAACAAATGTGTAGTGCAGTCTATAATTGTTCTGCACCTTTATGTTATTAATGGATTTTTTTTCTTTGCTTTCAATCATGTTTGTTTTGGAGTCGTTTCAATAGTTAATTCTGTTTTATGATTTCCTTCTGTTCAAACACGGTTTCTTGAGTAGTTTTTTCCAGTTTATTTTTATATCTGCAATCTTTTCCTGACAATCACTTTTTGTAGGATTTGGATGACATGAATATTGAAATTATGAGGAATACTCTTTACAAGGCATACCTTGAAGATTTTTACAATTTTTGCAAGGTATGGGCGTTACTTGGTGTATTGTGCTCATTCTAGCCCTCTCATTTGGGTCTCCATGCAAAAGTTATATGAATCAGATCATGCTATTGAAGGAACAGTCCATAGTAATGATTTGATATTGTCAGTAAAACTATTTGGACCCTTTTTCTAGGGCATTATAAAATGGATGGAAAATGATGTTTTATATGTTATATCAGTCTTTTTTGTCACTGTATTGATGCTCTTGTGGATGGGAAATGGATAGATTGCGAATAGCTACTTTTTTTTTTGTTTTGTGTTTGTTAAAATTTTCCAGTATTTTTCTTTTACAAAAAAGATAAAAAAGAAATCCTACAATTCCTCCACATCCCAATGATTGACATGCATCCCGTCACGAGGCCGCAGCTCACAAGAAGGATGAGCTACATCTTTACTAAATCACTAGCGAGGGTGGCCTCACAACACGCAAGTGAATGTGTGTTGTAGTTTTGATCTGATTTGGACAATTTGCACCTCAGTGTGAAGCTTACCATTGTTTTCCCTCAACCTATCCTACCTATGATCCATCAACCCCTTTATCTTATTAAATATTAATCCCCATGAATTGGCACTTGCGTCAATTTGACACTCATTTAATTGTCATTCAGCATTAGATTGAAATATTGATGAATAAACTTAAAGGGCCAAATGTTAAAGGGTAGAATGATGTGATGGGGCCAATCTTTTTGCACAGCTCAGTTCCAATGAGATCATACTATCCCTAACCTCCTCCCCCATGCCAATTGATGAGAGCTCACAACACGCTTGGAAGGTGCTCATTATTGCAACCATGATGTTGCCGTATCGAGTCTTGTTACCTATGAAAAAAAGTGGGAGAGCATGCATCATCTAGGTGGTCTCACAGTTCAGGTTTGCACCTAACTAGGTGTGAACTATGTGCAATAATTGGTATACACACACAGAAGGATTCAGATGATAACAGTTTTCAAAGACCATGGTTCTTGTGTGCAGTTTGCCCTCTAGCCCAACCCCTCTTTTCCTCTATTGCCACAAGTCTAAATTTGACACTCATCTATCTGTTACTTACCATTGGATTGAAATCCAATAATGATGTCTTTTAAAACCATTAAAGTTGAGGGCTATAGATCCAGGGTTAGGATGATCTTCCAGAGATGATATTTTGTGAGTTTGCTCAGTTTTATGTGCGGATGGTCCTCACCTGAATAAATCTCTCTCTCTATATATATATATATATATATGGGAGATGCTCCTATGAGAGCATCTCTCACCTTACAATGAGAGATAAGGTGGGGGCCCTCACATCCATATCCAATGTCAACAACTTAAATGTGAGGGCCCCCACCTTTATCTCTCATAGTAAGGTGAGAGATGCTCTCATAGGAGCATCTCCCTATATATATATTTAGACACACACATTCACACACATATACTGAGACTATGCTGATATGAACCTTTTTGTACACTCGGCACCACCACCAACGAAACACAAAGAAGAAAGGCTAAATTGATCAATAGGTCAAATAAGTTTGTATGAATGTCAACTTGGGTCTGCTGGCAAATTACAAGTGTGGGATCAGTGGGTGTTTGGGGGAGGCATTATGGGATAAAAGGTGTGCCCCACGTTAACTTGCCTATGACTGGCACACTGGAAATCAAATGGGTGCACGCATATTTATATACATACAGATATTTGTTATTGTGCACTATTTTTTTTTTGGAGGGAGAGAGGGAGTGAAGAGGAGAGATAGAGAGAAGGAAGGGGTTCGGGGGGGGGGGGGGGGGGGGGGGGGGGGTTGGGGGGTGGTTGTTACTGTAAGGTGGGCCTTACATTGTTTTCTCTTCGTGATTGTTTCTCAGGGGATCAATTTGGCGTTTGCACTCACACTTATGTGCATATAGATGTTTGTGTTTTTTTTTTAAACGGTAACATAAACTTTCATTAAAGGAGAAAGAAAATACAAAAAGGAGAATGAAGGGAGGTACAAAAGGATTGTTCCCCGTCCAACACAATTTACAAAATCACACCCTCTCAACCCCTTGTTTAGCCAAAGCATCTGCAAAAGAGTTGGCTGATCGTAGTTTGTGATGGAAGATCATGGAGAAAGATGCCGACAACACCTGGATCTCATTAAAGAGGAATTGAAGTTTCCATGGGTTGATCTTTCTATTAGACACCCAAGCAATTACATTCGAAGAGTCACTCTCCACAATAAGGGCACCGTGAAAATATCTCTTAAAGCAATGAAGAGCTTCTAAAATAGCTAGCACCTCCGCTTCATTGGAATCACAGATGCCAACATTCTTTGAAAACATAAAAAGGACCTCACCATTGCTATTAAGAAGAATACCCTCAATACCTGCTGGGCCTGGTTTACCTCTCGCTGCACCATCGGCATTGAACTTAAGCGAATCAAGTAGTGGAGGAGACCAAAGAATTGACATCATCTCCTTTGTTGGTCCGCACACTATGCAAGATTCCCAGTTAACAATAACATCATTAAGAGAGAAGTAAGAGAACTCCTTTCTCACCAAAGCCCACTCCGCAACCGTAATGGTGATTTTAAAAATTAACTCCTCTACCGAAAAAGAGGTAGATTTGAAATTCGATTATTTCTTTCCCTCAATATGGATCATAAGATGGCATACAGAAGTATCCTCCAAAGAATACGACCGCAACCAAAGAATCTCTCCACGCCTCTACCACCTCCGCAATCTTTTTTGGACTACACCAAGAGACACCGCATCTACCAATGAAATGACACCAAACACTTGCCACAACCTTACAATGAAGAAAAAGGTCGTCAACAGATTCCTCCTCTTCGCAACACATCACGCAAGTATCTGAGATGACACTTGACTTCAACCCTCTTCTTTTTAAATTATCTGCCGTGGAGATCTTTGCTGTAATTGCTAACCAACATAAAGCTTCCACCCGGGGAGGAGCCAACCCCAACCAAACTAGGGAGGAAGAAGCTCTATAGGGTTGGCTACCCTCCAAAGCCAATAACGCTGAAAATTCTCCAAAAATTGAGGGCTTCCAAATCCAAAAATCATTAGACTCCCTGCACAAGAAAACATTAGTAAGAAGACTTAATAAGTCCTCATATTGAACCTCCTCAGACAAACGGAGACTTCTCCTGAAAGACACACCCCACAATGTACAACCCTCCCTCACCTCAAGGCACTCACAAACTGCAGACTCCGTATTGGACACCACCCTAAAGACCCTAGGAAATAAATCACATAATGGTCCTAACCCAACCCAATCATGCAACCAAAACCTAACATCCCTCCCATTCCCCACCACAAAACCCACCCCTTTAGTTAAGACTTTCCCCAACTCAGAAGAAGCATCTCCAACAGACACAATAGCACCCCACAAACCTGACCTACGGAATATTGGGCCAGGATTAGGCCACCACCCCCATTTGTCCTCACCGTACTTCGCAGCAATGACTCTCCTCCAAAGAGCTTCCCTCTCCTCCCCAAACCTCCACCACCATTTAGCCAATAAAGCCACATTCTTCTTCTCCAAACTACCAAGACCTAGGCCCCCACTCCATTTTGGTTTAATCACTTCACTCCACTTAAGGAGATGTAGTTTCTTCTTGTCCCCCTGACCCTCTCATAAAAAGTTTCTGCGAATACGGTCCACCCTTTCCACCACTGCCTTCGGCATCTTGAATAGTGACATAATATACTGGGAGATTAGACAAAGAAGCTTTGATCAAAGTGATTCTTCCACCCAAAGATAAATAATGTTTTTTCCATGAAGATAATTTCTTCTCAAACTTGTCAATAACCGGGTCCCAAAGAGCCATAGATCTCGGTTTTACCCCAATCGGAAGACCAAGATACACAAAAGGAAGCCTCCCTAATTTGCAACCAATCAAAGCAGCCAAAGACTGGATGGTTTCCTCAGTGCAGCCAATCCCCAACAACACATTTTTGGACAATTGAACCTTCAGCCCCGAGACCAATTGAAAACACTGCAAGATTCTTTTTAGAGCCAAAATCACTTCCCTTTTAGTCGAACTAAAGAGAATGGTATCATCTTCAAATTGCAGGTGAGAAATCGCCTCTCCATTCCGAGTAACTTCAAAACCATTAATCACTCTCATTTCTCTAGCTCGTGCAAGAAGCAAGCTCAAAGCCTCCACTACAATTGTTAACAAAAAGGGTGAGAGAGGATCCCCTTGTCGAATTCCTCTAGATGAATTGAACAACTTGGACGGAGAACCATTAACCAGCACGGAGAAAGAAGTAGTGGAGATGCATTCCCGCATCTATCCACACCAAGTCTCTCTAAAACGAAATCTGAGCAACATGTAATCAACAAAGTCCCAATCCACGTGATCATAGGCTTTCTCCTAGTCAATCTTGAAAGTAACCCCCTCCTCCTTAGACCTCTTTCTTGAGTCAATAAACTCATTAGCAACCAAGACTCCATCAGGAATCTGCCTTTTTGCTACAAATGCCCCTTGGAATGGACTGATAATAAGAGGTAGAACCCTTTTCAAATGGTTCGCCTAAATCTTAGCCAATAACTTATACAAACACCGAATGAGACTAATAGGTCTGTAGTCATGTAAGTTCACTGGATTACAGATGTATGTGTTGAATCTCGTGTGCAATCTATTGATGGGCCCTACCTATGATTCATTGAACTCCCTCAGCAACCACCTGCTATAGTGACTTGGCGTATGAAAAAAATTGATGTTGATCGAGTGCATTCGTCAATATTGAATCGCCTATTTTGATCTCGTAAACGTCAACACTGTCATCATTTGATCAGGATGACATTTTGTACCATCTCTAATCAATGATGAGACCTTTCCATTCCTGATGATCTAGTGAGAACTCGTGCTTGTGTGGGGTCAGAGCAGATTATGGCCCTTTATATATATTTACAAAGGTAAATTTTCTAGTGAAACCTGTTGCTCTTGAACTTTTTTGTACGGAGTCTATTCAGCTATTTCATTTGATCTAGCTGGTTTTCAGACCATCCCAATCCATAACAAGACCTTTGTAACTGCAGAGTTTCTAGGAACCCTTTTCAGGATGGATCCGGGGATCAATTTTGTCACTCCTTTGTGGTTGAAATGACATCTTCTCGAATTTAGACACTGATTTGACTGATTTCCACTGTCAATTTTTATCCGCACATATTAAGACATTTCCCTCCCACTCTGCTGTTATTGCATGCATCCAGGTGGTCGCCACAAACTGGTTTGCAAATTTCAAATTTGTTGTGGGTTCACACTTCACACCTGATATCTTTCTACAATTGGATAGATAAACATATCACGTATAAAGTTTTGGCAGCTCCGATGAATAGAAAATCAAGAATGTTATATGTGGTGGTTTGATCATGTATATACAGGACCAGCCGGAACCAGCCATTGTATGAAAAATTGGCATGCTACAACAAGTACAGGGTTCTTGGAGATGGGACTTGGGAGAGAACCTATGAAGACTTGAACTTGTGAGAAATATCATGCTTAATTTGGAATGACAGAATTTAAATCCTGAAAAGGGATGTATGGAATATAACTTAGAAAACTGTCCAAAATTGATGGATATGGCCAAACTAATGATGTGTACACATCTGTGTGTGGAATATGGGGCATTTATTTAAATTAAGTTATGTCGTCATTGAAATGCATGTCTGGTACTGTTGGGCTTGGCTGCTCCTGTTTGACTGGGCCAGTGGTCAGCCCCTACATGTGTCTCCACTGGTTGTTTATGGGGCCACAATGTAGTTGTCTTTGGGGTCGAAGATAGTGTTTTCAAATTCAAATAGAACGTATTGACTTTTTAAAGGATCCACAAACTGGTTTTTATGTCGTTTAACAAGTCCACAAACTATTTTTTGTACTTTAATTTTGGGTGTCTTAACATAATGTTTTGAAATAGAAATTAGGTGGAGCTACTTCAGAGATCATGTCTGACCTCCTAGCTTTTGAAGCAGATAGAAGGGCTGTCAACATTACGATAAACAGGTGTGTTTCTATAAAAAATATAGATATTTCTGCCACATTTAATTATTCATTTATTGCTATTACTGCTAAATTCCAGCCTTGCTCAACTCTCTCTAATATTGTTAATTTTTTTACAAGTTGAGTGGCACACTTCCTCTGCAATTTTATTGTCATTTTTTTATAGACTTGTTTTTTTACAGCATTGGCACTGAGCTCACACGAGATGACCGTCGGAAGCTTTATTCAAGTTTCGGTTTACTGTAAGATTTTTCCAATCTCCCTTTTGTTTCTTTCTTTTTTTCTTCTGAAAAAGTCTCCATTCTGGTGTTTGACTTTTAACTGATAGACTTTATATTTGTACTTCACAGGTATCCATATGGCCATGAAGAACTTGCTGTCTGTGAAGATATTGATCAGGTATGCTACTGCAGAAAGAGTTAAATGAACTTAAGGAGGTTGGTGTTGACTGCCAAGCACTATTGTCAGTCTTAGGGTCTGACGGTCTTTCTTTGGTGTGATAGTCTGCAATTTCTTTGGATCCAGTTTCGAACTATATAATATAGATGGTTCAGTTAGAGCCTCTAGGTCCTATTCTCCGATGCTATAGAAGCAAAATGAAGAATCATAAATTACTGTTTCCTTTTTCTTTCCTTTTTTTTTCCTCCCAAAATATGACTGGAAGACAATGGTGGGAGGATAGGCCCTTGATTTCTTTAAGTCATCAAACTTATAATGGGTTTTGTATTTGGCCCCATGATAGCACATTCTAATAGTACTTTTCGTCTGCTTTGATCGGAATATGTGTGTGATTTAGGTCCTACTTATTAGGACGTGGAATCCTAATACTCTTATTTTGGTGCTAACGATAAACGAACTTGAGATACACCAGGGCATGTAAGTTCCATGGATATGACGCATTATGTCTGTCAGAATCTGACAGCAGTACAGGATGTTGGATTGAGCAAATTAGAAAAAGGATTTTTGGATTCAACACGATATTTACAAATTATTTATAACATATTCCATGTAATTTTTTTTATAAAATTTAAATTTAACATTTTACGACAAAATCAGATATTCAGAAGTGGGGCCCATGAGTCTAATGGTTGTAGGTACCATAATAAATGGGTACTTATTCATGAGATGTGGACCATTGTATATATCCAACCATAACACATCCATACTGCAGATTCCTTAGCCTCGGAACTGCAGTAATTATTCATGGCAGAAAGAGCAGTTGCTTTCCTCTTGAGAAATGATCACATTCTTATGTAAGGACTGTATTGACCACCTAATTGACGGCAAGGAGCTGACCTTTTCTTGATCCAACCTATTTATATCACATGCTCCTCCCTTTATAGGCACTGGCCCTATTTGCACACCAACCACTGTTATTTACACAGTTGGATTGGTCATGCTTGAGACATAGTATTATATGCTTAATCCAATGGTATTAAACATTCCTGTTGGAGTGAAACTTGAGCTATTGCCTATGCAGTGTGCATCATGCGATATGAATTGCTTGGATCAAGCAAACCTCAGTCCCACACCAGTAAAATAGGTGAGACCTGATGGTCCTGACATCAGATATGACCCATTGACTTACCTTTTACTGATCATCCTTTCATACTCCACTACTAGATTAGATTTCAAGCAGGTGGGGCTGTCAGGAGTCATGACAGCAAACTGTAAGTTGTAATTGAATTTTGGGAGATAAATGACACCTGAGAAGTCCTTTAAGGCTGTACGATCGATCTTAATGTTAATTTTCGTATTTGATATTGAGGTTTCCATATTTCTGGGTTAGGCTCCTTAAAAATGATAATAGGTTCAAAGCATAGAGATTCATATTTGACACCTTCAGGATCCCACCTTGAGTCAAAACTTAGGAAGACACGGCTAAAATCTTAGAAAAGCTTGACACGTACACTGCAACTTACCAAACCCTAACACGTTATAGTCAGTATGATTGTCAATTATCCTTGAAGGTTATTGGATAAGTGATGCAGGACAATATGAAATCTAATCTAATATGGAAGGTGGGATAAAATCTAATCAGAGATTGGGATTGAGATAGATTTCGTAATTCTATAGTTCTTTTTGAGGATTTTACCGAAAAAATCCCCTTAGACTTTGTGAAGACCAAAAAGGTCCTCACACTTCAATATTGACCAAAAAGGGCCCTGAACGGGATGGCACTGCTCATGTAGTCATGTATACAGGTGAAGTAGTAGAAACGAGCGGCAATATCCCCGCTCATATAGGTGAGCTATGATATCACCACTCCGCAAAACAAGAAAAGATAAGAAACGAGCAGGGATAGCCCTGTTCAGGGCCTTTTTGGTCGATATTGAAGTTTGAGGACTTTTTTTTTATCTTCACAAAGTCTAAGGGGATTTCTCTGGTAAAATCCTCTTTTGTTTCTATGCTCATCTTTGATGACCTATCATCTATGATTTTGCTCTTTATAGGGTTACATTTACTAAGAAATAATACAGTTTTTTTATGAAATTCTCTTTTTGGTTAACATAAGAGCTTTACAATCTTCTCTACCCTTTAGTTGCTCTTCCTTTACAGTTGGACTGAGTTTATCCATTTCTTTCGTAATTGATTTGGCCAGTAGATAAACTCTTTTTGTTTCTGAACTACACACCATATTTCTGTCCATTAAGAGCACAGCAGTTGGCTTCGAATGGGATCCTTGGTTTGGCCCACTAGTCTTCACGTGCTTTCCACCAGGGTGTGGACCTCTATTGAAAACAAGCGTTCACTTCATCCTATGCACTTCTTTTCATAGTTTTCTTGTTAGCTTTATGATTTTCTTATTTTACTTTAGGTTTAAGCCTTGATGTAGCCTTTTCAACTTAATTTGATATTTTGATTACCACACAATCATGTTTTTGTTTCCCTGCTTGTGACGGACAGAGTTCTTTCCAATGGCTTTTGCAGGTTCGTGGAGTTATGGAAAAGTATCCCCCATATCAGTCAATTTTTGCCAAACTATCTTACGGGGAGAGCCAGATGCTAGACAAGGCATTCTATGAGGAGGAGGTGAAAAGGCTCTGCCTGGCATTCGAACAGCAGGTATATATCTCACAAATTTCTCAAAATTGAGCCCAGAGCAAACTGAGATTGTAACCAAGCCTGGTTCTTGGTTGCATGTCATGAGAATTTACAATGCTTAAATATTTTTTGAAGGGTAATAAAATATGAAGGCAGCCTAATTAGGTCAACCTCAAGAGTCCCATTGCCTGATGTGTCATGAGAATTTACAATGCTTGAGTATTTTTTCCTTTTGTGGGCCCCTACTTCCTTGATCTGAATTGTTTATTGTGTTTGGGACCCATTATTTCCTCTGTAAAATGGTTTAGGTTGTGGAGCCCACTAAATTGTACAAAAACTGAGTTTAGACCCCTTTCTTCCTCCCTCTTCTTTCCCCTTTCTTAGTTTTTTTTTTTTTTTTTTTATGTTTACATGTCTATTTAAAACAAATGTGGCAAAAAGAATTTGCACGTGAAATACTGAAAATGATATGAAAATGGCATGCTTGAATACAAATGTCGTCGAATGTAAATTTTATACATTTTTAGATATGAAAAATTTGCATGGATGATTTTCTCTTGTGCTCCTGCTCTCTGCAATCCGTTTGTATTGCTGCCGGTTATCATGAAGGACCCAGTGAAATTCAGGTGGGTCCCACATTTGGGGATGGTCCTGGTGAGCCCTTCCCCAGAGTGCTGCGTGCAGGAGAAAAGTTTCTAACTTACATATGTAAATTTTCTTTTTAAATATGAACCGCTCCCAAGTTTTTGGGTGCCTGAAGTAGGTTATGTTCATTGACTGCTGGAGCTAAAGACTTTTCAGCAGTGCCTTAATTCCTTAATTCCTGCTGAGTTACCTAGATGTTGAGGGCCTTGAGGCTTTTTGTAAAATGATTTTATAATTTTGTGCCTCTTGGTTTAATGGAGTTTCTTTCTATAAATGCAGTTCCATTATGGAGTTTTCTTTGCGTACATGAGACTGAGGGAGCAGGAAATCAGGAACTTGATGTGGATCTCTGAATGCGTGGCCCAGAACCAGAAGTCTAGAGTTCATGACAGTGTTGTGTTTATATTCTAGATTATAATTTTGGATGGGTCTATTTATTGTGAGAAATTGGTTGCTGGGATCACTGCTGCTGCAGCTCTCATGTAACATCGGCCTTGATTTGCGCTGATTGGCCAATAAAGTACTCGTATGCATCGTAATCGTAAGCTGTGTATTTTGATCTGAAATCCAATGACTGTCTTGGAGTTTCGCATCCAAAGCATGTTGCATCTTGATGCAGTCATGTAATCGAATAAATTGTGGAAAATGCATTATTTTTGCGGATGTGGCATACAGGATATTATCTCCACCTGCTTAGAGATGGGCAAAATTATTCCGCCTGTTGCAATGGTTAGGACTGGTCCGAATCCCTCCGATCTGTATTCATGGTATATTGCCAAGGGAGTTTCCATCAGAGGCGTCTAAGCTGAAGATACGTCTATCGTTTTTCTAGGATTTAATTTACCGTGGTGATTAATCTTTACCAAAATAATTACTAATGTGATGGATGAGCAGATATTTACTTTTAAATGGGAGATTGTTTGATAGCCCCCCTGTAGATTTTAATCTTTAAGCTTGTAGGATCTGATTGTGTACTTTGTTTTGAATTTCCTTGAGATTAATGATAAAGTGGGTTTTCCAAAGGAGTGTTAAAAGAGGGGTAGAGTGAAGGTTGGGAGAAGGGATGTAAATGGGTAATTGATTTTCAGATTCTACAGTGGTTCTGTCCTGTTAAAAAAATCGGGTTTAGAAACTGTTAAAGGTTTAGATTCATAAATGGGTCTCAGTTGAACCCAATTTTAGTTTTGATTGATGAACGGGTTCAGCTTTGGGTCCATATAGGTTCTGTCCCATGGATATGGGACCCAATATACGAATCTTGAAGCGGCAAATTATAGCTCTAAATCAATTTTAGTTGTTCATTTTTATGTTTAATTTTGGAATAGTAGTCAGGATGTATTGAAATAAGTTGAACGGTATTCTTATTTTAAGTAAAAAAGTAAAGAATAAAAAGATAAAGAGAAATGAAGCGTTTAAGCCCCTGTATTATACGAAAAGGGCCGTTTGAGCTTCTGTACTATTTTTTTTTTCCGAAAAGAAGCCCTTGTATGTTTGTTTTTGGGCCAAATAAGCCCCTCACGTCAGTTATCTGCTTACGTGGACGTATAATTTCGTTAAATTGGACACACGTCATTAAATATGTATTTAATTTTTTACACGTGGAAATGATGTGGCACAGTCCAATGAAAATATGACACGTGGCCAAAAATTCTTATTCAATGAGCATTACGTACGTAACAATTGAACTTGACAATTATTGATAATGGTTTGGGAAGAAAGGGGCTTATACATGTCATTATGTTTATTTATTATAAATAATCCATGACATAAAAAATAAGCCACGTAAGCAGATAACTGACGGATACTGACGTGAGGGGCTTATTTGGCCCAAAAACAAACGTACGAAGACTTCTTTTCAAAAAAAAATAGTACAGGGTTCAAACGACCCTTTTGTATAATACATGCTTAAACGCTTCATTTTCCAAAGATAAAAATGAAGTTGGAATGATTTTGGAATCAGATCCTAGTGCTTTAGTTGGAACTAGTATCAAACCGAGGTTCGGGGTCTGAGTATGGTTATAGCCCGCAATCGACACCTTTTACCTCCCTAGTTGGGCGAAATCGACACTTTTACCTCCCTACTAGTTGGCTGGGTTATAGTTTTCTACTAAAAGGATGACCATCCGATGGCTGTCATGTGTGTGGATCTTTACTTTTTACCCTTCTGTGTAGCTTTTATTTATTATAAAATCTTTAATGTGGAATCATACAGATTGACATGTGTCCACCTTCACGATTACCTTTGCTGATTTAATATTTTTCAATACACTATCCCCATTTGAATTGGCTCGAGCCCAAGTTTTATATTGGAGGTTTTTCCTTATAGCGTAACTTTAGAGATGATTTTTTCTTTTTCATTCCCAAAAACTTTAATTTTCACTACACCTTTTCAACGCCAGGGAAAATGTTAAAACTATCCAAACATTTTCCTAAGGCATCTTCATTCCTTTATTTTTACTTTTTTATCCACTTGGTATGATTTCTATTTTCCTCTTTATTTATCAAATATTTGGTCATTGCATCCTGTGTGGCTCACCTTTATGTGTACAATCCACGTTTACCTATTTAAGTGAAATACGATACAATGAACATATTGGGAGTGGTTGTTCATATGATCAAAACCTTAAACAATGAAAGGTGGAGCTCAAATATGATAAATTAAATATATCTCTATTTCTTCTTTTTATACAAATTGGTCTTTTTTCCATGATCTGTACATTTTTTGGGTCCTAACACCAAAAATCACATTGATTAATAGATAGTAAGGATGGAAGGCTCGTGAAACTTTAGGCTTGTCTTGCGTAGGGCCGATTTTATTGCATCGAAATAATTCTTAGAAATTATTAGGAATCACCTTACCACTAATATCTTATCCCGAACATATAACATGGCTTACTTATTTGCAAGGAATTGAATTATCAAATATTTAAGGAAATAAATTCATTATTGTTAAAATTTAATCTATTAGGATAGATTTGAGTTTCTAAGAATTCAAAAGAACCCATTATGTTATGAAATATATGACCTATTTATTTACATGAAATTGGATTTCTATAAATTCAAAGGAACTTATTTTACTATAAAATCCATTCTCTTGAGATTTTATAACATGTTTGTTTGCATGAATGTAATTCTCAGAAAATCAAAGAAACCCATTTTACCATGGATTCCTTATCTTGGAAATATAATTGGAGATTTTTTTTTATTTTCATTGAATTGAATTCCTAGAAAATAGTGTCGTCATCTCGTCATTTAAAAAGATATTGAAATAAAATTATAAAGTTATTGACCATTTCTTTCATTTGAAAACTAAGGACAATCTTGAATTTAGCATATATTATATATGGGATAATAGTCAAACTGCTTAGTTTGAAATCTATTGAATGTTTTGGAAATTTCCAAACAACAACAATATTGAAATATTTTAATATTTTAATATTTTATTTTCTTAGTATTTAAATCTAGAAATATTGTATTCCGTACATATCCATCCATACATTTCCTAAGATCTAAAAGATTATTAGAAAATGCATATTAAATCACCACTTTTCAATTATATAATAATCCTATATATTTCATCCAAACCCATATACACCATTGCATCTTCAACCCGCAAATGTGATTATACAAATTTGAGTGCTTTCATTGACCAAATCCCAACCTATTTACAAAAATATATTTTTCTTATGTTATAGCCCACACTATGGGTATTTTAGTCCTAAAATGGTGTAATTGTAGGTCTAAGGAAATATTCAAACTTTGGGCAAGTGGAGGAAAAAGTCATATCTAGAGGTAAGTTATAGGGAAACATCTCTTTATATTATTTTAATATTATTCATCCGTTTTTTGTTATAATGCATATAGGTGGGATTCACTTGGAGGGCCGACTTAAGCATAAGGCAATAAAAGCCCTTGCTTTAGGCCCCCAAAAATTTAGGCCCCCAATGTTCTCAACTTCCAAAAAAAAAAAAAAAAAAAAACCAATAAAGTTAGCTTGTTTCGCCCAAAAAAGAAGGCCTCATAACAAATCCCAAGAAATAAGGCCCTATTTTAAAACCGTTGACATTCCAAAAGGCCTCATAACAAATCCCAAAAAATAAGGCCCCATTTTAAACGGTTCACATTCCAGAAGAATTAAACCTTTCACATTCCAAAACATGAGAAAAGTTGTAGACTATTCCACATCCCAAAAAAACCCAACAAACTGCTCCTTCATGGGTTTACACGGTTATATACCTTTTCACATTCCAAAAATATGAGAAAAGTTGTAGCCATTAAAAACATAAAAAAGAAAATGGATAAATGCAGATTATCTACCGGTACTTTGCCAGGATTTCAGACAACCCCCCTGTAGTTTGATTTTTTTTACTAAATCTACCTGAACTTGTAATGACAATGCAAATACAGACGTCCGTGACGGAAAAGAATGAATGACGAAATTACCTCTCCATATATAACTCTTGTGTTGTACTTTTCCATCGTTTTCGCTCTTGATGGATTTTCTTTGAAGAAGGAGCGATTTTGGGAGAAAGCAACCACAACGGCTAGGGTTAAGCGTTCACTGCCTGCAAGAAGCGATCAACATCGTTTTTCTTCTTGAAAATCCATCAATAAGGTGGATCAATTTCACGCTGTGGTTAGGGTTGTTCAAAGACGCAGCGATTTTGGGAGAAACGGCAGCCAGGTTAGGGTTCTTCAAAGACCTCCTTCAAGAAGCGATCAACCCCTATTTCAGACTTTGTTCAGATCAAGAAGTGGTCAATCAGAATCCATCAAGGAGGTTTAACGATTTCAGAGGTATATACTTATATCAAACCCTTAATAATGTGTGATGCCGAGGGTTTTGGGTTTGGGTTTTGATTAAAAAGATCTCTATGGGTTGTGATTAGAAAGATCTCTACGTACATGGATTGTAAAGTTGTATTTTTTCATTCTGTCTTTTTTTGTCTCATTTTAGTGAATGGGGATGAGGAAATTTCGTTGTCTGTGATAGTGATGTGTGAAAATGGTCCCCTCTTGTGCTATCTATTTCAACTGTTTTATGTTTTTTTTTTGTTTGTTTGTTTTTTTATGAATGTTGGTGGAGGATGATCCCCACCTGTCTGCACTATGTCTAGTGCTTTTGCCTTTCACACATGGAGGGGACCACAGTGATAAAAAAAAATTCTGTTCTTATATTCTGTGTATGGATTGCCTTCTTCTACATGCAAATGTCGTCGTTTGAAGTGACCAAGTGATCAATTTTCTTTCTTATTGTATATGGATTTGCCTCCTCTTACATGCAGATGTCGTTTGAAGAAGTGACAGTATGTTTCCACATAGTGGTTATTTCACACAGCCACCAAATATTGTATACCTTGGGGGTGTGGTAGATGAGGTCACTAACTTTGATATTGATAAAGTATCCTTTTTTGAGTTTAGGGATTATATGATGGATCTGGGTACCCAGATAAACAGTATGATGTATTTAAGGTTTCCAGACTTTTGGGTTTTTGATGATGGTATGAGGCGAATTGAATAAGATAAGGACTGTATTACTCCTGTTGGAACATTATAAAGGCAGTGGTTGTGTGACCGTTTATGTAGAGAGGGGACATGAACCTCTGATGGTAGTGTCACCTAGGGGAAGGTCTTGATGCAGAATGTTGATAACAAAGGTGTCTTGAAGAAGTTACCTGCAGCAGAAGTTGGGTCAAGTAGTAGAAAAACCAACTCTGAGGAGGATTATGCTTGCTGTGTTGAGGATGTGTCTGCTTTTGATGAAGGCAGTGATGATGACCAAGATTGATGATGACAGTGAGGTTGAGCCTCCGGAGTTGTATGAGGTTTGAGAAGGCTGATGATGGATATATTCAGAGCACCTCCTGAAAAATCACAACCTCATGAAGCTGAGTATATGCAAGGATAGCAACAAAACCAGCAGGAAACACAGACACCAAACCAGTAAGAAACACAAACCCTAAACCAGCAAGAAACAAAACACCAAGCCAGCAAGAATCACAAACCCCAAACCAGCAGGGAGAACAAACCCAAAACCAGCCAGTACCAGTTTGAGAACTGGTTTACAGATGATGAGGGAGGGGATGAGCTCATTCTTTGTATAGCTCATCTGAGGAAAGGGCAGAATGGCCTAAATTTAATGAGTTGACTGATATTGGGAATCCACAACTGAAGTTGGGCATGATTTTGCAAGTCCACAGGTATTCAGACAAGCACTTGTTGAGTGGTCTGTAAGGCAGGGCTATGAATTAAATATCTGAAAATGAGAACAAGAGAAACACAGCTGTCTGTAAACATGATTGTGGGTTTAAGATTCATGCATCACCCATGCAGGGTGAGGAGGACATTTCAAATTAAGTCTTTTCAAACCCACACATATATATGGTATGAAATTCAAAAGTCACCTGGTCACTTCAAGTTATATAGCTAATAAATACCAGCAGAGAATGAGTGATGATCCAAAATGGTCAATCCCCGCAATGCAAAAGAACTGAGAAGAGATTTGAAGGTTGATTTGTCTAAGGAGAAGTTGTACAGAGCAAAGAGGAAGGCAGTAGATAACATATCTGGAGATAGTAGACTGCAATACACTAGATTGAGGGACTATTGTTTCACTGTTCAGAAGCACAATCGAATACAAGTTTATTTGTGATGACACAAAGACCTCAAATGGATAGGAATTTCATATTTCCAGCGATTGTATGTCTGTTATGAGGCCACAAAAGGTCGGGTTTGTGAGTGGATGTAGACCATAATTGGTCTAGATGGGTGCTTCCTCAAAGGCATTTATGGTGGACAAGTACTGGCTGCAATAGGTAGAGATGGGAATGAGAATATGTTTCCAATTGCAATGGCTGTTGTAGAGGCTGGAAAATATGGACTCATGGACTTGGTTTTTGAAATCTCTAATTGATGACATCGGAGATGGGGCGACATGGGTTGGACTTTTATGTCTGATAGACAGAAAGGACTTGATGCAGCTTTGAGATAGTTGTTCCGACTGCTGAAATTAGACACTGCCTGAAGCATATGTATGATAAGTTCAAAAAACTTCAAAGGCAAATTGTTAAAAGATTCTATGTGGGCTGCAGCATCATGTGGTTCACCAAGAGATTTGATAGTCACATGCAGAGGATATTAGAGATGGACCAGGGCTGCATATAATTGGCTGATGGCTGCCAATCCAAAACAGATGGGCCAGGTCTCAACTTTTCCACAAGGACTAAATGTGATGCACTAACAAAACACCTTTGGTGAGTCTTTTAACAGTTATATACTTGATGCAAGAGAGAAACCAATCGTTAGTATGCTTGAGTGTATAAGGAGGAAGCTGATGAACAGAACTCAAGTAAAGTTTAGAGGAATGAGCAAATATGATGGAATAGTCTGTCCGGGGGATATTGGAGAAGTTGGAAAGAACAAGAATGACAGCAGACACTGTTTTGCCAACTGGTCTGGAAGAGGGGAGTTTGAGGTTTGATTGTTTTCGAAAACATTTGTTGTTAATATTGAGACAAGAACATGTTATGCAGAATGTGGGATTTGACAGGGATACCTTGTAAGCATGCTATTGCATGTATATACATGAATCAAGAGAAGCCTGAAGATTACATTCATGCATGTTAAGCAAAGAGGTATATTTGAGGGTATATAACAATATGATACACCTAGTACCTGGAATGCTGATTGGGTTGACAGTGGAATAGAAGCAGTTGGTCTCCTTTGTATAGAAGACCTGCAGGTAGGCCAAGGAAGCTGAGGAGGAGGGAAGCAGATGAGTTATCCAATTCCAGTAGGGTTTCTAGAATTATAGAACAATGACATGTGCTAGATGTTTGAAAACAGGCCATAATGCCAGATCCTGCAAGGGCCCAGTGCACCCCAATTCAAGACTTTTTAGTCCTGCATCACAGCCTCAGTCAAGTTCTCAGCCAGCTTCCCAGGCTCAGCCAACTTCCCAACCTCAGCCAGCTTCTCAGTCAGCTTCACAGCCAGCTTCTCAACCCATGACAGCTTCTCATTCCATGCCAACACACAAGGTATTGTGAGTATATTTTTGTCACCCTTTTTGATTTTTTAGTCCTAACTAGAGTATATACATGCTTTCAGGACATTTGACTTTTTTATTTCTAACTAATCTTGATTGGTCTGGGAAGAGTCAGAAAAGCTTATTCTCAACCAAATCCATCACCAAGAACAAGAAATACCACTGGTAGAGGGCGGAATTGGAGCAGGAAAATAGAACGAGACTTGTTGATGACAACTGATGATTGGATGATTGGATGACTGGATGTTGTGTCAATGATGTTGTTCACTGACTGGATGGTTGTGTCACTGATGACTGGATGATTTATTTCCCAATTGGATGATGATGTTTTGATGTTTTTAGTACTAACTGGATGATTATGTTTTGGGTTTCTTTGTTACTTTTTGAATGAGAATGCATGTTTCCAGTTTTTTTGGATAAATGAATGATGATGAATGCATGTTAGCTTTTTTGCAGGTTAATTGAAGTTCATAAAAAAGTAGTCATTGAAAAACAAAGGGAAATTCTATTTGAACACAAATTTTTTCTTTTTTCACACAAATTCTCTCTGCACACATCACTATAATTTAAAATTACATTATTTCTTTCCACACACATCAAATTTCCCAAAGTACCCATCCCTTCATTTCCCTCTTTCTTCCCACACACATCCTCTTCCAAAAAAAGGGCTCTCCACCATTACCATTTCATTCTTCTTCCCCATTTTTTATTTATCATTTTTTCATCTTAGATTACCTTGTTTTTCATGGAAACTTATATGGGGATAGATTCTCATTCAATGTAAGATTTTACAAATAATGCTAGTGTTTTTTCATACATTTGGGTTGTTTTTCATCCATCATCGCAAGGGTTTACAACCCAGAAAT
Source organism: Litsea cubeba (assembly GCA_012931725.1). Lineage (NCBI taxonomy): Eukaryota > Viridiplantae > Streptophyta > Magnoliopsida > Laurales > Lauraceae > Litsea > Litsea cubeba. Next base: position 75,502,665 of record CM022950.1, on the reverse strand, counting down.
CGTGACTGTTCGGGTTCTCTGAGTGGCCGAACAAAATGCAAATGTTCGGAACTGTAGTTCCGAACAAAATTAGACCGTTCAGACCTTAGTGTCCGAACAGAAGTGTTCGGACATGATCTTTCGAACATGTTCCTTCTGTTCGGATGTACAGTTCCGAACAGATGCAATATGTTCGGACTTGAAAGACCGTACATATCGAGACCTGCAACTCGTTCCAAGCGAGAAATGAAGAAACGGACCTTTCCACTACTGCTCTGATTGAAAGACACATTTGATTGTTGTTTTTCTTTCTTCATTGTATTAGAAATCCTTTAGAAATAGAATGAAAAAAGATAAAGTACAAGAAGAATGAAAGATAAGGAGATGGAGGAAGATGAGTTTCCCAAGAGTAGAAAATGGAGAAAGATGAGTTGACCAATATGTTTTGAGTTTTTTTGAAAAGTAAAGAGTGAGATGGGTGGGAGGGAAGAAGAGATGGGTGGGAGGGAAGAAGAAGAGATTGTGTGGGAAAAAGAGGGGTAATGGATATTTTAGTCATTACATGAAGGGGTAAAAAACGTAATAAAAAAAAAGATAAATTCCTTGTGTTGGAAAAGAAAAAATTGGTGTGCCAATAGCAGCACTCAAAACAAACACCTCCAACTTCCCATTTGATATTCAATTTCCAACTTATACATATGTACATTCATGGTAATTCCATGACATCTACAGGAGTCCAAGATATCAGTAGATAACAAATGAAAAACACAAATACAATTTCAGCCCATGTCCCATCAGCAAACGTAGGAAACATCTTTCCCTTCTACAGGTCGACTTCAGTTTCCTCTCCAACAGAATCAATCCTATCTAGTAGCTTCGGCACAAGCTCTATTTCTCCATCAACCCATTCAAAAAATCCACATGCTGGCTGGATCTGATAACACATTGAAAAAAATAGAAATAAGAATACCATGGTTGACCAGACTTTAAAAAGATCAAACAGAATGATCAAAGCATTACCCCATATAGTGCACAGCCAAGAAAACCTCCTCCCATTGTTTCGCTGTGTTCTGGAAGTCCTCAGAGCAGCCCTATGCCCCACAGTGACAGAAACGACTTTCACTATCAAATGGAGAGGAAGTTCCGTGAGGAAAACTAGTTATGTGAGTTTGAAGAAGACGACATTTGATATGGCTGGAGAAAATGGAGATGTTCAGTTGCTTCCCTTTTGGTGGTTGACGAAAATGGAGAACTACTTCTGTTTCTGCTTCTGCTTCTCCATCTTCTCTTCTCTTCTGCTGAAGATAAATCAATTTGGGCTATCCATTTTTTATAGGTGGGTTCAAGGGCAAAAATGTCTTATTTTAAAGCCATTTACAAGAGTCAGATGCCGCCAGTATGCCATACAAGGGATTTATACATATACGCCATTAATACAAACAGAAACCATCACTTTTGCATTGTCATTACAAGTTCAGGTAGGTTTAGTAAAAAAAAACCAAACTACAGGGGGGTTGTCTGAAATCCTGGCAAAGTACAGGTAGGTAATCTGCATTTACAACAAGTAATGAATTCATTTTAAGTTCTAAAATTCTTCCTTTTTATAGATTTTTTTTTTGCATCTGCTTGCAATCCAAGGAGAACAATCTCCTCTATGTTCTTATTCAATCCCTTCAATTCAAGAGGTTTTTTTTTTTCTCCATACTCTATTCTCCTTCTATGAGACTATCACTGCAACTTGGACTCCAAAATGAACTTGTTTTGTTCTGATTGAAGCCAAAAGGTATGCATTTTATATATTATTTTTCCCCTCTTCTTTTTGTTCTTATGTGATACTTATTTTTATAATATAATATATGTTAATCATGGCTCACTAACACAAATATAATCTGTTTTTTTTTTTTTTCAGGTTCTATAATCTTTGTGGCCAACATTGATAAATTATTAAATCAGGTTCTATTGTTCTGTGCTTTTAGACTTTTTTAAATTCCAAGCTCATACTCTTTGTTTATTATAGTTAGTGTTTATTTTATTTTTAAATATTATTAGTTATAATTTATAAATAATAAATATGTCTACTAGAAAATACGAATCCGAGTACTCAAAACTTAAAAAAAGAAGAAGAATAGATGATTTAATGAGAGAGAGCAATGAGAGAGGGTAATGTAAAAACTTAATTAGTAATTTTGCATCACAAAAAGCGAGAAAAATAGATTTTAAATAAAATATTTATAATAATATTACAAAATAAAAAATGCTTCATTTAAGATTTTCGCTTTAGGCCTCAAGTTGTTTCAAGCCGGCCCTGCTTGGAGGGGCATTTTTTCTTCACCTTGCTTGTCATGCAACCAAGTGGATCCACTTAGAGGGGTAAAATCTTTTATAACCAAGCAATTTTTCCCGTTGTTTTAATATTTTTAAAAATTCTAGTGGCTATACCTCCCTATTCGAGTCGCTCAGGGCTCGAGCTAGCTACCGAGCATCCTTTTGGAGCTCTTAATTACGCATGAGATAGAAATTGATTTACGTATGTAAATTTTTTACATGTGAAACACATTATATGTTTGTTTGGAAGCATCATATTCATGAGTAAACATATGGTTAGGGTTACTGAGCATTCTTTTGGAGCTATTAAATTTAGGGTTTGATGGTCCCTTCCCTGCAGAAATGCAGCAGAAAAGTTAAAACTTTTCTACCATCATTGGCTTTGTTTGGCATCATGCCAATGGGATGATCCCATGTTTCTCGGAGATTCATATTGTAGTGCGTGTGTATATGTAAGCTTAAAAAACAACTAATTTTTTGTGATACGTTATATAACCTCTTACTAGAAATCGTTCAGCTGGGAAAAGCTTTGAAAAGTCCATGATTCCAGATCTATGCGTTATGTTAGGTGGTGAGGACAATGAATGATTATGGATGAGTAGACGAATGAGTCCGATCCTATGAGGATTTCTCCTACGGTGACCTGCCCGCATTGACACGGCGGAGCTTGATCGGTCCACTCAAGGACACCGTGGGGAAAATCCTCAGAAGATCTCTATTTGTAGACGAATACCCAATTATTAGTTGGCACCACCTACCCTACCTACAGAAGCTTAAAAGGGCCTTGTCATATCCAGATGTGTAACTAATACCAACACTAGGAGAACACAAAGAAGGTAAAAGAAAAAGATGTTGCCAAATAATGGAAATTAAGCCAGAACAATACACGGCAATGACTCTACCCTGGATTTTGGCTAGTCCTAAATGAGACTAGCTAGGATCATTTTCCACCCATTTACCAGGCATTCGCTCGTGCTAGCTGGCCTGAAATCCGTGCCCGAGCTGTGGCACGGATTCCAGGGGGGCCGTCGGATCTCAGCGCCGGGGGGCCGTTGGATCCCAGCGCCCAGCTGAGATCCGACGGCCCCCCTGGAATCCATGCCACAGCTCGAGCACGGATTTCAGGCCACCTGGACTTTCTCTTCGCGAGTTCACCACACCTGTCTGAGTCGTTGGTTTCTCGCGGAAATTGACATGATTTCCTTGGTGGCCACGAAATTCTTCTTCCAAGGCCTCCTGTGGGTTTCTTCCTTGCTGATCAGCCTCCTGCTTGTATTTGTCTTCCCCTAAATTTAGGGGCTCCAAATCCACAGACATGTTCACAATCTCTTCTCCAATCTCCACTAGTCGATGTGGATACCGAGTCCCTGATGATCTCCATCATGTTTATTTCCGTCTTTCCAGCCATCGTTTTCTCAGCTGAGATGGTAAAGATACCATTTTCATCCACGGTGAAGCAGACGGTAAAAATGCCGCAAGGGGTAAAAGAAATGGCATGTTTCATCGACTCCAATCCTCCCAACAGGTTGTTGTCTTGGATTTTCGTCTTCTCGCCCTCGTACACTTTGAGGGGAAGTTGTATCTGGTCAGCATTAAGGATCACCTCCTCTGTAGTTGGAATTGCTGTGTTCTTTGGAATCATGAAGATTTGTTCTGCAATGTCTATCCCAAGTGAGTGAGTTGTGATGTCACGAACCATGAGATTTGGCAACTTGTTACTCATGCCGCTCGAGATAGCAGCTTGGATGGTAGCACCGAACACCACAGCATGGTCGGGGTCGGGGTTAATGTGCACCCTGAGCTCCTTCCCATAAAAAACTCTTGTACCATCTCTCGAACCTGTTTAGAGTAAGAGCTCAAAAGAATTGGTTAGAGCTAGATAAGGGCTCCTTACCTTGAAATAAAGATTAGTTTAAATTTGAATCATTATCAGGTTGTATAATGTCCACTAAATCAATATAAACGCACACCGAGTAAATCTAGAACGGTTTTCAGACACAAGAGGTTGAGAGCAAATCCATGCCCCGGGGCTGTGCCACCCCACCAACTCCCTTGAGGTGGTGGGTTCAACGTTGTATATTAAATTGTGACCAGTCTTTGAATTTATGCAATGAGCATATTCATCTATTTGAGATTTAATAGGATTGACCTTGGGAATCTTTGTGGACCCTCCAATTAGGACGATGTCGTCGATGGAGCTTCTGTACATCTTAGCACGTTCCAAGCACTTGTCCACTAAGCCAATGCACCTCTCAAAGAGATGCTTGTTCAGCTCTTCAAATTTGGCGCGGGTGATGTGATAATCAAAGTTGATACCCGGGAACAATGCCTGTATACGAGTTTCTAGTTGGGACGAGAGGTCCCACTTTGCCCTCTCACATTCGGTCCTCAGCCTTCCAAGATCCTCCCTATTCAAATGATTATTATGCCTTCTCCCTAACTCATTAATGCAGTGTCTGATCAATTGGTTGTCAAAGTCCAATCCTCCCAGATGGTCATCTCCCACTGTAGCCTTCACCTGATAATTCCCTCTCTCCATGGTGAGGATAGAAACATCCAAAGTGCCGCCGCCAAGGTCCAAGATGAGAATGTTCTTCTTACCAAGACCATCAGCATTCATGTTAGTAAGGCCATATGTGATTGCAGCAGCCGTAGGCTCGTTGATGATACGCATGACTTTGAGGCCAGCCATGCTAGCAGCTTGCACGGTAGCTAGCCTTTGGGAGTCGTTGAAGCAAGCGGGGACAGAGATGACTGCATTTTCTATGAGGCAACGGAGGGAGGCCTGTGCAATGTTGCGAAGATCGCGGAGGACCATAGAGGATATCTCTATAATGGAAGATTGCTTCACTCCAACTTGGCATTGGACAGGAATCATGGGCTTGTCCACCTGGGCTAGGAAAAACTTCGAAAGGAAAGAGCTTCATGTCGTTTTGGACGTTTTTGCTGCTGAATCTCTTTCCAAGCAATCGCTTCACAACTGAAAACAAACATGTAAAAGAGGATCAAATTATGTGGTTTTAGAGTAGCCAGAAAAAGGAAAATCAAAAGAAAGTTCGAATGATCCTCTTAATAGAACCAGCAATGAGGTTCTAATCTCATGTACTGTTCTCATGACAAACTTCTCAAAATCCATAAAAAAATAAGATAATTTTTTTAACCTTCTAGCTGATTTTAGCCATTTAAGAAAGACAAATGGTTGGGATCATGAATTGGGGGCTCATAGAATTGCAGAAAATTAGATTTTTATGCACGGAATCTTTTGACTCTCTCAAATTTCTTAAAAACCCATGATAACTTAAGATTTTAACTTCCGGCTACTTTAGCCATAGAAAGAAGATGATGGAGGATCATTAATTTAGGGACTGCAAAAATTAAAAAAAAAAATGTATCATGAATTTAGGGACAAAAAATATCAATATATATATATATATAATGTGGTTGGCAGGGGTTAATACTCACCGTCCTGCCTCTGCCTGCGCCATACTACAGTATTTTGTGAAAACCAATTTAGCACCTGTCCAAGTGTTTAAATTCTAAAGCAAAACTACTCTTATTTACTTATCATTTTCACACCTCATTTATGTATGTCATATGTAAATTAGCTCAAATAAAGTGTAACTAATATGTAATGCTTTACTTATCATTTCATGTTTGATATGATCTCCCTCTCATAGTAGTAATTGAAGGGGCTGGTATGGGGCTTCAACACCGAGTTAGGCCTTGACTTGTTAGATGCATTTGATCACAGTGAGCCAATCGATGAAGGCTTGGTAATTTTAGAAACATTTCATTGAATTGGTTGGGTTGTTCAATGCAGATCAAAGAGTGAGTTTTTTTTTTCTCAATAATGAATCTTTTGAATAGATCCAATCTTAAGGAATAAGAATTTCATTGCTCTTCCCCCTTTGGAAAAGGAAGATTTGAGGAAATATATCGATTGCTCTTTTCTCCAAAGCTTTGCAAGAGAAAAACATGAAAGATTATAAAAAGGTTTAAAATGATGCGATCTCTACATTAAACCAAAAAAAGAAAGGATGATCTTTTAGTTCTTGACCCGTCAAGATGCACTATAAGGTGCATACCTTTCAATTGGGGCTGAACCTAAAGGACATACTTGAGAAACAGTTGTCTGCACACTGAAATTAGATTTATCTACTCCTGAAGAAAGCAGAGCCATGGGGTCGCCCAAATCGCTTGGATCCTACGAATGAATTGAAAGTTGGATCTACAGTAAGGGCGACTGCCCCATGCCCATATATGTGGGTATGCACATGACAAGCTGCAAACTGGACTAGATTGGAGCATACAGGACCAATAATTGGTCTAGGCAAATAAGATCACATGACCAGAAAATGGGTGTAGATAGGGTCGGCAGCAGCAGATGAAGTGCTAACATCTGATAGTATGGCGAGACACCATATTCTCTTAATATTGGAGATTTGTTCTGTTTGCAAGACAACCAAAGATCCATCCGATCACGAATTGTTTCCAAGAGGATATACCCTCACCTTAATTATGCGATGTTGGTGTTTCCACATCCATTTCGTATTTCAATTTCCTATTAGAGAGATATGGGCTACAAATGTAGGATTCTTCAATTCTCTCCTCTAAAAACAAAAATTTGCAGAGCATGCAATCCTTTGGTTGCACAAGCGAGTCCTTGAGTTTATTTGCAGCAATGGTGCTCGCTCACTTTGCTCTTTGCTGCACTACTAAACAATCAATTTTGTTTTAGAGACGAAGGAAAGTACCAACTCGAGAATCTGTTGCAGAGATTTGTAGGGTCCTGAAACTCACATGGATTAGTCTTATTTGGCTGCGGGTTTGGAATGACATGGAACTTTCCATTCTGCCAAACTCCGACGCATGGATTTGTGGTACCCAGATCAATGCCGATTGGTGGAGTGCTTCTCTTTGCCATGGTGTGTTAGAGGCCTGAAACCACAAAATACAAAGGTGAATTGCATGGCAGCCCTGAACTACTAGCTAAGAGTTAATGAAATCCATTACTTTCATTAATTTCAAGAGAACATTATGTCTTTGGAAATGTTAGATAGTCTATGTTAATATTTCAGAAATCTAAATCCTATATGGTGGCCGGGTTTTTGAAACCCATGCCTTGGTCCTTATTTGGTGCTGCCTTCAGGTGGCCCCATTGATAAGAATCCTGCAAGCAGCACTGGATAGACAAACTACTGTGAGTAGGAGTTAGAGAACCAATTAGAGGTATGTTTGTGCAGAGATTTGTTTGAGGAAAATGAATATAGGTTTGGGTGATTTCTTTTTCCTTCCTTTTCTTTTCCACACAGATAAGATTTCCATGTGAGCTGGGAAGGCTGATCCATGAGTACGTTCTTATGCGCTCATTATTCTTGAAAATGAATGAATATCACAAAATAAAAGTTTTCTAGACTTACTATGATAATTGATAGATGGGCGGTGAACTGGCAATGCTGATTAATACAAACGAGTTTCTTCTTCTTTTAAGGCATGAGCTCATATTTCTTGGTCTTCTTGTCAGCTGCAGCCTGCAGCTCCTTGTCTGCTTTAAAAGCTTTGCTTGGAAGTTCTTGAGAGAGTTGTCAGTACTGTTTTTAAGCCCAACTCACAGCCAGCCAAGCAGTTGATTGACTCAGTCAAGGGAAAGGAAACTTGGCCTTGCTTGCTTGTCAGTCGGTCAAGGCAATTAGGCAACTAAAAAAGTGGTCCACAGTCTTTGGTTTTTGTTTTCACTTGCATACACCAAATGCGTTTTCCACTTAAGCCCACCTATAATCAAGTTATTCCTCTCACATACATACATCATTCAGCGCCCCCTTAAATTGCCACAATCCTAAGTTTCAGACTCATCCAACCATATTCATCACCCATCATTGGATTGAAATCCAAAAAAAAAAAAAAAAATGCAAAAAGTTCGAACATGATATGGGTCTAGGTGAACCCGAACCTACACCAGCTCAAATCTAACCAGTTTTAATATACAATAGCCTTTTATTTTAAAATTTTGTGATAGAAATTACTTCATATGCATTCTAGCAGTTTCATGTTGGAGCAAGCAGATCAGTCATCAGCATTAGATAGTTGTTGGTGGTTGAAACATCCCCTTGGATCCAAATTCAAATGATCGATGAAAAACGAAGCAATTTTTTCTTTTTTTTTTTTTAATTTCATTGAGATTTAGTGACACCAAACTACCTTAGCATGGTTACAAGTACTTTGAATTTTCTTATTTTTGCTGAGTTGGGTCAATGGTGCAATACATGTGGGACAACCTACTCACCCAATGAAAATCTAGTGTTTTGAAAACTTCTTTGTTTGATACGCGGAACCCATGATTATTGATCTCTTCTTCTGGTTGGATATCTAAAGTCATATTTCGAAGATCCCATTATAATAAGCAGATTTCCTTGTTTAATTACTCCAATCTAATCAAGCCAGTGGCAATTGCATTGTGCTTAAGATGAAACAAGAAACAAATTTAGATATTTTATATGGGAAAAAAATTTAGATGTTTATTTTGATAAAACAATTCGAAGAATGATATTTTGACCTGAACTTAGATGCTCGTCAATCTATACTTGAGGATATACGCTACAATACTCTACTATTCATGAATGTTTATTTGGAGGGCGCGCATCTAAATTCCACTCTTGAATTGAATCTTTTTAACTACAAAGGAAAGGGTGGGAATGGTCAATTTGGGTTGAATTGAGCACCATGGGTGCAATCTACAGGCTTCACTGTTAGGAAAATTGTATGGCCCGACTGCCATTTGGGCCCACGCCAGATCGAGCCCGGCGGTTGCCGCGGATGAACTCCCAACAAGTCTTGATTCGTTGAGTCAGATAAGGAATCAAACTTTTGGTGATAGAGTTTGGATCAAGTTCAGACTCTTGGTAGGCATATATCCCACGCTGGTCAGGAGATGTGGGATTCCAAGGAGAGGTGAAATCCGGATAGAGTTGTAACTCCTAGGGATTACTCTATATAAGGGAGTTGGGAACTCTTGGTGATTATCCAGAAGATCAGAGAGCATTCGCAGCGAGTTCGCATGTCTACTTTACACCGGAACGCACAGGTTCTCGGCGAGTTCGGTTCCGACACCCATCTGGGACCTAGCAACTTCTTTAATTAACCTGAACCCTAGTGATACTTTAAACTTGAGGACTAAGGGATCGACTACTCGACCAATAGTACTGTTGGCGAACCCTGCCTATTTATTTATGGGTCAGTTTCAGATTGTGTTGGTGGGTGATAGAGCAATCACTTTGAGGCTGGGTCGATCGATAGTTCAATCGTAAGAATGAACTCAACCCAAAACCAGTTCAGTTTATTAATTGGATTGGATTACATAAGTCAACCCAAATATTGAAATGACCGGTTGGGTTGAGTTTAGGTTGGCAGGTTGTATCAGGTAATTGCCACCTCTAGACAAAGGCTGTACTACTTGATCTATTGCTGTAACTAGTAACCTTGTGAAATGAAATCCAAAACTGAAAAATTGAAGGAAAGAAAAAGGAAAAATAGAAATATCTACTGTCTTCTAGAATTAAGCTAGAATTGCAAATGGAGATATCCATGACAAAGGAATGGGCGGTTAACCAAAAATTACCTAGGTTGTGTTGTTGGGGAAGTCCTCTCCCAATGTGTCTTGTGGCTGTGAATGCGTCTTCCCTGTTGTGGACCTATAAATTTTTTTTTTATTTGTTTATCTTTCTTGCTCTTATATGAGGAATATTCATATGCATTCATCCCTCACCATAGCGTGAGGGACACTTAGGTGACTTTCCTCTGTGCACATTATAGCTAGTGACAATTGAAGGTCCAATCCAAACCATCTGCCTTTTGTTAGTTTTTTACTTTCAATCTCATCATCTTTCTTTTTCTCTTAATTTGATACATAATTTTATTCAACTCCACCTTTCATGTAAATATATACTTGCTTTTAAATCAAGAGAGAATAAAATATGAGATGGTCTAATCAATAATCTGGTGGCCTTTGTCTTTAGTAGCTTGATAAGGAATCATTTTTTACTTTTTTTTTTTCAAAAACAAATGAACTTTTGTCATTTAGTGGATGAAGGTTGCCTTTTAATTTTTTTTAAGAAAAAAATTTAGAAAATTTTTTCTTTGATATTACTATCTTATCTTTCTCGTGTGTATATATATATATATATATTAGATGGAGTCTCCACTTCACTTCACTTTTCGATTGAATTACCCAAACAAGGACAGGAGCTTTGTCTTGCTTATATCATTTGTAGGTACCCCATGTAGGTCCACTTTATAGATAGAGGAGCAAAGGTCCAAACAATAAAAACAATGTGGTTGACTGAATCAATTTTCAAGTCTGTCCTTGTGTGCTCTGTATCATCAAGTTGTCATCAATGGAGTCAGGCCGTTTAGCATACGCGAACCTGATATTGATATTTTCACTTATATTATAGGTGTCTAATCAACATCATCATTAATTTAGTGGGTCCAACGGCATAACCAAAACTTCCACGCAATTGACCCAATCAATAGCACTAAGTCGAGTCTTTTTAGATCACGGTATTTTACCTGGTGGTAAGAGGCGGCGGTTCTCACCTGCCATGTGCAGGGCTTGAACTCCGGGCATATCGCTTTTCTTCAACCGAAGTCTAGTTTCCTCATGGAGGGTTCCATCACCTCACCTGAAGTGTTAAAAAAATAAAATAAAGTTAAAACTTTTGGCTTTCACCTTCAAGTGAGTCAAGCCCCAGTGGCCTAGCTACACCTTTAAGTTATGCCATCTTAGACTTTATAATTGTCCCTAGAAGGCGCCCTAATCAAAACTACCAACTTTTTTTTTATTGGACTAAACTCTTTACCCGAGTGCTAAGGAGCGTCACTGCTTACCTGACTGCTTGGGGTTTGAACCCCGGGTACGTCACCGCTTCTCGCTTGCGCGCGCTTCTTTCTCACTTGTGTGAGCTTTTTTCTTTTTTTTTTTCTTGTGTTGGCCTCCTTCCCACTTGAGTGTGCTACATTTCGGTGTGTAAGCGGGCTATCTCTTAGGTCCTAACCAACATGGCTTGGTTAAAAAAAATTAGCATCGGTGGAATTCACTCGGACGATTGCACTGAGTCAAGCCCTTGAGGCATGTTACATGTACCTTAAAGTCGTCGTCAACCGAGTCAAGCAGGCATGTAGCTTCAAGTAAGCCAACTAGGACTTGATATTTATCTCTAGAAGGTGTCAATTAATCAACATCCAATTTTATCTTAGTGGGCCAACGGAGCGGACAATAGCGTCTGTAGATTCGAGTTGACTGATTGCTCCGAGTCAAGCGATCTGGCCTGTACGTGCACTTTGGCATCGATTGAGGTCTTGATATTTATCAATAAGTGGAATTCCCTCATGTAGACTTGAAATTCAGTGGGGTCGGATTTTTTTTTCATGGGGGCCACCTCTTTAACCATTGGATTGGGATGTCTGCATATGGTGGATACTCCCGTAGGAGAAAATTCTACATATAAATTTAGGGCTGAACAATCGGGTTTTCGGTCCGGCTTAAAATGAAGGACATGATCGGTTTGGACCACTTAAAGTGGTTCAGACCGGTTTTCATTTTTTTTATTTTCACCCCACATCTAAAAAGTGGGTAAATGTCAAATGAATGAATAATGGATTTTACAAATGTGCGCTGGGCTGGGACATAGGGCTCATGCCTCATGGGCTCATCCGTATTAAAAAAAAAAAACTTATTATTTTAATAAATCCGGTCCGGTCCGATCCAGACCGGACCCCAAAAGGCCTGGACCGGATTTGGACTACTAAGACCGGAAATCCGGTCCAGTCCAATCCGATTTTGTGGTCCGATCCAATATACGGTCCAATTCTGTGCAGCCCCATATAAATCAAACACAAGTCCTTTTCTCACATGACCAAAGATGCAACCATACCATCAGTGGAACGGATCCCACGAAGTCAAGTCTTGCGGCTTGTACCTTCAATTTGTCGTAAACTGAGTCAAGTCGTTTTGGCTTGTACCTTCAAGTTGGGCCAACTTGGATCTTGATATTTACCTCTATTAGGTACGAATCTATATTCTCCTTTGATTCAATGGGAGAACTTGGATCTTGATACCGAATTATTCCTCCATATCCAGCATAATGAATAACCAAATTAATTGAACCATCAAACGGTTTGTTCTTGGAGGTAGAAGGTTTGGAACTGTTTACCCGGCTCTCCTGAGGTCCGAATGGATTAATCTGGTCCAAAAAACTGGAACACTCTTCATTGAAAAAAAAAAAAAGAAAAATTGAACCATCAAAATTAAGCTTCACAAAATCAGAAGGCGGAGGATTCCATATTGCCGTGGCTACTGTCGGTGGCACACATCAAGTCATAGCATTTGAAATATACCATTCATGTAAAAGAGAGGTTGTTGTTAATTGAGTTAGGCCCGTTTGGCTTCTACCATCAAGCTATGTGCACTTGGTCTTGATATTTATTTCTAGTTGGGGGCCAAGCTACATATCCTTATTTTATTTATTGGGCCAAAGGTCTTGACAGTCATCGGCGGAATCAACTCAATCAATCGCATTGCAAGAGGCTTGTACCTCTTAAGTTGCATCAAATTGGTCGTAACAATTATCTCTATCTACGTAGGTGCCTATTCCACATCATCTTTCATTTAATGCCCCAAATGACCCAACAATGGCATCGACAGAATTGACCCCATCAATTAGCAGAGTCAAGCCCTTGTGGCAGGTACCTATAGGTTATGCCAACTTTGGCTTGATATTTATCTCTAGTAGGCGCCTAATAAAAATCCAGCTTTACCCAGCTTGCTGGCCGAAGGACCGAACACTAATAGAAAAAGAGATTACAAAAAGAGAGCTACAGAGGGAGGTAGAACAGCATTGAAAGATCACTTCATGATTAAGTGTTTGACAAAAAAAAAAAAAAATGTCCTAGTCCTTGATTTATTTGATATAAAATTTAGTGATTTCTTATAGATTCAATCCAATAGTAGATAAAGATTTCTGTCCAATAGTAGATAAAGATTTCTGAGAGTGAAATAGGGACTAAGAGGATGAGAGTGTAAAATGGCCTGCACTCAAAGGTGGGCCCTAGTGAACCTCATGGAGCTTGACTGGATGTAAGACATTTCTCATTCAACAGAGGTGGGCTTAACCGTTCAAGTGAAAAGAAACGCAAGATGTTAGTGAAAAACAAAACCCAAGGAATGTGCACTGCAAGATGGTAAAATGAGTCTGATCACAGGCCCCCTACCCAAACAAAAGATGGGCTGTCGTGCATTGACTCAGTCAGTCGACTGCTTGGCCAGCTGTGAGGTTCATACCCAAAGAGCGACCGCTCTCAATAACCTGTGACCAAAGCTTTTAAAACCCGACAAGGAGCTGTAGCGGACGAGAGGACAGAGACATATGTGCTTATAAGAAGAAACACAAATGCCTTCACTGCACAACCTCCTCTTTGATTATCAATTGGCATTGCCAGTTCACTGCCCATCTTTCATAGTAAGTCGAGAAAACTTTTATTTTGTAGTACCATTTATGTTCAAGATCAATATGCAGATCTAGTCTACTAATCACTCTTAACTATGTCTTCTCCTGCAAGAATAAAAACCATGACTTCTGTAGTGTAACTTGTGTGGAGGGGAAAAGAAATCATTCGAAAGTGTTTTCATTTCCCTTAGAAAAATTCTCCCCACAAGCATAGCTAACTATCCTTAACTGAAGAATGGGGCCAAGGCAGCCCCAAATAAGGACTTTGAAATGGGTTTCAAAAAATCCCACCATACAGGATTCATGAAATATAGACACAGGCCTTCCAAAACTTCCAAACATCATCTTTAATAATCCAGGTTCAAAGCCAAGCCATTTACTTCCATATGCAATTCACCTTTTGTGTTTTGTGATTTCAGGCCTCTATTACGCTATGGCAGAGAAAATCAACACGCCTCCACCACCAATTGGCATTGATCTGGGTACAGAAAACTCATGCGTCGGGGTTTGGCGAAATGAATGGGTGGAGATCATACCGAACCAGCACGGAAATAAGACAACTCCTTCATGTGTTGCCTTCACAGACACGCGGCGTTCCATTGGAGAAGCTGCAAAGAACCAGGCCATCACAAAGCCCAGCAATACAATCTTAAGTTAGTTTCCTTCACTCTTAAACGCGTTTGATTGTTAAGATAGTAGTTGACCAAAGAGCAACCTGAGCGATCAATATCATTTTGTTTGAAAGAGAGGATTTTCTTACCTTTTCCATTTTAAAATCAAAATCCTTTCCATTAGATAAATCAGTTCATCTTAAGGAAAATACATCACATCAAATGATTGAATCGTGCATGTGTTGCTAGGAAAATTAAGGCAATTCTCAACACTATCCGAATCGATTTTATTTTTCTAGAAACCCCTCTTCTTAGTGAGAAAGAAGTGTCAGTAATTATTTAATCGATAGATATCTGAAATCTTAAGGTGAGGAGATTAATAAGCATTTAATAACGAGAAGCTCGAAATATTATTTTGAGAATAAGGATAGGAGTGCAATTATAATTCTCTAGTGGACTGAATTGTAATTTATGAAATTAGGATTTTAATTTGGGTCGAATTAGGGTTTCCTGATTCCATAAGAAGCCTATTCGTTATTTACTTCTTAGGTCCCTATTGTAGCCTATATATATGCGCTATTGCTCTATAGGTTAAATACACAAGAGAAATTTTATTTTTGAGAGCAGAGAGAATTCGCAGAAAAGGCTCACTCCTTGATGCGGATTCGAGCATAGAGGAATGCAATTGAAAATCTTGAGATTTTCGAGTTGTTGTGATACCGAGATCAAATCAGAGAGATTTCGCAGGTATGATCTTTGATCATCATTATTTTCGCATTAATCTGTACGCAATATCTTGAGATTCTAGCGGCATCTTCTTACAAGAAGAACAGGAACATTGATGGGAGGAGGAGGAATTGCATATTTGAGAGGTCTGTATCTCCCTACCAAGCTTGGATTCCACTTGACCATCCTATCACCTTCATCCATGCCCACAAGCTTCAATAATTTTATAATAAAAATGTAAAATCAATATGTGGGCTCAGACCATTCAGATGGGTGGAAATCCCATGGATTGGTTGTAATTCAGGCCCCACTTTAAGTTTGGTCCTTTTTGATGGACCCGCAACGGGCCCCATGCTCAGGTGCGCACTCTGAGGATTTCCATCCCTCCTCACATGGTGCACAGGAGGATTTCAATGCGCACCTTGATGTGGGGCCCCACTTAGGGATTGGGAGAACGAAAGATTGGTTTGGGAGCTACGAATGGACAAAATATGGAGTACACCTGATCATCCTAACCCAATGGCCTACAAACTTTCACCCCTAAAAAAAGTGTGCACAGTTCAATCCAACAGTCTAATTCATTTGAATGGGTGTAAAAAAATGGGATTGGTGTAATTAGGGGGTTTGGGATGTGTGGTCCATTTAGATGGGTGATAAGGGGGCCAGTATGATGTGGGCATGAAATTCTCCATGTGCATTGCATAATTTATGTATATCAAGGATTGCAGGATTGTTGGGCGAGCATGCGCTTGAAACCCTATGCGCATGGTGAATAGGAATGTAAACACAAAGTGTGCACCCATAGTGGGGCCCATATGATGGCCATCTCACTGGACCACACATATACCCTCCTGAATTTCACACTTCCCTTAAATTTGCACCTATCAAAATGAACTGGACCATTGGATCTACTTTACACCCATCTGAATGGACTGAACTTATGGGCCCCATCACCAAAACCACCCCCCCCCTAAGTGGGGCCAGAGGTGGGCCCCACAGCTAGGCCCGCACGGACTGATCAGGCCTCTTAAGTTAATTAAAAAAACGCTGTGTAAATGGCAAAATTTCTCTCAACCTGCGAATCTGGTTGAATGATAATGTGTACGAGATGAAAGCCTCATTTACTATCGGACATTCTTTGATTTCCCTTTTTCTGGCAACTCTGAGACCACCTAGTTTTTTTTTTAATGTTTGTTTTCAGATGTGAAGCGATTGCTTGGAAAGAGATTCAGCAGCAATAACGTCCAAAAAGACATCAAGCTCTTGCCTTTCAAGGTTGTTTCAAGCCCAGGTGACGAGCCTGTGATCTCTTTCCAATACCAAGGTAATGAAAAGAAATTTTCCGCTTTGGAGATCTCCTCTATGGTCCTCCGCAACCTACGCGACACTGCAGAGGCCTTCCTCGGGTGTCCCACAGAAAATGCAGTCATCGCTGTTCCCGCTTGCTTCAACGACTCCCAAAGGCTAGCTACCGTGCAAGCTGCTAACATTGCTGGTCTAAATGTCATGCGTATCATCAATGAGCCTACGGCTGCCGCAATTGCTTATGGCCTTGACAACATAGAGAATAATGATGATAAAAAGGAGAGGAGGAAGAAGAAGAACATTCTCATCTTCGACCTTGGCAGTGGCAGTTTGGATGTTTCCATCCTCATCATGGAGAGAGGGAATTATAAGGTGAAGGCTACAAGGGGAGACGCCCATCTGGGTGGAGTGGACTTCGACAACAAATTGATTATACACTGCATTGAGGAGATAGAGAGAAAATATAATATGAAAAGTTCAAATTTAACCCCAAAGGCTTATGCAAAGCTGAGGACGTCATGTGAGAAGGCAAAGTGGGTCCTTTCCACGGGAGTCGACGAAGCTCATATAGAGATAGATTCCTTAATCAAGGGTATTGACTACTATACTTGCATCACTCGTGCCACATTTGAAGGGCTGAACAAGGATCTCTTTGAGAAATGCATTTGTATGGTGGACAGGTGCTTGGAAGATGCTAATATGTACAGAAGCTCCATTGATGACATCGTCGTCATTGGAGGGTCCGCTAGGATACCCAAGGTCCGAGAGATGCTACATGACTTTTTCGAAGGGAAGGATCTCAGCAGGCGCATCAACTCCGACGAAGCTGTGGCATGTGGTGCTGCCATCCAAGCTGCCATCTTGAGCGGCATCAACAGCAATGTGCCGGATCTTATAGTGAATGACATTACAACTCACTCACTTGGTATAGAAACTCCCAAAAAAGTCTTGATGATTCCAAGGAACACTGCAATTCCAACCACAGTGGAGGCGGTAGTCGTTCCTGCTGAGCACCAAATGGATTATACCATTAAGGTGTATGAGGGTGAGAGGACAAGAATCCGAGACAACAACCTTTTGGGACAATATCTGTCATCGAGGAATAATGCCATTTCTTTCGTCCCCTATGCTGTCTACTTCAATGTCGATCAAAGTGGTATCTTCACCATCTCTGTTGAGGACAAGGTGGCTGGACAGAGGAAAAAAAGGATGAAGGACATCACCAGGGACTTCATGCCGATGCTGAGTAGAAAGGAGATTAAAAAGATGGCCGCGGATGCAGAGGAACTAAAAGGGAAGGAAGGCGAGTACAAGCAGAGGCTGGAGGCAAAGAATGAGCTGGAGAGTTTTCTCATCCAGTTGAACAAGAGCATCGAAATGTCTAAAGATTCACACAAAAAGAAGATTGTGGATGCAATCGGAAAGACCATGGAGTGGCTAGAAAATAATCCACAGGCCATCGGAGATGAATTTGGTGACCAATTCGGAGCACAAGTGAACTGCCTGAAGAATGAATGGGATGGTATGTTGCGAAGGTCTCACCCTCCGAGCACTGTGATGAACTCGGTTGAAAGTGGGTTCGCAAAACTCATTGACTTGGCCAAGTCGTCGACCGAGTCAAAATCCTGGACTCGGAATACAAGGAAAACAGATGTGGTTCGCCAACCCGTACAACCTGGCCCACAGAATATGCAAGCCAATCTCTGTCCAAAGATTTCTGGCTATTGGGGAAATAAGTCGGGCTAGAGTTGACCCACCTAACCCGCCTGAACCGTTAAATTTTCCATTAAATCTTATTTATTAGTCCAAATTCCAAAGAGGCAAATATCCAAATGATATCCACTTTCTATTGCAGCCTCCATTATCCATCCGAAACTTATCACTCAATTTTATTGTATGTTGTTATTTTGATATAGTTTTTTAATGAACATTTTATTTTATTTTTATTAGTTCTATTATTTTATTTCTACAGTCGTTATTTAAAAAATATATATTATGCTCAAGGTTTAAATAATTTCTTTTCTCTTTTTTTCTTTTCTATCAAGTATGCTCTTTGTTAGCTTACTAAGAATATTTTTGTTTGCTCTTCCTTTTAGGATATAGATTATTGTAAATATAATAGCATGACATAAACAAGAAAAGAGCTAGCATTGAATTTGATTGTCTCAATCAATGGGCTAGAAAATGATGAATGGACTCCACCTTTAATGAATGGAAAACTAAGTAACCAGCCTCATATTTTGAAACGAAGTTGGACTTCGTCAAAACATTCACAAAAGGGTTAGAGTTTGCACAAAATAGTTCAATGTGTGGGAAATAAAAAGTCAATTAACCTTAACCTCACTTTTTACCAATGGAAAGCGAGTTAATGCACCTCAAATGGTTGTTGAGATGAAACTGGACTCAAAATTAGACTTACAAGTCAGTTTGGATTAGGTAAGGAATAATGGTCGGGTCAATTGATCCACTAAATTAATGCATGTTACACGGGTTAACCCGACCCGCAGCAACCATTGCAGGTTAAAGTGGGTCGGGTCGGGACTACCCACAGTGGGTGTGGGTTAGAAGCTTTTGACATATTTAATAAACGGGTTGGATGCGAGTTTGCTGTGTTTAGCCCGTTTAATAAATTGGCCCAACCCGACCCTTTTGCCAAATTGGGGAATATAGGGCCTGTTTGGCGTTGTTCCCGTGTTGTTCTCGGTCCTGTGCTGAAATTAGATTGTGATGAGATCGGGTTATATTGAGATTGATCCATGTAGAATTTGTTTGGCATTATCCTGTCATATTAGTCTGTTGAGACTAGACTATGCCAAACTTGTTTAGTAAGTAGTAACACTATATAAGTATTAATCTAAAACATAAAATAAAGAAAAGAATGTTTGTTAACATTGTTGAGTTCTTCATCTTATATATTAAAAATAAATTAAAAATATTCACACTCCCATTTCATGAAAAAAATCTGTCGTAAACATTGTTCCTCTAAACAACAAAATACCTTATTATTTTTGTAACTTATGGTATTACTAACAACCAAACAATGAAACAAAACTAATCTAAAAACTTCTTTCCTTCCTTTTCTTTTTTCATTAAATGTTGTGGGGGGTGTTGGGGTGGGTTTTAATTGTCCTTCACGTATCAGAGTTTGAACCCTGTTGTATGTGGACAAGGTATTCAATGTAGAGAAGAAAAAATAAAACAATCTTCAACCCAGTTAGTGGACAAATCAAGTACACACACTGTCAATACTGATAGTAGAAAGAGAATTGGACATCCAATCTTGATGATGTTTTCCATATTGGGAATTGTGTGCCCATTTGAAGAATCAGGCTATCAATGACCAAGCAAAATCAGAACCATGACAATGTCATAATAAATGAATACTACTAAGAAAGTAGGAAAAATAGGTTTTTTTTTTTTTTTTTTTTTTTTTTTTTAAATAGTATGCATCGATTCACTTCAAGATCAAGCAACAAAAATGATTGAAAACCAAATTGCCCATCGTTTTTCAACAACTCTACGCAGGTGTTCCTGCAGATGGACCAAAGGGCACCGGGGCAGTGGGGGATAGGACAGTGAAGGGGAGAGAGAGAGAAAAGGAAAAGGAAAAGAAAATGAGTTATCGTATTGATCAGTTCCACCGCGCGAGTAGTTCCAGAAAAAAAAAAAAAAAACTCTATCTAGTGAGCCACCGTTCCGCGAATCGTTCCACCGAGTATAAATTAGAAATGGCTAATTAGTGCATTCCAAACGGCAACCGCATGTTCTGTTTTCTCGTCGAGTGAAAAACACGAAAACATCTCCGCGGCGCGATCCCAAACAGTCGAGTGCCTGCTCCAGTATTCAGCTCTTGAGTAAGAATTTATTTAGTACTCACGTTTTAGGCCAGGTGCTAGTTTTCGTTTGGGGGTAGCGTGTCTGATGCCATCCCTCTTCCTTTTCTTGGCTTAGGGAATTAAGCACATGCCGGGGATCTACTCAGTTGATAATAAAAATATTGAGGATTACTTGAATGTCTTGTAAAACCCACATTATATATATACTTTGGTCATCATCATCACCTTCCCATCATTACTTGAAAATGAACTTATAAATTACTAATAGTAGCAGAAAGGAAATTGTCACACTCTGAACCCAAGGATACACTACTTCCAAGGCGTGACACGTATCTGCAAGGGATTCCAGTCGATCTCGTTAATTGTACATTTATCCTCAAGAACAGGTTCCACAGGATATCACGTGTAAAGTCATAAGCCATCACAAAAGGGGTATATTTAAAATTTCATGAAACCTGTAGAAGCATAACCTGTTCAATAATTCAAATTGCAAATTGTTATCCACATCACATTCATCATTCCATGTTTCACCAGTAAGATAAAGAGCATAAACGGCCATGAGTAGATATTAAACTCAAGTTTTGAAGTTAGAGAAAGAGAATTGAAAGAAATAAGTAGTGGAAGCATTAAAGTTAACTTTACAAATTACAAAATAAACAAGTCTAAACAACTGAAATAACATGGCTATCCAAGCCACGAGGTCAGGGTCAAGTGATGTACTCCAAGCACTCAGCGCATGTGACGTCTAGAAGACATCATCGAAAGTCTACTCAGTCAGCTGGTGAGGAGTCTCCTCCTCCTCCTCAATCTTCAGGGCAATGGCGTCCAGATTCTCACCTGTAATGCCAATTAAATGTAGCACCATTAGACAAAGCTAAACAAGATAAATAACTATAAATCATAGCATATGATCATATGATCATGCATGAACAAATCGAATCATGAGACAAGTATAAGTTATATGAGGTCAAGAGCATGGACTAGTCATGGTTTAGTGCGTGAGTAAGCATGAGACTGAAGAATCATAATGACGTGTATACATATCATGACTTAGCTAGTTGGCACATCCACGTAAGATATTTTTCTCCCAGTATAGCATGAAAACATGAGTTAAGTGAAACTGTGAAAGCATGAACATAACATAATATGACATGAGGTACAATTAGGAGGCATAGGGCCCGAAAACTCCATCGTGGACCTGGGGTGCCGGTCAACCCCCATAATATACCCAAATTGCAATTATTACATAAAAAGTACTAAATCCACAGTTAGCTGGGTCTGACTGAGATATGATCGAAGCTAAGTGGTGCCGACTTTTGGAATAGAGTGTGCATAATAAGGAACGTGATACATGATCATAATATAATATAAACACGAGCATAGTCATAGACATAAGCACAATGTGACATAGCATAGGCATAAGTATGACATGAACATGAGGAAACATAACTAGCATATACGAGTGCATAACGCATAGATGAACATAAAACGTAGCATAAACAAGATACATGAACTAAACAAAATAAACATAAGAAGCGTGTATATAACATGTGAGAATACTGAAAACGTAGTGCGAATGCGTGCATAGAGATCATATAAGGAGCAAGCCAATCCTAAGGTTAGGAAATGCCCGTTGGCTTAACCGTCAACTCGGTGTAATCCTAAGGCGTTCAACATCGTCGGGCTACATAGACCCATGGTGTTACCTTAATTTGGGAGCGTCGAATGCCTTAGTGTAACACATTTGGTTCGAAATACAAGAATACCAAGATATGAAATTTCCGTGTAGGTGTAAGGTAGCTCACACCACACCCACATGAATTACAAGACTATTAGGCATGATTTAAGATCCAAGGGATTCATTGTTAAGGTCCAAAACCACCTAATTAGTTACCTAGGAAGCTCAGTGACCTTGCGGTTAACCCTCAGTTAGCCGTGGGTGGTCCTCGTAGTTAGCCTCCAGCTGACCACGGAACATGGTTTAATTCTTGTAAAAATTGGGAATCCCAGAAACAGGAACCGCGATATGGCGGTTGGCTCGCGGTAAACCGAAATGGAAATTTCGGTTAGCCGCTAGCGGACTACGAACAATCTCTGTAAACTCTTCGAAATGCAGAATCCAGATATATAGCGACCGTAGACTTGGCGGTTAGCCAGCGATTAACCGCCAAGCTACAGAATTTGCTAGTTTCAGTGCATACAATCCTGTTTTCAGGTCGATTTGATTTCCCTTTCATGTACAAGCTTAACAAAGGCATTATACACATGTAAAGAGCTTCCAAACTTCATTAAAACACACATACTCTAATGCATTCAAAATTCAGCCCAACTACATGGCCCAAAATTATTGGCCTGAATCCCAGCCAGATCCCAGCTGGACGGTGGGATCTGGCTGGGATTCAGGCCAAGAATTTCGGGCCGTTTAGATTTTTTATTGAAAATTAACAACATACACATTCCATAACATGGCTAAGAAAATACATTTGAGCTATAATAGGGGAAATCTAAGTATGGATCATGGTTGAGAATCAAAGTAACATTGCATGCATAATTTATAAATGTTTTCACTTGCCTCTTGTGGTGCTTGAACTCAACTAAAAGAATTCTACTCTTCTACACCCACCAATTGACTCCAAATTCCAAAATCCCCAAATCACTACAACAAGTTGCACTTTTAGCGACGTTTTTAAAAATTCGCCGGTAAAGATAATTCTTTACCGACGTATATAATTTTGTCGGTAAAAATTAGACTTTTACCGACGTGGTAAAAGGCTGCCTTTTACCGACGTTTTATAAAAAAAGTCGGCAAATGTCATTCATAAATTAACTTTATTTTAAAAAAATCAGAGATTGTTACCGACGAAAAAAACGTCGGTAAAAGTTTTTTTTATTTTTATTTATTTTACTGACGAAAAAAATCGTCGGTAAAACTATTATTTATTTATTTTTATTTTATTTTACCGACAAAACTAACGTCGGCAAAAGCGTTTTTTATTTTTTTATTATTTATTTTACCGACGAAAAAAAACGTCGGTAAAACTATTTTTGTTTATTTTTCTTTTTATTTTACTGACGAAAAAAACCGTCGGCAAAAGTGTTTTTTTACTTTTATTTTATTTATTTTACCGACAAAGAAACGTCGGCAAAATTATTTTTTAATTTTTGTTTATTTTTTATTTTATTTTACCGAAGAAAAAGAAATGTAGGCAAAAGTATTTTTTATTTTACCGACGAAAAAAAAAGTAGGTAAAAATATTTTTTTAATTTTTATCTCTTTTAATTGAATAACAGCCTAAGTTCCCTTCATCATCATAATTAAATACAGAAAAAAATGAGCAATGATGAAGAATAGTTGTAGTTGGATACTGAAATCAAATTTTGGGTACCTGAACTACTCATCACGTGGCCTACTCCTTACCACTACTTGTTAGAGAATCACGAGCGAAAACATGGATTTTTCAACACTTAGGCTCGAAAAACGGCCCGCTGGGGGTCCGGAAAGGGAAACGACAAAAAAAAAAAAAAAAAAAAAAATCGAAAACCGGCACGAGTACTCCGCTCGAGGGTAGAGTAACTTGTAGGAACTGACGGTTCGCAAATGAAACTCTCGGTTAGAGAATTAGAAGCAAAACATATGATTTCCCAACATTAGGCTCGAAAATGGCCCGCCGGGGGTCCGAAACGGGAAATGGGCCCCGAAAAAATCGAAAACCGGCACGAGCACCACACTCGAGGGTAGAGTAACTTGTAGGAACTGACGGTTTGTAAATAGGACTCCCAGTTAGAGAATTAAAAGCGAAACATAGAATTTTCCAACACTTAAACTCGAAAACGGCCTGCCGGGGCCCGGAACCGGAAATGGGCCCTGAAAAAATCGGAAACGGGCACGAGCACTCTGCTCGAGGGTAGAGTAACATATAGGAACTGATGGTTCGCAAATGGGACTCCTGATTAGAGAATTAGAAGCAAAACATATGATTTTCCAACACTTAGGCTCGAAAACGGCCCGCCGGGGGTTCGAAACGGGAAATGGGCCTCGGGAAATCGGAATCCAAATCGAAAACCGGCACGAGCACCTCGCTCGAGGGTAGAGTAACTTGTAGAAACTGACGGTTTGTAAATACGACTCCCGGTTAGAGAATTAGAAGTGAAACATAGGATTTTCCAACACTTAAAATCGAAAACGGCCCGCCGGGGGTCCGGAACGGGAAACAGGCTCTGAAAAAATTGAAAATAGCTACGAGCACTCCGCTCGAGGGTAGAGTAACTTAATTGTAGGAATTGACGGTTAGCAAATGAGACTCCCGGTTAGAGAATTAGAAGTAAAACATATGATTTTTCAACACTTAGGCTAAAAAATGGCCCACCGGGGGTCTGGAATGGGAAACGGGCTCCGGAAAAATCGAAAACCGGCACGAGCACTCCACTCGAGGGTAGAGTAACTAGTTTGAACTGACGGTTCATAAATGGGACTCCCGGTTAGAGAATTAGAAACAAAACATAGGATTTTCCAACGCTTAAACTCAAAAACGGCCCGTCAGGGGTCTGAAATGGAAAACGGGCCCCGAAAAAATCAGAAACCAGCACGAGCACTCCGCTCGAGGGTAGACTAACTTGTAGGAACTGACGGTTAGCAATGAGACTCTCGGTTAGAGAATTAGAAGCAAAACATAGGATTTTCCAACACTTAGGCTCGAAAACGGCCTGCCGGGGGTCCGAAATGGGAAACGAAACCCGGAAAAATAAAAAAGGGGCACGAGCACTCCGCTCGAGGGTAGAGTAACTTGTAGGAACCGACGGTTCGCAAATGGGACTCCCGGTTAGAGAATTAGAAGCAAAACATTGGATTTTCCAACACTTAGGCTCGAAAATGGCCCGCCGGGGGTCCGGAATGGGAAAAGGGCCCTGAAAAAATCAAAAACCGGCACGAGCACTCCGCTCGAGGGTAGAGTAACTTGTGGGAACTGATGGTTCGCAAATGGGACTCCCGGTTAGAGAATTAGAAACGAAATATAGGATTTTTCAACACTTAGGCTCGAAAACGGACTGCTTGGATTTCGGAACGGGAAACGGCCCATGGAAAAATCGAAAGCCGGCACGAGCACCTCGCTCGAGGGTAGAGTAACTTGTAGGAACTGGCGGTTCGCAAATAGGACTCCCGGTTAGAGAATTAGAAGCGAAAATATAGAATTTTCTAACACTTAGGGCCCCTTTGGATGTATACAGAATAAAATATTTACAGATTTAAATATTGCAAGAATAAATTAGTATAGAATACAATAATGCAATATTATAATAGTATAATATTTTTATTGTTTGACAATTTTTGAAGAATATTACAGATTTTAAATTGAGCTGTTTGGAATGTGTTATGATTAATGTAAATTACATTATGAGAGTATTTTTTTATATTAAATATCTTAATTTATATGTAATTTACCACGTCTAGATAAAAAAGATAACGTGGTAAAGTAAAGTATTAACTTTTATATTTTTTAAAATAAGTTACTTTTCTTTTATCACATAAAATCATGGTAAAGTATAGTAAAGTAAAGTCAATAAAAAAACTACATTTTAACTCTCTCTCCCAATTTGCTTTACCACATATTTCATCCGATCTTACTTTACCTCATATTTTATCATGATATTACATCAATCTTTATTTTACTTTACCACACCCGTAAACAAGTAACTTTTTATTTACCATATAAAACTACTATAAAATCTATGATAAAATGTGATAAAGTAAAGTAAAAAAAAACAAAGAAACTACTTCCTTCCCACTTTTACTTCACCATGTTATTTATCTCACATTTACTTTACCACACCTTTACCGTCCTGTAAGATTTACTTTTACTTTACTTTACCATATATATAAACATACATATTATTATGGATTTGGTGAACTGAAGTCTTTACTTTACTCTACCACTTTGAAATCGTCATTTTAAAAGATTTTTATTTTGTAGAAAGTTTTCTACAGGGGGAGTTGTTGGACAGAATATTAAGCTTTTTGAAAGAAAAGAATCTTTTCTTCAAGTTTTTCTTGAGTTACAAAACGCACAAGAATTTTTTCCTTAAAAAATGAAAGATTATATTCTATAAAATATTATTTTATTGTATTTTCTTGTACATCCAAACAGGCCCTTAGCTCGAAAACGGCCCACCGGGGGTCCATATGGTAACTTGTAGGAATTGACGGTTAGTGAATCGGACTTTCGGTTAACGAATTAGACGCAAAAACCGCCTAATTCTCAACACTTAGGTTGGAAAACTGGCACCTGAAAAACTTAGGAAAAGATTTATATATATACATGTTTATCTTTCACTTTATAATTTAATTCATTGAAAAGATTCTAATGTTGTTTTTGTCATTGCAGATTGATGGACGCTTTGGGGTCGGTTGCAGACTTGTGGGGGTGTTTTATTCTTTTAATTTATTTGTATATGTATATTGGACATTTATATGGGATTGTATCATTATTGATTGTAATATTTGTTTAATGAGATGAATGACTTGATGAAAAATGGCGATGGTTGTTTATTTATTTAGCAACTTTTGTTTGCTTGCATTTTTTATGTTGAATATAGGTACATGAACAGGTTTATTTTTGATATAGGTGCATAAACAGGTTTATAAGAAAATTATATTGAAAAAAAATATAATAATTTAAAAAAAAATACTTTTGCCGATGTTTTTTTTTGTCGGCAAAAGTAAGAAGAAAAAAAAATCTTTGCCGACGTTTGTTTTCGTCGGCAAAAGTAAAAAGAAAATAAAATGCTTTAGTCGACGTTTTTTTTTTCGTCGGCAAAAGTAAAAAGAAAAATTAAAAAGAAAATAAAATACTTTTGCCGACGATTTTTTTCGTCGGTAAAAGTAAAAAGAAAAATAAAAATAAAATAAAATACTTTTGCCGACGTTTTTTTTTGGTCGGCAAAAGTAAAAAGAAAAATTAAAAATAAAATAAAATAGTTTGCCGACATTGGTTTTCGTCGGCAAAAGTAAAAAGAAAATAAAATACTTTTACCGGCGTTTTTTTTTTCTTCGGCAAAAGTAAAAAGAAAAATTAAAAATTAAAAATAAAATAAACGGGTCAGTTTCGATACGGGTCCATGGCGGGCCCGGAACCGTTAAGGAGAAAGTGGAACCGGACCCGGACCCGGAACCATCTCGGGACCAGTTTCTTGGTCCCGACCTGAAACTGTTAAGGAGAAGGTGGAACCGTACCCGGAACTGGAACCATATATGAGGCGGGTCTGAGTTCGAGTCGGTAGAGATTGATATGGGGAAAAATCTAATTTTAAAGAGATATTCTCGGGAATTGAGGTAATGTGTCGGGTCCACGAGTCCGAACCAAGATAGAACTGGAACCTGACCCGTTTAGGTCATGGGTCCAAAAGAAGGACCCGGACCCGGACCCGAACACATTAACTTAGCGGGGACTAAATAAGGACCCAAATCGGATTTTTAATGGGTCAGATCATCTGGGTAATCGAAGAATCGGAGACCCATTTACATCCCTACTAGCCAAAAGGGCTTGACTTAAAAGGCAACAACTTGAAGTTACAAGCCACGAGGCTTGACTTAGTGGGATCGATTGAGTCAAGTACGTATTTGCTATTGTTGCGTCTTTTGGTCCACAAAGAAAAAGTTGGATGGTGACTAACAGGAAAAAATTTCTCCTATGGAAACATCGTCACAAGGGTGTCCCTGGCCAAAAATTAAAGAGGTGGAGGCCCATTGAAAAAGGGGATCATCGGCCCACCCAAATTCACGGCACCCCACTTAGACAAAGCAGGCAGACCAGGAGAGACCCACTTGACTCAGTTGACAAAAGTTAAAGGCACATTCCGCCAATGCACTATGGTTGAGCGGTATTGGCACCACAATATCACACACATGTCCAACGAACAACCCCTATGCCATCAGATTGATATTAGAATATATTAAAGCCAAGCCTTTCCTCTATAATTTTGACTGTAACTGAATATAACTTCTCACTTCTTATTACTAATGCCCATGGTTTAAAATCTCGATCTCGGTCGAGGTATCGGCTGGGCCGAAAAACGATATCGTCGCGGATATTGTCGCGTATATTGGTCCGACGAGGTCGTCGCGGTGTGAATTTTTTTAATCCAAAAAAATTCGCAAAAAATATCCAAAAATCCAGAATATTAGAAAATACTTGAAAACAATATTTTTTTCATTAGTAACAACATTAAATCAAAATCTCGGTCACCTTAAGTTATGAGTCATGTCTGTGTCGCTGTTCGCTTTCTTCTCTAGTATTTCATATAATGCAACCATTATTGATGCTCATGATCAATTTATTAGTATAAAATATAAGAAAATAAAGATAAGTAGATAACAACCATATCAATCATCATTTAATACTAACTCAATCATCAAATTAGTTGTGAAATTCATGACCATGAAGATAACATATTAAAATCTGAAACATGATAGTGAGATAGATAGAGGGGCATATAAAGGTCGTTGGGGATCATGTGGTGGTGGGGGAAGCCTCCCTTGCTCAATTAATATCTGTTCGATAGACATTATCGGTGTTGGTGAAGGGGGTACCCAATTAGGGCAATATGAATAATTCATATGATGTTCATACATGGCACCTTGTTGGCCAACATAACCCCCATGATGACCATGAGTACCTTCCCCCACTTCATGAATCATTAAAAGAACATATTTGTGATGAAATTTCAAAAAAACGATATATTTTTATTATAATATTAAAAATTTTGAAAATTAAAAAATTAAAAAAAATATACAAAATCATGTGTATGAGTAGATCTAGCATGAAAGTATATAGATCTAACTTAGTTCTAAGTGAAGAACACAACACAAGTGACATTCTCATGATTTTAATGCTTTATTTAAAAAAAACACATAAATACATAATAAATCCGAAATAAAAAAATTGAAAAAAAATTCAAAATCATGTGTATGAGTAGTAGATCTAGCATGAAAGTATATAGATCTAACTTAGTTTTAAGTGAACAATGCAACACAAATGACATTTTCATGATTTCCATGCTTCATCTAAAAAAAAAAATAAACACATAAATACATAATAAAATGCTTTAAGATGATTTTCTCTTACTTAAATAATTTTTTCTTGAAGAAAATATGCAAGAGGGACGTGTGAATGTGTGGCTGCTGCTCTAAGGTATTTGGATATGAGAGGAGAGGGGAAGAAGATAAAAGATATGAAAAAAATTAGGGTTAGTGTTTTTTTAAGGGATATCGGCCGATATTTTGAAATATCGGCCGATATCTCGTTACGGCCGAGACGAAGTTCATCTCGATATATACCGATATTTTGTCGATATTTTCGAAACCGATATCTCAGCCCGATATCGTACCGGTTCCGACCGATACCGATTCGTACCGGCCGATACGAACCTGTATCGGCCGGTTTTTTAATTCATGCTAATGCCCACTTATTATAACTTTCCATTACCTTTTCTTTTCTTTTTTTAATTTCTGTAAAATTACCTTTTTGCCCACATCTCCTATTCTATTTCTATATATACACATATACCTCACTTCTCATATTTCCTTTCAACTCACCCTACTTTTAATTCTTAAAAAATATATATATATATAGTAAGGTGAGAGATGCTCTCATGGGAGCATCTCTCACCTTACTATATATATACGGTAATATTCAGGTGAGAACTAGTTCTCACATATTATACGAGACATTTTTTATGGGACCCAATTGTGGGCCCCATTTGGGGATAGGACAGGGGGATGAAAAGATCTATGTGAGACCACTCCAAGTATCAAATTTGACCCCAAACCCATGCCCCTAACCTCTTCATCCGTGGCCCACAAGTTTAATGGCTTCATATTCAAAAAAATATTCAATCATTGATCCAACGGTTCAGTCCATTCGGATGTGTGCCAATCCTTGAGATTAGTGACTATCAGGGGGTTTCCTATTGGTTGCTAGGTTTGAATGAGTTGCTAGTTGGGCTCCGCAAAAAAAGTTCTCATATAATAGGTGAGAACTAGTTCTCACTTGAATATTTTTCATATTCAGGTGAGAACTAGTTCTCACATATTATATGAGAATTTTTTTATAGGACTCAATTGTGGCCCTATTTGGGGATGGGACCAGGGGAGATGAAAAGATCTATGTGAGACCACCCCAAATATATATATCAAGTTTAACTCCAAATCCATGCCCCTAACCTCTTCATCCGTGGCCCACAAATTTAATGACTTGACTTCTCATATTTCCTTTCAACTCACCCTTCTTCCAATTCTGAATTTAAGTATAGTCATATTTTTTCTTCTTTATAAAAATTCACTGCTATGCATGAATATTGTATTTGCATTATACGAGTGAATATTTAAATTGCAATGTATGGACGTACCAGCTCAGCATGGGTTATTGTACTTGTATGGTATTAGTCCATGGGAGGTTAAAAAAAGGGGTAAAGGTATATGCCACGACGGCTTGACTCAGTGTAGTGGATCGAGTCAATTCCATCAATGCTATTGTTGGGTCCTTGGGCACGCTAAATAAGAGACGGTGTTTCTTGTACCTACTAAAGAAAATTATCCAGGCAAAGTTGATGCAAGGTACAAGTCACAACTCACAAGGCTTGACTCAATGCGATCGATCGAGTCAATTCCACCATTGCGATTATGTGGACCTTTCGCCACTTGAATGAATGGAGGATATAGATTCGCACCTAATATAGAGCTAAATATCAATATCCAAGTTCACCCAACTT
This sequence comes from Litsea cubeba, assembly GCA_012931725.1. Taxonomy (NCBI): domain Eukaryota; kingdom Viridiplantae; phylum Streptophyta; class Magnoliopsida; order Laurales; family Lauraceae; genus Litsea; species Litsea cubeba. Next base: position 75,471,618 of record CM022950.1, on the reverse strand, counting down.
GAAGATACAAGCCGTGAAGGCTTGACCCAACTTGAAGGTACAAGCCAAAACGACTTGACTCAGTTTACGACAAATTAGACTTGACTTCGTGGGATCCATACCAATGATGTTATGGTTGCATCCTTAGGTCATGTAAGAAAAGGACTTGTGTTGATTTATTTGCAGAACTTTCTCCTATGCAGACATCCCAATCCAATGGTTAAAGTGGTGGCCCCCATAAAAAAAATCCGACCCCACTGAATTTCAAGTCCACATGAGAGAATTCCACTTATTGATAAATATCAAGACCTAAATCGATGACAAAGTTGTCACGATCCGGTCCCGAGATTCGATTAGCTCGGACAAATCCCGAGTCGCGAATGCATACTTACTCCCGTAAATTTCGAATTAACAAAAGCTAAAACGAAACTCACAAGGGATCACAACATAACCTGTCAACTGTATAAAATTGCGGAAGATATACATTGACGAAAACATAATATAGAAGTCCTTACAAAATGTAAAGTCCAATATACAAGTTAAGTTCTATTTTCACTAAGGAAGTCAACCACTGTATATTTAATACAATACGGGGACTTCTAATTACATTCCAAAATGATTTACAAATCTCATTCTAACTTGTTCCCAAAATTATTCTATTTGCACTCTGAAATCAAATCCACTCGATTAAACCTCCTAGAGGCATCGGGTGGGCATTCTCCGCTGGCGGCGCATCCGCTACAGGATCGGCACGGGCATCTTGGCCTGTGACATTCATCAATAGTACCATGAACACGACGGTTCAACAAGTATACAATTCTATGATAGAAGAAGTTATCAAGAATGAGGACATATCTTTTCTTGACTTAACAATTCTATATAATCCAATATGAACGACAACAATTTATATATACAATGTGTCAAGTAATATCAGTAAATTGATATCTACTAAAACATTCATTGAACTTTTATTACATGGCTTGTGTCCTTTATTGACTCCGAGTCGAACATCGCACCATCAATGACCTAGGTCTCAAAGATTAATGACTTGTCAAATGGGTGGAATTTGTCAGTGTCTTGATCAGAGATCACTAACTGTCCACGAGGCTCCGGAATGCCCCAAACATCTGCTGCAGCAGGATTTATTAATTCATTCCAATTCAATTCTAACTTTCCATTTCTTTTCATTTATTCAATTAATACACCGTACATTATGTTAGTGTAGTTCACTCATAAGATGAGGACCACAATAATGTGGAAGTTAACCAATTCTAGTCAGACTTCTAAGCCAAACAAATGAGTGAAATATTCATTTTCCAATACACGTACTATACTTGATGAATATCATTTTAATCATGTATTCGGAAAACTCAGTTTACACCTATAAAGGCTCAGACATTAACAAATTCAGCATGTATACATTAGGCTTCAAAACAGAAAATTTAACGCATTTATGTACAGTGTCGGTTAGCTTGTCGGTCGATCGACAGCTTCAGATCGGCTGACCGACGATGCGTCGGTCAGAATTCCAGAGAGCTGGAATTCACTGAACCAATTCTTCATGTTGTCGGTCGACTTGTCGGTCGACCGACCTCATTATGTCGGCTGACCGACATAACGTCGGTCAGAATTCCAGAGAGCTGGAATTTCACTCCATCTTCTGACCTGTGTTGTCGGTCAGGTCATCGGTCGACCGACCATGCGTCGGTCAGAATTCCAGAGAGCTGAAATTCATGAAAACAGGTCTTAGACCTTCGGTCAGCTCGTCGGTCGACCGACAGACACACAGAAGCTCAGTTCGAGCTTCAGATTTTCTGAAGCCAAATCTCTGGCTTTTGGTCCAATTGAGTTCTAACCACTCTAAAAACATCACAAATCATAAAACATGTAAGTACTTGCCTCTATGAAGATTAATTGGAGGAAAACCACTTGCTTAGCTTGAGCTTGAGCTTAAATCCCCAATTTGAAGCTTTTCTCCAAAGCTTATACTCCAAGAAACTTGAATACAAGTTAAAGGAAGAAGATGAAGAAGTAAAAACCTCTTTAAAACTTAACTTCACAAGACCTTGTCTTGATGTTTGTTGGTGAGAAAATGAAGAAAGAATGAGAGAAAGAAAGGAACGGAGGCTAGGGTTTGTAAAAGAAGATTCAAAGGAAATCCTCTTAGCTTATATAAGCTTTCAAAGTGCATTTAGCCCCTTAATTATCTACTAATTACGATTCAAGTCAAATGAAGGGTCACTTGACTCAATATTCGTCAAATGACTTCGAGTCTTTGACGAAAGTGAACGTACTCCTCGAGATACGCGTGTTGGCATCGAGAGTTTCCGTATTCGACGAAATACGCGAAAATCCGTATTTACATAAAAGTCCCTCAACTCCTAGTTTGAGTTCAAAAACTCATTCAATTCATTTACAATCGTTAATTACCATTCCATTAAGCCTACTTCATTCGTATTAGGCTAAATTCAATCCACTTGATCAATTTCTATTATTAATCTAATTAAACATGATTAATTAGTCTTAATTCAGGTTAACTAGAGTTAATATTGATTAACTCGGGACGGAATCTTACAAAAGTGCACGTACAGGCCAGATCGCTTGACTCGGAGCAATCAGTCGACTCGGAATCTACGGACGTTATTGTCCGCTCCGTTGGCCCACTAAGATAAAATTGGATGTTTATTGACACCTTCTAGAGATAAATATCAAGTCCTAGTTGGCTTACTTGAAGCTACATGCCTGCTTGACTCAGTTGACGACGACTTTAAGGTACATGTAACATGCCTCAAGGGCTTGACTCCGTGCAATCGTCCGAGTGAATTCCACCGACGCTATTTTTTTTATCCCAAGCCATGTGGTTAGGATCTAAGAGAGAGCGCGCATACACACGGAAATGTAGCCCACTCAAGTGGGAAGGAGGCCAACACAAGCAAAAAAAAAAAGCTTACATAAGAGGGAAAGGAGCCCGATCAAGCGAGAAGCGGTGACGTACCCGGGGTTCGAACCCCAAACAGCCAGGTATCCAGTGACAATAAAAAAAAGTTGGAAGTTTTGATTAGGCGCCTTCTAGGGACAATTATAAAGTCTAAGATGTCATAACTTAAAGGTGTAGGCCACTAGGGCTTGACTCACTTGAAGGTGAAAGCCAAAAGCTTGAACTTTTTTTTTTTTAACACTTCAGGTGAGGTGATGGAACCCTCCATGAGAAAAGTAGACTTCGGATGAAGAAAAGCGACATGCCCGGAGTTCAAGCCTTGCACATGGCAGGTGAGAACCGCGGCCTCTTACCAGTGGCGGATCCTGGATTTTTGTTTGAGGGGTGTGGATGGTAGTTTTATTTTGGGAGCAAATCATGGATTTTGAGGATGGGCCCCAATTTTAATTGAATTTTTTGAAATGCGTCGTAGTTTAACGGGTGCGACTGCACCCGTGTGGCTGTATCTGGGTCCGCCCCTGCCTCTTACCACCAGGTAAAAGACCGTGATCCAAAAAGACTCGACTTAGTGCTATTGATCGGGTCAATTCCGTGGAAGTTTTGGTTATGTCGTTAGGCCCACTAAATTAATGATGATGTTGATTAGACACCTATAATATAAGTGAAAAAGATCAATATCAGGTTGATGTAACTTAAGGGCTAGTTTGATATTTCTACTTGTAAAGTCAAGTAATGTCAACAAAAAGGGTCGTGTATGCTAACCCGCCTGACTCCATTGATGACAACTTGATGATACAGAGCACACAAGGACAGACTTATTGAAATTGATTCAGGCAACCACGTTGTTTTTATTGTTCGGACCTTTGCTCCTCTATCTATAAAGTGGACCTACATGGGGTACCTACAAATGATATAAGCAAGACAAAAGCTCTTGTCCTTGTTTGGGTAATTCAATTGGAAAGTGAAGTGAAGTGAAGTGGAGCCTCCATTTAAATATATATGAGAAAGATGAGACAGTAATATCAAAAGAAAAAATTTTCTAAATATTTCCTTAAAAAAAAAAATTTAAAAGGCAACCTTCATCCACTAGATGACAAAAGTTCATTTGTTTTTGAAAAAAAAAAGTAAAAATGATTCCTTATCAAGCTACTAAAGACAAAGGCCACCAGATTATTGATTAGACCATCTCATATTTTAATCTCTCTTGATTTAAAAGCAAGTATATATTTGCATGAATGGTGGAGTTGAATAAAATTATGTGTCAAATTAAGAGAAAAAGAAAGATGATGAGATTGAAAGTAAAAACCTAACAAAAGGCAGATGGTTGGATTGGACCTTCGGTTGTCACCAGCTATAATGTGCACAGAGGAAAAGTCACCTAAGTGTCCCTCACGCTATGGTGAGGGATGAATGCACATAAATATTCCTCATATAAGAGCAAGAAAGATAAACAAATAAAAAAAAAACTTATAGGTCACAACAGGGAAGACGCATTCACAGCCACAAGACACATTGGGAGAGGACTTCCCCAACAACAAAACCTAGGCAATTCTTGGTTAACCGCCCATTCCTTTGTCATGGATATCTCCATTTGCAATTCTAGCTTAATTCTAGAAGACAGTAGATAATTCTATTTTCCTTTTTCTTTCCTTCAATTTTCAGTTTTGGATTTCATTTCACAAGGTTACTAGTTACAGCAATAGATCAAGTAGTACAACCTGTCTTGAGGTGGAAAAAGGAAGGGACAGGTTATTAGTCTAGAGGTGGCAAACGGGTCGGGTTGGGCTAAATAGGTCGGACCAGTTTATCGAACGGGTTAGATGCTCTTAACCCATATCCGACCCGTATATTAAATGGGTTAGAAACCCCTAACCTGCACCCGACCCATATTAACCTGCATAATCCTTGCGGTTTATTGCAGGTCGGGTTTACCCGCATAACTTGCACTCAAACCTTAATTTATTAACAAATCCTCTAAGGCATTAACCATACCCAAAGTTTAAATTAGACCCAAATCGATAAGTTGATTTATAAAAATGAGGTAAGATCTAAAAGAAAAATCCTTAACTTTCTAAATCTTATTGGTACAAATTCAAACCTATCATGATAGGCAATATGGACAGCTCTATTTGGGTTATGATATGTCTAATGTTAATTTGTTTCATATAGCATCTTGAATCAGACTTTAGCTCAACTAATGTTGGGTTGAAAATTTAGGCCTAGGCATGAGTCATGATGACATAATTCACCATTCTCTCTATTTGGTGTCGGGCATAAGGAGAAGACATAATTCACCATTATAGGCAGGTCTCCACGGTTTCTTATGATGGCATAGTCCTCCTGAGGTCAATAAGGCGTCCACTTGCACTAAATGCCTGCTATGATGCAATTGTAGACGCTGATATTGTTAGTATATCACGGGCCATGGTGGAAAGTACATAAACCGTAGTTTCAAATGATTTCAAGGCTTTAGCGTGATCGCTTGAGTCAATTCCACTATGCTATAATATTGTTGGGTCCTTGACTCACAAAAACAAGTTTGGATATATAGGGATTGGGCACCTACCTGTGATAAATATGATGGCCAGTAAGGTGAATGGTCAAATTAAGAAATTAAGATATAAGAAAAGATGAGGGGTCAAATAAGAAAGTGATGCTTTTTGTAATTATGTGAAATGAGAATGAAGCTTTTGTATTCTTTTAAAATGAGATGGCTTATTGAGTAACTTTTTGATTTTTTTTTTAGTAAAAAGCAGATGTGTTTTTTCTTTTTTGAAATATTGCACTATAGTTTGTTTGAATTTAATTATTTTTTCTCTTGAAATGATCTTTCACCTTACTTTACTAGGAAAGTAAAAGTAAAGTTAACAGGTCTAGAGCTTGACTCGGTACTATTGATCCATTTAATTCCGTCGATGTTACTGATCTTTACGGCTTTACCTTTGGAAAATCAATTAAATGATGGATGTAAGTCTGGCATGCACCTGCTGTAGAAAAATGGCAAGACCAAATTGATGCCAACTTAAGCCACGAGATCGACTTGACTCCATGTGATCAATTCAGTCAATTTATTGCTGGAAGCTTCCCCCACTAATAAATAAATATCAAGTCCAAGACACAACTTGAAGGTACATGCCAAAAGGACTTGACTCGACGACTTGATGGCACAATGCATCGAGGCTGGTCTTTTGTAATTTTTTTTTTTTTTTTGGTAAATAGAAAATTCATTCATCAGAATAAAATAGAACAAAGTTAAAAATACGGATCACTAGGCCTAGGATGGGGGCAAGTAAGACTTACCTACTGTGGATCACCATCAACCCATCAAAAACTCTTGCCAAAGCTGAGAACAAACAAGAACTCAACAATAGAAAAATGACTACACTGAAGATTAATATCCAAAATAATAGAATTGATGGTCCACTCTGCTTTCCCTTTAATGCTCTCATCAACTTCCTTAGCATCTGAATGAAGCACAATGTTAGAGAAACCCTTGCAAGAGAAAAACCCTTGTCTCTGCTTATTTAGAGAAAAAGAGTCTTGGGGGCCCAAAGTGAGTGTCACTTATAGGAGAGTTATTAATTATCATTACATAACAATAAAAAGATTTTTCCATCTTTATAGTTATAATTAGCATCAACATCCGTAAAGATAAATAAGGTATCATTACAAGTGACATCAGGCAACATTGAGATAAAAATCTTTATTGTATTCTTTCCCGATGGCAAGAGGGCATTCAATGGCAGCCCCTCTAAAAATAAAATTATTTCTGGCTTTTGACAAAGCCCACCAAATAGTGAGAGCCACCAAAAAAAAAAAAAAAAAAAACTATAACGTTAACCGCATTCACAAAGTCACTTCAAAACCAAGAAATATTGCACGGATTAAATTTGGCCTCCCAAAGAGGCTTATTGGGAAAATATTTAGCCTTGATAATTTTGTGCACAATTTTCAATGGTTATACATGTCCAAGTAGTTTTAGAAAGTAGAGCCATGTTGTTTTCTTTGGATTTTCTTAATTCTAAACCCCCCCTTTCTCAGTAGGACTACATATATATATAACTCATTGCCTATAACAGTGAAACATTTTTTTTTATTATCAACTGTGTCTCCCCTGCCAAAAATTTGTCGCGAAAGACTCGTGTGATCAACTGAGTCAATTCCGTCCAAGTTATTGTTTCCACTAAGAAAAATATGGATGTTGCCTGATAGATATCAAGGCCGAGATGATGCAACTTGAAGGTACAAGCCACAACGTCTAGATTCTATTCCAAAAGGCTTGAGCCAGTGCCATTGATCGAGTCAATTCTGGCGACGCTATTATTGGGTCTTTGGCCCACCAAATTAATGATGGATGTTGATATGGGGACAAGGCTCACAGGAGATCCGGATATCTGGACTCTTCTGATTTCTAAATAGCTACGAGGAAAAAACAAAATGCTTATAAGACCACAACTGGAAACACATTCATTCACAGCCCGAAAGGTCGAGGGAGAGGTGATCTTCACAGATAAGAAAACATCAGGTAATCCTATTTTCCTTCTTCTTCCTTCTTCCAATGCAGCCTTTGCCAGGGGTGGCAATTCCATACGGTGGTTCCAGACCCAGCCTGCCAAGTACTCGCCGACCAGCAAATTTCCCTTTTCTTTGTTAAGAACACCAGGTTTGGATTTTTGCTAACTTCAAGGAGAGAAGAAAGCTTATATACTCATGAAATCTGTATTTGATCATCATTTTTCTAATAACTGATAGTTATATTTATATAAGTGGATTGTAGATAATGATATTCTTGATGGGGCCTATGGTTTTGAACTATAGTCAGTCATTCCAACAAGTGCAGGGCATAGGAATTTCTGTTCTGGCCAGTAACTAAATTGGTATATACTGGCATAGGGAAGCCATCAGACCACGCACCAAATGACCTCATCGAACCCACCGTGCCTGAGCCGCTGTTCTCCATTACACTTTTCAAACTACAGTATCTCAAGACAACTAAAGACATAGATTATCATAGAAGAAGTGCATGGAAACCATGATGTATTGTTCATTGGGAATGTTGTCATAGCCAAGATGTTAGTATAGGGCTTACTTTGTTGTACAACACAACTGCAATAACATTAGTTTGGATTTGTAATATTTAAATCAATCATTAGTATGTAGCAATTGTCATCGGGTTGTGTTTAATTAGACGGATGAAAAAAAAAAATTTCAAAGGAGAAATATCATTATTTCCCTTGTTGCTTCCAAACTAAGCATCTAAATCTGTTTCTGGTTTCACCCTATACACATTGCAAAGGGCACTGTCAAAGATCCTTGTAGACTCCATTGGATATCTAGCTACAATCTCCTGGTTTCACCCTATAACCTGCTAAAGCATTTTTCTGAGAAATCCCAGTCATTAACCAAATTTCGTCCATGGACCTCAAAAACACCCTTTGTATCCATTTCTAATTGCTTTGCTATGTACTTCACTTGTATCTTTCATGATTTCAGTGAGAAAAGATGGCAGGCAGCAGCAGCAGACGACCAGCAATCGGCATAGATCTTGGTACCACGTATTCATGTGTGGGGGTTTGGCGCAATAACCGAATTGAGATCATTCAAAATGATCAAGGAAATAAGACAACACCTTCAATTGTTGCCTTCACAGACACAAATCGTTTAATTGGAGATGGTGCAAAGAATCAGGCAACCAGGAACTACAAAAACACAGTATTCGGTCAGTTCTACCAAATCTAAGAATATCTGTGATTTTATTTTATTAGTTGCAAACGTCATGGTCACACACCAAAACTAACACATACACAAGTTTAGGTTTCAAGATATGCACCCATTTTGTGACGCCCCCATTTCATAAACATGGTGATTATGCATGAGATTAGTGGCCAATTAATTTATTTTTAATAAACCACATGGAGAAAGCTGATAATATAGAAATGAATTTACAATGTAAGATCTAGTCATTAAGTGAAGATTGATCAACATATAAAAATGAGGATCATAACTTAGAAGAGCTCAAATGCAAACCCTAGCTTAAAAACCCACTAGAAATCCAATTCTTGAAAAATGACCAACTCAAGTCCAAAATCCTAGATGAAACAAGAGAAAAGAGGCTAGTAAGCTAGTAAATCGCATTTCTAACCTAATCAGCAACAAACACTAGCTATTTAACCAAATCCACTTACCTAGCTATGGTTGAGGAGAAAGAGGAAAACTTAAAAATGGGATGAATAGGCTTGGAGGTGGTCATGATGATGATGAATAGTACTTCTCATGGGAGGGGGGCCTTGGATCTTCACTTGAGCAAAGAGAAATGAAAGGAGAGAGAGAAAATTGAAGAAAGGAGGGAAAGAACTAAAGTGAAAGGTTAGAACACGTTTTAGGAAATTATAGTTTAGCCCCTTGTTAGTGCCAAGCTAGAATTCAGAAGTTTTGGACGATTCGGATCCAAACGCAATAAAAGAGAAAAGACCCAAGAAGTCCAAATTCACAAAATTAAAAAATTACAAAAAACCCCTTCAAAAGTTTCTAAAATTACAAATGACCCCCTACTGCTATCAAACAAACTCAAAACACGACAAAACTTCGCACACATTATCCAAATAATAAACCGGGCTTGCTTAGCCTCTAATCACGCTTAGTTAACTAAAAATATAATTAAATAATACTAATTACACTTTTAAGGGACGAGAACTTACACATTTCAAATCTCATACAATGACCTATCAAAGCCCTCATGCACCCACTCAGAATGAATAAAACCATTGCATAGTGACACAGATCCAAGATTTGTTTATCATTAATTAAATTTAATCAACCGACATTCTAAACTCGTGAAACTGTACACTTTGGGTTGTGCTTCTAAGTGTCTGGATTAGAATCCTTGGCTCATTTCACATATCAGCCGAACCAGAGGTATGCATCGGTTTCTAACCTGTATCAGTGGGATTTTAATAATGGGTAAGAGAGATTTAAAATGTGTTTGAAGAATCAAGGAAAATATTGAAAATTGGTAATTTTTAGAGATTTGTGGCCAGTTTGGATATGTGGAGAGCATAATGTTCGTATAACTAAATATTGATAGAATAAAATATTATAGGACATAGTATAGTATTACTATATTATAATATTCTGTTGTTTGAAATTCGTTTTTGAAGAATGCAGATCTTAAAGTGATTTGTTCGGCGGCTACTATAAATTATAATGTATTTTTTAAAAAAAAAAGTTTAAAGATAATGAAAATTTAAAATCTATCACTTCAAAATTAATTTAAATTTTTTTTATAATTTTTTATCATTTTAATTTTTTTTAAGTAATTTATTACTTCAAATCCATCAATAGGGCCCACCTTTGAAATTCAATGTGCTCAATTAGTGTGGTCAATCAAATTAGTCTAAGTAGGGTTTCATGGTTCCCACCTTGTTCTATCAATGAGGGACTATTTGTTTGCATTAAAATACATTAGGATTTAATATATGTATAGGAATTCATGGTCAAACGAGCCTAGAAAAATGATTATTTAGGAGGCGAAGTGTGAATGATATGTGGTGAGAAGTGAATGATGGTTGTTACGGATGCAAAGAGGTCGGTTAACAAGAAATATTTTATAAAAGGCGGTTCTGGCTTCTACTTGGAACATGTTTTCCTTGTTTCGGACTTGGTTCTGATAAGAGTATTGGGTTCGGTTCCATAATCAGTTCCAACTTTTTTCTAATTTTATTTTTTTTACTTAAAATAGCGACTTCATTCAACCCAAAACCCCCAAAAAAGGGATATCACTCAACCCATTAATATTGCATCAATTCTATCTTCTACAAGTGATACATATCAGTATCCTCAAAACTAATATGTAGGTCGTTAAATGAAGTGTTTAGTGTTTTCCTATACACAGTCTATAATCATGTCTTAAAAAACACACATCCATAACCAAAGTTTCGGGTCCACAGGCCAGATTCTGGATGGATTCGGAATTAGACCTGTTTAGTAATTTGAACCGAAATCGGGTTTTAGATCCTGACCAATTTATGAAATATCAGAACCTACAAGAAGTTCCAAATCCTTTTTTTTTTTTTGTTGGTGGAACCTTCGGATAATTGGAGGATTGGATATCCATTTGCATCCCTAATGGCAATAATGTAGATGAGATATTGACTTTCTTATAATTTAAATTACTAGGTGATAGTTAGGTCATTTTTTAATATCCACCTTGTATCTTTTTATTTTTAACGGATGAATTCCTATGTATTTCATGCAAACAAACAAGCCGTAACGAAAACTTTAATTGATCTTGAGCCCACCTTAAGATTGATCACCACCATTTTCACCATCACCATCACCCGGAGTGGACCCAGGCACAGGGGCGTGGGGTTTGAAGCCCCCACCCCACCCATACCTGAAAATGGTTTAAAATTTTCTTTTTACATTTGCCCTTAGCTGAATTTCCTGGGTTCGTCGCCCCTCTACCACACATGTTATCATTGTGACCATCATCATCATTGTGTGTGGGATTTTATTTAAACTATTTTAGTATTTTTCACACCTTTCTCTCTCTTCTCAATGATGGCCTTTCCTTCACATTGATGATGCTCAGATGTGAAGCGATTGATTGGTAGGAGATTCGGTGATGCCTCTGTACAAAGCGACCTCAAGCTTTGGCCATTTGAAGTCGTCTCTGGTGAATGGGACAAGCCCATGATTGTCATCCAATACAAGGGTGAAAAGAAGGAATTTCCCCCTGAACAGATCTCCTCCTTTGTCCTTACCAAGATGGCGGATATCGCCAAAGCCTTTCTTGGCTGCCCGATCGAGGATGTCGTGGTCACTATTCCCGCTTACTTCGATGAACGGCAACGCCAAGCCACAAAGGATGCTGGCAAAATTGCCGGTCTCAATGTGATGGCCATCTTGAATGAGCCCACAGCTGCTGCCATGGCCTACGGTTTCGATAAGAAACCTGACAACATAATCCTCATCTTCGATCTTGGTGGTGGCACTTTTGACATCACCATTGCTGAGGTGAAACAGGGTAATATAAAGGTGATGGCTACCACTGGAAACGGCCACCTCGGTGGAGTGGACTTCGACAACAACATGGTGAGGTATCTCATTGAGGAGTTCAAGAGGAAGCACGAGAACGCGGACATCAGTGGAAATCCAAGGGCTCGCAAGAAGCTCCAGGAAGCGTGCGAGAGAGCCAAGAGAACTCTATCAGTCGAGCCTCAAGCTGATATCGAGATAGATTGCATTCACGAAGACATTGATTTTTCCTACACCATCTCCCGCGCCCGGTTTGAAGAACTAAACATGCACCTTTTCAAGGAATGCATTAACAAGGTTGGAGAGTGCCTGATGGAGAGCAAGATTGATAAGAGTAAAATCCAAGACGTCGTCCTTGTGGGAGGATCCACCAAAATCCCCAAGGTCCAATCGATGCTGCAGGAGTTTTTTCAATGGGAAGGCGCTCTGCAAGGGCATCAACCCTGATGAGGCCGTGGCCTATGGTGCTGCAATCCACGCCGCCTACTTGAGCAACAACAAGTTGCAGGACACGGTTCTCCACGATGTTACCCCTCTCTCACTAGGGATTAATACCGAAGGAGGCCTTTTCAGTCCAGTCATTCCAAGGAATACTACTATTCCAACCAAGATGGAGAAGGACTACTGTACTGCCACCGACAACCAATCATTATTTCATATTGGGGTATACCAGGGTGAGAGGGCAGAAGTCAAAGACAACGTACTATTAGGCACATGTGAATTAAAAGGCATCCCTCTCGCCCCGAGAGGAGTCTCGAAGATGACTGTTTCCTTCGAACTCGACACCAATGGCATTCTGACAGTCTCTGCTGTTGACAAGGTCAATGGAAATAGAATAGAGGTGACCATTGACGAAGACCAACGCAGGTTGAACAATGAGGAGATCAGGAGGATGGTCGTAGATGCAGAGAGGTACAAAGCTGATGACGAGAATCACAAAAAAAATGTCGAGGCAAAGAACGAATTAGAGAGAATACTAATTGATCTGAAGAACTCCACTCTTAAGGATGGCAACATTAAACCAAAGGACAAGAAACAGATCCAGAGTCAAATTGGACCTATTGAGCAGTGGCTAAACAACGACGTAAAGCTCGTAGACGGAGTTAAATTTCGTCGTGAGTACGATGAACACGTTTCTCGCCTTAAAAAGGCAGTAGAGATTGTTAACAGTTCTAGCAAGAGCTCCTCTTTGGCTCGTAATGCGAACGAGCTCTCAATTGCATCAAGCATTTTTCAGATACTGGGCACCGCTGTTAGCATTTTGACCGGCGCTGGTGGTTCATAGGTATGATTTTTTAGTATTAATTAATGTTGTCACCGCTTTGTGGTATGTACGTACGTATATGTCCATTAGTACGTAGTTCATTTATAGGTATGTGATTTGCTTTTTAATGTATGCATGCATCAACAAGTCTGGCCCATCTGGACTAATAAACTACAGTTGTGGTATTTCCTAATAATTAAAGTTGAATATGGGTATTATTTTGTATTAGGATCTTAAAGTACTAGCTAGATTATTCATTTATGATGTTATTATAATTAGACTGAAATATTTGAATTTATTTTGATCATGTGATTCCACTGATTGATTAGGTTCTCCAATTGTTATATATATATATATATATCAGCAAAAAATGGAAAGTGACAATTGACATTTGGCTTGCTGATTTCCTTTGGAAATACTTTTGTCCATTTATATGTGATTGTGTTATATATGATCATAAAAACCTTCGAGTTTTGAATTTTAGTTTTTTATTGGCTTAAATTTAAAGTGTTGTAATACCTTGGAATGTCGAACAAAGAACTGCTTATATGTGATTTATTTAATACTAATTATGAAGAGTCCCCAGCTGTAGCTCAGCTGAGATTATGCAAATGAGTGTGCCATGTGAGAGTTCAGGTTTTCAATGTCTCAAAAGAAAACATTTAAGACAATGAAATACAAGTGTGTGTCCACGCGAGAGTGTGATTATGCAATGTCTCTACCTTTTTGGAAAGCTTTGTCTTAGACTTAGACCTCTTCAAATTGTTTCAGATTTTGTTTCCTTGTTTATATATATCTCTTCTTTCTTTTTGGCTAGATTATGAGCATTTGAAGAGATAATCTTTGGGCTTTTTTTGAAGGCATTATGCCCATGTAATCTTCTTCCTCTTTTCTTTATATACATCTTACCATTAAGCAAAAAAAAAAAAAAAAGTGTCTCGAAAGAAAGAAAAGAAAAAGATCGATATAATTATGAAGACTAGTATATATGTAATAGTAATAGGTTTAGAAAATAAGGCTATATAGGAACATAACTTCAGAGATGCTAAAACACCAGTAATCACCCATCTGAACTTATAGAGAAAGAAAGAAAAAAAAAAAAAAAACTAAAATAATAAAGGAATGAAGGTAGGGGACATACCTTAAAAGTCAAGTAACTCTAATGACATATTGAGAAATGTTGTCATTAACTCGTGCAAAACATGATGATGAGAAAATAACCCATAAAAATCCCATCAATCTCTAGCAAATTAAAGATCAACAAAGAGCCATCAGTTTCTTTAGTAGGAAATTGTCTCCCAAACACTCTCCTCTCTGCACCTCTTAATTAACAACCCTTTGTAAAACCCAAATGACCATTAATGCATGCCTAGGAATTCAATACAAAGTAAACAATCAAGCCCACCTTGCTTAAAAAATGAAATCTACAAGGGATGTCATCAAACAATTTCCCATTTAAAAGGAAATAATTGCTCGTCCATCACAGTATAATTTTGACTTATTTTATTGAGCCTTTGTAAAATTGCTAAAAATATATATAGGTCTAGAGGTTTCAACTCATGCATGACCTCTTGCCTTCTTAAATAACAATGTATTTGAAAATCAGTCCATAACAAGTAACAAACATTACTCACAAAAAATCACCTCATGAGTCCATAACAATGGAAGAGTAGCTGAGTTAGGAGCTTGCTCACCAGGGGGGACTTACCTCTAGCAAAAAGGCCAGTTAAATGATGGTGGAGGAGTTCCAGCTGAGCGATGTCCCAGGTTGGAGATGGAAGGGCGAGATTAGAACCGGGAACAGAGATCGCGGAGACCGGATCTGGAAGATTAGAGGCTTGAGTAATCTGATCCAACTGGGACAGGGGAGGGGGAATCTCAGTCAGGAGAGGAGGAGGGACTTGGATCTGGGACGAGGGAGGGGGAGGAAGATGACTATGGTGGGTCAAGGAACTGAGCTGCTTCCCGGAGGGTAAACCTGATGGTGAAGGGATAGGAACCTGGGGCGAGCTGGGGTTAGGGATCGAAGATGGGGTATGGCTTAGGGGAGGGAAATCCTAGTTAAGGAACAGAGGGGAAACTGCAATGCAGTTTGGGGAGTCTGCTGGAGAAGGGGGCTCTGACTCCATTGCGGGATGAGATGAAGTGCAGGTTGTCAAAGCAGAACCTAAGGAGAAAAATCACCTCATTGCCTAGCGAACGCAACTTGGGTAGATTACAACAAGTAGAAAAAGGAGTTTGAAAATCAGTCCATAACTTTCCTACAGTTATGAAAGTGTCCTGTTTCATTTCCAAACAAGTAACAAACATTACTCATATGAAAAACTTCCACATGCATACGATTTGTTTAATGGAATTTACATATGTAAATAAATCACATTAGTAAAAACTGATACGAAAGGGCCCATTTACGTGCAAAAGTTTTAATACCTTCCACCCTGTGAAAATTATTTACATATGACGTGAAACATTCATACAGGCACACACCAGCAAAAGGTGTCGGTGGTGCACTTTGCATGTTCTGCCCAACAGACCAGGGGTTCAAATCCCACCATTGTTTCATTTTTTTTATGCATTTTAACAAGGCAAATATACTATAGGATGGTTCTGATTTCTTTTGCCCTCTTCTGGACATAATAATTTGTAATCCAAACCATTCAACATTATCATATAACTAAATCTCAAAACATGAAGGTTCATATCTTATATCCTCCAGAAATATGTGAAAAACACAAAAAATGATCTGATCCTATTTTCCCATTTTTTCTGCACTCGTGGGCTCCCAATTCATAACCCAAACCGTTTAATGTGCTCATAGAAATGATAATCCCCAAGGCGTGAAGTTTCGGATATTAAGGTCCCCACGAGTTTTGAGAAACAGTTGAAAAAAGTAATATAAAAATATAAGCCGCACTTCATGAATTTTTGGCACTTTTGTGGATGTCTAATTCATGATCCGAACCGTTCAATATTCTCATAGAAACTAAAAACGGATATGAAGTTTCATCTATTGCATCCTTCGTGGTTTTTGAGCAATATGTAGAAAACACAAAAAAAAACAAAAACTTTTTCTCCCTCCTTTTGTGGGCCCCTACTTCCTTGATCTGAATTATTTATCGTGTTTGGCCCCCATTATTTCCTCTGTACAATGGTTTAGGTTGTGGAGCCCACTAAATTGTACAAAAACTGAGTTTAGACCCCTTTCTTCCTCCCTCTTCTTTCCCCTTTCTTAGTTTTTGCATGTTTACATGTCTAGTTAAAAGTTAAAACAAATGTGTCAAAAAGAATTTGCACGTGAAATACTTAAAATGATATGAAAATGGCGTGCTTGAATACAAATGTTGTCGAATGTAAATTTTATACATTTTTAGATATGAAAAACTTGCATGGATGATTTTCTCTTGTGCTCCTGCTCTCTGCAATCCGTTTGTATTGCTGCCGGTTATCATGAAGGACCCAGTGAAATTCAGGTGGGTCCCACGTTTGGGGATGGTCCTGGTGAGCCCTTCCCCAGAGTGCTGCGTGCAGGAGAAAAGTTTCTAACTTACATACGGAAATTTTCTTTATAAATATGAACCACCCCCAAGTTTTTTGGTGCCTGAAGTAGGTTCTGTTCATTGACTGCTGGAGCTAAAGACTTTTCAGCAGTGCCTGAATTACTGCTGAGTTACCTAGCTAGATGTTGAGGGCCTTGAGGCTTTAAAATGGTTTTATAATATTGTGCCTCTTGGTTAATTTAATGGAGTTTCTTTCTATAAATGCAGTTCCATTATGGAGTTTTCTTTGCGTACATGAGACTGAGGGAGCAGGAAATCAGGAACTTGATGTGGATCTCTGAATGTGTGGCCCAGAACCAGAAGTCTAGAGTTCATGACAGTGTTGTGTTTATATTCTAGGTTATTATTTTGGATGGGTCTATTTATTGTGAGAAATTGGTTGCTGGGATCACTGCTGCTGCAGCTCTCATGTAACATCGGCCTTGATTTGCGCTGATTGGCCAATAAAGTACTCGTATGCATCGTAATCGTAAGCTGTGTATTTTGATCTGAAATCCAATGATGCTTATTTGAAATGACTGTCTTGGAGTTTCGCATCCAAAGCATGTTGCATCTTGATGCAGTCATGTAATCGAATAAATTGTGGAAAATGCATTATTTTTGCGGATGTGGCATACAGGATATTATCTCCACCTGCTTAGAGATGGGCAAAATTATTCCGCCTGTTGCAATGGTTAGGACTGGTTACCTACTCCGAATCCCTCCGATCTGTATTCATGGTATATTGCCAAGGGAGTTTCCACGAGAGGATAAGTGAAGGCGTCTAAGCTGAAGATACGTCTATCGTTTTTCTAGGATTTAATTTACCGTGGTGATTAATCTTTACCAAAATAATTACTAATGTGATGGATGAGCAGATATTTACTTTTAAATGGGAGATTGTTTGATAGCCCCCTGTAGATTTTAATCTTTAAGCCTGTAGGATGTGATTGCGTACTTTGTTTTGAATTTCCTTGAGATTAATGATAAAGTGGGTTTTCCAAAGGAGTGTTAAAAGAGGGGTAGATATGGCTTGGCTGTTTCCGTGCCAATGGTCTACTGGATTAGATTTATTGCGATTTGAGAGGATCCAAGTGAAAGTGATAATTGTGGAAACATGATTGTACCGGTTTGATCGCAAGATCATCGCTGGACACATAAACTTTGAGATAATTTTCATAAAATCACTGTAACTATGAAGAGAGGATATCCTTTCCAACACTAGTTCGGAGAACACAAAAACGCTAAAAAGAAAAAAGGATGTTGCCAAACAATGGAAATTAAGCCAGAACATTACATGGCAATGACTCTACCCTGGATTTTGGCTCGTCCTAAATGAGACTAGGATAATTTCCCACCCATGTACCCGGCGTTCGCAAGTTCACCACACCTGCCTGAGTCGTTGGTTTCTCGGGGAAATTCACATGATCTCCTTGGTGGCCACGAAATTCTTCTTCCAAGGCCTCTTTTGTGGATTTTTCTTCTTTGCAGATCAGCCTCCTGCTTATACTTGTCTTCCCCTAAATTTAGCTGCTCCAAATCCACGGACATGTTCACAATCTCTTCTCCACATCCCTGATGATCTCCCTCATGTTTATTTTCGTCTTCATCCCTCATGTTTATTTCCGTCTTTCCAGCCATCGTTTTCTCAGCTGAGATGGTAAAGATATAGTAGTACCATTTTCATCCACGTTGAAGCAGACAGTAATAATGCCATAAGGAGCAAAAGAAATGGCATGTTTCATCGATTCCAATCCTCCCAACATATTGTTGTTGTCTTGGATTTTTGTCTTCTCGCCCTCATACACTTTGAGGAGAAGTTGTATCTGGTCAGCAGTAAGGATCACCTCCTCTGTAGTTGGAATTGCTGTGTTCTTTGGAATCATGAATATTTGTTCCACAATGTCTATCCCAATTAAGTGAGCGAGTTGTGATGTCACCGACCACGAGATTTGGCAACTTGTTACTCATGCCGCTTGAGATAGCAGCTTGGATGGCAGCACCACACACCACACCACAGCTTGGTCGGGGTCGATGCACACACTGAAAAATTCCTTCCCATCAAAAACCTTTTGTACCGTCTCTCAAAACTATTGAGTAAAGAGTTATAAAGAATTGGTTAGAGCTAAAGGGTTCCTTACCTTGGTTTAAATTTGAATCATTATTAGGTTGGTCTGGTGAGGGTATTTTGAGCTCTTTACTTGCTAAACCCATATAAATACACGCCGAGTAAATTTGGGGCATATTTCAAATACAAGGTGTGGGGAGCAAATCCACATACGCATTGTGCCACTCCACCAACTCCCGTGATGTAGAGGGTGTAAGGTTGTATATTTAATTGAGACCATTCTTTGAATTTATTTAGTGAGCATTCATTTATTCGAAATTTAATAGTACCGACCTTGGGAATCCTAGTGATCCCTCCAATTAGGACAATGTCGTCGATGGTGCTTCTGTACGTCTTAGCATGTTCCAAGCACTTGTCCACAGCACAAATCCCATGGTGTATTAACCTATGTGTACAGTCTATTTGTTGGGATATATATTATTGTTTAGATCTTTGTTTTATTTGATTATTCGTTTATCGACATTTACTCATTACGCTTTTCATCTGTCATTGAAATTGAACATGATCATATTGTCTTTAATTCTATTTGATACAACATAGCTATTATTATTTATGTATATCCACTTGCTTGCTATTCGTAGTCTAACGGTGTTAGCTTGGTGAATAGGTACCGAGTCTACCGATCTCGAGGAAAAGATGAAGGCATTTTAGGCTGATCAACCTGATGAGTTCCGTGAATCGTGTGCGGACGACATCATCTAAGTCATTGTGACCCCACACCTAAGTGCCTCTCATTATATGAGATAATTTATTTTGTATATCATCTTGTTGGCCCAGGTTTTCGTTAGAGGTCATATAACTAAACTACTTTATCTTATTTTGTTGAACTGTAACTTTAGTAATTGAAGTCATGCTTTTTAAGAATATATAGTATTGTAATCAGCTGTTATTTAATTAAGCTTCTCAATATTGACGGAGAACCGAAAAAATATTTATACCTCACTGCAAACTTCAATCCACAAATGAATCCACAAATGGGGGTGTGCTTTGCCTTAACTGGGGGATGCACAAAGATTAAATATTGCCTTAAGCACATACCCACAATCTTCATAAATAAATGGGGGTGTGGCATTTTGTCTCACTCTTATTTTAGCTCCTGTAAATCCCTGGTGATCTGAATCATGGTTATTTTTCTGTGTCTAGCCATCTTGTCCAAGACTGAGATGGTAAAGATACCATTTTCATCCACGTAGAAACGGACAACAATATTGTCACCGAGGCCAAAAGGAATGGCACCATTGCTCGATGTCAATTCTCCCAATAGATTGTTGTCTTCAATTACTGTCTTCTCCCCCTCATACACCTTGATGGGAAATTCTATCTGGTCAGCAGGAAGGATTATCTCATCTGTGGTTGGAATCACTGTCTTCCTTGGAATCATGAATTCATCAAGTTGAGCAATTTTTATACCGACCGAGTGAGTTGTAATGTCAGAGACCACAAGATGAGGGGCGCCGTAGTTGCTCATGCCGCCCATCAAGATTGCAGCTTGGATGGCAGCACCGGAAGCCACAGCTTCGTTGGGGTTTATGCCCGTGCTGGGCTCCTTCCCATCAAAAAACTCTCGTAGCATCTGTTGGAGCTTGGGAATCTTGGTGGACACTCCAATTAGGACGACGTCGTGGATGGAGCTCCTGTACATGTTAGCATCTACCAGGCACTTGTCCACAATGGCAATGCACTTGTCAAAGAGATTCTTGTTCAGCTCTTCAAATTCGGCACGGTTGATGCGAATAGAGAAGCCGTCTATACGAGCTTCTTCCCAGACCGAGAGTGCCCTCTTGGCATTCTCACATGATGTCCTCAGCTTCCGAAGATCCTTTGGCTGTAAATTGGAGTTGGGGCGGCCCCTTTTCTCTAACTCCTTAATGCAGTGTTTCATCAATTGGTTGTCGAAGTCCACTCCACCCAGGTGTGCATCTCCGACTGTAGCCTTCACCTCATAATTCCCTCTCTCCATGGTGAGGATAGAAACATCCAAAGTGCCACCACCAAGGTCGAAGATGAGAACGTTCTTCTTGTTAGCAGCACCATCATTATTCTCTATTTTGTTAAAGCCATAGGCAATTGCAGCAGCGGTAGGCTCATTGATGACGCGCATGACATTTAGGCCAGCCATCTTACCAGCTTCCATGGTAGCAAACCGCTGGGAATCGTTGAAGCAAGCGGGAACAGAGATGACTACATTCTTGATGGGACTCTTGAGGAAGGCCATTGCTGTGTCGCATAGGTTGCGGAGGATCAAAGAGGAGATCTCTACAGCTGAAAATCGCTTTGCTTTACATTGGTATTCAGAGATCATTGGCTTGTCACCAGGGCCTTCAACAACACTGAATGGCAAGAGCTCTTTGTCATCTTGGACGTTTGTGCTGCTGAATCTCTCTCCAATCAATCGCTTCACATCTGGAAACAAAGATATATAGATAAAAATAAAATAAAATTAGATGATTGCAGAATTGGCAGAAAAAGAGAAATCAAATTAAGAAAATTCTTTTTGAGTGACCATTTACAGAACTCAAGGCTTGATAGTATATATTCTCGATTTACCGGGCCCTGAACATCCCTTGGTCTACTGGGTTAATAGTGGGTCTGAATTGGGTGTACCAGGGTTTTGGGCTTGATAGTATATATAGAGGCGAAAAGCCATTTTTAGAATCTTCCAAGAGCATAGCGGAAAACTCTCTCCGTCTTCTCCGGTGGATGTAGGCCAAAAGCCGAACCAAGTAAATCTTTTCTCTCATGTACATGACGGCTTACGGCTTAGGCCAAAAGCTTAAATTAAATATGACTTGTATGAATTAATTAAGCCAAAAGCCCTGAGTCATAATATCTCTTGCTTTTATGGAACAATTAGCAAAACTTTTATTATGAGTTTCCCAATATATTCAAGCTTGTATTTGCCATAAAATAATTCTGAAATTACCATTTTCGCATTAAAAAGAGATCTTTAATGTAAAAATCACCTTTATGGCTCCGGGTTGATGCTTTTAATTTCCTAAATGTGTCAGGTGATGAGATTATGCTTAATGTTTAGGCTCAACTTGAACCTGGCTCATTTATCATTTGGATTGAGAATATTAACTTGAACCATACTCCGAAGTTAAAAAGGGTAAACCCAAACCCTTAATTAACAAGTTGGGTTTTGGTATGGTTGGTGAATGATTGTGCAATCAATAGGATTTGGGTCCTGTTGACAAGTTGAAAACAACAACAGGCTCAACATGAACCCTTGCTTGTGCGCGGGCAGGGGTGTATGCATGTGCGTCTGTGTCATTGTGTGTGTTGTGTTCAGGCAGGCATTTTCATCCTGACTAAGTAGGGTTATATTCGCCTATTCGGGCTTGAGTTGAGTCTATGCATGTTACCCGCGGTCTCTCCCAAATCTGATGCAAAGTGAGAGACTCTTTTCTCAAGCAAAAAAGAAAAAAGAAAAAACTCTTTTTAAATCCCTTTCACAAAATGAGTTAGACAAGCATTTCCAGTACCATATACAGTGGGTTTCATAAGATAGGGATACACAAGGGGTATTTTATCCGATCAATAGTGCGCATCAAATTTAAGTGTATATTAATCAACTACTTTACATAGAAATAATAACTTATATCAACTGGTGCACAAATCGAGCACCGGGTGTGGGGCCCACCCGAGTGGGAAAAAAAATCCCATTATATCTCATGGGTCCCATCGAGTTTGCACCCATCCAATGGATTATACATCATGGGATCATCTATACACCAATTCAAATGAACTCTACACCGTCAAACTTGTGGGCCACGGATGAGGATGATCGGTTGGGATTGAATTTTTTTTTTTTTATTGTAGAGATGAGGGGTCTAGGAAGATCTCCCCAGGTCTTGGCCCCAGGTAGGGCCCCATGTGGGCTCCACATCAAGTCCATAGTCATCTAGCTAGTAAGCAAGTTGCGAATACACACACTCTCATCCCGTGCGTGACTCGAGCACTTACATGAGTGTGTGTAACTCAATGTGGGGCCCACAGCTGGGACTAGGGCCTGGGGGATCGAAAGATATCTCTGAGCCCTTCATTTTTGCAAAAAAAAAATCAGCCCCATCCTTAAATCCTATCATCTCCATTCAGGCTTCACAAGTTTAAATGGTGTACGGTCTATTCGGATGGGCGTGCGCAGTTGATCCAAATTAAAGTCTAGTCCATTTGGATGGTTGCAAACTTTGGGCACATGTGAAATTCCGGGGATGGGTGTGGTCCAATCAAATGGAACATAGGTGGGTACCACCCCTGAAAGATGTACACCGAATGCACCTAATAACTCATATATATATGGGGGGCATTTCTCTTAAGTTGCAGCTTAGGATAAGGTAAGCTGAGGTAAGCTCAAGTGTGTAGTGGGCCCACCCGGAGACCCACATAGATGGGGGATTTCAATGACTCCCTAGAACCCTCCTCTGTGTAAAAAAATAAGCCCCAAATGTGGTTTCTATCATCTCCATCTTGGCCCTAAAAGTTTAATGGTCAACAGTCCATTCGGATCGGTACACAGTAGATCCAATGGTCCAATAAATACGGATCTGACCATAAGTTAGTGGACATGTGCAATTTAGGGAGGTCGTGTGTTTGGTCTATTTGGATGGACCAAGAGTGGCCCCCACAAGCGTAAGCTTATGGGATTTTATATTAAGCTTTAGCTTAGGAGAGCCTTGGCCTATATATATGGGCCTTAGCTGAGCGCTGGTGCTAGGGATGGCAACGGGTCGGATCGGAGGCGGATATTGTCATATCCGCCTCCATATCCAAATCCAATTCTCCGTCTCCATATCCGCTCCGATCTCCAAACGGATATCCATTCTATCCTCCATCCCCGCCTCCAAACGGATATCGGATATCCAAACGGAGAATCGGATATCCAAATCATTAAAAAAATATTAAAAAGACAATACAATTCAAAATATAATTTAAGCATTAAAAACATTAAAAAGACGATACAATTCAAAATATATCCAGAAATAAACTTCCAAAATAAAGTCATTCAAGTTTCAACACACTTACACAAGTCATACAAATCCCAATTATTGAAGTGTTATATATAATATATTGATATATATATATATATGGTGTAATATATATAATATTATATAAGATAAGGAGGAAAACTGCAATTAAGGGTTAAACGGATATCCAAACGGGTCGGATACGGTTCGGATATTCGGATCGGATATCCAAACGGATATTCGGATCGGATATCTCCATATCCGCCTCCGATCCGATCTCCGAATTTTTTTTAAAATCCATATCCGAATCCGACCCGATCTCCGAAAAAATATCCGAAATCCATATCCAAACGGAGCGGGTATCGGATCGGATCGGACCGGACCGGACGGAATTGCCATCCCTAGCTGGTGCTCACCTTACGGAGAGCATTGTGCTTTAAAATATGTTGTCATTGGTCTCGGGGTTTGGCACCTCTCCAAATGAAAAGGATCATTGGATTGAGAGCGTACTCGTTTTGGACCGTGAAAACATTTTGGCTGTGGATCAAGTGGGGCCGGTGATGATCGAAGCTTCCATCATTGTATGCGGGCTATGTTGGAGGAGATCTTCAAATACAACGATCGAAGCCTCCATGCAGGGCCGGTTCTGAATTTTTCAAGGCTCAGGGCAAGAGTAAAAATTAGGCATCTATATATATAAACTTAGTGATGGCCTCATTCATTTTTCAACCAATATCTAACATGTCAAAATTAACTAAAATTTAAAATTCAAAGCATATAAATTCAAACTTCAATACATAAACATTCAAAATAAAAGGTTACAATGTATAAACACAAATACTTGTAAGTTGTAACAATTCAATAGTTCTTTTACAAGACAAATACTTGTAAGTTGCAAAAGGTTCAGATGATTAAATTGATTAAATGCTCAGATGTTGATTATGGGGCCCACAAAAGCTCAAAAAAAATAAATCTAAGGCTATAAGGTTTCATAAACTTTTTGTTTTAGTTCCAAATCAAGTAATATTGTTGCATTCAGGGTGGGCCAGGGACTTTTGTAACAAAACTAAATGCTAACTGGTCATCAAAATTTTAAGTGGGCCCAATTATGATAAATCAAAATCAGTTAATTTTGTATATAACATTATACATTTTTCAGTGGGCCTAATTATGAAAAAATAAAATTGTGTTGGACAAGGAATTGTGTAATAGTAAACTTAGCATCGAATTTTTTCAGTGGGCCTAATTATGAAAAATTAAAATTGAGCATATTCATCTAATAATTTTAATATTAATTTTATTTTTTAGTGAATCTTGTCAATCTCGTTTTTAGGCCCCCCTGAAAAATGAGCCCGGGGCGAGCGCAATTCCGGCACCCCTTCAGGGCCGGCCCTGCCTCCATGCCCAGGTGGGGGCCGAGGTGAGCTCCACAAGCGCTAGTGCTTAGTAGAGGAGGGTGAGTTAACAACTTGCATATCATATGGGAGAGATGCTGCTCCAAAGCTGGGAATCACGGAGTAGTTCAGTTTTTCAAATCGTTGTTCTCTCTTTGTGACAGCTTAATTTTCTTTTATGTTACCCATGTATCACAAATCTCCCAACGATCCAATGCAAGCTTTTCAGGAAACATTCCTCCACATTCATTGTAAACGTTCATCATCAAAGATGGGAAGAGTTGGAGAGATTTTCGGTTAACTAAAATCAATGGGCATTAAAGGCTCTTTTGTGGCCATCAAGTGTGGGCCTGTGGCACTGGCAGCTCACACGCCAACACTGCTATCTTAACAATCATTAATTTGTTTTAGAGATGAAGAAAACTAACTTAAGATTTCGCTGCTGCAGGGATCCGTGATGGCCCGACTCTCTGCATCTTTTCCTTTGTAATGCCGCATGTCTGTGAAGGTAACACATGAAGGAGTCATCTTACTTCCCCGCTGGTTTGGAATGATTTCGACCCTTCCATTTCGCCAAACAGCGACGCATGAATTTGTGGTACCCAGATCAATGCCAATTGGTGGTGTAGTAATTCTCTCTGCCATAACGTATTAGAGGCCTGAAATCACAAAATACGTACAGAGGTCATGAAATATTGCATATGGAAGTAAATGGCTTACCATTGAACCTGAATTATTAGCTGGGAATGAGTGAAATCCACTATCCTCATTAACTTCAAGAAAACATTATCTTTCAAGCTTCAGCAAAATCATGGTTTTCATGCATAACCTGCCATCAGTAAGCTATGATTCGCAAAAATATATATTGATCTTGAGAATAATGAATCAAGTATCACAAAATAAAAGTTGTCTTCACTTACTAGGCCAAAGTCTCTCTTACAAGAAAGTTGGCAGGCATACGTCCCAACCCAAATGTTAAATAGGCGGGGGACCCTTGAAAATTAGGGGCCCCTAGAATTTTACGGCAGCCACCATCGGACGTCTGCATGCTGAAATGTCTATAGGAGAAAAATATTCCATAGATTATAATGAAATTACTTTTAGGTCCATTACTTGGACCACAAGTCATTACCTTTCTCTAATTGTGGTAATTATAGGAATCCCGTTTTGATAGGATACATGCTATCTTTTTACTCAAATACAGTTTCCTAATGAGATATATTCCATAACAAACTCTACCTTGATTGGATGGTTGAGATTAAAACTAATGGAATCCTAATTGGAAATTCGGTCCTCTTTCCACTTATAAAATAGAGTATTTCATCCATCACAAAGATTCATTCACGAAATTCAACACATTAAGGTTTATAGGGAAGGAGAGAGAAACCGAAGTTATTCCCATAAACCCTTCTTGGACGGATCTCATCATCAATCAACAACAACATCAGACAGCAGGATCGGAAAGCTCTCTGCATCAGGATATCTGGAGGTAATCTTTAATCTATTTAAGATTAAATCCTACATGTGATTATCATGATGTTCTCGATCTTAGGGTTCATGTTAATAATAGACTAACATGGATATCAAGACCTCAGTTGAGATGACAACAACTTGAAGGTACAATTCACATAACTGGACTCGGTGCAACCGTTCGAGCTGTAAATTTCACCAATCCTATAGTCTAGTCCTTTGGCCCACTAAAATAAAATTGGATGTTGAGTTGCATGTACATGCCAAATGTGCTTGACTCAGGTGACGACAACTTTTACAAGCCACAAGACTTGACTCAGTGCAATCATTCAATATATTAATCCCATCGATCGATGCTGCCGTTGGGTCCTTTGGCCCAAAGAAACAAGTTGGATGTTAATGAAGTCAAGTTGGCCAAAAGAGCTTGACTCAGTTGATAGCAACTTAAACTACAAGCCACATGACTTGACTTAGTGGGATCAACTGTGTCATGAATTCATTCATACCTATGATATTAATTCGTCTTTTGGTCCCCTAAGAAAGAGACGAATGCTGATTAGTAGGTTGAATTTTCTCTCATGGGAACTGCATGCAGACGTCCCCATCCATGAGTTAAAGAGGCTGGGCCTCCAAAGAAAAATCCCCAACCCCAATTTCACGGCAACTACTTTAACAACGTGGGTGGGCCTCTGCATGCTAGACTATATCTGTAGGAGAAAATTCCGTGATTAATACTTATAGACCTCAGTTGATCATGACAACTTGTCGATACAGGTCACATGGCTTGACTCGGTGCACAAACGTCTTGAGTTAGTTCCACCAATGCTATTGTCTTATTAATTCTTTGGTCCTTTCTGGAGATACATAACAAGTCTATAATGGCTCAACTAGAAGGTACGTGCCACAACGGCTTTACACTTAGGTCATGTTTAATATCTCTATTTTTTTTTCTGACAGACCCAGTAAAAATAGAGCCATAAAAAAAAAAAGACAAAAACTCTATTTTTCAGCTGCCCACTTTTTGAGCATTTGCCTTTAAATGTCTAAAACGGACAGATCGAGGCCAGAATGTTGTGCCAAACACTTTTATTTTCATAACCTCTGTCCACTTTAGACATTTAGACAAATAGCGGTAGAAAATAAAGGTGCCAAACATGGACTTAATTGGCCACAAGGGATAGGCCACAATACGTAACTCAGTGTATTCATTCGATCGAATCAATCCCACTGGTGCTATTGCTAGGTCCTTTGGCTCACTAAAAAAAAGTTAGATGTTGAAGCTACATGCCACGGGGACTTGACTCAGTCGAGCATACTTTAGAGGTACAAGCCAAAATGCATGACGTATGAAGACTTAGTGACATCAATTGAGTCAAATCCGTCAATGTTATTGTTGGGTCTTTTGACCCACTGAATAAAAGATGGATGTTGATTGAACACCTAATATGAAAGCTTTATTTGTTGGAAGAATACAGTATTCCAAATCACATGAAAATAAACTTTAAGTCTAATGAATTTTTTGAATTCCTGTCATTTCAAATGCTAGCAGGAATTGAACATTTGTAATTCTACTTTATGAGACAACATTTGAATTTTTTAGGATTCTCACAGACAAAAATTCTCATAATTTTTTTAAACAAACATGCTCTAAGTTGGTGTAACTTGGAAAGTATATGCTAGGGCTTTACTAGGTTGATCGATGCCGGCTAAGTGACTCAAGGCACGATTGATTTAGTAAATTCGAACGTTTTACTGTTGGAACATTCGCTCCTCTCCTCTTAAATATAAGATGGATGTAGATTCTGGCATCTAATCAATATAATTATCAACATCAGTTAATGTATCTTAAGATGTAAGTAATCGGAAGGTTCAAACCCAAATATTGAATTAGATTATTGGAAAGGATGAGCTCGTCTTAAATCAGATTATATTACATTTGGATTTTTTTAGGTTAATACTATCTGATGATTATATTTTCTATTTGGTATCCTAATATAGATGTGATTAAGTTCTCGATCTAATTGGAGTGAGATTGTTGAAACATTTGATAAAATGTATTCTCTAAATTTTCACAGCTTACAAAAAGTTAAATTGGAGTTCATTTAGTCGCTAAAAATTGCTAACTTCAAAGGCTCTAAATCTAGAGCAGTGATCTCATATGGGAAATTAAATGACATTACTATGAAAACACTGATTGAAAAAAATAAAATAAAATTGCAGAGATTGACTGAAGCAGAGGTTTGCACACCCAAGATGGGAATGGGGTTCCCATTGTTATGGCCCATAAAATGCAAAGTCAGACGCATTTGAACAAACAGGATTCAGTAAAGTGGGTAAAAAAAAGAAAAAAAGTGGGCGTTGGTTTAATTCTTTCCTATGGGAATGGCCCATAAAATCTAACCAAACACGAGTATGATGCCAAATAGGCGCTAAAGAACTAATTAGTAAAAGCTTTTATGTCCACAGCCAAAGAACAGCCCACCATAAGGCTGTAGGAGAGGAAGGAGTTCCCAGACGGCAAAACCTCAGGTATTTTCCGGTTAACCACCCAACCACAGTTCATGGATAGTCAGTCCTAGCTTAACTCAAGAAGACATGAGATCATGATTCTGTTTTTTCCTTTCTCTTTCTTACATTTTTCAGTTTCGAATTTCATTTCAAAAGGGTCACTAGTTATAAACAACAACTCCAAGTAGTACAGCTTTTGCCTAGAGGTGGCAACCGACCTGCCAACCTAACAACTTGAACCCTACCAGTAACTTGAGATTTGGATTGGCATTTGCAACACACTTAATTAATGAATTGGTTTTGGGGTTGAGTATTAATGTAACGCAAACAAAAAGGCCCTTTTTTTTTTTTTATCATGATCTGATCAGAAATCCCAAGCATTGGCCAGATTTCCAAGGTTCCATGAGGACGTACCATTTGTTAACCATTTCAGCTTTTTGTGTTGCTTTGCTATCTACTTCACTTAATTATGTCCCCCTTTTTTTCTTTTTAATGACTAGAAGATGGAAAGGAGAGGCCGGCAACCAGCAATCGGCATTGATCTTGGTACCTCATATTCATGTGCTGCAGTTTGGAGAAATAACCAAATTGAGATCATAGCAAATGATCAAGGCGACAGGACAACACCTTCATGGGTCGCCTTCACAGAGACACATCGTTATATCGGAGAGGGTGCAAAGCAACAGGCCATCAGGAACTACAAAAACACAGTCTTCGGTCAGTAATTAAGTTGTACGAAATCTGGATTATCTGATTTCTTGGGATATCCATGATTTCATGCTTTTAGTTTCAATAGTCATGGTCCCACAACAAAACTCAATGATTCACAAGTTTAATTAGGTTTCAAGACACGCACTCGATTTCAAATTTTGTTACAGTGGAATCGACAATGATCAATGAAAACTCATCTACTCAGTGAATTATTAACCACTATGATGAAGTGACACTAGCTAAACCTGGTGGTGTTGACTGTTGGATTTAATTAACAAATAATCTCTTCTTATGAGACCGGCCCATTTTGTGCCATTGTTTAAAGTGTCCGAATTAGAACCCTCTACACACTTTTGAAAAACACAGCATGTATCAGTTGCACCCGTGGAAAGTATCGGTTTTAGGTCCACCTCTGTGTGAGTTTCAAAATGGGTAAGGAGCTTAGAAAGATTAGGGATGGCAATGGGTCGGACGTAAATGGGGATCCACTCCAACCCGATCTAATTG
Organism: Litsea cubeba; assembly: GCA_012931725.1. Lineage (NCBI taxonomy): Eukaryota > Viridiplantae > Streptophyta > Magnoliopsida > Laurales > Lauraceae > Litsea > Litsea cubeba. The sequence continues at coordinate 75,441,180 of CM022950.1, read as the reverse complement.
GGGGCGGGTTTGGTAGTGATTTTCTTGGTATGGAACGGATTTGGATTTTGTTGTTCCGCACCACCCCGAATATATAATATATGTATACTTATTATTGAAGCGATGTATAAAACTCACTTGGTGTAGTTGGTTTTGGGCCTTAATTTAAGGTACGTAGGAAGAAAAGGTGGTTTGTTTAATCTTTACCACACTCATGATTTTCTTTTATTTTTATATATTTAAAAAATTTTGAACTTTAAATTTGACATAACCAACCAAACGGGGGCGAGTTTGGTATCACATCTCAGTGACATGTCACGAGACGGGTTGGGTTTGGATGAGATAAATTTGAGACAAGGCAGGTTTGGGTTTATCCCAATCTGTACCAAACCCACCCCGTTGCCAACCCTAAGATTGATGTTGGAAAAATCAAAGAAGATGTGGAAAAACTTAGAACATTGTGACTTTTAGGGGTTTTTATATATTAGTTTTCATTAAATCCGATTTTATCAATTTTATGTCCGAAATCTAGATAATGTCACCAAAGTCTCTTGACTCTTAAAAAAATTTAGAACATTTTTGGCCAAAATCCCATGATATCATCGGAATAGTGCATGTCACCTAAATTGATAAATCCCATGATATCATAGGATTGCCCATGATGTCATGGATTTTATGCAAATTTCTTATGGAAGCTTTTTTCTAGAATGATAGAACCTGAGAATTGGTGACTAGGTCATATATTTACTTTTCACCAAATATCGTTTTTCTTGTTCTATCAAAAATGAATTTGCTTGCTGGTGGAGAAAAGTATATGATACCGAAACCGATAAATCCTATGATATAATGGGAAATGATGCAAAAATGTTTTAAAAAAAATATTCACCAGAATCGACATTAATTGAATTTCGGTTATGAAATTGCAAAAAGCAGATTTAAAGTGGTCTAATATGTCAAGAACCCCTAATTCTTAATTAGTGATTTTCTTTAATGAGCAAGGCTCCCCTAAACTCGAGCTTAGGAAGAAAATTTCGTAAGCTCGTGCTTGTGGGGGCCACCTTTGGTCCATCCAAATGGACCAAACACATGACCCCCTTAAATTACACATGTTCACCAACTTTCGGTAAGATCCGAATTTACTGGACCGTTGGATTGACTATATATCAATCCGAATGGATTATTGACCATTAAACTCTTGGGCCCATATGGAGATGATAGAAATTACGGTTGGGGCTGATTTTTTTCAGGGAGGAAGATTCTAGGGAGTCCTTGAAATTCCCTCCGAGTGGGCCCCACCACACACTTGAGCTTAATTACCTATTTTTAAACTTGAGCTTAGGAGAGCCTTACTCTTTTTTAATACATTATGTTTGTAACATTTTATGCCGGCATAATAGTGTCATTTGCATACTCGAAGTACGTTCCTTAGCTTTTATCTTTGTTCTTAATCATTCTCCTTTTTTTATCTTGGTGTTCAGATGCGAAGCGATTAATTGGCAAGAGATTCAGTGATCCCTCTGTCCAGCACGACCTCCACAATTGGCCTTTTAAGGTCATTTCTGGTGAAGGTGACAAGCCCATGATTGTAGTCCAATACAAGTTTGAAAGAAAGGAGTTCTGCCCGGAGGAGATCTCCTCCTTTGTCCTCAGCAAGATGGTGGATATCGCCCAAGCCTATCTCGATTCCCCTGTCAAAGATATCGTGGTCACTGTTCCTGCTTACTTCGATGATCAGCAACGCCAAGCCACAATTGATGCTGGCAAAATTGCCGGTCTCAATGTGATGGCCATCATGAATGAGCCCACAGCTGCTGCCATGGCCTACGGTTTCGATAAAAAACCCGACAGCCAAATCCTCATCTTCGACCTTGGTGGTGGCACTTTCGACATCTCCATTGCTGAGGTGAAAGGGGGAACTATAAAAGTGATATCAACCACGGGAGACACCCACCTTGGTGGATTGGACTTCAACAACAATATGGTGGACTACTTTGTTGAGGAGATCAAGACCAAGCACAACAAGGACATCCGTGGAAACCCCAAGGCTCTCGGAAAACTGCGGGCATGGTGCGAGAGGGCCAAGAGAACCCTATCAGTGTTGACTCAGGCTGATATTGAGATAGATTCCCTTGTTGCAGACTTTGATTTTTGCTCCTCTATTACTCGTGCCCAATTTGAGGATATAAACATGCACCTTTTCAAGAAATGCATGCACACAGTTGAAGAGTGCCTGAGGGATGCCAACATGGACAAGAGTAACATCGACGATATAGTCCTCGTGGGAGGTTCCACCAAAATCCCCATGATCCAATCCATGTTGCAGGAGTTTTTCAATGGGAAGGTGCTAAGCAAGGGCATCAACCCCGACGAGGCCGTAGCCTATGGTGCTGCCCTCAAGGCTGCCTACTTGAGCAACAACAAGGTGCAGGACATGGTGCTCCAGGACGTCACCGCACTCTCATTCGGTACAGACATCAGAGGAGGTCTTGTGGATGTTGTGATTCCAAGGAACACCAGCATTCCAACCAAGAAGGAGAAGCTCTACTGTACCACCGTAGACAACCAGCCGTGGATGCCACTTGAGGTATACATGGGTGAGGGGCGCTACATCAAAGACTGCAAACTATTGGAAAAATTCACTTTCACCGGTATCCCTCCAGCCCCAAAAGGCCAATCTACCATTACTGTCACCTTCGAAATCGACACCGATGGCATTTTGACAGTCTCTGCAGTGGACAACACAAATGGTGGTAACAGAATGGAAGTGACGATTGCGAATGACCAAGGCAGGCTGACGAGTGAGGAGATCGGGAGGATGGTCAAAGATGCAGAAAAGTACAACGCAGATGATCAAAATCACATGATAAATGTCAAGGCAAAGAACGGATTGGAGGCCATAATCATCAATTTAAAGAAATGCATGCTTGAGGACGACGACATTGGATCTGAGAACAAGGCGACTATCCAGAGTCTAATCGAACCAATCGAGAAGTGGCTGAAAAGCAACAAAAAGCTGGAAGATGGAGATAAATTTCGCCAAGAGTATGAAGAACTCGTTGCTCTCCTCAGGAACGCTGTAGAGAATATTCCCAACAACTCTAGGTCTAAAAAGAGCCCAACTTGGACTAAGAGCCAGAAAGGCCTCAAGTATGCATCCAAAATTTTTGGCGCTGCAATCGAGATTGCAGGTCTGTTGGCTGGTTGATAGGTAGGTAGGTGAAGGTCAATACCTTTTCCCCTACCCAAAGCACATGCTGACATCAGCATTTTCTAGAAACCTCATTAAACCAACCAGTCTCCTCTCCCTTGCACCCCTTTTTTTTTTTTTATTTCCTAGAACCCACCTTCAACTGACATCGTAACTAATGAATGGATGATAGTGGGACACGTAGACCTCTCCACATCCACAACTCATATGCACCGACCTACATGTAGCCTATAAGTACAGGTGTGATGCTCCATATGGTGTTTTTTTTTGGGTAAAAATGCTACATATATATGTCAAGTGCAAGCAAGGTGCGTGCGTGTGCAGAGAGTGCAAGTGTAGTGAGTGTAATGTGTGTACAGTGCAAGCAGTGAGTATTATATGGTAAGTGCAGCAGGGTGTAGTTGGTGTGACCGTGTGAGTGCCCATGCATATGTGACATGTGTTATGATGTGTGAGTAGTGTGTATTCAAGTATGTCGTATGCCAAACTCCCACAAAAACAATCCAGTTTCCACAATTTATTGGATTAAATATGCCTGCATCATTCAACATGCATGCCTTGGATGTAAAGATTGGAAAAAAAGTTCGTTTCAAAGGTACTGCATCATCGGATTAAATTTAAGATCAAATTACGCACAGCTTGCTATTAAAATGCAGCCGTGGTGACCCAACAAACCAACCTTACACAATCATGGTTCAGGATCACAATAATGTACATCAAGTTCGTGTCTCTGCTGCTTTTTTGTTTTGTTTTTGTTTTTGCTTCAAGGGGAATTTGTATTAAAAAAAGAGAAGAAAACAAAGGCACAAAGGGCCCCTGTAAAAGAAATAGAGGGGGAGACCAAAGGAATACAAGAAGACTGTCAAGAAGGCAGGAAAGACCTATTAGCTGTTCACATATGGAATTGCTTAAATTCCCTAAAAAAAGAAGAAGATGCCGAAGTTTATCACTATGGAAAGGTTTTGAGATTTTCTTGAGAGAGAAAAGAAGACGATCCTTCAGATGTTATATAATTCGCCTTGTGAGAACTTTGACTACTTTGAAAGTTGTAACGTTCCTAGCTTTCCATAAAATGAATTAATCATGACCTATAGAAAGACTGTGGCCAAGTGCTTGATAGCTGCTGCATCGCTCCCACTAAACAAAGATGACCAGATAGCAGTGGCGGGAGCGCATATGGGGAGGCTTGATGCCTATATGTTGGAGAATCCAGTGCCAAAAGGACCTTGCAAATCTGCAGTTGGAAAAGAGATGAAAAGTTGATTCCTCTCCTTGGCAGCAAAGGCAACATCTAGAAGCCAGAGAAAACCCCAGGCGTTGTAGGTGACCTTGGCCTGGGGTTTTCTAGTGCATCAAACGCCATGTGAAGCATGATTTCCAAGGAAGGGAGAGGATGTTCCAAATCAGCTTTCCCCAGATTTTTTTTTTTTTTTTTTTTTTGTTTGTTCTGGTTCTGATCATGAGATTACAAGCAGATTTAAGACAGAGTTAACCTTTAGCAGATGAGTTCCATAGCTAATACGTCTGGTCCAGCTAGGTCTGGGCAAAAGCTGACAGTATCTTGAAGCAGTAGGTTCCTAATGTCTTCAATGACAGATAACTTGATGTCCAGAGAACTCTGATGATGCCAAAAATAGGTTTTCGGACACCACCGGTCAAGTAATAAATGCTAGGTGAGTAAATGAGAGAGAGAGAGGGAACTTATAGTGGTTCGGTCTGTATGACCTACGTCCACTTTGAATATGGTGATCTTTGATTGACAAGATGGATTACAAGCGAGAGAGAGAGGTGAGTAAGAGTTTTTTCATTGTCCCTCAAGTGATGAGGAGACCTGAATTTATACACTTCCCCAGCAGATGGGATTCAAAAATAAAGTAACGTCTCTCTGGAGCCTAGAGCCTCAGACGTGTCCTCGAGGAACGAGCAAGGCGGAGGGCTTGGAGCGCAACGTCTCTCAGAGCCTGAAGCCTTAGACGTGTCCTCCAGGCGGCCTCAGACGTGTCCTCGAGGAGCGAGCAAGGTGGAGGGCAGGTGAGAGTTTCTTCGCGAGAATTGGTAAGAGCGGGTGAGGGGAGGACTTCGTTGTGATGACTCGGAGGCCTTGACGTGACGAGGCTTCCTTCAACGAGTTTCGAATATCCGCTGAGCTAAACTGGCCTGACCCATGACCTTGGACGGACCGGGTTGTCTGGACCTGACTCTTTACCACAATCCGGGTTGGGCCTGACCCATCATTTGCCCCTCAAAGTCCCGCGTTCGAAAATTATTTGAAAGTGGGGCTTTCTGTGCATCCAACTTTCTTCTTCCTGAAAAATCTTTCTTTTTCTTGGTTGTAACTCTGTCTATCTGTTCTTTTAGATATGTATCTCGGAGAGTCCTCCCGGCTTGGGCTACTCTTCTTTGAAAACTCAAGCTATAAAATAAACCCTAGAGTAGTCTTTCTTCAAAAGAAAGAAACTAGCCTCTGTCCAAAAACCATTGGGAGAGAAAAAGATGGAGACAGGCAGCAAAAGAGGCGACGGCGCGAGCGATGCGACGGCGAGCGCCCGCCAGGCGCTGCTGGGCGGCAAGGGCGGCACGGCGGCACTGGGCGCCGCAGGGGGCGCCCAGCCCTCGAGGCGCCGCGGCAGCAGGCGCCGCAGGCAGGGGCGCCGCGGCAGCGGGCGAGGAAGGCAGGGGCGCCGCGGCAGCGGGCGAGGAAGGCAGGGGCGCCGCAGGCAGGGGCGCCGCGGCAGCAGGCGTCGCAGGCAGGGGCGTCGCGGCCCCGGGCGCCGCGGGCGTGGGCGGCGCAGGCGCGGGCGGCGCGGCCCCGGGCGCCGCAGGCGAGGGCGCCGCGGGCGAGGGGCAGCGCAGGCGTGGGCGGTGAGGCCCCGGGCGCCGCAGGCGCGGGCGGCGCGGCCCCGGGCGCCGCAGGCGAGGGCGCCGCGGGCGAGGGCAGCGCAGGCGTGGGCGGCGTGGCCCCGGGCGCCGCAGGCGCGGGCGGCGCGGCCCCGGGCGCCGCAGGCGAGGGCGCCGCGGGCGAGGGCAGCGCAGGCGTGGGCGGCGTGGCCCCGGGCGCCGCAGGCGCGGGCGGCGCGGCCCCGGGCGCCGCGGGCGAGGGCGCCGGGGCGCCGGGCGGCGCGGCAGGGGCGCCGGGCGTCGCGGGCATGGGCGCCGTGGTCCCGGGCTGCGCGGCAGGGGCGCCGGGCGTCGCGGGCATGGGCGCCGTGGTCCCGGGCGGCGCGGCAGTGGGCGCCAGGGCATCGGGCGCCGCGGCAGGGGGAGCAGGGGCGCCGGGCGCCGCGGGGGGAGGCGCATGTGGTTTTGCAGGCATTAGAGGCTCAGGCGGTTTCGCAGCAGCTGGCGCCTCAGGTGGCGCCCAGTCCTTCGGCATCTCGGCTAGGGAAGAAACAATAGTGGGGGGAGGTCATGCCGAGGGCAGTCCTTCTTCAGACACGCTGGGCAAGTTGCGTCCGCGTCCTAAAGGAAAAATGGTAAGCGATGATGACAGACCTAAGGTAAGTACCATTTGTACCACAGTCAGCAATGATGATATTTCCAGTTTCATCACTCTTTATCATATTCCTTCCACCGTGATTTGTCGCCGGGCCGAAATTGATGAGCCAGCTTGTGATGACGCATCGGGTGACATTGTTATTTATGAGGACATGCTTGAAGCTGGGCTGAGATTCCCTATGCCCCCCTCCGTCTGTCGAATTCTTCATTACTTCTCCCTGACTCCGGGGAGATTAGTACCCAATGGATGGAGGATCATGCTGGGTTTTCTCGAGCTTTGGAGGAGAACACATAACGAGGAGGCATCTCCCCTGGAGCTTCATGCTGCCTATAGTTTATCCGAATCTCCGGCTCCTAACAGGGGATGGTATTATTTCACCCCCAAGGGCAAGGGCGGCAGACTGCTCACGGGATTGCGCTCTAACTGCCACAGCTGGAAACTTCGTTTCTTCTTTGTTGGTGGCGAGTGGGCCTCAGAGGCAGACAGGGCTCTGGTGCCCAAACAGTGGATCGACGCCAAAAGACCTGGTACGTCACTCATTATCATCTCCTCATTATTCATTTGCATTCATATGCCCATCATTTTATTTGTTCATTCTCTTTTTTATATAGAGTCACCTGTGCTCTCCGCGGATATAAAACGGAAACTGCAGGCGGTAAGAGATCATCCGGATAGAGATTTGGGTATTCTCTTTTCTAAAGAGGGTGACAGCCATTGTGGGCCCTCTGTTGACCCTTCTCCTCGTAGGACGGGTGAGCCTTCCCGGGCATCAACTAAGAGAAAAAGTAAGGAGCTTTCATTTGCTTAGGCGTACCTTTTCCTGATATTCTGTTTCTAACCATTCATTTTGCTTCCGCAGTGGTGGTTAATAGGGAGTTGGTCGAGGCCAAGGAGGCAATTGAAGATCGTCGTGCAAGTGCTAATACCCATCTTGCCAAGATATCGAGGATTGGTATTGCCCCGAGAAGGGATTCTCCTCGTGTGATGGTTGGTGATCCTCCTGTAACCACTCATCTAGTGGAGCCGCAGACGAGTTCTCCTGTCACTACCCATGTAGTGGCCCCCGCGGCTGTGCCTCATCAACCTAAAACTCCTCTGGTTTCTTCCGCCACATCTGTACCTCCTGCCCCTCCGTCTGGTCCCAAGCCGCTGACTCTTCGAGAGAAGTTTTGGAGATTCCCAGCTCGTGACGATATTAATCGGGTCAGCGCCCTTAGCACAGAGGGGATGATAAACGCTTATCTAGAAGGTTTATCTCAGGTAAAAGGTTGTCTGAATTTTCTTCAGGTTTTCCTTCCGTATATGCATTCTCATTTCGCTTGATTTCTTCTTGCTCCAGATGTCTGCATCATCCATATATTTATTTTCGAAGGCTGAGTTGTTCGGTAAGCTGAGACAGGAGAATGCAGGTATTCATAGGGATCTCTCTGCAAGTCAAGGAAAAATTGCTGAACTAGAAGCCGCCAGGAAGACTTATGATGCTGATCTTCTAGCAGCCCGGGAGAGAGCAAACAGGCTTGAGATTGAGCTCTCAACGGCTCACATGAGGGCGACCAAGGCTGAGGCTGAGCTAGTGGCGACGCGTGAGGGTGCTTTGCTCAGTGAGACCGAGCTACGGAAGGCCCGTGAGAGGGCTTCGCTCAGTGAGGCTGAGGTTGTGAAGGCCCGCGAGAGGGCTTCGCTCAGTGAGGCTGAGGTTATGAAGGCCCGCGAGAGGGCTTCCCTCAGGGAGGCTGAGTTTGTGAAGGACCGCGAGAGGACTTCACTCAGAGAGGCTGAGCTCGTGGAGGCCCGAAAGGGGGCAGAGCTCAGAGAGGCTGCTTTGAAGGTAGAGCTGAGGGCAGCAGAGGAGAGAGCTATCCAGGCTGAAAATGACTTGGAGGACGGCCTGGCTGATGCTGAGAACAGCCTCGCCGATGGATTTATTGCTGGTTATGACGAACTCCGGAGAAAGATTACCGCAGCATTTCCAGATATCGACTTCTCGCGTTTTAAGGCGAGTGAGGCGCCTGATGAGGCGCCTGCTGATGAGCCTGATGGCAGCAGCGGGAGCTCAGGTGATGATGGCGAGGATGAGGGGGATAAGGAGAGTGACTAGGCTCACATGTATTTTTCTTTTTTGTTTGGCAATTTATAGCCTATTGAAAGGAGCACATTTCTGTAAAAACATATTTATTTCATTTATAGAATGGGAAATAAACAATTTTTATGTTTTTTGTACATTGGCCCATTTGTCACTGGTAATACCTCTTCAGATGTTCCGCATTCCACGGATGGAGCAGGGCCTTACCATCAGAATTTTGGATTCTGTATGTGCCTGGCCTTACTACTTCTGTCACGAGATAAGGTCCTTCCCAATTTGGCCCTAGCTTTCCTTCGCGAGAGTCTTTAGTGGCGAGGATCACCTTTTTCAGGACTAGATCTCCTGGCTGAAAAGAACGAGGCTTCACCCTCGAGTTGTAGTGTTTTGCCATGCGCCGCTTGTATTCTGCATTGCGGACCGTGGCCATCTCCCTTGCCTCCTCTACCAAGTCGAGGTTGATGCGGAGTCCTTCCTCGTTGTTGATTTGGTCTTGGAGATCGACCCTGAGGGAGTGTACGCCAATTTCGACAGGGATGACTGCCTCGGTCCCAAAAGCTAGCGAGAAAGGAGTCTCGCCAGTAGGGGTTCTCGGCGTAGTTCTGTATGCCCATAATACCCCTGGTAGCTCGTCAACCCAAAGACCCTTCGCCCCTTCGAGCCTGGTTTTTAGGTTGCGAAGAACTGTTCGGACCATGACTTCTGCTTGCCCATTTGCTTGGGGGTGCGCTGGACTGGAGTGGGGCTGCTTGATCTGGAGGTCGGTGCAGAAAGTGTTGAAGAGTTTGTTGTCAAACTGCTTGCCATTATCACTGACGATGGCGCTAGGTATCCCAAATCGACAGACTATGTTTTTCCAAACAAAGTTTTTTACATTGAAGTCTGTGATCTTGGCCAAGGGTTCTGCCTCCGCCCATTTTGTGAAGTAGTCAATGGCAATGACTACAAACTTGCACTGGCCTTTGCTCAAAGGGAGGGGGCCCAGAATATCTATACCCCATTTAGAGAAAGGCCATGGGCTAAAAATGGAAGTCAACTCTTCTGGTGGCTGCCTGGTTACAGTGGCGAAGCGCTGGCACTTGTCGCACTTTTGAGCAAACTCTTTGGCGTCCTTCGCCATGGTTGGCCAGAAGAATCCCTGCCTTAGTGCTTTGTGGGCGAGGGAGCGTCCTCCAGAATGGTTCCCACATATTCCTTCGTGGATTTCACGAAGAGCGTAATCAGCATCCTCGGGGGAGAGGCAACGCAGCAGTGGTAGGCAATAACCCTTCTTGTAAAGGATATTTTGCATAAGGGTGTATCTGGAAGCCCTCATTCTGAGTCTCTTCGCTTCAAGGCGGTCCTCTGGTTCGGTGCCCTCTTGGAGGAAAGCCTTTATTGGTGTCATCCAATTTGGCTCGCTGTCCTCTGACGCACAGTTGATGTTTCCAACCACTACATCTAACTTGCTCCTCTCCAACTGATGCCCGATGAGTGTAGGTTCTGTGGATGAGGCCTCCAATGACGAGGCGAGCCTAGCCAGTGCGTCGGCTGCCACATTTTGTCCTCGAGGAATATGGCAGATCTGAAAGCACTGAAAACTTTTGACCAATCCTTTGACCATATTGAGGTAGCCTTGCATCCTTTCCTCCTTTGCTTCGAATTCGCCATTTATTTGATTCACCACCAATTGTGAATCGCTGTGAGCAAGAACTGATTTGGCGTCCATTTCGATCGCCAACCTCAGTCCTGATAAGAGTGCCTCATACTCAGCCTCATTGTTTGATGCAATGAAGTGGAGCTTCACTGCATACTTGATGGGTGTACCATCTGGGCTGATCAGGATGAAGCCAGCTCCGCCTCCGTCTGTGGTCGCCGAACCATCAACATACAATTTCCAGACAGGCAAAGGCGGGGCAATCGACCTCTGGGGAGGTACCTGGGTGCTTTGGAGAAGAGGCTGGGCGCCCGAGGGAAGCTGGGCGCCCAGGGTTTGAGGAGGGAGTGAGGCGCCCGGGGCTTGGAGGAGAGGCTGGGCGCCCGAGGGAAGCTGGGCGCCCAGGGTTTGAGGGAAATCTCGGGCGCCCAGAGCTTGAGGGAGGAGCTGGGCGCCCGGGGCTTGGAGGAGAGGCTGGGCGCCCGAGGGAAGCTGGGCGCCCAGGGTTTGAGGAAGATCTCGGGCGCCCAGAGCTTGAGGGAGGAGCTGGGCGCCCGGGGCTTGTAGAAGAGGCTGGGCGCCCGAGGGAAGCTGGGCGCCCAGGGTTTGAGGAAGATCTCGGGCGCCCAGAGCTTGAGGGAGGAGCTGGGCGCCCGGGGCTTGTTCCACCGCTGTTTCATCTTCTTGATTTTCACCATAAGTGAATTCAGCTACGAAGTCAGCTAGAGCCTGTGCTTTGATGGCAGACCTTGGTTGATATTTAATATCAAACTCTCCCAGCTCTACCGCCCACTTCACAAGTCTTCCAGCTACATCAGGTTTCCCCAAAACTCTTTTCAGAGGTTGATCTGTTACTACCACCACGGTGTGGCCCTGAAAATAGTGTCGTAAGCGCCTTGCAGTGGAGATCAGAGCGAGGGCCAGTTTTTCGAGCTCTGGGTATTTGGACTCTGCCCCTCGGTAGGCTCTGCTCACATAGTAGATAGGCTTTTGCGCTCCGTCCTGATTCTTTACGAGAACAGAGCTCACGGCTGAGGGCGAAGCTGAAAGATACAGGTACAGCACTTCGCCTGGTGTAGCATGCGAGAGGAGAGGGGGAGCGGTCAGGTAAACTTTGAGCTTCTGGAATGCTTCTTCAGCCTCGGGCCCCCATTGGAATGTTCTGCGGAGGATCTTGAAGAAGGGTAAGCACTTGTCTGCAGATTTGGAGACAAATCTGCTAAGTGCCGCAATCCTTCCATTGAGGCGCTGCAACTCCTTTGTGGAAGAGGGTGACTTCATATCTATTATGGCCTTGATTTTATCTGGATTCGCCTCGATCCCCCTCTGGTCGACCATAAAACCTAAGAACTTTCCGGATCCCACACCAAAGGCACACTTCTCAGGATTCAATTTCATGCGAAAAAGCCTGAGAGTGTCAAAGGTCTCTTGCAGGTGGGCGATATGGTCGGCTGCGGCGAGGCTCTTCACCAGCATGTCGTCTACGTAAACCTCCATGGTCCGCCCGATTTGAGAGTGGAACATCTTGTTCACTAGACGTTGATAGGTGGCGCCCGCATTCTTGAGTCCGAAAGGCATGACCCTATAACAGTAGGTTCCTTTCGGGGTGATGAATGATGTCTTCTCTTGATCCGGGGGGTGCATGCTAATCTGGTTGTATCCAGAGTATGCATCCAAAAACGAGAGTAGTTCATGACCTGCTGTGGCGTCGATGAGGAGGTCAATCCTTGGTAGGGGGTAGCTGTCCTTTGGGCACGCTTTGTTAACCTCCGAGAAGTCAACGCACAGGCGCCATTTTCCGCTGGACTTCTTCACCATCACAACATTTGAGAGCCATTCAGGGTAGGCTACTTCCCTGACAGCCCCGTTCTCCAGCAACTTTCCGACTTCATTGTCCATTGCTTGGGCCCTTTCTGTGGAGGCCCCTCTAAGCTTTTGTCGGACAGGCTTGTAGCCAGGATCGACATTGAGGCGGTGGGTTGCGACGTCGGGATCAATCCCTTCAAGATCCGCATGCGACCATGCGAAAACATCCATATTACTTCTCAAGAAGTCTGTCAGCTGGCTGGCCCGATCCTCAGGGAGAGAAGAGCCAATTTGTACTCTCTTTGCTGGGAAGTCTTCATCAAGGACCACTGAGGAGAGCTCCTCGACTGGTTCTCCTCTCTCTGCCGTGGTTTCATCTCTTGGGTCCGAGATTTCGACCTGTAACGCCTCCTGCGTCTTCTTGGCCTTCATAGAGGAGACGTAGCATTCCCTTGCAGCTACTTGATTCCCTCTTACCTCTCCGATCCCATTAGGAGTTGGAAACCGGAGGATGAGATGAAACGTAGAAAGGACCGCTCTTAAGGCATTAAGAGTTGGACGCCCCAGGATGATATTGTAAGCCGATGCGCAGTCAATCACTAGGAAATTGACCATTGTTGTGGAAGTTCGAGGCGCAGTCCCGGCAGTGACTGGCAGTGTGATTGCCCCAAGGGGATACACCTTCTCTCCCGAAAAGCCGATGAGAGGAAACTTGACGGGCTGCAACCTCTCCCGTCCCAGCCTCAGCTTGTCATAAGTGTCTACAAACAGAATGTCTGCAGAGCTTCCACTGTCTACCAGGATCCTATGCACTTGAAAATTGGCGACCGTCATCGTGAGCACTAGAGGGTCGTCGTGAGGGTGCTGGATCCCCTCCAAATCCTTGTCTGAGAAGGATATAACTTCATTATTTCCATGCCTTGGTGCCTTGGACGGGCGTGCCTCCTCAGGATGTCTTGCCTTTCTGGCATGGGCCTTCATGGCCGAGAACGACTCTGTTAGCCCTCCAGAAATTGTTCGGATTTCTCCGATCGGTTGCTGATTTTCCTGATTGTGAGGTGGAGGTGGTGGAGGTGCTTGTCCCCTGCCGGCAACATACTGACGTAGGTGGCCGTGCTGGATGAGCTCCTCAATCTGGCGTTTGAGCTCGTACCAGTCGTCAGTGTCATGGCCATGGTCGCGATGGAAGCGACAGTATTTGTTCGGATTCCTCCGATTCGGAGGAGACTTCATCTTTCCTGGCCATTTTATGGCAGGGTCATCTTGTATTTGGAACAAGATCTGCTCCACCGTGGCCGTGAGAGGCGTGAATGCCAGCCTGTCCCTTTGCGGAGCGGGACCAAGCCGGTCTCTGACAGGTACTCTCTCTGTCTTGCTCCGCTTGTTGCTAGCTTCCTTCTTCTCGTCTCTGCTCCTCTCTTTTCCCTTACTGTTCGCTCTGGAGGATTCTCCGCGCCTCGCCCTGGTGATGTCTTCCGCATTCATATACTTTTGGGCTTTGGCCAACAGTTCCGAGAAGCTCTTCGGCGGGCGCTTCATTACGGAAAATAGAAAACTCGAGGAACGAAGGCCTCCAAGGAAAGCCGTCATGGAGACCTTGTCGTCGGGCTCCTCGACTTGGAGTACCTCCTCGTTAAAACGAGTGAGGTAACTCCTCAGGCTTTCATTCTCCTCCTGCTTTATACTAAGCAGGTGTGTTGCGGGCTTCTGGTGGCGGCGCCCACCTATGAAGTGCGAGACGAAAGACTTGCTCAACTCTCCGAAGGTGGCGATGGATGCTGAGGGGAGATTTGCGAACCACTGGCGGGCAGAACCTTTCAAAGTGGTTGGAAAGGCTCTGCACATTATCTCGTCAGGGATGTTGTGGAGCTGCATCCTGGTTTTGTAAGTTTCAAGATGGTCTAATGGATCCTTCCTCCCATCGAAGGTCTCCATGGACGGCATCTTGAACTTCCTCGGAAGGGGGTAATGTACTATATCGGGTTTGAACGGTGTATCCGTCCGCCCGACAAGATAATCCGCCGTCTCCGGTGCCTGGGCCTTCATTGCATTGAAGACATCGCCCAGTTGATTCTGCATCTCCTTGAATTTTTCCTCCCATTGATTATAGGGTTCTATGGAAGGACCAGGGAGATGGCTTTCCTCCTCCACCGTATTATTTTCACTTTCCCCTTCTTGGAAGTGGGGATCATCAGCCGGAGGTTCTGCAAACTGGGTTCCACCCGGAGGTGGAGGCACCGCATAATAAGCATGACCTTGTGGACCAGCCAGGCTCGGGCCAGGTGGGGGGTCCAAAGGAGCTCCGGCAGTGGCATCCTGGGCGCGATGGAACTGAGTCGTCAGGGGAACTCCTCGACCCTGGGCGCCATAGGGATGGGCGCCCAGGTGATGGAGATTGGGCTGGGCGCCCATTGGAAGCCCTCTTGCCTGGGCGCCCAGGGGATGGGCGCCCGGGTGAGGGAGATTTGGCCGGGCGCCCATAGGAAGACCTCTTGCCTGGGCGCCCAGAGGATGGGCGCCCGGGTGAGGCGCCCCGTTTCGCGGAGCGGTCGGGCCCCGCGAGTGCGTCGCCTCCTGCTGGTGTATCCCACCGAATGGTGCTCCTCCTTGCCCTGCGAGCATAAGCTGGAGGATTTGCTGGTTTTGAGCCACCAGCTGCTGCATGGTCTCCAACATCTGCTGTGGAGAGGGAGTAGGAGCGGGGGTAATCGGGACAGGATTACCCGGTGGAGGACCGTTCTCTCCCTGTCGGGGAGAGTTAGGCTGAGCGTTAGGGCCCGGACCCGTAGTTAGGCCAGGGTTATCCTCTCGTCTTCCAGACCTCGTGCTGATCACCATGATTCTAACAAAAAAGGGGTTTGAATTTTTTCGTTTCCCACAGACGGCGCCAAACTGATGATGCCAAAAATAGGTTTTCGGACACCACCGGTCAAGTAATAAATGCTAGGTGAGTAAATGAGAGAGAGAGAGGGAACTTATAGTGGTTCAGTCTGTATGACCTACGTCCACTTTGAATATGGTGATCTTTGATTGACAAGATGGATTACAAGCGAGAGAGAGAGGTGAGTAAGAGTTTTTTCATTGTCCCTCAAGTGATGAGGAGACCTGAATTTATACACTTCCCCAGCAGATGGGATTCAAAAATAAAGTAACGTCTCTCTGGAGCCTAGAGCCTCAGACGTGTCCTCGAGGAACGAGCAAGGCGGAGGGCTTGGAGCGCAACGTCTCTCAGAGCCTGAAGCCTTAGACGTGTCCTCCAGGCGGCCTCAGACGTGTCCTCGAGGAGCGAGCAAGGTGGAGGGCAGGTGAGAGTTTCTTCGCGAGAATTGGTAAGAGCGGGTGAGGGGAGGACTTCGTTGTGATGACTCGGAGGCCTTGACGTGACGAGGCTTCCTTCAACGAGTTTCGAATATCCGCTGAGCTAAACTGGCCTGACCCATGACCTTGGACGGACCGGGTTGTCTGGACCTGACTCTTTACCACAATCCGGGTTGGGCCTGACCCATCAAACTCTATTAAGAAGTAGGGAGGATAGTCTTTGGTTAGCAGGAAAATGAACAAGAGGAAAACATTCTGAGATTTACTTGTCACCCCACCAAGTGTCATGCCAATGACTAATTTGTTTGCCATCGCCAAAGACCCACTTGCTGCCCCGTTTACTAAATTTTTTCCAGATACATGAAAGCCAATCGACTAAATTTTTTCCAGATGCATGAACCAAGATTTGGGTTTGCACGGCTCCAAATGGAGTTAGATTTGAAATAGAACTCTTTAAATCATATAGACTAAAGAGTGGTAGCAGCAGAGGCTTGCCAACCCATCTTGAGAAGGAAAGCTTGGTAGTCAATAGTCAATTAGTCATCAATATGGTATGACACTTCTCTCCCGCTACTTCAGTTTCATGCCGACAAAGTCAATAATCAATGAGTAGGGTTGTAAACCGGTCGGTTCCGGTCCGGGTCCAGGGTGGAACCGGAACCGGAACCGTTTTCTAAGAAGGGGAACCGGAACCGGAACCGGAACCGATAAGAATAATGGGAACCGGAACCGGAACCGGAACCGTTTGTGAGGCGAGTTTGGTTCCGGTTCCGGGTCTAGACTAATACCTGTATTTTTCTTTAAAAAAATTATGCTTTTTTCACATTTCAATTAGATCACGTACCTACAAACACTAATGTGACATTTTGTCTATCAATAACAGACACTTTTAACCAAAAACTCAGAAATCACATCCAAACTGAAAATGAGATATAGAAAGTAGAAAATCATAATGTAGAAAAGTAAAAAAGTAAAAAGGGTTCTGTTCTCACATAATAAAATTACCTTATGTTAGTATATTTTGGATCGGGTCCCGGGTCAACTGGTCTGAGCCACTGTGGATCCGGAACCGGAACCATTTAGGTATCGGTTCCAAAAAAAGGATCCGGAACCGGAACCATTTTCTTATCGGGACCAAAATAAGGACCCAGACCCGGATCCTAATGGGTCGGAACCTTCGGGTAATCGGAGAATCGGGTACCCATTTACAACCCTATCAATGAGCTTTTTGCATATACCACTCTAAGGTTTCCATAATTTGTAAATAGAATACCTATGGTTTTAGTATTTATAAATAGACCCCTGCCTTGAAATTTTAATACTTTTTGTGTCATACCCTTCCAACCACCAAATGGCTTTAGAGTGAAATGAGACTCTTGCCCATCTATTTATCCCCATGTGCATAAATTCAAAAGCTTGGACTTATTTTTTTAAAGCTTGGAATATTAATAATTATATTTAGTGGGAGAGAATAACCATATGTAAATCTTCTTTTTATCAATACATGGTCTATTTCATTAAACTCAAATAGATCATAATAATAATCAGCGTCTGTGTTTATAATTGGTTATGATTGATTCAATCCATGCACGACCCACCGTTAGATTGATTAAAGTTTCAAAATATATGATTAGGCTTCATGTGCATTATATATAGATTTATTGAGAGAGACCATTAGGACTTGGGATAAATGATGATATTTTTGTAGATAATAATATACTCATTTTTGTTTAATGGATATTAGGGCAAATGTGTCATTTTTATAAAAGTTTAATACAAATCTCATGGTGGGTACCCATTTGCGGACATGAAAGTATTGAAATTAAAAAGTAGGGGCCTATTTACAAATACTGAAACCACAGGAGCCTATTTATAAATCATAGAAACCTTAGGGGGTATATACAAAAAAAAACTCATAATCAATATGGTATGGCACTTCTCTCCTGCTACTTCAGTTTCATGCCAGCGAGTTCTCTTCATAAATACTCTTGAAACAATCCAGTTTAAGTTCAAATTTAAATCTACGCTCTTTAAAAATGCCTAAAAGATAACCCCAAATAAGCGTCAATTATTTACATTGGATTAGCAATTCTTAATTCGAAAAATGAGGGCCCATTTGATAACTCAATTGGATTGAAAGAAGACCATTTTATATGTTTGATTGATTATTCAATTGGACTGAACGGAAGCCCATTTATATACATGTGATATATTAGATTCAATCCCATATGAATTATTTTACCCAACCACCCATATACATAGCTATCTATGTGGGACCTAATAAATTGATTCCTAATAAACTTTACCTTACCTAGGGCCTGTTTGAATAGATAAAAAATAAAGTAGAGTGAAGTTAAATGGGCCCTAACTGTCTAAAATTTCAACTCTACCCTGTTTGGATGAGTCTAGCCTGATAGATGAAGTAATGTTCCTAATAGATTTACTATAGCTAACCTACTTACCCCTAATAGATTTATAGCTAACCTACTTACCCATATTGGGAAGGAGTCTTTTTTTATTTTATTTTAAATTTAAAGTTCCTAAATTCATACTACATAATCTCATCCCCTCCATATTAATTTCATATTTAATCCGACATTGGTCTCTCGGACACTCACTAAAAACATTAAGATTGCAACAATAAATATTGTTGGTGCATAAGTCATGCATATATATGGTATACAGGCCCGTGGTATTGGACCAATTAGCATCTCCCATGTCTTTTTTTTTTTTGCTCTTAATTAATTCTCCTATTCTTGAGCTCTGTACAAATTTGTAGTCTTTGTCCATGAAATGAAATTTCTTTCTCTAAAAGTTTCTCTACTTTATGTTATGTTTGGACCTTTTATTTTACTTGTTTAATCCTTTAGACCTTTGGTTTTTAAAGTTCTATTTTAATTGTGATTGTGGTATGAATTTTATGCTACTATTTATTTAAATAGTTAAGAATATTTTTAATTAAAATTAAAATTATTTTATTATCATTGGCCACATTGGGTGTGGACCTTTTGCACTAGTATATATTCATTAAAACTACTTACATGGGATAAAATGTATTTGTCCATATTGATAAATGATGGGATGTGTGAACGCCATCCATCACGGATGAGGTCGCAAATTGTATCAAATACGTACGTGGGACTCATGGATAGGACATGCATGCCTTGAATCTATCATCAATTTTCAAAGCTCAACGTAAAATGACGCAGATTTTATATAGTTTGTAGATTTTGATACGATGAAATAGTTGTAAGAAATGTCTCATTTTGAGACATATGGGCTCAATTTATGAGGATCAATATTGTCACTAGCCCATTAAGCCTATTAATAGTTATGAAACCTCTCTAGTATTTTTGCAGTTAACTGCTCATTTTCTTTGTTACAGGCGATACTCTCTTTGATGGGAAGAGGGTGTGAGAGGTTTTTCTTGAGAGGGCCCCTAATCTAGCAAGTAGAAAGCTTGCTATGCCATCAACATCATACATAAAAAAACCTCTCTAGTATTTTTGCAGTTAACTGCTCATTTTCTTTGTTACAGGCGATACTCTCTTTGATGGGAAGAGGGTGTGAGAGGTTTTTCTTGAGAGGGCCCCTAATCTAGCAAGTAGAAAGCTTGCTATGCCATCAACATCATACATAAAAAAACCTTGCATAGATTAGAAGGCTATGCTTTTCCCTTCAACAACAAGACTCAAAAACCTTGAGGGGGTGTTTGGCACTTTACTTTGTTAAAGTGAAGTGAGGTGAATCCAGACAATAAAGTACAATGGGTCATATCAAACCTCCCTCACAACACCAAAAATGGAAAATTGGAACGGATAACCATTCCTAATCTGTGTGTTCCTAATCCGTTCATCCGTTCCAATTTCTTATTTTTGGAACGGATTAACGGATTTGGAACGGTTTAGGAACGGATGAACGGATTAGGAACACAGGGATTAGGAACAGTAATCCGTTCCAATTTTCCATTTTTGGTGTAGTGCCTTTTCCAAAAAAAAAAAAAAAGTCAGTAAAGCAACCCCGTTTTCCACTAAAAGACAAAAAAATTTCACTTTTCTAAGTCAAAAAAATTCCATACCAAACAACTAAAAACAAAACAACATCTTGATTTGATGCTTTACCTAACCATACTTCAATTCACCACACATCCAATCGAGGCAGAAGGTAAGCTTTTTGTCTTCCACTTTAAAATACTGATATTTTGACGACAACAGTACCTCTTTATTTCAATGAAACATGGATCGAGACTCTAAAAGGTCCTTCAGCGATTTACCAATACGAGTCAAGGTGGAGCTCTTGCTAGAACTAGATCTGTTTGCATCATCTACTGCCCTGCAGAGTCGAGAAACGTGTTGTTCATATTCACGACGAAATTTATCTCCATCTACCAGCATTTCGTTGGTGTTCAGCCACTCCTCAACTGGTTTGATTAGACTCTGGATTTTCTTCTTGTCCTCAGATTTAATTTGGACTTTCCCAAGGATGGATCTCTTCAAATCGTTTACTATGCTAACCAATGTGTTTTTAGCCCTGACATTTTCCATGTGATTTTTTTCCTCTTCTTTGTATCTCTCTGCTTCCAGGACCATCTTGTTTATCTCTTGATTACTTAGCCTGCCTTGGTCATTGGCAATCTTCACCTCCATTTTGTTGCCACCATTCGTGTTGTCCACTGCAGAGACAGTCAAAATGCCATCGGTGTTGATTTCGAAGGTGACAGTAATGGTAGATCGGCCTTTTGGGGCTGGAGGGATACCGGTGAAAGTGAATTTTTCCAATAGTTTGCAGTCTTTGATGTAGCGCCCCTCACCCACGTATACCGCAAGTGGCATGCACGGCTGGTTGTCTACGGTGGTATAGTAGAGCCTCTCCTTCTTGGTTGGAATGCTGGTGTTCCTTGGAATCAGAACATCCACAAGACCTCCTTTGATGTCTGTACCGAATGAGAGTGGGGTGACGTCCTGGAGCACCATGTCCTGCACCTTGTTGTTGCTCAAGTAGGCAGCCTTGAGGGCAGCACCAGAGGCCACGGCCTCGTCGGGGTTGATAACCATGCTTGGCACCTTCCCATTGAAAAACTCCTGCAACATGGATTGGATCATGGGGATTTTGGTGGAACCTCCAACGAGGACTATATCATCGATTTTACTCTTGTCCATGTTTTTATCCCGCAAGCACTTTTCAACGGTTTGTATGCATTTCACGAAAAGGTGCATGTTAAGATCCTCAAACCGGGCACGGGTAACGGTGATGGAGAAATCAATGCCTTCATGAAGGCTATCTATGTCGATATCAGTCTGAACTTCGACTGACAGGGCTCTCTTGGCTCTCTCGCACTCGGCCCGTAGTTTTCCCATAGCCTTGGGATTTTCACGGATGTCCTTCTCCATCATATCCTCGTTCTTACTCTTGAACTCGTCGATGAGGTAGTCCACCATATTGTTGTCGAAGTCCATTCCACCGAGGTTGGGGTCTCCATTGGAAGCCACCACTTCTATGTCTGTTTTTCTAACCTTAGCGATGGTGATGTCAAAAGTGCCGCCACCAAGGTCGAAGATGAGTACTACGCTCTCACTGTCAGATTTCTTATGGTGATTGTAGTCCATGGCAGCAGCTGTGGGCTCATTGATGATGGCCAGCACGTTGAGACCGGCAAGTTTGCCAGCGTCAATCGTGGCTTGGCGTTGGTGATCATTGAAGTAAGCAGGAATAGTGATCACGACATCCTTGATATCGTGACCGATCGAGGCTTTGGCGGTCTCCACCATCTTGGTAAGGACAAAGGAGGAGATCTGCTCCGGGCAGAACTTCTTCCTTTCACCCTTGTATTGGACTGCAATCATGGGCTTGTCACCTTCACCAGAGATGACCTCAAAGGGCCAATTCTTGAGGTCGCTCTTGACAGGGTCATCACTGAATCTCCTGCCAATCAATCGCTTCACATCTGGAAAACAAGATGAAAGGTGCATGATTAAGAATATAGATTAAGCAGAGGAAGATACAACGTCTGTGTGTGTTTTATGTGCATTACCTGCATGCATGTAAATAAGATCTCCAGTGGTTCCACTGATCATATGTGTTGTTTTTCTTTTTCTTTTTTTTCAATAAAGTGTTGGCATGGCCCAAAGTGTGAAGGTTTCATGAGTGCAGATTGTTTGTTGTTTAATCCAACGTTTAATTGTTGGGGACATTCTCTTCCCCTCTATGTAAATCACTTGAGAATTTTAACAAGCATGAAGGATTTACAATCCCAACAAATCATATGAAAGAAAAGTACAAAAAAAAAAAAAAAAAAACTAACAGCAAAGAAAGCACACACCAAAACCCTCCCCAATTACCAACTTGGAGATAAACTTCTCATATATATAGAAAGACCCTCCCTTTCACTTTATTGATGAAAAAAACAAAAAAAAAAAAAAAAAAGAAGAAGAGAAATAGAAAACACCTTGTTGGTCTAGAATTCTCTTCAACTCTCTGTGCACCACTCTCTTCTTCGTTTTTGAATTGTTATGATTAAAGGTAGAGGATTGGCTTCTAAAAATCTCTACACTCACACACGTGAACTTAATTGGAAATCCAACATGGGCCTTTACATAAGGATGAACCCAAATAATCCAACATAACAACTCTTGGATCAATGTCACTTCTAAATTAATGGTTAATAATTTATTGTGGGTAGGTGTACGATGGTTTTGATTGATCATTGTTGGTTCCATCGTAAGAAATCTTAGATGGGGTGTGTGTTTTGAAACCTAATTAACTTTGAACTTTGTAATTTTCTTCATTTTGATGTGGGACTTGCGTCTAATACTTCTGCAACTAATAACGGCTTCCGAATTCCCTGTAGAACATCCAAACAACCATCCATATATAATGAGAACATGGTGAAACATTCAAAATAAGGTTTATGAGTTAATTTCTGAAGTTGATAATAAAGCTATATTTGATGTAAATGATTTCATTCTACTCAAATCTCAACATACCTCCTTTAATTTGCCAGTATTGTAGAAGAGAATATTATCTCAATAAGGCTTGTAATGATGTGATTAGGATTCATATTTGATTTACTAAGTGATTAGAAGGATATTAGATTAGATTGGCGGTGTTGTTACATTATTGATACAAGAAACACATGAATATTTATTTATAAATATTCATGTTCTTTTCTTTAGCTAAAAGTTTTGACATGTCTCTAAAACTTTTTTCTATTTTTATATGAACTAACCTTCGCAAGATCTAGAACAATCAAAATTAGATCACATTCTATAAAATAAAAAAAATTTCATTATCATTCACCAAGATTTAACCCGTGTAATATATCAAGAAATTAGATATTCCAGGGAACTGACTGAAGACTGTGTTTTTGTAGTCCTTGATGGCCTGTTGCTTTGCACCCTCTCCGATATAACGTTGTGTCTTTGTGAAGGCGACCCAGGAAGGTGTTGTCCTGTTTCCTTGATCATTTGCTATGATCTCAGATCGGTTATTTCTCCAAACCGCGACACATGAATATGTGGTGCCAAGATCAATGCCTATTGCTGGTTGCCCGCTGCTCCCTTCCATCTTCTACCAAAAAAAAAAAAGGATATAAGTGAAGTGCATAGCAAAGCAATACAACTAGTTGAAATGGATAACAAAGGGTCCTCGTGGAAGCTTGGAAATTTGGGCACTTCATCAGATTTTTGAAGATTATCATAGAAAAACAACAAGGGCCTGTTTGATTTCTTTACAAAACATAGGAATTGAATATATAGGATTTATGCCTCAGTGTGGTTAATTAAACATGAAGACTAAATATGAGTTCATTCCAAAAAATGAGCATCAAATAATATTTCCTTTAGGAAAATACAAGGAAAATGAGAAATTAATAACTAAGGAGATAGTGGGTTATCCATTATCCATTTTTCTTTCATTCTATTTCCGTAAAAAAGGTAAGTTTATTTATTGCTCATTTTTTAAAATTGAACTATAGCCTTCATTTTAAACTACATATGACATAAATCCTATGCATTCAATCCTTGTGTATTATACTGCAAACGAAATCTAGCATTTCAAAATTTTATATCTTTATATATGGAATCTGATTATGATCATCTTCCATGAATTTGTATGGTTGGATCTTTGAAATCAAATTTTGAAGATCCAATCATAATAAGAGGATTTCCTTGTAGAATTCCGGTCTGATGCCAGTGGCAATTGTATTGTGTTTACAATGAAACAAGAAACAAAGAGAGCTGCTAATGCCACATCCCAAACTTCTCTGAGCACATCCCTTTATTTTAAGACCAATATTCCCATGTGCGAAATTACCAAAACGGACATCATTCATAATTGCATACCTCACCCAAGTTCTCTCTACACTCACCCAACCCACCCCAGCCACGCCTCCATCGCCCACTCCAACAACATCATCGAACTAAGGATGGGGGGGGGGGGGGGGGGGGGGGGGGGGGGGGGGGGGGGGGGTGTTGTTAAGTGGGCAGCGGCGCCGAGTGGAGGTGGGCAGGGAGAGGAACAAAGGGCGGCAGGCAGAGGCGAACAGGGAAATTAAGAGATGGAGAGATAGGGAGAGGGAAAGATACAGGGAGAATTAGGAGAGGGAGAAAGGGCCGGATGAAAGTGATGGGGGATGAAGGGGAGTGAACCGAGAACTTGAGGGTGGAGGGGTTTGGGTATTTTGGGCAAAATGGATGTGTATAGAGAGATTTTGGAAAGTTTTTGACTTATTTAGAGTGTGTAGAGCGCATGGTTTTAAAAACCGGCGAATACCGGTTCATATCGGCCGATATGAACCGGTATCGGCCGGTACCGAGCCGATATCTCACTGAGATATCGGTATCGGCGATTCGGCCTCATATATCCCCAAAATCTCGGGATATATCGGCCGATATGATCGTCATATCGGAATTACCGAGATCATTTAAAAAGTCCAAAGTCCTAAATTTTTTTTACCTCCTCTCCATACTCCTTAGAGCACTAGAGAGAATGGATGTGCTCAGAGAAATTTGAGTTGTGGGATTAGCCGCTTTCGAAACAAATGTAGACGCTTAGTTTGACAGTAATTAACAAGGGGAGGAATGATATTTTTACCTGTCCATAAATACCGTCAGGCTATACTCTATATTTGAGGATATCTGCTACAGTACCAAATACTATTCATGAATGTTTATTTGGAGGGTATACAAACACAGGTTGGGTTGAGTTTTGGTCGTTTGCAGATTTCAGAAATCCCTTCAAAGATTTTAAGAATTTTATAATTTTTTTATATATGCCCCCACAAATTATCAAAAAAGCCCCTATATATTTTGAAAGATACATGTATTATTTTATATGTGGCCCTTCCAATAATTTTTTTTCTAAACAGTGGCCCTCGAGGAAGAGTTCCTGAGTTTGCCTCTGGTTCCAGATGAGTTAAGCAACATGCAGAGGCTTAACCTGAACCCTGCCCATTTATTAAAAGGTCAGGATCAGATTGTGGTTCCTTTCTAAATCCCAAGTTGTATTATAGCAAAAGAAGGCTTAAAAATTAAGGCCTAGAAAAAACAGCAGAAAGAGAGCCAAGGCCAAGAGAAAGGACAGAAAGGAATACAGTCCAGGCTTCGGGCTTCTCTAATGGCAGCTGGAACAAGGATTGACCGAAGAAGCTCCTATTATGTCAAGGCTGTGTAAACAGGTTCTCATACGGCTAAGGCACAGGGCAGCCTCCTCTTTGATAACAGAGATAGAATGGCTTGGAACTGGCTTCTGATTTTGGAGGGCCTAAGCATTTCTTGCCTCTCCATATAGCAGAAAGGATAATGCGAAAGACTGAACTCAGTCAAAGCTTTGCTGCTGGTGTACCCAGACATTAGTGACAATGAACTTATATTAAAATTTCCTCCTCCAACTAGAGGCAAAAAAAAAAAAAAAAAAAAAAAAAAAAAGAAAGAAAGAAAAACAAACTCAACCCCAAAATCAATTCTTTAATCAATTGTGTTACAAATGTCAATCCAAATCTCAAGTTACTGGCCAGGGTTCAAGTTGTTAGGTTGGCAGGTCGGTTGCCCCTCTAGGCAAAGGCTGTACTACTTGGAGTTAGGGGTGTACACGGATCGGATTGGTGCGGATTGGGCCAAATCCGTCACCAATCCGTTGCCTTCGGATTGACGGTTTTGTAATCCGTCACCAATCCGTTACTGTTGAAATCCGATCCGATCCGATCCGTGGAGGAGCGGATCGGATCGGATTAATCCGTTCAATTCCGTTACTGTACATTACATGGAAAAAGAAAGAAGAAAAAACCCATAAATTTTGAAGTCACCGAATTAAAGGGGCATGAGTTGAGAGCTGTATGTCTATTCTATTCATAAGGTTAGTGACTCCTTACATTTTTTTTCTTATTTTATATATATAATTTTTTTTAATTTATATTTAATGACAACGGATCGGATCGGATTGAATCCGCGGATTAAGAATGAAATCCGCCACCGATCCGTTGCTAACGGATTACACAATTTCCAATCCGTCACCAATCCGTTGGCCTTCGGATCGGATTAAAATCCGCGGATCGGATCGGATCGGATCGGGTTGACGGATTGACGGATTTTTTGTACACCCCTACTTGGAGTTGCTGTTTATAACTAGTGACCCTTTTGAAATGAAACTCGAAAATGAAAAATGAAAGAAAGAGAAAGGAAAAGGAGAATCGATCATCTCATGTCTTCTTGAGTTAAGCTAGGACTATCCATGAACTGTGGTTGGGTGGTTAACCGGAAAATACCTGAGGTTTCGCCGTCCGGGAACTCCTTCCTCTCCCACAGCCTTATGGTGGGCTCTTCTTTGGCTGCGGACCTGAGAGAATTTATTAGTTCTTTAGGGCCTATTTGGCATCGTACTTGTGTTTGGTTAGATTTTACGGGCCATTCCCATAGAAAAGAAATAAACCAACGCCCACTTTACTTTTACTTTCTTTAACCCACTTTACTGAATCCTGCTTGTTCAAATGCGTCTGACTGAGTCAGTCTTTCGGATTGTTACCTTCGGATGACTAAAATTTTAAGATGCATGAACTGATGTTGATGATATTTATCTTGATTAGATGCCAAAATCTACATCCATCTTATATTTAAGAGGAGAGGAGCAAATGTTCCAACAATAAAACGTCCAAATTTACCCAACCAATTGTGCCTTGAATCACTTAGTTGGCATCGATCAACATATTCAAGCTAGCCCTTGTAGCATGTACCTTCCAAGTTACATCAACTTAATTAGTCTTGATATTTATCTTTCATAGGTGTTCAATCAACATCCATCATTTATTCAGTGGCCCAAAAGATCCAACAGTAACATTGACGGAATTGACTCAATTGATGTCACTAAAGTCATGCCTTTTGGCTTGTACCTCTAAATTATGCACGACTGAGTCAAGTCCCTCGGGCATGTACCTTCAACATCTAACTTTTCTTTTAGTGAGACAAAGGACCTAGCAATAGCATCAGTGGGATTGATTCGACTGATTGCACTGAGGCACGTATTGTGTCTTATAACTTGTGGCCTACTAAGTTAAGCCCTTGTGGCATAAGGCATGTGCCTTCTATTTGCGCCAATTTGGACTTGATATTTATCTCTAGGAAGGACTAAAGAATCAGATAATAGCATTGGGGATTGGGTTGTAAACGGATATTTGATTCACTAATTAAATAAAAGTTTTGATCCGAAAAAATCCGAGTCTAGACCTATTTTAGATTCTAATTCATAAATGAGTTCGGGTCCGAAATCCAATTTAGGTTTCGATTGATAAACGATTCCGGTTCTGGGTCCATATAGGTTACGACCCGTAGACCCGGCACCCGGTATATGAGTCTTTGATATTGCAAACTATATATTAAAATAAATTTTTTTTTTAATATTTTTATGTATAATACTGGAGTTAGTAGACTTTATGCACTATTATAAGTCGAATAATATGCTTATTTAAAAAAAAATTAAAGAGAAATTATAATAAATTTTAAAACTAGATCTAGTCCTCTAGGTGGATCGGTTCATGAATCGAATCCGGATTTTTCTATAGAAACCTAATTTGGAATAAAAAAAAAAGTTTCAAATTAAAATCGAATTCACAACCCGAACCATTATTTAAAAACAGGTTCGAGTATATAATATGATTTCGACCCAAAACTCCTCCATTTTTGTGGGGTTAATTCAAAGGATTGTGCACTGAGGCAAGCCATGTGACTTGTACCTGCAAGTTGTGACGATCAACTGAGGTTAAAAACTATCAAATCACCGAATTTTCTCCTACATATATTCTAGCATGCAAGGCCCACCCACGTTGTTATTGTAGGTGCCGTGTAATTGGGGTTGGGAATTTTCTATGCAGGCCCAGCCACTCTTTAACTCATGGATGGGACGTCTGCACGCAGTTCCCATGAGCGGAATTTTTACCTATTAATCAGCATTCATCTCTTTCTTAGTCGACCAATAGATACTGTGTGGGGAGATTTCTTGAACCACAAGATTAAGTTAATCACAGCCATCAGATCAGGTTAAGCATTCTCACGTGCCATCCTCGCGTCATCCACGTGACACCAGGCTCGTCCCGGCTACAAGAACAGGAGGTCCGGCCGAAGTCGGACAGCTCCGGGCCCTTAGCGCCGAACTGGACCACCTCGGGCGTCATCTCGGCAAAGAGCACCACCACGGGTACCACCTCGGCAGAAAGCTCCATCCCGGCTAAAGAAGCCGAGACAGAAGCCGAAGCAAGAGAGTATTCACGTGTACCCTTCATCCCCCACGTCGCCAGGCACGTGGAGGGATAGGGACACGCGCTGGTGGGACAGACGCGACATCCAGCCGCCCACGATCCTCGCCAGATCCCTGACAGAGTCCCATCCAGCGGCTGAAGCCACATCAGGGCAGGGCCCGAGGGCAGATCCGCTGGTACTCCTACCGCCAAAGGCGCCCAACAGGATCTGGCCCAACAAGATGTGCATTAAATGCGATGTGGGCTGACCCGACGGGCATTTAATGCATAGTGGGCTGGATTGGACCACAATTAATGCAATGTGGGCTGATCATGACTTCTAAGTCAAATCGTGGGACCCACACCACAATATCTTCCAAAGATACGTTCCACACTCTATAAATAGAGACCCATGCCACCATCTAAGGTACGCCATTCTTCCATACCAGAGCCGTTACTCTGCCTCTCTTCCTCCTCTCCTTCCATTGTTCCAGTTCACATACTGACTTTGGCATCGGAGAGCCTTGCGCCACCCAGGCCAGGGTCCTCTGACCGTTTGCTATTCCCTTTCAGGCTTCCGGACGGCACCCAGACATTCCAGACACCATCATCTTCTCGGATAAGTCCTATAAGGCACCCTCTTATTGTGGGTCATAATTTTCTGCACCTACAGATACAATAATATCATAGGCTTAAATGAATTGACACAGACAGTTGATCCCACAAAGTCAAGTCATGTGGCTTGTAGTTTAAGTTGTTATCAACTGAGTCAAGCCTGCTCTTTTGGCCAACTTGACTTCATCAACATCCAACTTGTTTCTTTGGGACAAAGGACCCAACGGTAGCATCGATGGGGATTAATATTTCGAAGGATTGCACTGAGTCAAGTCTTGTGGCTTGTAACATTATGGGCAACTGAGTCAAGCCCATATGGCATATACATTCAAGTCACGGCAATTTAGAATTGACATTTATCTGCAGTAGGTGCTAATCAACATCAAATTTTATTTTAGTGGGCCAAAGGACCAAACAATAGCATTAATGGAATTTACACGAGCGGTTGTAAAAGGGTTGTAAACGGGTTGGTTTCGGCCCGGATCATTGGTGGATCCGGACCCATTTTTGAGACGATAGAACCAGACCCGGTTCATAACCAAAACCGTTAATGAGAATATGAAACCGGAAGTAGATCCAGTAATGAGATGGGAATTATTTAGAAAAAACTAATTAAATGATTCTTAAAAAACTAACTTTTAGAAGAATTTTAAGATGCATGAACTGATGTTGATGATATTTATCTTGATTAGATCTTATATTTAAGAGGAGAGGAGCAAATGTTCCAACAATAAAACGTCCAAATTTACTCAACTCAATTGTGCCTTGAATCACTTAGTTGGCATCGATCATCATATACAAGCTAGCCCTTGTTGCATGTACCCAGGGGTGGCCCTGGGGACAGCCCACACAGGCGGTGGGCTGGGGCCCCAAATTTTGGCCCAAAATTGGGGCCCCCAAGTCTAACAGTTAGGAAAGAAATCTCAGTAGTTAAGATTTTTTGATAAATGGTCGTGTCTGTGGATTTATCTGTTGACTAGGTTGCACATGTAATTACTTTTAATGGCCAACACCCATGGTATGCTTGAACAGTTGAACATTATATAAATATATAATGTGGCTTCCGCTTTGCAGCCAGTCTTACAATCCTACCCTCTATATTTTCATATAGTTGATTTTGAACATAGATCTAGAAAAAATCAAATGTTTTATGAAGTCCAAATATTTTAGTCTTAAAACAAGATCTGTAATGAGACAACTATCAACACCAACTATAAATCATTTGAAGTCACGGGATAATTATTTTCCAAATGCATGGGTTGTATACAGAATTCTGATGACTATACCAGTTACCGTTGCATTTGCAGAAAGAAGCTTTTCAAAGTCAAAGTTGATCAAATCTTACCTTCGATCAACCATGTCCCAAGAAAGATTAAATGGATTAGCTATGTTATCTATTGAAAAGTCTTTAGTAGAAAAGCTTGATTATTAAGACTTAATTAGTGATTTCGCAGCTAGAAATACAAGAAGACTAGTAGTTTTTCAGTAGTGCTTAGTTTTTGTAATTGAATTTTGGTGTTAATTGGTTAATGTGAAACACAATTCTGATTCGGTAAGAGTAGGTAAGGAGTTTAGACTTAATTTTCGATTAAATAATAAAAAAATTTATTTTTTTATTATTTATTGGTGGGTATACGAGTAGGGCCACACTTTAGGAACTCGACTAGGGCCCCCAAAAACTCAGCCCCCCCCCCCCCCCCCCCCCCCCCCCCCCCCCCCACATGTACCTTCCAAGTTACATCCACTAAATTAGTCTTGATATTTATCTTTCATAGGTGTTCAATCAACATCCATCATTTATTCAGTGGGCCAAAAGATCCAACAGTAACATTGACGGAATTGACTCAATTGATGTCACTAAAGTCATGCCTTTTGGCTTGTACCTCTAAATTATGCACGACTGAGTCAAGTCCCTCTGGCATGTACCTTCTAGTTGGGCCAATTTGGACTTGATATTTATCTCTATGTAAGGACCCAAGAATCAGACAATAGCATTGGTGGAATTAACTCAAACGATTGTGCACTGAGTCAAGCCATGTGGCCTAGGACCACGGTTTGTACCCGGAAGTTGTAGGTTTGAAACTGCACTACCATACTAAGGATATTGGGGAGTTTACCCAGCTTCCCTTTGGGCCCAGAGGGATTAGTCCAGCCCAAAGGGTTGGGAACCCTCCGATAGCTAAAAAAAGTTGTCATCATCAACTGAGGTCTATAACTATAGAGATATTCTAGCATGCAAGGCCCACGTCGTTATGGTAAGTGCCGTGAAATTGGAGTTGGGGATTTTTCTATGGAGGCCTGGCGTCTTTAACTCATGGATGGATAGGGGTGTTCATGGATCAGGCCAGCCTGGCAGCCTTATTTTTTAGTGCTTGGGCTGGGACTGCATATAAACTCTGGGCCCGTTTAATATATGAGTCGGGCTTGGATTTTAAGTGGTAGAAGGCTCGAAGCTCGGCCCAACCCAAGTGATAGGCACTGTTTAAATAAAAATAGTAATTTTTTTTGTGAAAAGGAGTTCAACACACATCGGCTCTCACTCACAAACAAATATCTTAACCAGGTGAGCTATTTTTCTTTTATAAAATATAATAGTCATGGGCTTGGGCTTACCCTATTCTAGCTGGGCTGGGCTAGGGTCAGGCACTTCTAACCCGAGCCTGGCTTGGTCAGGGCTTGGGCCTCTTGTATAGATTCTGGGCCGGGCCTGGATATTGCTCATGCAGTTCCTATGAGAGAAAATTTTGTCTATTAATCAACATTCATCTTTTTCTTAGTGGACCAAAAGACACAATAATATCATAGGCTGAGTTAACACAGTTGATCCCACAAAGTCAAGTCATGTGGCTGGTAGTTTAAAGTTGTTATCAACTGGAATCAAGCTCTTTTGGCTTGTACCTTCTAGTTGTGCCAATTTGGACTTGATATTTATCTCTAGTAAGGACCAAACAACCAGGTAGGGGTGCACAAAAAACCCATCAATCCGTAAATTCGATTCAATCCGCTCCGTGGATTTTAATCTGATCCGAAGGTCAACGGATTGGTGACGGATTGAGAATTTTGCAATCCGTTAGCAACGGATCAGTGGCGGATTTCACTCTCAATCTGCGGATTCAATCCGATCTGATCCGTTGATATTAAATATAAATAAAAAAATATAAGGGGTCTAAATATAATTCCCTACTAACTTTATCCCCAGAGGGCCAAAATCCCCGGATTCATGACTTCATCTCCCTTCATCCCAAACCCATCCCAGCGGCAACTTCTTCTTCTTCAACTAATTCGTGACTTCTTTTTCTTCCCCAAAAGGCCACCGATCCTCTGCTTCTATGGCTCTGCCTCCTCTGCTTCTCCAACCCCATCTCCTCCAACACACCCTGCAACACCCTGCACAGAACCTCGCCCTGGTCCCAGCCGGCAGCCGCAGAACCTCGTCCCAGCCAGCAACCCCATCTCCTAATGGCAAGCTGTGCTCATTGTTGTTGGTATATCGTGACTGGAACCTCTTGTATAAAAATGTTATGTATTTATTTGCAATATAGTCTTCTTGTTTGCAATATAATCTGATGACCAAAACATTCTTATTCTTTTTTTTTTTTTTTTTTTTACATGTAATGTACAGTCACGAATTAAACGGATTAATGTGATCTAAATCGATCCTCCATAGATCAGATCAGATCGAATTTTAACGGCCATTGATAACAGATTCCAAATCTATCAATCCTATTAATAACGGATTGGTAACGAATTTGATAAAATCCACACCCATCCAGTAGACCAGTACGGGCAATAGCACTGGTGGAATTAACTCAAACGATTGCACTTAGTCAAGCCATGTGACTTGTACCTGCAGGTAGTCATGATCACTGTCTTGTCTCGGAATAAAACGTGGCTTCTTTTAACACATGGACATGGATGGGACGTATGCATCCAGTTCCCATGAGAGAAGATTTTACCTATTAATAAGCATTCATCTTTTTCTTACTGGACCAAAAGACGCAATAATATCATAGCCTGAAATGAATTGACACAGTTGATCCCACTAAGTCAAGTCATGTGGCTTGTAGTTTAAGCTTTTGGCTTGTGCTGTTATCAACTGAGTCAAACTCGGTTTTTTTTTGGCTTGTACCATCAAATTGCGTGAAGTTTAAATCTATAATAGGTACCTGATTTACATCCTTCTTTTATTTAGTAGGCCAAAGGACCCAATAATATATAACATGGACAAAATTGACTTGATCGATGGCACTAAGTCTAGCCTTTTGGGTTGTGCCTTCAACTTGCGTTAAACTGAGTCAAGCACTTGTCACTTCTATCTCCCACGTTGGCCAACTTAAACATCCACTCCATGAGAAATATTGAAAAGTATTAGTCGTCTTAATAACTATTAATCAAGGAATTTTCTCCTACACACATTCTAGCAGGTAGTGGTCCACTTGTTATGGTAGGTGCCGTGAAATTGGGGGGCTGAAATGAAATGACACAGTTGGCCCCAATAAGTCAAGTCGTGTATCTTGTTTGTAATGTTGGTCTTTTGGCCAACTTCACTTCATCAACATCCAGCTTGTTTCTTTGGGGAAAAAGTCTAAACGGCCTGAGATTTCTATCCGGGCGGTGGACCGATTCCAGCATTGGACGCTGGGATCTCATCTTGAATTTCGGGCCGTGTAAAACGGTTGTTCTTTGGGCCAAAAGACCCAACAGCATCATCGATGGGATTAATATTATGAATGATTGAACTAAGTCAAGTCGTCTTTTTTTTTTTGGTAAAACAATGAGTCAAGTCTTTTGGCTTGTAAAAGTTGTCGTCACCTAAGTCAGGCCCATATGGCATGTACATTCAAGTCGCGCCAATTTAGAATTGACATTTATCTCCAGTGGTACTAATCAATCAACATCCAATTTTATTTTTAGTGGGCCAAAGGACCAGACAATAGCATTGGTGGAATTTACTCCAACGGTTGCACCTTCAAGTTGTTGTAATCTCAACTGAAGTCTTGACATCTATGGAATATTTTGGGTTGGGACGTCTGCATGGTAACTTTCTAGTAAGAGAAACTTTGGCCTAATATCAACATCCATCTTTTTCTTAGTGCACCAGCACCAGAGGACCGCAATTACATCGTAGGCCGAATTGGCCTGGACTTGACTGAGTCAGCCGACTACTGGGCAGATGTGAGTTGGGTAAAAAACATTGAGAGCTCTCAGTAATCTCCTAGTAAAGCGTTAGCCGAATATAGGAGCTGTAGCTGACAGGAAGAACAAGAACTGTAGCTTATAAGAAGAAAAAAAATACAATTGACTTCACAGCACAACCTCCTCTGTATTATTTGTTATTGCCAGTTCACTGCCCATCTATCCAAGTAAGTGAAGAAAAGTTTTATTTTGTGATACAGGTTCAATGGGAAGCCATTTACTTCCATGTGTAATTCACCTCTGTATTTTGTGATTTCAGGCCTTTAATGCGCTATGGCAGAGAGAATCACTACAACACCAATTGGTATTGATCTAGGTACCACAAATTCATGCGTCGGGGTTTGGCGAGAAGGATGGGTCGAGATCATTCCAAACCAGCTGGGAAATAGGACAACTCCTTCATGTGTTGCCTTCACAAACACTCGGCGTTACATAGGAGAAGATGCAAAGTGTCGGGCCAACACGGATCCCTGCAACACAATCTTAAGTTAGTTTCCTTCATCTCTAAATTAAACAAATTGATTGTTGAGATAGTAGTTGAGCAAGAGCAGAGGAAGCACATTGCCACAAAGAACGACGAGCACATGCTTGTGCAACTAGAGGATTCCGCTCTCCTGCATATAATTTTGTTTTTATATGCATGTTTACCACTCCCATGTGAAATCAAAATCCTTTTTATTGAACATATCAGCTCATTTTTTTTCCCCTTTCTTGCGGAGAATGTCACAGTGGGCTATTTTTCGGATAATTGAAATCCTTTAGTCGTACAAAACTGGTTTAATATATTCACAAAGTTCCTATTGGGGGAGATTTTTCGAAAATTTATATTATTTTTGTGTTATTAATGTGAAAATAGGGCAAAAGGATTCATAAAAGGGATTTATATTACCCTTTAATGATGTTTTATTTTTTAAGGAACAAAAAGTCTACATGGATAAATTTTTTGGCCAAAATCTTGGACAACCCCTATGATATCCTCAGGGGATATAATAGGGGTTGTCCAAGATTCTGGCCAAAAAGTTTGTCCCGCACTACTTTCGAAGAAAAAACACTTGGGCCGGAGTGGCATGCACTACATTAGTAAAGTTATTATGATGTACTGTTAGACATAAATGAAGGTCATTTTAATTGGGTTATGCTGTAAATCATTTTAACTCTGAGAACAACCCTGTACATGATACGACAAGTTATAGCTGATGTAATCATTCACCATTATGGATAGGGTTGTAAACGGGTCGGTTCCGGTCCGGGTCCAGGGTGGAACCGGAACCGGAACCGTTTTCTAAGAAGGGGAACCGGAACCGGAACCGGAACCGTTAAGAATAATGGGAACCAGAACCGGAACCGGAACCGTTTGTGAGGCGGGTCTGGTTCCGGTTCCGGGTCTAGACTAATACCTGTATTTTTCTTTAAAAAAATTATGCTTTTTTCATATTTCAATTGGATCACGTACCTACAAACACTAATGTGACATTTTGTCTATCAATAACAGACACTTTTAACCAAAAACTCAGAAATCACATCCAAACAGGCAATGAGATGTAGAAAAGTAGAAAACCCTAATGTAGAAAAGTAGAAAAGTAAAAAGGGTTCTATTCTCACATAATAAAGTTAACTTATGTTAGTATATATTGGGTCGGGTCCCGGGTCCACGGGTCTGAGCCACTGTGGATCCGGAACCGGAACCGTTTAGGTATCGGTTCCAAAAAAAGGATCCGGAACCGGAACCATTTTCTTATCGGGACCAAAATAAGGACCCAGACCCGGATCCTAACGGGTCGGAACCTTCGGGTAATCGGAGAATCGGGTACCCATTTACAACCCTAATTATGGATCATTTTACCAAAACTATTGGGACAACTAGGTTAGTCCGCATGAGCACCATATAGTGGACCAAACAGACATTTCACATTTTACAATGGGGTTTCTTTTCAGTAGAAAATTCACAAGGAGGCCCACACTTTAAGTTTTGTATGTCAAAATTTTACTGGTTGAATTCTCCAATTACTAAAAATTTACGGGTTGAATTCTTTAGCTTATATTGAAGATCATGCTAGGCCTTGGCCCGGCCCGGCCCGGCCCGTGCCCAAATGGGGAAGGCCCACCCAATATTTGGGATGTGATTGGACAACTCAAGCCCAGGCCTAGCTCGGGCCATTGACAGGCCTAGGGTGGAGCATTATTAACTGCAATGTATCATATACAAACTTCCTACGAAAACTACAAAAGACATCGTTTGGGCTGAAGCCCGGCCTTATTGCAACCCATGTACAACCCCATTACAAAAACAGTATTGGGCAACAGAAAACATAACTGAATTACCAACAAGAAGTTTTGTAGGGGGTCATGCGAACTCTCTTGAGTCTCCGTTTTCTTGCAACTCTGGAACCACCAAATCCAATCTTTAATCTTTGTTTTCAGATGTGAAGCGATTGATTGGAAATAGATTCAGCAGCACAAATGTCAAGGACGACATCAAGCTCTTGCCCTTCAAGGTTGTTTTGGGCCCAGGTGACATGCCCTTGATCTCTGTCCGATACCAAGGTGAAGAAAAGCAATTTTCTGCCATAGAGATCTCCTCTATGGTCCTCCGCAACCTATGCGACACTGCAGAGGACTTCCTCAAGTGCCCCATCAAGAATGTAGTCATCTCTGTTCCTGCTTGCTTCAATGACTCCCAGCGGCTGGCTACTGTGTACGCTGGTAACATTGCCGGCCTCAATGTCAAGCGTATCATCAATGAACCTACAGCTGCTGCAATTGCGTATGGCCTTGACAACATAGAGATTAATGGTGGTAGGAAAAAGAAGCAGCACAACATTCTCATCTTCGACCTTGGCGGTGGCACTTTGGATGTTTCTATACTCACCATAGAGAAAGGGAATTGTTATAAGGTGAAGGCTACAGCTGGAGATGCCCATCTGGGAGGAATGGACTTCGATGACCGATTGATCAAACACTGCATTGACAAGTTAGAGTTAAAGAAAAAGGGCCACCTCAATGTAAATTCAAGCCCAAAGGCTCTTGCAAAGCTGAGGACCTCATGTGAGAAGGCGAAGAAGGTCCTCTCCGTTGTAGAAGAAACTCAAATAGAAATCGATTCCTTACTCCCGGATATCGACTTCGATTATCGCATCACCCGTGCCAAATTTGAAGAGCTGAACCAGGATCTTTTTAAGAGGTGCATTGATATTGTGGAGAAGTGCTTGCAAGATGCTAAGATGTACAGGAGTTCTATCCACGATATTGTCCCTATTGGAGGGTCCACTAGGATTCCCAAGGTCCAACAAATGCTACAGGAATTTTTCAATAAGGGGCTCAGCACGCGCATTAACGCCGATGAAGCTGTGGCCTGTGGTGCTGCCATCCAAGCTGCCATCTTGAGCGGTATGAGCAACAAGCTGCCAGTTATGGTCCACGACATTACAACTCATTCACTTGGTATAGACATTCCTAAAAATGTCTTCATGATTCCAAGGAACAGGACTGCAATTCCAATCACAGTGGAGGTGCGGTTCCTTCTTCCAGCTAAGGCCCAAATAAAATATCCCATCAAAGTGTACGAGGGTGAGAATACAAAAATCCAAGACAACAACCTGTTGGGAGAATTTACCATGATGATTAATGCCAATCCTCTTGCCCCCAATGTTGTCTACTTCAAAGTTGATGAAAATGGAATCTTTAGCATCGAAGCTGAGGAAAAGGTGGCTGGACAGATAAAAAAAGGCACGATGCAGATCACCAGGGACTTCATGCCCGAGCTGAGTAAAGAGGACATTGAAAAGATGGCCACGGAGGCGAAGAAGCTAAAATCGGAGGAAGACAAGTACAGGAAGAAGCTGGAGGCAAAGAATGCACTAGAGAAATTGCTCAACCTTTTGAGCAAGAGCAACCCCAATAAGTCTAAACTAGATCATGTAGCCAAAGAGAAGATTGAGGATGTATGTGAAAAGACCATGCAGTGGCTAAAGGAAAATGCACAGGCCATTAGAGTTGAATTTGTTGATGAGTATAGAGAGCTTGTGAATTGCCTGGAGAAAACACTGCATGGGGCAGGTGTTGGGAACATGCATAGTTCTCCCACTCCTAGCACTGGGACACTCACCAACTCAGATACCAGTCTTGATGATCTTGTAAGCAGGGTTGAAAAACTCAATAAATTGATTCGTAACTCAGCGGAGGCATCTCATTTTGGACAAGGGATGAGTCAAAATCCAGGATATGGTAAAGGGAGGCCTCAGATTCAAGTCTAGCCAATGTGGGACCCAAGCCCCCCAGGAGGCCCTCATCTGGAGAATAACACAACCGATCATGATCTATCCAAAGTACACCAAGAATTCACTCTGACAACGACTCTCTAGATTCGGAAAGGTTTCTCAACGGAGCTCATCTTCTGTAAATATTTTATTTAATACTCTTTTGGTAGGGCTTTACTTCTTATGCTATGTACTCTTGAGAATATGCATAACACACCACACACAAAAAAAAATATATATATATTTTTTTCTATAAAATCATTGTGAGTAATTCTTGTTATGGTATCAGAGTGTTTTTATAATGCATTTTCACAGTTCTGGCCATCCACAAAAGATGTGGATCTTACAAATCTACGAGACGGTTATTTTTAGTAGAATTCTTTGTTTGGATGGATGGTGAATTGAAGTAAAGCATCAAAATAAGAGAGAATAAAATATAAAGGGGTTGTGATGGTATTTTATTTTTAGTGGTTTGTTAGAATTATAGGCTGTCAGAATCAGAATGATGAAGTCAACAAAGGCTGCTACAGAAGCCAAAATTCGTTGAGGCGACAGTACCTCATCCGCTCGAGCGGATGAAGGGTCCGCTCGAGCGGACATGGCGCAGGTAGTCCAGAAAAAGTGGAAATCACTTTTCTAATAGTGCTCAAACTGATGGTTTTAATCCTAATCAAATTAGGGAATATTAAGCACGTCCCAAGGGCTATTTAAAGGACTCAAGGGCTATTCCAAAGACACACCTCACCTCTCAAAGTGCTGAGTTAGAGATTTGATTGAGAGAATTCTTTTCTAGAGATTTATTAAGAAGTTGTGCTGACAAGTTCTCTAGAGCCTGTTCTTCTGCATCCTTTGTAGAAGATTGTCTTCTTGCGTAAAAGATTTGAGGAGTCAAGTGCTGGATTGAGTCTGTTGCAATCAGCGGTGTGAAGTCGTTGAAGCGTGAAGCGACACAAGGTAACTTCAGTCCTTAGGTAGGGGATATCTGGGGAGGAAATCTGAGTTTCTTGTAATTGCGAGATTCATAGTGCTTGATTATTGATCCAGGTTGGATCGGTGGTTTTTACCCGGTTAGGGTTTTCCACCTAAAATTTGGTGTCCTTGTGGTGTGTGCTTGAGTTTTATTTCCGCTGCATAGTTTTTATTATTTGCACACTTTTGTCTGATTATTTGAGTAGACCAATCTAGAAATCGGGAACCCCTAAATATTTCTTTCAATTGGTATCAGAGCGGGTTGCACTAAGTTATTGTGTTTTGATCTATAAAGATTTCTAGAATGGTGCTCAACAGAGAAGGGACATCAACTACCAAGCCTCCTTTGTTTGATGGTTCTAATTATGCATATTGGAAGCAAAGGATGATTGGATTTCTTAAATCCATTGATGATGATATGTGGGATATTGTTGAGGAGGGCTACTCCATACCAACGATAGTGGTTAGTGGACAAACTGTTCCTAAACCTAAAGCTGAATGGACTAAGGATGAGAAGCGTGCCTCCAATTGTAATAACAAGGCAATGAATAGTATATACAATGGAGTGTCTGCTGAAGAGTTTCGTAGGATTTCCACTTGCAAAACCGCAAAAGAAGCATGGGAAGTCTTACAGACGGTTTATGAGGGTACAGACACGGTGAAGCAAGCAAAATTGCAAAGGCTAACTAAAGAATTTCAAACCATCGTGATGGAAGAAGATGAGACCTTTGATGAATTTTATGCAAAACTGAATGATATTGTCAATTCTGTTTTCAATCTGGGTGAGGAAATTCAAGAAAACAAGATTGTCAAGAAAATTTTGCGGTCTCTACCTTCGAGGTTCGATTCTAAAGTTGATGCTATTGAAGAAAACAAGAATCTTGATACCCTCAAGATCAACCAGTTAGTTGGAAATCTTCAAACCTTTGAAGCAAACCGATTGAATAAAGGAAAATCAAAAGAGAAGGGTATTGCTTTGAAAGCCATCTCAGAGTCAAGAAAGAAGCCTGAAAAGAAAATTGAATCTGATTCTGAATCTGAGGATGAAGATAATATGGCTGAGTTTATGAAGTATTTCAAAAAATACATGATATCTAAAAAGGCGAATTGGAAGCATTTAAAATCTGGGAAGAAAGACACTGCCAAAGGAACAAAGTGTTTCGAGTGCCAAGGCTATGGTCATTATGCTAATGAATGTGCTAACAAGAAAAAGGGTACAAAGCAAAAGGTTCTCA
This sequence comes from Litsea cubeba, assembly GCA_012931725.1. NCBI lineage: Eukaryota > Viridiplantae > Streptophyta > Magnoliopsida > Laurales > Lauraceae > Litsea > Litsea cubeba. Next base: position 75,400,665 of record CM022950.1, on the reverse strand, counting down.
ACACAATTTGGGATGGAGAATCTTCTGAAGAAGAAAAGGAAGAAGAAAGCAATTTTGAAAACGATCCTTCAGATAAAGGGAAAGAAAAGTTTATGGCGTTCCTGGCTGCGTCTGTGTCTGACAATGATACTGATAGTGATGATGAGATGTCAGATCAAGAGAAAGATTTTGAAGAGTTGTACCATGCTACATATGCTGATTGTGTCAAGATGACTAAATTTGCTAACAAGGTCACTATCAAGTTGAAGGCTGCTCAAGAAGAAAATTCTGCATTGAAAATTGAATTAGAGCAAGCGCTCAAACAGGTTCATCTCTTGAAAAGGTCAAACAATCTGTTTGACTGAAAATTTGACTACTGATGGTCAAAAACTGCAGGAAGCTGAAAAAGAAGTAGCAGATCTGAAGAATGAGACAGTGACACTGAAAGCTGAAAATCAAGATCTGCAAGGAAGACTAAAGATTACTTTGTCCGAGCTAGAAGTAACAAAAGCTTCTCTACACAAGATGAACACTGGTTCGAAAACTCTTACAAATATCTTGTGCAGTCAGAAGTCTCAGTTTGACAGAAGCGGTCTCGGTTATGATCATGGTGCATCCACTTCAAATGTTAAAGGTAAAACAATTTTTGTTTCAAGTGTTGCACATGCTACTCCACATACTGCACATGTCAATAATGTGGTGAGTAGCTTCAAGAAAAAGAATGTGTCACGCGCTGCACACACATCCACTTGTCATCATTGTGGAAAGAAAGGACACATTCGTCCCCATTGCAAAAAGCTGAATAGTCTACCTAAAACCAAGCAATGGCGGAAGAATTTTTCTCCACCCAAGACTACTCCAATTTGGGTTAGAAAATCTGATTTGCCAATGGAGTTTGCTCACACTATGCTGAAAGTTCAAACTACAAAAGTGTGGGTGGCTACTCATAACAAGCCCTGATCAAGGGGGTCAAGTCCCCATTCCCAGTGCTGATGCGAAGATCATATTGAGGGGGAGTCAAAATCGAAGGGGAGCTACTGCATCCAGATTGATGAAAGCTGTATGATTATTTTAGTTTGTCAATTATGGACAAATTCAGGGGGAGAAGACTGAAGCCCAGAAGAGTTCTACAAGCTAAGGCAATTCAAGATCTACAGTGCTGATTTTTTTGTTTAAAAAATTCAATGTATTTTGGGTTTTTCTTTTGGGTAGATCTTATTGTATAGTTCTAGGAGATTTGTCCACGAATTGTCAAAAGGGGGAGATTGTTAGATTTATAGGCTGTCAGAATCAGAATGATGAAGTCAACAAAGGCTGCTACAGAAGCCAAAATTCGTTGAGGCGACAGTACCTCATCCGCTCGAGCGGATGAAGGGTCCGCTCGAGCGGACATGGCGCAGGTAGTCCGGAAAAAGTGGAAACCACTTTTCTAATAGTGCTCAAACTGATGGTTTTAATCCTAATCAAATTAGGGAATATTAAGCACGTCCCAAGGGCTATTTAAAGGACTCAAGGGCTATTCCAAAGATATACCTCACCTCTCAAAGTGCTGAGTTAGAGATTTGATTGAGAGAATTCTTTTCTAGAGATTTATTAAGAAGTAGTGCTGACAAGTTCTCTAGAGCCTGTTCTTCTGCATCCTTTGTAGAAGATTGTCTTCTTGCGTAGAAGATTTGAGGAGTCAAGTGCTGGATTGAGTCTGTTGCAATCAGCGGTGTGAAGTCGTTGAAGCGTGAAGCGACACAAGGTAACTTCAGTCCTTAGGTAGGGGATATCTGGGGAGGAAATCTGAGTTTCTTGTAATTGCGAGATTCATAGTGCTTGATTATTGATCCAGGTTGGATCGGTGGTTTTTTACCCGGTTAGGGTTTTCCACCTAAAATTTGGTGTCCTTGTGGTGTGTGCTTGAGTTTTATTTCCGCTGCATAGTTTTTATTATTTGCACACTTTTGTCTGATTATTTGAGTAAACCAATCTAGAGATCGGGAACCCCTAAATATTTCTTTCAATTGGTAACAGAGCGGGTTGCACTAAGTTATTGTGTTTTGATCTATAAAGATTTCTAGAATGGTGCTCAACAGAGAAGGGACATCAACTACCAAGCCTCCTTTGTTTGATGGTTCTAATTATGCATATTGGAAGCAAAGGATGATTGGATTTCTTAAATCCATTGATGATGATATGTGGGATATTATTGAGGAGGGCTACTCCATACCAACGATAGTGGTTAGTGGACAAACTGTTCCTAAACCTAAAGCTGAATGGACTAAGGATGAGAAGCGTGCCTCCAATTGTAATAACAAGGCAATGAATAGTATATACAATGGAGTGTCTGCTGAAGAGTTTCGTAGGATTTCCACTTGCAAAACCGCAAAAGAAGCATGGGAAGTCTTACAGACGGTTTATGAGGGTACAGACACGGTGAAGCAAGCAAAATTGCAAAGGCTAACTAAAGAATTTCAAACCATCGTGATGGAAGAAGATGAGACCTTTGATGAATTTTATGCAAAACTGAATGATATTGTCAATTCTGTTTTCAATCTGGGTGAGGAAATTCAAGAAAACAAGATTGTCAAGAAAAATTTTGCGGTCTCTACCTTCGAGGTTCGATTCTAAAGTTGATGCTATTGAAGAAAACAAGAATCTTGATACCCTCAAGATCAACCAGTTAGTTGGAAATCTTCAAACCTTTGAAGCAAACCGATTGAATAAAGGAAATCAAAAGAGAAGGGTATTGCTTTGAAAGCCATCTCAGAGTCAAGAAAGAAGCCTGAAAAGAAAATTGAATCTGATTCTGAATCTGAGGATGAAGATAATATGGCTGAGTTTATGAAGTATTTCAAAAAATACATGATATCTAAAAAGGCGAATTGGAAGCATTTAAAATCTGGGAAGAAAGACACTGCCAAAGGAACAAAGTGTTTCGAGTGCCAAGGCTATGGTCATTATGCTAATGAATGTGCTAACAAGAAAAAGGGTACAAAGCAAAAGGTTCTCAACACAATTTGGGATGAAGAATCTTCTGAAGAAGAAAAGGAAGAAGAAAGCAATTTTGAAAACGATCCTTCAGATAAAGGGAAAGAAAAGTTTATGGCGTTCCTGGCTGCGTCTGTGTCTGACAATGATACTGATAGTGATGATGAGATGTCAGATCAAGAGAAAGATTTTGAAGAGTTGTACCATGCTACATATGCTGATTGTGTCAAGATGACTAAATTTGCTAACAAGGTCACTATCAAGTTGAAGGCTGCTCAAGAAGAAAATTCTGCATTGAAAATTGAATTAGAGCAAGCGCTCAAACAGGTTCATCTCTTGAAAAGTCAAACAATCTGTTTGACTGAAAATTTGACTACTGATGGTCAAAAACTGCAGGAAGCTGAAAAAGAAGTAGCAGATTTGAAGAATGAGACAGTGACACTGAAAGCTGAAAATCAAGATCTGCAAGGAAGACTAAAGATTACTTTGTCCGAGCTAGAAGTAACAAAAGCTTCTCTACACAAGATGAACACTGGTTCGAAAACTCTTACAAATATCTTGTCCAGTCAGAAGTCTCAGTTTGACAGAAGCGGTCTCGGTTATGATCATGGTGCATCCACTTCAAATGTTAAAGGTAAAACAATTTTTGTTTCAAGTGTTGCACATACTTCTCCACATACTGCACATGTCAATAATGTGGTGAGTAGCTTCAAGAAAAAGAATGTGTCACGCGCTGCACACACATCCACTTGTCATCATTGTGGAAAGAAAGGACACATTCGTCCCCATTGCAAAAAGCTGAATAGTCTACCTAAAACCAAGCAATGGCGGAAGAATTTTTCTCCACCCAAGACTACTCCAATTTGGGTTAGAAAATCTGATTTGCCAATGGAGTTTGCTCACACTATGCTGAAAGTTCAAACTACAAAAGTGTGGGTGGCTACTCATAACAAGCCCTGATCAAGGGGGTCAAGTCCCCATTCCCAGTGCTGATGCGAAGATCATATTGAGGGGGAGTCAAAATCGAAGGGGAGCTACTGCATCCAGATTGATGAAAGCTGTATGATTATTTTAGTTTGTCAATTATGGACAAATTCAGGGGGAGAAGAATGAAGCCCAGAGGAGTTCTACAAGCTAAGGCAATTCAAGATCTACAGTGCTGATTTTTTTGTTTAAAAAATTTATTGTATTTTGGGTTTTTCTTTTGGGTAGATCTTATTGTATAGTTCTAGGAGATTTGTCCACGAATTGTCAAAAGGGGGAGATTGTTAGATTTATAGGCTGTCAGAATCAGAATGATGAAGTCAACAAAGGCTGCTACAGAAGCCAAAATTCGTTGAGGCGACAGTACCTCATCCGCTCGAGCGGATGAAGGGTCCGCTCGAGCGGACATGGCGCAGGTAGTCCGGAAAAAGTGGAAACCACTTTTCTAATAGTGCTCAAACTGATGGTTTTAATCCTAATCAAATTAGGGAATATTAAGCACGTCCCAAGGGCTATTTAAAGGACTCAAGGGCTATTCCAAAGACACACCTCACCTCTCAAAGTGCTGAGTTAGAGATTTGATTGAGAGAATTCTTTTCTAGAGATTTATTAAGAAGTAGTGCTGACAAGTTCTCTAGAGCCTGTTCTTCTGCATCCTTTTGTAGAAGATTGTCTTCTTGCGTAAAAGATTTGAGGAGTCAAGTGCTGGATTGAGTCTGTTGCAATCAGCGGTGTGAAGTCGTTGAAGCGTGAAGCGACACAAGGTAACTTCAGTCCTTAGGTAGGGGATATCTGGGGAGGAAATCTGAGTTTCTTGTAATTGCGAGATTCATAGTGCTTGATTATTGATCCAGGTTGGATCGGTGGTTTTTTACCCGGTTAGGGTTTTCCACCTAAAATTTGGTGTCCTTGTGGTGTGTGCTTGAGTTTTATTTCCGCTGCATAGTTTTTATTATTTGCACACTTTTGTCTGATTATTTGAGTAAACCAATCTAGAAATCGGGAACCCCTAAATATTTCTTTCAATTGGTATCAGAGCGGGTCGCACTAAGTTATTGTGTTTTGATCTATAAAGATTTCTAGAATGGTGCTCAACAGAGAAGGGACATCAACTACCAAGCCTCCTTTGTTTGATGGTTCTAATTATGCATATTGGAAGCAAAGGATGATTGGATTTCTTAAATCCATTGATGATGATGTGTGGGATATTGTTGAGGAGGGCTACTCCATACCAACGATAGTGGTTAGTGGACAAACTGTTCCTAAACCTAAAGCTGAATGGACTAAGGATGAGAAGCGTGCCTCCAATTGTAATAACAAGGCAATGAATAGTATATACAATGGAGTGTCTGCTGAAGAGTTTCGTAGGATTTCCACTTGCAAAACCGCAAAAGAAGCATGGGAAGTCTTACAGACGGTTTATGAGGGTACAGACACGGTGAAGCAAGCAAAATTGCAAAGGCTAACTAAAGAATTTCAAACCATCGTGATGGAAGAAGATGAGACCTTTGATGAATTTTATGCAAAACTGAATGATATTGTCAATTCTGTTTTCAATCTGGGTGAGGAAATTCAAGAAAACAAGATTGTCAAGAAAATTTTGCGGTCTCTACCTTCGAGGTTCGATTCTAAAGTTGATGCTATTGAAGAAAACAAGAATCTTGATACCCTCAAGATCAACCAGTTAGTTGGAAATCTTCAAACCTTTGAAGCAAACCGATTGAATAAAGGAAAATCAAAAGAGAAGGGTATTGCTTTGAAAGCCATCTCAGAGTCAAGAAAGAAGCCTGAAAAGAAAATTGAATCTGATTCTGAATCTGAGGATGAAGATAATATGGCTGAGTTTATGAAGTATTTCAAAAAATACATGATATCTAAAAAGGCGAATTGGAAGCATTTAAAATCTGGGAAGAAAGACACTGCCAAAGGAACAAAGTGTTTCGAGTGCCAAGGCTATGGTCATTATGCTAATGAATGTGCTAACAAGAAAAAGGGTACAAAGCAAAAGGTTCTCAACACAATTTGGGATGAAGAATCTTCTGAAGAAGAAAAGGAAGAAGAAAGCAATTTTGAAAACGATCCTTCAGATAAAGGGAAAGAAAAGTTTATGGCGTTCCTGGCTGCGTCTGTGTCTGACAATGATACTGATAGTGATGATGAGATGTCAGATCAAGAGAAAGATTTTGAAGAGTTGTACCATGCTACATATGCTGATTGTGTCAAGATGACTAAATTTGCTAACAAGGTCACTATCAAGTTGAAGGCTGCTCAAGAAGAAAATTCTGCATTGAAAATTGAATTAGAGCAAGCGCTCAAACAGGTTCATCTCTTGAAAAGTCAAACAATCTGTTTGACTGAAAATTTGACTACTGATGGTCAAAAACTGCAGGAAGCTGAAAAAGAAGTAGCAGATCTGAAGTATTGCTTTTTTATTATTTTAGCCTTAGGGTTTCGTTTTTGTGCGCTTGTATTTAGTCCAAACTCTCTTTTTGGAGTACAATTATTTTTTATATGGGTTACTAAAATGTTGGATTTTTATATTTGCACTAAACATTGGAATAAATACAAAGGATGGAGTATCATTATTTTAAAATTTTTAATGTCTGATTTTCAAAAAAATAAAATAAAAAACAACGGTTTAACCGACCGAACCGAACCGACCGAGTCGGTTCGGTTTGGTTTAAGCCCTCTCCATCAGTTGGATCGGATCGGTTAATTAAAAAACCGACATGTTCGGCTTGGTTGTTGGTTTTAGTGTTAAACCGATCCAAACCGCCCATGTGCAGCCCTATAAATAATAGATGGACGTGGATTGCGCATATGCTAAACGTCTAAATTTCCAAACTCTAGAGTCTAGATCTCCTCAATTATATATATTAAAGTAAAGCGGGAGGTAGGTTAAGGCTGCAGGGGTGCCACGTCAGCATCGAATGAGTTCTCCTTTTAAATAAATATACACAAAAAACTTACGTAGCTTTTGGTTCGCTGGAATGGTTATAGGGGAGAATGGAATAGAGATCGGAATGAGTATGTGATGAAATGAGGCAGGAATAGGCATTTCCATCCCAACGTTTGGTACGCTGAGAAATCAACCCAATTGATTCATGTTCTTATGTTTGGTACGCTAGAATGAGTCATGTAATGGAATAAAATTTACTTAAGACTAACCAAAATACCCTTGTTAGATTTTTATCTTTGGCTCAGTAAATATATAGATTATAATATTATTAAATAGGTGGGGCCCACACAAGCGCTTCAATTTAATAATCTTATAATAATAAAATAATAATATATAGATTATATTATTATCATTATATAGGTGGGGCCCACACAAGCTCTTCTATTTTATAATCTTATAATAATAATATATAGACTACATTATTATTATATAGATGAGGCCCACAAAAGTTCTTCTATTTTATAATCTTATAAAAATAATAGTAATGTATATATTATATTATTATATAAGTGGGGCCCACACAAGTTCTTCTATTTTATAATCTTATAATAATAATAATAATAATATATTATATTATATTATTATATAGGTGGGGCCCACACATGTTCTTATATTTTATAATCTTATTATTATAATAATAATGTATAGATGTGAAGAAGGGTATTTTGGCCTAAAAAAAGTAGAAAGGAATGGAATGATCATTCATTCTCATCCCGGATGGAATGGCCATTCTTCTACATAAAGGAATGGGATTCCGGAGGTAATGGTCATTACGCCACTTTTTTGTGAACAAAACGCTATAATGACAATTCTGTTGGAATGACAATTCTGTTGGAATGACCATTCCATTTCGACCTTCATTACAGCGAACCAAACGCTACCTTACAGTGATTTAATGAGCCATATCATCACATTCCACTATTTTTTCTCCAAAAGTAATGCTATCCATATCTTCTATCTCCTAAAGTCTGTCAATCAATATCCCCTCAAATCTCTTTCAATTGCAATAAAATCTCCTCCCCAAATATTCTGTCTTCTGTGGCCCACGCGTAGTGGCTAAGAAAGACACACCAATGCAAAATGCAACTATGGTGAGAATCTCCAATCAACCATGGGACCAACCACATCAGCTTTGTGGTTCACTAGAATCTTGACAGAGCCATTTGTTCAGTGGGTCATTACTTAGCAACGCGATGGACTAGTCATGGTTAATTAGATACAAATATCAGTCGATCCAACCCATCAAAATGTGGGTCCCAACATGGTTTAGACCATATTGAGTGACCTATATATTCATCGCCTATTTAGCTTCCCATACATGTCTAAATTTGCCACGTCACTTTTGGGCTCATCCTTAGACTACTAAATTAGAAAGTTATTCAAAAACTCAAACAAAATCATTTGAATCCACTAAATTACTTTTATAAAAACCAATCACGCCATTCCATTCCCCCCTCCGGTGGAGGATTTGATTTGCAGGTTCAAGCATGTGTGTTCTAATGGTAAGTAGGCTCAAAACGAGTGGGTAGTGTTCTGCTTTGACAAAATCTTACGATGGAATTGATTAGGATTTTTTGTGAAAGTTTTTTTACTCCTATGTAAGTTACTTGTGTTCAAGATCCATGATTCAAATGTATACGAATCGATTCATCTACACTTAGATGCTCCAAAGAATGATGGCTTTGTACCTTATTTCTTTACAAGAAAGTAAAAACTAATTAAAAGATTGATTTCCTTTATTTATTTATTTTACTTCATTATTTTTCTTTTTCTTTTCAAGGGACTCATCTTAGCCTTTTTTTTTCTTTTCTCATTTTTTTCCCTTCTATGGATGGTATCATTTTTTCTTTTTGCTTCCATTCGGAATTTTCTCTTTTTTAGTGGGTACTTTCAACCCATGCATTTTTTTCAATTTACAAAGATTTTATAAGTGTGATATTACATGATTCTCATTATTATTTTTCACGATAATTTCTTTCTTTTACCATAAAATCTTAAGATCTTTTTCCACTTTATTTTCTTCTAAAAATTCTTAAAGATGATAACAGTTGATTCTTCTTTTATAATTTTAATTATTATAATAATTTACTATATCTTTGTTTTGACCCGGGCTTAGCACGGGTGTTTGTTGCTAGTATTGATTGATGATAATCTTTCCGATACTCCCACCACTAGCCAGATTTCCACGGTTCAAAAGGGTCCCTCTGTTTTTCCCTTTCAACTATTCTGTTACTTTGCTAGGTACTTCACGTGTATGTTTGTATGTATTTTTTATTTTTTATTTCTTTATGAAAGCTGATAGCATTTTATTAAAGGGTAGAAGTTACATCTGTTATGTGTGAAGCCTGATCATACCCGGGTCAGAGTGTTAACTGCGCCTTTATGTAATCCTAGCATAGCCGTCAGAGATCCTGTAACTTGTACTAGTGATTGCCTGTACCTGAAGGTACGGAGCACCATATTCTGAGCACAACTAAATCTAATTACTCTTCTTTTGACCACCTAACAACTAACCTAAAATTTGGCAGCCTATGAGGGGTAATTCGGTCCACCCTATTTAACGATGTCCTGATTAGGTCCCGAGTCAAAGATCACCTATTATTTCTGGACTTCTAATTGCCCTAGGAATTGACTCATTGCAATCTGTTCGTCGAAGGCTTACCGTCCATATATAAAACTTCAAGATCCAACGGGCGGATCAAGAATCATAATAGCAGTTCCCGCACCCCCGGGGTGCCCACCTGAAAATCACCTATCACTTGTAGACCCTTGATCGCCCTGAAAGTTGGCTCATCGTGATCTACTCATCAAGGGCTTTCCATCTATGTATAGAACTTTGAAATCCGATAGGCGGATCAAAATCTGCAAAACCTAGGTCTCAGTGATTATTGCTCAGACCGGACCCCACTGCAGCCCACCTTTTGGGCCCCAAACCTCTGATCCAGACCTGATTGGGCCCTTAACTAAACCCGTCAGACCTGACCTGAACCTGACCCAATCCAACCCATCAAACTCTAGCCCAAATCAATCCGAACCCAAATCCAACCCAAACCCATCTAACTTGAACCTAACCCCAGACCTGGCCCAGACTCCTTGACCCGTCGCCCGGATAAGGGAGAAAGAGTCCAGGGATCTGGAAAAGTAGTGTCCAAGATCTTTGGACTCTCAAACCCCCTTAAACCCCTCAATCCCTTTCCTCTTAATCTCAGCCATAGGATTTATGTATATAAATCCAAGCGTCCAAAATATGGGGAATTCAAAAACTGAGCTCCCTTACAAAAGAAGTTTTTTTTTTCTTTTGACTCCGTTTTGATGCAGAACAATAAGAAAGTAAACAATCTTGTTTTTCTTTTAAATGAAGAATGGATGACAATACTTGTAAATAACTCAAACCTGCTGCCTCTTTTTGCACCGTACAAACCAAGATGTGAACGTGCTTTTGATGGGGTGAAGACTTGTAAATTTCTCCTACTTTTAGCCCATTTTTTCATTCCCCTCTTAAATTC